>OX457126.1:13491420-14817670 GCA_949752895.1 Dendrolimus pini | reverse complement strand
ACTTACACGGTTATTTAAAAACGCTTGTATTAAGATATTGGCATCTCAGACTAGACGAATTCTAGCAGAGGCATAACTCACTTAGACACTTTTTGTGTCCTTCAATGTATTATATTATCAAACACACACTGATCGTAATAGAAAATATAGTGTAGAAATTTGCACACCGAAATAAGCCATGTCATGTCATACCATTAATCCACCTTCAAGAACCACGTTTCTGACTATATAGAACATAGATTATGTCATCGTAAGACGATATTACGATAACTTTTAATAAATATTAATACAAATGGTTAATAATACCTACAATCATTATATTTGAGAATCATAAAAATATGATCCACTTTGAATGTTTTTAAATTCTCTATTATCCGTCCCTTCGCTAACAAGGAGACTGAAATAAAGAAAGCGCATTATTTTTTCCTCTTTCGCGTAACACATAGACAATGTAAATTTAAAATAGGATCCCATTTAGATTCCTTTAAAACTCGAGTGAGAAGTTTCTTGTTGAACGCTCGCGGCTGTTACCGGTGCAAATTTTAAAGTATGTATTACTAGTGCCGCAAAACCGTAGCGGAGCGAGCATGAGAATTCCATTACTGCTATTGAAGTGATACGTCCGCGCAAACCTAAGTCGTCATTCTGGGACAGACAGGGACTTTCAAGCAGTGATTAGTTAGTTGTCTCCAGATTTATTGATTTGATTAACTGACTTCGGATTAACACTTATACTTGAAAGGTGGTATTTTCCTGAGCAGTTTTATCATTCAAAACTATTTATTATTGTTTAAAAGTAAAAAAACTTTGAAGGATACTGATCGTTTTAAGAAAAACGTCACCTGTTTCGTGAAAATTTTATATTTGAGACTCAAGAAAATCTAATAGATTTTACGTCTAAACCGAGTATTAGAACTAAATCAGAAATTTTTCACTAATGTAAAATAAGTAAAATTATGAAGAATTAATCCGAGCGATTATGTCAACCTTGTTATTTTAATAAAGTTTGCGAGCTTTTGTTCATGATATCTTGGAACTACTATTTAAAATACTGGAGGAAGATATTCGACGTCGAAAATTATGAAAGCAAGGCCTTTTGGTGATGGACAACATAATGTATAAACCTTCATTTATTTATAACTGTATGTAGCTATAATATAATATATTTAAAATTAATACAGAATCTATCTGAAATAAAACTAATATATATGAATTAAAACAAAAAAAAACCTAACAAGTATATACACCATGACTAAGTTCAGTTAGATTTATTGTTACTTAATATCCCTTAATAAATAATGAACAATATTATTTAATACTAAAAATACATTCGCCATTGATTAATAGCAAAACACATTAAATTTAATTGTTTAAATTAATTTACTCTGTTCTCATGCACTCGCGTTCAGTACCCACGTACGTATGTGGATATCTAAGTTATTTTGTACGTCAGAAGCAGGACAGTTTTCAGACCAGACGTGTTTGTGGAGAACGTCAAATCCTACCCCTTGAAAATAGAATAGGATATTATCATCTACGTATTTGAATCAAAGGACAATGCATTAATTCATATTACACAAACTTGTAATGGTAAAAGCAGAATTTAGTGCTTTTGTAAATAGCAATGGCAGCTTAGTGCCCATTGCACTAACGTATTGTTTTTATATAGTGAATACTATTCATAGTTAGGAAGCGTACCACTTACACTATTTTTCTGATTTATACCACATTTTGTTAATTTTTCACTCGATGATAGTGAAGGCCAACATTCTGCTGAAACCCGCGTATCGATATGATCGATGTGAGAAACTCACCAATCACCCTTTTACAAACGTGGCGGGCATAACATCCATTCATATGAAAAATAGTGGGGAGCTTCAGCAAACGTTTGACTGACATCCACTGCGCACAGGTTTACCCTATTAATTGCACTTGCAGTGATCGATATGTTTGGGTTTTAATTTTTTGTAGAAATGATATCCTAAGGCGCTAATTTTTTTATTGTGTGTCTAAATACACTAAAAAGCTGCACAACATGGACATGTTGTTTAGATAATTATCTTTTTTTATTTAACAAGAGAACAAAATGATCACAAGTTATTAAATTATACATAGCATAAAAAATCTCTGGGGTTTATATTAGTGCTATGGATATCTACTTCCGTAGCATTTAACAATTTTAACATTACATTTGGTTTAAAGAGTGCATTTGAAGTTTATTTTTAATGTCTTTTGTTGTAATGCTTGCCCTAATGTATCTAAAGATATGTTTATCGCGTTTTTCTCGAAACCATCATTTGCAAGTACTGCGTTTGCTATAAGAAGGGCACAGATGTCAGCGCCATTTATTGCTTGAAAATCATTGAGAGCAGAATTGTTACAGCATATTGCTTCACACCTGTAAACAAAGATGTTACCGAGATGAAACCTGCACATCAAGATAACCGATGTGTCGAACTCGCTCCACTGCCTTGGACATGCGTGGTGCGTATACTGGCTCTTCCCGCTTAGAAATTGGGAGACACGAGCAAAATAGTCGGATTTTTATAGTCAGTTATTATAAACTCTGATAATCAGTTCAGAATGAGATTAGTTCCATCAATATATTTTTATTTTATTTTAAGGTGTTCATAGTCTTTTAATGTAAGTTCATTGTTCATTATAGCATAAATTATATTATACATAATTATATTTCTTTGCTTGTTTTCAGAAATGATTAAAGTTTCAACTCACGTACTTATCAACGTAAACAACTTTCAACAAGAAAGTAGAAATTATAAGCTCAAAAGTATCATACTTAATGCGATAAGTGTTTTAAACTTACTTCAGAAGAAATCAGACAAATAAATTAGGTTGTCTTAATATATCTATAATGATACTATGTTATATATTCTATGTAATATGTATACTGTAGCTCAAAGCATTTTTATAATCAATTTTACTGATTGTTTACTTAGTTCAGCAAACATCATTTAGGCATTTACATTACACTTTATTGAAACGACATTTTCACAAACAAAAAGCGTTTTCAAAGAAACTTCAGTTTAAACCACACTTTATTAAACTAGCAATTAAAGTTTTGATAGAGAGGGGATGCGATCGAAATAAAACAAAATTGACACAAAACTAACTTTGGCAGTGAACTAAGCAACATAAAATAGGCGAGTACCTAGTTTAAAGCTTAAAATATGCATGGTGAAGTTTACCTATAGAGCAGTAATCTATTACTAGAGCAAAATATACTTAAATAGTTTATTGATAATTTTTATTATATCATTATTATCTGCCTAATCTATAAAGCTATCAAGCAACATGTATTGCATAATAGATTAGTATTGAAATAAAATTCGTAGTTGTAAATTAAATCGTGAAAAATTCTTAACACGAAATCAGACAAACTCATTATGTATATACGCAATATACTATTATTTTGTAGTAAAGAAATAAGAATAAAAATTTAATCTGCTTGCCGAGAAATTTCAGTTTTAGTTGAGTAATTGAAAGTCACATATACGCAGTTAAATAATTTTATTATGTTTGTATAGGCATAAGAAGAGACGAGCGTGCATGACAAGAGCTATGAATGTAAAAGAAGCTAGTGAGGTGTGTATGAATAAGCCTGTATGGCGCTCTGTTGTTCGTGCCTACCCCGCAAGGGACCTGGCGTGAAGTTATGTATGTATGTATGTATGTATAGGCATACATATAAGTATTAACAATTATTGTTTCACTGAATCCAAGTTAAATAAAGTAATATGGGCTTCAGAAACTAGGTGGATTTTACTAGCTTTTTATGTACATCTGTTTATAAATAAATTAAAATTACACAGTAAAAAAGTAAACGAATAGGATGTAATTGGTTTTCTGTACAAACCTATGCTATGCACATTCGCTATTCCCGCGCAGTAACGACGTGGCGAACTCATAAAACCTTATCTGCTCCCTTTGTGGAGCGTCGTAAATGATTTTGTTACTTGTCTATTTAGTTGACTTGAAATTTTCCTGATGGGCAAGTAGAAGTGTATATAATTTGCTAAAAATAATATGCAATTACAACTAACACCCTTTTGAGGTTAGAAAAGAGGTTAGTTATTTTTAGGCAGATATAGTTGCTTCAATCAAGGAGGAAATGTCAATAATTCATTTTAATAACATTGAGGTACTTTTGTTTTCGTATTTCGTATTATATATTTTATACAAATAACAAAACTCGTACAATTTATTTCATGTAGAAAGGGAATTATATATTATTAAATTATAAAGTAAAGGGATTGTGACAAAAGTTATGACTGTGTATTGTATTTTTGTACATTATCATGTTTAAGATGGGAATGCATTAAAACAACGAAAATATTTATCTTTGCTTTATTGGTTTTCTGTTCAACCAAATATTTCTTATTGCCCAGGTTTTTCAATTATTTTGATATTAGTTTATTGTCGTTTTATGACTAGAAGTAGGGTTTTTAATTATTTAAGTATAATCCTGTTGCAATTTTTGAAAATTAGCGAATTTACTTAACAGTCATTTCCCTGAATAGATTTTCTCGCAATATTTTCTAAACTTTAAAAGTCTAATAATAATATAAGAATAATAGCAAAAAAAAACAAGAGACCGATAACATTTAAATTAATCATAGATAAAATTAATTATTGATGTATGTAACTAGGACAAGTACTTAAGTAATTCACACTGGCAATTTTTAGATAACTATGTAACAAATTTTTACCCTCGTTACTTTAGGTGACAGCCGAATATCTAAATGTTCGGGCGTCTTACGTTGTTTTATAATTTTTATTGAACATTTATCAAAAATACATTTGTTCAAGAAGGTACCATAATAATGATTATGCCAAACACCGTACTTTTCAAAAGTATACTAAGGTCTTTTTTGTAGTGTTTGGAATATTTTGATTTATAGCTTCTTATGGGAGGGTAAACCGCTTCATTATCTAACGCGTTACGGCGCCAGTCTACCTGGCATCTCTTTCCCTCGCGCATACGGCAGCGGTAGGCAGGCTCCTCCTCTCTCACTCTAACCCACAACGCTAGCCGTATTTCGCTATTTAGATTAAATCATGATACTAATATTGTACATACGTTCTAATGTGTACATATTCAAGAATTGTAACTAAAAATAAAATATATTATATAATCAATAAAATATTTTATTAATAAATAACCTTTCCTTACATTATCATATTAATATAAACAAAATTTAAGTAATAACCGAAGCTTTTCTCAAGTTAAAGAATTTCAATATTAAATAGTTCACATTAGATTAGTATAAGCTATCACTTCTGTCGGGCGTCCCGAGACGCACAGGTTTTTTTTCCGCCCTTAAAATAACACTAACACAAACTTTCAGACAAGAGAATTATTAAAATATAACAAAGAGGAAATAATATGATTTTAACTTTTAAATTTTAGTAAGAAATGAATCGAATTAAATAAGTCGTGGTAGCGTAGTGGCTATCACATGTTTCCCAATCTCAAAGGGCGCAAACTCGAATCTTGGCCGGAACCCATGCAACACTTAGGGAGTTTTCTGGCCTAATATGCACATTGTTACAATTACCACGTGCTAACAACGGTGAAGGAATGCACGGTGATGAAACCTGCACATCAAGATAACTGTTGCGTCAAACCTGCCAAGCCACCTTGGATCAGCGTGGCGTCCGTTCTCCTATAATCCCATTAGGCTTGAGCCCAGTAGTGGGACGATTATGAGTTGTTATTGTTATTAAATGAAATAAGTTACACTTGATTAAAAATGGTTTCAAGCGCACCCAATATACCAACTTGCTCAGTTGTATATTGATCATACAAGTCAAATCGTCTGTTCAAACGGGTACTCACGCCGAGGATCGTAGTACCAGCAACAAAGAGGGTCTTTGGCTTTTGTAATACTTTATTATGTGACGGCAAAGATCCCCTGACAAAACTTTATTGGAACATCGAGTATGAACACTCAGCCTGATATGAGACACTAGTTATAATGACATGATACCTTATTTCGTAGTTTTATGGTAGAGATGGTAAGATTTATTTAAGTAAATGGCTATCCTTATTGTCGGCATTCATTTCTGTTTTCTTCTACATTTAGTTAATGAATAAACCCAAAGAAGAATAATGTTTTAACATTGGTTTTCTCTTAAAAATTATAAAACGAAAATTGGAGAACTGGAGCATTGGAAGCAGTGATAATTAGTATATGGTACATGTCTACTGAAGCGACTTTACGCGCGGAACCACTCGCTAATACTTTGATGTCATATCTTGCGGGAATTTTTGAATAATACGAGACTTAATAATTCTATCTGTGCAGGAACGGAGAAAGAATACGGTTTTCTGCGGCCGGGCGGCCTGTCGTAAGAGGCATCAAAGCAACCCAAAGCCAGGTGCTAGGGTATTTGCTCGACTGCATGGCCGCCACCCCTGGTCTAGAGTCGACCGCCATAACAACTTTATGTTGTTTTCTGGCATTAGTGACCAGGTTCCAGTCCTTTAAGAGAGCAACAGCGCATTTGTAGCACCTTTGGTATTGTAAATGTCCATAGGCGATGATAACCACTTTCCATCAAGTGGGCCGTCTGTCTGTCTGCTGAACTTCTGCAATAAAAATAATAATGATATGAAGCATTTCTAATCAGGACTTGTTTATAAAGAAGCAGTTTGTTAGGTACGGACAACTTTGAATGTTTTCCAAGTAGCCAGTACATATTTCTATAGCGAGCTTCCAGTTCCTCGCGTTTCTTTTTGACGTGAGCTTTCCAGCGCAGTTTAGCGTCAAGTGTCATACCTAAGTACTTTGCCGTATTTTCATACGGTACTACGGTGTGATTTACGTATATCGGGTGATAATTTGCCATTTTGTTAGTGAAGTCAATGTGGATGGACTTGGCTTCGTTGAGCTTAATACGCCATTTTTTTGTCCAGTTGTAGATGGTATTAACTGCTTTTTGGACATTTTCCACAGCTTCTTCGTGGGTAACTCCAGTAGCCATGATAGCTGTGTCATCCGCGAAGGTAGTAGGTAGGGTATTATTTTCTAGTTATGGAATATCACTTGTGTATATTAGGTACAGGACCAGGCCTAACACACTACCTTGTGGTACTCCAGCTTTAATTTCTTTAAGATCCGAAAAGCAGTCTTCTTGTCGGACCCTGAACATTCTATTTGAGATATACGAGGCTAACAAATCTGAATACTGTTTAGGTAGCAGTTTTTTTAACTTGAAATTAAGACCTTCATGCCAGACCTTGTCAAACCGTGCTTGTGCCACATCTAAAAATACTGTAGAACAAACTTTCTTTTCTTCTAATGTTCTCTCAATAATGTTTGTGATTCTATGCACTTGGTCTATGGTTGAGTGTTTCTGTCTAAATCCAAATTGATAATCGGGGATTATTTTTCTCTCTTCTATTATTGGTTTCAGGCGGCGCAATAACAGTTTTTCAAATAGTTTAGACATTATTGGTAAGAGAGAAATTGGTCTATAAGATGTCGTGTCATGTGGAGATTTACCAGGTTTTTGTATCATGATCACTTCCGCAACTTTCCACAGACTTGGAACATGCTTTAGTCTAAAACTGGCATTGATAAGTGTAGTGAGTTTGACTACACCCTTCTTTGGAAGGCTGCGCAGAATTTCCCCGGTAATGAGATAGTAACCTGGAGCTTTCTTTTGGGCTAGTAGCTGTATTTCATTATGAACTTCTTTAGGAGTTACAAGTTTTATTTCCAACTCATCAGGTGCTAGGTGCCAAAATATATCTTCGTTATCCTTACCTTCATTTGGTTGGAATATTTTTTCTAAATTTGAGCAAATCTGTTGGCATCTGACTGTTATTGATAGCCCAGTTTCCGTTCTCTTCTCTAATAGGAGGAATTTGATTTATCGGTTTCCGGAGTCTAAAATACATATATTAAAAAAATATAACAATCATTTCTCATTCGAAGTCATGGTGCGCAAATCGTAATACTCACACAGCATTTAATTATAAGTTATATAAAGCCACTAAACATGCGATGGAAAGCACATTCGCATTTATTTTATGTATTGTATTGTATACATAAATTAGTATTAGTATTGAAACATGAAAAATGTTCAACATAATAGGCAAAATGAAATATAGTCGAATCCTACAGATTCAATACTATGAATTTTGTTATCTCTTTAAATATAGATATTGCACAAAACGGAAAAGGAAATTGGAAAATATTAAAGCTATATTGGCGATGATCTCAAAAAGCAGGAGACGAGTGATACAAACCAAATTAGTTATTGTCATAACGTATTTTTAGATGGAGTCGATATTTCCCTTCGAATGGAGCGTACTTCCTTTACTTTGACCTGTTAGTCAGGGTTCAATACGTTGCCTCCGTTCAAACTATGCTACTTCTGACGACATGAGTATTTCAGAGTATGATTTTGAAACTCTTATTATTTATTTTTAGTATTCATAATAAAATAGAGATTATAATTATATTTCTCCTGTAATTGACTTTATCATTTAAGTCAATAAGTTGTCAGGATATTCACTTCTTACACCTTAAGGTAGGTTCCCCGAACTTCTATGATTTGAAATCTTTTCTTTCACTTTATCCCCTTATTTGAGGTTGTGGGCACAACCACATGTCTTTTCCTTTCACAGTATTTTATGCTGACATACATGTTTGTCTGTGTGATATCCTGATTTTTAATTAAGGAACGAAAATTTAGAAATATTACTTTTCAGAAAGATTGATTTGCGTAATATCTGTTTAGTATTTTTGAGATGTATAATTTTTTCAAAATATGCTTTTATCATACAATTAATCAGTGGATTTACATACACTTGGCCGCTTTTACTTCTAAAACTACTACCTACTTTAATGTCAATTTATATTGCTCCATACTATCGAAATTATAATAAACACACACACACACACGCACAAACACACACACACACACATATATATATTGTTTCGATTTTTTTACATGCATATTGTAGTCTACTTGAATTCATCTTTTTAACAGGCATAACACTATAATCTCAAATAAAAACATGTTCTTTATAGTTCAGTATCAATATTCAACACGTACATAAGTATGTAACCAGTGGTATACTACGGGTACCACCATTGAGTGGTCGTTCCTCCTGAAATGGCGCCGAAGAGTCTCGTCTCACGCTATATAATATCACACTCCACTGTACAATCCGAATGTACCTAATCGTATAGCAAGTTTTACATCGAGCTGTAAAACAGGAACGGTACAACCTGTAATAAAGTCCAAATACCTTCTAGTATTACCTTCTTGGGGTCTCTCGATTTAATTTAGATAGTATAATTAAATAGTTGGAGATTAATTGGCTGTCAGACATAGTATCAGGGCCGGAATTAGCTAAGTGTTGCCATGGGGCATCGTGAAAAATTATCTATACATAAAACATAAATATCCAATGAGAAATCGATTTTTAAGATTTGACATGAAACCAATAATTTCCCAATTTTTGTAATCATTGATTTTATAGCAGAAAGTTGAAAATTGTTTTGCTGTTTTGCCACCCTCGAAAATTTCGCCTTGGGCACTAGCCCCTAGTTCCCCGAGTGTAAATCCATCACTGCATAGTATCATGTAAAATGGGAAAAAATCTTACTATAAAAAAGTATGATCCTATACCAGTGTAGACAGGCTCTGTATCCGAATGAAGTGGGCCATGGCCGGCTTATCTCACTACAGCACAGCGACTCCGGGTGCTATGGCATGGTAAATTTTATAAAAATCTTTGCGTTACTTACTTTGGTCTGAGTGTCTGGAATTGGTTCCAGTGGTTATATAAAATTCTCCATAACACGAGAGTAACGTGCTTAGCTTGAAAAATTTATCGCATTTGAAAATAAATGAAATAGTCTCAGGCCACAAACGTGCGTCTGCTATATTCTGACCTCCTCCTCGTTTTTTGGGGAACTGATAATATAGCCACTATGCTTTACTAAGGCGGTTTAGTGGCTATCATAAATCGATAATTTTGATGTGTAGTTTTCTTCACGATATTTTACTATACTGGCAGCACTTAATAATTGTAATATAATACGCACATAAGGGTAAAAAATTCATGTAGGATTGTATGGACATAGTCCAAGATTTAAATCCACTTCATTGGAAAAACACGAAGTTGGTTTACCACTAAGTTATCAAATATATACATAAAACTAAATTACCAATTTAGAATTATGTATGTATGTATTTTAATGAGCTATTTTCATTTCTTACAACATTTTTTGATACAGGTTTAGTATTACCATAGCGCAATATATGTTTTTTGTAATTAAAGGAATTTAATCTTCGTTATAAAATAAGGTATACAAAGTGTACTCTTACAAGTTATTATACTAGTTATCGTTTTCTTTGTATTACATTTGGATATAATAAGAATATTTGTTCGACTATAAATTGATAAAACTACCCGCAATAGTATCGTGATACGATCGTTGGAGATGTGATTCGCATATGTTGAAACACATTTTTAGGTCACAGCCCTTATGTCGCAGCATATACAGGAGAAATTTCTTTATACTTAAGTATATATATTTCATGTTTTGCAATTGAATAATGTAGTGGAATATTTATTTATAAAGAGCATATATTCTAATATTCTGCGTTAATATTGTGTTGTTATACAACCCATTTCAAAATTAATGTACATTTGGTACGTTTATCAAGAGTGGACAAGAATTAATTACTTAGAAATATCAGTAAACCCAAGACGTTATTCAAAGTTAAGATGTATACAGGGTCATTTATCATACAAATGGTTTGCGATGAGTAATCAGGAACTCTTGAATACTGAATTGGTCATTTCTATGAGAGTCTGGTTAAGGTTTGACCACTTGGGAAGTTCCTATACGTATGTTCCAATAACATTTTGTAATTGAAAATGTTATTAAATTAGTGTACATTTACTACTTCTATTCTAAACGTCTTACGTTTAACTGTAGGTATTAATTACATTATGTGTTAAGCATTTGGAATAGAATACTTTAATTATCTCTCTCTTTTCTTTTACTATATCCCAACTAATTGGGAATATATATAATATAATAATATTATATTTGTGATTTAAAAATTAAGTGAAAGAAAATTCTGACCTCAAATGATTGGAATAAGATAAAAGAAAAGAGATTAAGTTTCTAAAGTATTTATTCCTCGCATAGCTCGCCTAGACTTTAAACTCGTATTCGTTTCTAACATACCTTATGTTAGAATTCTAGAGACGCGGAAACGTAAGTAAATAAATAATAAATAAACGCACCTGTCTAGGCTCGACTAATGCGCATATTTTTGCAATTATTAGATGTGATAAAGGAAAATAACGTAACAAAAATCACATTTACAGACAATTGACGTTGATAATCCACCTTGGATAAGCGTGGAGAGTATACCGTATAACAGGGTTTTCATTACCAAAAATTATTACAAAAAAAGATAATAATCCCTTATTTATAATAGTTAGGTATATGAGGTTTATAGGCTTGTTTAAAAAGTGTTATTTTTAATCACATTATTTACGCAATTATAAATACGAATTTGTGATAACTTCGTTTAATTAGCCGATAAACCTTGTACGACTGTTATAAATAAGAGGCTAAGTTTACTATACTTTTTTATTAAGCAAGGTATGCCTGTATCCACAAATTATACTAATTTTCATGACAATCGGTTTCTTCGCATGATCACGAAGGATAAACAAGCAGAGATATATCCATACTCACTTATCACATTTATTTATAAGTATGGAGTTTTCTTCGTAATGTTCATGAAGTATATTCGGAGTCCGGCAAACTAAAAAATCGCAATTATCAGAAGCTAAGACAATTATATTTAAAGACGACTAGACGAGTAAGAATAGGTACTTAAGACTAAATAATACCTAAATATTCAATACAAAGTAAGTAAACTTCATTAGTTGCAGATCTTGCAACATGATTACACGAAGAGAAGGGCGCGGGTGTTTACCCGGATAACATTGTCGTATAAAAAGCGGGTATACAGTGAAGTTGTAAAATTATTTAAAAAATGCGAGTAAATGAACTGATGTGTGCTGAGTTTTACAGCTGTAATAAGTCATAAGTCAGGGGTGTAATGTGCGTGAAATAGATTCGGCGCGCCCCCTCGCAGATTCTAGAAGAAATGTTTAAATTCAAGATGCCGCGGCTCGCTGGCTCGGAACACTAAATTAGCCTGCCACGCCGCGGATTCTGTTGTTTGATATATAATGTGATATTATATGAATATCACCTCTGACGTAATATTTCTCTTAAGAGATATTTTCACTCGTTTATTCCCATTGTGGTGTTGAAATTTTCAGTGTAAAGATTCATATAGTACGATCCTTACTTTTCTAAGCGAGTAATAAATCATTTACTTTTGATTTTGTACTTGAAATATTTTAAAATTCTTCAACAACTTGATCATATATCTTTTTTATGATAGTGAAGCTTTGTTTATGTTGCTGTACCAGAAGCAGAAACTAAATGTCAAGGAGGTAAAAAAGCAGTGATAAATGTGTGAAGTAACGCGAAAGAACTGCTTTATATACACAATCCCTGCCTTATACAATAGATAATGAGCAAAAGAAAGCAATAAGTTACGTAGAAAACAAACCTGTTAGTTGTGACTATGTTGTCTTTCCCTCGAAACAGGTACGTAGGTACCAAAAACACACCACAAGTCGCGCAGAGGTGAACATTCAGAAAAACATACCCCGAGTTTCGAAGCGGAACGTTGAATACAACCGTGATTTAAAGCTAGGGCATATGTAATGCAATGTGCAATTTATACAATCGATCTGTTATTTATTTATATAGAACCTAATTATTGGCAGAAACTGTTAAATGATAAATTGCATCGAGTTCATAGAAATTAAAACGCGCTAAATGGGGAAAGACCAGTGAATGAAAATACATAAAAAAGCGTAAATTTCACGAGGACTTTTACATAGCAATATCGGTGAATATGCAATTAATTTTATAAAACCTCGCTAGTTAAAAACTCTATGAACTTAATATTCTCACTAAGAAGGCGATATATTATAGGAAAGTTAAAAAGGGCTGGCCCGGGCGGCGATCATAAAAAAAATGGAACCGAAATATCAGGGCGACGAAGCGTTGGCACTGAAGCAGCAATGAATAATCCTTGCGTCAGCACCACGCGAGCTCGCTGCCCAATTAAAAACGTACTCTTTCCACGATTTTTAGCTTAGAATATTGTATAATAAGCCAATAAAATACCCCACTTAGCGCTCAAAGCGCCCCTGCCCCCGGCCCGTGATGAAATATGCACTCTTCGCCCTAATTATGTGAGCGTAGGAATTAAATGCAAGAACCGCCGCTGAAATGTCGAGTACAAATTAACTAATTAATGTTTTATTATATTATTTCATTGTATGTTTCATAAACCAACTTGCCCTAATCTGAATTTAAAGTTATTCATATTTATATTCATAGCGACTGGAATTTGGATGTTTTTTTATTGCTGGAGTACAGCAGACTGGTTGACGGTACACCTGATGGGAAGCGGTTACCGTCGCCTATGGACATTTGCAACTTCAGAGTTGCTACCAAAGTGCTGCCATCCTTGAAGACATTGAATGACACCTGGAAAAAAAAATCTCGTACGGTAACGCTTACCAGAAACCTCGGCGTAAGTTCATTATAAAGCTATATCTATAAAAATATTTATCTACTTTTGATAACAAGGACGAGCATGTGATCGTTCTTTGGAAAATAAGTTCATAAATAGAAGTTAGAGTGAATCGCATGAAATACTCTACCCATTGTTAAATCCAATATTATCAAAGATTAAAACAAATATCCTCTAACATTAAATAGGTGCGTTATAGATAACTATATTAATTAGTATAATGACAAGGTACAGCTTTGATATCAGTAACATGTCATTGAAGAGCGTTGCATCATATGTAAACGTTAATTCGGCTAATTTAATTTTAATCCCATGTTTGCAGTATTTTGACTATACAAGCTTTAGCTTTGTGAAGGATGGCATGATGATTTGTTGTGTGACAGAGGGCGTATGTCAGAATAGAAGAGTATGAAGGAAAAGACATACCATGACAACCCCAAATAATTGACAGAAGGAAAAGAAAAGAGAGATGGTGATATAAGGCATTTTTATTAAAATGCTTTTTTATGATTCCGAAACCAAATGACGTTACTAACTGGCCATTGGTCATCTCTGGAAACCTTCATTGTCCTTAAACATCACATACTTTCATGATTCTCTTAAAGTAAACAAATTTATATATGTATTTTAATTTGCACACCACCGTCATACACTTGCGAATCTCCCGTTCATATAACCCATGGCCCGGGTTGTCTGGAAGTGATCGCTCTAAAGCGATAAGGCCGCCCATTGCTCCTACTTTTACTGTTTAATGTGACTCCTGTAAACTGTTTCTTTTATGTGTAAATGGTGAACAATAAAGTGTTTTCTATTCTATTCTAAGTAATGGAGTTCTTACACACGCATTCTTTACAAAATAAAAGTATTTCCCGAAACATTCTAATAAATACAAGGAAAATCAGCATTAACTTTTTTAACGTCGAACCGTATGTACTAAGTTTGAAAAGGCCCTTACCCCAGGGAATACTTATTTCGCCTCAAAAATCATGAAAGGCTCGACGGAAGCTTTTTTCTTCGCCCGCGACTTGAAATGGCCACTTACGTAAAATTTCACGTCAATCTCATCAAATCGATTGACGACTTCCGTAACGAAATAAGACGCATGCAATGTACAAAGTAATAAGTTAGATTTTAACTTGAACATTAATACAACCATTAAATATATTATGTAAAAACTAATTTTGTAAATTAAAACCTAGCAGGGTCATCTTTGTCTAGATCTGAAATAATGATAGCTTTCCGACTTCGCTCCGGACACATACCACTAAACGGGTTCGCATTTTTAATGAAAAGATCATTAACACCCAATTGCACAGTGTGTCAGGTTACAGAAGATGCATATCACATTTTAGTGGAGTGTGTACGTAACGAGACCGAAAGAAGTTTGTTAGGATACGATTTGCACGAAATTGGTGCATGTAATAGTATCCTGGCATATCCCTTATCGGATGATGCCAGGATGCTATACAATCTAGTTAAAGTAGGCATTAAGCGGCGGTAATTTAAGTGTGTTGTTCCTATGAGGGTGGCACGGTCAATACTGACCAAACCCTCTTATAAATAAAGAAAAAAAAAATTAAAACCTTAGACCGTTAATAGAGTGACGAAGTCTCGGACTCTAAAAGTGAGTCGAGCTAAAGGATGCCGATTTTGGATTAGAATGCCGATCGCGCTGCAGTTCGTTACTAGTACAGTAGCAGAAGCGCTGTACAAGGCTACGCATAGTTTGTAAAAAACACACTTCAATTGGCGTTTTTGTAAAAACGAAACTGCGCTTGCGTATATTGGAGCAATTGAAAATGGAGGAAAAAATGACAAAAAAACAAAATAACATCAATATTGTTCTATATTTCAAAATAATAAATTGTGGCCAGTATTAAACCTTATCAGCCACAATAAAAACTTTTTGTTGGAGATTACAACAGCCGCTAAGTAGCCACTACACATATTATGTGGTTAGGTGAGTTAAATAAGTGATACGATATTTATATTAAGGTCACCATAATTTCATTAACAGCCCGTTCTTCACTGCACCGGGAAACCCTAAATATTAAAACTAACAATCAAATATGTAAAGTTGTTTGTTTTCCTTCAACTGTTTCGTTGCCGTCCAACAAGTGGTCCAAAATAAACAAGACCCTCCCCACGGCTAAGTATGTTTGTTTTAATCACTGCCAGCCGAGAACTTGTAAACAAGACTTGTAAAACATATTGTGCTGCCATTATGAAGTGACGACAAGTTATGACGGGGCGTGTGATTGCTCTTTAGGTATAGAAACCCTTCCATATTATTATTAATAATATCAGACACTATAGTGCTCCCAACTTATCTATAAAATGAAAAGCATCGCTGTGCTCGATGTTGCCAATCTATGGATAATCATCGAAGACATTTGAATGTACCACATTTACGTCGCATTCATATTATAATGCTCGGTCTCCATCTCGGATAATATTATAGTTATTAAATGTGGATAAATGCGTCTTATTTAATGCGTTATAAATAAAACCATTAACGAACAAACAATTATTTTTAGAACTGACAGCCCTAATTCATATTAAATTACAAGATGGCGGCTGTAGTTCCATTTTTTGACGGGCTATATTTCAAATTGTTTCAAGTGCTCAGTGCAAATCCGTGTTTGCTGTCAATGTCAGTTGTCGTACACATCACGTTGACTTTTTACTATTTTAATTAGGGCTCTGCCCGGTTTCTGTATCCAGATGAATAAATAATTAGATAAATGAAGCTGTCAAGTATTGCTGAATATTAAGTTTAATAAAAATAATTGCGACAGCTGGACCCATACGATCTCCGCTCCAGGCTTAACAATCTGTAGGTTTATTATTAACTATTTTGTGTTAAGTCAAAATATCAAATTTTACTTAATAATCCGGTTTCACACATACATTACAATAAATTCTGGTATATATTATCAGAATTTATTGTAATGTGTGGGGTGTATATAATATTATAAAATTCTTAAAATGCCGTGTTCGTACATTGAAGTTATTTTAAACAACTACTAATACACTATATAAACGATGATTGACAAGATGATTTTTTTAGATTTCTTGTCTGTTAGTTCAGGATTAACGTTACAACTATTGGGCCGATTTCGATGTTGTTTTCGTTGATTGGCAGCAAGTTCTTAGACTTAAAATCTGCGCCAACTTTTGTCCTGGGAGTCCCGCAGATTTTTTTCTGGAAATTATTTAAAATGGTCATATTAAAAAAATCTAATTGAAATATGATTTTTATATATATTATCTGATACGATGATGATATTTGCTGATTTCGATACGATTTCACTAAAATGATAGCTAAGGCCTTTTTAAGTAATTCCATACTAGTCCCATAGGAATGTTCCCGGCAGTGTTTTAAAGTGGGTAGTATACATAAAAAAATGCTGGTTTCGATCCGATTGATACTAAAACAATGTAGCCCATGACTTTTTATATTTCCCGAAATTTCCTAACTGTGAAACCATGTGATACTGGTGAAGGATTTTTACTTAATATGTCAGTTTGTATGTTTAGGTATTAGACATCTTTAGTAGAATGGATGTTATGTATGCCTTTAGTAACATTACTTATCCCGGGTTTTTACTGCTATCTTCGGAATTCATGTATTTATATTCGTTCTTCGTTGTCCTGCTGACAATTTTCACCCCTTTGAATTTAAATACTGGCAAATAACTGTAATCTACGTTACCTGTCAAGTGTAGACGAAGTCGTGGGAATACTAGGATATTACTTATAAAAGAACAGGCGTTAAATAATATTGTATGATTTTACTTTTGAAATAATACATATAAATAATTTTAATTACTGTTTATGTTTGCTCTGTTTGACTCATTTTACTTGTACGTATTAACGACGGCATAAGTACGTGCTCGTACAAAAAAATTGTGGCAGTACAATGCTATGTAATGGATAAAAAGTATTTCAAATAATAAGATTGTCCGCCCTCCAATGGATTTTTCTACATTATTCTTACTTAAAAACTATTAACGTCTTACAAGTATTGTTCATTTTGAATCGAAATTAAGTCCAAACTTTTTCTGAAAATAAAACTCAAAAGTAAAATCCCCAAATAATTTACTAAGAAAAGTAACTAATGTTAGTAATAATAAATACATTATCCACTATTACAAATTAAATGTAATATATCGAGGTTTCATAACATAGGCGTATACGCAAAAATGCCATTTTTTGTTGTTTACTAAGAACTATACATGTTACAATTTAGAAAGTCTTACCAGTATGCAAGTGTACCTAAAAAGAAGGGTATTCCAAATTTCAGCATTACTCAGTAAACCAGTTTTGTTTTATTCACAAATTTGGCCCTTGTGTAAAACTACACTTTTGTCTGTACGCCCATTTGTTATGAAGCCCTCGATATGTACAATTACTTAAAACCAATATAAACTAAGACAATTTGACATTGATCTTAGCTTGAGTCTCAACATAATTTGCTAACTAGATTCTATAATTAAAATGCATGGATAATGTAAAAAGTGTACATAGACACCAAAAAGATCGTATTATTAAGTAATAAACAGTGACATTTAAGAGACAGCTGATAAATAAACCAAGAAGATTAGACACCCAAAGCTCAGTTATGTATCTCGGTCTTAAGCAAAAATGGCGAGACAATTTCTTTAAAAGCCCTTAATATCTTTTTAAGAGTTCTTATCGCGAAAGGGGTAATAAACAAACCGCGTCGCGAACATTATTTAGAAAAAAAAGGAAACCACTAGGAGTTTACTTGTTTCGAAAAGGCGGGTCGTTGTGGCATCAGATAACGCCAGATTTGCGGCCACTCCATTAACAAATTACCTCTTTAAAGTGCACCTTAAAAGAACGTGTCTGCTACTTTATTTCCACATTTTTTAACACATGTGCACTTTGCCCCATGCATATTTTGTAGACACGTTCGCGTGCTAAACTGCGGTGATATAAGGATAAAGACGGTACATTTTACATTATCTTTTGCACAACTTTACCGTTTTGTGAGAGTAATAATAATGAAGTAGTTTTCTATTATTTACAGCATGCAATAAAAGTCTTCGTTGGAAACGATATTAAGAACTGTTTTATCAACTATACTAATATTATAAAGAGGAAAGATTTGTATATTTATAATGAATAAACGCAAAACCTACAGGACCGATTTAAAAAAAATCACCATTCGAATGCTATATTATATTTGATTAATATAGATTGTAGAAAAATTTGAGATCCCTACTAAAACTTAAATAATATATAACTCGTCAATCTAAACAAAATATTTCGTGCTGGAATCGGGTTCTACGATTTCGATGAAATTTTATAAATGTTCGAGTGTGTTACGGGGTGGTTTAGTATTACAATTAGACCCAGTAGGCCACGCTGGAATCATAAATGTACATTTATATTTTTTCAGGGCAAGACAACATCTACCAAGACAGTTATTATAGTCTTCTTCGCGTTCTTCAGCCAATTTCGGTCCATTGCTGGACGTAGGCCTCCCCAAATACGCGCCACATATCCCGGTCTCCCGTCTTCCTCATCCAGCCCCTGCCGGCGATCTTGCGCAGGTCGTCAGTCCACCGGGCTGGCGGGCGTTCTCCGCTACGTTTGCCGAGACGTGGTCTCCACTCCAGGACTCTTTGCTCCATCGGCTATTATATTTGGTTATTATAGTATAATTAAATATTTCGACATGTTACCGCTTCAACATTTGATTTCGGAAGGGTATATTCAGAACATTTTCACAATTCTTAAATCCTCTAGTCTATAGTGTATATACTGTCGATACCTTGATACAGTTATTTCAAAAGCAACACCTTCTGGATGGCTAAGGAAGCGCTAACTAAACGTTAGAATTATAAAGAAAGTTGTAGGAGCCAGTGATATTATGTTAGAATTTGTTGAAGATTGTACAAAGTGGACAAGAGATACAGACCTTATGAACCAATAAAATAATTATATTTCTTCTATAAATTATAAAATAGTAGCTAAATATATAAGTTAAAATGTAGTATGCGACAATTAAGACACGAATACAATTTTATAGGCAAAACAGAAGTTTGATTTTTGGGGTATTAATATTGTAGGTGCCAAAATAAGTGTTAACTGGGGTACAACATTAGATTCTGATCACGCGGTCAGGATCATCAGCACCTTCGGTTCAGCAATGTGGTAGGTACACCAGGATATTTATAAGGTGACTCCGAATATATTATCCGGAGCCCAACACTAACACTGTCCTGCTATTCGAGGGATATGGTTTCATTACACATTACATCTCAACTAAACAAAACTATTAGCAAACGTAAAGGTGAATTAAAGTATTAGTACAGATTCAATACAATTTCTTATAAGTAGACCATATCCACAGGAAAGATTCTGTAAACAAATATGGCATATAATATTTTCTTAAGTTTTCGCGACTTGTACACATAATAAAACTACGTTTTAACGGTTTTAAGCGCGGTAATTTATTTGATTTAGGTTTATCCGACGTTTCGGCCGCTTTTCAGTGGCCGTGGTCACGGAAGACAAAGATGACATTTGTCAAACGTGTATTGTCAAAGTTTTTATTCAGCCTACCGCCAACTTGTTCATTTTAATTATTTAGTTTTAAATTTTGTTTATGGATATTATTTACTCTATGGGAGCCTAATCTAATTTACCACCGCTTCACAACATGTTGTGGCTTGAAGAGAAGAAGCGGCGCAAGAAACTCTTCAGCAAACATGCCTAGTTCAATTTTTTTTAAATATAATATTAAAATGAGTGGAAGGAAAAAATAAAAGAAATGATCAGTCAAGTTGGTTTGTTTCGTTGCACGCAGAAAGAGCTCACAGTGACTTGAGGTCTGGCAGTTGGTTTTTGCTGGGTTTGGGTCTTAATAGTTTTGATGATTGGATCCCAAACAGGTGGTACCTGCCAACCATCTTCTCTATTGAAATTTGGGTGTTTTTTGATTTCAATAGCCTCACGCATCATTCTTGGTATGAAACGATTCTCTTTCGCGAGGATTTGTGGGTTATCGAATCTGATGTAATGGTTGGGTTTATCCAGCGTGTGTTCACTGATCGCAGACTTCGTAGACCTTGTGTGTTTCATAAAATAAATTAGATTAGGCTCCCATAGAGTAAATAATATCCATAAACAAAATTTAAAACTAAATAATTAAAATGAACAAGTTGGCGGTAGGCTGAATAAAAACTTTGACAATACACGTTTGACAAATGTCATCTTTGTCTTCCGTGACCACGGCCACTGAAAAGCGGCCGAAACGTCGGATAAACCTAAATCAAATAAATTACCGCGCTTAAAACAGTTAAAACGTAGTTTTATTAAATATGGCATAGCATAATCCATTCCATACCTCGCGTATTTTTAAGTATGTGTAAGAATTATAGGGAATACACGAACACTTATGGCTCTTTCCGTAATTTTGTAAACGTGAATGGAGTTAGAGTAAGTTTGTAGGCGTCACTGCTTGCGGGTGATCAGCCCTGGGATCTTCAGATGGAGAGGCCTCCGACAAGAGACACGGCCGAGAGGCCTGGTGTATTGCCAGGTCGAGACGAAGATCATCAGGGCTCGGGCAACCAAAGTCATGATTGAAACTTAGGAAGGGCACTCCGGGCTGAGGTTGGGTCGGTGGACTCGTTGCGGAGCATGGTCGAGGCAATGCTCCATAGTGATAGACACTGGCAGGGGGTTTCCTCCTTCTGTGAGTCACTAATGACTCAAAAAGAGGCCACTGAGAGAGAGAGGGAGAAAGTAGTAAAAGCAACTTCCATCCGCCGTCGTCAGAATGGCCTGACGAATACTCTGCTATGTACAACACTTTGTCCCATGATTCGGTCGCAGAGGGCTGATTTATATGGGGGTAACAGCGGATCTTTATCTCCGCTGATGTAGTGGTACACCCTGCTCCCCGGGTGTACCAAGCTTGCGCAGGAGAACGTAAGGTGCAGTTACTCTGTTCTCAATTCCGTGGCATTCCAATAAGGTGTAATCTTCGGGACGCAGGTTCGGTTTAGTGGGTAGTTCGTCGGATTTTACTGTTCAGGGTGGAGTACCGGTACTATACGAGAGCCGGCATTAAGCGCTTCATTTGACCTTCCCCCGTATTCATGACCCGAGTGTATGATGCAAGACAATACATTCCCCAGCGTTATCAGATAAAAGTTTGAAGGCTTCTTTAAGGTTCTTAAAGAAGCCTACAACGTTACTCTGACTCAATATGAATAAAACCTTAAGGGTTCTGAGTTAAAGCAATGTTAACCGGAGTCCTAAATGACTAGAACTACCGAATGTTTGCCCCTAAATTGTTATGTGGTTACGTTTAGGTAATATTATTGCATAACTCGTGAGATTTATGTACACTACTTTATGGACAAAGCTCATATAATCTTGACTAATACATGTAGTTTGTAGCCAAGGTTTAATACATATAATAGTTTTTAGCCGTACACAGAGTCATATCAAGCACGAATGAGCTGAAATATGGCTTAGAAAAAGCGTTATATTTTTCTATTACAAAATGGAAACAAGATTCTAAATAACGAAAACAACAACTATCATAAAAAATATCAATAATAATACTATCATCTGTTAATAATTGATCTCAATAATGTATGAAAGCGTATTCATCTCCTTTCAATAGTTTGAATGAAATTCTCGTTACAATTTAAGTTCTGTTATGTCAGTGAGTGCAGGAGTACAGAGTATATATTTACAACTTATTAACAGTATCATTCATGAAAATCTCTATATACCTATTTTAAATTAAATTACAAAATTTTATATTAATTAAAGGTTTTTTATTATCATTACATCATATACAATTTAAGAATTATTTCCCTGTATGCATTGTGTTGAGTTGATTTTTTTTTTAACTCGTGAGTGATAATATCGTAGCGTTAAATCCCGGTTACGACGTAGACTTCTACTTTGTAAATCAATGCTTGCTATTCATTTTAATATTACTTAGCGTACTTTTCGAAAATATATTTGGTAATAACAATATCATTCACTAGCTGAAGATTGCTAACGTAATTTGATGACTCGTACAATTCATTCCATTAGTCCTTTCAATGATTTTACGAGATAAAGTATTAGTTTTTAAGTTGACGACCTCTGTGGATGAGCTAAGCCTTTGCCAGCCAAACTCATTGGAACACAGAGGCTCCAGGTTCTATTATTTACTACGGTCTGGGTGCTTGGAATCAGCCCCAGAGTTGTACATTTTATATTATCCCTAACATGAGCAGAACTCGCGTAGTTCAGGGATGTATAGATACATAACACTTTATTGTGCAGCAAAATAAACAAATACAAACACAAAGTGCATAATTACGCTTCTTGGCAAAACACCAGGCGGCCTTATTACTAAAAGCGATATATACAACGTATGTTTACGATGTATATACAATGTATGTTTGTATGCCGATTATTTATTTATTATTTTATATTCCATTTCCTTTTTATCTCTTATGGCTGAAGACTATTATGCCCTATTTACCATATATTTTAATTAAGCTCAGTGGTAACCAAAATTTATATTGAGACGTAACTCACAACTAATTTAATTCTTGAGATCTTACGAGGATTTAAAATGTATTATAATTTCAAACACTTTGTAGATTTACACAAATATAAACGTATATTTAAATTAGAATAAAATATAATTAAAAGTATTTCTTATATAATTATCTTGTCTGTGGTCTGCTCCAAAAGCAAGAATATTGCAATATTAATATTTTTAAAGCAACACGTCCGTTCGCATTAGAGCGGTGGGTCGGGATTGCGGTCGCAGCCTCTTACGCGCCCGGAAAGGAATATTTGCCCAAATTTCAAGCTAAGGTAACCACTCCTCTTAAATGTTTAAAAACATAGTACTTAAAAGTGTTTATTTAAATATATACCTACTGTAATGCCTTACATCATCCCATTTCATACGCCAGAAAAGTACGCCAGGTTGCGCCCCGCGTCCTCACCCGCGTGGTGATGGAAAATCGTTATATTTTGGATAATTCAAACTACATCTTTATAAATTATAACCTATGTGTTATTCTGATGTGTAAGCTATATTACTGTAAAGTTTCATCGAAATCCACACAATACAAAACAAAACACATTATAATAAACCGCAATGTATCAATAAATTATTTGCCTATTTTTAACTGCCCTATGTTGACATATGTCAACATAGGGCAGCTTATTCATAATATTATGTCTCTATCATGTGGGGCCGTTCATAAAAGTAAACAACAACCGTGATATTTATCAGTCATTATTATCATATAATATACTATAATAATATGAACCCATAAATATTCCATTGCTGCTCAGGCCTCCCAGTTTTAGATGAATGTACGATATACCTGCTACATTTGTCAATACGGATAATGGAGGTTTCACACATCGGTAATCTCTTACAGCGTATTTATAAGCACAATACTTGTTTAAAAAAACTAGATACGTCTATTTATTTCAGTATGTATTTTACTGAAACAATAATAGTATTATGTGTAACTTTACAAGTGAAGAACTCACTATGATGTTCCTAAGGATCAATAATGAATAGAAAAACTTTTTTATCTTGATAGAGGTTAACATTACCATTGAAATTGCAAACAAAAAAACTTGCTCAATATATCGCTTTAGTACTTATACTAGTGATTAGTAGTAGTATTAATTACTTCCTACATTACTTCCTTAATCAAAATCACTGTTTAAATCATTGTGTGGCCACTTCGTTTGCCCTTTATATTGATATCTTTCCGGGACATGCAAGATATTTTATTAAATATAGATGTAAATTTAAGTTAATTCTTGTTTTAATCCCTAAATTTTTATTGGCATCCAATGAGCAGTTTCAAAGCCTATTTTGGACAAGCTTGACTTACAAAAAAAATCTGAAGGCATAATCATACAAATAACTGTTGAATTTTGTCATCTATGTTTATATCACACACACTCTCGGGTTGCCTGGAAGAGATTGCTTTAGCGATAAGGCCGCTTTTTGTTTTACCAAGTAACTATTGTCTTTTGCTAGTAACTAGTGCATTTTTTTGTAATTTTTGTTTTGGTGAACAATAAAGTGTTGTCTATGTCTACTTTTTATGCATGCGTTCAGCAGACATGCAGACAGCTCACCTGATGAAAAGCAATTACCATCGCTTTTGAACATTTGTAATACCAAAGGTATCACCAAGACTACCACTGTGTTGGTACTCTCTAAAGAGAGACTGATACCTGGACACTAATGCTAGAATGCAACTCAAACTTGTCAAGATATGCTTAGGTTTTAGATTTCAGAATAAAGTGCATTATACACTAGCGTTTTGGTATGTTGACGTGTGTGACGTCACGCCCGGGCGCTGTTGCACACCGCGCAGGCGCAGCGTTGCCACCGGAAGCCGGAAGTTGTGGTGTTGCGGCGCACAATCTGGAGTTGGACGGCGGGAAACACTGAATCAAGTGCAGCCTGAGCTCTGTTTTATGTATGAGACTGTAAAAGATAAATGGGAACATTTTCGTTTGATATCATCCGTACCCGGGATAATTCTCGTTGCTTTGGTTAATTGTTCTTGCGTAACATGACTGCGTTAATATTAATCTTACTACCGTTATTTCCCGTACGATTAAAATTAATTCTTTATTCATAATAATTTTGATAATGTGTTAATTTTTTTAAGGGTCCCGTAACCATTTTAAAAGCATTGGAACACTTACAAAACTGTGCATATCAAGTTAATCTGCCTACCAAAGTATTTTACAATCACTTTTCTTATTCAATTCTGACAGAAAGAAATTGAGCATATTTGACAGAAAGGTTGTATTTCACGTTCTGCTAATCACTGGTGTAGTGAAAGAAAAATAAAAGATAAGAGTGGCATTCATACACGTAATAGAGTGATGACAAACATATGTAGATGCGCTGAGTGAGTTATGTATATCAAACTAGCTGTCCCGTGCCCACTTCGTTGGGCGCTCTTAGAGGAAAGTAAGTATATAATTGTCCATGGGATAAACACTTCTTCCCGTGCCCACTTTGCTGGGCGTTGCTCGAGATAATCCAACTAATAGTTGCTCATAAGAAAAACACTTCTTTCTCATATCAATACCAATACTGTACAATATTTATTGTTTAGTCAGCGCGCGCGATAAATCAACGCATCAGTCCATTTTTCTCGGAGTTAATACTTTATATTAATTAATCATAATGAAATAACATATCTCTGAATTACGTAATAAACTTAAATGGATGCCCATTCTCACTTCTACACAATAGTCTTTTCCAATAACCTGTATACTTCCCCATATTTAAAGGAAGTTTTTAGATTCCTCTACCAATCTCATTCCGGTAATTTGCGCTTAAATGGAAATTTTCTGCTAACGATAGCTAAACACACACACTTTGTCCTTTGGAGGAAATTATTTTGACGTACAGGCCGGGGAACTCCCTTCCCTTAAAAATTAGACAAGCTACATCCATTTCTACATTTAAATACTTGACCACTGATTTTTTCCTCTTAATTAAAATTTGTTGCAGTAAATATAATTATATTATTGTTACTAATTATTAGTACGTATATTAGTTAGGTAAATGTAATGAATATTATTTTATGATTATTATTTAATTATGTATATCTATTTATGGTAGTTTATCATTTTATTGTTTCTTCTTTAATTGGATTTAATTACGATTGAATTATATTTAATTTAGTTAAAACATGTTATTTAATTTTTCCTTAAAAGTCTTATTGGACACCATGTTACTTGGAAGACATCACTATAAGCGAAAAGTTTTGTGTTTTGTTGTTTTAGTGAAAATATATTCATATTAAATTGTCTAAGTTTAAGTTATGGTGGACAATAAAGAGTTTACATTGGTTCATATAGCCTATGTCAATCAAAAATAATGTAGCTTTCTACTGTTGAAAGAAGTTTCAAAATCGGGTCAGTAGTTCAAGAGTTTACTTATTTCAAACCTGCAAACGAACTCATAAACTTGACGTCTTAATAATATTGATACACATACATTTTTAAAAGAATATAATCTATTAATTTATACCACGATACCCAAGAAGGAACTTCTCAAAAACTTCATACCCAAATGAAGAGTAAAACCTTGTTCCCTATGTAACGCGCAGCCAGCCTGAGGGTTTATATCTTCATAATTTAATAAAACGGGTACATTGGCAGGCTTTTATTATAATTATTATTGGAACTCAGGAGTGTTTATGCTGCCAAGTTGCCCTGATTTTCTTACGTATTTCATGTAAGACTTTTATACTTAATCGAAATATCGTTCATAGGTATTTACAAGGAGTTCTTAAAATAATAGAAGCAGATAGATTCTACTTGCGTAACATTTTAACTCCATATCCTGTGGAAGCTTGCGATTTTACCAGGATGATGTATCTAAGTACATGTAAATAGATGTATTTATTATATTATACATGATCAAGTGTTTTACAAAAATTGATTGATTCCCAAAGTTGCGAAGAAAAAAATTTCCAAACAAAGTTACTATGTCAGAAAAAGGTTTGCTTTGTGAGGCTTTAATTTCAAAATAGTTTCAAAGAGTATTTATTAATATTTTTGTCATAAGTAAGTGTAAAAAAACAGAGTTCTTTTACAAATGTCATAATATTTGAGTTTATAAATCACATAATAAATTAATGAATAAAATAATTGTTTACAATATTAAAAAGTTATTGATAATTTCATAAATTATGAATATTGTTTCTACCATAGTAAGAAAATCGTTACCGCTAGTTTATAAACGTCAGTTTCATACTCAAAATGTGCTCAGACAAGATCAAAAATCAAGTGTCCAACTTGGGCATCCGTTTTGTCTGGAGCCAATCGAAAATGAAAGCCATACTCTCAGAAAACATAATAACGCAAAGCGTCAAAGACTATATGAATTTGGTTTGTACGTAGCTGCTTGTATGCCTAAATATGTACAGAAAGTTCAAATGCAACATACAGATGAGCTAGAAATACTTGTAGCTCCGGAAGGGATGTTCCAAGTTTTAAGTTTTATGTGTCATCATCAGCACGCGTGTTATAATGCATGTTCTGCAGCGACAGCCATAGATGTTCCAAGAAGGCAATTTCGTTTTGAAGTGGTGTATTGCCTTCTCAGTCTTCGATTTGGCGAACGGGCGAGAGTAAAGACTTACACAGATGAGCTTACACCTCTGCATTCGGCATACTCTTTGTGGCGTGTATGCAATTATTACGAAAGAGAAATATATGACATGTTTGGAATTGTATTCAGCCATCATCCGGATTTAAGAAGGATTCTTACAGATTACGGTTTTACTGGTCATCCTCTAAGAAAGGATTTTCCTCTGGTTGGTTACACTGAGGTTCGTTACGATGACGAGCTAAAGAAAATTGTTTATGAACCTGTAGAGTTTGCGCAGGAAATGCCCCGTTACCAGTTGGAATCTCCTTGGAACTATCTGAAAAATTTCCACGAAGGCTATGACACTCCAA
Organism: Dendrolimus pini; assembly: GCA_949752895.1. Classification (NCBI taxonomy): domain Eukaryota; kingdom Metazoa; phylum Arthropoda; class Insecta; order Lepidoptera; family Lasiocampidae; genus Dendrolimus; species Dendrolimus pini. The sequence continues at coordinate 14,789,458 of OX457126.1, read as the reverse complement.
AACCACCCGTTGAAAAGAAGATGTCATAATGTAATTTTCTGCAATATATTATTGCTTTGATACTGATATTCTTAAATTAAAACTATTCTAGATATCTATGTTAATTTTAAATGTATGAAGCATGAGAAGCCTTGCAATGTCAACCTTTTATAATAGATTATGCAAGACTTATAATATAGAGGTAACTATACTCCCACTACTACTGAACATAATATAAAATGGATATATATGTATGTATAGTCTATTATAATATAGGAAGAATAATAAATCTATATAAGTTCAAATCCAAACCTATGAAGAATAAACAAACATATTCAATGGTGATTTCATATATGTATCCATACTGGATACAGATGTGTATAGCTTCACACAAATGGAAGTACTTCTATCATAACACTGAACCTCCGCAGTGTTGAATCTTAATATGATATCGCTGTTTAACTTCATGCCCCAGATTTCTAGTCCAAGAACAAACTACCTAACTAACTTTTGTGGCTAAACAATTCAAATGGCGTTGTTGGCTCCGCAACTAGTCCCTTAGAAAATTTTGTTAACAGTCTTTAATTAAAGTACTAGTATAAATTAATATACGAATACCGAAACATGATTCTAAGCAACCTTTTTATCCAAAGCTCCCCCTATCTCCTATCCCCTATCTCATCCCGAATCTACATCTAAACATCATAAAAAATGTTAATTTTCAATGCCAAGAACAGAAAATAGGTAACTTTAGTAAATTCATACTTATTTCCTGGTGCTTGTAACTTGACTATGAAACAGTCCTCTAGAATGTTTATCTCGCGTATAATAATAATTCAGAAGGAACTTCCCGTCGAGGTTTTTTCTCTGCGCTACAACATGACATAATAAATTGTTTTCGGCATCGCGTTGTCAACCCTTCTGGGGTCCAATTCTGCTATAACTATCATGTCAAAATCGCTGGACACTATTGTCTTAATCGTATTGCCTAATTTCGGTGTTCTGTTAACTCCAATGGCGTATCTATGGCACGCTAGTCTATCTTTATAAATATCTATAAACTAAGTCGCGAAATAAATGTTTAAATTTTTTTGTAGCATTTCAATATTCATTTCAGGTAAAACTACTACTACTACTAACAACGGTAATACCAATTTTTTCTACCATCACGTCACGACGATACTGAGAACATATTGTATTATCTAAGATATCCTGTTTTGACCAGTCCAAAGAGATGCCTCTTACAACACCTATTCTTTTTACATTAAATGTCGGGATGAATGCTCTGAATTTATGGGAAGTGAGACATTGGCTATCTATGAATGCATTAGCATCAATGTGGGAGGTGAAAGCCAAAGATAGTCTATTCCTACCAATCGTCTTTAAACTTCCGTTCACAATGTTTTTAAAATTATTTTTCTTATGAAAACTGCCAAACTGTAGAATCGTACTTTGATAACTTCGCAATGTCAACATACTGAAATACTAGAATTAGGCCCCTGGTGTGGCAAACATCTATAGGCGGCGGTAAGTTTATTTCAACAGCTGGGCTGCCTGCTCTTGAAAAAAAAAATTCACACACACACTACGTAGTACTCGTATGTCTATTTCAATGGCTTTAATTGCTTTAGTTTTAAATGATATCGTTGTGTCTAAGAAAACGGACTCGAATAGCCTTGCATTAAGCCTGTCAGTTAATGAGCACTTTGTTCTCAAACAATAGAAGGAAATTTTCAATGTGTTGGTGTATAACACGCACCGGTTAAGAGAGATGGCTATTCACTCTCTCCAGATGACGGTCCTTTCTAACGCTTCAATTAATAACTTTGGAAATTAACGGAAAGTCGATAATTATTCTATCTTCGTTTCATTAAGTCACAGTCTCCTTGAAAAGCTCAAAGTGTCGGGACTTGGATCGCCTAAATTAGATCGCATTGACTCATCGCCATATAACGTAAGAAAATTGTAGATTTTTGAAATCTATATAATTGGACCGTTTATTTTGAAAGTGGTGTAAGTCCATTTTCTTTTGTTTCGAGAAAATTAAAGGTTACTATATTTGTTGATTTAAAAATACAGGCAAATCATATGAAGTCTGGCATTGTTTCTATTCTTTTATCAACATTTAATTTATTTATATAAATTTGTTTTTGGCTAATTAGACTACGATAACACATATTTATGTGCTGTAAATGGACTTACACTACTTTCAAAATTAGACAAGTGTAAAAATTGTTTAATTTCAATTTTGAAAAATCAAATATCGCTTAAAATATACTTCATTTTAATATAATTTTGTTTACAAATACGCATAACAAAACATAAAATTTTATTTTAGACGGCAATTACATTGTCATTACAAGATACTGATTACAAGACTTTACTTATTCTCTGCATGTGGTAGTGTTTCAAAATATGCATGATGCACCGGAAGTATATAGGGTAGTAGCTGCTTCATGTCTTTATATTTTTCCTACGTAATAGGTCTGGCATTTTGGTACAAAGGCTCCAGGGCGATTTTTTCAAATTTTAACGGTCTTCCAGGACGTAGAGGTAATAAATTGATAATTTTAAATTCTGCGTCCGTCATCGTTGTTTTATAAAAAATGGTATATGGTGCAATTTTGAGGAACCTCAACCAACATATTTGCAACCAATTGACCTGTTCCCCATTAGTATTTTTATTATCTGTTTTTTAATTGCATTTTGGAGATTTTTTGTTGAAATGAAATTCTCCCGTTTCATTTCATATAAAATGAATTTATCCTGTTTTCTACATTGCGCTATTACATTATAGTAATGATCGGCATCCATCTGCTATGCCACCTACCTCTGTCAATTGGACTTACACCACTTTCATAATCGATGATTATGCAATTTCATTTACCGACCGATTTTAAGTTGTACAAAACATGGGATTTTTTTGAGAAATTAAACACGGACTGGTTATATATAAAAAAATTACATTAAATTAAGCATGAATTACGTGATAGCTCATTTTTCTCAAAAATGGACTTACACCACTTTCAAAATAAACGGTCCAATATATAAAAATCTATTGCGGTTTGTTAGTCTAAAACTCGAGAACGGCTGGACTGATTTGGCTAATTTTGTTTTGAATTATTTATGGAAGTCCAAGGAAGGTTTAAAAAGTGAGTAAATATGAAAAAAATGCTTGGAATATAGAAAAAAGAACAAATTCGTTTCCCTTAGAAACTATTCCTGCCTGTCAAATATTTGATCTTCGTCCCGTTGTTTAGAAATCAATTAAATTTAAAATTGAAGTTATGTTTTCATTTTTTGGTTTTGTTTGGTTGGTTGGTTTGTTTGATGTTCGTTCCGGTTAAGTTTTGACCAATTTTTTTACTAAAGTTGAAACATTCTGCAATTATCATTTAGCTTTTTTATTTATTGATTATGGGGGTACGAAATTTGCCGAGTCAGCTAATATCTAAATAAAATCGATATTATACTATAAATTTCAATCAACATTGAACTTATACAAACTCTACAACTACTATGATTGATATATATACTCCTATTCTTAGATTTTACTACTCTGAGTCTATTTTATTTCATTTTATTATATAAAATTTGCTATCTATCAGTTCAAAACTCGCATTGGATTATTTTTTTCAATCTGGCCATTTTAAATAATTCCCAGAAATATTCCCGGGATAAAAAGTAGCGCAGATTTTAAGCCTAAGAAATAGCCGTCGATAAATACAAATCGCATCGAAATCGGCGGAGTAATTTTAACATGAATCCCCAATAAAATAAAAAAACGCATCGTGTTCTCCGTTGTTTACATTGTCTATTCCAGTTGCTTTTTTAATAGCTTCAATGTACAGACAATGCATGCTTAGAATTTTATAATATTATTGATTATAGGTCATGGTTATGTTCAATTTTGTAAACAAATATGTATATACCTCAGAAAATGTTGATAAAGACTTTTGGCCATTAGTTTTAGTAGTATCTAGAGCTTCCGCTTCAAAGCGCTAGGTCCGTTTTTCTTTTTTACCAAAATTCTAAATATTAGTTTTCAGACCTAAACTTGAGAAATTATATCCATATATATTTTCATCGTTTATTTCATACCCTTCAAGATTGTGTATTGAGATAAAAGGAAACCTATAGATATTCTGCCCTAGGATACAATTTATCGACATACGAAATTTCATTAGAAACCTGTCAATCTTTTAATCCCCAAAAAATAACAATCAAAGATACTTTCAAATTAAAACGTACTTAAGTATATTATTATAACGATTTAGAAATATTGTCTGCAATACTTTTACATGGAAACACATTTTAATATAAACACACTTCCCCAGTCAAAATTTCTATCGGTTTCATATCTGCGCTTCATCACCCGGACATCTGTGTAAGAATAACGGCAGAGTAGAGGACTGAATGAACAATCGGCTCAGTGTATGGCGCGCCTTCGCCTCTGCTGTCCGCCTGTTCGCGCAACCGTGTTCCCCGGGGAAACCACAAAACTTCTTACGACATAGCCAAACTTTCTAGCCGCCCTCACCGCAAATATTACTGAGCATTGATCATAAAAATATTCCAATGACTTCTTAGCTTTGTTTACTGTTAGCTCGAAGAAGGTAAGTTGCATACATTATTATTTACTTTAGCTTTTTATTTTTCGTGCACATAATTTAATTATATTCTCGCTTATTATATGATTATATACAAATACATAATAATGTAGTAGTATGTTATCATAATTAGCTACTTCGTTTTGTACATTTCAATACAATTCTTAATAATTTTAATCAGCATTATTATAAGTAACAGAACATAAAAAATTTGATTAATAACTAAATTTATCTTGAGTTTTAAATCGTTTCAAGAATATGTTATCAGCAGTTGTGCCTGAATTAAATTTATTGTTCCACTGCTTTGAACCGTAGCGTGATGATGTTATGGTAGATGAAGCCTAACACAAAATTAAAAAACCTACAGCCATTTGTTGACAGTTTTTTTAATCGACAGACTAGCACTCCCAAGCTATGCAACTTACACTTGTGTTATTGGATAACTCTAAGGGTAATCTCACACATCTAAACCAGAATAAATAATGGAAAGTTCGAACAAACGGGGATCGAACCCAAGACCACTGCGGTAATGAACTAAGCGGGTCAACGCTTAGTAGGCAACACCATGCTAGCAGTCAATAGCTTTTTTATCTATATTAGTGATTTTTATCTATAAAAAAATGATTTATTTATTTGCTATGTTAACTATGAATGTTTATATGCTTATAATGAAATTCGATATATGCTTTATAATGGATACAAATATGGGTATACATAAATATATTATTCTGAAAAAGGGAATAGCTCCCAAGGGATACAAATTGAATGCTAATGTAAGCAAAGCTAAATAAACCAATATCATGCATTTCTATATTATATGGGTATACACATTCTACAACAGAGATGAAAATAGGATAATTTTATCTCGAAAAATGTGTGTTTATATGGGATATGAAATCCACAATCTATACTAGTGAAACTAATTGAAAAGCTAGATTAAGATTAAGTGATTCGCTTTATATAATAGTAGTACAAAATTACACTACTGGTACAGATTATCAACTGAACGTTCTGTTTAAATGTTTAATTGTTTAACATCAATGTTTATATTACTTACAATAAAATAATGTGTGAAATCAGATTTAATTTAAAGCTATTCAACTAATTGACCGATAAATATTTGTTTCCGGTTAATTTAACGGAAGTTTAACACGTCAGCTGTTAATTACTTCACTGGAGTATTGATACACACGAGCTCCGCAGACCAGCAAGTGCACCAATTTATTCTTATTGGTCGTATCAATTAACGTTTAGCCATCGATGTGTTCGATGCTTTGTGTATTCCATGCGGGTTAATTGCACTAGAGGGCGGGCACTTTGATAACGCGTCTTTGATACGATTACACAATTTTGCTGTATTCTTTTATTTGTATTATCATAGGCTATTTTATGATTTGGGCTGTGAAGCAGCAGTGTGGAATCGGTATGCTCGGTATACACGGTACCGTGACCTCGCTAAGAACCGAGCGACTATATTTCTATGTTTCCTGATTCGCTCGGTATTTATCGCTCCCGTATCGACATCGAGCAAATCAGGAAACGCTCATAGAAATATAGGCGCTTGGTAAGCTTTCGGTATCTACCACATATACTGAACATACCTACTGATTTCACCGATACGGTAGAAAGTGACCTTAGAAATCGAAACTTGATATTGTATAGGTATGTCGAAATTATATATATATATATATATATATATATATATATATATATATATATACATATATATATATAAAACTGTGAATCTAGTTATCATAAATGTCTAGGAAGGAACAAGTTAACCGGCCGGTATGAAATTTCCGACAATGTTTGTAAACTTTGTTTCCATGGCTAAGTTAGTCGTTCCGTCTGAGACAGGTAAGACTTGAGACAATATACGTCGAAGTAAAGATTAAGATATATATATTGCAATTATAGATATTTACCTACTTGCCGCACTTTAGCGAAGCTTTAAAGAACTTAATGAGAAAACTTGAACTTTATGAAAACATAAAAAATATATTTCACAAACCAATTTTTCTTGAATATGGAGCTCTAGAATCTATTTTATTTCAGAAATTTCCACTTCAAAGTTCAAAAGTTAGATGACGGGAACACAATTATTACCACATTGGAAGGTTTCATTTCATCCATCTTACTACCTATTAAATTAAATTAAAAGTTTAAATAAATAAAAATCTTGACTCTTAAGATTTCATTAACTGCACGAGTATGTACATTGGAACAAATACTTTCAGCTCTCAGTTACATGCATAGCGGCCATTCCTAATTTCCAGTTGCTTCACAATTTCAGTACACAATGATATAACGCCATATAGACTACAATTCCCTGTTAAATTTTATCTACGTAGACCCAGTAGCTTACAAAAATATTTCGTCACATTAGACAAAGTCACAAAGATACAAGCCGATGTCGTTTTTAAGATATGGGGTATTTTTACGGTTTCATATCCAAATGACAATACAGCAGAGTTGCGTTACGTCCACAGAACCCATCAATATATTTACCTGGATTTATTTGAAATCCTTAACTGGTTATATGTAGAAACCACAAAAAATTGAAACGATTCAAAATATTAATGCGGGTGAATATTGCGAGCATTTTTGTTCTAATATTGCTTGCCGTATGTACATAATACCTTCAATTGTGTATATTAAATTTTGAGCAAAGCGTTTCACAGTATGAACCGTAGTGGGTTGATAATAAAAGTTGAGATTCCAGGATTATACGTCCAGGTCAATGTCCCAGTGATCCAGTCATCATATTATTCCTGTCCACATGTTTTGTTCTGGCAATAATTTCATATTTCACTTTTTAAAGCAAACTTTATAGTATCTCAACGTAAATGTAAAAAGCTTTTAACTACTAACCCTTTTTTAACTCACTTACGAAAAATTTTACAGACACAGGTAAAGTGCTTTTCAAATTAGAACTTAAATTGGTCTTAATACCGATAAGTACTGATTTCAAAATATTTATTACAGAATGGGTCTATCATCATAAATAAAACATAATGGGTCTAACATGCTTTTCCGTTCCGAAACTCAAGCCTAGCCAAGCCTAACTTTTGCAGATTATTTGATTTTAATAGTAAGACAGTATCATACTAGCATTTCGTCAGCTTAAATCTTACCGCTTTCATCCATGCTATAAATACCATTATTGAATATAAAACAATACTGCGTCTTTTGTAAATTTCGTTTTCTTCTGAAGTTGATAGCTACCTATACATAGAACCTTAATAGAGCCTTAATACTTACAGTAGTAAATAATAATACAGAATTGGCATTGCAGTATATGCGCTACAATTAATTACAGTATCGAAAGTAATGATATGTTTGTTGTTCTGATTCGTCGATTAAAAGACAAACATAATATCAAGTGTACAATAAAGACTTCATCCGATAATCTAAAAAGGTCCATAGTCCCGAATTTCTCCAATAAAGATCCTTCATAGCAAGTACCTCGTATCGTGTTTAGTAAATGTTGTAGAAAAAATTTTTTTCAGATATTCCCTGTACTACAATACAAAAAAGTCTCCATCAATACAAGGTCGATAGTCGATACCCTCCGGTCTTGCGCTGATATTTTTTCTCATGTTTTATCATTCACGGAAAAGTAGTTACCGGTTTGCGATCACATCCGTACGCTCATTTCACACATTTTCACAGCTCGTGTTATTTCACGTAAACGTGTATGATGGTCATATACGTACTCAGTTTGAAAAGTGAAGTGTTAAGTAGGAGTTGATTATACTTACATTTTGCATATAATAATAATGACAGTCTATAAAGGTCCCACTGCTGGACTCGGGCCTCCATCCCCCAATAGGGGCCAAGGTGGCTTGGCACGTATGACACATCGATTATCTCGATGTGAAGGTTTCATTACGATGTTTTCCTTCACTTTTGTTAGCACGTGGTAATTGTAACAATATGCACATCAGGTTAGAAAACTGTCAAGTGGCGTGCACGCGTTCCGGCCAGGATTCGAACCCGCGTCTTTTGAGTGTGGGACGCATGCTCTCGTCATTACGCTAACATGACATTTTGCTTAGTACCTATAAATTATTAGACGTTTCCAGACAAAACATACTTTAAAAGTAAGTTTATAAACCGGTATCAATAAACTGAAATAGACTCTCATCATCCACTCCTTTTTTTAGTGAAGGAAAATTCGATTGAGGACTAACCGCAGCGGGGGAAGCGCGGTGGGTCGTGTAGGATTCGCTACGTTGGGGCGGCACTAGTACCTCCGAAGAAGTATTATTGTCACCTAAGTCGGAGATACTCATTTAAATAAATTTGTGTTTTTTCCTCCGCCTTATACCTTATACCAGGACTAATACAAAAAGCGCTCTATCAACTCCGCGTGTCCTAGAAGGCGGGAACTAATGGCCACATTCACTGCCGAGGGAATGCATTACCCCGAGATAGTACCGCATCGTCCTCCCTAAAATAATTTCTCGACTAATTGTATCAGTCTATAAATATCATTCAAATCGATCGCCTTCGTTAGTTGTAGACTGTCCTGCGACTAGGAATACGACGAATATATTCTTTACTGTGCTCAAAACTGGTATATAAATCAAAATAATGGCAATCTTACAAAGGTGACCTTAATTCATAGAGAAGATTTTTTGAGTAAATTTATGAGACTTGTGAGAGAGAGCAAAAGAACGTAGAGTTGTGTACATTAAAAGTCTTAACATTCAAAATTATGTCACATTTATATGGGATCACCATAATATATAGGATACCATTGTTAGGACCCCCTCTTGACCTTATCAATTTATTTAAACTTAAGTTTTATTTATCAAAATCCACCCTTTTCCTTAGTTTGAAGTTTGTATTTCTTCATAGAAATTGATTCTTACAAGCTACACTATGTTTTGGTACAATAATACAGCATGTGTCTTTTTTTAAATCAGCCGATTCGATTCCTGACTAGGTTAATTGATTTATCATATAAATAAATATCATATATATAAATATAAAGGTACCAATCTAGTTTCCTTCAACATTGGCTTCGTGACTCTTTTGAGTATTTTCGCTGTCTCTTATTGTTGCGAATTTGGCCGTGGAACTCCACTTGAAAAAGTCACCTATATACGTATGTAAAACACACACTTAAATTTTATTTATTGGTATAGATGTTAAAAAAAGTAGTACGGAATAGCATTTCTATGTATCATGACATCGTACACGGTTCATAATTGCTGCGGTGCGGTCGCAAATAGAGTGACAATGTGTTATCGACATCCATAATGTGAAAGCTTTGCGGTTTTATGTACATGTAACACAACAGGTTTATTGTATTCTCATTTAATGTCATGTATCGCCTTGTTAGGATGTTTAGATACGGCGTATATAAAAATAAATGGAAGTAAGGATGGACGTAAATATTCATAGATATGACAGTAGGATGCACAATAGATGTTATGTAATGTTAAAACGATATTGGTGTTATGTACATTTTTCTTATAATCTATAACATATAAAGAAAGTGTTCGGTCTTCCAAAGCGGTAATATTATCTAATTAAAAGTTTTAATATTTTTTTCAAGCTTTCGCGAATAGTACGTATACGTAATTAAAATTGGGTTTTATTTTTATTTGATTAAAGTTTCGGCCACTCTTCAGTAAGACAACTTTGTCCCACTGCAAAACGTCGAAATAAAAATCAGACAAAAAGCTCATTCATCGATTTTCTTTTTTAAATAATAGTTATCTGCGGAAAACGCACGTTCTATTGTTAACAAAAACAGAACCTTGCTTTCGGAATCAGCTATTAAAGAATTTATTTATTTTACAATCAACTGTGTTTCAGTTTATTTAATAAAAAAAGAAGTCACAGACACCAGAGTAGAACCGCGACATACAGCCACTTTTTGAAGTTTCAAGTACGTAAATACTGATGCCTGTGTAACAGTTTATACAATTTATATCGGCATAATCTGCTTTTTTTAGAAATGTAACACATAACAACATTATGTTTGTTTGTTGTTGCTGTTTATTATATGTTTTTGTATATATTTTTGTTTGTTTTTCACTTGAGAAATTTCCACCCAGTACGTTTAAAGGTCGGTAAAAATAAACAATGGCTTTTGTATTATTATAAAAGTCTCTTGAACTTGTTTTTAAAAATACTCCAAAACTTTGAAGTTGCCTTTTTCAATGCTTAATTAAAAATTAAAAATTAGAGTCTGATTTTCTTAAAATATTTTTCCACTTTCAAGTATAATTTTGTAACTTGCTTTTATGTCCAGGTGCTGATTACTTTACGAATGAAAGAAAATTCATAAGGACTTGGTTACATAAAAAATCCCAAAGAAACATACCAAAATATTAAATATAAATCCGATCCGAATCCGAAAAATTAAATAATATTTAAAGCCGATCCGGTTGATATTTCTCAAAAATCACAAAAAAAATAACTCGAAAACTAAATATTTCTGGGGGTAATAGTTTAAGAGCCAGTGATCGGCTACCTGTATATATTTGACCAGACCTGAGGTTTTGTACATTGAGGCCCCTATACCTACCATGTATGGTACGGGGACTCACTAAGCTCAGAGTGGTGACGCGACGAGCGCTGAGGTAAGACAGTATCGATTTTTGACGAATTTTAAATCCATTTGACCAGGGCTGCCGTTTTGATATTTGAAAATATAGGCTTATTATTATCGGAAAATAAGAATGGCAGACCATTATCGCGCGGTTTTACTTTATGGCAGACAATTTTGAATGTACTAAAAAAAATTGAAAGTAATTGACCAGATCTGCCATTGATATATTTTGTTTATTATAGTCTTAAAAACTTATATTGATCGCGGCAGACGTCTACTTTGCGTATACACATCAATAAATAATAAAATCTCAGCTACTACCCAGTCAGATGTATATGTTTTCCGTTCGCTGTTTTACATCAATATAATGTACTTGCGATTTACTTTATCACTGTATTTACAGACATTAATGTTTTTTTTTTATATTCTATATACTAAACTTCATTAGTTAGATCTGCCATTCTTATTTTCCGATAATAATAAGCCTATATTTTCAAATATCAAACCGGCAGCCCTGGTCAAATAGATTTAAAAATCGCCAAAAATCGATACTGTCTTACCTCAGCGCTCGTCGCGTCCACCACTTTGAGCTTAGTATAGGGGCCTCAATGTACAAAACCTCAGGTCTCGTCAAATACATACATGTAGCCGATCACTGGCTCTTAAGCTATAATATTTCTGGTACCTCGTCATGTCAACTAAGTATATTTTTGTTTTATTACTCTTCATTGTTAATTACTGTTCTGGCCACACTGAACACACACACACACGCGTGTGTGGATGTATGTATATGCGTGTTAGTGTGTGTGTATATGTTTTTGCGTGCGTGCGTGTTTGTGCGTGTGTGTGTTGTGTGCATGTGTGCAAATTATACTTATGTAGTTTTATATTTTTCGTTATTTAGCTATTTTAAATAACTTTTAACTCTTCTCAGTCTTGGATCGATCCATAAATCTTGAGCAGCAAAATTATCAATGAATAACGTTTCTGCAATTTATTTTGATGCATATGGTACGCATAAGTTTTACTAAGCTATGCAAATGATCAAAATACTAGATCACAGAGGCCATCGAAAACATATTTTGGTTTTCAAACAAGTTATATAATGTAATATTTTGGCATTGTTACAGATTAAGATGGGTGCGCTGAGATTCTTTACCTAATAGAGGCAAGAGACCGGCGTGACTAGAAATATGCAGCAGCCTTGTTGGTCCATATGCCTGTTAGCCATATTTATGCTAGGACTTGACTCGAAGCTTGTTGGTAAGAATATTAATACATTAACTAAAAACACTTTTAACGAAAACATCCATATGCAAGAGTTTTTTTTTTCTCCTTCATGACGTAGGTAATAAGACCCAAATAACATAAAATTTTGGACGAAAGTACTCTTAATAGTGCGGATACACACCTGATAAAAATTCTTTTTTCTGAAAAGTGCGTAGTTTACACATCATGTGAAATGGACGGATTAAAAAAAACCGTTCATTTTACATGATGAATTTCAATGTAATTTTTTCACTAATCTAACTCTAAATCTATCTAACTAAATAAGTATATTAGTAATTGGAAATGTGATAAAATGTGTGATGTTGTTGTCCCGGGAATCCCTGCGAGAAATTTTCCGGGAGGGATTTTTAGCTTTTCAGGTGCATAAAAATTGGCTTATTTCAACACCGTTTTCACTAAAACGATAGCTTACATTCTTTTTTATACGCTGTGGTACTTTGTGTCCCGGGAATCCCGCGGGAATTTCAAATCTTAGTATTATATATGATATGAATAATTATCAAACTATGTAGGTAGGTACCTGTTGTTAATTTGTTTATCTTAATACTAAAAATTGTGGATTATTTTTAGGGCAAGCATTTCAACCGGAATTTGCTGAACCTCTGATGAATATAACTGTCCCAATTAGCCGAGATGCCACTTTTAGATGCCTAGTTCAGAACCTTGGTGGCTACAGGGTATGATTGTATTTAATCATATTATTTTCTAAAACAATTATTTCTTTAGTTACAACTAAATTAGAAAAGTTAATAAGACTACTAAATTAAGAAGATTCGAAATAAAAGGAATATTTTTAATAAGAATTGGAAAGATTTTATTAAAATATTTTATCATTATCATTCCAAAGGTCGGATGGGTGAAGGCCGATACTAAGGCAATTCAAGCAATACACGTGCACGTAATAACAAATAATCAACGTGTCAGCGTGTCACACAATGGTCAGACCGTTTGGAATTTACATATAAGAAATGTTCAAGAGGACGACCGTGGGCAATACATGTGCCAAATAAACACTGACCCAATGAAAAGCCAGGTATGTAAACATATTTTCATGTAACATTTCTCTAATTTGATGTTAAAGCACTCCATTCTATGTCTGCGACAGATGGTTCTGTATGACGGCTACTTATTCTACGATCTTTATCTGCTTTACGTTTTTGTAAATAACCATGTATTCTCACTTGTCTATATAGAAATTCTCTAGTCATTATTTCAGGAACAAACATTTTTCTGCTTTTAAATAATACGTCGTCTTTTGGTCCCCAATCCTTTGTTGGATTGATAAGATTTTTGATTTCGCCTGACCGATAGTACAAAGTTATCTGAATAAAGATACCTAATACTATAATAAAGAAATAGATAGCCAACACAATATATAATAGAAATTCGTCTAAATTAATTGCTAAAGACTCGATATAATAAGAATCGTCAAATTCAAATATATCTAGGTCATGCCATTTGCTATGCACCATAACGAGTATTATAACAGGATTGAGTACCCAGCATATTTTCCAATAATAACTTGCCTTTATACCAATCATAAATGTGATATCATTGTTGTGATTATTAAATCCATAGAACCAGTACAAAGAAAAACCAAATATACAACTGTTTATTAATTGCATTAATTCAGTACTGTCTGTCAAAACAGTTGTAAGATCTGAGCAGAAGAAAGGCCATGAACATACACATAGTAAAGCAATCAGAATAACATTAGATGTGTTGTTATATTCTCGTACGATTTTAATATTTAAAGCTAAGTCTGTCAAATACATAAACAATATCCATAAATTGGTGAACAGACATAGCAGTGTTGTTGAAAACCAGAAGAAACCCCAGATAGAAACATTAAAATAAATCATAATTTCCGATAGTGATGCAAAATATGAAAAATAATTGGAATTACCAATTTCAATAACATTTTCCTCTTCTCCGTGAAAATATGACATGGTCTTTATGCCGCTAAATGAAACAAGTGCTAACATAATAATAGAAAATGAAGAAAGTAATGGAGTGGATATAGAAGACATTGTTGCTGGGCTACGAAAAGGACAATCGCGAGATATAAAAATAATTATACCATATCCGGTCCCAACCGACAGGAACCCGCGAACAATCGAGATAAAACAACTGTTGAAGGTAAAGTTGGACCAATTAAGGCTAATCTTTGTTGCGTACCAGGTGCCATTTGTTGATAAAGCAACGCAAATTAATACGAATATTGCGAGACATACGTAGGAAACTATAAGCTTCACACCAATTTGTATAAATTTATCTCTTCTTAATGACATTAGAAATAAAAACACGCCCACTATACAGCTGAGAACGATGGCTCTCCATATACAAAAACAATGCTTTGAAGCTAATTGTGTGTTGTTATTACCAATTTTCTTCTCGAAGAAAAAGTTGCTGGCTGTTTTCATGCCGCAGTCATCTTCAAACAGAAGTTGAGCTTCTATGCAATGTTGAAATACAGAAATGTTGTTTTTCTTTACCATACATTTAGTAGTGTTAAAGTCATCACAGGAATACCACGGTGGAGGATCCAACGATGCATAAAATGTATAATCTAAATACCAACTAGTTAAAACCATTACGTAAATTGTTTTCATGAGAATCAAAAAGAATGTTGCATATCCGACATTTCGAAAAAGTGGAAGGAAATTCCACATAGAAATTGCATTGCAGTTTGTGTACTGTCCTATACATACCTCGGAATACACTAATGGTATTCCAACAAAGATTACAGCTAGCATCTGCAACACTGTGTGCACATAAAACCCGTTGTGGGATATCTCGATCGGTGAGAACATTGCCGCAGTTTCGTTCATCATCCACGCCCATAATATTAATCTATAGTTTGTTTGGTTTTTCCATCGACATTTAATTTGCGGAGAGTAGTAAGATGCACTGTTTTTTAGCCTTGTCATGTTGAATAAAAATGTAATCAATTATTAACAATGTCGTTCAAGACCATCTAGACATAAACATGTACCAAAAAACAAGGAGGCTCCTAAAAGTAAATTTAGGAAAGAAACGTAATTGAAAACGTTACAGAATAGTTTAAATTAATTGAATTGAGCCCATCAGACATTAATTTTTTTTTAAATGTTAAGGCATAAATTCCAGTAAATATTGGGGAGATAAAATAAATTAAACAGCGCTGTAGAGAAGCGAGCTTTCGACGCAGCGGGTAATGATTCGTGCATGGTGCACCTAAATTATTACGTCGCGCTGTAATTTATACCCCGGACTGATAACGGCATAAATCGCTACCAGCGACAGCGACATAGGCTTCAGTACCGAAAAGCGACAGACGCCGTCGACGCGCCATGACGCCACTTGATGCAATATATTTGTATCAATTAATAGTTAACCTCTCGTATTTAAGAGATCAGAGGCGGGAAAATAATTACATTAAGAATACACCAAACCATTGGTTAAAATAAATTGAGCCTATTCAAACAATTTGCGGATTTTTTTTCATGGGCACGAAATTATTTGAATGAAATTTAACAATGATATTATTTAGAAAATGGAACACAGATCAGAATTTTAAGAATAAATAAAAATATTCCATGTAAATACGCTTCGAATTTATACAAGAAAACGGTAGGGTAAGGCTTAATATGAGTGATACTTGTTGCATGATACAGTTATTAAATTAATTTTGTTGTAATATTTATTAAACTATTTATTAGGACCTTCGTGAGCAGCTCTATTGCTGTAAATGTATTTTTAACAAACTATTAGAAATTAATTTTACTAATTTATAAATTTTATTTGTCGAGAGATAAAATTATAGGTACATTTACGAGTTAAACGAAACATATTTTTAAAAGTTATTTTCTTGCAGATGGGTTATTTAGACGTGGTAATTCCACCTGATTTCGTGTCCGAGGAGACATCAGGAGACGTGATGGTGCCTGAAGGCGGTACAGCACGAGTTTCATGCCGAGCTCGAGGCATGCCTGAACCGCGCATCCTGTGGAGGCGGGAAGATGGGGCCGATATTGTAATAAGAGATTCTAATGGCGCGAAAACAAAAGGTGAATCAAAATGTTGCTTGTTGTACGTCTAAATACCCGATTTTATATAATCTAAAATAATCTACATGTTAAATAATATCTACCACCAATACGTTTTTATAAACACGAATGTTTCTAGGAAAAGAGAAGAAATATAAAAAAGCTGTCCAAAGTCCCGACTTTTTCGGAAATCAAGAAGAGAATATAAAACACAACCACTTTAAGTTTATTCCTTTTTACATATGTTTTAAACTGGATGTGGAAAGTGAAAGAATAAGAACATATAAACATGTCTTCAAATAAATTAATTCTTTCTTTCTTAATATCCAGCTAAAGACGACAATTGACTGACAACGAAGTAGAGAGATATCGGTACTATAACTCACCTTCTATCTAATATGTTTTCACTACTTCTAACAGTTGCCGTACACGAAGAACAAGTATTGACGTTAAACAAAATCTCCCGTTCAGATATGGGTGCATATCTTTGCATTGCCAGTAACGGCGTTCCGCCATCGGTCAGCAAGAGGATCATGATCAAAGTTCATTGTAAGTATGTAATACATAACATATGTTTATAGGTAATGCTAAATACGTATACTCCTAAAAATTAGTAAAGGTGGTATACTTATATTTGCTTGACATGTGAGAACCAGGGTTGCAATGGTAATAGGAGCTGTGTGTACGAGGTAATAAGAGGTGACAGCTCGAGGGCGTAAAATCAGCCGTGCGCATGACCTGACGCTGCTCCGTCTCTTACTGTCGTATCTTTGTATATTAATATAATATACGAATATAAAAGTAACTTAATTTTTATATTTTTGCTCCTTATGTACAGCAATCGAAATAATTTTTTTGTCAAGAATAAAAGACTGCATAGACAAAGTTCTAAAGTTTAAGGAAAAAACATATTTGTACTTTTGAAACAAATGCACCTAATGAGGGTAATATAAAATTTATCATCAATTTCAAGATTTGACTAATGATGATATCATATAGTCCAAAATACACAACTATGTATGTTTGGAAATCTGTATTTTTCTAGTTTTTGCCATTTCATTACACGATAGTGTAACTATATATAATACATCCTAATAAATGTCATGTATATAAACTAAGTAATTTTTGAGAAAAATGTGTCAGATGGACATGATGATTATACTAGAGTACGGTTGTTTTCTATATTGGTTACGAAACCCTAAAAACCTACGTTTCTACCACTATCCAAAATGTAAATATCTAACTAGATTTAACTTTTAATTACTACCTCTGATAGGATTCAATATAGATACTCACAAAATTCGTGATAATTGCTGTTTATCTCGGCAACTTTCAGAGATTCCTTGTTATTAATGGTGTTATTTAATGTCAGCGGTACTAGCTTTTAATTATTTTCTTGGTTCAGACTGTTTGTATCTTCGTAACAACTCAAGCGGACATTTTGCTTTCATGCAAGATTAAACTTAAATTATATTGATCTTATTTTTACTTAAACGATCTTAATAATTTTCTCTTTGTGTCTCATAATTATAAAGTTTATTATATTATAGAAATGTTCAATTTTAATGTTCACTATAAGCATGTATGTATATTGAGGTATATTGATGGGACAACCTAGTTAATCCGACTTGAACAAATGCAGCTGGTAAGTTGTCTAATCTCTAGTAAGGAAATCTGGGAACAGCAATGGGATTTTTGTGGCAAGGTATAATAATTATGAGTACAAAGAAAACCGGTAATAACTGTTATAGTTTTTTATTTTGCTTCATTTTCTGTATATTTTACGTTTTTTGATAAATATCACAAAAGGTTTAAAGTATAAACACTTCTTTCCATAAAACATTACTTATGTTTTTAAAAAAACTTTAAAATATTTGTGGTTAGGGCAATCCAGAGTCAGAATACCCCGTCCCGATACGTACCCTGTTTAAAATTGCATTTTTTTACTATCATGATGGATACTGATGTCAACAAGATGTATGATAATGGCATACTTTTCACAACATTCAATGCCCTTATTTAGTACGTAACTTTGTAACGTCAGGTAAATAATAAAGTGTACATGAAAATGACGTAAATTAAGTTAAAAACGTCAACAATTTAATTATAATGTATAATTTAACTATAAGTAGTAAGAGCTATTAATTTATTAAATTTAATTATAATCAAAATTTGTATCTAATTGATAGGTAAGTATAGCATTTTTCTACAAGGTTTGTTATTTTATTTCTTTGCTATAAGTTTCGTTCTATGGGGTTTGTTAGCCATGCCGTCGTATTTGAGATATTATTGCTCGTACCGAATGTAACGGCATATTTATATTAATTAGAAAATCAAGCGCACTAATGGATATAATATTATTAAAAATAGTCTCCTGTGTTGCCATATATTGCTAACTAAAAGGTGCTACGTATGTATAGTCATGGTAAAAGGAAATCTTCTTCCATGGTCTAGGTAAACTAAAAAGTGATTTAAAATGAAAATATGTATCTTCCAAAGATTGGATAAAAGATGTTTGTAGATTACATTAAATTTGTATTGGTTAATTTGTAATTGTTTGTATTGGTAAATTTGTACAGTTCACCCTGTAATACAAGTTCCAAACCAACTGGTGGGGGCGCCGCTCGGGACAGATGTTACGCTCGAGTGTTACGTCGAGTCGTCGCCAAAATCCATCAACTACTGGGTCAGGGATTCTAGTAAGTGTTTATATAGTTTTATTCCGTCAACCTTTTAATACACTGGCATAACTGATCCTCTTCCGTTATTTATGTAAGAGGCCTGTGTCTGCCAGGGTTGTGGTTCCACTGAAGAAAACTTACATTTCAAAAACTATTTAAAAGATCAACCCAATTTTCGTTGTAAACAATTTTTGAGCTATTCGGTACTCTTATTCTATTCTTCTACTCTATTTTTTTCAAAACATTCATTAGTTAAAGTTAAATAGCATTTTTTTTCCGTTCGTTCTAATAAAGGACACCACATCTTTTCTGTATTCTATTCTATTTTAAAGTCAGAGGCAAGACTATTATACGTACCAATTCATTTTACATTTTTTGAAATTAAAATGTCATATCCTATTATTGACTTAATTAAAAAAATCACTACAAAAGATTATGGTGTGTTAGAATGGTTTTTAAAGACTTATCTTTTATTCATCAATTCTATGTACGGTCCAGTATTTTTCAAGAAAGACCGCCATGACATACGAGTACATAGACAGACGAATATGTCGATTTCGTAAGGGTTCTGTTTTTGTCAGAATATCTAGGGAACCCTATAAATCATAAGTTAATTGAAGTTCACGAGAGCATGTATTATTTTATCATGCATAATGTGTTGTATTTTGTTTATGATAAAAACATTTCTATGTAGAACCTTCCTCCTTACATTAAATGTAGTTGGAGATTTCATAAAACTTATAATGCAAAATCTACTTTGAATATAGCAATCTAAATTTGCTAACAGCTAAAGCAACAAACATCCGTTTCGATGCTAAGTTTTAAGCCATTAAAATAGAACATTCACAATGACAAAAGCAGTCTCATTTCGTGTCTTGTGTCAAGTTAAGTTTCCCCTAAGGATACTCCTGCTTGATCACAATGACAACGGCACGCGAAACCTCAAGCCAACGAGTTTAACTGCAAAAGTAATTTAGGATGAAACCACTTAAGAAGAGTGACCAATTAGGAAGCTTCCGTCATGTAAAGGTTTGCTGACTCTTAATATGCATGAAGTAGTACAAACACCTCTATTTAGTCCTGGAGTACTCCAATGTTCGAGTCACGTATATATATATATGTATGTACATACATTTTGTATACGAAAGTGGAACCTATATCCTACAGGTGCATTTTTCAAGTGCACGTTGATGGCTAAATTAGAAATGTTAACAAATATTGAAAAACTCAAAGAAGTCTCGGGGTCGAATTTTGTGAAGAAAAACGGTATTTGTAGACTTTTGAAAAATCAATTATAATGCGGCTTCATCTGCGATAAGGTTAAAGGATCTTATTAATAGAGTTAGAGTAAGTTTGAACGCTTCTTTAAGAACCATAAAGAAGCGTTTAATCTTACTTTAACTGTCTATGAATAAGACCGATAGACGGTGGCCGAATGCATCTTATTAAAGTGTTAAAAAATAATATAGTTAACAAATAGCCACATTAGTGTACATATAAGGTATTTATCTGTAAACATTTTACGCCATTAATAAAGTCGCGTCTCAAATAACGCATAAAACTCATTGCCATATATGCGTGAAACGGCCTATATCTGCACGTTGCGACATTAACGCAGATGAAGCGGCACCATTATACGACTTATAGGCAGGAATCAAATCTATTGATTAAAAAAAAACAATCTGTACAACATTAAATTAAATTATTTAATAATTCAAAATATGTCTGTTCTTTGTTTCATGGTGTTCTAGTTATAAATAATATTGAAATATTAAATGGTCATTAGTTTTTTGTTATATATTTTTCTTCTGTGAAAATGACGTTACTGCTTGGCACTAGACGAAGACCAACCAGCGTTGGTTGTTATCAACCAGCATTTGCTGAGTTAGGGCCTGTTTAGAGTTCGTTAAGTTTTTGCCTTTATTAAACTACTTATGTATACTTTAATAACTCTTAATAAACATTATTTTCTTTCTTCTCTTTCATTCTTTCTTTCAATAACAGTTATTGATTTGTAATTTAAATTGCCAGTTCACTTTCATGTTCTGAATTTTTTCTACATGTAACTATATAGCAGTCTCTTTAGGCGTTCAACGGACTCGTGAAGGATCATTATCTCGGGCTCTAAAGTCTATAATAACATCTTCATCTCCCCCATATTTACTTACGTAATTCTATACATTATTACTATGATTATTATTTATTTATGTATATGAATATATGTATATTTTTGTCTTATGTCCATGTCTATTTATATTACCATCTCATAATCTTATATATATAATTTTTCATTCTATTTATATTGCAAAACTCACATGTTACACAATTTTCTCTAATCCATCCTAAGGTTGTCTAGAAGAAATTGCTTTTAGTGATAAGACCGCCTATTGTCTTCTATACTTAAACTTCTTAAATTGTATCTTAATGTTATGCAATAAAGTATATTCTATTCTATTATATATAGCATTCGAAAAATTGTGTGCGTTTTTGTGTAGAAGTGAAAAAAAAGTGTAATAAGTGGTGGTGGGAGTTCTAAATTTTGTAATGTAACATTTCATATATTATATCGTTATAATATATATAAGCTTTAAAATATGAAATTTGAATAATGAAAAACATTTCCAACTCTATCTGTATGTGCATAGTGTGTAAATTATTAAATATAAAGTATTCTATCTCATTCTCTCGCAGGCTTAATTCTAAAGATTACGTCTGTATCTCTTTTTAATGTAACTTTTTCGCTTCTTCAAGTTTTAAATCATAACGATTCTAAAGAAGTTTCACTTAAAAAAACCTGTGTTAAAAAATTGAATACCGCTTGGAACTATTTGACAAATTGAAGGGGACCTTAACTTCTCTATACCTGTCATCTATGATGTATATTCATATATTATATTATTATATATTTGAAAATATTAATCAATTTATTAAAAATTAACCCTTTTCTTTATATAGATTTTTTTTTCACAAAAAATGGTCCTCATAAGCTACATATCGTTAAATGTCCGATACCGTGTAAAAGGGGCTGAGTTTTGACATAAGTTGCAATTGGACATTTAAAATGATATAAAATGGTGGGCGGGGTAACGCTTGCAAGTAATGAGATATGAACTTTTAATTTACGGGTGCGTCGGGTTTTAGTCTTAAGAAAAGTGACCCATTGTGGTGAAATAAGACAATGCTCATTAGTTCCGAGTGAGCGGACGTGGCGCGTTTACGACTCCTCCGTGCGGACCTCCAACAATGCTTTTATAATTTATCTCCAACGGATGTGCGATATTGCCACCGCTATTATCTTTAATATATCTAACAATTTCAAACAGATCTAAATTTAATATTTTAACCGTTTTTAAAACTCGTGTTTGTTTTAAATTTTATGACATTGTTTTGTCCACGACTGTAATATAAAATGTTAATAACTTAAAATAATATGTAAAGCTATATAAAACATACTAAAATGGCTGCAAAATATGTATATACACTCGAACATACATCCGAATTAAATTCTCTCTTACGACGTTACATGCGTGTTAGTAAAGGATTCATACATACATTGCCGTACATTCCTTATTTACAAATACAATAATCTGTTAAATATTTTAGTTGGTCTTATTTTACAAACCACAATTATGCACATGCCGTATTTTTCATTTAGTAGTATAATAGAATCAAATTATGAACTAGAACCACTTGCCAATTTAACGTATGACTGTTTCAGTTGACTTAAACAATGGAAATCGAAAACTCTTCAGTTTCATTTAAAACTTTACATCTATAAAAATGTAAAAGAGCTGTTACCTATTCAGTTTTTGTTTCAGCACGATTCTATAGCTTTAATTATTTTTCTGAGGTTAGCAGTGATATTTTTATGCAATTTTTATGCTGCAAAGGGTATGATAAAGTTTTATAAACCATTTTCCAAATAAGTATGAATGTAAAAATGTGTCTGTCTATTACGAAATCGCACTAAAGAAGTGGCTTAGTTTCATTTAGTTAATACGCTTTTATTAGCTTTTTAAGTTAAAATCACCACGTTATCTTAAAAAGACTATATAAATTCCACATCTATAGTATGTCTAAATTGATTAGTTAAAGTATTAAATATAACCAACAAGACATTTATTTTGGCATGTCACAGTAACAGCAAACTAAGTTCTGACAGAGTAGAGAACAAGCAAACATTCCTTAAACTTGGATCTGGCTTTTGATTTTGCAAGTTTCCAGCTAAGAAACTGGACTAACCGAAGCGATTTACTATTGAAACTATATCGTTATAAACACTAGCCTGAACTAACAGTAAGAGACTTTATCGCCTTGAATACTTAGTAGATACACTTACCTATAGTAGAATTATTTTCTTCGTGCAGTTTGGGTCATAAATCAAACTCGGTCTCAGCCCAGTTAGGGCGGTGAGCATGTTGCGCGGGCGCAACGCCATTATCGATAAAAACTCATTCTTATCAAAGAAAGATTATCATTCTTATAAAAATCATTATTATAATTTTTGCTGTTAATTTTAAACTTAGATATAAGTATTTATATTTATTTTTAATATAACTTGTTACATTCTAAACTTTTGTACTTATAGTTTTTTAGTACATAGATACCTAATTAATATTTTATTTTAAATCATTATTATTCTTATTTTAATAAATATGTTGTTTTATCTATTTTTTTTCTTTAATTTATATCACTTACCCACAAAATGACAAAACTAAATACACTATCAATAACGGTTATCGACAACAATAATGCGTATCACTATGCCTGCCCATAAGGCCCGTGAGTGGAAGAGAGAGCGAAATACTCGCTTCACCGCTACGATTATTTATAACCCATACTGCACGGAGAAAATAATTCTACTATAGTCGGAACTTGAGATACGTTTTCTACGGTCCTCTAAGCTTACATAATGTACGTAGTCCAATCTTTAGGAACTCCTGTCACCACAAGCGATTAAAATACCTTAAATACATAAAATATGTTTAATTAAATAATTTCTATCTATTTGTCTGGAATTTATAGCACACATTTTTTTATATCCTAAATTAATCGTAAATATACTACAAATAATAAGGTTGAAAGTGATTTCTTTAAATTAATTTGAGTTACACTACATTACACACACACTACACTACATTATTTTTTTGAAGTGAAACTTCTATATAGAGGGGGTCTTATGGAGTTTTGACTCACGAAAAGATGTCACAGTCACGTGATCACCGTCACTAATTCTTACATTTTTAAACTCGTGATATCTTTCGAATGGAATGTCCGAATTGAATAATTCAAAAAGTTATATAAAGGTATTGAAGCAGTCTTGAATATGAAGTAATTTATTTTGATAAGGATTAATATCAAGATACAAATAAAAAGTCTTTTCTAGCGGCGGCATTTTAATTAATTTTTTATAATAAAAAAACGCTTATTGTGGCATAACTATAATAGTTAGATATATATTGTCGCGATACTTTTTGTAAATAATGATGTGTTCTACAAAGTCGTAGTACATTATTTTATTTTATCATTAATAGTTTTCGCAGCGCACGCGATTTTAGGTATTTTTTTATACCTTGGATTAAATTTTTGGAGTTTTAGTAATGATCCCTAATTTTTTTGTAAATGTAATATAGCCTATGTTACCCGGGGATAGCGTAGCTTGCCAAAAGTGAAAGAATTTTTCAAATCGGTTCAGTAATTTATTTTATTTGTTATTTTATCATCAATAGTTTTCGCAGCGCACGCGATTTTAGGTATTTTTTTTATACCTTGGACTACATTATTGGAGTTTTAGTAATGATCCCTAATTTTTTTGTAAATATAATATACCCTATGTCACCCGGGGATAGCGTAGCTTGCCAACAGTGAAAGAATTTTTCAAATCGGTTCAGTAATTTCGGAGCCTCTTCATGCAAGCAAAAACCAATCTTATCTTTCCTCTTTATAATATTAGTCTAGATATTCATAAATATATTTATCATAAAATTAATTAGATATTTGCATATTATAAAAAGCGCAAGATTTTGCGCTGGAAGTTGCTTAATAAAATTGGGAGCTGGGTTGCCCTAAAAAGCGCTATATCTAGCTTCGAAAGCGCTAAAGTAGCAGACTTGGTGAGCCGAGCCGAGCGCCGGGGAAGTCCCGCAAACGAAAAAGGGAGCGAGAGAGCGAGCGAGGATATACCTCGTTCTCCGACGACCTCGTCCCTCTAATACCTAAAATCGCATTCTGCGCATCGGAAAGTGGGATGTTCCAATAAGAAAACAAATTAACAACTAGAAAACTTTGCCAACGGTTCAGTTTTTCGAAAGTCACAACGAGGTGAACGACAAGTGTTGACAGAAAAAAATTGTCGGTGCGTGTGTAGTGTATTACACTATACAGACAAAATATATATTATAGGAGTTACATCTGCTCTGTTGGTATTCTCCGCGGTGTGTAAGTATATTTGAAATATTTTTTGAAATACTTTTTTTCTGTCAATATAAATCATCAAAGCCGCGTGTTCTAATACTTTTTAAACTCGTGATATCTTTCGAATGGAATGTCCGAATTGAATAATTCAAAAAGTTATAATAAAGGTATTGAAGCAGTCTTGAATATGAAGTAATTTATTTTGATAAGGATGAATATCAAGATACAAATAAAGTGCCTGTTCTAGCGGCATTTTAATTAATTTATTGAAATAAAAGGACACTTATTGTGGCATAACTATAATAGTTAGACATATGCTGTCGCGACACTTTTTGTAGATAATGATGTGTTCTGCAAAGTCGTAGTACATTATTTCATTCTATCATCAATAGTTTTCGCAGTGCTCGCGATTTTAGGTATTTTTTACACCTTGGGTTACGTTATTGGAGTTTTAGTAAGGATCCCTAATTTTTTTGTAAACATAATATAGCCTATGTCACACGGGGATTGTGAAGCTTGCCAACAGTGAAAGAATTTTTCAAATCGGTTAAGCAGTTTTGGAGCCTCTTCAATGCAAACAAAGAATTTAATCTTTTCTCTTTATAATATTAGTATAGATATTCATATATATTTATTATAAAATTAATTAGATATTTGCATATTATAAAAAGCGCAAGATTTTGCGCTGGAAGTTGTTTAATAAAATTGGGAGCTGGATTGCCCTAAAAAGCGCTATATCTAGCTCCTAAAGCGCTAAATTGGCAGCTCTGGTGAGCCGAGCGCCGGGAAAGTCTCGTAAACGAGAAAGCTAGCGAGAGAGCGAGCGAGGATATACCGCGTCCTCAGACTACCTCATCCCTCTAATACCTAAAATTGCGTTCTGCGCATCGGAAAGTGCGATGTTCCGAGCCGCTATTAATGGAGGCCAACTTAAGTTTGCATCGAACTATAGCTCTGCTCTCCACGTGACAAGGCATCACTGCCTCTATTTGTGGTATGTGTAAAAAAAATATAAATAAATAAATAGAGTTTGTTGAGTAAACAAAAATAACAACAAGAAAACTTTGCCAACTGTTCAGTTTTTCGAAAGTCATAACAAAAGTGAACGACAACGAACAACAAAAGTGTTGACGTAAATAAAATTTAAAAACTTCGTTTAAAAAAACCGACTTCAAAAACTAAAAAACTAAAATGTATAAAATAACTTATTTCTTAAGCTATTATTATTAATATATATTATCTAAAACATCTTAAAGTCGGTGCTTAGTAATTTTCAAAATATAGTAATTTTTATGTTTTCCTTTGCACCAACTTCTAGATGTTTTAGATAATATATATTAATAATAATAGCTTAAGAAATAAGTTATTTTATACATTTTAGTTTTTGAAGTCGGTTTTTTTAAACGAAGTTTTTAAATTTTATTTGTTACTTTTTAGTGTCTAGCTATGTATGGGTGGACCAACGAATGGTGCCGCGCTTCTTAAAAAATATAGGTCCCAAGAAGCGGGAACAAAAAAATGTTCGTAAAATGAAAACTACTGGGCCAAACTATGTCAATTTTTTAGGGGACCACATGGCAGCTATTCCGCGTCGAACAAAAAAGAATCACGTAAATCGGATCATAAATCACGGAGTTATCGGCGAACATATGGAACGGAGTGAAAATTATTTCCATGAAAAATGTTCATAAAATGAAAACTACTAGGCCAAACTATGTAAAATTTTTAGGAGACTAATTGGAAGCTATTCCGCGTCGAACAAAAAAAGAATCACGTAAATCGGATCATAAATCACGGAGTTATCGGCGAACATACATAAAAAAAAAAGCAAAAAAAAAAAAAAGATCCCGACGAATTGAGAACTTCCTCCTTTTTTCGAAGTCGGTTAAAAATGGTCGGAGCGTGGGTAGCGTATTACATACACCATTAAAATGTACTTAACCTAACCAAATCATAATTTGCAGTAAACCTGCGAAAAATCGAAATGTGTGCTGGGACACATATTAGAAGTGAAACTTCAACGGACAAGTGGAAAAACGAATCGCAACGGACAAGTGGAAAAACGAATAGCAACGGATAAGTGGCAAAACGAATCGCAACGGACAAGTGGAAAAACGAATGGCAACGGATAAGTGGAAAAACGAATCGCAACGGACAAGTGGAAAAACGAATCGCAACGTACAAGTGGAAAACGAATCGCAACGGACAAGTGGAAAATCTTCAACTGACAAGTGATAAAATGAATCACAACAAAATTTTAACTTGAAGTTTTACGGGCAGTTTTTTAAATTGGACAAGTACATTAACAATCTGCCCGTAAAACTTCAAGTTAAAATTTTGTTGCGATTCATTTTATCACTTGTCAGTTGAAGATTTTCCACTTGTCCGTTGCGATTCGTTTTCCACTTGTACGTTGCGATTCGTTTTTCCACTTGTCCGTTGCGATTCGTTTTTCCACTTATCCGTTGCCATTCGTTTTTCCACTTGTCCGTTGCGATTCGTTTTGCCACTTATCCGTTGCTATTCGTTTTTAACTAAAATACGAGCTATTTATGTAAAAAAAAAATGTTACATCTTTTGACTACAAATGTATAAAACATATCTATCTAAAGCAGGTAGCTAGACAGATGACAAAATCAGTGCAGTAAGCACGATGCTATCTATGACCAAGAACAGAATAGTGAAACGAATCTCCTAAGTGTATATTTCATTATTTTTTTATCTAGATCTTACGATCTTGTGTCAGAAATGAAACTTTCGACTTTTTATGTAAAGATATCAAGAATCTTCGCTTATCAGTATCAACTTATATTCAAAGAGACTCAAGTGATCATTACATACCCCGCGCAAAGGTTATTCGGGCACGAAATGTTCGTTTATTCAACTGATGAATCCATATTTTATTCATAATGTCGTGTATGAGGTGAGGAGGCCTCATGCTTTTGTCAGAATTTCATAAGAAAATCTTTAGGAATGCCATATAATATATCTATATGAATCTTTCTGTAAACACACTTGTGATATTGTGATTGTTCAGTGGCACATTTTAGTATAATTTACAAGTAAGATTTATGAAGTTATAAATTACATTATGTAAGAATTAATTGGTATTTATATCTATAATTCACGTCAGTTTTACGAACGCAAAGATTAAGCTGTGAACATTACTCACAAAAACTTCAGGTGACTCATAACAACATTAAACTTGATTAATAATTAGTATTTGAAATAATTATTGTTTAAGCTTTCTGAGTGGTGCAATTACGCGGTTTTTCATAGAAACTCAATTATTGTGTAGTCTTCCAGTTATTCGAGGGTTTGCTATGTTAGGGCTTCAATTGCGGTAATGTTAAAGATTTAATCTGTGGCCGAATGAATCTTATTTAAAGCGTTAACAATAACGATGTTAAAGTATAGCCACTTTAGTGTGCTGTGACTATACTAGTCAAAACAAAATAAGGGTCACCTAATATTTTTGCTATCATTGGAAAGTTAACCGGTTTAGGGGGAATTTAAATGATAAAATTATAATAACGATTTGATTTTCCATTAAATTCACTGAAATTCATCACATCACACTGAAAAAATAACAAGTTTACAATGTTTTAAAGAAAAGTGTAGTTTTTATCAAAAAATGTTCTAAAGTAAAAAATCATAAAAAATAAATCAATAGATTTTTTTAAAATCTAATCAATAACTAGTTTGCCTCTTCTTTTCCTTAGACATTCTTAAAGCCTAGAGGGCATACTTTCTACCAGATGCCGAACTATTTCCTGGGGTATTTGCTCCCTGCTCGATTTTAAGATGAATTTTATGTGTTTATTTTTTTTTAGTGTCAATTGTTCGTTTCATCGATTTTCAAATCACGATTCTTAAGAGATTTCGCTTCAAAAACATAAGTTAAAAGCCGAGACAGTCATACAAATCTTGTCTCGTAATTCTGCCGTATCAAGAACCAAATGTGTTTCAATAACATTAAAAAGCACATACATTACCAGCAAAGAGTCCTTCATAAACCTCACGTGAGCAGCAATGTGAGAAATCCATTAACACTTACTCAAGCGTAAAATAAAACAAAGTAACTTAGATGGCACGCAATAAGTGACATGATACATTTCTCCTTCTACGTTCACATAAAATATTATCACGAAATTCGCATTCACGCGGAGCTTTAAAGTCTTATTATTAAATAATAAGTTAAGTAAGTTGATATATTAAAAATTACAAGTCGAAGTTTGTAGAGTAAAGAATGGTAGAGCAATACTAAGAATGACAATTCCTTTTATTTAATTCTTCCATTGCCTTTAACAAGTTGACCTAATTGTTGCTTAAACTTTATTCACTAGATGTCTTTCCTTATTGCATAAGTTCAGCAGATACGCAGATGTCCCACCCGATGGAAAACTATGGACATTTGCAACACCAAAGGCGTTACAAATGCGCTGCTCCTTTCTTAAGAGAGACTGAAACATGGTCACTAATGCCGGAACATAACTCAAGGTTGTTATGGCGGTATACTTTAGAGTCTAGACCAGGGATTGTAGCCGAACAAATATCCTATCACTTGGCTGTGGGTTCTTATGTCGCCTCTTACGACAGGCCGCCCGACCGCAGAAAATCTTATTCTTTCTCCTTCTCTACTGATTAAAGAATATAGCCAGGTTTCTAAGAGAATTCTGACCCCGAGAAGTTTTCTAGTCTTACTATGGGGTCTGTTTTCTTATTAAATAAAAATAATTCACCCAAAACTTTAGCTTTTTATAAAAAAAAAAAAACTCAACTAAGTTTTTTTTTAGTACAAATTATTATTATTTATGTCTTTCTCTTATTATTTATTATTATTAGTTTGTTTTGAAAGTACAAATTAGTACATTGCAATTATTTTTCCAATATCTGGGAGTAAAGACATGAATAAATATTTTTGTTATAATTCCCGGATATACAGCCAATTTTATAAAATACATTTTAATTTTTAATAATTGATTGTTTAACTCGAAAATTGTTTAAGATAAAAGCTGAAAAATTGGATAAAAAAAATCATTTCTTAACAAAAGGAACAATTATTGAGAATACAAAACGCCGCACAGGCAGATTTGTCTTAAAAACCCGGCTATACTCTTTACGTATGAAGAAACTTAATAATTTTCCACATACGCTCAATTACGAAGCTAAATAGATATATTTAACTAGACAACATTTTACCGTCTTAATCTAAAAATATTTAAATAATACATTAGGTACTCCGCAGTCTATGCATATATGCATAGACTAATATGCATTCCGTATAGGTGACAAACGTCAAATACTTAAGTTATTGCTTAGTTGATTGATTACGGAATCAAAAAAGCATTTAATCAAAAAATAACCCATATCTTAAAAACTCAATGGATGTCGTTCAAAATATATTTAATTGAAAGTATGTTTTTAGTTTGACTATTTTGATGTTTCTCAAAATTGTCCTATCATAATATTATAAAATTATTATAATATTATAAAATTAATAAGCTAATTAAGAGCGAATGATTCGCCATCTATTGACTTTATTAAAATGTTATAAAATAACATCGTTATGAATTTTTGAAATGTAACTAAAGACCTTACACAATAATTATGTACATAGAAAAATAAATTTATTAACCCTTAGTTTCATGTGTGGCGGTCAAACTTAGTCTTTACTTTTTAGACATTTCACTACCTAACTATGTAGCGTTAAATAGATCACACATTCCTGTCGAATTTCATCATATGCATACATACCGAGTAGTTCACATGTAAATGTGGGTAAACAATATGCGAAAATATCGGTTGTTTACTTCAATTCCCAGTTGTTGCAAATGTAGAACGGGTAGCAAAAAGTTGTTGAAATCACTGACCTATACCGAACGTGAACTGTAATGAGCTAGATGGAGCGATGTGAGCTGTTACTTGGTATTCGCGCTGCTTCACAGCCGTCGGCGGTTTCGCAAAGTTCTCCATTCGACAGTTGTCGCCTGAAATTTACGGGTTAATTTTCAATGGGAGTAGGTTGCGAGCTTTTCGAAAATTCGAGTTTTACATTACGTTTAGTTTCTCATTATTAATATGGGAACCTATTTTGGATTGTAGAGTTTTTGGTGGAATTTTAACAGGCGTCGCTGCACTGTGCAATTTTATTTTCAATAAAAAACTTCGTTAAAAAAAACCGATTTCAAAAACTAAAAAGTATAAAATATGTTATTTCTAAAGCTATTTTTAATTATAATATCTTATTTTTAATATATATTATCTTGAAGGTGATGTCAGGAGCCTTAAAAACAGACGAGCGTGCATGACAAGAGCTATGAATGTCAAAGAAGCAAGTGAGGTGTGTAAGAATAAGCCTGAATGGCGCTCTGTTGTTCGTGCCTACCCCGCAAGGGACCTGGCGTGAAGTTATGTATGTATGTATTATCTTAAAGTCGGTGCTTAGTAATTTTCAAAATATAGTAATTTTTATGTTTTACTTTGCACCGACTTCAAGAGAGTTTTAAATAATATAGATTAAAAATAGGATATTAGAATTAAAAATAGCTTTAGAAATAAGTTATTTTATACTTTTTAGTTTTAGAAGTTGGTTTTTAAACGAAGTTTATTTTTATTTTTTACTTTTTAGTGTCTAGCTATGGGTAGGCCTACGAAAGGTGCGCGCGCCTTAAAAATATAGGTCCCAAGAAACAGGTATTTTTTTCGTAAAATGAATACTACTGGGCCAAACTATGTTAAATTTTTAGGTGACCAAATGGCAACTATTCCGCATCGAACTAAAGTAATTGTATACATTTACTTACATAATTTCATATTATGTAATTAGTTATGTCATTATTATACGAGTAATTACTTGAAATATACGTTCATGAGATCTCCTATAAATACATATTAGTTGCCATATATTTTAGAATGCCACTGATGGAACGCGTTATGTGAAATTGTTCAGGATGGTCCCTTGGTTTTCTTTCTGTCACCGTATCTTTCGTCATGGAGTGAGCGCTTTGTCCTTAATACCTAGAGCCGCTACGGTCGTGTATGCACAGCTTAACAAGTAGGTTCTCTTACGCACTGTAGGGATTTCAATAAGCTTCCTCTCACCTTACTTCTTTCTATAACTCTATGATACAAGTTTCTTAATTGTTACTAACAATGAAGTCAGTAACAGTAAACGTCAGTAAAAATAAAGAAACTTCGTAGTAACGAACTTTACAGCACATTAGTAGCTCTTCGTATATTAATAATGTCTTTACATGACAGTAAAAAACTTTTATCAAGCAAGCAGTTAGCTTATATGCAGTATTGTGTTCAGTAATCTAAAATAAATACGACTACCTACTTATATCTTTGCAACAACCGTAAATTAATAGAATACAGTATATTTTACGTGTAAAGTAGACTGTACTTGGGCATGTAAGCCTAATAAACATCTTTATGGCCTTATCCGTGACGCAGTGAGCTATTTAAGTTTATTTTGGTTATAAACAGGTAGTTAAATTCAATCCTGATTAACCCTTTCATAGTAAAATTTCAAAATTACCTGTTACTTTTATATGTTGGACTTTGATCAAATTATTTACAGTTATAGCTTTATCAGCTTTAGCATATTAAAAAACCATACAATAAATAAAAAATAATCTTAAGTAAACCTAATTTAGACTCTTTAAATAAGTATCTAGTATCTCGCTGTTTAAAAACAAATCAAAGCTTTATTTAAAATACAATGTACAAAAAGATTGCACTCAATGTATTGTCCATCACTAGAGACCAGTTTCGTCCGCCTTTCTAGTAGGGAAAACCATACCTCTTTTGATGCTATCCAAGTATCAATCATTTTTTTAGTATCTTTGTAAGAATGGAAGCGCTGCTCAGCCACACCAGATGTCATCGAGAAGAATACATATTAACCTGAAATAGCTATGTCCGGTGAATATGGCTGGTATATTAAAACTTTCCAATTAAGAGTTTCAAGGTAGGCTTTCACTAGTTTTGCAACATTGCACTAACTGCAACGAGGCAGAGCGTTGACGTGAAACAAAATGACTTTGTCGTGACTCTGCTCGCATAGCGGACGTTTTTCTATTAGAGCTCGACTCAAACGCATCAATGATCTCGAATTCTATATTGATTTCCCGTGATAGTCTCCTTCGCTTTGAAGAGCTCGTAATAAATTACACCCTGCTGATCCCACCAAATTAAGAGAAGAAGCTGTAAACTATGGATATTTGGTTTTGTGGGTGATATTGAGGCATGGCTGGGCTTATCCCATGATTTTTTACGCTTTGGATTATCCTATTGTTTCCGCTTTTCATTGTCGGTCACCATACGATGCAAAAAACCTTTTCTGTTCTGTCTTTAAAGTAGTAGTTCATATGTGAGAAAACGTCGTTCGACGTGTCTTTACTCTAACTTATACGGAATCGAATGTCCTTACTTCTGGGTCATTTCTAACGCTTTAAAACGTTTTGAAACTGTAGACTCATCTACTTGTAATGTTTTCCAACTTCTGCTAGCGTCTGATCAAAGAATGCTTCTAATTTTTTGTCTTCTAACTTTTTCGGTGCATCAATACATACTTTACCCTCAAATTTAAAATCATTATTTTTGAGACGTCGAAGCCAGTCTCTGTATGTGTGACTGTTCACTAAGCTGACGTAAATCTCAAGTAAAATGTTGTATGCTTCAGCTGCAGATTAAAAAAAATAGTGCAATGAAGTTTCCCGGAAATACACTTTGGCACAAAAGTAGAAATTTTCAAAATCAATAAACAAAATCATCGTTTACACCAGAGATTCTCAAATTATTTTGGGCAAAAGACCCCTTTTCCAAAATGAACTGATACCTCACACTCCATACTCGTCGACTTATCGACCCCCAAAATCTGTTTTCGTTTATGTAGGCACATCTAAATTTTTATTATCATAGAGAAGGTTTTTATTAAGTTCTCTTTCGCCAACAAATGGCGCTGCACTGCGATAACTTCAACCACCATTCAACATTAGGCCGTGAAATTTCGTAAAATTAGGATTTTTATTTTCTTTGATTCCTTTCGCAATTCTAAAAAAACTGTTCGTTCTTTTGCGACTAAAAGGCGGTAAAAATCTTTTTTTTTTAAAATTTTGATATTTTATAATTAAGAAACAAAATAATATCTTTAAATGTGAAATAAGAATAACCTATAGCGCCATCTAATTAAAATATGTTAAATATACACAGGCAAGATAACGTCTGTCGAGTCCTGTTAGTTATTAGTCGCTAATAAGTAAAACGCATTAAGGTCAGGACTTGTTTAAAGTTAGCGTTATGATCCGTGGTGGGTATTGTAGACCGTCACAGTGCTGGTGGCGAGCCATTGTTGTCCCGAAAACTTGTGCCGAGTGACTCGCGCTTTCCGCCAAGCCCATTGCGAAAACCAACCCGAAAGGGCGAACAGTACTGGATCGTCATTTTCGTTTGTCATCAATCTATGTTAGGGCGGCTGACATGTAAGTATTAATTAAGCAGGCCTCACTCGAGCGTAATTAAGAGTGTTACAGTGTTATTTTAGACATTAATTGAGATGAAATTTCTCGTTATAATGAAACTGGTGGGAAGGAGTTTCGGGCTTGTCGAGTAATTTTGTTCGAAGGCCATCTTTGCCGCACATCGTAAAGTCGAAGTATAGCGGAGAGTAAGCAAACCAAAGTTCTGATCGAAATGAAGATTAGGAAAGGCGTTACCGGTGTTATCGTTTCCTTGTAAAGTTGATAGATAATGAACTGTGTTCTGTGTGGCTTAAATTAATGCGCTTTCAAGTTCAAATATTTTGGAACATGTTTATAAGGTAGTTGCTTTAAAATCAAATGTTATAACGTTATCTATTCCTTATATTCATGATGTCAATGCCATGAAAGGGGTGTTTTACAATATGGGAAGGTACAGTGCCTCGACTGAAGAAAGCTAGTCGCTTTATCATTTGCGGACAACAGTCACTCGAGGCTTACTATGGCTCCAAGGAGGCGAACGACATACCGCTGTGTAGGGATTGTTTGGGCTACAGCTAAAGGGGTCTACCAGGAAATGTCGTCGATTTGGCGCTCTCTGAAAATATCGTTTCTCCCACAAAAGACTTTTGTTAGAAACAGATGGGACCTTATCTTTTTACTTTCTAAACTATAAATATGTTTACAAATAAACATCTTTACTTAGAAAAACAAAGTTAAAATAATTTGTATTTATGTATGAAAGCATTAAATTTGATAATTATGAAGAAAAAAAAATGCTTCAAAATAGCCCGTTCATTATGCATATATGCATGTTATATGATATTATTTTTGCCCGTGGTATTTTATGGGTTAAAGACCGGTATTTAAGAAGGAATCCGAATGGTACCCGAAGGTCCGTGGAAATTTAACACATATAAAATCGCAGGGCATAAAGAGATTGATGTAATTAACAGATATTAATATCCCAAAGGTTGCATAAACCATTAGGAATCAAAATTTAAGAAATACGAGTTTCATAAGCACCGTTTTATATATATTGAAAATTTATTGATGTTATTTTGTCTTCTTTAGATGAAATGGTAATTTCATCAAGCAAGTACGAAGTGGTGAATACAGTAGTCAGTTCCTTCGAGAGTCGTATGGCTTTGACTGTAAGAGGTCTAACATCTTCAGACGTCGGTGGCTATAGATGTGTAGCTAAGAACTCTCTGGGAGAAGTTGACAGTGTTATCAGACTTTATGGTGAGTTGCGGTGCAATATCATATACATACCTATTAATACCTATGTTATTATGATTACCTTTTATACTGTAATAGTAAGCCGCAATTCTATTCGTATACTTTATTAACGTAATTCTGAAGAGTCGATTCGTCGTTCGAATTCAATCTTTTGAATCTATACTAATATTATAAAGAGGGGGTAATCTCTGGATGTACTAAACCGATTTTGAAAAATCTTTCACCAGTGGAAAGCTACACTATTCCTGAGTGACATATGGTATATTTGATTATGATTAATAATAAGTATTTTTTTATTATTTTCTGATGCCCAGCAAATTGGGTACGGGATATTTAATATCACATTTAAACCTAAAGAAATAAGGTGACTCACTGAAGCCAGAACACAATTGAAAAAAAAATCTCGGGGCGGCTTACTCTAGAACTCAAAGCTTTTCAAGACTTAAATTTTTTCTCTAATTTGGTCTAAAATATGCTTTATATAATAACAATTAAAATAGCGAGAGGAGATTCGAAGCCATTAGCGTAATCTGGATATGTAGTGATGATATTAGACGGATCAATCAAGTTGAATCAATTTGAAAAGAACAGAACTGAAATTTCAAGTTTGTGTTTATATAGATTAATTTGATGGATTCATCTAATTCGAAAAACAGAAATGAAGTAGCTAATATCAGTTTAAGATTTAGGACCATTTCAGAGTTAGGATTTTCGTTGGTCGTTTATATTCCTTAATATCCTTCTTCCATCTCCCTTTGAGATTAGTAAAATTATTTTTCTATGTTCCAGAAATACCAGGACCGACAATCAAAAACACAAGCCCGGCAAATAAAAGAGAAGAATATAGATTTTCAACACCCATCGAGGGTCCCGACAATCAGTTTGGATCTGCTGATCGTTCGGACGACGAAGACGACTTTGCGTATATATCAGATAAACCTCTAAACGCCTACAAATCATACGATAATGGAACTAGAAATAGAACTGTAAATTATTCAACTACCAAATCCTTATATGAGCAGAAACTAAGCAACAAAGTTCGCAAAATCATTAACAAATTTGAAATAGGAGACACCAACTTTGATGTTAACAGTCACAAGCTACATTCCTCGTTTGTAATATTACGTATTGTAACTTTTATTAATGTGTTAAGTACAATTTTGGACTATACGTAAAACCAAGGTTTGATTATTTTTTTCAGGTTTTATTGCTTCAATATTCTATATACTTACGTCCTTTACCTATCTTTATATATAAAATTCTTATATTAGTATGAATGTCACTTAACTCTTCCTAAACCCCTGGATCGATCTTGATGAATTTTTTTGTGTGTATCGTGTAGATCCCCATATGGTTTAGATTCACAATTGGACCAAGTACGTGGCGCTGCAATCGGGTTATAATTTTATTTTTTTATTGCAGAACAACGTCTGATTCGCCAGCTAGTGTTTAAATGTGAAATTGTATTGTCATGAATTTTGTTTGTTTGTTATTTCTTCATTGTCGTGCAAATGAATCGATTAATGTGAAATTTAGTCAATGTTGTAATGTCGATGTAAGTATTTTTACAATGAGGATGGATATAGGATAATTTATATCCCATAAGATGACAGAGGTACATTCCAAGGACTATGGACTCGAAAACGCTAGTATAGCTGCATGGAAAGACATAATTAAACCAAATTTTCATAATGTTGTCTAATTTCGGTATGCATAACTCCGTTAGACTGAAAAATAATGTTTTGAATAGCATGAATATTGTATAAATTGAAATTCATATCATATAGGGATTTTAAAGTAAATATTTCATACATGAGAATAAAGTAGGACATATTCGTAGATAAATTAAATTACGCCTTAAATGAAATGAAACATGTAATATCTAACCTCATTTCCAGTAGCATATTTGATGAAGATATGAATCGTCACAGACTAAAATACACTATTTCTTGTTTAAATAGCTCTTATTATTCATTATACTACTTTGCCCTTATAACCATTTTGAAAGTGTATAGAAAATTTATTAGTTAATCGAAAATTGATATTGACGACGAAGTTCCGTTGTTGTGGATAATATTCTATAAGCGTGATATCGGGTCGGTCATGTATATAGTATAACACATATTCTATACTCAGTTTTTAAAAGGAATGTAAAGTTTTTTTATTAAGTTTGTATATACCTATCGATGTTTATTAATATTTATATCATTTACCTGCAATAGATTCGCATAGAGTAACAAATATTTATCAAAGAAAAATGCTCAAAGAAAATATTAATTAACAGAAGAAAGAATATTATAGAACTTTATTATTGAATGACATCATATAGTACTATAAATGAAAAAGTTTTTAAGGATGTTTGTTACTTTTTCACACAAAACTACTTAGAGAATTTAAAATAAATCTTACCGTAATATATATCTTAATAATACATAGGCTAGAATTATAATGAGGTTGTTTGAATTGGCCAAAACAAAAAGATTATTGTCAATTCTAAAACTAGCTATTTTGTATAAGTATTTACGGGAATCGGGAAACGTTCCAATCGGGTGGTTTGTTTGACTCTTTTATTAAAATTCTTTTAATACAAGCAAGGCTTAAATAATCACCTGAGATCCTGCACAACGATTAATGTGTGGGGGATGTTTGCTGGTTATTATTGTAACCACGCTTAGCAACTTTTTATTTAAAAGACATCATGTTCCTTTCATTCCGTTGAAAATTCATCAAGCTCTGTGTAAATAAATCCATTTCGGAATAACGTTATTACACGAAACCACATTGTACAAGTAATTTATTATTAACCTCATAACACGTAACGTTGAAATGTTAATACATAGTTAAATAATCATCCATATATGTATAATCGAGATATTAATTATGTAATATTAAAAATTGTTGGATATTACTTGTAATTATTTTTAGCACCCTATAATGTATATTTTTACTAAAAGTATCAATCATGTGTAGTTATGAATTAAAGATACCCTAGAACAAAAATATCTAGTATTGATAACTCACTTGCATCTAAATAAACATTGCTTAAGCTACTTAGTATACGTAGTATATGGAAATATACGTAATATATGGAAATTGATTTAAAAATTTTAATAATCACAATTACACTAAACTTTAAAAGCCTAGAAGCACAATTTTCTATTTAAAAATTTATTATCAAAATTATTTTTGTTCCTAATTACAAAACATCCATAAAGTTAAAATTCACAATAATTATATTAAAACCTCTATAATTATCACTATAAAATGTGAAATACACCAAAATATTATCTATTCCACAAAAAATATGTTAATAATAAAATTTTAACAAAAAATCATTATAAGTAGGTATAATAACTATATTTGGAAAACTTTCTTAGTTTCAGTCATTAATGCTACGGCCACACCTGCGATATTGAACGTTATTTCTCAATATGTAACGTCGTTAGCAATTAAAAATAATATTGCATCACGCACATCACAAATAGCGCATACCCCATTTGCGTGAAATGGCTTAAAATTGTAATATTTTCCCAGATGAGGCCTCACCTTAATAAAAATCATATAAATTGACGTATAGACCCAAGAATCTACAGAAGCAACGGTAGTCAAAAAATTGTAAAGACAGTGTGACGTAAATTGTAAGATGCTCACGTTTTATGGTAAGTGTTGGTTGAGTTACTTAATGTTCTTTTCACAAATATGTGTAACAAAGTAAGGGTAAGTAGCGGCACACGTCCCAGCTGAAAAAGCGTCAAGTCGTACAAGCGAAGTTCGAAGACGGCCTGGATTGCGGTTTGTTTCAACTTTCTGCTCCTACGTGGCGGATTACTCAACATCTTTGCTCATCTTCATTATACGAAGGGAACTTTGCCATTCCACGTTTGCCAACTCACACACGACTGTTTTGTTGCTATATATGCAAATGAGCCACGCAAAGTTCAACAAACAAATAAACTTTTTGGTTATACTGAAATGTTGACTTAATACAGTATAATTGTATTATTTTGGTCTTGCTGTCCTAAAACAATATTGAGAAAGTGGGGTCATATAAGTATGATTGTGAAAAATGGAAATTGTGGAGTATTTGGGTATGTATATAAAAATATGTAGGTATGTGAATGAGATTTACATGAACATAATTTAGTCAAAGTGTGAGTCAAATTTGATTAATATGCTTGTACCTAATAGTAATATACACATATTATTGTATAACCGATATAATAATAATATATGAGTAGATGTGAAACTAACGGTTCATGAAATATGTCAAAAAAGAAGATGGTTATTTCGGAATCGACATATACTACCTAGGTATTGTTTTGATAATAATACACCAAAGGATGAAATAAGACTAGCCACAGATGCTGAAATCAGGATATAAAATTTCACACGTAGGTAGGTATGTTGGAAAAAAACTAAAGAAACTGTTTTACCTTTTAGCAAGATCATTTCTCCCACGGTAAACATAGAAGGAATACAGTGCTATGTATTTTTAAGGTTGTTTATTGTTTTATAAAAAACATAACTTACACATTCACATTTCATTGAAATGTGTTTTCGAGTTGCTACAAGAATCTTGTTTGCAACCTGCAATTACACTTATATACACCCAATAAGTACCGAGTAGAAAAAGAAATGAACACGAACGAAGCCACTGTTATGGTACTAGTTCTTCATTATATTGGATATAATAGGTTTATTATAAAATAACAGCAGGCCAAAATATTTTGCTGTTACTTTCAAAATATAATATTAAAATATTTTAACAACTGTTTATACAATAATTAATTTGGTATAACATTGGTTGTACAATAGGGTCCTTATTTTGTCACGTCTCCTCCTTCGCCTGTGTGGTGAGGAATTAATAAGGAAATATTAAAGATTATTTCAGAATAAATGACATGAAAGAAAACTTATTGATCTAATTTAGTGTACATATTAGGTAATAATAGTATTCATTCATAAACATTCTATTCATTGCTCTCTATTCGACTGTTTTCGATCATTTGGATTTGGCGCAATATGATGTTTTCTTTTAAAATTTATCTTTGGCATACAATCTCTGTCACAACACAAAAACCATTCATAACTTTTAACTTACTTTTAACATTATATCATTTTTATTCCGTCTTGTTATATACTTAGGTATTTATATCATTATATACAACTTAAAGAACTATTATATGATGTCATCAGATTTGGATTCTAGAAAGTATTAAAATGATATTCGTACCCCTAGCAGTACACCATATGGTTAATTAAAACTCAACTGAAATTCCCGGCTGTAAATTTTACGTTTTCGAGAGTTTTTTTGGGAACTTTTCGACGGACCATCCAGTTTTGTTTATTTATGAGCTTTAACCGTTGTGGACGGACGACCGGCTTGACCGACAATATTTTCACATTAATTCTTGGTTTTTGAAATACCGATTTAGCGGCGTAAACATACACTGTCCGTGGATAACCATTGTTCAAGGCTAACTTAAAATAATATCTAACTTGTCTAACAAGTTACATATAAATGACAATTAGGTAAGGAAGAGGGAGGATATAATCAAATCTTATTTATAGCATATAGTAGAGGCGACCGTGAAGATTGACCTTCATTCATCTGATAACCAAATGGGACATAATTTTTACCAAATTATATTGATTTATAAACAGGCGTATGATAGCTCACCAATCGAAAAGTGTTTATGGCAATTTTTAATTAAATTATTTTAATCATTTTTTTCATAACGTTCACTCTTGTGATAAATGAACATAGTTTCAATCGACAGTTTTTACATGGAGAATATGCCTTGATAGGCTTGGCTACCATTTCTGTTCATACCCATATGACAAGCAGTTATGAACATGTAAGTGGATATAGGTACTACACCGTTCTGTTAACTAAGATATAATGGTATCATGAGAAAGATAATTTAATTAAAGAAATAACCGTATAGGCTTACCTGCAAAAAACCTTTCGTGTATTGCTATACTTCGAAACCTTCAAAAATAACCATGAAGACTTTTCGATTTACAAATCGGGCGGGTTTACAAATCAATATAATATTGAGAAAAAATATGTCTCATCTGGTTATGAGATGGGTGAAGGTCGATTTTCAGCGACTCTTAGACTAATAATCGATCTTTCACCGTTTAATTAGTTTTTTGGTCGAATATAAATAAATGTCTATTAAATGTATTGTTTATATTACCTTAATCATATTAGTAGTGAAGGTATATATCACGAGAAACCCTGTGTATATCAATGGCAATATCTACAGTATCAAACTCGCCAATCCTTTGAAAATTGCAGCTGGTTATTATACTTTTCCCCATTCTGATATTGGGATGCATAACTCATTAATGGGAAATTTAGGGGCTAATGTTACATGTCTACAAAAACACAGTGTAAGTTAGATAGTCAAATTAATTTGATAGCTATAAATGAAAGATAGTTGTAAAAATTAACAGAAAGTAGGTGACAATGTCAGGGAACAACTATGCCTGGACGGCGTAATGAGAAAATAATCAATCTCCCGAGTCCACTTCGAAGCAATCAACGGTCTGTTATTGCGTCCGTCCAATCCGATAAAAGAAGCGATATATCAAAGACGCCCGTGGTTCAATTACTGACCAATGTGCTATCTCTTGGCAGCAAATCGAAAATGAAAATAGGATTGAGCTACAGGCCTACGACACTGCAGAAAACGATGGAGTATGTCAACAACAGAGGGCTGCGATGTCGGCGTAAATCGATACTGCGATCTGCAGACTTCCAGCCGGATGCAATATCACTTGAAACTCAAATATTGACAGAACATATTTTAAAACTAGGAATATTCGTATTACAATAATAATAGTCTATATATTTGATTGTATGTCTTTGAAGCCCACAGGCCATAAAAATGGTCCGGAGGGCTTGCGTGGGTCCATAGAAAGGCCAACACGTAGAGCCCTCTTGGCATATTTAATGTTAATGTGGCATGAAACTGACCAGTGATTATCTCTGTATACACTATATAATAATGCACCTAAGGAGAAGCCCCGGCCAGTATAGGACTATTGTGGGAAATGAGAAAAAAACGTACCGGGCTATTGGGGTGAACAGTTGGTGGTACTAGGGGTCTGGGAATATGGGAACTATGGCATCTGCCCCTCACAATGTTCAGGGAAAATGGAAAAATGAGCAGACGGTGACTCACCACTCCCTGCATGGGCCCCAAAAAATGCCTTGGAAGACAGGGGGAAAATGGGTGTGAGTGGCTAAAGGGTGTCGAGGGGTTTGGTGCCCCGAAGCTACTTCCGACATTAGGCCATTTATCACTTCCACTCCTGGAGCTTAGCTCTAGCGATCTCCATTCCGGGCCGGCTGGCTAACGCAAGCACGGAGGCGGGGGCCTTGCCTTGGCCCCCGGAGTCAGGTTCGAGGTGTCGCTACTCACCTAAGGCTTCGCCACAAGGCTCCCCTGTGGTTATATATATATTGACTATTATTATTGAAATACGAATATTACTTCGTTTGTCATATAATTGTTGTATAATTATATATGCTATTATAATCTAACGCTAATACATCTCCGAGTCAACCGGAAATTCCTCATGGTGAAAAAAACATCGTAATGTGAACCTGCACATCGAGATAATCGACCTGCCAATCTGCCTTAAACAAGAGTAGCGGTTATTCCATCCGTTTCCATAAAAATTGGGTAGGCTCCATTATAGAAGAGGGACGCTTATGGGCTGATATTATGGACAAATGTGAAAAGTATTGATTTTACGTTTTTATGTTCTCACTTAAGCTGTACTTCTTTTTTCTAAAACTTTGATATTTGAGTTAGTAGAAGCAGAAGATTGAAAATCGTAATATCATGAAAGAAAAATACTAGGAATAAAAATCGGCCAGGCAAAACATAAATCTAAAAA
The DNA here is from genome assembly GCA_949752895.1 of Dendrolimus pini. Classification (NCBI taxonomy): domain Eukaryota; kingdom Metazoa; phylum Arthropoda; class Insecta; order Lepidoptera; family Lasiocampidae; genus Dendrolimus; species Dendrolimus pini. Next base: position 14,745,247 of record OX457126.1, on the reverse strand, counting down.
GCTTTTAAAAGCGCTATGATGCCTTGCATTCCGCACACTATTTGAAGTAAATTTTTTTTAATATCATTGGACCATATTAATTGCAAATACTTCAAAGTCAATAATAAGCAAATTGAATAGGTTTTTTTAAAGTTTTGATTCATGTAGTCTAAATACGAAAACAGGAATTATTGATAGCAAATGACGACGACACTTGATACTAGTATACGTACTTTGTTAAATTTTTAATTCCAGGGGGATGTCCCTCTACCTCTTTAAATATAAGGTTCCCGTGAAAGAAACATAATCAACGCGGGGGGTGTAGGCTCATCTAATTTCGTAGGTGTCGTATGTCGGGACATATTAATGCAATTACGTGTTAAAAGCCCCGTCTAGTCCCCGGGGCGGCACTTTCAAAGCAAGGATACCCCTATTTTGTACCGATACGTATATTGGGACTTGCTGAGCATACGCGTGCTTTCTGGAGAATTATGCAGCACCTGCAAGACAATGTTACTTCTATTATATATAATATTTGATTTAATGCTCTCTAATATCAAAAGCGGTATATTGTAGTACGGAGGAAAATTACGTAGATTTAGGTAAGGAAATAATTTACAAGGTCTTGTGTCTATTCAATTAAAATCTTTTGTCTATGTTAATATTTTGAACTAGTTTTAATTTCACAAATTCCAGTTGTACTTAACACTTATCTATCATTATTTACAGATGAGATATGACGCCATAAATAAAAACGTAGTATAATTAGATTAATTGGTAAAAAAATCCAATAAATATGTTTACGTAATTCTAAATCTTATATAATATATACTTTTTTATTCTATTTATATTGCAAAACCCACATATTACACAATTTTTCGCTAATCCATCCTAAGGTTGTCTGTAAGAAATTGCTTTTAGTGGTAAGACCGCCTATTGTTTTCTGTACTTAAACTTTTTGAATTGTATCTTAATATTATGCAATAAAGTATATTCTATTCCATTCTATTCTGTAAATATTTAAAAATAATCAGACATTCTTTCAATTTATCAGGGCTCCGTAACCATTTTGGCAAAAACTGAACCTTTATATCATTGTCAAGTCCAACTGCCTATGTATGTGACAACAAATAATACACACATTTACTGTACAACACTACTGGTTCTATAGAACGAAATTGGGCAAAAACGTATGTAACCTTAGTATACTATAAACCGGTACACAATAGCTTTTTTTATTGCATGAGTTCAGCAGACAGGCAGACGGCCCACTTAATGCAAAGAGGTTAACATAGCCTATCGACATTTGTATCACCAAAGACGCTACCAATATGCTGTCACTCTTTAAAGAGTAACTGGCTCCTCGCCACTAATGTCGGAACACAACTAAAGGTTGTTATTGCGGGATACTCCAGACCAGGGGGGACCTAGCTGTGGGTTGTTTTGTCGCCTCTTAGGATAAGCCGCCCGGCCACAGCAGATTCGCAAAAATATAGAAGTTGGTATAATATATTTGACGGCCTCTGTAGATGACCGGCCTCAGCCTTTGCCGGCCTCGCACTGCAACGCAGAGGCTCCGGGTTCGATTCTTGGTATAGTAAATTTCAGAAACGTATTTTTTCCGTTATTTACTGTGGTCTGGGTGTTTGGGATTGGCCCCAGAGCAATCCGTTGTATATTACCCGTAACACAAGCGTAACTGGCTTAATTTGGGGATATACAATATGTGTGTTTGTCTGCTGATTATTTGTTAATTTATAATACCAATATTGATGAACCACAAATAGTTGTTAAAATTAAATATACGCCATTTGATTGACAGGTAAAGAACATCAATAGTTAAGCATGACACAAGATTTACGGTATTTATTTTGTTAAATGGGAAATTTATTGTTTTACTCAAAAAAAGTTTGTTTGACTCATTAAACTTAATCTAGTTTTTCAATTTGGATGAATCAAGCATAGTGAGCCATATAAACAGAAACTTGAATATTCATATTGAATTATTCAAATTTGTGTTTATTGATATCATTTTATTATAATAAAGCATTAGCTTTTGTTTTTTTTTCTTCATATACATTAACAAAATACTGTGTTCAGTAAATTGGTTTCATTTACAAGTTATCTACTTTGATGCAGTTTATGTATCTGCAAGTATTTCGCCATATTCAGCTATTTAGCATCTATGAAAGTTTCTATATCTCTAACACGGTACGGAATATGGTAAACTATATCATTGTTGGCAACCCCCCCCCCCCCCCCCTTAATTGGCAGTTAGTCAGCGCCACATACTGGGTATAATTGTGAATCTAAACTATTCCCTGACCTACACAAACACTATTTTTTTTATAACACCTTGGGTTAAATTATTGAAGTTTTAGTAGGGATCCTTAATGTTTTTAATAATAAATATAGCCTATATTAATCTGGGATAATGCAGCATACGTAATGGTGAAAGAATTTTTTGAAATCGATCCAATAGTTTTAATAATATTCAATAATATAATAATAAGAAATAATAATTGATATTCTTCGCCGCTTCGGAACACAGACAATAGTCATTTAGGTAATATTTTCATATATTTCTTCTTTCCTATTATTTATGATAATATCTGCGTAACAAAGAATAGGGCTATTCATAGATAATACAGATTTTCTCGAAGAAACACATCGGATACATAATTTGAGTCTATTTTTGTGGTAATAGAAAACCCATTCATTAGTGATAAAATAATTGACCTCATTATCTTCTTTTATATACGAAATAGGATGAATTATTGATTAATCCAGATGCGTGGTGGGTATTGGGCAATATATTTTATGTGATTATAATATCGATACAAATGGGGTTTTATATATCAAGTCTTAGTGTGTATGTGCTTAGTATATATGTGAATTCAGATGTCATTTTCCTCAAAAACATGTGCATATTATTTTCTGATTTTCTGCATACATATAAAAATCGTATACAATTTGTTAAAAAAGCGCATTCATGGATTCGTTGGGGATGATAAATGTCCATTGCTTTTATCATTTAGTTCTATGTGTAAAAAAGAACCATAAAAAAACTTAAAAAATTCCATATCTAATCCAATTCAACGTAACTGTTAAAACTAATTTTTAATATTTTTTAAGCTATGCCACCTCATGTTTTTAGGATTTTTAGCTTCACACTTCAAAAGGTAGGAAACTGTTAGCGCTTTACGAACTTGGTGTAAACCCACGTGTCAAAATAAATAGAAAGAAACTTTATATTATTTTCTCACACAATGATTTATAAGTGATAGAAGACTTGATGTGTGAGACTGGTGCCCATTGTAGATCTGTGCATACAGATCGTATTACAGGTCACTAGTGCTAATACTACTACTGGTACTAATAAAAAATATTAAAGATTTAAAATTAATACTCCTAACAATTGCTGACATACTGTAGCGTAATTTCCCAGTAATTTCTGAAAAATAATTACTGTGGCATATAAACAATAGTCCGTATAGTACTTATAATATCAACTGTAAGTTAAAGCTTATAAACTTAAGCCCTTGCAACAGAAAATGATTAAATACTTTAGCAATAAGAAATAAAGTTAATAGTATAAAACTTAATCCTTATCGTACATTTACTGAGTAATTTCATTGAATAGAATACAGTTGTTACTAAAACTTAATACGAAATATTTCAGTTTGAAACCTGTCGCATGCAACTAGGTCCATTACAAATACAACAGCGTGCAACGTCTAACGAAATCCATCCGTTCCGCAGGCAAGTGCACCAATTCATCGGAATTGAACTAATGTGAGAAACAGAGCGGATCCTAGTTCCGACCCAAACGAGCTCCACGACTGTTTGCCTAAATCTGACAGCTGTAGCGAGGCTGTAGCTAATACCAAACGTTCTACGAAATAGTTTAACGTAATTCCAGATCCGAATTTGTGCTAAACAGAAATGAATTTACATTCGCCGAATTCCCAAATATTTAGTTTTGCCAGCATATATGGTAATTACTATATTTTTTATGTAAGGTTTCTTTATATAACTATTGACTCACTCACTCGAACACTTGAATTTAGATATAATTTGAATACTGTCCGTTCCCTATAATGGGAGGCCCCAGTCCAGCAGTGGGACATTTATGGGCTGATATTATATAATAATTTATATATGTTTTCGAAAATTGTAATCAGAGCATATATTTTTTAAATGGGTGTAAACAGATTTTTATAGTTCCATTGAGGACGCAACCCTTGGTGTAGTACAAAGTAGAAGTCTATGGGCGATAAGAATTGCCAATCGTTAGGTAGATTATGTGTCAAGTTGCTTACCTGCAAATATATCTTATTTGGTATACTACCTAAATATTTTTTTAAAAATCAAGTCGTTAAATATTGAAATGTATTATAATGTTTACTATGAGAAACATATTTTGCATAAAATATAATGAATACCTTAACTTAAATTATTCATTTAGAAATACACATTTCTAAATGAATAATTTCTTAAAATTCTTTTACTTTTGAAGCTTTACATTTTAAAGATACCCGCCACTGATGATCTGACAGTCACTCGTACATTAATAATCTCGTCGATTTTCTTATTCACAGAAAGACAACTTGAATGCTACTAACTCTAAGCCAGAGATCTTGGCTGGGATGGAATGAAATAAGTGTCCCCACAACACACACACACACACAGACACATACACACAAACACACAACAGGCATGCGGACACATGTTAATATTAATTCTAATATTTTTACACATACAAGAATCTAACTATTCTCCTTATAACGCGTTAAAAAAACATTATGATCGAACTACAAAGATATCGTAATACAAATAATTTTAATTACTTTCCAAACAGTATTGCGCTGTTAGACTCCTTTTATTTGTACCGACTTATGACGTACAAACTTAATGAGGCTACAAAATTTCGTAACTTGTCAAACCGTTAGCCTTATTATATCCGTAAGTTAAACAAGTTACACTTTTGGTATATATAATGAATAACTGTGGAGCCGATTCCAGACACCCACATCGAAACGAAAAGAAAATAACAAAAAATTTATCTACGAAATTTACCATACTAGAAGTCACACACGCTGGACCCTTTTGTTTAACTAAGCAAAATGGGCAAAAGACCTTTCAACATAGAGATCGTTGTTGTAAGTTTCTATGATACACTTCCGATCGTATTTATAGAATATAGCTGCTAAAATCAACATTAAATATACGACAAAAGTGTATGTATGTAGGAATAAAATCGTATCACATGATGAAACGTGCCTAACTGTCGAAGAGAAGCGCACCAAGTCTAGTGCTTCGTCTGTTAATATTTTATACAACTGCGAAAATTGCAACCGCACAACCAACTCTAACAATTTACACGCTCCTGCAGTCGTCGCTTGCATATTGCTCGTATTCTACTCGTAACTCAAAGCATAGGAGAGAAAATTAAACTCATCTCACTCTACCTAAGATAGAATTTACGGCTGTCATATTCACAGCGCACACTGCAAAAATAAGGCTTTTAGGTTTATAATATACTCTGAAGGTACAGGAAGTCTTCAATGAAGCACTAACTACTCGAAGTAATGGGTTACTTCTTATTCTTAACAATTTTACAAAATTGTAATACGCGTGTTATTTCATTTTTATATTACGTTCAAGTATTAAATGATTACTAGAATAATGTTTTATGAGATCTCTAGAAAGTCTGCGTGGTTTAGTTGGTGGACACCGAAAAACAGCGATATGTCGAATAACATGTGGCACAGTAATAAAGTTCTTCAGTTTCTAAATGCGGCATACAACTTAGAAATAAATATTATCTTTAAATGTATTTAAATTATATTTGAAAGAAGATGTAGTGACAAGAGTTGAAAAGGGAATGTTAAGGTGGTTTGGCCATGTAGAGAGAATGAATGATAGCAGAATCACAAAACAAGTATATGATAGCAATGTGACTGGAAGAGTCAGTGCCGGTAGACCAAGACGTACTCACCATGATCAAAGTGAAGATATTTTGAAGAAAGGTCAGATAAAAAGTAGTTTAAATAAGCGTGTATGTATGAGAAGATTAATGAAAGTTGATGAAGCGAAAAGTGTTTGTCAAGATCGTAACAAGTGGAGATCCATTGTCTCTGCCTACCCCAATGGGAAACAGGCGTGACAATATGTATGTATGTATGTAAATTTATTTATTTGTGTGTGCGTCACTTTCAACAAATACACCTTTTCTTAATTGATGTAAATTGCTGTAACACCCATAGATAGATGAATGGCTTTATGTATTCGATTTTTTCCAAAATAGCTAAAGAACCTTAAAAATTACGTGTCAAGCTCCATGCTACCATAGCATTTAAATAAAAAGGCTTCCCTGAAATATGTCAGTGAAGTGTAAATTTTATAATAATATTTTTCGCTGCTCTTTGAAAAACAGACACGGGCTCATATTTTCGTTTATCCTGATAATCCGTTGGTGTCAGTCCTCACGTACCTATGTTATTAGCATGCGGGGAAACAAATCCAATCTGGCAAAAGCGGTCCGGAACAAGACGAGTGAACTTTACGCGACCACGGCACGTATACACAATCCCCCGGTGTATACCATTCTAAAACAAACTTCATTTTATACAAAAGCCCTTGTTACCTGTACATAAGTATTATTTTGGCGTATTGAGCGTAGTAGAAGTTTTTACTCCGCAGGTAGATGAATCACTTGCGAGCAACACACGATGCATTTGTCACTTATTCCATGAGATGATATTATTTTACTACGAGTCTAAAAAAGACTATTATTATACGATGATTAAATGTTGTGATATAATGATAATTGTATGGTACATTTACCCTATGGTATGGTATAGTTTCGTAAAAAACGACTTTATAATAAATACAATAGAAGCGGCAAGAAAAACTTTCATTAGAAATAATTTAAAAAATAACTTTACTTATGTAATGCATCTTTGGTAGGCCTGTATATAGCACTACATTTAACCCTTGACGGCAAATGTTTACGTTGTATTTCCTTAAAAGTAGGTATTATCTCTGACTAGGCTGGGTTAGAGATTTTTAAGGATGAGTATGATTTGGAATTTTGGAATATGTAGTAATGACAAAGGAGCAAGGACAAATGATTATTAAGGTGATATAAATAATTGTACAATCATAATTTTTCATAATTTAAAAGAATCACTAACACCATCTAGAGATGTTTTATGACAACTGAATTTGGGTAATAACATTTTGTTCCTCAAACACGTTTTTGAGCGGACAGAACGCTATTCCAGAACAAAGCAACGCCATCTTTTAAAGGAAAACTTTGTGGAGTGAAAAGGTTGTGTTCCTTTTGAGGACTGGAGACTTATAAACCTACGATAATATCATTGTGTGATTAAAATGTAGATGTCACATAATAATGACCCACATTTGAACAAGCAATGCTAGACATTTGTTTCTTTTTTTATTGTTTCTCAATAACACATACTAACACATACATATAACTATGAAATAAATGAAATCTTAAAGTTAAAGTTCATCTGTAGATCACTGTCAGATTTCTGGGTAGCTACTCGTCCCACCCAGACATCTGCCACACTGTATAGCAATGAAAATGATCGTTGCGTGAACTTACAAATGTCTTTAAAAAGACCTCTTTGCCAATGGCCCAACCCCGGTCCCAATGTTTCAACCTGGACTGCACAAATATGTAACCTCTTCCTAATTCCTTTCATGTTTAAGCTAATTAAAAACCCTTTATTGTTCACCATGATTTAAATCTAGATAATTTAATATGAATACATTTCCATTAGAACAATGAGGGACCTTATCGCTTATAGCGATCTCTTCCAGACAACTCGGTGTCCAAAGAGACATTAAAATTAAAATTAAATAATATTTTGTGGTTTAATTAAATTAAAACGAATTCAATCGTAATTAAATATAATTAAAATCCTATAATATTAAAGCGATTCGAGGACACTTTTCCTGTTAGTTAAAGTCATTGAAAGCTGACGCGTTAACGAGAGCGTAAATATTTAGGCCTATCTAGCCTATAAGGCTTTATAAAATCAGAAAATAATATCTAATCTTAAAATATCAGTCTACGCAATAAAATACTACTAGTTTCATTTAGAACATTAGTTAGGTACAAAATTATGCCATCTATTGGTGTTTTTCCTTACCACGACACTGAAACGTGTAAAGGTTCTCTCGCATGTTTGCGACAAAACCATGGAGGACACGTACTAAATATGATATCGCCCAGTAAAAACTGTCATACTGTAATGGAAAAGTCTGGCGTCTTGAGATGGCGCTGAAAATAATTATTTTCTTTAGTTAGAAGAACAACGCCACGCGCATTTAATTACTTCAAATATATCATTTATCCGTGAGGAACGTAGAAAGTTTACAATTTCCTGCGGCCGGGCGGCCTGTCGTAAGAGTCGACAAAACCTCCCACAGCCAGAGTGTTCGGTCTTTGCCTAGAGTGAAGTAGGTAGAACATCATCTTCATCATCATCCGAGCGTTAAATCCCGGTTGCGCTTGGAGCGTTCACTCCGACGCCCAGGTTCCGCTTTCCTACTTCTTCTACTCCGCTTCGCGCGGTCTTTAGCATCGCTCCATTAATTTTGCTGTCTACCCTCTTTATCTGTTAGGCGACTGCCAATGCGGAGCAGAATAAGAGCAGCCATTTGTTGAACACTCTGAGTCAACGTTTGACGTTTGAGACTTTTCTAAAACTTATCATCTTTTTTTTAACATTTTCTATCCGTAAAATTTTGTACAAGTGTTAGCTCCAAAGTGCCGTATGCTGTGTGTATGCTGTGGGCCGTGTGCTGTTCCTGTGTGCATGCAAGCTGAACCGAGCCAGGAGAGGGTAGATCTCAAGGTTGCTGGAGCTTTTACTTTTCTAGTGCCAAGATTTAGGTCATATCTCTGTCATACAGTCCATCACCAATTGAACTAGCTTATCATCAGTGGGCTACAGCGCCCCACACAGGGTATTTGTTCGTCTGGATGAATACCACCCCTGGTCTTCAGTAGGTCGCTATAACAACCATGTGTTGAGTTCCAGTATTAGTGGCCAGGCTCCAGTCTCCCTTTAGAAAGTAGAGCATTTATATCACCTTTCACTTTCCATCAGGTGGCCCGTCAGCCTATCTGCTCGACTAATGCAATAAAACAAGTAGAAAAACGAATGGCAACGGATGAGTGGAAAAACGAATCGCAACGGACTAGTGGAAAAACGAATCCCAACGGACAAGTGGAAAAACGAATGGCAACGGACAAGTGGAAAAACGAATCGCAACTGACAAGTGACAAAATGAATCGTAACAAAATTTTAAGTTGAAGTGTTACGGGCAGATTGTTAATGTACTTGTCCAATTTGAAAACCTGCCCGTAAAACTTCAAGTTAAAATTTTGTTGCGATTGTTTTGTCACTTGTCAGTTGAAGATTTTACACTTGTCCGTTGCGATTCGTTTTTCCACTTGTCCGTTGCGATTCGTTTTTCCACTTGTCCGTTGCGATTCGTTTTTCCACTTGTACGTTGCGATTCGTTTTTCTACTTATCCGTTACGATTAGTTTTTCCACTTATCCGTTGCCATTCGTTTTTCCACTTGTCCGTTGCGATTCGTCTTTCCACTTGTTCGTTGCGATTAATTTTTCCACTTATCCGTTGCCATTCGTTTTTAACTTGTCCGTTGCGATTCGTTTTTCCACTTGTCCGTTGAAGTTTAACTTCTAATATGTGTCCCAGCACACATTTATTTCGATTTTTCGCAGGTTTACTGCAAATTATGATTTGGTTAGGTTAGGTACATTTTAATAGTGTAATACGTTACACACGCACTGAAATTTTTTTACGTCAACACTTTTGTCGTTCGTAGTCGTTCACTTTTGTTGTGACTTTCGAAAAACTGAACCGTTGGAAAGGTTTAATTGTTGTTAATTTGTTTCCTTAACAAACTCTCTATTTATTTATTTATATTTTTTACATAGACCAGAAATAGAGAGGCAGCGATGCCCAGCCACGTGGAGAGCTGAGGTATAGTACGATGCAAACTTAAATTTGCCTCCATTAATGGCGGCTCGGAACATCGCACTTTCCGATGCGCAGAACGCAATTTTAAGTATTAGAGGGACGAGGTGGTCGAAGGACGAGATATATCCTCGCTCGCTCTCTCGCTCGCTTTCTCATTTACGAGACTTCCCCGGCGCTCGGCTCACCAGGGCTGCCAATTTAGCGCTTTCGGAGCTAGATATAGCGCTTTTTAGGGCAATCCAGCTCCCAATTTTATTAAACAACTTCCAGTGCAAAATCTAATCTAATTAATTTTATAAAAATATATATGAATATCTATACTAATATTATAAAGAGGAAAGATTAGATTGTTTGTTTGCATTAAAGAGGCTCCAAAACTTTCACTGTTGGCAAGCTACACTATCCCCGGATGACATAGGCTATATTATATTTACAAAAAATTAGGGATCCTTACTAAAACTCCAATAATCCAAGGTGTAAAAAAATACCTAAAACGCGTGCACTGCGAAAACTATTGATGATGGAATAAAATAATGTACTATGACTTTGCAGAACACATCATTATTTATAAAAAGTGTCGCGACAGCATATGTCTAACTATTATAGTTATGCCACAATAAGACTTATTAAAATAAAAGAACACTTAGTGTTCTTTTATTTTAAAAATTTAATTAAAATGCCGCCGCTAGAAAAGGCTCTTTATTTGTATTTTGGTATTAATCCTTATCAAAATAAACTACTTCATATTCAAGACTGCTTCAATACCTTTATATAACTTTTTGAATTATTCAATTCGGTCATCCCATTCGAAAGATATCACGAGTTTAAAAATGTAAGTATTAGAGCATGCGACCGTGACGCTTTTTCGTGAGCGAAATATCGTAACTTCTATATAGACGGGGGTCTATATAAAAGTTTAACTTCAGAAACATATTTTTAGATAATCTCGGTCATAAATTCGAAGTCTTACTTACTTGATCTAAATATATGTTTTAAATAATATTTTGGTTAAAGTTTAGTGGTATTTTTCTATGTTAAAATGTAAAATTGAATATTTGATTGAATATAGCATTGATTGGAGAATGATAAATGGCTTTCTGAAAATCTGGGATACAGACGTTTTTCCAGAATCACATTTTTTACTCGGTTATTGTCATCTCTATCACTTTTTGATTTATAAAATTCTAGATTAATTCTAGCACCAAATTTGTATAGTTAATTTGAATTTGTATATATATAGTTTTATTTAGTTTAATTATTTGTTATTAAGTTGAAACGAATACTTCCTATATAGAATAAAAAGTTTCTGAGAAAAATGACTGTAACGCACAAAGACAGACGGATAAACGGACGAATGGACATGATAATTCATTACTCTTTCGGCTTATATATATATATATATATATATATATATATATATATATATATATATATATATATATATATATATATATATAAGCGATTTAAGCTATACATATTGTATAGCTTAAATCGCTAAGGCACGTTGGTAAAATCTGCACTAAGAAAACTCAAGAATAATTATGCTTCAATCGATATTACGTATATATTTTTTTTTAAACTTCCAACTCCTCTACAAAAGTACTGCTATCGAATAAGAAAACTTTCCATTGCAAAACAAGAACACCTATTAAACTCGCTCCCAATGTTCTTATTTACGCTTCGTGTTTTTTCTTCAACAATCCATTTACTCCGTGAAAAGGCGACTGCTATATTTTGTATTAAAAGTTAAATTAAAATACAATATGTGCTTTGTAAGGTATATCGCGTGGTGAGAGGCGGCATAATTTTATAGTAGACTATGGATGTTTTTTTTTGGTTCCGAGTCGAATTCAGTTTTTTTGTTTGAAAAAATAAAACACGTTTAAAAAAAATGCATTCATTAAAATGTACCTAACCTAATAAATCATAATTTGTAGTAAACCTGCGAAAATTCGAAGTGCTGGTACACATAGTAGAAGTGGAACTTCAACGGACAAGTGGAAAAACGAATCGCAACGGACAAGTGGAAAAACGATTGGCAACGAACAAGTGGCAAAACAAAACGCAACACAATTTTAACTTGAAGTATAACGGACAGGTTGTTAATCTACTTGTCGAATTTAAAAACCTGCCCGTAAAACTTCAAGTTAAAATTTTGTTGCAATTTTCCAATTGTCTGTTGCGATTCGTGATTCCATTTGTCCGTTGCGATTCGTTTTGCCACTTTTTTATAATTGAAACGCGTAGGACACGCGTTCACATGTGGCGATAGATACAACTGGTAATATTAAACGACGTAACCTTAAATAGTTAGCGATTGGAAGTTCGTCCACTTTTCTACGACATATGGAAGTTGTCCACTCTATGTGGTACTCACCCCTTCATGCTTTATTTGTGCAAACCGTGGTAGTTTTTCGTGAGTCTCCAAACATGTTTGCATCAAATATTGTCATTACTCTTTTGGTGCCGCTTCACCTGTGTTTGTGTTAAATATTTAGACTGTAGCATTAAAAATAGCACCGTTTACGCATAGCCACATTAGTTGCATACGCTATCTAATAATGTTTAACATCATTAACAATAGTTGTATCTAAAATAACGTATTAAACCCATTGCCAATCGCTATATCTGCGTGAAAAGGCCTACATCTGTAACATTATATGTTTTATTCCTGCCACGGGTTGTTTTTTTTATTGCAGGAGTTCAACAGACAGGCAGACGGCCTACTTGATGGAAAGCGGTTACCACCGCCTATGGACATTTGCAACACTAAAGGTGCTACAAATACGCTGCTGCTCTCTTAAAGGAGAGGCTGGAACCTGATCACTAACGCCGGAAAACAACTCAAAGTTGTTATGGTGACATACTTTAGAGCAGGGGTGGTAGTCATCCAGTCAGGCAAATGCCCTACCACCTGGCTGTGGGTTGTTTTGTGGCCTCTTACGACATGCCGTCCGGCCGCAGGAAATTGTATTCTTTCTCCGTTCCTGCACGGATAGGTTGTACACATTTAGAATATTTTTAGGCTATAAGTTTTTCCATGTTTTCTGTAATGGTTTACAATAAAATGTTATCTATCTGTCTATGATTATCGTAGATGAAGCCGAACCATTTGCGTAATTTTTGACTAATTGGGAAAAAAATACGAACGCTCTTATACATAAGTATAGCTTTTGTAAAATTAACAATAGATATTCGTATTTAATTCAATACGTAATAAAAGGTTTCAATGCAGTAAGAAATGGTTCTATAATAATGCAAAAAATATCGCAAAAATTAACAACGGCCGCGTCAAGCAGAATAAGGAGCTAAATTTAATTCCCTTTCATGGAATTCCATTTCTTTGCTGGAAATTCATTTTGTAGCGAAGTATTTCCGGCTACCGCATCGGAGGCGGTGCATAGCTGCTGTAATGCCTGTTCAACTTAATAACATCGTCGCTACAGAGCGGGATGTCTCTGCAATTATTGCTACGCCCTAAACAGCTTTAGTGCTGTACTCAACGCAATTTGCTGTTTTTATTAGCATTTCACTAAAATGCAAACCCCAATTCTAAAAGAATATTCATACGAAACCTTATGTTTCAGATATTAATTTGTCCAAACAAAATATAATTGTGTGTTTGCAGTGCAGTTTACTATACTAATATAATATACAATTATAATAATAGAATATACTCACAGATAATTCTTCTTTAACTTTTATTGATGTAAATATAATTCTTTTAGCCTACATCCGTCAACATATTACAATTCAAACTCAACTTCTTAAGCATCACTTTAAATTTTTCACTATTTTAGTCTAAAAATATTATTATAAGTTTTACTTCAGTCCATATTTGGTTTTATTTCATTAGTTCAGCATACAGGCAGACGGTTCACTTGATGGAATGTAGTTACCATCGCCTATGGCCATTTGCAACACCAATAACGTTACAAATGTGCTGCTGCACATAGTATCATACTTTAGACCAGAGGTGGGCAGGGGAGCCGCAGGAAACTGTATTCTTTCTCCGTTTCTGCAAGGATAATTGGATTGGACCTATGTTTAATCATCGGTCTTATTCACTCTTTAATCTGTGCTTCACATTGTAAAACTCGTATCTCATTATCTCGCGGATTTAGTTCTATAAATTCATTTATTTATCTGTTTTTCGTTTCATCCAGTTCCCACAACGATTCTAGAGAAGTTTCATTTCAAAAGTATTTTCAAATTGGCAAGCTCTTGTCACCTATCTGAGCCCACTACATATTTTTCCCGAGTATCAAAAGAAGCATCGATATGTGCCTGAGTATAATAATATAGGCATAAGAAATAAACAATAAATGCTCCATTATTTACTTATCCTGCTTTTCTTAGTTCCCGTAGGCATTTTTGCAAAAACAAAACCTTTATAAAATAGTAACGTCTGTCTTTCCATGTATGAATGACGCAGTCATTTTGTAAGTAATGTGGTGTATGGGTGAAAATTGTCAAAACATGTGGAATACGCTACTACGAAAGTGTAGTCGCATATAAAATAAAGCTGATATGTGTCCTACTCGCCTGACTTCTGAATAATGAGGTAGAAGTTTCCGGAAAATCAGAGTGGTAGATCTTTAATAGAACTTAATAAACATTTTCATTGAAACTACTTTGAACATAATCCATTGTTTTGTGTCCAAATGACGAAACAATGGTAGTTTGACAACTCTATGGAACTTCTAATAGATTAAGAGCCAGTGATCGGTTATCTGTATGTATTTGACCAGACCTGAGGTTTTGTACATTGAAGCACCTATACCTACCATGCATGGTACGGGGACTCACTAAGCTCTAAGTGGTGGACGCGACAAGCGCTGAGGTAAGACAGTATCGATTTTTGGTGAATTTTCAAACCATTTGACCAGGGCTGCCGTTTTGATATTTGAAAATATAGGCTTAATATTATCGGAAAATAAGAATGACAGACCATTATCACGCGGTTAACTTTGTGGCCGACCATTTTGAAAATGATAAAAAAAATTAAAAGTAATTGACCAGATCTGCCATTGATATATTTTGTTTATTATAGTCTTAAAAACGTACCTACATTGATCGCGGCAGACGTCTACTTTGCGTATACACATCAATAAATAATAAAATCTCAGCTACTACCCAGTCAGATGTATATGTTTTCCGTTCGCTATTTTACATCAATATAATTTACTTGCGATTTACTTTATCTATCTATTTATCTAGCTTATGAAGTTTAGTATATAGAATATAAATAAAATATTAACTTCTGTAAATACAGTGATAAAGTAAATCGCAAGTAAATTATATTGATGTAAAACAGCGAACGGAAAACATATACATCTGACTAGGTAGTAGCTAATATTTTATTATTTATTGATGTGTATACGCAAAGTAGACGTTTGCCGCGATCAATATACGTTTTTAAGACTATAATAAACAAAATATATCAATGGCAGATCTGGTCAATTACGTTCAAATTTTTTTATCATTTTCAAAATGGTCTGCCACAAAGTAACCGCGTGATAATGGTATGCCATTCTTATTTTCCGATAATAATAAGCCTATATTTTCAAATATCAAAACGGCAGCCCTGGTCAAATGGTTTGAAAATTCGTCAAAAATCGATACTGTCTTACCTCAGCGCTCGTCGCGTCCACCACTTAGAGCTTAGTGAGTCCCCGTACCATGCATGGTAGGTATAGGTTCTTCAATGTACAAAACCTCAGGTCTGGTCAAATACATACAGGTAGCCGATCACTGGCTCCTAAGCTATAACTATGGGTAGAATGTCACGGAATTGGTCATTTCTGTTTTCATATATTTCTAACTTGTCAGAGCATAGTCATCAGTTTATGAATATATTCATTGTCCTAGCGGTGCCAGTTAATCATATAAATCCTTATCGTCATTACTCGTATACTTTAAAGAAATTAATAATCTTAGTTTTTTCATCACTTGCACCATAGAAGATATTACCTAGATCTCTTAGCCACGCTGTTTTTCTTGACATTATATTTCTCAAGCATATTTAAGCTTTGTGATCGTGCCTATTAACTAATATCTCTGGTGCACATTTTATACCAAGCGACATTACACGTAGTTTGTCTATAATACTTTAGACAAAAAACCAAAATGGATAATTTATCGATAAAATAGTATTTAATGACGCTAGCGGCACTGGCTGCATTTAACTTATGTTCGCCAAGTGTTAATTTCACGACGGTACTTGACAAATTCACTGGGGGCGCACGCTTACACCCTTTTAAAGCATCCTCTGTGGATCGCTGAAGGCTTGATCTGGCTACTTCACAGCCTTTTTCTGGCGATTTTTATGATGCTTATAGTAGCATATACCCATTTAGAATTGATCTCATATATGCTAAATTTGAGATAACTATATGCATATTATATTTACTAGTCCGAAGGCATGAGAAATATCAAAATACTGTTACGAGCTACTTTGGCAGTGATCGCATCGAAACGTAGCTAATAATGGTTATATACTTAGTCAGGTCAGGACTCTACAACGCCTGATAATAGACTAGATAAATGTAGCTTTAAGATAAAGACTGGCAGTAACAGATGAATTCATCGTGGATAGTGTTTAGATTAAAACATGTTCGAAAAGATGTTTTAAATTAATATCATTTAGAAATATAAGTGTGAACCACCAACAGGTTAGACTGGCAGCTTCTCGTAAAGTAACATGCCTTTAGATTCTAAGAAAGATGATAAAAAAGTTTAATATTCGGCATAACGAAATATATGACCAAGCATCTATTGCCATGACCTGTAACCTGTAATTATGGTGGTGTTGTTAAATTTGTCCTAAGTGAAATGGCACATGCTTAACTACATGGTTTATGTAGCCGTCAAACGAGTAAATTTAATAAGGTTATACGAAAATAGATTGTCAAGATTTTTCAAACTTCTATATCTAGATATACCTATCATGTTTCATTAAAGAAAATTCCTCAGGAATCTTATTAGAATCCGTAGTCATTTCTTTTTCATTATAAATGAAATATGCTAATACGCCTGATGTAAAATTTGATAATAAATGGAAACTATGGACAGACGGACGGACGGAAAGAAGGACATGACGGTTTCAGAACGATTCGTTTTTGCCGAATAGCTCCAAGACTCTAAATACTGATTTCTATAATTACTTAACAGAACATTAAGGAGTAAAATAACATACAGAAAAAATTGGCATAAAATGGTTTAATCATTACTATTAAATAAGCCTCCAAGATAATGTTTGATCTAGTAACTCAATTCACATTTCATGATGAAAGCAGCACACCTAGCCTAGAAACCAAGTTATTAACATATTCATAACAGAGCATTATGCAATTTGGGATCCAATTCATAACTCAAAATCTAAGTTCTCTTTCTTAAATAAACTATTTATTTAAACGCGCCTGCCTGGGGATAGATGCGCCACGGAAAGTATTGTTTTTAAAAACGAAACTTTGAGCCTTAAATATTTACTAACGTGAATTATGACAGAACTCAAGTACTGTTGTTTTAGAGTTGAAAATTGTGTGACTTAGTAGGGAAGTTAGAACGAGAATTTTCAAGAAGTGAGTTGCGTGTTCCCCTAACGTAGAAAACGTAGCAGTGAATAAGTAAATGCCTCGAATAAATCAAGTTAATTGCGCCAGAGCACCTCCTCGTATGAGCCAGCAGTCTTCATGCACAATTTTCGATAGAGTGCTTGTATTGCCTTCTTCCGGGCAATACACATATTTATTTCGATAAATATCATAAAGAATATTTATATATGTTTTAACTTTTTTATAACTTGTAAGGATTTGTCTATAAAAACTTATGTTGTGCGGAATCTCTTTCTTTTTTATATTAATCTTTCATTTTCAAAATATTTAAGTGTACTAAATTTAATTATATGACTACGAAGAATAAAATGTAATAAAACTCGCTTTCACGTTTATATTTATATGGTAATAATAAGACCATTCCCAGTTTACGGTATTTATTGAGACATTAGTTGGTACAAAGAATGTAATCAATAAATCCTTATATATGGCATATCATTGGCGCAAAAAATATTTAATCATAAGAAACTCTGAGCTAAAAAAAAGATAAGTAAGTAACAAAGACTAAAATGCTTCAAAAGGAAACATTAAATAAGCCCTAAGTAATATTATAGAAGTACCCACGCATGTAATTTAAGCGAGCCAAAGTGAACCGAAAATGCTAAACTCGTGAAGTTGAAAACTAATAATGCAACTTACGAAACTAAATGTTGGAAGGAGTGGAGAACAAAAACTGTTACTCGCCTCAACTACGACGGCCTAAATTCCTTTGTCTCTATCTATGTATACTGGTATATCAATATTATGGTATACTTTTTTGACGTGACAACGTCTTATAATTCGATGGAGCCGGCTGCACGCACGAAAAAACATGACTCATGCGGGGTTACCTCGCTCTGAAGCGTTCCATTTAAGGCTTGAAATGCAAGCGAGAGCGCGGAACGAGCGACAAAGAGACACAATCGGCCTCCGCGTTCGACATCTGTCTCTCTCCTACTTGAGTGTTGAACGTTGTCACGTTCAACTATCGTCAGTAGACCGACTTTACAGACAACCGATTTTTAGCGTAAACTACGACTTATCTTAATTTTATCCCCAAAAAAATAGTTCCCGATCACACAGCAACTGTCAAGTTGTCTGGAATAGAAAATATTTTTTATGTATTTTAAACTTCAAAAATAGACTTAACATACGAATTAAAAGTTTTATTAGAAACAAAGAAAGAATACAATTTTCTGCGACCGGTGGCCTGCCGTAATAATCTATACGTAGATCGTCCAGTTCTTGCTCGTCTAGATCGCTGCCAACCCTGATCTACGAGAGTAGCCATCATAATGATCTTGAATTGTCCTCCGCCATAAGTGTCTAGGTTTTAGTCCCCTTCAAAGCTGGCAATTTATAGTTAACGCTCCTAGTGTTGCTAATGTCTACAGGTGCAGGTAGACACTTTTCTATCTGCTATACCTACTCCAGCTTTATATAAAATATAAAGGATCCGTCTATGAATATGGTCTTAATTTATAAAATATATATTTAAGAGCCCAGATAAGGCGAAAAATAGAGTTGTTGTAGTTTTTTAATATTTAAGATCACAAAATCGTCGGCGTCATTGCAGAGCCCTGTAACTACATTTTTTTTATTAATCTCTTTTCTTTCGGTTCAATCAATTTGGGGTCGGCACAATATTCCTTTTCCTTTCACGCTCCTCTATTTTGACATCCCCTGTCACACCACAAATCATATTGTCCTTCACACAATCTGTCCATCTCTTTTTTGGTCTACTTTTAGCTTTGTACCCATCATTTTTTCGTCAAGATTGTTAAACTTGTTAATAATTTTACGAAAAATATAATATAATCAAAAAAAATATTACAAGGTCCCACAGTGACGCCGACGAAATTAAATTATGTTTAAACTACTTGATAAGTTTCTATGAATTTAAATTTAAATTGTGCTTATTGTCCTGTAAAGTCTGTACGAATAAAGAAGCAAGCACACCCTAGGAACATAAAAGAAAAGAAATTCCCAACGTAGCGCATTATTTCTGCGAGAAAATAGAATTATGAGACGAATGAAAACAGAATGCAGGTTGATTTTAATATGTTTGCGTTTACAAGAGTCGACATTTCGCCCGATGAAATAAAAAATACAAACGTATTTCCCTTATTGTACTATTTACATAATGCATACTGAGCAAGTAGTAAAACTTAAAAATCTGTCTGTTAAACTAGCAATATGATTAAAAAATCTCTTTCTCAGTGACAATAAGTATTTATCTGATAAAGTAGAAAGTCCACTTGAACAAAAGATTTATTCGATGACGCCTGTGTCCCATGAAGATAGGTACAGACAATAGATCTCCACTTGCTACGATCTTAGCACATATCTTTCGGAGTAATTAGATGTATACTTACTCATACTTATTTAATATCTTCCTACAACAACTTCTCTTTGAGGTGATTTTACCTAGCCTTTTTTCGAAATGTATAAGTATTGAACACGGTAGGTACGCTGTGATCTATCAACACTAACTGCTCTATATAATATATTTTATATGAGTAATTTATTGTCCTCATTATCATATTGAAAGCATAGCTAGCTTTGCTCATGTATATCATTGAGCTCAAACTTCGGCTCATTCAACCCTTAGTAGCCTTTGTTAAAAAGATTAGAATTCGTTTAACCCACCATTTTATAGTTTTCTGTTAGATGTCAGAGTGTCCGCTACTAATTAAGCTGGCTAACTGAAGAAGCCAACACACCGGTGACTAGTTTCCTTCATGTATTGAACTAGTTTAAATAACAGGCCAGCACTACTGTTTTTGTATTCTACCGTCATTGTAAATTATAACGGTTGGAAAGATTGTATTAATTAAAACGTAACAAAAGCAAAACGGTACATATTTCAATCTGTGACAGTGAAATAATATAAATTGAGATCAGAAATTGTTACAGGCTTAATTTGGAAATGCGATACGATTTAAAATCGCATTACAGAGTGTGTAAATCACTTATAGTACTTAACAAATTTTGACATCCAATTGCAATCAAAAGTGAAATTAAAGGGATTTTGCAAATTATGAAAGACGCAATGTACGTAATAACACTACACTATATCTAGTTATATACCGTATTTAGTGCAAACAAAAATATACTAATAATCATTTATGATTTGTTTCTAAGAGCACTACGACATGGACTACCCTAGAAATATCAGTAATAGTCAGTGTAATGACACTGCTTGTGTTGTAAAGGTGTATGTCCATTAACGACGGTAATCATTTATCATCAAGTGGATTATCCGTGCAGGAACGGAGAAAGAATACAATTTCCTGAGGTGACAAAAACAACCCATAGCCAGGTGTTAGCGTATTTATCCGATGGAAGGCCCCTGGTCCAAAGTATGCCATAACAACCTTGAGTTATATTCCGGTATTAGTAGACAAGTTCAAGTTTCTCTCTGGTTTACAGAGCGGCATCACATTAGTAACACCTTTGGTGTTACAACTTAGGTAACAATAACCACATTCCGTCCCGTGGGCCATCTGCCTGCCTGCTGAACTCATATAATAAAAAAGTGGGCCGAAAACCTTTCTTCTGTTCTCAGTAATAAAAATCGGCAAAGTGCATTTGTCTTTTGTCTCCATGCACAGATAAAGATTACGTAGTAATAACGGACAACTTCTATCTTTGTTTATTTTAATCTAAAATACCCCATAATATCACAAACATTACTCGAAGAATCTTGTGTAAAGTAAATTTGGGTAACAAATTTTTTAAGCTCTTCAGAACACAAAACTATTCCAGAAATCATCACCTCATTCTAGTTTTCAAGTAAGTGGTTTTTAAGCAACATCGCTGTAACATACATAGACACTAGATAGGCGGATTAATATTATGACGATCCTATAAGGATTCGAACGAAGAACGAACGCTCGTTTTGTAATATTATGGTTTACCCTAAATTATTTACCGTTTTTTATTGTAGTATAGGTTCGTGTTTGACATCAGTCTCGCCCTATGTGGAGCGAAGATGTGGTCTAGGTCCATCCTAGTCATCCGGTGCGTCTGGTTGTCCAGTGCTGAAAGGGAGATGACGGGATCAGATCGAAGAGCTCAGCTGCACACTCTCCAAAGTGAAACCGATAAGCTGGCAACCCTGCCTTCGAGACTTTGAGTTTTGTCGTCGAAAAGCTAGTCATTGCCACCCAGCCTCTTGGCTTTCCGCTCAAACGACTCTAGTGCTTCGAGTTATACTCCATACATTTGCATTAATATAAAGCTGTAAAATAATGTAATGCAAATGAATAAATCATTTTATTAATGGAAAATTATAATTATGTTAAATCAACACAACAAGATTAATTTATTCAAAATGGCAAACAATAGTTCAATTATCCACTGGGATGTAAAATTTAATGAGCAGTTTCGTTTACTAAACGTCAAAGGTGGATGTGATAATTTATATAAACCTACGATATAATCATCCCATTGTCAGCCCACCTTTATTGTTTTCGCAATTTTACTATAGATTTGCATGTAATCTCAAGCCAAATTTCATCCATAAAGACCTAGTAGTTTCCGAGAGAATGACAGACATGACAATTTCAGAAAAAGGAAATAAGTAAAATGCCATGAGCCTCTACCAAAATTTATCGAAACAACTCATTGACTCTTCGGGTGATCAGAAGGCTGGTACTTACTTCGACCAACGGATCAGTACGGTGATCCAGCAAGGAAACGTAGCCAGCCTTCTGGGCACCTTACCCATAGAAGACGGTGATCTGGGCTCAGTATTCTACTTATAGTCTTGAGAGACTATGGGGAGAATACAATATATATATAAGTTTTCTTACATTGTATTCAATTGTATGTAATTTTAGAATTGTTCAATATAAGATAAATATTTATTTTAAATTATGTACACGCGTTAGAAGTTATACTTCTTTGGCGTAACAAGATAAAAATCTTTTCAAAAAATTTATCTTTCACCTTATTCTACGATTGTAGAAAAAACGACACTAACAATAGAAAAACTAAAATGTTGACTATAGTTAACTTCAGGGTGTCGGTTTTTCGTGACGGTGTGCGCGCGCATCGTAACTATTTACTCTCATCATTTTCCCTGACGCGCCAAAAGAAGTATAACTTCAAAAAAGTAAAATGTTTATTATTTAAACTAGCACGGGCACCTAAAATCTATGTAAATCACCTAAAATATACCTAAATTAATATATGAACTACATATAATAAAACTTTAGTATCATTTACGGCGGTCTCTTGGTCTCGATACCATAGTTTTAGTTGTATAATAAATTTAAATTTCTTGGAAAACAGTGAGGCTTAGATTCAGTGCGTTGATAACAACAATACCGAACTCCCGACCGCACATTGCTCGAAACAATAAGATCTCGCGACGTTAACGCGACCCTGTTTCTCTATTGTTTTCAAAAAGCTTACATTAGGGCAAAAGTAATGGAGCGGGTCTCTTCAAAACTACAATGTTTCAGTTCAAATTTATCTCGTAATAATTGTTCTCATTTATATAAGAAGTTTTAAAATTTAATTTTTATCTGTATTCATTTTATGAGTCATGAATACATTATAGAGTAATTACCGTAAGTAAGTATTAGTACTACTAGTAGATTAATGGCTGAGTAATTTTCATTATAATTACGTAGATTTGAATTCAGGCTGGATATTTTCTAAGTTAAAATTACATATTTGTCAAATTATCAAGTTCAGAGAAACAGAAAAACATCGTGAACCTGGACATCAAAACCCAGGGATTAACATGCTGATTAAAATCATATCAGATGTTTGTCACTTTCGGTATATGTGAAATCTGCCACTCGGTTGGGATAGATGTAACGGGTATGTCACTAAAACGGGGAAACCCAAGTTTTTAGGGACATACAAAGAGAGAAGCCTATGCTGGTATGATCACATTTTACGAGAACCTGCTAATTATGAGAGGAATAAAGTTTTAACCATGCCGCCGTAGACACGTTCCGGAAGAAAAGGTAAGTTGAAGTAATGCTGGCTAGATGGCGTGATGGGTGATATGGCAATGGCCTCAAAATAAGGGATGCTGAAGACTACGCGAAATTTGAAAGAAAATATAGGAAAACACACCCTAGGTTCTGAAGTGGATGCTCTGAAATAAACACATAAAAAATACATGTAACATCTGTTTTAATATGTCAACAATAAATGAAAAATATAAGTTGATTCATGGTGTAATTGTGTACAGAGTTTGTAATTAATAACAATGACAATAAGATCAATCAATGATAATAACAATAAGTGTGATACCGCAAAGGCTTTTCTAGTTACGAAAATATCACATATGAAGATATTCTTTTGGAATACAAACTCTTTCATAAAAAGCAGGAATTCACCGTCGCATGAGTACAGGTGAAGTTTTCCTTTTACGGTAATATAAATAAAGCAAATTTGCTTAATATAAAACAACTTTCCGTTCAAATAGAAGGCTTTCCCCCTTTATTGTATTTTCCTGTTACGCCTTATTATATAACTTACTAGCGGTTTCGACAGAAGTTGCCCTGCCCTTAAAAATAAAAATCTAGAACCTGATTCTAGTGCCGCCTAGCGGGTCTAATTGTGAATCTAAACTATCCCCGAACTCACTCAAATACTATTTTTTTACACCTTGGGTAATATGATTGAAATTTTAATAGGGTTTAATAAGGATTTTTCTAATGGTAATATTTTTTTTTTATCGGTCCAGTAGTTTTTGAGTTTATTCGTTACAAAAATACAAAAATGCAAATCTCTCCTCTTTATAGGGGAGACTGAGGACACTTGTTCCCTTGGGACACTTGATCCCTAGATCATAACTACAAAACTACAACTTATTTATAAATTTGGTACATGCAACACTAATCATAACTGTTATTGTCAATGACGAAATGTCATTTTGCAAGTTTAATATCGACAACTTCGGAGCAGTGGCGTCAGTTTGTTTACAACGTGTCGATATCTTTTTTGTAAGTATTTTGATAGATATTTTAAGATATTCATATAAATAAATTACGGATTACATTTAAATTTTTTTAAACCTGCTTTATTAAAGTGTGTGTAGATATGCGTTTTCTTTAATTATAATTTTGTTTTGATTTCGAAAAATATTTTTTTGTAAAATCACGGTCCAGGGTACACTTGATCATGGCGAACACGAGTAGACTTGATTATGGGATCAAGTGTCCCCTACATTTTTACAATAGATTTCTTAGTTTTTGTTTTGTATCTTACTATAGATCCTAAAATTCCGAGAACATACAAAAGGAAGGAAATACTATTTGGAAAAGAGAAGAAAACTAAAAAACCCAGAAAGCTACTAAAAGAGAGGAAAACAAAGCAAAACTAAATTTAAAAGCATTTGCGCAGTCATCATCAGATGATGAAGATGAATTTCCACCATCGCCAGAATCTACATTATAATGTGTCTGAAGACGAAGATTATGATGCTTCATCTAGTTGCGAGTCCGAGGGCGACAATGAAAACGATACGCCACCTAACACCAACGACTGGATAATTGTAAATTTAATATCCATGAGAAACCTAACATATCATTATGTGGGATAGATTCAAAGTTTGACAGACATTGGCTTTATTGTTAAATTTGCTAAAAAAATTGATAATCGTAAATTTACATGGCCTGTGAAGGATGATATTGCTGAGTTGGCAACGTAACAGGCGTTTTAATTATTACATTAAGCATTTGCAAAGGACAAATTATTAAGAATTAGGCGAACTAGTGTTTATACATGAGGTAATAAATATATAGATATAAGGTTAAATAAACGACAAATTTTCTACCTAATAGACTTTTTATTTACTCATGCATTTTAAGCCATAATTACTACGGGACACCTTGTTCCTATATGATCATATCTACCCGATGCCATGATCAAGTGTCCCAGAACACTTGATCCTTTTGTAGTCTTCAGGAAAAATGAATCAAAAACAGGTTTACACAAATAAATTTCATGATTGAATGATGCAAAAAAGTAGAAGGATAAATTGAATAGGCAATGATAAGAAAATATTCTGCAAAACTTGATTATTTTTCGAGATGTGAATAAAAAACCAAAATGGGGATCAAGTGTCCCCAGTCTCCCCTAATGTTAGTAAAGATGTAAGTTTCATTCATTTTCCTTTGTCTTTATGGTAACAACATAAATAAATATGTATATAAATCAGCAGACAAAACCATACATTCTTTATTGTCAAGCTGAACAAACCACGTTTGTATTATGAGTATTATACGACCGAAACCCTTGAGATCCATTTCAGGTAGACAGATTGGAGTAGATTTTGTCGTTGTTGCTGTAGAAGTTGGCAAACAGGTAGACGACCTGACGAGATGTAGTACAGAAAGGGATGAGACAGAGGGATCAGACATGTTGAATAGGCCAATGGAGACAAGGGTGATAGAGGAAGGTGGAAGTGGGCCATCGGATGCACTCATCGCACGAAACACGATTAGCTCAAGGGTAACCGTCACACGTCGATATTCTGTGAGAGCGTGAGATTATACCGATTAAGCTAGCTGGAGCCCTAAGAGCTGTCAGGATAGTGATTACAGCTCGGCTTTACCACGTAATACGTACCTATCGCAAAGTTCATTTTTTATCAAGTTACTTTGCTAAAAATTGAACCACCTCATTCCAAATAACTAGACAAGCCAGACTGATGACTGACAGAGTGGTAGGTTCGATCTGACCGGAACACATGCACCACTTAGGCGGTTTTCTGACCCAATGTGAATATTTATCACGTGCTAACAACCGTGAAGGAAAATGTCGTGTTGCAACCTGCACATCGACATAGCCGATGGCTCATACCTACCAAGCCACCTCGGACAAGAGTGGTGGGTATACTGTCCGTTTCCTCCTATAATGGGAGGCCCGAGCCTAACAGTGGGACATTTATGGACTGATATTATTATTATCGACAAACCAAAGCTTAGAGCTAAGACCGTTAAACCACGGAGGCCTATAATATGACCCATCAAAGTAATTTATGTGACCTGTAAACGTAAGTTTTAGTCGCTTAGGGCCATTCTAATGACGTGGATGCTAACTGCTAGCCGAGAAACATGCATTGCTTAGACAGTTTTTCTAACCTAATTGCTACAATTATCACATGCTGATGATGCAGGATAACACCATGAGAAAATCTGTTCACGTCACGTTCAGTGGATACATACTTTACAGGCCGTTCCCCGAAAAGTTTTACCTAAAATTATGTCCTGCCTTCTGATGTTTGGACTATAAAGAAAGAAAAATATTCTGACAAAGTCAAGGCGATATAGCTTTAAAAAGCTATCAAGCAAACACCGGGAACTATATTCGGCTGGTTCGGTATCTGAAATCTAACGCTTTTGTCCTATGTGTTTTATCTATTTTCTACCAGTATGCATCTGTAAAAAGTTTTAGTATTACGCTTAAATATTTGAAAATTTATCATCGTCGAAGTTTTCACAACTGCTTAAAATAGGGGAGCGGACAGACAAATCAGCTTATATAGTTTTTATCATCCTACAAAATGTTGCAGCCTCTATGATTTTTTACGAATGTACCTACTTATGACGTCAAAAGTAGCTACAACTAAAAGCAGTCAAATATAGTATTAATTATTTTAAAAATTCAATTAAAATAATTTCGATCATGTCATTTTAAAACGTACATGATAAGATAGTATCCAATTTCAAGGCCTGTTCGTTTATATGTCAAAATTATAGAATTTATTGTAACATGTGTCTAGATCCCTATTGTTAGAAAACATTTTTTCTCTAATTTTTAACAATCAACATAGTATTGTTTTAAGTTACAATTGAAATCGTTTAAAAAACACTTTATTTTCCAATAGTTGGTCGAAATAAGCATCATTCACAACAACCTCGATTTCGAATCCCACAGGAGTAGACTTAATCATAAGAACGAGCCGTGAAAACCGCTTCGATCCAAACGAGCCCCCAGAGACGTCCCGGCTATCGGCCTTCTTTTGCTTTCTTTAACTTTGAACCCATCTACGGAACTTACCGGATTACCACAAGCTTAGCTCCACTCTTAACTAAATTTTCTCTCTCTTCTCTCTTTTTGAACATGGCTCTGCACATGTTGTCTATTTATCTAATATCAAGTATCTATGAATACTCAAAATTTATAATAAATTATTATAAATTAAAAACCTCAGCCTTTGATTGGCACCGTCTCATGGTATGACAGTTAACTTTTAATATAAATACGTATTGCTGAGGAGTTTCTTACTTTGTCTTCTTAAACAGCGCTAACACGTTACGAAGCGGTGTACATAGAATAGAAGAAAGTGGATTTAAATTTTAACTTATATATGTTATGTAGGACGGGTAATTGGGGTAGCAACTAGTTGTCTATAGATAGACTTTCAGACGGAATTGCATAATTTTTCTTGATGATGTAATTTAATATAGTGTTTCAAAGAGTAATAATTTATTAAAAATAGAATAGAATATAAAGTATGCACACAAAGTTACAAAGTAAATACATACATACAATCGTAATGATAAGTACAATGGGTGGTTTTACCGCTGGGAGCGATTTCTTCTAGACAACCTTTGGATGAACAGAAACTCGGTGTGGATGGGGGGTAGGAATGCAATGGATATAATATACTAATATGTATGTAAATATAAAGGAAAATGTTACATCAATTACAATATAAACATACATATTCATCTAAATTTACAACTTGTGTGTCGTCAAACAACACAATCCAACATCCACCATTATTTATTTAATATCCTACACGCATAATCTTCAAAGAATGTTCTACAGTGGTACTTACTTTGCATAAAAACTGGTAAGTTTGAATTGATCTTAGTATTTAGAATGTTTAAATACAAAAGGATTGTTTTCTGTATATTGTTTTATTTCACATATCGTTACCATGGTGTGTAAGTTTCATTACCATGTTTTGTTTTATCGACTGTATCTGATGTTGTAAGAATATAGTAAGTAAATAACATTATATAGTTTATTTTTCATATATTCTTGGTTACAGATTGTACAAATATGATAGTTAATATGTTGGCTTTTTTATAATTTCAGTGGATTTATTTATTTATAATGTAAATTATTATAAAAATATATCGTGTAGTGTATTACGGTCGATAACTTATTTTATTTATAACGTTTTTTAAGGTTTTTCGTCTTCTAGATAGAATTTATGGCTGTTTTTTTTAATATAACATTTTTTAAGATATACCATAACTCATTACATTTCTTTGGCCCAAAAGTCCCTGCTTCCTTTGTTTAATGTGACACTAGTTAAGTCCAAATGTAGATTAATTGGTTGCTTTCGGGGCAGGTAGTTATATTGCATAATTTAATTTATAGACGTCACTCGTCATTAGGCTCTAGTTACATACGACACCAAACAAATAGGTGTACACTTAATAATAATTTACCGTAAATAGAAAGACATATTTACCCGGCACAAGTCAGTTTCAATCTAATTCTTATCTTAAATGTGATAGAGCTGTTTTTACTTAGAATGTGAAGTTAAAATTTGATACGGTTAATGTGGCCTGAGGACGTAGGGTATTAGAGCTGGCTTATGGCACTGTATTAATTTTGAACCGTCGTATCTTAGGCGGTGACAGAACTAAGACACATAATTCACTTTGTAACGCAAATGAAACTAGCGTTTAATTTACTGTTTATAATTTAGCGAATTCCTTTACATTCTAAATCGTACACTCACAGAGTAAACAAGATATTTATGCCGCTAAATGAGAGTTTCATCGTCTGTTTTATACTAAAATAATAAACGTCGCAAATTAATTTGTTTATGTAATAAATTCCGCCAAAGCTCTCAAGACCTCTTAAATAGATTAGATAAATTTGCTATCGGTGTTGTTTGGTACAATCAAGTATATGAGAAGTGATTACTTTAGGGTAGTTATTTTGGTAGAAACTGAAGTCTAATAAAATGTCATCTTGGCCCGTCTGTTTATCTATGTAGCTACATTAATTTACCAAAAGAAACTGGGGTTATATAGAAGACAAATTCGACTCAGTACCCTTCGCTGTATGTATTAGGACGTGCGTAGCAATTTTTGATGAAGTGATTTTCATGAAATTTAGTACCTATGCATTTCTTTAAAAGTTGTAAATAGAAATGCTGAGAAACATCGAGATATGTATTATACATGCGAGGAAACCATAGAACAATCCTAGTATATTCATCGTGTACTTTCAGTCATCTTCAAGTTTATCTATATTGTATTGTTCCAATACATATACAAATAGGCAGCAGCACGTGAAATTGGCTACAAAAGAGAAAAGAGAAATCACACGGAGCGTAGCATCACGGGCCGACTCGGTTCGCGAACTACATTACAGTTTACATAAAAACATCGTGTTGAACGACAACGGGGCATCAACTTTCCCAGCGAAGACATAAGCGAAATTGAATTACACATATTGAAAAAGAAATGTGTAGCTCCTTGGTAGGCGTGGTTTTGGCATGAAGACTCCTCCTACGCGACGAGCCGCGCATGAATCGCGGTTGTAGCTCTCAAGTCGCTCGGCTTCGGCATGTGTCGCACAGAGCCAAGTCAGTCCGAAACGAACCGCGCGGTGAGTTTGTGTCGGTCCACTTGTTAACTTCGCACTCTGCACGACGAGCTTACTTCTATTAACACTTCGCCACTTCAGAAACCACGAACTAACTTTGGAGACGTTTAAAAAAAATTTAATGCTTCGAGTGCATATTCGAAAAGACATATCGTAAGATATCGTGTTTTAGTGCAATGTTTGTTTAGTGACTGTGGCTGAGGTACTGATTATTCAATGGATAAATATTACAAAACAATTATGCCTTTTGAAAAGTTAACTTTGGTTAAAAACTAAGAAGGGTAAGTTATTTTAGATATAGGTAAGTTATATAGTAGTAATCACGTTAAATAAATTTTGTTGATACTATTTTTCTTTTGGTATAGTAAATTCAGAAACATTCCTGCTTTTACATATACTTAACTCATCTCTGTTATCTTCTACTTTATAGAAATATTGATTACTTATCGGGTATTCTATTAATCACTTCGGAAAGCAATTAATGCTCGTTTCCTGGAAATAGTAATTCATTATCGATAGATAATTTAAACGATAAAAATTAAATATTGATCTAGCGATGTTTTCGAATTATACCCAATAAATAGAGAATTAGGTTATGACTTAATATACTACAGTAGTCACTAGAGTTAACGAGTTGTGGGTTCGGTTCCCACTAATGCTCCGGCTTCACCTGCGATAATGTTCGGTAGTCTATTAGTAGAGTTATCTAGTAAATGGTTGAACATTTTAATTTTTCGCAATTTTCTTTATTAGCCCTTATTTTATTTTCTATTCTGTTCTAACTGAAAGTTGCCAAAATTAAATGACTGAACTTGGTGCATGTCGGACTGCACAAAGTATGAGCATACGTATAGGTATGTACTGTATTGATTATTGAGTGTGACCAAATGCGTCTTATTTATATCGCTAAAAATAACGCCGTTAACGAAAAGTGGGATTAGTCTATATTCTGTATATACATACGTTATCTGAAAATCTTTAACGTAGTTTGCAATTAATTAATAATAATATCGCATTAAACCCTTCTCCACTCTGCGATACGGTCAATAACTATAACACTATCTCAGATGAAGCAGCGGCCTACAAAAATATTCGTGTGTCATGATAGTCACTTGTTTCCATTCCAGGCGTACTTTATATCCCGTGTTTATATATTTGTACAGCCCCATGCACATGATTTTTACCTCAGTGTAAAATTGTAGAAAGAAATAACATTTAATTACTATTTGTTATAAT
Source organism: Dendrolimus pini (assembly GCA_949752895.1). NCBI lineage: Eukaryota > Metazoa > Arthropoda > Insecta > Lepidoptera > Lasiocampidae > Dendrolimus > Dendrolimus pini. Next base: position 14,713,780 of record OX457126.1, on the reverse strand, counting down.
CTATTATAATATGATAGTATCGGTATACATCCAAAACGTAACTTGTAAAGTTATAAAATTTACTTAAATATAAATAATTACTTTTACGAGTACAATTATTATTAGTGCGGTTGAAAACATTTTCTTGAAATCAAATGTTATGACAACTTACAATTAATATGTCTTTAATTTGACATATCTCTTGATATACAGGGTGAAATTATCTTACCCACTCAACAATTATAGCTGTCACCTTATTTGAAGTTGCCTATAGAGGCTATGGAGAATTTGTAACCCGTTAGCATAATTATATATGTAAGTTGACCATACACACATTAGCGGAGTGACCATCTTCGCCTTTGGACCTCGACAGCACCAAAGAAACAAAACCTCCATGTTGCAAAGAAATTCAAGTAAATGTTACAACAAAGTAATTAATATTACAAAATGTTACCTGAAAAAAAAATTGGTACAAAATAATCAAATATTGGTTTCATATTTGCTTCAAATTTCTAAATATAATAGTTCTAAAAACGAGGGCGGTTCAGTTTTTATTAATTTCATCTATCAGAATATTAATTCGTATGTACAGCATGAATTATTTTTAGGATTCTCTAGCCATTTTGGCATAAACACAACTCCTAGAGAATGCCAACATCATGTCCGTCCGTCAGTCTGTTCGTGCATATCATAATATTTTTCTCGACATCTACTGGGTTTAAACGTATAATGATGAAATTTTAACCGTGCAGGAACGGAGGAAGAATACAATTTCTTGCGGCCGGGCGGGGACTGTCGTGAGAGGCGACAAAACAACCCAGAGCCAGGTGGCAGGGTATTTGCCCGTCTGGATAACCATCCACCACTGGTCTAGAGTATGACGCCATAACAACCTTTAGTTGTGTTCCGGTATTGGTCGCCAGATTACAATATCCTTTAAAAGAACAGCATGCATTTGCATTTGTAGCACCTTTGGTATACACTTTCTATCAAGTGGGCCTTTTGCCTGTATGCTTAACTCATGCCATAAAAAAATTACAGGGAGTTGTAGTCTATATGGCACCACATAATGGTATGTAAATCTGCAAAATGACTAATATAACATTAGGGGGTGTTGCCGCCTTACATAAAAGAGTTCCAATTTTATTATCAGTGTGTTTTAGTTATTTAAAGCTTAAAATCATAATGATATTGTTTAATATATTTTTAGGTCTAATTAATTGACTAACATTGTAAATGGGAAAAGATAAGTTTCCAAAGTCGTAAAAACTGTGACACTAACTTTGAACTATAAAGTGGTAAATTTTGAAATTAAATTGAGCTTTAGAGCGTCAAGACTACTTTAAACGAAAATTATTTTTATTAATATTTGGTAAATATTTTTTGAGATACGGGGTATTTTCGATTAAAAGGTCTTTGCGAAATCCTTTACAATAATATAATAACAGCCCATTGCATCAGCATGCACAAGCAGTAAATTTATTGAATATACACTGTTTGCTACAACTCCATTAATTATTCAAAAGTCATTCTGTAACATAATTCTGTATAAAACTTTAAAAAAAGAACTTAAGTATAAATAGAATAACAAATATAAACAAAAACAATTCTTAGCTAGACGTGTTGCTGGGGAGTTTCATGTTGCTTCTTCTCCTTAACATCAATAACACGTTGCGAAGCGGTGTACATAGACTAGGAAGTAAAATTAAATTTTAACCTATATGTATGACCTTCAAAAAGTGTTCTCCAGTGGAACTTATTTTGAATAAAAAGTTTTGAATTTGAATAAAATTGAAATTTCGGAAAATATGTTCAGAAAAAAATTTGTTTAAGTAGCACATTTTTTTAAATGGCTGTAATGAACAGACACGGTATGTTTAGAATTTTATAATATTATAGATATTAATGAGTTACTGCATTTATGACATAATTCAAAATTATTTATTACCACGTTAAAGGAAACAAACTAAAACGTTGGTTAAAAACAAAACTGACCCATCACGGATTCAAAGTATATTTAAATCAAACTAATATGCCAGAAACCATTAATTTGTTAAATAATATACATTGACAATAATGATAATAACATAATGATGGTTCACAAAAACTTTGCATTATATATTTAGAAACATTTATATATATAAACAAATCCTATTATCCTATTTAATGCACCTAACTATTTCCACAAATTCGATATCCTTAAAAAAGCCACATTCGTTCGTAAGTCAATCTATATTTATAAATGTTTCAGACATTATTTCTGAAAAGCTACTAGATTATTAAAAATAAATTATGACAAAAAGGTAGATTTCAAATGCCGTTACACAGTGGTATTATGAGATGGCAGAAAAAAAATACAATGAAGCTTAACTGCCGTACCCAATCTTAAATTAAATGTATCAAATCAAATACAAACATATACTGAGGATTTAATTTTTAACATTGTATATTGACGTTGGTATATCGTTAGGCAGAGTGCGAGTTTTTTTACTATTTGATCTCGTTCAAGTTAACGCAATTTTGTATGGCACGATTTATGTTTCCCTTACGGCCCACGAACTGGCGCTAGGTCTCAAAATTGCATTAACTTCAACATGATCCAGTATAAAAAAACTCGCACAATGTATATATAGGTGTTTAAAACTATGACTATCTCAGTAACCTTCCTATCCATCCTCGCCTCTATGGATCCCGTTTATTGCGTTAGGTTTCTTACGAACCGATTTAAGGCCGTCACAAACATAGCTATAATATATATTAATACTAGCTGTACCCGGCAGACGTTGTCCTGCCTTTAAAAATAAAAATCTAGAACCCGATTCCAGCGTCATGTCCACCACCAAATTTTAATCTAAACTATTCTCAAATCCACTTGAAAAAACAAAAAAAATCATCAAAATCAGGCCCAGTGTTTAGGAGAAGTATCGCGGCGCCACCTACTGGGTCCAATCGTTTATTTAAACCATTCCGGGACAAACTTCAACACATATAATAACAAAAAGAACACCTAAATTCTGGTACCCGATTGCAGCGCCATCTACCTGGTTCAAATTAAAATCTAAATCATCCCAGTAGAGAATTATAAAAATACTAATATCGCTATTAAAAAATAAGGGTTGATCGTAGAGGGTTGAAAATTTAGGGTTGTATGTATTTTTTAATGCTGTATAAAAAAAAATTAAAAAAAAATATTTAGGGTTGGACTACCCTTAACATTTAGGGGGATGAAAAATAGATTTTGTCCGTTTCTCAGACATACCCAATATGCACACAATATTTCATGAGAATCGGTCAAGCCGTTTCGGAGGAGTATGGGAACGAACATTGTGACACGAGAATTTTATATATAAGATGAATCATAGCAAGGCATATTAGGACATATTTTCCATATACATTTTCGAGTGACCGCACACACAGCTATAATATATATTTCTATGACATCACAAAATTTGTCGACATTAATATCTCAGTATATTTTGGCATTTTGAGGATACGGGTTGGATCTAAAAGTATTGCTCTCGTCGAATTCATTTAGGTACCTAGATTGATTATAGTGTTATTTCAAAATTTGTACACCTGTACAGAAAATAAGCTTTGCGCTTGCAAGAGGACGACCGCGAGCGACCGGACTGAGTGAGGGAAAAATATATATTATAGTATAGCTCCCGTGTGTGGTAGTTTGCTATACTATAATTTATATCTCGATATATTAATATATATTTTAGCTACGTCTGTGATGGGCTTTAATGTTCAGTTGATCAAGCTTGATGTAAATAAGTGAGAAATTAAAAAAAAACATCAGCGATTTAACATCGACGCTTCAAATTAAAAGAAGCCGGCTGTAACGTTTTATGATAACATTTCTTTGTGCGAAACATAGAGAGTCAATAGATTTTTTTAATAACTTGTTCATTAACTTAAAAGCTTCTTGAAAGCTTAACAAGAAGCTTCGTCAGTTTTACAAAATGCGGAGCAACATAATTTAATATTCTATTCATTTTCTGTGTACGGAATATTTTGAGGGCTTTGATAAAAAATTGTGTGCTTTTTTATCACTCTTTGCTATACCTACATCAAATTATATTTCGTGTTATGTGGTGGCGTATTAGGTATAAGTACGACGTGACTATTTTTATTTAACATTTGATTTTCTGTTCAGGATGTTTTATTTTTTATTCAATTTATAGCTGTACTTACGATTTTGCATGCATAAAAAATAAGTCTCGCTATATGTTATGCTATATCCTCTAGATCTTTAAGAGTTTTAGTATAACAGAGGACTTATACAAGGCCACAGGAGCATGGAAATATAAAAATCAATTGCAAATTATTGTTAAAAAAAACTTTGTTTCAAAAAACCGACTTCAAAAACTAAAAAGTATAAGTTATTTCTAAAGCTATTTTTAATTATAATATCTTATTTTTAATATATATTATCTTAAACATTTTAAACTTGGTACATTTTCAAAATATAGTAATTTTTATGTTTTACTTTGCACCGACTTCAAGACACCCAGATACATAAGAAAAAACCTACTTGCCAAGTTGAGAACTCTCCTCCTTTTGGAAGTTGGTTAATTAAACAGCAATGACTTCCCTTAAATTTTAATGCATCTTAAATCTGATTATGTAGTATTAATTATGCTAAAACTGCTCGAGATTAATTATTTTTCGCTATGTTCCGTATCTAGTTTAGCATCGGCCAATGAGTACTACACATAAAAAACATCTCGTACACCCGGCATCTGACTGTCCACTTAAACTCGAAATTTACAACTCAATATAAATCAACACATAAGTATTCCTTGTTACAATTTATGGCACACTCCTACCCCGTTGTTATGGGGTAATGGATGCGCCCACAGATATCAGTAGAATCCGTCTTTAAATTACTTACTGTTCAGGAAGCGTGGCCTCACTCGTGACTACAAATCCACTTTACTGTATTTCTCACACTATTTAGATGGGGAGTCCAGATAAAAATTACTTTTATCACCGTTTAGCCTGTAATTGATTTTTATTGTTTCCTATTGTGGGCGGAGTAACATTCGAATGTTTTATTTGACAGGAAAATTAATTACTACACGAGTGGTTAGCTTCGCCATACTAGATATTTTATGCGAGTTGTATCATACTTTCCAGAATAAAAATTATTGTACTATCATCCTCATCATCACCATCAAGTCACCGTTTTCCCTTAGGTTGCCCTTTGATATCCCTTCATAGAAATTGATCCTTATAAGTTATTCTATCTACTGCTGCAATAACACAGAAAGTTTTTTTTAAAATAAACCAGTTCGATTTCTGACGGGTAACTAGGACTAATTGATTTTTCAAAAACCTAATGATAACACTTTAGTTTAGGATTTGGCTCTGAAGATCCACTTGAACTCTTTATATAAATATAAAGGATAGATTGGTATTTTTAGGGATCCGTACCCAGTCTGGTGGAAAAATCGCCAGACAAACATACAGTCTCCAATCCCAAACTGAGTCAAGACAATATACAACGGACCACGCTGGGGCCGATACCATACACCCAGGCCGTGTCTTAAGTCAAAAACAGCGAACCTTCGACATCTCTACAGAATTTACATTATGTAGACTGAACGCACTTATCTGATTTTAATAACTAGATATATAATGATCTTTATTACTCATAGTGACAATATCTACATACGAGAGGTAAAAACGATGTATCTAGGGTACGAGATAGCTTGGCTCGCGACATTAGCGAGGGCGCTAATAGTTCTAGTGCCTAAATAGGCCTTTTACCCGAGGTTAACTCAGCTTTTCATTTCATGTATGAGGAAAGTAAATAAAAACTAATTAGTTAAACAACTAGATACTTTTCTAGTGAAACCAGTCGTTAAATCTATATTTAAATCTGATGAACTCATTTAATACGTCACATAATTATGAAACGTCAAGTAAATTTCTTTTTCTGTGGCATTCTACCAGCCAGTGTTTTTTTTTCACTGATGATAGTAAATATTTAGCTCAAATTTATGTAAATCAAATAATAATAATTTAGTGAAAAGTAATTTATAATTATAAAATGATGTTACAAAATTGTTGATATTTTTTAAATAATTTATGTCGCGATTTAAAAATGACTATAAATAAAGAAGTTAGGACATTAGTCGCATGTGTTATCTATGGTTCGCGTAATTTTCTAAATTTTTTGACAGCAGGGAGATTCACTTCCCGAGGAAGAAAAGTGCTGTTTTCATCTCTGTAATTAGACAACTACAAGCGTACTTTCAGAATATGAGAATAAACAATGTATTTTCTTTCTAACTTTTATAATAAAATAATCCAAATTATTTATGAGCGCTGACACAAGCATACCGTAAAAAATATAGTGAGTTAGAAGTAAAAATGCGAAAGTATACAATTCAAGAGTGTTATATGACGCTGAATAGCAATACGCTCCGGCGTCGGTTTATCACGGCAGTATTCGAGCACGTAGCGCATTTTTCACGTACGTCACCGGTTTAATAGGCGATGTTGGAGTAATAAAAATTACAGGCTCCACTGAGACCTAGATTTATTGCACTTGAATGCTTCCCCCTGTCCCATTCTTCCACTACACAAAAGAATTAAATTTTGTAACATATATGGTGTAGCCGCTGCATATTTTTTGGATAACTTTAAAATGCATCTGCCATATTATATCTAATGTTTGATCGTTATTTTTTCTAAATTACGTATACTAATATTTTATTTATGATACGAGGAATATATTCTTCAACAATTTACAAAGTATCTTAAGTGCTTTAAAAACTGAATCGATTTTTTTAAGGATAGGATTTAAAATAAGTTTAGATTAGATAGATATAATACCAGATGAAATCAAAACGTTTTCTTTAAAAAAATCTAATAATAAATGGAAATAGATTTACATAGCATATCTTAAAATAATCAATCAATCTATCAAATCATCATTTATTGCATAAGTTTCACATGTTTTTGCCTCTAGTGAGTGCAAAATGTTGTACATATTATAATTTACAATTCTCATTGATTCTGTCAGTACTAATATTACATTAATATTAAAAAAAACAAATCATTCATAAAAATAATAAATTAACCACAATCTTTAAATTTAGTCATTCTTTAAAATAAATGTCATAAAAAATTACAAATTATCCACTAGTCTATAATAAATTGTATACTACCTCAGTAAATTAAAGTCTATCATTAAAATATTCATTATAGACTAGTAAACAAGTGCCTTTTGGACCAACTTTTTTCAGCAGTCTCCGAAAATTATAAATGAGGTGTCATTCGATTCGGAATGGCATCTAGATGATTTTTGAAAAAAATGATGTTCCGCTTGTAAAAATTGTAAAAGTTATTAACCATTAACAAAAAAAAGGGGTTTAGTTTTTTGCAAATATCTCAAAAGTTGTTGTTTTAAACTTTAATTTTGTAACAACGAAAATTATTAATAAAAAAATGAAAAATAAAAAATGTTAAATTTATAGTTTAATAATTATCACAATGTTTATGTTCAAGCAAAAAATAAATTATTAATTAACTATTGAATAACTAAATGAAAAATTGTTATAAAAAAAAATTTCAAGCAGATTATTGTTCATTCATCTATTCAGTTAGTGCCTGAATTTTTTCATTTTTTTATTTTCATATTTGGTATGTTTAAATAATATTTATTCATTAAAGGGCTGATGTGGGTGTGGCTTGCGTAAGCCAGAGTACCCGTTTTCGGCCGTATTTTCATCCCTCTAGGAAAATTATAAATGTTGATCTTACAGTTTCGGGAGTCAAGACTTTTTTAGGAAATTTCCTCCTCTTTTCGAATCTTTTTTGAAATTTAAAAATCTTTATTACTTTTTGAGATATTTGCAAAAAACTAAACCCCCCTTTTTTTAAATTGTTAATAACTTTTACAATTTTTGCAAGCGGAACTTCATTTTTTCAAAAATCATCTAGATGCCATTCCGAATCGAATGACACCTCATTTATAATTTTCGGAGACTGCTGAAAAAAGTTGGTCCAAAAGGCACTTGTTTACTAGTCTATTAACACTGTAATATGATTTGTCAATTAGAAATGTCTTTAATCTATACTTAAAATTATTGGCGTTTCGAATGTCAATTATACATTTTGGTAGGTGACTATAGAGCCTAGGAGCCATACACAACACGCTACTACTTAGCAGAGTTGTTCGAGTCTTAGGACATATTGTTTTATGTGCTTGGCGTTCGCTTTTAAAAGTATTAAATACATTTATATTATTTCGAAGGAAAATTATGATTTCGTATATATAAAGCGACAAATTGCTCTAATACATCGTTTTTGTACCTTGTATACATTTACTCTTTCACTACTATTACTACTACTACTCTAAATAAGATTTTTTTCCCACATGTAACATGTTACAATTACTACGTGTTCACAACATTGAAGGAAACATCGTGATGAAACTGCAAAACCGCCCTGGACAAGCATGGTTAGTATACTGTCCGTTCCCTTATAGTAGGAGGCCCGAGCTCAGCAACAGGAAGTTTATGGGCTGTTATTATTATATTTATACATGTAACATGCAGCCCTCGTTTAATGCCCGCAAAGAATCAATAACCAGCCAATATGTTGCAATGATTTCCGTATCTAGAATTTCGTACACCGTTTACAGCTACAGTTACAGCTCTCTATAAGGTGCTGTCCAAGCCACAATCAATAGCGAGTTAAAATATAATTATCTATTGCTTTATAAAACTACGTTTTAACGGCTTTAAACGTGGTAATTTATTTGATTTTTATTATTCACACCCAAATTTCAATAGAGAAGATGGCTGGCAAGTACCACCTGTTTGGAATCCGATTATTAAAACTGTTAAGACCCAAACCCAGCAAAACCAAGTGCCAGACACAGATACTGTGAGCTGTTTCTGCGGGCACCGGAACACAAACTAACTTCATTAATATTTTCTTTTATTTTTCCTTACATCCATTTTTATATTATATAAAATTATTAGTGCTAAGCATGTTTATGAAGAGTTTCTTACGTCGCTTCTTCTCTTTAAGCCATAACATGTTGCGGTGGTAAATTAAATTAGGCCCCCATAGAGTAAATAATAACAACAAAAAAATTAAAACTAGATAATTAAAATGAACAAGTTGGCAGTAGACTAAACAAAACTTTAACAATACTCAGTGACACTTGTCATCTTTGTCGTCCGTGATCACGGCTACTGAAAAGTGGCCCAAACGTCGGAATAATAAAAATCAAATGAATTACCGCGCTTAAAACAGTTAAAAAAAGTTTTATTATTTATACAAGTCGCGAAAACTTAATAAATATTTTATTTATTGCTATATCTATATATAACATATGCCATCATTATATAATACTGTTTTAATAAGCTCACAGAGGGATTTTGGGAGTAACTTTAATAGTGGATGATTTACAATAAAATACCCATTCATTGTTTTTGTGTAATCATTTTAGGGCTGTCTGTGGAAAATTTCGTCTGCTTAATTAATAATGACTTTTCGACATGCTACCAGCACGCCGTTATTTAGCATTACTCAAAGATCTGCAATTCAGTCTGGTTTTTAGCAAGAAAAGCGATGAACGAATCCAATAAAACTTTGTTGGCATTCCATAAAATCTAAAAAACTGTGAAATCATTATGGAAAAATAACCCGACTAAAGTGTTTTAAATTAGAGTACTTACCATTTACGAACCGCTATTTAAAGAACATTGACCTTATCTCAGTACGTACGCTGCTTATTTCAGGCCAGTTTTTGCGCACCACGTTACAACCGCCATTCATTAGGCCTTCGGTGCTGTCCATGTCCGTATTAATTACAGGATGCCTCTGACGAACGACAGGCAAATTTCAACTCACGGTATTCATAACGACATTGACAGCTCAGGGTCATTACTCGAATAAATAGATATGAAAACAAATACACTTTACTCTGTATTATCCTTTTCATGATACATGTACTATTAGGAACCAGTTCTCTATTCTGTACCTACTAATGGTCGGTTCCTATATCTTGCTATTCATTCACTTACCTTATCATCGGTAGATTTTTAAAATACTCCTATGGAGCTTATGTCAAATTTTAGCCAATAGCAAGGCAGATGAACGTTCGGTAAGATATAGAAACCGACCACTAAAGAAACGTTTCACATTACCAAATGTTAATCGGTCTATTAGTATACTCGGTCACCGCTCAGAGCCGCAGTTTGCGGTTCGACATTCTTCTGTAGTTCATGATTGATGAGGGACCATGATTCGATTGCTAACAAAGGAGATCAAAAAGTTCTAATGACCGAAAAGTACTAAGATAAACTAGTTCAGTGACCGAATTGTACTTGAAAAGAGCACTCAGTAGAACAACTAAATAAGCACAAGACTAATCCTTACCCCTCGTTTACATCATCATCCACGGTGGCAAATAGTAAATTGACAAGATAAGTGGGTAGCGTGAACATGTAAACCCAACATAATTATTATAGTAAATAGGACATACACGAACTGCAAAATTCCATCGCCAGCTTACAATCACAATACTGATTATAATTCGCATAAAATAACAAATAAGTAATTAGCAAAATTGCGTTTATAAGTAATAAGAATCTGAAATAAATAAGATCAGTAACTGTCTAACAATTACTTCTAGCTAAATTTATATCAAAAAAATAATTCCTAAATATTGTGATTTTTTTATAATTTTCTCTATCTATACATCTATTCTATACAATAATAAAATTGGAGTGTCTGTTTGTAATGTTGAAATAACCGCTTTTTACTATATGCATATGAATATATATATATGGTACATACACCAAAATAACATTTTTTACAATTTTTGTCTGTCTGTCTGTCTGTTTGTTCGGGCTAATCTCTGAAATAGCTAGACCGATTTTGACGGGACTTTTATTGGCAGGTAGCTGATGTAATAAGGAGTAACTTAGGCCACTTTTGTTTTAGAAAAATTCTTTTATTTTGGAATTCCAAAAAATAGTCATAATTATGACGATTTTCAATCACCACGCGGGAGAGACCGCGGTGCGCAGCTAGTGTATAATATATCTTGCTAGAATCTTTCATCACATTCATGAGATATTGTTTAAAGATATGCGGAAAAAATGTACTGACATTAAGGTACTTTGGAGCTTGATAAGAAGAAAAAAGTTTTGCACGAAAAATATTGCGTTAGGAGCAAAACTTTTTTTTTTACACTTTTCGTCACTGGTGACGATATCAGCCTCATAGGTGATGGCAAATTTACATTCTTTAATATATTAAATAAACTTAAGTATAACATTAAACTTAACTTTAACTCACTCTATTTTTAAATATTTTAGTCATGAACTTAAATAATAACCCAGCCTCCTTGCTCAAAGGGTTGCTTAGAATAATATTTATTCCTCCACTATGCAGTGATGAGTCTGGCAAGAATGTCCTTCTAATTGGTTGGGTTTGGCCACATTTCAGAACAATATGCATGAGATCCTCTACTTTGTTACAGTGCTCACAAAGAGGTGTAGATTTTTGCCCTATCATGTGATAAAACTTGTTAACTGGAATGTGGCCAGACCTTATCCTAAAAGCTGCAACAATAATTTCTCGAGAAAAGTGTGTCCTCAAACCATGGATTGTTTGGTAAGCAAAACTTTAAAAAATATACATGATAGCAAGAAACTAAAACCAGATCTAAATTCAGTATGTCAAATTCTATATATTTAAGGTCTGGTCAAACAGCGGACGGGACGGGACGGGACGCGACGCTGGCGGGACGTGAAGAGTTGTAATATATTATAGTAGAATTATTTTCTCCGTGCAGTTTGGGTCATAAATCAAACTCGGCCTCAGCCCGGCTAGGGCGGTGAGCATTGGCCGTGAGCCAACGTCAGGGTGCCATCATTGTGACACCGGCGACGAGGATACGGCGCTTCATACACTCCAGGTGTGTCCTGCCTGGACAGAGCAGCGCCGAGACCTCGTCGCCGTTACCGGACATGACCTTTCGCTCCCGGCCGTGGTACGTGCCATGGTCGGGAGCACAACAGGATGGGACGCCGTCTCCTCCTTCTGCGAGCGCGTCATGCTTGCGAAGGAGGAGGCGGAGCGGGAGCGTGAGCGCACATCACTGCTCCGCTCCCGCCAAAGGAGGACGCGTCAGCGTCGGAGGGCCAGCCAGGACCTTCGGCCGCCATAAGCGGACGGCGCGGGTGGGGCCTCTTGGGGTATAGAGGTTCTCACTCACTTGCACATGCCGTCGAGATGGGGGAGCGCCGTGTTCCGCGCGCGCTCACCTCTCCTCCCGTGGGGCGAGTTACAGACCGCCCCACGCCTAGAGAGCTTGACGATGCTGGGGGAGAAAAGCAATCCCTCGGCAGTGGAAGAGGCCTCTCAGGCCCACGCCTGCCAGGGCTGCGGAGAGGCTAAGTCATATACCCGTAGCCCTGGCATAAGGCGAAGGATAAAAAAAAAAAAAGGGCGGTGAGCATGTTGCGCGAGCGTAACGCCATTATCGATAAAAACTCATTCTTATCAAAGAAAGATAATCATTCTTATAAAAATCATTATTATTTTTTTGTTGTTAATTTTAAACTTAGATATAAGTATTTATATTTATTTTTAATATAACTTGTTACATTCTAAACTTTTGTACTTATAGTTTTTTAATACATAGATACCTAATTAATAATTTATTTTAAATCATTATTATTCTTATTTTAATAAATATAATAGATAAAACAACATATGTATGTTGAAAGACATACATATGTTGTTTTATCTATTTTTTTTCTTTCATTTATATCACTAACCCACAAAATGACAAAACTAAATACACTATCAATAACGCTTATTGACAACAATAATGCGTATCACTATGCCTGCCCATAAGGCCCGTGAGTGGAAGAGAGAGCGAAATACTCGATTCACCGCTACGATTATTTATAACCCAAACTGCACGGAGCAAATAATTCTACTATAGTTAATGTAAAATAGAATATATGTCACATAGATGGACGTGACGCGACCGCTAGTCGGGCGCCGAGCGCGACGGCTCTTTGTGACATATTCTACATTAACTAATATTACAACTCTTCACGTTCCGCCAGCGTCGCGTCGCCGTCCCGTACCGTCCGCTGTTTGACCAGACCTTTAACAGATTTTTTTATTTATTGTTGAAGTTCTTTTGTCTTTCCTTGTGTTAATTTTTTTCTTCCATACAAAATTATTGTTGGTGTAGCTTTAATTGTTAAAATATTTAGAGCCCGCTAACAATTTAATTTAATGTTTGTAAAACACAAAAGAAGTGTTTTGCATTTACTTTTACCCATACTGACTTCACGCTAACAGGTAAGCTTAGGGACTATAATATTATACATACATATAGGTCTACAAGTATTAAAAGTGCAAAAGTTTGGACGAATGTTTCTTGCTCAATCGCGTCAGAACGACTGAACAAATCTGGATGAAATTTGGCACAGAAATAGATTATAGTCTGAAATAGCACATAGGTTACTTTTTATCCAGGAAAATTTACGGTTCCCATGGGAGAATAACAACGCGAGCAAAGCCGCGGGTAGAAGCTCGTTATATATTTAGAAACATTGCATAGCTAACTGACGTCAACAAGTTAGATTAATTATTGCAAATTATAACGTTTTCATGCAAATTCGCTTCGCCACTAATCAAATCATCAAATACGTTGTGAAGTGCACCCCGTCCACGCATCCGCGGCCTGATTACGTCGCATTATAATTGCAGCTCTTACAAATGAGCCCAACTGCCAATTCACCAATGTATAAATGTTTTCGCTCGATCATTCATTAATTTGAGTATATTGTGTCAATCTGACATTTGCCTGATTAAACTGAAACTACAATCAGCGTAGATTTGTTTGAATACCCTATTGAACTGTGCAAATGACTATAAACTACCAACACTATTTAGAACTAATTACATCATTCGAATCTATATTAAATTTAGTAGTATGCTGGGGCTTCATTTGCGTTAGTGTTAAAACTTTACGGTCTTATTCATATTGAGTTACAGTAAGTTTGAAGTCTTTTTTACGGTTCTTAAAGATTACTTCACACTTACTCTAACTCAATATTAATAAGACTGCTAGGCTATGGCCAAATTCTTCTTATTAAAAGCGTTCAAAAATAAAGCCGTCAACGCATAGCCATATTAGTGTATTACGTACATTATCTGTCAATGTTCAATGTCATTAACAATTTCACATCTCAAATAACGCCTTAAACCTATCGTCATATCTGCAGGCAGTGGCCTAAATCTCTTACATTATTAAACATAACAGTTAAAAATTTAAGTTTGGTTCTAATAAACAGCAATAAAATTATGCTAAATTAATTTTAATAATATTCCCCACAATTTTTATACGAAATTAGCTTTAGCTAGCGACTTTACTAGTGTTAGAAAATTATATGTATAAGTATGCCATCAAGTGTTTAATAGTTCTTAGAAATGTCAAACTTGATTTTTACATAAAAATGCGTGAAATGAAATGATAAATACCCGTAATGCCCTCTAGAAAAGCGACAATGGTACTTAAGCGCAATACACACCAAAACTGCCCTCCGACTCAACCCGGTGGCTATATGAAAAGAATCATGTCGGCAACATGTGCCCGATCGTGTTGCCTGCCGACATTTTGGCGGCATGTCGGCGACTTGTCTATGCAAGCGCTCAGTCCCGGTGACACTCAATCTGTAGTGACGTGCTGTATTTTTTGTTCCACATCTCGAGCCGCCCATATATTGCCGACAAAGTCTTCCGACTTGCAATGAATGCAGCTGCCAACAAGTCCACCGACAAAAAGTTGACGACATAGCTCGGTTGGTGTATTTGTGCTTTGCCATAAGAGGATCACGTTAAAATCGTCACTGTCAGGTTATTGTCGTTACCATGGCGATGTATTTATTTGTGAATTGGCGGTGGCGCCAAAAAAACGCAATTGGAGCGCTATCTTAGGTCTATATTCGTCTATCCTTCAGTAACAGTATATTTTCTGGATGAAAGGTGTTGTAAGCTATAACCTCGCACAACGTTTGTGCAAAATTTTGTGACGATCTGTTGCATATTTAAGGCTTGAAATCGTCAGAAACAAACAATGTCACAGTCACATTTATAATATAGTTAGGATAACTTAGAAATATCGAAAGATAAAAGTTACTAAACGTAATTAATCTGAAAGAGATATTTTAACCAATAACCAAAAAGCGCTATTTTGTAAAATCAGTAGATTATCTGTTCGCACATCCAACGTTTAATCAATCTTTGAGGTCAATACACAATAGTTACATTCTGCACAAGCCATACTGTCACTGAATTCATTCAGGCAGAAAGGAAACGCATAATGTGGTGGCAGCATTAATTACAAGTTCGAATGGCGATCACGTTGTTATCGCACCTACATGTGTTACTGCATTGCATTTAGGCGGTTTGTCACTTAGCCGATAGTCAACTTTAGAGGTATATGTTTATATCAGTAGAGGTTTCCCTTACTTTTTATTATGGTGACTGTCCCATTGATCAGAATTTGTAAATAATCTATATATACATCGCAAGCGAAAATAGCAAAGTGTTTGCTAAGAATTTTTAGCTCTATTCCGCTTACACGATTCGTACGCTATCAGACACAATCAAATCAATCAATCAGAGTGCAAGATTTCAACATGCTTAATACTCTGGTTTGCGTATTGGTAGATTGTAGTTTTCCGTGCTACTAAAATTGGTATACTGCGCTATTACATCGGATTTATTTATTAGTTGGGGATAGATAGTGCGTAGGTGTTTAAAAACTGAGATGTTTTAGAAAGAGCTCTTCAAAATTAAATTAAATTATATTGTTTTATTATCATAGCAGCAACTAAGTGTACAGCTAGCTCACCTGCCCCGGTGTTTCTCTAACAAACAACAACCATTTGTTGAAATTTTACATAATTGGATCATAATGGATTCTTTGCAAGATACCAACCATGTCACAATTTGTTACATTTTTGAGCAAAGAATGGTCAACTTTGAGGGGGAATCTCATCGACAACTATATCCTCCCAAGCAGTAGTATTTTCCTCGTTCAAAGCCTTTACTCTAAATACTTAAAAGTACCTATTGCAACAGCAAATCCAACTTCTCCAACTATCTGATAATGATAACATGGAAATGTATAGCAGGAGGAAGATACTACTGATTCATAGAGTAAACGAAAACAAACAAGAGTATCTTTTTGCCATCGTTTCAAAGTTAGTTATCCCCCAAGTTCATCTAAGAGATCCAGACCTATTCTACTTAATAATATCTCATTCACAATACAGTTTGGTCAGCTAAATCTAAACTCAAAGACTCTGAAGTGACAGTTCCTTACGAAGACGAGACATAGACAGACACACAGATAGAGACATAATACTTTTATGGAGGCCAAAAACGCTTTGGTGTATCCAAGTGTTGGACACAAAATGATACAAACTTTGTGACGGCTGCCGATGATAGTCGACATCGTATTAAACAGCTGGCAGACTTGGAAAAAGTTGTTCTTCTGTCAAAGGACGGGCCGCAATCAAGCAATAACACTGCTGCTGCTACAAAAACGCGAAGGGCTGCGACGACATCCAAAAAGTGATCCTTCATCGGTTTCTATAGCATTTTTTTTTCTCGATCAATATTTTTATACGTCATATCTTAATTTGTGGGACTTCAATTATTTTTCCTACGTTTCGACACAGTTTTATGGCTTACATTATTAATATTTAAGAAACGAGTATTTTTTCAAAAATTTGCTTTGTTTAGGTATATTTATTTCATATTTCTGTTTTCTCTTTTATCTTATACTAATATATAAAGTTGAAGGGTTTTTTGTTTGTTTGCTTGAACGCGCTAATCTCAGGAATTACTGTTCTGATTTGAAAAATTCTTTCAGTGTTAGATAACCCATTTATCGAGGAAGGCTTTAGGCTAGATATTACCACACTAAGATTAATAGCAGAGGAGTACCAATGAAGAATGTTTCAAAATCGAGGGTTTTTATTAACTTATATTTTTTTACTATTCCACGTGGACGAAGTCGCGAGCAGGAGAGCTAGTAGGTTGTATTTATGTTATTATTGTATAGTTTTTCATTTTCTGTGTCGGCCATTAATATGAATGTATTCTGTGGTATCGATAATTGATAGTGCGTTCAGAAACCTACGAAATAAGTTAGTTAATTCCTTTGAAAGTATCACATTATAATTATTTTTTATGGCTTTTCTATTTGATGTTTGTGTTGTCTAATTATAATTAACTTAGTTTTTTCCTTTTTTTATAACTAGCAGGTGAAATGAGAGCTACTTGTGTATGTAAAAAAAAAAATTTTTTTAGCATTATATCATAAAATTTTAACATTTCTGCATTATATATAGCCTCATTATAATAATGTAATGAATATCTCAATCGATACTGAAATTGGGACTGAATATGTGTCTTCTAATAGTTTTTATAGTGACAGCCACTCAATTTTACACGATCTTCTTGAGGCGGACTTTTCAAATGTTACACCTAACTTCAGTGTATTTCACATAAATGCGCAGAGTATTTCACCTCTTTACGCAAACAAAATATACATGCTATATTAGTTTCAGAGTCCTGGCTGAAACCTAGTCTCCCCTAAACATCTTACAACATACCCGGTTACCAGCTTATAAGGAATGACCGTATGCAGTGGTGGTGGAGGTATCGCTATTCGCACGTATCCACGGCCTCCTCCGCCTGATGCTGGTGAACACCTATTTATTGAATTTATTTAACTGTCCTTTCTCCACTTTGCCTCGGTCTTCACCTCATACAAAAAATAAGGGTACTTAGCAATCATTGAGAATAGTAGAAAAAACTATGTTAAATTCTAACCCAGTACAATCACATTTGTATTTGTAATGTGTATTTGTAAATAAAAAATCTCGTCTGTTGACGTATATTTTTTGCATTTCAAAATTCATATAAAAGGTTCACTTTAATTTTATGTCGGTAAGCAAGGTTCGGCATGCCTGACGCGAAATCTTTGATATCAAATTCTTTTAGAACAGACCGCACGTAGCATCCCACATTCGCTCATATTTTAGATAATGTTCGACTGTTTGTTTTGCTCACTGTGAACGAAATGTGAATAAAAATACAAATGTGTTATATCATTTCAGTGAATCGTGTGGAAATACTCAAATTTTGTTTCATTTATTTTGTTATGAATATTCGAATATGTTAGGATTCGAATGCTCCATGAATAATCTTCAAAGCTAATTCAGGATTATAGAAAAAAAAACAACTAGCTTTGTAAGCTTTAAGTAATTTGTATGATTTATTAACGAGGTTACACGTAAAGTGTACAATTTATAATTGCGTAGCCATTTTAATATAAATGAAACCCTTATAAAATTATTATGTCTATTCAGATAGTCTCTATGGTTAAGTGTTCAAGCTTTTGGCCCCCTATGCACGCACAGGTTACCGATTACCCCTCCACTATTTAGTATGCTCTGAGATTGACCCCAAAGGTCCGTCGTATATTATTACCCTTAGCACCAGCATAATTTCATTAATTTGTGTATATATACTGTCAATTATTATTATTCTCGGATTATCCATCTAAAAACTGATATTGATCTCTTGTCCCCAGGTCTCGACTAGGTTAATTCATGACGTAGAAACAATAACAAAATATGAAGAAGTCAGGGTTGATAACGAAACTGAGGAGCAGTAGACGGCAGTACAGGGCAGTGACGCGTTGAGACACGATGGCTGCGGGCGCGCAGGCGAGCGGAGGCGGCCCACTCGCACGCCTTCTAGTTCTCGCCATTTTCCACGTCAATTTTGTTGGTAAGTCAATATTCAAATTCAAAAGTGTTTTTGTCTATTATTTTTTTCATGTTATAATGCTGCTATATTATAGTTATATGCTGTTTTTATAGCTGAATAATTAATGAGTATTAACATTGACTAAAAAGCCTATCTATGAATCATGAGAACAATCCCAGAACCTTATTAGTGCATTTTTCGTCGAT
Source organism: Dendrolimus pini (assembly GCA_949752895.1). NCBI lineage: Eukaryota > Metazoa > Arthropoda > Insecta > Lepidoptera > Lasiocampidae > Dendrolimus > Dendrolimus pini. The sequence goes on along the minus strand of OX457126.1, from coordinate 14,694,746 downwards.
TTCGTAAATTTAAGTACTACGATGTAATCATATCCGTTACATAATCAATATGAGGCAGTTTAATCAATTAGTTTTAATACTTGGTTTAAACATGAGTTTGAACAGAAACTTTATGTTAAATTGGACGGTATGAGTATAGTTACGTAAATAGATAAATATATATCGCGATTCACATAAACACGACATACTAACAGAATTATTTACATTTTTATTGAATTAAAATTAATTTCGCAGGAACGTTCACGATAACGCAACAAAAATAAAAAATATGCTTTGAAACTTTAAATTTTTACTGTTTTGGTGTAATGACGATGGACAAGAAAAATAAACACTAGGTTGATAATGATATCACAACTTCTTTAGAATATTCTAAGCTAAGTGTACGTGATCCTGCTTCAACACAAAAGCCTACACTTTTAAACCCGACACTTTAAGCCATTAGACTAACAACTGGGGAGGTAAGTAACAAAAAACTTCAAGAGCAATTAAAACTTAATCAAAAGTTAAATCGAAATTTCTTTCTCGGTCTGGATCAATTCAAACTTTGAGTGGCCTACATCGATATTGTTTTTATAAAACTTACTTTCGCTTTGAAGAGCATATTCATCACTGAGATAATCCTTGATTAAAGAAAAGACTTTGAAAGTAATTTATAAAAGGTAATGCATGATTTACAATAAAGACATTATAAGTTCTCAGTAAGACTTCTTCTTTTATAAAAAAAATAGATGTTATGTCTAAACTTATATCGGGCTTAGCTTATAGCTTCCAACTAAAGAACTCTTTTGGTAAATTTTACCTATTTATAAAACACTATTATATGTGTATTTGAAGTTGAGAGTCGACCAGCAGCTAATATCTTTTGTCGATGTATATTTTAATGGAATCTACCCAGCTTTTGCTTAATTGCTCCGATTTTGTAAATTTATAGCTATTTGAATCCAATCAAATTTTTAAAATCGCTGTTTTTAAATAGCTAGAACTTTTTCTCCGAACTTCGATTTGTTTCAAACATTCAGGAAAGTTCCTCTGTTCTGTCCCCAAGAAGCCCTGGAAATTTGAACTAGGGAATCGAGCTTGTATTTGAGGTATAAATTTTTTCATTTGTACTTAAAGTTTTCATACAGATGGAGTTGGAAATGTTTCGAAGTTTTTCGTTAATATCAGACTTTTTTTCAATTTTTTCACCCACAAAATTTTGTTTTTTTGACATCGTTATCATGGGATACCGATCTAATGTATTTGAAAAGGAAGTCGTGTAAAGAGCCTATATATAGTAAAGTCGTTCAAAGTACGAAGATAAAGTTATCAATTATAAAGAAGCTGACATTTAGTTTCTTCTACAGCTTCTGATTGTCTAAGCTCTATTCTCGTCTTTCAATTTCGTAATGGATAAAACCACGTAGTTACTTAGTGAGAATTATTTTACTTCGGTAGTGGATTTAAGTAAATTGAAATAAGGCATCAGCGTGCCTACGACATTGTATGGACCACATCAAAGCCAATGCCTAAACTAAGCAGTTGGGACGGCTATATATGTACATAGTGTCAGCATTTAGGACATTTGTGGTGAATACGTCCTGACCAAAACAGCTTGATTTTGTAGTTGGTTTCATTATAGAAAATAACCTTAGAAAGCCTTCAATGTATGTGGACTTTTAATGAAACATGTATTATTTTTTTTAAATAAAAAACGATATTGGAATCTTTTTACGTATAAAAATAAACCCTAATTATATTTTTAAATATAGTGGGATCTCTTTACCATTCTGATTTTACAAAAAACAGTAGTCTAAAAATGCCGTATCTTTACATTGAAGCTATTTAAAAAAACTATTGGAACAAACTATATAAACGATGGAGAACACGATGAATTTTTTTGAGATTTCTTGTCTGTTTGTTTGTTGGGATTCACGTAAAAACTTCTGGTCCGATTTCGATTCGTTTTTCGCTAATCGACAAAAATTTCTTAAACTTAAAATGCTAATTTTTATCCTGGGAGTCCGGCGGGAATATTTTGGGGAATGCTTCAAAATGCCTAGAATAAAAAAAATATGATAGATTTAAATAAATATTTCATGATTCACTGATCGATAGCAAAGATGTAACAAAATGTGTGATATTTTTTATCTTGGGAATTCCGCGAGAATTTCAAGTCGAGCGTGAATGAAGTCGCGGGCACATCCTAGTTTTAGATTTTTTAAAAGATTCGACGTTGATAAAATAGAAACATATGAATAACCTTTTCGTAACTTAAACAATGCTCGCAATTCGCACACAAAAACGACGCATAGGTCAAAATGTCAGAGCGACAAGTAAAACACATTTGTCTTTAGTCACGTATTGATACTACATGTACCTAGGAATATTATATTATAATATGTATTAATGCGAAGATTCTTGTAATCTTATAGACAATAATACTTACGATGTTGAAAATTGTACTATACGAATGTAACAACAGCGACTTCGAAACCCATTGCAAAGCAAAACTTTACCAGAAGGAATTTTGAAATTAAATCTAAGTTTAAAATCTGTTTAATAAGGCCTAAAATCTAGCTGAGCAGCCGGTATCTAGACAACACGGGAGAGGGAATTAAATTAATCTTGTTGTAAAATTTCACTTGCCACCTTATCTCCCGTCGTACTGTCGTTTTATTGTGCCTACGCTGGAACCATTAGCGAAAATGTCACAACGACGGCATTGTAATCGCGCACCCGCGACTCGCCCGCACAATGATGCGGCCGTTCGACCCCGTCTGCCTCTACACCCGCCTTTTACCTTTACGATCTCGTACAAATTTTGAATTTCTATAATAAATGAAAGCGGGCTAAGCACTTCCATTATTTCGAGAATAGATATTTTGCACGATTCCACATCCATGAATCTATTCGAACTCGAAGAAAGTACTACAAAATAGCTCAGAAAAGCTCAGACTGGAAATGTATGAATGAGTAAACACTTTTACGGATTGTGTCGTCCACATTTCACCTCTCGGATTCTTTGCATAGAGTTAGCAAATCTCGTGAGGTGATTCTCGTCACGTTGCGAGCGAGTGGCCAACAAAGAAAAAAGGGCTTGCATACCTTATTACCACCTTTTTGGCAAATCCCTGCTTATGTGAAACACGGCACTCTCATGTAGGCAACTTGGAATTACAATTACGTGTGACACGAAATTTCCTACTTATAACGCCATATTTTGGGTAATACCGTTAAGGTACTTTTAAAATTAAAATGTATATTTCAACACTCGTTAACTAAATGTATCTAAGTTATAGCTCATATAAAAAACTTGGCAGAATTTTATCCCATTTTATGGAAGTTTAAGAAAATCGGCACATTATACAGTCATATATTGTATAGTTAGTTTAAAAATTCGAAAGATATGTTTGCACTTAGAAAGCTAAAAAACGATCGACATGCAAAGAAATAATAAATAGTTTATTATTCTTTTCATTATTAAAAATAATTTAGGTTTGGTCATACATAATATAAAGAACAAAATTATTCGCCAATATGCACAGTTAATAAACGTATATTATAGCTTTTAAAATTATAGAGTAATTATTTTGCTTTATAAAAACAGAAAATTAAAGAAAATAAAATAGAAGAAAAAATCTGTGCTAAATTATTAATCTCCTTACATATTTCCATACCATAATGTCAACGGTGCTCTTCTTGTAATTAATCAGGGAGTCAATGAGCCGTTCTGTTTGGACACTGCCGATGAATAATCCTTCCCTTGTGATTTACTGACAACCGCAAAAATGGCGTCGACATTACATTAAGACTGTTTCATTCAACCAAAATTATTTATAAAGATCAAACTTTTAAAGCCGCTAAGACGCAGATAGTTTATTGAAAACTAGAAAATACAATATTCGGCACACTAGGTCAAGCTTCTAAGTAAGTTTCCCTGTATGTTTGTTTATCCTTTGTCATGGCCTTGAGAATGTCAAAATATTTGGTATATGAGCGCAAATAAAAACAATACTTGATAACATAGATCAACGTATGATAATTTTATCCCGGAAAATAGAATATTTTCCATCACAAAGGAAGAATACTAGAATCCTCGTCATTCAACAATCGCCCAGTAAAAACATAATACTGAAAAGCTCCACAAAAACTTTATATGGTTAGGTGGCGCCACAGGTCATATTTCTCCCAATTTTTGCCATTTCATTATTTAAAACATATTTTAGACCAAATCTAACAAAAATATTTAAATAAATACTTTATTTTTAATTTTTACTGAATTGCTCTAAAATATTTCTTAAATAATAAAACGTCAAATGTGCCATCCACAACATCCACAACATTACCCAAGCGGTAGATTCCAGTTGTATTCTGATTCTGTATCACTTCAAATTTGCAGTCTGCTTTTATATTTTTTCGGTGACTCCTTGCACTCACATACCACGCGTAGTACCAGTACCTTTATGTCCGCATCTGCTTACTCAATATCAAAGAGAAGGAACAGAAATGGACTAAGGACAGAACCTTGGTGAACTCCGATTGTCATAAGGAAGAGTGTAGTATCACCAATAGCAGTCTAAGCCAATAAATCGGAATCTTGATACATCTCTCGAGTAATATCGGTTTCTGGCACCCCTTTTGGCCACGATACCCACCAGATCATCAAATAAGAAAGACAGTTCAATCTGCCTTCTGCAGGTCTAGAAAAAGTAAATTCAGAGTTGACGTTGAATTTCTACTGAGCTATTCTAGTATTTATTCTTATATGACTTCCGTGGTTTGAGAATTTAAGTCAAACTACTAGAACAACTCTTGTAATATTGCAGACTAAGATACACAGCAAATAAAACTAAAACAAATTTATTAGATGGGTCAAGAAACTCATAAAGTCACTTAGCAATAAGGAAATGGTAAATAACAGAAACCGGAGAAACAATGCTTTATGTTTGTATTTATTGCTGTTATCTTATTTGCATGTAATTCGGAATATTGCTGTCCCCACCATACACCGTAAGCTATGCCAGCTCCCGACTTGTTTATAGAATATTCACTCATAAACATGCAGATTGCGGATGAGACGCGTTTTTATGTAAAATTGGGGGTAAGGGGAGCTGTTTTATTTATTACCCTCTTGAGTTGGTGGCGCGTCAGGATTGTCAGGACTGTCGAGATGAGAAATTACCCCCTAGTCCGTATCCGAATGGATGAGAAAGCGTGCGTATGACACTTATCACACCAGCATGTAATGTCAGAAAATAAATGCCTCAAATTGTAGATTAGATCGAACTAGGAATTCTTTTAGCAGCTCGAAAAGGCATATTTGACTAAACAGTTGATTTTCAAACCAAGAGACAACTTTTGCTTAAAAATAGTAACACTATTATTAGTTTATGTGCTCCATACATAATTGCTCATAATACTTTTTGGAAGTACCTATGTGCTTGAACAATAAATTATACAGTCTTTTATTAATTAAGCCTTCAACATCAAAAATAAAAGAAACCTGTAAAGTCCAAAAAATACGGCCGCACCCAAAATAAAAATATAAACTTTAAACCTTATTTCTCTTTCCTCCATAAAGCCCTTATTTGTTTATGGCGCTTTGTATTTTTAAAAGCACGCTTTATTAAATTATTCGACAAAATATGAGGTACCTAGTTGCATCTTATATTTAGATACGTGTAACTTTTAAAATACGTTTTTAATACCTTGTCCAGCCATAAGTTCTGTTATAAATGAAAATGCATTTTTTTAATGAAGTAATGTAATATTATTAAAATGTATACCTACATAAAATATTTATATAAGTCTCAGCGAAAAATAAAAAAATATTATATTCGAAATGGCCACGTTTGGCTTTTATATAGGCCTTTAATCTGTTTGGCCACGAATCTTGGATTTACGCACTGTTTCCAAGGGAAATTTCGCCACTGCTTGCTCCAAAGATTTTTTAAGAGACTCAATGTCGCCGTGTCGTTTAGAGCAGGCCATGTCCTCTAAAACTGACCATAATTTGAAGTCTAAAGGGTTGAGGTCTAGGCTAGATGAAGGCCAGTCTTCAGCTCTTATAAAGTCCGGAACGTTGGTTTCAAGCCCGGCTTGGGTAGTTCGTGCCTTGTGACCAGGTGCAGAGTCCTACTGGAAAGTCCAGGGTATATTAAAAAAAATGTATTGCTGAGAGATTTCACAACGTGATCGAAGACTGTATCTTGATACACTTTGGCTGAAGTTTTCACTCCTTTTTCACAAAAATGTAGTTTTGTGACTCCTTGATAAGACACGCCCCACCAAACCATCACTGGCGCAGGATGATAACCACGTTGTACCTTTCCGACCACTTCAGCAGCTTCTTTAGAACTGTGAGCGTACACTTTATCATTTCGCTTATTGTAGTCTTCTTCGTGAAAATGTTTTCATCGGTAAAGAGGATATTTCTGTGCCTTTCACCTGCGTAACGCGACAGAAGGCGTTTTGATCGATCCACTCTCTTTAATTGTAAAGATTTATTTAGGGCATGTCCTGTATATCGACGATAAGCACCGAGCTTCAGGTCTTGTTTTATAATACGCGACAGAGTCCTATCGGGAATCTTTATGTCTCGCGATAAGATTTTTTGCTTTCTAATGGGGTTTCGACGAATTCAACAGCATTACCAACCTTTGTAGTTCTAACAGCACGCGGCCGCCCCGATCTTTTCTGGTCTGGCCACACTAGTTATATTAAATTAAGTTCTCAGTTCTGTAAACAGGGGCTTTGCTAAGTTTTTACGACTTAACTAATGTAAAACAACCTTTATTAGTATTGTGACTATTAATAGAACTTTATAGTGTTCTTGTACTCATATGTTGTACTGTTGGGTGTTTGAAAGTTTCCGAACATCGATGACGACGTCGGAGAGCGGATGATTTAAAGGATGAGGTCAAATTTCTGTACGATGAAAAAAAAACTAAAAACCGAGTCAGGGGGATGTAAGAAGTGAAATAGAACTAATTTAGATTTTTTCTATTATCAATTAATATAATAAAACTTTAGAGGTCAAATTTCTGTACAATTAAATTTATATATTTGTGCAAGGCGATCACTGCAATCCTATTCTCTTTAACACCCCATTTCATATTGTAATTTGGTAATGAACACGAAAAAATATGTGAAATAGTGCAAAATCGAAAGAAGTTTTTACAAGTAATATACGTGTTCCAAATTCAAAATAATAATAAGTTGAAAAAAAACAAAAGTTTTGTTATGTATATGTGTTTTGATTATGTAACAGTATTTATGGCTAGACTAGTTAAAAACCTATTTCTATACCAAGTATAGATAAACATACATACGAATATTTACATTTAAGTCTTTGTGTTTGTCTGTTTCACAGATCATAGAACTGTGTTTCTATGATCTGTGGTCTGTTTCATCTTCACAAACTTAGTCATGCACAGATGTTTGTGAAGTTCCATATGTAGGTATTTTAGAGTGCAAAAAAGAATATAAGAAGTTCCTAAGACAATACGGTTAGACACAAAGACGATGACACGAAGAAAAAGTGGGAAAGATAGGACGCTGTCTGCGCCTTTGCAAGCCAAGAAGGAAGCAGAACAAGTCCATGAGCGTGCCAACTCACTTCGCTCCCGCCAAAGAAGGACGCGTTATTAAGCCGTAGGGCATTCTTAAGTCTTCGGCCGTCGTGAGCTTTCCTGGGAAAGGTTTCTCTCCCGCTTTTACGCCGTCGAGATGCAGGCGCGCTGGTATTCCGCATGCGCTCGCCTTTCTTCCATGGGGCGCGTTACATACCCCCCCACGCCCCCACGCAGCAAGCTTGAAGACGCTGGAGATGCGGTTGCCCCGGCAACAAACCATCCCGAGTTTTCTCTGCGGCGGTTAGCTGTCAATCGGATTTTCTCTTATTAAAAAAAGAGACGAGTGTGATGCCATACGGTTTCCTTTTTGTCTTTAGCTCTAAGCCTAATAACAGTTTTAATTTCAACCAAATAATTATACTTGCATCGAGCACATATTTGTAGGTAAACTCCCCTAGTGACTCGTTACAGATGAGACTGAAGTAATTAAAAACGTGACCGTCGTCACTTGTCGTCCAAACACCCATAAGGGTTTTATCTCCTCGGCGCCATCCTCCCCGATGAGTTTTGTTTAAATAAACACAACTATAAGTTTCATGCTGTTTCTTTAATTTTTGTTTACATATAATAAATATACTAACTTAATAACACAAATCTGAATGTGAGTTTGTTTCTTATGCTTTCACACCTTAATTATTCAATCGATCATCATGAAAAATTGCAAACTCGTTGTCAGCTGTACAGAAAAGTACAGAAGATATCTTTCATCCAGAACAATTTCAGTTCCCCAGAATTACAAAATAAAGCCAAATTATGCACTGAAATCCCGATTCTTTGACGCCGCAGTTGCATTTCTCTAACAAAACGCGTTTGTCAGGTTGCCAGGACAACGTGTTTGTTCAAGGCGACATAAGACACCTTTCATCCGGAAAAATGTCCTGTTTCCAAGGGACAGAAAACAACTAATAAACTTATACAATAACCCGAGCGAATCCACGGACGAATGCTAGTTTATGGTATTATTTTTTTATTAAAGCCCGAAATATCCGAATGTCACTTTTTTTCGGAAACTACTAGGTTTATACTTATGTATAAGATTTATTAAGATTATGTAGTCTACACGATGCTTTTGACATACAAATGGACAGACCGTTAGATGGACTCACAAATTCATGACGAATAGTTTTAGCCAAAGTGTCTATGGAACCCTAAAAAGGGTTTCATAACCAAATTACATCAGATAATAATATATCGACGGATATATATATATTAAGTATCACTTTTATAATGTTAGATAGTAAACTGTGAAATATAGGAAGAAAAAATTATGTGATGTAAAACTGTGAGGGTGTTAGGGTCACGCACGGACGAGTCGAGGGCCGTTTGCGATTTTATTAACTGTTTGTTTGTCTCATAAAATATAAGGATATCGTTCCGCCAATCTCAACAAGACATTTTGAATCTTTTTTAGGGTTGCATAGCTAAATGGCAACAAGGGAACCGCCTGTCGGTTTTTCCATCTGTCTACTGTTTGTCAAAGCCAGATTTCTTGGAAAGTAGTTCAGTGTTCTAGCTAATACTAGTATTAGATGGATCAATCAAGCTGAATCACTTTGGTTGATTCGTCCAAATTGAAAGACTGAAATGAACCGTCTGAACTAACTTAAGCGTGCTCCATGCTTGATCACACCGTTTTTTTTTGGCCAGGGGAAATCCGTTTGAGAACTAAGCCGCGACAGACACAGAAGCCTGGGGGAATAACTAGCGACCCGTGAGTGTGGGATTCGCCAGATCGGGGGTGGCACTAGCGTGCCCAGTCAGAACTTGTGCCACGCTTTTACCAATCCCCAGTTATATCCACTAAAAACCCTGGGTGTTCCGTCCTGCGCCTTATACCAGGGCTACGGGACAGCGGGATTCCCAACTCCGCGTGCCCTTGCAGGCGTGGGCCTCCCTCATGCTTGATCATACCGTAGTTTAACATTAATTTACATCATCGTGTAGGTATAATACAAAAATAGAAATTGATGTTTGTATTGTATAAAAAACGTGACAAAAAGGTTTATTCTGAATTACACCACACTTTAATGAGGGCCTAAAGCGGTAGACTTTGCAGAACCGTTTAGTGAAATTGACACATGTCTAGATATACCTGTAATTACCTATAAGATATAGCATAAGGTACCACTTTATGTTGGTAATCTCATGTTCATCATATGAATCTGCGTAAATGACCTCTATAGGCCCTGTGTATTGGACATTGGGAAAAAAATATGCAGGTTCTGCACTGTGATTGTAGCTTCGCTTTCATTAATGCGGGATGAAATATTATTGCATATTTTTCAATTGAAAGTTCATATTTATTCAATTTCACGATAATCGATTCATTGTACGTGACAGTAAATCAACTATTGTGCGAACTACTGTGAAGAAAAAAGAATCAATTATTGAAACAGTCATTTCCACATTTTCTTGTATATTAGTTGGCGTATATATAGACAATACAAATTGTTGTTCATCGAATACAAATCTTTTTTGGTTCGCTGAATGGTCATACGTAGCTTTACACTAACAGTTAACTGAAACATTAACTGGAAGGTCTACTCGATGAAAGCACAGCATTAATAGAAAAAGAAACTCATATGCATTTTAAAAGAAAAAAAAGAAATGTGTTCATTTAGTACATATACTACAAAATAAACAAAGTAAAAAAATGTTGTGCTAAGTATGTATTTTAAGTAAATGTAGTATTCATAATATAAAACATATAAAGATCTCAAGGCAAGAATAACGCATTCGAACAAAAGTCTTAACGCTGTTCACTTTTGAGAAAGTGACTTATATTTATAAAAGTGAACAAACAAATATCATACAAATTTACTTTATGCGGATATTCCCTTAGAATTCCGATATTTGAGCCAGCGTGGGTGGAACAAAGCCTTTTTGTTGGTTTATTTTAATCTTTGTCTAAGTTACCACAGCTATTTTACGCATCAAACTTTCTGTTGACGTAATTTATTCATGACGTGATCCCTCGTAAATACATTTGGGAGTTTAATGTCGTAATGAATTTGATATGGCTTATGAAACGGGCTTATCTTTCCTTGTTCGTTATTTTGTTAGTTTATTTTTGAACAGCTTTTATTTCATTATATCATTTTAAGAGATAACACAGTTTTAATGTGGGTTTACATTAATTTTATTCACTACACAAAATGTTTTGTTACACTACACATACCAATAAAATGACTACCTAAAATAAATCACAACTGTTATTAAGTATATTTAATATTGTTAATACATTTTTACGAACAAAATCGTATCGGGTTTGAATTTGAAATTCCGTTGGAATTATCACAAAGTTTATTAGAAGTACACACGTAATTCTTTGTTCTTACAAACACAATCGAATCCAACAAGTCTAATCCTTAAAGCAGAAAGAAGATTGTAATACTCAACATAAAACGAGCAAAGTCTGTCGATGGCAGATCCCATTCCGAATGTACACTTAGTAACACCTCGATCGTAGTTGAGATTCAAGTAACCCAGTCTTAACGGGCTGACCTTATATATTCGAAAAATAGACATGGCAGCAACATGACTATTATTATTTGGAATTCACGATCTCGCAAGCTTAATGGTTTCTAAGTGTCTGCAGCGCAATTTGAATAATAAAAAGGGTTATGACGTTTTGACTTGACGGCCGGCAAAAACAAAGAGAACAGGGACTAACAATGAACGATTCTTTTCAATATTTATAAAATTAACGGCAACAAATGACTGTGAATAATGAAGGCAAAAGTAAAAGGATTACAGATAATTTCAATAGCGAAAGTAATAAATTTCCTGGTTCCTTATGGATTACATGTAATCTGTCTTCTCGAAACTTCAGTTGTAGCAGTAACAAATCTGTAGAAGGGTCATCAAATTTTTACAGTGAATATAAAAATTTGATAAATATCTAAGTAGCTAATTCAAACTAGCAGTTTGCGATATAGGGTCTGCTAATATTGTATGTTAATATGTTAAATATGCGAAATAGGATACATATTGTCTGTCCGTCCGAGCATCACGTGAAAACTACTGAACGGATTTAAATAAAAGTCGACACAGAGCTCGCTAATATCTCGGATCTACATTTAGGATGCTTTTTATCTTGATAAATGACGTTATTTTCGTGAGAAAGACGAATATAGCAAAAAAGGTGGCGCTACTGTTGTAGCTTTTGAGACTGACGTACAATTCAGTAACCAATACGCCGCCACATGCTAGTACTAAATAAATAAGCTTTCTCGTCTAAAATAAAAAAAAATACCTAGATTCGTTTGCGCGGAACTTCGACTTTCTATTGATTTCTACTGAAGCCTGTAGGTAAAAGCAGCAAAATATAAAGGTCAATTTAAATAAAATTCCTGTTATAATATTTCGGAGTCTTAACACAAACTTCAAGATAAACTTTCAGACCTACACATAGACAAAAATTCTAATAACAATATGTGTGTAAAACAATTATGGTTGCTTGGATGTCAAACTAATATGTGTATTATTTATAAATACTCCAAACAAAATAACTCGTATCTACAAGAGATGACACTTAACTTTCTAATCTATTATTCAAAGATTTTACGTATATCGTATCAGCAACTAATATCTTGAAAGATAAGTTTTAAGTTCTTGGTAATCTGTTGGTTAGTTCTTGGTAATTTGTTGGTTAGTTCTTAGCTTTAGTTCACACTTACATTTCACGTGGTTTCGCTTGTGTATAATCATTCAGGTATGTATGTATCCTGCGGAAATTCATAGCTTTTCCGGATTAAAAATAATTTATTATAGCAAGAAAAATCAGTATTCTTCTGCCATAAAATAATTGACTTTATGTTGAAATATTAGAATTCAATTCAAGTGGTTTTTTTATAACTTTTATACCATAGAGAGACTAGTGCGCAGTTTACGAACTGATATTATTATGTTATAATTAATAATAATAATAATAATATTATAAATGTGAATGTAAGTTTGTTTGTTACGCTTTCACGCGAAAGCTACTCAACCGATCATCATGAAACTTGTACACATATTCTTGGAGGTATTTGAAGTAACATAGGATACTTTTAATCCCGAAAAATTAAAGAGTTCCTGTTCGATAGTTAAAAGAACTTTGCACGCCGATGAAGTCGCGACCAGAAGCTAGATATGTTATAATTATAGCTTTTTATTGTATTTAAAATATAATAAATGAATTATAGGCTACTAGATAACATTAGACATGTAAGTTTTTTAGTATTTTTTATTACATATGTTTTACTTTTTAATTTGAAAATGGCCGTGATAGTCAAACATGGATAAGAATAAAAAATTTACCATATTTGACTTATAAATAAATTATTATTATAACCAATAATACTAGAGGTCCCGGCAGAGGCCATGCCCTGGATAATCAAAATTCTAGGAACCGATCATAGTGCCACCTACCGGTTCCAATTGTGAATCTATATCTCTATCTATCTTTATCGTGTAAGGAACCACTCAAACAAAAAACCAAATTCATCAAAATCGGTAAAACCGTTTTCAAGTTCTGCGGGTACATACATTTCTACAATTCATTTTTATTTAATAGATAACTTTGTTAAACAATATAAACTCAATTATTTCGATGTTTATTTAATCCAATACCTAATATTATTTTCTATACGAATTACTTATGAGAAACGACAAAGATTAATTAGACAGTCAAAATGAATATCTTAAGTCATAAAAAGTATTTAAGATATTTTCATCAACCTAATCAGTAATTTCGACCTAAAATAACAAGAGCTATGAGAATTATGACAAACATCGAACCCAAACTTAGGTTTTCAGTGGGTCTGATATAGGGCCGTTTAAAAACTTTTAATATGTGGAAATAAATTTATTCACGGAGAACATGTCCTATCAAAATATCTCGGGCCACACGTTGTCGGCACATTCTTCTCCTAAATTGAAATTCTCGAACAGTCTCCCTTCGCAACTGGGACGGGGTCAGAGTCAAAAGACGAATACTTTAAATGTTCGATTAATGTGATCAAATATAATTTTTTTCTTGGGGAATTGTTTAAGTTCGTACTGCTGATAGACGGATCGACAGAATTAAATCAATTTGGTTGAAAAGCAGCGAACTAAATGGACACGACGGTATTCAATGACTGAATGATTCAAGTTGTTGTTATATCAATCACAAGGGTTGAGTGGTCCAAATTGAAAGATAAAAATGAATCGTCCAATATTTGCCTTACATTACGTGCATCTTCTTATAATTAGATGGACAGTTAGACAATATATAATAAATCTTAACATTATCTATAATATTATAAAATTCTATACAAGCCAGTGCCGTGTTTGCACATTGTACCTAGCTATTTAAAAAAAAACAACAGTAATAGTAATACTATATAAACGATGGATGGAATTTTTTCGTCTGTTTATCTTTTTGTCTGTTTGTTCGGAATTGAGGTAAAAACAACTGGACCAATTTCAATGTGATTTTCGGTGATCAACAGAAAATTCTTAGACTTACAGAACAGATAATTCTTCTTTTGTCCCGGGAATCCCGTGGACATTGTTCTGAGAATTATTTAAAATGGTCATAATAAAAAAAGCGAATTTCAATATGATTCTTTCATTGATCGATAGCAAGTTCTATGTTTAAAAAATGTGTGATATTTTTTATTCTGGGAATCCCGCAGGAATTTTCCCGGGAGTGGTTTGAAGTTGTTCGGGAGTATAAAGATTATTTTATTTCGACACAGTTTTCGTGAGCGACAAGCGGCGCCGAAGTCGCGGGCATATCCTAGTATCCAATATACGTTTAAATTCCGGGCGAATAAAGTTGAGGTACAGCAGTTAAATAAAGAAAGAAAGTAGAATATGTATTTTAGTTTTAATTTTTTATTTAAACAAAAAACCGTAGTAGCTTATTTGTTATGCACGTGTCCCAAACTCAAAGGGGTTCTAATCCTGACTGGAAAGTATGGACCACTTAGGCAGTTTTGTGACCTAATGTGCGTTATTGTTACAATTACCACGTGCTAACGATGAAAAAAATATACAAGAAAAACATCGCAATGACACCTGCACATCAAGATATGTATGTGAGATGTCTGATGCTCTACGAGTACAATGGTAAACCCGAGGCCAGCAGTGGCAGTTTTATGGGCAGTCATTGTTTATTGTTTTATTAATTCCAAGATTTAGAAATAAGACCGTTGCATTTCCAAGGGTTGGCAACTCAGCATAAAGATAAGCTACAGACTAGAATATAAAGACTACTCTATCCAACTAGATGGAAATATTTTACAACTAGGATTTACTCGCGACTTCGTACGCGCTTGACAGATAACGTAGATTACAGTTATTTTGCCAATATTTAAAATCAAAGCTTAACTTCAACAGGACAATGCATTTTTAGTATGAAAACAAAACAAACACGAACAAACAAAACACTCCTGGGAATCTTTCCGTAGGATTCCTATAAAGTATTGCTTCATTTTAAAAAGGACTTAAGCTATTATTCTTGTGCAATCGTATCAAAATCAGCTAATATTTATGCAATCTAACTAATATGTACCATACCCGGGAAAATTCCCTCTAGATTCCCAGGAGATAGATAGATAGATAGATAGATAACACTTTATTGTACACCATTACAGAAAACTTACGGACTACTAGTAATAATTTAATTGTGTACAAAGGGCGGTCTTATCGCTAAAAAGCGATCTCTTCCAGACAACCCGTGGCAAGAATATTGTGATTGGGAGTGGCGATGGTGGTATACATAATTATTGTACGATTACATACATTTTTATAATAAATATATAACTATACTATATATACAAATATACACATAAGTTATATACATATACAAGATATTGTGATAATATGCAACTATTTAAACATAATAAACATATAAATATATGCAATATAATATCTATTAATTATAAAAAAATTACATATCATTATATTGCAGATAGAATTTTCTGACCAAGTTCTTAAATGTTGTTAGGGATTTTGCTTGTCTGACAGCAACAGGCAATGAATTCCAAAGTTGGATAGCCTTAACCGTGAAAGAATTATTGAAGAATGTTGTCTTATGGATAGGAGTAATAAGTCTATGTTGACTGGAAGGGCGTAAATTGTGAGAGCAAGAAATAAATTCGAAGCGTTCTTTAAGGTACTGTGGAGTAGTAGGGATGAATAAAATACTGTAAAGCAATGAAAGAAAGTGAGTATTCCGGCGAAAACGAATTGGCAACCACTTGAGTTTTTTTCGAAATTCAGAAACGTGGTCATACTTGCGTATTGCGTAACCCCATATTTGGGTTATGTAACCTTATGGAAAAGTTTTGGAGGCGCTCAAGTTTATTAAGTTGTTCTTGAGTTAGATCTAGATAGCTGGCGTCGGCATAATCAAGTATAGGTAAAAGTAGCGACTCTGCAAGCTTAATTTTGGTGGCGATGGGAAGGAAGTTTTTCAGCCGCCAGAGTGACCTGGAGGAGAGAAACAACCGCCTACTTAACTCCGTTATATGGGGTCTCCAGGACAACTCACTATCAAATAAAACTCCAAGGTTTTTGACCTTATCACTGATAGGGATAATCTTTCCATCAAAAAGAAAAGTTGGCATACAGGTCCAGTCAATTTACACAGCATCCGTGAGCTACCGATGATAATTACTTGAGTTTTCTCAGGATTCACAAGAAGTCCATTCGATTTACTCCATTGCAGTATGCGGTCAAAGTCAGAGTTTATTGCTGCGACTGCTTGATTTAGTGTAGCAACCGGTGCCTGCGTGTAAATTTGTAGATCGTCTGCATATAGGTGATAGGATGAAGTAAGTTCATTGGAAATTGAGTTTATAAAAACAGCGAATAATAAAGGAGATAGTACGCCGCCCTGTGGAACACCGGCAGAGAGATCACACCACGACGAATAGTCGTCATCAACTCGAATGCGCTGCCTGCGTCCATACAGGTAACTATAAAACCAGTCGATAACTTCAGGAGATATGTTAATAGAGCGTAGGATGCTGAGTAACACTTCAAAGTCAACATTATTAAAAGCACTACTGAAATCGAGCAGCGATAGCACAGTTAGCAATCCATTGTCCATGCCATGCCGGATGTCATCTGTAATTTTAATGAGGGCTGTGGTGGTGCTGTGGCCAGGACGAAAACCAGACTGGTAAGGATTCAAGAGGGAATTACGGTTCAGGAAAACACTTAGCTGCTGATGAACTAAGCGTTCGAGGACTTTGGAAAGGAAAGGTAGTATGGAAATAGGACGAAATTGAGAAAAGGAAGCGGGATTTGGTTTTTTTGGAAGAGGAGTAACCTGGGCTTCCTTCCAGGTGGCTGGGAATACACAAGAGGTTATGGATGTATTAAGGATATGGGTAAGGGTAGGATTAATGACATCCAGTATGGGTAGGATCATGTTGCAACTAATGCTATCACTGCCGACAGCATTAGATGTGATGGATTGCACAGCTTTCTTAACATCAATGTCAGTAAATCGACTAAAAAGAAAAGGAGAATGCTTGGGTGTTGGCTTGGACGAGATTCTTTTCAAAGTTTCAGACTTTATTACTACATCAAAGTTAGAAGTGGTTGAGAAATGTTGATTTAAATCATCGATATTGAATTTTTGACTGACCGAGTTTTCCGTTTGTTTGCCAATCCCCAACGAGCGTAGAAACTTCCATACTTTAGCTGGATTATCATTTTGAACTGATTCGTGAATATAACGGCGTTGAGCATCCCTACACACTCTATTACAGCAATTACGTATGCTCACATAAGCGGCTTTGTTTGCTTCGGTTGGCTTCATTTTATATCTAGTTTTTGCTTTAGATTTCTTGTGCATCTGCGATTTAATATCATCGGTAAGCCACGGTGCAGGCAAATGTTTGACCTTTATACGACGTAAAGGTGCATGAATATCATACAGCTTCATCAAAGCCGCATGAAACACATGAACCTTCTCATCAATAGTAGTTGCACTGACCACCCCAGACCAGTCTATTTCCTGAGCGTCCTTTAGTAGGGCATCTAGGCTCATGCCACCAAAATTGCGCTGAAGGATGATTTTAGGTTTGGCTTTCGGCGGATGTGAGTTATATGAGAGAAAAATCATGTCATGATAGGAAAAAGCATCCGCCGAACATTGACCATAATAAGAAACGTGAGGGAGCGATGAAACCATTATTAGGTCGAGAAGAGAAGGGGATGAATTAGGGAAACGATGAGTAGCACTCAGAGGAAGAATATGTATGTTAAGAGATCTTGTTAAAGTTTCTAAAGTAGAAGAACGATGGTCTTGTTTAAGGAGATAGGTGTTGAAATCACCCATTATGATACTATGCGTATATGAAGGAGAAAACTTTTCTAGTAAAGTTTCAAAGGAGGAGAAGTAATTAATGCGAACAGACGATGCGTAAAATACTCCTAGTAAAATCTTGGTATGCGCAAGTTCTACTTCTATAAACAAATACTCGCCGTTATCCGGTGTTGGGGGTTGTGAGGATGCACTTAAAATTTTATATGCAAGATGGGAGCGCAAGTATATAGCAACGCCTCCACCACCAGTACCGATACGGTCATTTCTGAGTAGTCGATATCCTGGCAAAGTATATGAAGTAGAGGACAGGCATGGTTTAAGCCAGGATTCCGACACTAATACAGCGTGCAAATAATCATGACTAAACGACGCCAGCATATCGGGGAAATGAGCTGGAATACTCTGAGCATTTATGTGTGCCACATTGAAATTACGGGAAAGGCCTGAAAATTTATTTTCAATTTCTTCTTGCAGTGAAGGTAAATCATGGTTGCTGCCATGTGAACTGTCAGATGAAGACAAACAGGAATGAAAATCTGAGTCAGAATCACTATCTCTCATAATTATCCATAGAATAAAATAAATACTTTATATAAATAAATTACAATTTCAAATATATAAATAATCAAATATATAATAATACACAAATATTGTTTATAAAATACAAATCAATCAGAATGTATCTGCCAGGTGTGCGGATGAGATAGCTGATACAAAGAGTATAACAACACAATTATAGCAAAAACAAAACGCAACAAAAGACACAGGGAAAAAAATTAAATTATATGAATGACATTGACAATTATGACAGAATTACAAGAAAAAGAGAGTAGAAAAAAAAGGTAAACAAACCAACATAATTAAATTAACATAAAATCAATGTACGTAAAGTATAAAAGAACGAAAGTTATAAAAATAATAAGATTTTTTCATAGTTTATAAATTACACAACGAGAAATGAAGTACAGAACAATTAATAAACGGAAATGTATAAAGTGGAGCGAAATAAAACAAGCAAAAGGCTCGTTTGAGAATCGCTATTTCTTAGCTCCTGCTGTTGGACGACGAGTTTTGGGAACAACTACAGGTTCTTTGGTTACAACCTGTGCTACTCCATGATCTAAATTAGACGACGCGGGGAAGCTTTCCAGGTCGATTAACTTTTCGATGTGTTGTCGTGTACCGTCGCGGGCTAACACATAGATAGTGCCCTCCCGCGTCCAGCAATTTCTGACTCCCAAGCGCTGCCTAGCCTGGATAAAGAGTTGATGTCGTCGTTTAGTCAGAAACTCCGACATGGTAATCCCGGTACCCTTGAGCTTGGTTTTAGCAAACCAGATTTTGCTACGATCCACTGCATCACAGAGCTTGAAAAGAATAGGTCGAGGACGCTCGGCTGGAGCTGGTTCCTTACCCATTCTGTGCGACCGGCGGATGTCGGTTTCTTTGAAGCCTTCTAACTTAAGGTTTTCACAAATGATGTTAGTAACAACAGTTGTGGTATCTTCTTGCTTATTCTCGGGGACTCCGTGTAACAAAAGAATTTTTCTTCTAGACCGCATCTCCACCTGGTCAACCGACTGCTGCACAAGATCTATCTGCTCCTGTAGAGCCCGAAGAGACTTCAATATAAAAGTCTTAAAATTGTAGGTCAGTACTCAGAGCAGAAGTAGAAGTGTTTGATGGTGCACCCTTGTGTAGTTCACCCTCCATGGCATCCATGCGTTCAGAAAATATTGTAGAAAGCTGATTCATAGCTTCCTGTATAGCATCCATATTGTAGAAAAATGTACTTACAAGAAATAAAAGTGAAATAAATATGTTGTGTTGTGAATTGGTAGGAGATAACACCTGACAGATATTGTTGCTACAAACTGTAAGTGATCATATAATAATCACTCACTAATTCTTGTTTAATTAATTAAAAAAGTTAAATAATTGCACAAGTTCTTTTCAAAGATGTTACTTTTTCCTAATCTACCCACCAAAATCGAGACAGACAGACAGACAGGAGACAACGTATCACAGCATTAAAAAAACTGTATGGGAATAAGCTAGTTTTTACGCATACGAACAACTTTAAACTGCTCCCAGAAAAAATCCAGACAGATTTCTGGGGTAAAAATAACACACTTATTACACAAAACTTTCTATCGATCAGTAAAAAAATCACTGCCATTTATTTTTTTAATCTTGTTATTTGAAATAATTCCTAGAAAACTCCCGCGGGATACTCAGAAAAAAAAGAAGCGCAGATTTTAATTACAGGAATTTGCTGTCAATCAACTAAAACCACATCGAAATAGACCCGGTAGTTTTTGACGTTGAATCCCGAACAAACAGACAAGGAATCTAAAAAAAATTGCATCGTGTTCTCCATCGTTTATATAATGTATTTCAGTTGTTTTTTTTATAGCTTTGTGGCGGATTGTGGAAGGAAGGAGATAGGCTTTGTTTTAATACGAATTATTTATTTCTGGTTTTTAACAATTAAATTCCTAGAATAATTTTCAGAGCTATCAAAAGAATGACAATGTCAAATAAAAAGTAACAATGTATAGTAAAAATAAACGTATAAAAAGGTTGTCCTACAGGGCTCCCCCCCAGAGACCATCCTAGGATGGGCGATAATAGTTAGGGAACAATATTTTCCTTCCCGATCGCGTTCTTGTCCCAGGTTCATCCTTTTGCTGTGATAGCATGACGTCAGAGGTGCGGCATCCATCAGCAACCATATAAGCTGGCTTCAGCCTTTCTATAGTCACTGTTTGCTCTTTACCTTTCATATCCAGCTTGTAAATCTTGTCGGTCCTATCTAGTACTTTGTAAGGACCTGAGTAGGCTGGCCGAAGAGCTCCGCGCACCGTGTCATCTCTGACGTAGACATGCGATGCAGTAGGTAAGTCTCTGAAGATGAAGATGTTCCTGTTGCAATGCCTTGAAGTTGGTGTAGGACGAATGTTATTTATAATGGCGCGGAGGCGCGCTGTGAAATCAGTCACATCAGAGGTGGAATGAAGAGTGCTGTCTGGTTGTAGGAACTCACCAGGCAAGCGAAGTGTCTCGCCATAAATAAGCTCGGCAGGTGAGGCTTGAATATCATCTTTAAAAGCTGTTCTCATGCCCAATAAGACGAGTGGTAAGCTCTCAGTCCATCTCTGGTTATCATGACAAACAATTGCCGTTTTTAACTGGCGGTGCATTCTTTCAACTAAACCATTACTGGCTGGATGATATGCTGTAGTCCTGCAACGTTGAAAGTCTGCAAGTTCTGAAAACTGCTTGATAAGCGCAGACTCAAACTGCTTGCCACGATCCGTCACTATCTGCTGTGGGCATCCATAACGAGCGATCCAGTGAGTGACGAACGCTTTTGCTACAGTTTCAGCGCTAATATCTTGTATAGGTATCGCCTCAGGCCAGCGCGTGAATCTATCGACGGCGGTGAGGCAGTAGCGGAAACCGTCTGATAATGGCAAAGGCCCGATTAGGTCAATATGAACGACCTGAAATCTTCCGCGAGGTAGTTTAAAATTGCCTAGCGGTGGTGAAACGTGTCTCGAGACTTTGGTCCGTTGACATGAATGACAGGCTCTAGCCCACTCACGACAGTCTTTGTTCATTCCTGGCCAAACATAACGCTGTGCCACTAATTTCAAGGTGGTGTTGGCGCCTGGGTGGCTAAGGGAATGTAAGCTATTAAAAACTTGTCTCCTTAAGCTGGCTGGAACATACGGGCGAGGTGGCTGCATCTTCTGATCGCAGTATAACTCCGTCCGTGTGCCTGGTATATTAACCTTGACGAGATCTAGGGCTGTATTGCCTTGTAAAATTGTTTGAAGCTCAGTGTCGGTTTGCTGAGATTCCGCCAAGATGCTAAGATCGACAGGCTGAGCTATCTCCTCAATCCTGGAGAGCAGATCAGCGACGATATTATCTTTTCCTGATATATGCTGGATATCTGTCGTAAATTGCGAAATAAAATCCAGATGTCGGAATTGGCGTGGTGAACATTTGTCTTTGCGTTGTTGAAATGCAAAGCAGAGAGGTTTATGATCAGTAAACACAGTGAAATGACGAGCTTCGACGAAATGTCGAAAGTGACTAATGGCTTCATAAATTGCGAGCAGTTCTCGATCGTAAGGTGAGTAACTCTTCTGTGTCGAGCTGAGCTTACGACTGAAGAAAGCTAGTGGCTGCGTTTCGCCATTATGATGCTGCTCTAATACGCCACCAATGGCAACGTCCGATGCGTCTGTCACTAAGGCTAGTTTAGCGTCGATATCCGGGTATGCTAGAAGTGTTGCATTGCATAGGCTTTGTTTGCATGCTTCAAATGCTTCTAGTGTCTCTCCGGACAAAGTCACGGGATGTGAGCCTTTCACAGAGCCAGTAAGCAGATCGTGAAGTGGAGCTTGTAATTTAGCGGCATCCTTGAGAAACCGACGATAAAAGTTGAGCATTCCCAAGAAACGTCTCAACTCCTTGACAGTCTTTGGAGGAGGGAAATTCTTAATGGCTTCGATGCTTTCGCCAGTTGGTTTGATGCCAGCTACTGAAACATTACAGCCAAGAAAAGTGACTTCTGATGCTCCAAACACGCATTTGCTAGTGTTAATGACCATGCCATATTCTCTCAATCTAGCGAAAATTTGACGTAGATGTTGAAAGTGAGTAGTGTTATCTGGTGAAAATATTAAAAAGTCATCAAGATAACAGTAGCAAAAATCGAAATCTCTGGTCATTTTATCCACAAATCTTTGAAATGTCTGACCTGCGTTACGTAAGCCGAATGACATATATGGAAATTCATACATTCCAAAAGGTGTGGTAATCGCCGTTTTTGGAATATCTTCATGGTTTACTGGAATCTGGTTGTAGGCCTTAACGAGATCAATTTTGGAAAAGATAGTACAACCAGATATACAATGCGTAAAATCTTGAATATGCCTGACCGGATAGCGGTCGGGTATTGTGCGAGCGTTCAACATACGATAGTCTCCGCATGGACGCCAACCATGATCTTTTTTAGGAACGAGATGCAATGATGACGACCACGGGCTCTCGGATGGCCTGGCAGTTCCGTTTTTGATCATCTCACTAAACTCCTGTTTGGAAATCTTCAGCATTTCCGGTGATAGTCTTCTTGGCGTGCAGTGAACAGGTGGCCCAGGTGTAGTCCTGATGAAATGGACTGTGCTATGGCTAATGACCCGTTCGGTACCCGCTGGTCGAGTTATCTCTGGAAATTCTCGAAGGAGGTTAATATACTCAGATTTGCCAAAGACAGTTTTAACAGATGAAATTGAATCTGATGTAGGAGCTGGAGATGCAGAGGATGTGAGCGTCGTCATATTGTCAATAAGGCGGCGGTTCCGACAGTCGACAATCAAGCCATAATGCGAAAGAAAATCGGCGCCAATTATTGCCTTCCTAACGTCCGCAACGATAAAACGCCATGAAAATGCGCGACGGAGGCCTAAGTCAAGTTGTAATTGAGCAAAACCGTATGTATGAATAGGTGTTCCATTCGCAGCAAAAAGATTATAGCTCGTTCTTGGTCGTCTGGGTTTGGCAGTGGAAAGTGGAAAGACACAGAGGTCGCTACCTGTATCGACCAGGAACTGCGTCTTTGACTTACGATCCGTTACGAAAAGGCGACCTGAGGAAATTGGGCAGTCATTTATCGCCATCAATGAGCGCCCCTCTCGTTTCCCTGCTGATAGTCGCAGGGTTTCAAACATATCCTGGCTTTATCACCGTATCTATGGTGATAAAAGCAATTGGGAAACTTACGGTAAGTTGAGAGAGACCTGGTACGACTTTTACTGCGACGATTGCTTGAGCTACGAGAGCGTTGACTATCCCTGGTATTCCTCTTAGAGAGTTCTTTAACTTCAAGTTTGAGTTCTGCTATTTCTCTAAAAAGCTGGTCGAAATATAATTTAGGTACGTCAGTTGATGCAACTTGTGTTGATGACGGTACTAAGTCTTGGACTTTATCGGCAAGGTCCGCGAGCGCTTCCAATGTAGACTGAGGTTGAGATGCGATGACTGCTTGCAAGTTAGTCGGCAATCGGCTGGTCCATACGGTTCGAATAAAATCATCCGAAACATCCTTGCCCGCTAGATGGCGTAAGTGTCTCAAAAACTGTGAAGGCCTTTTGTCACCAAGTTCTTCATGCATGAGAAGTTGTGTTAATTCTTTTTCTCGCGAAGCCGACAGGCGTTTAATAAGCTCATTTTTCAAAAACTCGTATTTGCCGGTCGCTGGAGGGTTAACTATAATATCTTTAACTTCTGCAGCAAAACGATGTTCAAGTTGCGACGTGACATGAAAGTATTTTGTATTATCGTCTTTAATACCAGAAAGAGCAAAGCTGCCTTCTATTTGCGCAAACCATACCGCTGGTTCTTCAGCCCAAAAGGGTGGTAGTCGCACTCCAACTCGGCATAAATCGGGAGGTGTGATATCACCTTTATTTTCGTGCTCCATTATTGATAGGGTCACCAATATGTGGCGGATTGTGGAAGGAAGGAGATAGGCTTTGTTTTAATACGAATTATTTATTTCTGGTTTTTAACAATTAAATTCCAAGAATAATTTTCAGAGCTATCAAAAGAATGACAATGTCAAATAAAAAGTAAAAATGTATAGTAAAAATAAACGTATAAAAAGGTTGTCCTACAGCTTCAATGTACAGACATGTTTGGAATTTTATAAAATTATAGATAGATGAACTCTCGAGCGCTTGCAATGAAGCAAACGGGAAATAAAGTAAAAATCTATTCACTGTTAAATCGATACCGCTATCAAAATGCACCCTGCTTCTGTGTTCAAAGGCTCGTCCGTCCGACCGCCTCAAAGGATGTATTCGTACGTAACAAGCCGTACGTTCCCACTCAGGTCAATGTACAAGAGTGTAAGAGCTCCTCTTTTCTATTTCCTCGTGAGTTCGTTGCTTTCTTATCCCTATTTGGGACTTTTATCGAGCGCTCTTAGTTGTCATGACAGCTGAATCGAGGAAGCTTTACCTAATCTTTTTTATCATTAATATTATTCTTTTTTTTTCAAAGATTACAAAAGGTCCTTAGACTTTTACATTTTTCTTTTTATGTTTTTCTTACTTATGCTATTTATATCTATTACATATATGTACTATTTCTATTCATTTGTTGACTTATTATTTTATACACTTATCATTTTTCAATATATACTTTAAAACACTGTATAAAGTAATACCAACTCATAAATGTGCCATTGCTAGACTCGGTATTCCTGTTTTTGTTTTAAGAGTAAGGACGGTAGGTTCGCAACGCTTCTCTAATACGTCTTGACAAGATTGACACATCGGTAATCTCGATCTGTGGGGTTTCATCACGCTTTTTTTTCACCTTAAGCACAAGTCAATTGTTAAAACATACATATTCGATTTTTTAAACTGCCTATGTGGTGCATGTTTTCTGGACAAGATTCAAATCCAGGTCTCTTTTAAAACACGAGACTGCGACAAGAAAGTGTTGTAATAAGCTACCTTGGTGTACGGCAAAGCAATGTTTATTGACCGTTTTACACTGTTTGAAAAAATGTAATATGATAGAGCTAGCTATCTATTATTACGTATGCAATAAAATGATATGAATATAGTCATGTTTTTGCCAAAATGGCTGCCAATGTCGTGATTTCATGTATTACATATTTCTACAAAATTGTATCCATAAGAATTTAGCCCCCATGTAGTTTCAGAGAAAAATAACTGTGGTATACAAAGATAGACCGATGAACTAATGACTACATACTTCATAAGGGGTTTGCAAAAATGCCTCCTAAACCCTAAAAAAGATATTCATACCACTATTTTAAATGTAAAAAGTTACTTTAAACCCTGTCATGCAAACCCGACTGGTTGTATCGTATAACTTCCTTTATCACAACTTCCTTCCGACACAGTCTGCTTGTATACGAAAGCACCAATCATTTTTCATCTTTTTCTGCACTGAATAAAAATTATGAAGGCAGTAACCTAAAAGGAAAGCAATAAATAATGCTATAGTTTTAGCATACATTTAAAACTCACGGAGAAGTTGAAAATTCCGATCCGAGCAAAATTTACGTACTCTTGTCGGACGAAATTTACATAAATTATTTTACGGTTCTTTCAGATGTATAAATAAAATCAATACCGTGTACTTTCGTAATTGAGTTCTGTAAAAGAGTGTAAATACATTACTTCCATACAAATAATATTATATTCTTATTAATTCGGGTACTGCTTAATTTTGTTTGATAACAAATTTTATTTACTTCAAATTGTGACAGAAATAGTATTTTACGTATAACACAAGTTACTAGTGATATATGATATACATATAGCATGATGGTTCCAATACTGTGAAGGGTTTCATAACAGTTACTAATGTGTAACGTTTTTTGTATTAGGTTACCGAATTTAAAACTATGTAACCGAAGATTCCCGATACATTGTATTAAATAACTCGTTGTTCAAATCAACTTTATTATAAGAAGTTTTAAGTGCTACCTTCCTTCTCTATTCAATTTTCTATCTTATTGTCAAGTCTCCTAGTAATTTATTTATAATACACACAGAGGAACGGATATGACAATATTACAGGGCACCAATTTTCTTCATTGCTAAGAATCGATATAAGCGCTATCTGCCAATCGATGTGAAATCTAACAACCAAAGCAGAACTTTAAAGTATTTTAAAGTTCTCCTTTCTTTTATTTACACTACCATTGTCATTTCTAGCATTAATTTCTCGTTCTTGTTTTTGCACCTTCTCAAACATCTAGCGTAGGCACAATGTCCTGTCCTTCCATACTGCTTTACTCTGGCATACGTCCTCAGTCACACCACAATTCAAGGGTCATCTTTCACAACAATCCATTCATCTATTTTTTAATCTACCTTTAAATTTGTACCCATCAATCTTCTAGTTGCACATTTATTTTTGAAAATGACTTTTATTTCTAGAAGTATTATTTCATGGTAATAATAAAGTTATTTTTGCAACTACAATACAAGGTTTATAGTCTTTTGCAAATGAATGGCATAATGTGCAAATAAAGGGATGAAGCAATTATTTAGCTTAGTCATGCATTGTGTTTCCGCTCATTAGCTGTATATTTATTTAATTTAGAGCGGCTGGGCCCGGCGATAAGCTGCGGGGCGTGCGCGCCTCCGACGTCGTCGACTGAATAACAATGCAAACCCACTAAAATGCCGCTTTTACATTATTAACAACTGATGAAACTTTTTCAGCAGTACGCAACATTAGAATTTAATGTAATGTACTAAGAACGAACAGAAGTCGCAGGAATACTACACATAATATGAGAATATCAAACTGGGAATGTGACAATTATGAATGTAATAGTAAAGGTTGACTACGAAATAGATACGTAGGTACGCCAGAATAGCAAAGTATAGAAGAATAACGTTCAACGCAATGTGCCACATTGGAATCATTATCTAAATTAAAACATTTAGGGCTAACTCGATCGATGTGATTCCACGCTCTCGGAGAATATCCGCGTGAAACGGTGAGCCTTCAGATAATCGAGAGAGTAGAGTTCTGATGGCTCACTTCCTCCATTCCGTATCCCATCTTCTCTATTTCCTTGTTCTTGGCAGTTTCTGTGGTTGAACGGGCTAAATCTTACCTGGTCTCGAACTCGCTGGAACGCTGAGGCTCTGGGTTCGATTCCTGGCATGGTAAATTTCGGAAACGAACTTTCTGTTATTTACTTTGGTCTGGGTGTTTGGGATCAGCCCCAGAGTGGTCCGTTGTATATTACCCACAACACAAGCGTAACTTGATTAGCTTTGGCGATATACAATGTGTGTAGTTTTATAGATTATATTGTATGTCTGTAGAGGCCACGGGCCATAAAAATGGCCTGGATTTTTGGAGGACTTGCGTGGGGCCATGGGAAGGCCAACATGTAGAGGCCCCTTGATAAATTTAATGTAAAGGTGACATGATACTGACCGGCGATTATCTTTGTCTACACCATATAACAATGCACCCAAGGGCAAGCCCCGGCCAGTACAGGACTATTGTGGGAAATGAGAACAAAAAATATCAGGCTATTGGGGTGAACTGCTAGTGGTACTAGGCGTCTGAGAATATGGGTACTGTTGACGACGACAGCATTGTATCATAGAAACTCGCCGACCCGTCTACACAGGTGATAAGAGCATAGGTGTAAATTGCTAAGCCTCGTAGATAACATGTATACGACCGTTGAACGCGAGAAAGAGACGGTCGGACAGAGATGTAAATAGTCGTATAATATTTCGTATAATCATATAATGTTTTATTTGTTTAAATTAATTTAATTAATTAGTTTTAGAGCGTAAATATATATGTATTGTCATAATAGCCTTAAGCTTACTGGAAAATAAATGTATTAATGTTTTGCGTTTCATTAGGACCCAAATAGATCCTAGTAAATGAGACCGGGCTACGGGTGTGCAGAACGCCGCCTGTAGCCCGGGACTCGAAATGAATAAGGGAACCGGGTTCCAGGCGTGCAGAACGCCGCCTGGAGCCCAGGACCCAAAAGGGCAGCGGAAACCGGGCTTCGGGAATGCAGAACGCAACCGGAACCTGGAATCCGTGAGGTATGCCTGCACTACTGCCTACTCCATAGCGAGTAGGCCATAAAGCTAGTGCAGACAGAGGCCCGCGCGCAACGACGCATGGTTATGCATTGAGGTAATCGACCTTTTTTTTATTTATTTGACTTGACTTTATGTTGTTGGTCCAAAGACCTCACAACTTTACCGGGGTCTTTGGGGCGAGCGCCTTCACCAGACGAAGGCGCTCGAGCCCGGGGGCAACTTGCTTGAGGAAGCTCCCTAGGGAGTTTTACCTCGGCTGGACTGTTGCCATGAGGGTAATCGACCGCGCGCTCGGCGCTTTATATTTATACTCGTGAAGCGGGGGGCGAAGAATGTGCCCATAACAATGTCCCGCGTTTCGAAACTATCGGTCAAATGTATGTAAGAACCCACAGGATAGGCTACGATCTATGGTATTGTGAATATTGTAATAACGATAAGGTAAAATAAGGCTTATGTAAAGTAAATTTAAACAAATAAACTAAAGGGGGTGTTACAACGAAGTGGGGGGTCGGCGGAGGCGGCATTGTATAAATATGGGGCCCAATCGTAGTTCGTGACAAGCAGTAGCTCGTGACAAGCAGTAGTTCGCGCTAAGCAACAACCAACAAAGAAGCTCCCTCCCGCCGACCACGCCAACGAAGTTGAAGCCGCCCGTAGCATCAAGTATTTCGTCGTTTAATTTCGGCATCCTTCTCGCACCCGAACCAGCGACCAAACCAGCAACCACCAACAATCCACTGCATCGCCAACAGGTACTAGGGCGTCTGCACGTCGCAATGTTCTGTGAATATGGAAAAATGCGCAGACGGTGACTCTATTATTATTATTATGTATTTATTTATTTTCAAATTTTTTTTTTTTTAATATAAAAATTTTTTTATACAAAAATTAATAACATTATTCTTTTATAAAAATACATCAGAAATAAAATGCATATTTAATAAATAAATAAAAAACTTGCGGATCACCGCCAGTGGGGCGTCAGGTCCAAACTACCGGTGGTTAGGGCTCTAGAGATAGGAACCTCCTCACAATTCGTGCCGTGTCCAAGTGCTGCCTTTTGTATCTGGCCCTTCACCCAGCCTCCAAGCGAAAGCCTCTCTAGATGACGGTCGAGGCTTTTCGCTATAAGACCATTGAGAGTTACAAGTATCGGCACAATGCTCGTTGACTCCAGCCGCCACATAGAGGTAGCCTTGTGAGCAAGATCTAAGTATTTACTTAGTTTTTCTTTTTCTTTCTTCACGAGGTCATCGTCATGCGGGATACTGATGTCAACGAGTATTGCTCGTCGCGCAGATCGATCTATTATCACGATGTCAGGCTTATTGGCTACAATAGTCCTGTCCGTGATAATTGATCGATCCCAGTAGAGCGTGGCACGACTGTTTTTAAGAACTGGCTCCGGCGAGTACTGGTAATAAGGCACCTCCGTTTCCACAAGACCGTATCGAAGGGTAAGTTGCTGGTGGATAATCCTGGCTACGAGGTTATGTCTGTGCAAATATTCACCGTTAGAAACAATATGCCTGAGTGATTCATCTGGGCGATGACATGCCGACAGATGTCCAAGGTGCAATCCTTCAGGATATATTTCCGGTAGTTATTCGTCTTAATAACTTCGTTCATAATTGCAAAGACAAAACCTTCGGTTTCTCCGAAGAGGTTACCGAACCGTAGCCAGTTTATCGACGCTAACAGGTCTACATTGGGCCATGTTAAGGCCCGATAAAACCTGCCATGCAGCGCCTTGCTCTTCCATACGTTGATGCGGTCGGAGGCGCTCAATACTACCAGATTGCACCAATTCTCGTTAGCCAACGAGAGCGTGGTAAGACCTTTGTCTACTGCCACAACATCTTTATGCAGGCTCACGTCCATCTTAAGGAAATATGCCCTGAGATTGTTCACCTCGCGATTATGCAGATCCTTGGCATTTAGAAAGCCTCGGCCTCCACATCTTCGCGAGATATACAATCTCATTACTGATGAACGTGGGTGATGCGTACGATGTTTTGTCAGCAGACAACAGACTCTTCGATCTAGGGCGTCCAGCTCTGTTTGAGTCCACCTAAGTATGCCAAAGGAGTATGCTAACACGGGCATAACCCAGCTGTTGAAGGCTCTGACCATATTTCCACCTGAGAGTAAGGAGCTTGTAGATGGTGGGCAAGCATGTGATTGGTCTATAATTTTTGAGTTCAGTGGTACAGCCAGATTTGAAAGTAAATGGGTGACGCCTGTCGTCATAAAGGTTGGAAGCGAACCACGGTCAATAGATTCTTGGAATTGATTAGCCAAGCAACTATGCGAGCTTTTGAACCACCATCATTCCATAAATTTGACCTAAATATTAACTATCGTCAGTGAAGATACTGCAGAAAAAGAAAGATACAGACAAATACATGACGTATCACATGTGACATACTAAATAGGTTCATCAGATTCAGATATGGATTTAACGTCTGATGTCATCAGATAAATAATTGTTTAACTAATCGGTTTTTATTCACTTTACTCGTATTCGAAATGAAAAGCAGAGTGTTAGTCTCGGATGAAAAACCTATTTAGGCACTCGAACTATTATCGCCCTCACTATGCTCGTCCAGGTTTCATGGAAATTCTTTTATATCAGTGGCAGGACAAACGAAACAAACAATCAGTAATACGAATTAATTTTATTGATGTATATTCAATAAAACTACGTTTGAACGGTTTTAAGCGCGGTAATTTGTTTGATTTTTATTATTCCGACGTTTCGGACATATTTCAGTAGCCGTGATCACGGAACACAAAGATGTCAATAATTATTGTTAAAGTTTTATTTAGCCTACCGCCAACTTGTTTATTTTAATTATTTACTTTCAATTTTGTTTGTGGTTATTATTTACTCTTTGGGAACTTAATCAAATTTACCATTGCTTTCCAACATATTATTTTTATTGAAATGTAGTTAATTATGTATACTATTCGCGAAAACGTAAGAAAATATTGTATTGATTGAAATTTATTGCACTAACGTAAATTGTAACCGAATGTGAGCTAACAAGACATAAGAAAAATGTACCTAGTGACAAAATCTCATTAAAATTAGTTACGTATCATATCTACAATCTTTAAAGACTAGAATTAGAATACTGAACATATATCACAGTATTTCACACACCCACAAGCGTGACTAATATTTATATTGTTACATACCGACTAAGTACGCACACCTTCACGTCGTAAAAACGCAGTTTATTGCTTTCTATGATTTAGGAATTCTTTTGTTAACTTTGTGTTTAGAATTCGTAATTCAGAAAAACATGATTTTGTTATCGTACTTGTTTTATGGCTGTCATAAGAGTCGAACTAATCCCTGTTGTTATTGAATTGTTTCGAAGCTTGATAGACGTGAACGCGGCCCCTTTGTCGGTATTATACAGTTTAATATTAAATAATGCCCGAACGGAGGGGTGGGACAGTCAAGCGACGATTACGATACTAGCAAGACGTGTGTAGTACTTTCGATTAGCGATATTTGACGGACTTTTCGCGTGTAATCGAATCGTGCAGTTTATACAGTGTGAACTGGTTGCATCCAGTTTTATTTGTACCTGTTAATACGTGTTTGTACAGTTCTAATAAATTCTATAGTAATTCCAACGGCATTTATTTTAATTCGAGTCCTGTAGCTCGTAACAATATACTAGAAATAAAATACTACAGTTGAGTCAAATCAAGATATGTATAAATAAAACCATTAAGTACACATTCTATACGCAGGAAAGTATTGACTTCCGAATGCCAGGTAGCAACTCTATCGCCATTCAATTATTCATGAGATTGTGGAACCACCATTTCAGGGGAAAAGTCACAACCCTCGCACCTCCATAAGCCACAATTGCAATATCTAAATTTCGTTCACTAACGCAACGTCCCTTTTACCACGGGGTTTAAGAGCGAGTATCTTTTTATCAAAAGATCTTTGTTGTCGTTATCTATAATACTACATACCTATAATGTGACCAAATCATATACTGTAACACTTGCAACAACTCAGAAGGATTTATGGTAATAAAAGAACAGCAACTGGACACATATTTATAATTAGAGAACCTTACGGTTTTACTCATTTTATACACTGACAAGCATTTTAGAACACCTCGCTATCCCTTCAACAATTTAACAGTATAAAAACTTATCAAATTGGCACAACGCCTAGCGGATTCACGTCATTGATAAACTATTTTAATTAAAGGGTTATGAATGAAAGTAATTTAGTACATTATTATTTGGAAATTGTAGATAATATTTTGTATAAGATATTATATAAAATATTATACTTAAAGTTTTACATTTTTTTAAATAAACCGAACACAGTATAAATCTATCGCGTCTGCCAACATGAAAATAAAATGTAGTGAATACCGTTTATATACAATTGAGAGATTTTGAATTATAATCTGTACACAATATTAGACATAAATATTATTACTTAAAATTATGTTAAATTGTACAGAACTACGTACTTTATACAAAACAGGCGCTAATCACCGAATATATAATAATGTGACATTATTATTCGATTAAGGAAATGGCCGATTATACAATCGTTTAGAAATTAGAGGGTACATAACAAAATTAATTATTAACTTTAAATAAGAAACACGACAAGAACAACTAACCTACTTAATAATTGTAATTCTCCTTCATCTTTAGTAAGTGGTAATAGGATAAACGACACTCAAATCAACTGAGAAACTTTTTTATTCTAGATTTGTACGAGCATAGCAAGTTATGACGTCATAATTTTAACAAGTAAAATAGGGTATCAGATTTTTTACACATTGATTATAATATTTTTTTGTCGTGATATATTAAAAGTAAGTTGACAGTTTGGTTTTGTAACGACCGAAAACATTGTGATGAAACCTGCACGTCGAGATAACCAATGTGTCACACCCACTAATCTGCCTTGGACAAACGTGGCAGTAATACTGTCCGCACCCTTGTAGACGGGAGACCCGAGTCCAGACAATTATGGGCTGTTATTATTGTTATGAGTTACAGGACTCGAATTAAAATGCCGATAGAATTACTATAGAATTTATTAGAACTATACAAATACATATAACACAGGTACAAATATAATTGGACACAACCAGTACAAACGTAATTCACGATTAAATAATACGCGTAAAGTCCGTCACTATATAGATTATCGAATGTACATACGTCTTGCCTCGCTTGTGGTTATCGCTTGACTGCCTCACCCTTCCGTTGGGGCATAGCTTTATACTGTACAAATACAATATGTCTGGTCGACCGCGTGGGCTGAATTTTCCAAGAATCGCACCTGGCTAACAACTACCATAAATATTACTATACACAATGGGCTGTTATTCCAATCACAAATTTTAAACACAAAGTAAACAAACACCAGCGGGTAATAAATGTGCTTTGTTTACAGATATGCAGGTGGCCCAAATTGTAACATTATTATTATATAGTATACATTACTATGTCAAAAAAAAGGCGATCATAAATCTGTTTAACAACAAAGCACGTGTATCAAATATCGAGGATTGAAAGGGAATTGTGTAGACCCGTGTAGAACATGTCGTTTAAGTTGACCCACGTCAGGGTGGAGGCGCAAAGTGCTCCGATAACCGGCGAAACCGCAGCCTATCGCTTTTTGATAGCATCACTTTGCCCAACTTGCCATCTGGCGGCCATTAGGTCCGGGATATTGAAAAACTGAACCAGACCGATCGCCGCACTTACACACGTATAAATGTTATATGACACCGTACTTGGCGTGCACATAGCGCAGCGTTATCTCATGTGACGTAATAAAAATTGTTAATAAAAATTGATGTTCGAAATCCCATTTCAAAAGCCGTTGGTTACACTACATTCTTAAGATATAATAGCCATTTTGGCAATGCAATCTTTATGAGATCATTTTTTTTATTGCAGGAGTTCAGCAGACAGGCAGACGGTCCACTGGATGGAAAAAACGGTTTCCATTGCTTATGAACATTTGCAACACCAAAGGTGCTACAAATGTGCTGCTGCTCTCTTAAGGGAGACTAGAACCTAGTCCCTGATGCCGGAACACAACGCAAGGTTGTTATGGCGACATACTTTAGACCAGGGCTACCACCTGACTGTGGGTTGTTTTGTCGTCTGTTACAACAGGCCGAAAGGCCGCCGGAAACTGTATTCTTTCTCCGTTCCTGCACGGATAAAACGTTATGTCCGTCCGTTCGTCTGTCCGTCTGTTTTTATGTCTGCTCTCAGCTTTGGGATAGCTCAGCCAAATATCAACTAAAGCACTAAAGTTGATTTAGCGGAGAGCCAGGAGGCTGGT
This sequence comes from Dendrolimus pini, assembly GCA_949752895.1. NCBI lineage: Eukaryota > Metazoa > Arthropoda > Insecta > Lepidoptera > Lasiocampidae > Dendrolimus > Dendrolimus pini. The sequence continues at coordinate 14,659,808 of OX457126.1, read as the reverse complement.
TGGCAATGAAAAAATATAAAGAACTTGTAATATAAATAGAACAACAAATATAAAGAAAAAGAATTTTTAGCTAGACGTGTTGCTGGGGAGTTTCTTGCCGCTTTTTCTCCTTAACAGCAATAATACGTTGCGAAGTGGTGCACATAGACTAGGAAGTAAAATTAAACTTTAACCTACATGTATGACCTTCAAAAAGTGTTCTCCAGTGGAACTTATTTTGAATAAAAACTTTTGAATTTGAATTTGAATGACCAGTTTTTCAACGATAAAACTCAAAAACTCGAACATCGACGCAGAGCTGCCAGCTTATCGATTTCTATCGGATACAATTGGCGTGTATGCAGCTGAGTTCTTCCGTCTGATCCCTTTCTTCCATCATCGTACAACCAGACGCACCGGCATGCGGCACTGATTTATAGTGGATATTCCACCTATAACAACGAAGCGCTTTGGGTCTACCTTCATAGCGCGCACCGCAAAGGTGTTAAACTCATTGCCGGAGTCTGACTTTTCCGATACTTACAACCTCAGTATCTTCAACTCCAGGTACCTTCTAGGTAAGCGCCACGTCGGGTGAGATCATACTGAAACGCGAACCTATACTACTATAAAAAATTAAAAAAGTATATTATAGTAAGTTTTCTTGGTTGTCTGGGTTTAGCGATAAAACATCTCTTTTTACCCAATTAGAACATAATAATTTCTAAATTCTTTTGTAATGGTGTACAATATAAAGTTATCTAAATCTATAGGTGGTAGGGCATTTGCCCGACTGGATGGCTACCACCCCTGGTCTAAAGTATGTCACCATAACAACCTTGAGTTGTGTTCCGGTATTGGTGACCAGGTTCCAGTCTCCCTTAAGAGAGCAGCAGCGCATTTGTAGCAACTTTGGTATTGCAAATGTCCATAAGCGATGGTGACCGCTTTCCATCAAGTGGGCCGTCTGCCTGTCTGCTGAACTCCTGCAATAAAAAAAAAACTATCTACTGTACGTATATGGGTAACGTGTACAATAAACCAAACTTTGCACATAAAAATTAATAGTAAAAAAATATATTTCAAAACAAGCTTTTATATAAAGATCTAAAAGAATTTATACATTGTAAAGGCTTGTCGCGAGCTTTGCTTCTGTAGATGTGCTCACCTATTTTAATAAAAACTTTTTTTTGGATTTACTTATGTCAAGATCAAATTACATAGTTTTGTATATTTGTTAATCTAGACAAGTAAATCTCGTGACAAGCTTTTATCTATACAGATAAATAAAAAGTAAGTGTCTGTTTGTAATGTGAAAATAAAAATGTAAAAAAACCAGGGAATACCGAAAATGCACTTTTTAGAATTGTCATATTTCTCTGTTGGGATGTCACGGCTAATGTTTGAAACAGCTGGACCGATTTTGACGAGACTTTTATTGGCAGAGAGCTGATGTTATAAGGATAATTATAAACTATGTAATGTAATAAATAGATAGATTTGATTAAATTCAAAAGTTTTTTTAGACGTTTAAACAATTTTTTTTTATACTATTAATTTATTATTGATATTCTTTTCGGCAAACCCTTTAATTGTGCATAAAAAATAATCCAACATCTTGGGCTGTCCGCCATATTGGATTTAGAATGATTTCACTTATGCCCGGTGTCTGAGGTTACCAGTTAAGAGTTCAATACAAATTAATTTCTTTAAAGTTAAATAATAGATAAACTTAGGTTAACTGTTAACATACAACTAGTACCAAAACTCGCCACTAGATGGATCTATTTAAGAAGGAATATCTAATATTTATTTACATCAAACAAAAACGTCAAAAACAATACGACAAACAAAGGTATGGAAAATGGAATAAATAAACGCCTAATATGGGTCAGTTAAGTTGAATCTAGTTTAACTATCGTACGATGGTGTGTTCAAAAATGCAATTTTATAAGTTATTGAACCGATAGCGTTAACGAACAGATAAACTACAATCAAAAAAATACAAATTTCGTTTAAAAAACCGACTTCAAAAACTAAAAAACTAAAATGTATAAAATAACTTATTTCTAAAGCTATTATTATTAATATATATTATCTAAAACATCTTAAAGTCGGTGCTTAGTAATTTTCAAAATATAGTAATTTTTATGTTTTACTTTGCACCAACTTCAAGATGTTTTAGATAATATATATTAATAATAATAGCTTTAGAAATAAGTTATTTTATACATTTTAGTTTTTTAGTTTTTGAAGTCGGTTTTTTTAAACGAAGTTTTTATTTTTTATTTGTTACTCTTTAGTGTCTAGCTATGTATGGGTGGACCTACGAATGGTACCGCGCTTCTTAAAAAATATAGGTCCCAAGAACCGGGAACAAAAAAATGTTCGTAAAATGAAAACTACTGGGCCAAACTATGTCAAATTTTTAGGGGACCACATGGCAGCTATTCCGCGTCGATCAAAAAAGAATCACGTAAATCGAATCATAAATCTCAGAGTAATCGGTGTACATATGGAACGGAGTGAAAATTATTTTCATGAAAAATGTTCATAAAATGAAAACTACTGGGCCAAACTATGTAAAATTTTTAGGGGACCAATTAGACGCTATTCCGCGTCGAACAAAAAAAGAATCACGTAAATCTGATTATAAATCACGGAGTAATCGGCGAACATACATAAAAAAAGCAACAACAAATAAAAAAGATCCCGACGAATTGAGAACCTCCTCCTTTTTTCGAAGTCGGTTAAAAAGTACCTCATAAACCGGGCATTAGTTAATCATGCATTGTTATCCAAACTAAATATATTTTATACTTAACTAAATATTTTTTATTAGGTCGGGGAAAAAGTTTCTTCGCATTTTATATCAAAATTCAAAAGGTTTTTTTATAAAGTTTATTTACATTTGACTAAAGTATGTAGGTGCCATTTTGTTGGATAACTTTGTGTCATCTTGTAGATAGGGACGTGATCCCATTGCTATAAAAATTTTGGGGCTTCTGATCAAAAAACTGCGACAAGTGGATTTGGCAGTCCTCTCGTGATGTTAACCTGACACTGCCTAAGGAATTCTGCAGAGACCGGAACAGATGAAAATCTGAAGGTGCAAGGCCAGAACTATACAGCGGATGCATTAACACCTCCCAGCCAAACTCTCGTAATTTTTGCTGAGTGGCTAAAGATGTGTGAGGTCTAGCGTTATCATGGTGAAAAACCACACCCCTTCTGTTGATTAATTCCGGCCGCTTTCTCTCAACTTTTTGCTTTAATCTCATCAATTGTTCGCAGTACAGTTCAGAATCGATGGTCCTGCCTGGCGGTAACAGCTCATAATGAATAATGCCCTTCAAATCCCACCATACACACAGCATCACCTTGTTGCGAGTTAACCCGGGTTTCGCCACAGTCTGTGAAGCCTGACCGGCCTCTGACCACGATCTTTTTGGCACGTTCTTGTCGTACGTGATTCACTTTTCATCACCAGTTATCAGCTTCTTCAAAAATGGTTCGGTTTCATTACGTCGTAATAAAGAATCACAAATGAGTACACGGTTCATAAGGTTTCTTTCAGTGAGCTCATGAGGCACCCAAATATATCGAGCTTTTGTGGGTACCCAGCTTTTTTCAAATGCGCCAAAACCGTTTTGTGGTCAATTCCCAGTTCTCCAGCTACATCGTAACTACTAATATGCCGATCTTGCTCCACTTTTTCAAAAATGGCATCAGTTTTATCCGTAACAAGGCGACCAGAGCGATGTGCATCTTTGATATCAAAATTTCCGGATTGAAAACGCTTAAACCAAATTTGCGCTACTCTCACAGATACTGCATTAGGTCCATAAACATCATAATTTTTTTCGCGGCTTGTTTTGCATTTTTACCTTTTTTGTAGTAAAATTTTAAAATGTATCGAATTTCTTCATTAGATTCACTCATTTTAACAATAAGAAAAACAAATGAAAATCAAACATTTTCCTTATTTGAATTTGGAATTATCTTCTTTAAAATTAAAACTTTTAATGATACCAAAACCAGCCAGATACAAATGGTATAGCCAAAGAGATCTTATTACAAGTTCATACATACTATATGCGAAAAGACTATGTCCCCAACCTATTATATGCAAAATTTCATCTCAATCGGTTGAGTTAAAAATCAGTTGCAAGATTTGACTCGAATATATATACAAGCAATCATATATCAAAAAAATGATCTTACATATAATTAGGTAAAGGAATAAATAGTATTTGGCGTAAGATAACTATTTACTCTTGAGAATATCACACAATTTCTTGAATCAGTGGCTGCTGTTAATCCGATAACAGGCAGCAAATTGGTTTGTTATCGACAAATATATACCCTTGGCTAACACCGAACACGTAACACTTGTGATGCAGGTCGCGTAATGTAATGTACTATCCCCTAATATTATTATGGATAATTTATACCTAAGAGATTTACGGTATGTTTCCATAAATCACACACTAAGCTATCACATAATTATATTATAATGTTAGTTCTGATAAGACCTCATGGCTTTATGATAATTAGGGATCTCTACGCGGCCTCACTTGTGTAAATTTCGAAAATGTATTTCATAAAAACTACCCTAAGTATCAGGATAAATGTATCCTATGTTTAACCCCGTTATTGTAAGTAGTTATTTGCCAGGTGGTCGCCCCTGGTCATAAAGTATGTCGCCATAACAGCCTTGAGCTGTGTTCCGTCATTAGTGACCAGGTTCCAGTCTTCTTTAAGAGAGCAGCAGCGCATTTATAGCACTTTTGGTGTTGCAAATGTCCATAGGTGATGGTAACCGTTTTCCATCAAGAGGGCCGTCTGCCTGTCTGCTGAACTCCTTCAATAAAAAAAGTACTTGTGGACATATATAGCAAATTACATAGTAATCGAATAATTCCTAATCTGTTAAAGGAAACAAACAAATATATACCTACATAATTTGACTGATTGTCTCTCAGTCTACGTACAGTTAAGGGTTTCGTAAAAGTGAGGTCTATTTTTGTTATATAACTACGGACCCCTAAAAATCGTTTGATTAAGAAGTCTCAAAAATTATTAAATAGGCAATCTGGTTAAAACTTTTTTCTTTGAATATAAATATGTTTCAATCAACTTGCCATGTCAACTTGCATAACAAGTGAACCAAGCGTCGAAATTGTTTATATAATTATTTATATACCAACTTAATCTAATTGCTATGCGGTTTATCCTTACCTCGGTGAATTTCTTTTATTTGTACTGTACAGGTAATTCGTTTACCCGTGAGAACAGTTTCAACACGTGCCTTCGTCTAGACGAATTGACTGTAATGGACTTTGTGCCCGCACGAATGTGGACCATCTTTCCCCTCTGTTTGCTCGGTGAACGTAGTATTTATAGAAAGATATGAACATTGAAACTGCCTAGTTCCTTTCCTATTATTAAATATTGTGACTTCTTTGGATAGTAGCCTGCTTTGCTTGTGGGGTTGTTGCTGCGTTCGATGATGACTACGTCGTATTAGAAGACTAGAGCCTTTTCAACAATGCATCATTTTAATAGTGAGATACAGGATTAAACTTCTCAAGGTTTACGGAGGAAACTTAATGTTATTATATTTTATGTTAGAATCCGCTCAATAATCTATGGAGCTACTCCTGTCACTACGTTTTCCTTTGTTAAATTTCATAACGCAGGCCTCTAAAAAACTCGAACAGATATTTTATTTTAGGCTAAGTGGCCACTGGAAGCAACTGAAGATCCTGAAATGGGTTTCTGACTCATTAAATGTAGTCTATCTTTAAATTCGATGGATCAGCAACTTCATAAGATGACTTATTGAGCATGAATGTGGAAGTTGAAAGTGGATCGTTATTCATGTAGCAAACTTGCATAATCTAGAATTATAATATAACAATTCATACAATGATGTATAAAGTCGTGGTAGCGTAATGGCTAGCTCACGCGTCCTGAACTCAAAGGTCGCGGGTTCGATCCGGAACCGGAACGCATGCACCACTTAGGCTGTTTTCTGACCTAATGTGCATATTGTTACAATTACCACGTGCTAACACCGGTGAAGGAAAACATCGTGATGCAACCTGCACATCGAGATAACCGATGTGCCAAACCTGCAAAGCCGCCTTGGACAAGCGTGGCGGGTAGGGTATACTGTCCATTCCCCTACAGTGAAGGCCCGAGCCCAGCAGTGGGACAGTTATGGGCTGCTGTTATATTATTATATATAATTTATACCCGACAGAATGAAAGAGTTAGACGAATAAGTGTAAAAAAACTTAGTCAATAAATAAATAGACTTATTTATCCTATCTCTTTATGGAACAAAGAATTGAATCTGTTCAAATCAAAACTTAGTAGACGTCCGACCTCAGCAATTAAGTCACTCGAAATATTTAATGAACAGTGCTAGTTCCACGGCGGAAATGACACTTAATCGGCTTAACTTCGCCTCAAAACTTACTCCAGGCAGCGCCCCCATCTCACCCCACCAAACGCCTCCTTACAAGACATACCCACTGCATCAAAGAAGTTAGAGAATGTGCAATTATGAGATTGTTTTAATTTAGAAACAATGTTGTTGAAGAATTTCCTTACTTCGAATAAGCTCGCTGAAAACCCAAACCAGAATTCTTGGTTTCGTCCAACATTGTTACGCGGTTATTGCTCGCTTTCGATCTTTTAATTTGTTTTTTTGCAATAAACCACATACTCGGGGAGATATTAAATGTTTTCTGTTTATTACGCTCTGCCTGAAATAACAAAAGGTTTTGTGCCTCTATATTACGTTGTATATAAAAAATGGAGAATCGCGGCTTTACTTGCATAAACTTCGGTTATTGAATTTTCCGAGTAGGTACAGAAAAACCGTGTATATTCAAGTCTTTTTATTTTAGAGATAACCATCCGCATTTTATTCATTTGCTGTAGGTTGCCATATTAGCTCATGCTGTCTGTATGGACTGCTTGAGTAGTTCTTCGAACCTAATTTCCATAGATAAAAGCCGCGTGCTTACGGTGAATAAAAAATCTACAAGATCTGACAAGCTACATTAATCGGATCCATGTGTAACAGCCGCTGGTCGGTTAATTGCATACGGTTATTCAATGAACGTTCCTACATCGTTCGTTTCCCTAAAATGGGAAAGCCAGACATTAATAGTGTGACATTTATGGGCTAATATTCTTATTAAATTCAAGCCTGAGAGAAGGAAATAAATTTTTTCTTATTTATATAATCTGAATAGAAAATAAAATTCATTTCTAAATGTAAACGGCTAAATGTAAATAGCATGCTCACTATAATGGCTTGACATGAATAATGAATCAGCCAGCCGAATGTTTGTTTTGTGCTTCCGTGTGAACCTCTCTAAATACACTCGAACTGCGATAACAAGGGATACGAGATCTCGAAGACGTCGACGTCCGAAATAAAGTTAGGACCAACATTTAACTAGTTGGAGCAAACAAATACAGAGTGCGATTCTAGTGGCGTGAACTGCAATCCAGCCGTAGACCAACCCACTCTTAACTTGTTCGTAACGACTTCAAAAACGTCTAGGAAAACATTTTCTCGTAAGTAGAGACGACACTGAACGAGATCAAGATCCGCTAAAGTTGGCCTTGTATTTAAATAGGTGAGACGTTTACTCCCATTTTCCCGAAAGTAACTGACCGAATGCTGATGGTAGTTCTAGAGCTATTTTGATATTCCGATTTGGTATTCCGTGTAGTTATTGTAATATGTACGAAAGGTTTCATATCTAAAAGTAAGAAATATATTCTTCCTTAATACATCCTTACAGTGTAAACCTATATATTATGTAACTACCTTATATACCTGTGGCGAATAACTACAATGTAATATTTTAACAACGATGAAAATTGTATCTCTTTGAGCTGATTTTTTATTTTCGGGAAGAAAAAGAAGTCACACGGTGCTAGGCTAGGCTGCGCCGCGGGTCTACCTCTGGTGCATAGTTTTTGTTTTAAGGAGCAGACGTTAATACAGGATGCATTGTAATTAGTTTTTATGTTAGTGCTATTTGCAACCGAAAGACTAATTTCATTTTGTATTACTAGCATATATATATTATATACTGAGTTTTAGCCAACTCGGTCCAATAGTTTTCCATGAAAACGGAACTGACAGACAGACCGACAGACAAACAGAGTTACTTTTGCATTTATAATATCCCTATTAATATTATAAATGCGAAAGTATGTATTTAATACAACATTGGAAAATTATATTTAAATAAATAATAGTTTAAAAAAACTAAAAAAAACACGCTTTTATAAAAAATCCAACTAAAAAAACAAAAAATAAAATTTAATATAATATAAATAAAGCGTGGGGTGTATTCAATTAATAATATAATATCTTAAAAAGCGCTTTGAATACACCCCACGCTTTTTTATATTATATTAAATTTTATTTTTTGTTTTTTTAGTTGGATTTTTTATAAAAGCGTGTTTTTTTTAGTTTTTTTAAACTATTATTTATTTTTCATTTTTTAGTTGATTTTTGTTTAAATGTTTTTAAATACAAGCTTTTGAGATCCTGCATATCATGTAGCAGCAGAGTGCTAGCCAAGACAAGTAAAACGAGCCCAAACACGACGGGTCTATCTTGTTTAGTACAGGAGTTCCTATGGCCACCTTCCGACTCCATCATCAGATCAGCTCCATGGTACCATATTATTGCATTGTCACGCGATATAAACATACGAGCCCAAACACGAAGGGTCTATCTTGTTTAGTACAGGAGTTCCTATGGCCACCTTCCGACTCCATCATCAGATCAGCTCCATTGTACCATATTATTGCATTTTGACGCGATATAAACATACGAGCCCAAACACGACGGGTCTATCTTGTTTAGTACAGGAGTTCCTATGGCCACCTTCCGACTCCATCATCAGATCAGGTCCATGGTACCATATTATTGCATTGTCACGCGATATAAACATACGGGCCTAAACACGAAGGGTCTATCTTGTTTAGTACAGGAGTTCCTATGGCCACCTTCCGACTCCATCATCAGATCAGCTCCATGGTACCATATTATTGCATTGTCACGCGATATGAACATACGGGCCCAAACACGAAGGGTCTATCTTGTTTAGTACAGGAGTTCCTATGGCCACCTTCCGACTCCATCATCAGATCAGCTCCATGGTACCATATTATTGCATTGTCACGCGATATAAACATACGGGCCCAAACACGAAGGGTCTATCTTGTTTAGTACAGGAGTTCCTATGGCCACCTTCCGACTCCATCATCAGATCAGCTCCATGGTACCATATTATTGCATTGTCACGCGATATAAACATACGGGCCCAAACACGAAGGGTCTATCTTGTTTAGTACAGGAGTTCCTATGGCCACCTTCCGTCTCCATCATCAGATCAGCTCCATGGTACCATATTATTGCATTGTCACGCGATATAAACATACGGGCCCAAACACGAAGGGTCTATCTTGTTTAGTACAGGAGTTCCTATGGCCACCTTCCCACTCCATCATCAGATCAGCTCCATGATACTATATTATTGCATTGTCATCGACCTTTGACAGGTGTGCAAAGTATGAATTAAATCTGATCGTTCAAAGTAGGACAAAATCGAGCTCAAAGGGGTCGGTTACTGACATACTGACATACTGACTGACATACAAGTGAAGCTAATAAAAAGCGTGTAAAAAAGGAATTAAATAATAAAATATCACTAAAAAAACTACAGTATGTCTATTTGTCTATATCATTCTTAAGTCATAATTATCATGTCATAAAAAAATCGTGATGTATGTTAAATATAAAAGTCGTAAAAACGTCGGATAAACCTAAATCAAATAAATTACCGCGCTTAAAACCGTTAAAACGTAGTTTTATTATAAAAGTCATTATATTTAAAAAAATATATGAATGTAGTCAAAGTCAAAATAATGAAAATAAAATATACGAGTATACTATATGAAATTACTAGACCGTCACTTAATTATTTTCTTTTTAATTTAAGTCCTAACCTTAAGTAAATTGCCCATAAAAGGATCGACATAATTGCATAGAGCATTGTATTGTTAGCAAGTATGGTTTAAAAATGTGTTTTTAGTATAATTGGTTTTTATAAATGGCATGTGTTGAATCTCTTGATATGTAACTCACCTATTGTCTTAGATTAAATTTTTCACTGCTAGCACATTTTCTTCCGTTACAGCTATCAAAAGGCGTCCACTTCTTTCTTCATCCCCCAAAGTTAGTCGACCGCGCTTGAATTTGTTGTACAAACGACATGAATGCTGTTTGACATATATCGTACGATTCGTCCGGTTCAGATGACACTTGAAATCGTAAAAAATCATAGCAAACAATGTGCAGGGAAATTTTGAAATTCGAACGTACCTATTTTTAATTATAAATAATCATATTTTCAAAATAGATCATAACTGGCTCTCATAGAGTATAATAGTAGAGTGTAATAGATAATAGTCTCTCATACATAAAAACATTTTTCGCAATACTTTCTGAGTGGCCTGGTAACTATCAGTAGGTACATATAAACTTACAAATAAGTTCATTGTTCAAGTAACAACGCCAGGAGTCAATATGTATCTACAACAGAAAATGGAAACATCTAGCTTAGTATTTTTAAGTTTTCTTGGCACGGTACCGAGCTCGGCTGTTCCTACAATTAAATTACATGTAGATGGTTCCAGCCACTTAAAATATTTTAAAAAGAATTGAGATAATGTGCTATTCAAAGAATTCCCACAGCACTACTTATAATAAATATTGTAGATAAACTGTCCTAACATCAAGTAATAATAATATTTTATATTCCTATGGACTTAATCTATTACTTAGTATTGATACTTATCATAATTCGCATCTTTAAAATAAGATGAACGTGTATTTTTTTGTAATTCTTTGTTGAATTAATTCAGATCTCCAAAATGGGTAGCATCGGCTATATCTGCAATTCAACAATGCACGCTGATTCAACCTTCCCAGTTCCTACCTCTGAATAAACAATGGGCATAATTCACTACAAGCTGCTCCGCTCCGCTCCGACTCTACCGAGAGGCTGAAATCACCGAACCAAATCGCAAATGAAGCGCCGGCCATACAGCACTAATATGCTATATGCGGACTTCTAACTTGCGAAATATGTTTACATGCACTTTTTACGAATAACTAACTAATAATAATAACGAATAGCGGCGGTGGCCGCTTTCTGTCACGTGGGCCGTTTGCCTATTTGCTGAACTCATGCAATAAAAATAAACTATTAATGAGATAGTAAGTTTATTTCGTCTTCGTAATGAATTTGAATTGATTTCCATAAGTTTAATAAAGGTAAATATGCATAAAGGCGGAACCTGAAAATTATACGTTTTTTTTATATACAAGACTTTCAATATGGTTTGCTATGGTATAATAACGAAATTAAAATTGTCGGAAAGCGTTCATTTAGGCAAATAATTAATAAGCAATTCAATTACCTTAGAATATACACATACTGCCTACTATGCTAATGTTATTATTGTAAAGTAATAGGGCACGTTACCAAACACTTGTGATTTTGAGCACAAACACATACATACACATACATTTATCTGTGCAGGAACGGAGAAAGAATACAATTTCCTGCGGCCAGGCGGCCTGTCGTAAGAGGCGACAAAACAACCCGCAGCCAGGTTGTAGGGCATTTTACCCAACTGGATGGCTACCACCCCTGGTCTAAAGTATGTCGCCATAACAACCTTGTGTTGTGTTCCGGCATTAGTGACCAGGTTCCAGTCCCCCTTAAGAGAGCAGCAGCGCATTTGTAGCACTTTTGGTGTTGCAAATGTCCATAGGCGATGGTAACCGCTTTCCATCAAGTGGGCCGTCTGCCTGTCTGCTGAACTCCTGCCATAAAAATAAAAAAAGTCAACTTTAAAACAATCAATATCTTACAATTTATTAAATTTTAAAGCATATTTTATTAGATTTAAAACTCCAAAACACTTCCCAATTCCCGTAAAAACACCATACCTACTACATAAATTAACTACATTGCTAAATAGTGCTAAAGACAAATCTTTTTTGCTGTCATTTAGTTTATCACAGTGGCAGGCAAAGGAAATAAATCCATACAGCCTTATCTGATGTTAGCCTTATATGCTGTTTGGATTTATTTCCTTTGCTTACCACTCTGATGAATTAAATAACAAGAAAAGTCTTTAGTAAAGAAAAAATACTTTTTGGCGAGAAGTAGAAACAAAAAGGACACAATTAGCTTTAAAATACTCAAATTATTATTATGTCGTCTGCATCAACAAGTAATCGTTTTTTTTTTGTAGGATGTTACTTAAAAATGGTCGATGTTGGACACATGTGTTACACAAGCAAAAAGAATGTCAAGAAACTATATGAATATTTAAGTACACATAATGTTTTAACAAGTAATACTAAGTGTAAAAAGTGTGGACAATTGCGTAATATAAATTATAAATCGGGACTATTTTCTTGTAATAAAATAAATGAAGAACTAACGAAAAAACTTTTAAAAAAGCCTCAAAAGTATAATTATAAAATATCGTTATTTAAGGGAACATTTTTTTAAATCGTTAATTTAGCTAAGTGGAAAATATTTAATTTTATATTATATATCTTATTTATATCTGAGTATACCGCGTAATACATTACAAACATTTATTACAAATGATTTAAATATTACTAATCATACATATTGCGACTGGAGTAGTTTTATAAGGGAAGTTTTTGTAGACTGGGCTATACGCCATTCATCTCAAATGGGTGGTGAACGCGTAATAGTCGAAATTGACGAGGTCAAATTTGGACGTCGCAGATACAACAGAGGTAGGATAGTAGCTGGACTGTGGGTTTTTGGCGGAGTCGTAAGAAATAATAATAAAAAAACAATTCTTTATCCCTGTGCAAAATAGAGACAGTGACATTTTAATTGGTTTAATTAAAACGCATATCAAACCAGGGTCTATAATTTATTCATTGCTGGAAAGCGTATGACAGCTTATCGCAAGAAGGTTTTGAACATCTAACTGTAAACTATGGTTTGAATTTTGTCAATCCAGTCACTGGTGTACATACCCAAAATACTGAAAGGTTGTAGCGCGACATAAAAGCCTATGTGCCACAATACGGTCGCAGTGAAGAACGCTTCACTGGATATTTAGCAGAGGCTAGATTTCGCCAAACTTTCACTAGCGCTGGGAACAGATTCCATGAGTTCTGGAAGGCAGCTGGTATACTATATCCTCCCAGAAACTAGGTAAGTCCTTACGAATACTAATATATCACATCACATCAAATACACTTATTTAGGTTGGGCTAGCTTCAGACCAGAGCTTAAACATGCAATGCCAATGTTAGCAACACAAGAAATAGGTCGAAGGTTGCGACCACAGAGAAGGACAGTGGGTTAGGTTAGCTTCAGACCAAAGCCCACGAGCCGAGCGAGCGAAGCGAGCGTACCGCGGCAGTGGTTGGCAAGTGGCAGGACCGACTGGTTACCATTAATTATGATTAAAGTATTAGAGTCCATATTTAAAGTCTTTGAATACAAAAAATGCGTAATTTTCAGGTTCAGCCTTTATGCATATTTACCAATTTTACCTTATATAGGGTTCCGTAGAAAAATAGCAAGTACTGAACGTTCTTCCACGAAACCCTTTAAAAGCGTGGGTAGCATTTAAAGGCGTATGATAGTATCTGCATTCTGCACAAGAAACTCTATTCTTGTAACTGTAGAAATTTAAGTCAACTATATTTTTAGTCTTCTGTTTATATCTTTGATGAGACATGTCTAAAATATCTTATATAAGTTTATATCTATTTAGTGTTATGTATGAAGTAATAAGTAGCCACGTGGAAATCGGATTCACACATAGTGTATTTCTCTATAAAAGACATCACGGATATAAAAGTCATATTCAGCATGTTAAACATAATCTATGACTTCATTATAAAATATCACGTTTGATACGTGATATTTTATAATGAAGTATAAAATATCACGTATCAAACGTGAGTATACTCAATCATAATCACTAATTGCTTATAAATGATTATAAGATGTTTCTGACACGCACCGCTCGCTACTACGCGGCGGGTACTTTTTTATATTTTTTTTTATTAAAACGCAACAATTGTGATTTAAGAGTTTTATAAATAACGAATATAAATAAACTAGTCTTCTTAGACTTAAATAACTTTAAGGGGTTATTTCGAAAACTATAAGTGTAACTATTACTTTATAGTTATGCTTAACCAAGCTTTCAAAATTAGGTCAATTTAGCGAAGGACTATGTTTTGACCTTACGTAGCTATATAAGTACATACCTACAAAGTATAGAAATCAATTTTTTTTAAATTAAATTTATATGATAATAACATTCTGCTGATTATCTCGTTCTGATAATTATGTCAAATACACGGCATTTTAAACGGGAACACCCACACAAAGCATCGACATTTTCGAGGTTCTGAATATAGAATGGGAAAGGTTTCTGTTACGTATACATACATATGTATGTACACAAAAGAGTATTATTGGCGGCATTTAGCCTGGCGACATTTGCGTTGATGTTTCAATTGACCCGAACTGGTAGCCAACTTAGAATATACAATATATTGTATTTGTATACGTATTTCCTAGTATTAATTAAATTTCTTTATTTTAGTGTATAATTGTCTCGAGACTATGTCGGAGTTCTTCTGAAAATAAGACGTTGGTTGAGTGGTGTTTTCTACAAAGCTGTTTGAGCCGTAGGCCTGTGTGCTGCTGCTGTGATTCAGAAATAAAAAACCCTTCAATGAATACTAAGAATATAGAATTTCAGATGTGTTAGAGAATTCCCATTACTAAGTTTTTTTTTTTGTTTCATGCTTTAATATAAAATAAATATAGCTAGATCAAAATAAATAATAAATAAATTTTCAAAAACGAATAAAAGTATGCACCCTTTGAGCTTCTTATACGTAACTAAATATTAGAATCATATATTATTTAAAATTTAGTTTCATATAACAGTTATTATACTGCTAATGCTAATATTTACTTGAAACCAGATGGTTGTAAAAATATTAATTACGTGAAATTATGTATATAATTATGTGAAACAGGCGTGGTAATATAATGTAGGTATGTATCCTTAGTCAAAACATCTTTATCTCAAACTATAAGTAGGAATCTATAAATTTGATCAACGTAAGCATGAGTAGCTAGGGTACACAGAAATAAATCAAGTAGTTCGATGGCTATGCTATGGGCAAATAGATAGTTCTCACTTCCGACACATGTTTTCTCGGGCGCGACACAAGTAACTGGTCACGTAGAATATTGACGCCTGCAGCTATCCATTCACGTGGGACAATAATACCTTATCTATGGTGAGATGATTCTATTTTTGGATATTATGCTCTTTTTGATTTTTATTAGGTTTACATACTTGTTTGCAGAAACGGATTCCTTATACAATGGGCATGCATGTCTGTCTATGTAGTACATAATATCACAGCCATGTTTAACAAAATCTATTAGCTTTCTAATTTAGCCAATCACTGTCCTCTGCTGAACGTAGACATCCCCAAGTCTGCGCCTCATATCCCGGTCTCCCGCTCTCCTCCTCCAGCCCCTGTCAGTGACCTTACGAGGGTCGTTGGTCCAACGGACTTAGGGGCTACGTTTACCCTGATGCGGTCTACACTCCAGGACGTTTTGCTCCATCGACTGTCAGTCCTGACTTGACCAGACTACTGTCACTTCAAATTTTGCAAGCTATGTTGGTCACCTTAGTTTCTTACGGATTTCTGCAGATGGAATTTGACAGAAAAGCATATTATGTGTTTTTAAATTGTGAAAATAGTAATTATTAAGTGTACTCACCAAGTCACCATAGCAGAACAGATAGGCAAAAAATCGAAATGTGTGCTGGGACACATATTAGAAGTGAAACTTCAACGGACAAGTGGAAAAACGAATCGCAACGGACAAGTGGAAAAACGAATAGCAACGGATAAGTGGCAAAACGAATCGCAACGGACAAGTGGAAAAACGAATGGCAACGGATAAGTGGAAAAACGAATCGCAACGGACAAGTGGAAAAACGAATCGCAACGGACAAGTGGAAAATATTCAACTGACAAGTGATAAAATGAATCGCAACAAAATTTTGACTTGAAGTTTTACGGGCAGGTTTTCAAATTGGACAAGTACATTAACAATCTGCCCGTAAAACTTCAAGAAAATATTTTGTTGCGATTCATTTTATCACTTGTCAGTTGAATATTTTCCACTTGTCCGTTGCGATTCGTTTTTCCACTTGTCCGTTGCGATTCGTTTTTCCACTTATCCGTTGCCATTCGTTTTTCCACTTGTCCGTTGCGATTCGTTTTGCCACTTATCCGTTGCTATTCGTTTTTCCACTTGTCCGTTGCGATTCGTTTTTCCACTTGTCCGTTGAAGTTTCACTTCTAATATGTGTCCCAGCACACATTTCGATTTTTCGCAGGTTTACTGCAAATTATGATTTGGTTAGGTTAAGTACATTTTAATGGTGTATGTAATACGCTACCCACGCACCGACCATTTTTTACGTCAACACTTTTGTTGTTCGTTGTCGTTCACTTTTGTTATGACTTTCGAAAAACTGAACAGTTGGCAAAGTTTTCTTGTTGTTATTTTTGTTTACTCAACAAACTCTATTTATTTATTTATATTTTTTTTACACATACCACAAATAGAGGCAGTGATGCCTTGTCACGTGGAGAGCAGAGCTATAGTTCGATGCAAACTTAAGTTTGCCTCCATTAATAGCGGCTCGGAACATCGCACTTTCCGATGCGCAGAACGCAATTTTAGGTATTAGAGGGATGAGGTAGTCTGAGGACGCGGTATATCCTCGCTCGCTCTCTCGCTAGCTTTCTCGTTTACGAGACTTTCCCGGCGCTCGGCTCACCAGAGCTGCCAATTTAGCGCTTTAGGAGCTAGATATAGCGCTTTTTAGGGCAATCCAGCTCCCAATTTTATTAAACAACTTCCAGCGCAAAATCTTGCGCTTTTTATAATATGCAAATATCTAATTAATTTTATAATAAATATATATGAATATCTATACTAATATTATAAAGAGAAAAGATTAAATTCTTTGTTTGCATTGAAGAGGCTCCAAAACTACTTAACCGATTTGAAAAATTCTTTCACTGTTGGCAAGCTTCACAATCCCCGTGTGACATAGGCTATATTATGTTTACAAAAAAATTAGGGATCCTTACTAAAACTCCAATAACGTAACCCAAGGTGTAAAAAATATCTAAAATCGCGAGCACTGCGAAAACTATTGATGATAGAATGAAATAATGTACTACGACTTTGCAGAACACATCATTATCTACAAAAAGTGTCGCGACAGCATATGTCTAACTATTATAGTTATGCCACAATAAGTGTCCTTTTATTTCAATAAATTAATTAAAATGCCGCCGCTAGAACAGGCACTTTATTTGTATCTTGATATTCATCCTTATCAAAATAAATTACTTAATATTCAAGACTGCTTCAATACCTTTATATAACTTTTTGAATTATTCAATTCGGACATTCCATTCGAAAGATATCACGAGTTTAAAAAGTATTAGAACACTGGGCTTTGATTTGACAGAAAAAAAGTATTTCAAAAAATATTTCAAATATACTTACACACCGCGGAGAATACCAACAGAGCAGATGTAACTCCTATAATATATATTTTGTCTGTATAGTGTAATACACTACACACGCACCGACAATTTTTTTCTGTCAACACTTGTCGTTCACCTCGTTGTGACTTTCGAAAAACTGAACCGTTGGCAAAGTTTTCTAGTTGTTAATTTGTTTTCTTATTGGAACATCCCACTTTCCGATGCGCAGAATGCGATTTTAGGTATTAGAGGGACGAGGTCGTCGGAGAACGAGGTATATCCTCGCTCGCTCTCTCGCTCGCTTTCTCGTTTGCGGGACTTCCCCGGCGCTCGGCTCGGCTCACCAAGTCTGCCACTTTAGCGCTTTTTAGGGCAACCCAGCTCCCAATTTTATTAAGCAACTTCCAGCGCAAAATCTTGCGCTTTTTATAATATGCAAATATCTAATTAATTTTATAATAAATATATTTATGAATATCTAGACTAATATTATAAAGAGGAAAGATAAGATTGGTTTTTGCTTGCATGAAGAGGCTCCGAAATTACTGAACCGATTTGAAAAATTCTTTCACTGTTGGCAAGCTACGCTATCCCCGGGTGACATAGGGTATATTATATTTACAAAAAAATTAGGGATCATTACTAAAACTCCAATAATGTAGTCCAAGGTATAAAAAAAATACCTAAAATCGCGTGCACTGCGAAAACTATTGATGATAAAATAACAAATAAAATAAATTACTGAACCGATTTGAAAAATTCTTTCACTGTTGGCAAGCTACGCTATCCCCGGGTGACATAGGCTATATTATATTTACAAACAAATTAGGGATCATTACTAAAACTCCAAAAATTTAATCCAAGGTATAAAAAAAATACCTAAAATCGCGTGCGCTGCGAAAACTATTGATGATAAAATAAAATAATGTACTACGACTTTGTAGAACACATCATTATTTATAAAAAGTATCGCGACAACATATATCTAACTATTATAGTTATGCCACAATAAGCGTTTTTTTATTATAAAAAATTAATTAAAATGCCGCCGCTAGAAAAGGCTTTTTATTTGTATATTGATATTAATCCTTATCAAAATAAATTACTTCATATTCAAGACTGCTTCAATACCTTTATATAACTTTTTGAATTATTCAATTCGGACATTCCATTCGAAAGATATCACGAGTTTAAAAATGTAAGAATTAGTGACGGTGATCACGTGACTGTGACATCTTTTCGTGAGTCAAAACTCCATAAGACCCCCTCTATATAGAAGTTTCACTTCAAAAAGGAATTGTGTGTGTGCATTTCACACGCATTAGAAGTGATACTTCAGAGAATATACGCACAGAAAATTCTTCTGTAACTTAAATACAATACCCTTTCTTTTTTTTTAAGGCGGGGGAAATGCATTTCGCACACTACCGGGTCGTTTACTAGGGATTGGACGAAAGCGACGAGAGGTGAAGCCACGAATAGCTACCAGAGTCAATCGCCGGCTCGTGTGGAGAATAGATTATTCAATACTCCAGTATAACCACCCTCCTCCCATGTGCCCCGCGCTCATGGTAGGAAAAGCGTGAGACTTAGAACGTAGTTACGCCCACGCTAATCCTAGCGCATCAGTGCTTGAGAACTCCCCGGGAAGCAGTTCAAACTCACTTCATCAACAGGGGTTAGGACTCCTCCGCTCTCTAGATGCTGGAGGGTACCTGCAGCGGTACTTACGGGAGGAGATCTTGCACGTAACTGCGCCTCCGGGACCCCGACTGACGTCGGTACCCGCAAGGCGCATGCACAGCTCTCTCCCTAAATACAATTCCCTTAACTTACATTACATCCGTCAACATATTATAATTCAAAATAAACTTCTAAGTATTACTTTCAATTTTTCACTGTTTTAGTCTAAGAAATATTATTATCAGTTTTATTTCGATCCAAATTGGACCTATGTTTAATCATCGGTCTTATTGACTCTGTAATCTGTGCTGCAAAATGTAAAACTAGTATCTCATTCTTTCGCAGGCTTAGCCATATACATTATTTAATTGTTATATCTTTTTAGTGTCGCTTTTTCATTTAATCGAGTTTCAAATCACAACGATACTTAAGAAGTTTCACTTCAAAAACTCAGTATACATAGCTAAATTCATCGAAGGTTGTCAAAAAATATATTTTATTTTTTATTTATTTGAAACTGTTCTTTAAGTTGGCAGTAATTTATTGATTCTACTAGCCCAGAAATTGATTTGCACTGTGATATAACTATATCACACAGGAACACAACTGTGTTCCTTAGTAATTCTATTTTAATTTCGAGTGGAATATTCACTTAAGACTATAAAATTATTTATAAAATACTAAAATCAAGACTTTCATCTCGACATTTATGCAAATTGCCTAAGGCTTAGTAGACACCACGACGGTGTTGAAATGAAGATTAGCTAAGCTTAGAAAATATTAAAACCTAACAAACTACCTATCACAGTTGTTTCTTATAAATATTTTCACTGTACTGTACATACAATACTGTACTCTAATTATGTGGAGAACAAATATCTTAGCCATGCCGCCTCCGCCATGTCCCGGTCGAAGGGGAAGCCCCGAGATATGTTAGCTTGGTTGTGAAGGATGACATGCGTACCAATGGTCTCAAAACGGGGATGCAGAAGATCGCGCGAAGTGGAGTAGAAAAAGTAGGCAAGCGGACCCTGGGCGTCGGAGTAAATGCTCCGAACGCAACCGGGATTTAACGCTCGGATGATGATGATGACATACAATACTGTACTCGAAACCAATGAAAGTATAATAAACGCTTGAATTTTTTATTCCAGAATATGTATCTATATAATTTGAAAATTGTTGTTTGCTTAAATTAATTAGTGACAGTGAATAGCTGTTTATGGATATTTTTAGATTATTATAACTCAGATCAAATATGTTGCATTAAATCGAATTTTGATTTTTATATATTTTTTATACGTTATTAACCCAACTTAAAAAACAACATTAACATTTGTTAGATGCACATAATCTTTAGGTGTATGAATTCAGCACATTAACTTCTCACTGTTTGGCTTAAGTCCGTATTAAGGTCGTAAAAGACACCACGTTTATCGCGTTTGAGGGTTTTCAGAAATCAATGGGTAATTTTGATATACAAGTTTCCTAAAGTTGTATTACTTTATCTGACCTAATGTGTAACAATGCACACATTAGTGCCGAGTTTCTAAAGACAATATATAATAGATAAAAGACAATAATACATTCATTTACTATTGGATAAAATTTGAAATGCTAAGGTAATTAAATGGATGGTAAACTGACTTATGATCGGTTCCTACATCTTCCTATTCATACGCTTGCATTAACATGTGTAGAAATTTCACATTATTGTATAGAGCTTATGTCAAATTTTAATGAGTAGTTACGCAAAGAAACGGTTAGTAACATAAACAACATAGGAACCGGCCATTCATATTTCATGGCCCTTGTTATTGAATTGAGACATTATGTACTGCATTTTGTTTTTTTATTGTATGAGTTCAGATGACAGGCAGATAGTCCGACCCACCTGATGGACAGCTTTCCATCGCCCATTGACATTTGCAACAACAAAGGTAATACAAATGCGCTGTTACTTTCTAAACAGAGAATGGAGCCTGGCCACTAATGCCGGAACACAAGTTGTTTATAATTTAATGTTGAACAATCATTTTTAAGTCATGGTACCGCCATCTCATTGTTTCAACTTCGCACACACATTCTCGATACATACATATTTCCTCGCGCATACACACAACTCAAGGTTGTTTTAGCGAAACACTCTAGACCAGGGGTGGCAGACCAGACGTCTCATATAAATTTGTAATTTTAATTTAATATAAGCGCCTTGAAGTTAACCTTGAACCAGTTTAATATTATTTTAGTCAAGTAACCCTCGGATTAGAAACAATCTTTATTTAATATAAATGTATTGGTTTTGTTTCAGCCTTAGGTCTCGAGCCAGATTTCCTATACCCGCTGGAGAACGTGACCATTGCCCAGGGACGCGACGCAATGTTTACGTGCGTTGTGAACAACTTGGGAGGTTATAGGGTGAGTGGCGACTCCGCCACCGCCAGGGTGTGTATCAAACTGATTCATTGCAGCTAGCTGCTAGAAGAGCACCTCTATTCAGCACCGACGGTCTGAGATCTATAATAAGCTGCATCTAGCTATAATATAACACTATTTCAATCAACATCTCATTATAAAACTAAACAAATAAATTATAACAGTTAAACATTATATAAGTTAAAAAGAATGGAGGGATAATTCACTTACATAATTATAACAATGAATAATTAATTATGTACAACTGAAAAGAATAAAAAATAAAATAGGGTTTTAATATTCCTCGAGGGCCAACAAAATTTGCAATAGTAATATTTTTAGTTCACAATTTTACATACTTGAAAGAAGATACTCCTTATTCGTGTAATTTTCATTTAAGTTCTTGGCAAATTTATTATGAGCTGTGTCACTTTTGCCAAGTTTATACCTTAGAGATTCATTCATCTAAATCAGCAAAGAAATATCTCTTGAAGTAAAATGAATTTAAAGGGATAACTTGAATCACACTTGTTGAAAACTTCTAGTTCGTCTGATGCCTTATACCAAGTAGACAACGAAAGTAATCGTAACTGTCTATAAAATTGTAGATCTCAGCCGTTAGACTCTGTGCACTAACTTCACACTTCTATAGCACACGATCTTAAATGCACCTCTTCAGCACTCTGTAACTTACGGGCACTATTAAATAGAACTTCTCTATCCTAGCATAGAGTGTTACACCACAAATGCACCAATAATCTGCAAGTTTGTACACAATAGTTACCCGTAGTTTTAGAACACTTCGCACCACTTGCATTTGACACTTGGTACACTTGCACATATAATTAAGGCCCAAGAACGTTGCGTATTACCCTAGCTGATTTGAACTGTTCTTGGGTTTTATAACAACCTTGCACAATTCAGTTTCTCAGTTTCTTTATCTTATGGGGAATAAATATAGCATGTTCTGACCCTGCACTATTTAATTAACTTAATCACTTCTCAAATTTTAACATTCAATAAGTTACAGTACGGCCAAGTAAATTGTGGTATAAATATTCTACTTTATTGCATTATAAAGTAACTAGAGTTTACCCCGCGGCTGTGCCGCGGGTTAACCTCTGGTTCCTGCTTCTTGTTTAAAGAGCAGGCATTAAATACAGGTTACATTGTACAACATTTTTATGTTAGTGCCATTTGCACCCCAAAAGTCGTTTTATATCGCGAACTATCCGATCTCCTGGCATGAGTATATATGTCCATTTTCGGCATTAAAACTACAATTAAACAAAATTACAATAAAAACGATCCAGTGTTCCCAGTGTTTTTTCGAAAACTTATCAGAAAGACATATCGAGTTACTATCGCACTTTTATAGACGATGAATTTTTATATCTATGAACTTGAGAAATGATTGGTTTCATTCATACTCTCAACCTCTATTTCATGCCGTCTTACTTTTATTTATCTATGAAAATTACAAAAATGACAAAAAGGACAAAAACAGCAAAAGGACAAAAAAACAAAAATGACAAAAAGAGCTAAAAGGACAAAAAGGGGAAAAAGAGAAAAAGGAGCAAAGGAGAAAAAAGATCGAAATGGACAAAAAGGGCAAAAAACGAAATTGTCAAAAAAGGACAAAAATATCAAAATGGACAAAAAAAAGCAATAAGAGCATAGAGAGCAAAATGGACAAAAAGAGCAAAAACAGCAAAATGGACAAAAAACAAAAAATAGCAAAAAGAGCAAAATGGACAAAAAGACCAAAAACAGCAAAATGAACAAAAATGAGCAAAAAGAGCAAAAGAGCAAAATGAAATAAGGACAAAAGAGCAAAAACAGAAAAAGAGCAAAAATATCAAAATGGACAAAAAGAGCAAAAAGAGTAAAAAGAGCAAAAGAGCATAAAGAGCAAAATGGCCAAAAGATCAAAATGGACAAAAAGAACAAAAAATAGCAAAAAGAGCAAAATGGACAAAAAAGAGCAAAAACAGCAAAAAGAGCAAAAAGGAGCAAAAAGAGCAAAAGAGCAAAAGAGCAAAATAGCGAAAAGAGCAAAATGAATAAAAAGGTTAATAAGGACAAAAAGAGCAAAAAGAGAAAAAAGGCCAAATGGATAAAAAAAAGGTCAAAAAGGACAAAAAGAGCAAAAAGGTCAAAAAAGACAAAAAGAGCAATAAGAGCAAAATGGACAAAAAGAAAAAAAAATCAAAAAGAGCAAAAGAGCAAAAAGAGAAAAATGGACAAAAAGCACAAAAAAGGAGCAAAAGAGTAAAAAGAGCAAAATAGCAAAAAGAGCAAAATTAACAAAAAGGACAATAAGGACAAAAAAGAGAAAAACAACAAATTGGTCAAAAAGAGCAAAAAGGACAGAAAGAGCAAAAAGGTCAGACAAAGCAAAAAGATCAAAAAAGCAAAAGCAACAAAAAGGACAAAAAGAGCAAAACGTGCAAAAAGGACAAAATAACCAAAATGATGAAAATGGCAAATCACAAAACCAATCAAAACCTATCCCACTTTTGGGATAACCTTTACATAAATCTATCCCATTATCCGGGATGAAAAATATCCCTTGTCCACCCTTGGTATGAAAATTACATACATACCGATTTTCAGACAAATCGGTCCAGTAGTTTTTCCGTAAAAGCATAACAAACAAACAGACAAATATATTTTTATCCCGGAAACTAACCCATTTTTCGGGATAAAAGTATCCTATGTTCATCCTCGGTATCGAAAATATATATATACTGAGTTTCAGCCAAATCGGTCCAGTAGTTTTTCCGTGAAAACGGAACAGACAGACAGACAGACAGAGTTACTTTCGCATTTATAATATTAATAGGGATTAAAAAAACAATATCAACTTAAAATATAAACTACAAACTATACTACATTAAAAACTAAAACTAAATAAGAAAGGGAAAATAGCTAAAGATATAATATTGATCCCAAACCACTATCAATTACTGTGAATGTTCCCAAAATGCTACCAGGCTTTGCCTTGTTGTATAGGCACGCTCATTCTTTGAGCAAAATCGACACCAGCTTTCTGATCGCGTGTGACGTCTACTAGACGTATGGTGACGTCACAGCAGAGATTTAGAGTGTTAGGACCCCACGGATCCAGAGTTTCCACCAAATGCCGCAAATGTGTAACTTTTGCGGCGCTAGAGGCCATCCTGTTTGGCTACAGCAGAAACGGCCGTAGCGCACGTACTTAAAAGATACGCCGCCAGTGTCAACACAAGTAGCCTAAGGCGCGGTACATCTTCCAGCGAATTAGCGTCATCCGGAAATTAGTTTATCAATTTGTTTTCTAAGAGAGTATTTAGCTACCATTTTACATCATCATCTGTCTTGAATAAGTCAATCATTGTCAGGACGTAAACCGCGAAGCCCACTACGGCGAGCTCGTTTCATTGATCCGAGGATTTTACGTTGCAAAACAGTCACTTTAGGAAATTAAAATAAAGCCGGGGCAAACCCCCTTGGTCCCCGTTCAATCATTTCGAGAGACGATGCTCTCAAACTGTCCCAAGAGTGGCTCTAGGATGCCGTCATGTTTATTTAATATTGTTTTTTATGTGATGACACATTTCAGTATCAACATGGCTATGAAATTAAGATTCTATCTGATACTTATTATTAATTACTTATTATTAGTGGTCTAATTTTTATTGCTATAATAAAAACTGCACAATAATAATGTGAAAAGTAATAAATATACTCTCGATCCCAAACTATTCCAAACAAGATCTGACAATAGTCTCGTCGGGACCGTTAACGCAGATACTCAATTGCTAGGCAATCCGCCATGGAATTATATCACATACATTTCTGCTATACTATCGATTTAAGAGAAGTAATTAAAGTAGACTAATAACGTCTCGCCATGTGCTTCCACGAGCATTCCCCAGTGAGTGTGAGGCAACTTGAAATCCTTAAACAAACTCTTAACACTCCAAGAAATTATCTATATCCGCTTTCACACTAGCACACGCTTTTAAACAAACATTGACAATAACCCAGTTTTTAATATAAATTCGATATGCACCGCTGGTATGGATGAGTTTCAAAAAAGGGTAAATATAATTATTATTTGTTTGTTATTATCATTTATTTAACTCCTACGTTTGTTTCATACGATGCAATTCCAAACTAAAATTTAATGATATCTTTATTTCAAGGCCTTGGAATTACATCGTCCTTATTACAGCTCTACAATCCTTTCTTCGCTTATTTGAATAATGTAAGTAAAGTATTATATAAGCAATCAGAAAACAGAATTCAAGGAATGTTTGTAGACTGTAACATTAATCCAAAATTTACCAAAGCACTTCAGTCTTTGATATTATTTCTTAATTTAATGTAGTTCACTATTAGGCACCTAGATTAAGATATAGTATTTCTGCACAAGCACTTGTAAAAGAATTCTAAAATGTAGTTTAACTTCACTTTCTAGCGTCACTGTTAGTAAACTTCTTTTGCACTGTACTATATTGCACAAGTAAAATATTTAGTTGTATTAACGTAAATACAAAACAGAATTCAAAATTAAACCACGGTCCATGGAAAACATTATGTCAGAAAATCTATTTGGAAAACTTTAATAATTTTGTCTGCCAGACAATGTACTGAACTTGCTAATATAATATTTTTATTAAAACTGAAAGTAGAATGTCCAGTGTTGAATATTCTATACAAAAGTGTAAATGGCATATTTTTGTTAGTTTTTGTTACGGGTTTGCAGGAAATTAGCTTCTATTGCAATGTCGACGCTTTTGGTAAAGCGAGTGAAACGAGGGCATTTTTAGTGCGCCCGCAGCCCGCCTCATAGCAGCGACCAGACGAAAATGTAATTAAAAATTCCGAAAGCATTTTGCGCGGCGCGCGGCTCTCACAACGAGATAGTGTTGCCGGGTGCTCGAGGGTCGTTGTCGTGACTGCCTCTTGAGAAGCATTCACTTGTAATTAGACTTGTTCTGGCCACAAGTCTTCATATTTTACACAATAATCACGACAATTGGGTATTTGACACATATTACAATAAATTCTAAAACAATGTATATAAGAAAGGGCGTGCGTTAACTATTCTTGTATCATCTTTCAAGACAGAAATAATATTATTTACGTTTTACAATGTTCAATAAGCTATTTGACTATTTAGAATTATGACGTCACAACGCGGTACACAGGTAAAAAATCAAGGAGGTACTGACATTTTGTATTTTGATAAATATAATCTAAATCTCACTCGATTTAACTGTCAAGTACCCAACAATAGTCTTAGAAACCGATTTATTTATTTAATATTGTTCTAATGAATATCTTTGTTTGCTCTCTATGGATTTTCCATGGTTACATCCTGGCGTGGCTGTGATGCTGTGTTTTATGTATTGGAATGAAGGTCGCATGGATCAAAGCTGACACGAAAGCAATTCTCGCAATTCACGAACATGTTATCACAAACAATGCTCGCCTGAGCGTTACTCACAATGATTATAACACGTGGACGCTGAACATTCGGGGCGTGAAAAGAGAGGATCGAGGACAATACATGTGCCAAGTTAACACTGATCCTATGAAAATGCAGGTAATTGTTTAAAGACTTACATAATATTATATTATTAGCTCAAAGATCCTAGTAGGTACTGAATTCGGGCCTCCCTGTTCTTTGGAAGAAGTGACAGTATACCGGTAACTCTTATCCAAGAACGATTGGCGGGTTTTACATTTTCATCATTTTGATGTGCAGATTTCCTCACAGTATTTTCCTTCACAGTTAGGGTGGAGTAATGGGAATAATGTGCATATTGGGTCAAAAATTACTTATACACTGTATGCTCCTCGACTAGAATCCGATATCACAAAATTATAACGAGAT
Organism: Dendrolimus pini; assembly: GCA_949752895.1. NCBI lineage: Eukaryota > Metazoa > Arthropoda > Insecta > Lepidoptera > Lasiocampidae > Dendrolimus > Dendrolimus pini. Next base: position 14,632,113 of record OX457126.1, on the reverse strand, counting down.
GTGGCTTTTTAATTTACATAATTATAACGTGTTAATATAATGCTACATAATGTATTAATTAGGCACAGTTATTTAATTTCCAAAATAATAACATGTTAAGACTATCGAATATATATCCTATCTAGACATAACTCAAGAAAAACTGGATAAGCTTCAACGCCTTCAAAATATTAGTATCCGGTTCATATTTGGGTTGCGTAAATACGACCATATCTTCGAGTTTTGTAATAAGCTTAAATGGTTGCCTAGTCGGCTTCGCCGAAATGTTTAAAATGCAACTTTACTTTACTCTCAATAACTTTTTCAATCCCTGCACTACCCCATTTTTAAAGTTTTTTTTTAGTTTCCTCTATCAATCTAATTCCTGTAATTTGCGCTCAAATAAAAATCTTCTGCTAACAATACCTCAACACACTTCGTCCTTCGTAGGAAATTCTTTTGCCGTACAGGCTGTTTAGTTCGCCTGTGGAACTCCCTCCTCTTTGAAATCAGACAAGCTACACCCATTGCATAACACCTGTTTACAACTACATTTATGCAAGAATAAATATTTCATTTCATTTCCGTTTCTACATTCAATCCCTTAATCATTGATCATTTGTCAATTAAAATTATTTTTTTGCAATAAATAGATTTGTATTATTGTTCACATGTAATTTATAATTATAATTATAATTATGTTTATGTTGTTTAACATTAATATTTTTTTATTTAATTATATTTCATTACGATTAAATTTGTTTCAATTTAGTTAAACCACGAAATATTATTTAATTTTTTTAATGTATCCTTGGACACCGGATTGTCTGGAAGAGATCGCTATAAACGATATAACCGCCCATTGTTCTAATAGGAATATATTTATATTAATTTGTCTAGGTTTAAGTTATGGTGAACAATAATTTTCATTCATTCATTCATATATCGGAATAAAAAGTACTCTAATGAAATTAGTTCATCTGCAAGTCTATTCAGAGTATAGGAACTAAGTTTGAACAAATATCTTTCACAAAACCTTTATCATACCTACATATATGGAATTGATTTTCGTTTTCATGGCTTTTTCCTTTTATCAGACATGGGCATTTCTTTTCATACAAAAGACGTAAAAACCCTTGAAAACCCAGGGAATGCCCTAACAACAGTTACATTCATACATTGTATCATATAGTGTTTTTAAAATCCCTTTGAACCATATATTATATCACGAACTAATAATTTATTTTCATTACAGACAGCATTTTTGGAAGTAGTGATCCCTCCGGACATAATATACGAAGAAACCTCTGGAGACATGATGGTACCAGAGGGTGGATCTGCTAAACTTGTCTGCAAAGCAAGAGGTTACCCGCCACCTAAGATTTTATGGCGTAGAGAAGACGGCGGTGACATTATCTCTCGAGGAGGTCCTCAAGGAAAAACAAAAGGTTCGATCTTTAACTTTATATTTTTACTCTTAAAAAGTATTTGGATCCGAATATCCGAAACGACTTAAGAGTTAGAACATTAGTCCTGATACCCTTTAGTTATTCTAAGGTAAATATTATAAGTACTTTTCTTTCACGTGTATTAATATAAATAGTACTATGATTTTAAGGTGCCATATGTAAGTTTTTATTGCTTTAAAATCAAATGCCAAAATGTTATTAAAACATTAATTACTACGTTTTTTAGGAATTTGACAGTTTAAATAAAACAAGGTCTAAAGAAAGAAAGAAAAAGTTTATTTAAAAATTAAATTTCTCTTAACATATCTCCAACAGCTATTGACTGGTTTCGTACTTACCTGTTTGGACGCGGGCAACGCATTCGCATTGATGATGTTTATTCGTCATGGTGTGATTTGTCTGCTGGTGTACCTCAGGGCGGCGTTTTATCACCTCTCTTATTTGCTATCTTCATTAACTCGATTTCCAATAACCTTTCTTCGTCTTACCACCTATATGCAGATGATTTAGAAATCTACACTCAATGTAATTTTAACCGACTCTCAGAAGGAATTCAAACCACAAATACGGATTTTACAAAAATTGTTAACTGGAGCCAAGCCTATGGTCTAAGCGTTAATCGTTTATGCCGATGACTTGAAGGTTTTCCGTCGAACATACACACATAATGATTTGTTCAAATACAAAAAGATTTAGATCACCTCACTTCATATTGTCTGAACAATCATATATTTTTAAATATAAATAAACGCAACTCGATAGTTTTCACAAAAAAGTTAGTAAAATCAATTATACTTACAAGCTTATGAACATATCCCTTTCTCAAACTGAAAACGTCAAGGACCTTGGGATGGTATTTGATAGTAAACTACATTTAGATATTCACACACAACAGATTATTCGAAAGACTAACAAAATGATGGGCTTTGTTAGTAGAACAATTCTTTAATAGGCCACGGACATATCTTTAACCGACTTCGAAAAAAGGAGGAGGTTCTCAATTCGTCGGGATCTTATTTTTATTTTATTTTTTTGCTTTTTTTTATGTATGTTCGCCGATAACTCCGTGATTTATGATCCGATTTACGTGATTCTTTTTTTGTTCGACGCGGAATAGCTTCCAATTGGTCCCCTAAAATTTTTACATAGTTTGGCCCAGTAGTTTTCATGTTATGAACATTTTTCATGGAAATAATTTTCACTCCGTTCCATATGTACACCGATTACTCTGAGATTTATGATTCGATTTACGTGATTCTTTTTTTGTTCGACGCGGAATAGCTGCCATGTGGTCCCCTAAAAATTTGACATAGTTTGGCCCAGTAGTTTTCATTTTACGATCATTTTTTTGTTCCCGGTTCTTGGGACCTATATTTTTTAAGAAGCGGGGCACCATTAGTAGGTCCACCCATACATATCTAGACACTAAAAAGTAACAAATAAAATTTAAAAACTTCGTTTAAAAAAACCGACTTCAAAAACGAAAAAACTAAAATGTATAAAATAACTTATTTCTTAAGCTATTATTATTAATATATATTATCTAAAACATCTTGAAGTTGTTGCAAAGTAAAACATAAAAAATACTATATTTTGAAAATTACTAAGCACCGACTTTTAGATGTTTTAGATAATATATATTAATAATAATAGCTTAAGAAATAAGTTATTTTATACATTTTAGTTTTTTCGTTTTTGAAGTCGGTTTTTTTAAACGAAGTTTTTAAATTTTGAAATCATCGACATCTTTGCACTTTCCTTGGTTGCTTTTAAAAAACATGTCATTAACGCCATTAAGGACCAAACACTGTAATTGTCTGTTTTGTAATATTAATTTGTATCTCTGTTATTCTTATCCTCCACATATAATTAAATGTAAATTATGTATAAAAGCGTGTTGTTTTGTTGAATGAGAGCGAGTGTGTGTGTGTGTGTGTGTGTGTGTGTGTGTGTGTGTGTGTGTGTGTGTGTGTGTGTGTGTGTGTGTGTGTGTGTGTGTGTGTGTGTGTGTGTTGGTGTGTGTGTGTGTGTGTGTGTGTGTGTGTATGTGTGGGTGCGTTTGAATTGTATTTGTTCCGTTTTCTTCTATAAAAATTGTACACTACCATCATTTATATTCGTGGATTTTTGTACTATATACCTTTTTTTTTCTTATGTAACTTTAGTGTATATCTTTTTATTGTCCTAAATAAATAAAATAAAATAAAATCCGAAAAAACTAAGGTCATTATTGTCGGCAGCTCGGCAGCTCTTCACTTCCCCACGTTGTGTTTGACGGTGTGCACATTGAAATAAGTGAAACTGTTAAAAATTTAGGAATAATCATTGACAGAGAACAGTCTTGGCGGCCTCACCTGACTGAAATCAGTCGGAAACTTTTCGTCATCTGCTTCACTAAGAAGACTGAAGAATTTCCTACCTACTGCTACTAAGGTTATGCTTGCTCAATACTTGCTTCTCCCCCTACTTGATTATGCTGATGCTTGCTATCTTGATATCACCCAAGAACAACTAGATAAGCTTGAACGCCTTCAAAATGTTTGTATCCGGTTCATATTTGGGTTGCGTAAATATGACCATATCTCCGAATTTCGTAATAAGCTTAAATGGTTGCCAATTCGCCTTCGCCGGAATGTTCACTTACTCTCACTTCTGCACAATATCCTTTTCAATCCCTGTACTCCCCCATATTTAAAGGAACTTTTCAGTTTCCTCTATCAATCTCATTCCCGTAATTTGCGCTCAAATGAAAATCTTCTACTGACAATACCTAAACACACTTCGTCCTTTGTAGGAAACTCCTTTGCCGTACAGGCTGTTCGCCTGTGGAACTCCCTCCCCTTGAAAATCAGACAAGCTACATCCATTGTTACATTGAAACACTTGATCACTGACCATTATTTGCCTATTAAATAAAATTGGTTGCAGTAAATGTTTTCATTCATTCATTCATTAAACCACAGAACACAATAACATATAACAATATAAATAAATAAAAATATTGTTACGGGACTCGAATTAAAATGCCGTTGGAATTACTATAGAATTTATTAGAACTGTACAAACACTTATAACACAGGTACAAATATAACTGGACGCAACCAGTACAAACGTGATGCACGATTCAATAACACGCGCAAAGTCCGTCACTATACAGCTTATCGAATGCACACACGCTTGTGCCTATCGCTAGACTGCCGCTTTGTTGCGGCATTGCTTTATACTGTCAAATATGTTTCGACACAATACTCGACCACTTGGAGGATTTCTTAGAACCAGCTTGTACTTTGAACACAAGACACCTGGCATCACAATACACCCTATACAATAGGCCCTAAGATATTACAATAAACAATGGGATATTTCTAATTCAAATTTTAAACGCAAAGTAATAAGCGTGTGTTTTATAGCAGGCAGGTGCGCATTCACTTTTATCGGCGTGTAACAATATTGTACCTGTCACAGAATTTTAGAAATAAGATAGGCACTCAGTATTTTACCATGCCAAAATCTAGTCCAGCACAGGACTGAGTGCAACAGTGTTCACCTCTTAAATCGCGTCTATACATTAAAATCTACATTTACTCATTTCTAATCCACATCAACTACTTTAAAATCTACATTTACTCATTACTAATCTACATCAACTACTTTAAAATCTACATTTACTCATTACTAATCCACATCAACTACTTTAAAATCTACATTTACTCATTACTAATCTACATCAACTACTTTAAAATCTACATTTACTTAGTAACTTATGATGCCTAGTATAGATCTTTAAAACTAATAAACATGAACAGGCGAGGGCATGGCGATCGTAATTAATAAAATTCGCAGGTTCTCGTTATTCGATTTTAATGATTACACATACGAGTATATGCAATTAGTTTTCAGATATGTTACAATTAGTCAACAAATATAGGACAACATTAAAATTATTTCGGTGTTAAGCCACTTTGAATGTTATCATTGCCATAGTTCCAGTTCAAATGGTAAATTACAATTACAAAATTAGCATTAACCTACTGCAAAATCATGAATATATAAGGTCATTAACATTTGCGTGTTGCAAGAGAATTTATTTACTTCAATGGGGCGCAACTTAAACCCACTTTGGACGCGATAATTTCAAACCTATTTATCTTGTTAACATTAAACACGGCCGTATGCAGATTTCTTGATAAGATCAATTATTCTTCTATTATTATTTACTCCCCTTCTTCTTTACTCTATGTTAAAGACATTTAACATCCGTTACCATGGGCTTAGCGGAAAATCACCGCTGACGATTGACCAGCGATATTCTGAATCTGATGCCCCCTTTAGAACAAATTCCTTTTTAAGTTTATATTTACTTTCCTAAATAACATTATTGTTCTTTCTTATTTTTATATAAGACATGTTACAGGAATATCTACTTAAATCGCAATTAAATTAAATTCATTTTTGAATTCAATCGCCGATTTGGCAAAAATAAGAATCAGAAGATCCGCACAAAAAGGAATCCGAGAAGTATGACACGCTATATATAGCGTTTCATACTATTGTATATATTCTATCTCTTTCTCTCGCACTGTGTGAACTGCAAACACACATTTTTATAGATGATAAATTTTTATAGCTATAAATTTGAATAATGATTGATCTCCCAAACTTTCATACCGTAGTGTAACCCGTTCTAGTTTTACTTACCAATCCACCGCCTCCGTCAATCTATCTGTAAACTACCAAAAGTACCAGAACTACTTAAACTACCAAAATTACCAAAACGGCGAAAATGGCAAACCACAAAAAACCCTATCCTACTTTCTGGGATAAGCTTTACATAAATCTATCCCATTATCCGGGATGAAAAGTATCCCTTGACTACCTCGGTATTAAAATTACATATATACCGAATTATAGAAAAATACCTAGTAATTTAGTGTCGCTTTTTCGTTTCAAATCACAGCGATTCTATAGAAGTTTCACTTCAAAAATGTCAACAATTTTGTAACATCATTTTATACTTATAAATTACTTTTCACTAAATTAATATTTAATTTACATAAATTTGAGCTAAATATTTACTATCATCAGTGAAGAAATAATACCGGCTGGTAGAATGCCACAGAAAAAAATACTTGACGTTTTCATACGTAACGTATGTGATGACGTTTCATCAGGTTCTGAAATGGATTTAACGCCTGATTTTATTAGAGAATTAGTTGTTTGTTTAATTATTCAGTTTTTATTTACTCTCCTTACATTCGAAATGAAAAGCATAGTGTTAACCTCGGGTGAAAGGCCTATTTATGCACTTGAATGAAATAGATTGCATTCACCTCTCATTTAATAATTTACTATTATACGCAGTTCATCTAGAATAATGTAGATCAACAATAAATTGATTAGGTAATAAATAACAATCCAGATCAAAATCACAAAAATCATTTAAATTAAATAATCATATATACATTTGTATCGTAAAAAAAAAACAGTTCGTTCATAAAACTGGTCACAAGGGAAGTTTTATGTTCCTATAATAAAAATGAATAAAGGAAACGAATGCATCGAGATGAAAAGGTAAGCAGGTATCAAAATGCATCGGTAAAAGTAAAATAATCTGGATGTTTATGATGAAAACTCCAATAAACTGTATATTTTTACATTTATTGTTAGTTTGGATATATCACATACTAGCTAACCCGTGCCCACTTCGCTGGGCGTCATTAATAAATTAAAAAATATTATTAATCACAATCGTATATATTATAGCCTATGTCACTCATGAATAATGTAGCTTTCTACTGGCGAAAGAATTTTCAAAATCGATTCAGTAGCTCTATAGTTTAATACAAACAAACTTACAAACTTTCCTCTTTATAATATTAATTGATATAGATAACTTTTGCTTTTCTCTATTAAATAATTATTAAAAACATACCTTCATTAGATAAGTAAAATATCGATGTAAAAGTGACTAGAATGTTTGCGTATTCCTTCTTGAAGTCTTATTCTTTTCTGCCAGTATTCGAATCCAGATCATTAACCATAGCCATTAATCTGCCAAGGTTTATTATGACAGAGTTTGGCCAAAGCTGCCACTTACCATAAGACTGAATGATAGTTCACGTGCTTTGGATAATACATAAATAATAACATAAAGAATGGTTGAATTATTATCTACCTATACATACATAAAACGACAATTTTCGGGAGATACAGCTTCATAGGTTGATGCAAGCAAAGCCTAGTCATAAGCGTTAATAATCAATACTAATAAATTTGAAGAATTTGTCTGCGATTTCAAAATGGTGCACCGCTATTTAGACATTTTGTAAACAAAAATTTCTATTTACATATTATTTGTCTACACACGTAAGTCTGTCTCGATTAGGTTCCAACAGATTTTCATTAAAAAAAATGGATTAATAGAGTAATAATTGTATCTCAATTTTGTTTGTATATTACATTTCGATATCTTACAACGTTCAAAAGAAATGCATATAAAGAAGATCAAGGAACTTAATGCGGTCGCTTTCTTAGATTCGTATTAGGAACATGACTAGTATCAAAATAATAAAACTACGTTATAACGGATTTCAGCCCGGTAATTTATTTGATTTTTATTATTCCCGTTTTGACCACTTTTGCCGTGATCATGGAAGACAAAGATGTCAAGTGTCAATGAATATTGTTAAAGTTTTATTTAGCCTACCGCCAACTTGTTCATTTCAATTTTGTTTGTGGTTATTATTTACTCTATGGGAGCCTAATCTAATTTACCATCGCTTCGCAACATGTTGTAGCTTGAAGAGATGAAGCTGCGCAAGAAACTTACTTACTTTTATTATGTATAGTAGTATTCTTGAGATAAAAGATAGTATTCTTCTTCTTGTTCTTCTTCCATGGTGCTAGTCACGAAAATTTTAAAAAAGATTCAATATCAAAATTCCAATACTGGTATTTTGATGTATGAGTACATTTAGACACGTCAATTTCACCAAATGATTCTCCAAAATCGGGCACTTTAGGACCCCGCACGGGGCGAACGAATCGGCCACAGCTAGTAGATAAACAGAATGAAATATTGTCGAAATATATTAACCAACACGTGGTTTAGATTTAAACAAATGCATGAATGCATTACGTGGCGGGGTAATAAGGTTAATATAAGTTGTACAAGTCCGACCCTTCTCAAACTGCAGAGCTCAGGAACTAGGCAAAGCTTAACCTAACCCAGTTTACGTATAATCTATCTCTAAACCGCTTTAGTTAAAATTGTTTGATGTATTAGTGAACAATGCTTTGTTTGTGTTTTCGTCAGACTGGTTAACGCTTAAGGTAAATTTAGTAAAATTTGTTTTTTTTATAATTGCCTGCATAGTTCATCATTTCTCTGTAAATTCGGAATATTTTTACAGCCCAATCTAAGACTGCAAATAAGCATGTAGCTAGATGCTCACGAAAAATATGCAAGAATACTAATTGGCAAATTTCACACACCTATAAAATCACGAAAATATTAATTTTCAATAAAGTTTGTACTTTCGTGCGAATTTCCTGTTGGTCAAAATCATTAATTTGCTTAAATACGTCTAAAGATTTACATGCACAGTAGCGTTTTATAGTGTACCATATCTCTATGATTAGAGGGTATTTAATCTATACATATAATAAAACTGTAGAGGTCGAATTTCTGTACAATGAAAAAAAATGTTAAAAACCGAGCCAGGGGGATATAAGAAGTTAAATTGAACTAATTTAGATTTTTTTCAATTTTTTTGTTTCTCTGTTTGGCTGTCTGTTTGTCTGTTTGTACCGGCTAATCTCCGAAACGACTGGACCGATTTAAATGAAATTTTGTATGGTGGTAGCTTATATCCCTGGTCAACATATAGGATACTTTTGATCCCGAAAAATTAAAGAGTTCCCGGGGATAGTTCAAAAACCGCACCACGCAGACGAAGTCGCGGGCAGAAGCTAGTTAGTAATATTATTTAGAACTAGAAACGAAAATAAATCAATTTTAAAACGTCTTCCCTGAGTATCAATCAAAGAGCTTTAAGAACCAACTAAATGAATCACGGGTTAAAATATTCACTATTGAATCTCAGCAGTAAATCACACCACAGCACCTCGGGAAGTCCTATTACCATTCACACCACCCTTTCTAATCCCGCCGGCTTACAATCTTGAGACGGGTACGGGAATAATTCCTTGCGCATCCAAGCATTCGAAGAAATAATGAGATTATTTGTACATAGCGAAACAATTACTTTAACCCTAAATCAAAATATTTATACCTGTAGACAAAAAATTGTTTAATATTGGTATCTTAAAAGCACAAAAACAAAAAACACATATTCTAAAATAAATTAAGTTTACACAACAAACATTATGAAGCGTCCTCCAAAACAAACACTATTATTAATGATGAGCTTTGTGAAACTGAACACAAAAATTATAGAAGCGAAAGGAATTCGTGACGAGTGGCAATTGGAAACTGTACTGACAGGGTGATTAATCAGTAGGTCCCACTTAACCCTACCACTGTTCAAACCTTCTCTTGCCATCAGTCAATTCATTAAGCTAACAAAGTACTACCGGTAATGACTTTCACAACGAATGGAATACTTCAATACTTAGATTGGAGCGCACTTGGCGTGTTCTTAGCTGAGGACATTCCATTATTATTCTATGCTTACTTATACTTAATTATAAAAAGTTTCAAAGCACTCAAATCGTTACAATTTGGGATTATTACTAACCTCTCTAACTAACAAATTTGTCACAGCTGATTTTTCATCAACACCTTGCACGCTGTAGCATGGTGCGTGTGACGCATAGGTGACATTATGATTGTAAATTATTAAAAACTATACCTAATCATTGTTTAAAATCTCTATTTCAGTAGACTGTAATAACTGCTTAATTGATGTATGCGCGTCTATCTATATAATGAAAAATGCACTTCACTTGGACTATATTTTGTAGTAATTAAATATCAACAATTCAATAGCAACTGACAATATTATTAGACACATCGGCTATATTATAAAATAATGAGGCTTCCATACAGTCATCTATGTAGGTTTCCTACAATCATGACATCATAAACATTCCTGTTTAAATAGTTTATTTCTATAAGGACAAAATACAGTATTGAATTACAGAGAAAAATACTTAATTTAGAAACTGCTTTATATCGATAACTTTAGAAAATAAGATCATGTATACTTATTACATGTTAGCTGAACTTTGCAATTTTTTTCATTAAAAACATATTTAATATGAGTAACAATTAGAAGATACTTTTTACTTTCTACATGGCAGGTATTAATCCCGCCTTAATTAGCCTCTCTACTTAATTTGGATAATCTTATATGTCTTCAAATGTCAGTGAATTGCTGCTTCCTGCTTTCTTGTTGCTCATATGATACATTTAATTTATTAAAATAAACCTACGAGAAAAGAGATAAATAATTTTTAATTAAAGAATGGAGAGTCAGACGCCAGATACATTATGTATGTATATTTGTACATAAAAAATGTACCTATATTCCAATTCAAAATAAAATTTGAAAGTCCAAATATATAACTTGTTAAACAAACAACAAACATTAAATCATATCGGCCCATTGTCTGTCGCCATACGCACATGGTTCCATGTAAGCGATCAACGTACACTGTTTTGCCAATACGGTACATGACAGTATGAAAAATATAGGCTGATTTTAATATATATCGTAGATTACGATCTAAATATGACAAAAATAGATTGTTTTAACTTAAATATTAAATATTAATTGATATTTTTGAGAAAAAAATTGTTATATTGCAGCCATTAGCCACGTGACGTCATAGCGTGCAAAACACAAAAAGTTATCAATGACTTCTCAGATAACACTCAATGAAACAGATGTTTGTTTTGCACACTGTGACGTCATGCGAGACGACATGACAGCTTGACGCGTTTTTGTGACGAAATGTCAAAATATTTATAAAATTGCTAAATTAAATATGTTAATGTTGTTTTTTGCTGAAATATTAATATTTTGGCTAAAATAGACCATAAGTTCAAAATAAACCTGTTTCTCAAAAATTGTCAACTACCGAATTGACGATGAAACCGTAGAAAGTACGACCAAAAATATTTGCATAATAACTATTCGACGGATCTTGTTAAAAAATTTCGTTTAAAATACATATTTTATAATCTCTACAATTTTTTTTTGAATTATTTATGCAAATCTACTACGTGCGACATCCTGTTTTAGGCTTTTGAAGCCAATATCTCTACCACAGATTTACTGAGATAAAAAGATGCTACTATAACAAATATTAAATTACCTTACTTCAATAACAACCATAAGTCTGCGTAAAGAAATGTAATTATAGTCAACTTACCTACCTCCATAAATCTGAGAGAGAGGCAATACAATCAATTTTCCAGCGCAATATTTGTAAAATTGGGGAAGAGAGTTCAAAGCACCTGAAATACAAATATAGTTTTTAATAATGACACTTTCACAATTGTTATTACTCAGGTATAAATCAATTTTGTGCGATAGAATTTCCTCTTGCTTTAGTAGTTTTCGTATATTATGGAGCTGCAGAGTTGCTACTACATCCGATACTTTGACATAAGACTACATAATGACATAGCCGTGATATCAATCGATGTCAGCAATGTGATATCGCGTTTCATACCCACTTATTGTATTTGTTTAACCAGAAGTGCTTGCATTACGCTGATATTAGACGGTTCATTTCTATCTTTCAATTTGGATGAATCAATCAAAGTTTTCCATATAAACATAAACTTAAACCATTCAGTGTCATTGAACATCGTTATATTCCTTCATTTCGGTGTCTTTGAATGAATTTGGCTGATTCGTATAATATTGGCATTACATCTTTGTTCGGAAACATAAAAATTGAACTCAATGTATCTTAAAAATATTTTCAAAATGTCAATCACATGAGAGTGAGTTCTGAACTCAGAACTTTTTTTTTAACTAAAAATCTTGTTGGACTTTGGATTCCGGTCCGGTTTGTTTTTCGGGGTTTTAGTATTTAGCGATAAGATGGAATATCGGGATGTATGAGTTTATTAGTTCTAGCATGTCATCAGGTGTCATTATTAAAATTCCTCTTTACTTATTTAAAACGAATCTTAAAAACTTGTAAAAATTTAAATAATATTAATAAAAATAAATAACATTACATTTTAAGTATTAGTAATTATTCATAAATCTATAATTCGTAAACATTTCACGAATACTATCTTGGCTATAAGATAAATTTTCATATCTTGGTCTCTGTACGGTTATAAGCGTAAAGAACACACAACCAGCAGTTAAGTACGCGAGCACACGATTTTAGCAATCATATTAAATCAGTTCACGCAACAACATCGCTGATCGCGTTCGTGTACTCATATCATATTTATATTTAGTCTAATCTAGTAATAAAAAATAATTAAATATATTATCTTTAAATGATGTTTCATTTAATCTATCATCAGGTGAAAACCGTACAATATCTTTAATGTAATTAGGCTATTTAGCAAAATATTACGTTACTAGATGTATATACTGATTATTACTACTTCTTTAAACAAGGCTTGCTTATATAAACTTATAATTCACATCGCGGAGCAACTTTTTTCGCGATTGCATAATTACATTCTACTTTTGACTACAATCTTTTAAAGTATCTATTAGCAGTAGTATTATGAATATACCATTTTTATGTAAACAGCTTCATATTCAAAGTAATGATATAAAAATAAATAACCCACAAAATATTCTCTCAAACTTTCATATTTATTAACAACTATAATTTTTTTCCCTTCATTATTTTGGGACTTCACTGCACTATAAATAATTTACTTTATATTCATGTGGTGAATAATAAACATTTTTCTATCTATCTATGTTTTTTGTCGTAAATTACAACATATTAACGATAATGTAAAAATATGTTAGTAATGTTTAAATGTCTTAATCAACATAAGACACAGTTAAAATAAGATATTTAAGTACTGTTGCAAGCCGATACTAAGCCTTTGCAGGTGCCATATTACTTCTTTGAATTTGAGTGATCTATTGTTCGCACTAATTTATTTGTTCACACCCCCGTAAGACGTCGTAAAACCTTTTTCCTCTGTTGGTATTTCATGAGAATTCTTGGGAGCCAATAAACTGCCCATTTAACGATTTCAAGAACCAGTGGGCAGCACGTTGCTAGGAGTCCATGTCTAATTTATAAATGCATGAGGGTCGGTCAGTCGAGAAATGCACTACTCATGTTCTAACTGCGAACGAGGCGTTATCTAGTGCACTTTCGGAGCGAATATCTTATAACGACGAACTTTGTGCGATTTATGTGATACCGATTTTCTGCCCTATGGTTTGGTTTTTGTTATATTCAGCTATACTTGTAAGAACTGTGAATTTTTTGTGTGTACTTCTAATATACTTTGTGATAATTCCATCGGCATTTTCTAATTTACATTCTACAAATCCCCTACGAATTCGTAACAGTACAAAATATAAAGAAACAATTGAACTAAAAGTGTATTAAAAAATACCTCGTAAGAAAACACAAGGTAGACGGATGAATATATTTATTAGAAGTACGATAATCGATTCCCTTTTCGTGTAATTTATTAAACCGCTATGCCAATTATGCTGTCAATTAAAAGTTATAGTATACAGTAAAGCTACGGTTGATACGATTCGTAAATCAACAATTCATCCGATATTTTCCGTTTTTTTTACAATTCAAGTTAAAACAATATAAAAGTCAAAATTATTTTAAAAAATCATAATTTTATTTTATACATTGAAAGTTATATTATATTTAACTATAGGAAAGTGTTCCTGTGTTAGAAAGTGTTATCCTAACAACATCAAAGGTAAAATATATAAAGCGGGTTCACTTCCCAGAATATGCTGTAAGAAAAAATAAGCCCACAGGTACAGCAACATCCAAACGAGACAGTTTTTAGATTACCTAATGTCATGGGTAATCTTACTTAGTATCGATGAAGTATCTATAAACTGTAATAAGCCAAAATGTCGCATGTATTGTGTACATAGACGATTCATGTGATTCCTATTAGAAGCTTTTCGTAATTTCATTTTTTTTATCAAATATGACATTTCTACAAAATTACTTTTTATCTGCTACATAGCAAGAATAAGCTCAAATATATTTACTTTAAGTAATATCGGCTCGTAATTTGCACTACTAGGCTCTGACTTTCTTTTTTTTACTGTACGAGTTATTGTCAAGTGTTAGTTAGTTACATGTTAGTAATCAGCATAGTTGGCGTCCTCGCAACGTTTTCGTTCATTCGTTCCCCGACAGAACGTTATAAGTGAAGCAATATGTAAATTTCATTACCAAAAATACCGGCGCGGTGCGTGCCCCCTAGCCATGACTCGAACCTACGGACGAACGTCTTTGGGGTGTGACACCGGTACCCAAGTCCTACCGAGACTTTTTTATATTAAAACAAACACACAATTATGTGTAAACCCAGACATCGCAAAGTTTGTATTACAGATGTAATAGTAATTATGTCGACAGAAAACAGTAGCAACAACAAAGGGTATTATTCAAAATTTGCCCTTTATTGTTCCGCATAAAACATGTTCCCTGTGACAACGGCGTGTCGCGTGCCTATTTGTTTCATGTTCTACACCAAATTATGCAGATAAGCGAATGAATGGTGGAAACTTAGTCGTAGACTGATGCAAATTAACTCCGGCATCCTTCCACTCGCCTTTCATCTACTCAACTGAGTTTGAAACAGATACGAGTACCTCGCGTCCTTGCGATTACCAGACTTGTTAATCTCTAATATTGACTTCGTGCAATATAGGAGTTTCAATATCCGTTAGGTGCTTAATTATACAGATATAAAAATAAAAAATTGAAGTGTCTGTTTGTAATGTGAAAATAAGGATATGAAAAAATCACGGGGGATAATTCGGACCAAGAGATTCCGAAAATGCGGTTTTTAGATTTTTTATTTGTCTGTAATTCTGTCTGGATATTTCGGCTAATTTCTGAAACGGCTAGACTGATTTTGACGGGACTAATTTTTAGAGTTCCGCAAAAAAAAAAAATAGGGTGAAATCGCGGGCACAACTAGTCAGATATATAAATGTGGAAATATTCTATATTATTTTACTTTTAGGTTTCCTAGTTATTTTGGCAAAAAATGGAACCTCTATGTTGTCACCATAGCCGTCCGTCTGTTGATCTACTATTATATGTTAGTCATTTTTTTTATAAATAATAGGTCCTATATTAAGTAAATTTTACAGTAAGGTCTAGTCTGTATAGCGCTATACAGTGGTGTAGTAAAACCAGAAAGCAACTAAAATTTGCGTTGGCTGACATACAATGTAACTGGGTTGAAATTTTTTCTTTCATTGTATATTTATAATCAATCTTGAAATATTACAGCGACGTTGTCTAGTAACTTTTTTATTTCAATCAAGTGGTCGTAATAAACATGTCCTCTTCCCCACCAATAAAACCAAAATTATTTTTGATTTAAAAAACAAAACTTAAGTACTAAAACAATAATTGATCGAAAATAGAATTTGTTACAAACATAGTAAAGCTTTCCAGCCAATTTCTTTCACTTGATTTTCAGATCGACGTAACGCTGAAATTCCGGAATAAAAACGTGTTCAATGCTACTTTACTAATTGCGATACTTTACAAAATTTCAAGTTAATCGACTCGTTCATAAATCCGTAAAGAAGGCACAAACAAATATCCCAACGACTCTCATCCACTTATATTAATAAGAAAATAAGAGTTAGTAAACTTATGTATTATTGTATATATATATGTCGGAGGGAAGTTATAGTTGGATGGATTATTATTTGGATGTATAACGCACAATATCATTTGTTTACATTTTAATTACTTCTAAAATTCTTAATGTAATTTAATTAGATTTGTTCAATATTTCCATAACTTAAAGATCGTTCTAACCTAATAAAAGTTATGAATATTGTAATTTAATAAACGAGCAATGAGAGCAGAGCATGTCTTGAGCGGGATCAGCGCCCTCTATACTTTGAGTAATATTTACTTGGGTAGACTGAGGAGTTTTGTGGCACATTTGGTTGGTGGCAACAGGTCGACTTGGACCATGGAGTATTTTAAAGAAAGTATTGAAGCTGGAAGTATGAGCGGGTGCCCTGAACCCGCTGCTCGGTCTAAACTATGTCATAATGTTGATCAAATCTAAATTAAAAGTGTATAACACGTGGCTATTATGTTTTATGCTCGCATTTTATCCTGGTGATGCCCACTAAACCTGCAATAACTAAAGATGTCGTGAGAACGAGGCCGTTCTGCGACATATATATATATATATATATATATATATATATATGTGTGTGTATTTATGTGTCGTGAAGGTATGTATATATATATATATATATATATATATATACATACATAACTTCACGCCAGGTCCCTTGCGGGGTAGGCACGAACAACAGAGCGCCATACAGGCTTATTCTTACACACCTCACTTGCTTCTTTGACATTCATAGTTCTTGTCATGCACGCTCGTCTGTTCTTAAGGCTCCTGACATCACCTTCTGTTAATACACGATCAATTTGATCATGGAAGGTGTGTCGTGGCCTTCCGCGACTTCTGCATCCATCCACTCTTGCATTGTATATCTGTTTAGTCATTCTTTCATCATACATTCTTTCCACATGCCCGAACCATCGGAGCATTCCTTTCCTTACCTTCACCCCGACACTCTCTTTCAGACCAACTCTCTTTCTTACTTCGGTATTACGAACGCGGTCCGTGAGTGTCACTTCGCAGATTTTGCGGAGTGCTCGCATCTCGACCGCGTTTACTCTACTTTCATGCTCTCTATTCCATACCCAACTCTCGCTTCCATACGTGAGCGTAGGTACCAGCACCGCGTTGTGTATGGCAAGCTGGGCTTTCTGGCTGAGGTTCTTAGCGCCTAGAAGTTTACCTAACGCTCCATTCACACTATTCCCCAAATTTACTCTTCTTTCTATGTCAGCGGTGTACCTTCCATCCCTGCTAAAAGCACATCTAAGATATACAAACTCATTCACTTGTTCCAGCATAACATCATCTACCATTATCCTTGCATTCGTTCTGGTTTCTTCTCTCTCTATATATATATTGTATATATGTATGTATTCGTATATATGTATTATATTACTTATGAATATTTATGTATCTATTGCCATTTTTCTGCACCACCTATTTTGCCTGTTTCAAATTTTTCACATTTAGGTTGCCTGGAAGAGATCCCTTTGAGCGATAAGGCCGCCTGTTGTATTGCCTAGAAAACATTGTACATATGGTCTGTTTCTGTAATTGTATATTTTGGTGTGCAAAAAAGTGTTATCTATCTATCTATCTAAACCAAAGTAAATACAAAATTAACATAGGTATATTTTTTGGCAATTTCATAAATGTTAGTTTAATTTAACAACCACTTAGTACAAAATTCACACCCGAACCCTTAATTAATAAAATATAACTTCGGGACAATGAGCGGGAGCTGAAAATGTTGCTTTTTCATTTCTCTTGAGGGTACTTGAGTAAAGTGTCCATAGAGTTTGAAGTAGCCGCCGCTGTTACCAGAACAGAAAGACAAAAATAAACATAACCTTTGATCCCAATAAAATTAGAAACTTTAGGAATACTATACTAAAGTCTCTTTTGATACAAAAAAGTCGGTATTTTGGTTACGGCTAGCATACCACGAATAGAATTTAATTGTTTCCTTTTTTAAATTAAAATAGAGCCTAAAGAATTTTGACTGACCGAAAGGATGTAATAAATTGAATAAAACCCTGAATTTCTTAAATTTCTTTTAGTTATACACTTCATTTAGTTGGCTCTGGTAGATACGATTTTATATCCTGTAGAAGTAAGTTATAATATTTTGTTGTGTATCTTATACTAATATATAAAGCTGATGACTTTGTTCATTTACTTAAACGCACTAATCTCAGAAACTACTGTATTGATTTTAAAAAAATATTTCAGTGTTAGAGAGCCCATTTATTGAGGAAGGCTATATATATTCACGCAAACACCAGTGGGAGCGGAGCGCCAATGAAAAATGTTTCAAAATCGGAGATTTTTTTACTTACTTTTTTTTAACTACTCCACGCGGACTAAGTCGCGGAAAGAAGCTAGTTTCGGAATAAAAATAGAGAAAACATGTTAGATCAAAGACTTAAGTTTCACTTGACTTTGAAGACATCGACAGGAAGTTTACACAGTGGACTCATAGTAGCACAAAATAATTTGGAATAGCTTTGTCAGTTAATAATTTGGAAACCAACGCAATGTTACAAAAACCAAGAGATATTTTGAAGTGAAACTTCACTAGAATCGTTGTGATTTTAAATTCGAAATGAAAACATTAAAAGAGATAAACACATAAATCTAAAGGACTAAGCCTGCTAGAGAATAAGATAGAATACATTATATTTAATTATTTAAACACAATGCTAATATCTGAAATTTGACGTCAAGAAATTTAGAATCCTTCTCAACCCTCGTCACACCTTTTCACTTCTACTGCATGTGAACTGCATAGACATTTATTCATAATAATACACATACAATGAGTTAAAATTTACTTAAATAAAAACAACATGTAATAAAAGGAACCAAAAACACAGTTAATTTCAATACAAAAAGAAAACTTTAATCAGTGTATCGACGTATCGAGATATGATTGACCAAGAATATATTGTGACCAACGCAAGCAACGACAGCACTCTATATACCTATAGAGGTAGAATTTGAAGTTGGCCCTTTTATTTTAAATGTCTTTATTACAATGTATTGTGATATCGCTGCTGACGTAGTGAAATTATTTAACAAGTAATCCCTGGAATACACGAGTCTAGTTTTTTCCAAGCTAGGATAGCAAGCTAGAACCTCAGTACTCTCCTGGCTTGCTGTCCTGACCTAGCCATGAGCAGTGCCGTGACATGGTGCTAGGAAATTTTATGCTAGTAACATTGCAGTGACTTAAAGTAACGACATGTCTGTGAAATAAAATGAACTGCAGTCGTGAAAAGTTACAATTTAATTTTGATTTATATTCCTCTTCAGAACCTGCACCAGACCTATACTAGCCCAAATATTTTACAGTACAAAAGTTATGTCCACTTTTGTTTAAGCTGGTATCGAAAACGAGGAGTTCCACTATTTTAAATTAAATTAAAGTGCCTAAATTAAATGTATTATCTATATTGAAATAAAAAGTATTAATATAACTTTAGGAATCGATAATTATCAATAATTAAATAGGCTTGTCGATTAGAATTAATGATCATACAACCACATATAAATCAGTTTTTTTTTTAATATTCAGTAAATGACAATATTCATACAAAAAACTTGTAAAAAATCTGAAATATAAATATTGATCAAAATAATATATTTGAAATTAGCCTACGTACACCGATGTAAACGATAATTATATTCATTCGGCACTACTAAGATCAATAAATATAAATACCAATATCCAAATGGCATATCCCTAGTTTTCACTGTGCCATCATTGTTTGTTAACGAAGCGACAGCGTTGCTGGCAAGAGCTGTCCGCGACCAAGAGCCCTACACTGTAAACCATCTCAGTTCATTGAAAAAATATTGCCCCTGCTTTTTATCCTCTTGTTTGAATAATGGTTGTAAATGTACTCAAGCGCTATTTGAGCAAGGTGTCAGGAAAATAGCTCGAGTTCAAACCACTAACGGCATTTGTTTACCCAACCCGTCAACTTTGGCGCTTTAAGTGTTCACCGGTTATTCGCAAAATGTAAAGTAAGCACTAGAAGGGTTCTTCTTTGCTTTAGCTATAATATAAAATAATATCAATTCGTAAACATACTGCTGCTGGTTTTAGCAATCGAAATTTAAGGGAACGAATGGCTTAACCAATGTATAAGCTGAATTGTCGGGTAATCTAATCTCACTATCAGGTTTCCTCATGATGTTATTCTTCGTCACCACGTGGTAATTGCAAGAAATTAAGTTAGAAAATATATTTAATTATTCCCTAACCAAGATTCGATTGCACGTCCTTATTACTTCCCAATACCTAGTAATGTGTTCTTATTCACAAATAAGGATACATTACTACGCATTTGGAAGTAGAACGTTTCCTTTTCCGTTTTTCATCAATAGTTCATATTTTGTGTTTCAAAACTTAAATATATTAGATTTTGAAATGTGCCGTCACGAAATTTAGGACGCCCCCCACCCCTTGTCATACTTCGTCGACCCCCTTCCCTTCCTCCTCCCTTAACGTGTGACATAATTTATAGATGGATAGTAATTCATGAAATTCAGAAATACCTAATTATTATGACTTTCAGGTTGTGACTGATTTATGTAAATATGTGGTAAAAAAAAATTAATTGCAAATATACTATTATATATAATTTTTAACAAATGTATGGTCTAATTTATATAGCCTTTAAGGGGCCCATACACGAACATGCATTGCAGTCCTACGGTGAGTGGAGCTTACAGGACTCCAGAGGAGTTCTGTTTGGTGTGGACGGACACAACGCAGGCTGCAACAACATTCACGGGCCTGCATTGCACTGCTAAGCGACAACAATGCAGGAACGCGAATGGGCCCCCTTAACATATATAGGATATTTTATGTAGGGTTGACTTTTATTTCTTTGTTGCAGTGACGTCACTGGAAGGGGAGGTGGTGAACCTGACAAAAGTGACACGTTCGGAAATGGGCGCTTACTTGTGCATCGCAGCGAATGGCGTTCCACCTTCCGTCAGTAAAAGGATAATGTTACATGTACATTGTAAGTTTACAGTTTGTGTCACGTTCTTTTTTACAATGCGAATTCCTTATTTCTTATAAAACAAGTAAAAAGCCATATACTTGTTCATCTGTATATACACATGTACGTAACTAGTTGTTACCCGCGACTTCGTCTGTATGGAGTTTAATTTAATTTAATTTGCATTCTGATGCGGCGATGGCGGCACCGTTCAAGTGGAACTTTCAATTTGTTTTTCTACAATAATAGTATTCTGAGTTACTCCTTATAACGTCAGGTACCTGCCAGTGAAGTGAAGTTTTTTCTAAATCGGTCTGTCCGTTTCAGAGGTTAACCGGAACAAACAGAAAAAAAAATTAAAATAGATTTTTACTATGTCTCATATATACTTTCATATTCACGTAGCATAAAGCTGTTATTTTGACATTACAAACAGACACTTCAATTTTATGTTTTTGTATAGACTGCAATATAATAGTTAACATTTGAGTGACATACAAATTGTTGTAGTTAATCTCTGACGAACAATATAGTTAGACCAAGCCCAGAAATCTCAAGGTGAAGCCGGTTAAAGGAATCTGATTTTGGAATAGGAAGCCGTTTGTGGAGTATTGTGTTACGAGTACTTAGTGTTCATTATCAAATATAGGAATAAAGGTAGAATAATTTCCAGTAAATACATTTATTATTAATCACACATACGCAAATATGTGTAGGTTATACTACATAAGTTTACGCACACTTCAAATTATACAATTTCCTGCGGCAGGGCGGCCTGTCGTAAACAAAACAACCCCACAGACAGGTGTTAGGGCATTTGCCCGACTAGACGGCTACCACCCCTAGTCCAAAGTATTTTGACATAACAACCTTGAGTTGTGTTCCGGTATTAGTGGCCAGGTTCCAGTCTCCCTTGAGAGAGCCGCGGCGCATTTATAGCACCTTTAGTGTTACAAATGTCCATAGGCAATGGTAACCGCTTTCGACTAAGTGTGCCGTCTGCCTGTCTGCTGAACTCCTGCAATAAACAAACCTTTATAAATTCTGAACTTAGTTTGACGCCTATGTTCACATGCGTATATACGTTTATTTTTTCGTCTAATTAATAAATAATAATCTTTAATTGTTTCAGTGTTATTTGATTCTATTAGGGATGTTGGTCATAGCATTTATCAACTTCATTGTACAGTTTTTCAAGTATAAAATCTGAGTTTAATAGTTCTAAACTAATAAATAGCAATCGGTAATTACTACAGTTGATATAAGGTTAGTTTTATCAAAGTTATTATATGACCATATTCAGATCACGTGTTCAGACGCTCATCTGCGAAGGTACGAACAAAAACGGGTACTGTACCACACTTTCATAAGATCGCAGTGGCTAATTTATAACCAGAAGCTTATCTAATGCTCGGTTATTCGTGCAGAACTCAGAATAGAAAATGTGTCATATTGTGAAACATGGATTTATTTCGATCTAGTAATACTGAAACTATGACAGAATATGATATATATCACTTTAAAACTATAGCTAAGCTTATTGGTAACGACATCATTTGATGCGGTCTTCACATATTTTGAAAAAGCTTCAGCAAAAGCCCAGGATGACAATAAATGCACAAACATTCGTTTGAAAAACAACGTCATTAGCTAGGTTTTGAAATTGCGTTACCGAATTGTGCAGCAGAAAACAAACAGAAAGAAAACATCTTTTCTACAAATCCCATTTACATAGCACCAGTAGAGTAACATCCATTAACATACAGCGAATTACAATACCGAGCCCAAGCATATGTTTGCTGCATAAAAAATATTTTTTCAGTCTTTCCAATTCGTTTAAACCCGGTATTTTACCGGTATTTACAAATTATTTTCTCGGTCTGAGATGGAAAAGTGATTAAGTAAAAAATTTTACAAATGAAATAAAATTTTATTAAATGACTCATTGACTCTTCAGGTGACCAGAAAGCTGGTGCTTACCTCAGCCAACTGATCAGTCTGGCGATCCAGCGAGGAAATATAGCCAGCCTTCTGGGCACCTTACAGGTAGTAGACGGTGATCTAGGCTCAGAATTCTGTTTATGGTGAGGGAGGGACTATGGGTAGAATACAATACAAATAAGTTTTCTAGCATTGTATTCGATTATATGTAATTTTATAATTGTTTTATTAAAGATTGAATATTAGAATTTTAAAAATTGAATTTGATATACTCCATATCACTATTATCACCTAGTGATATTTCTGCCGATGGTCTTTAAGAGTTTCATTTTGCACGTTAGGTACAAAAGTTTAAAAACAATGGAATCTTCTAAATAATAAAAGGAGTAAAAGTTAGACACAGATTAATGTTCAGGTAATCTCTCCAACCATTAATAGATTTCACTCAGTAGCTTCGGATAAACTCATGCATAGGTACACCGGAGGCTCGAACACGTAAGCAATTGGGAGGTTTTCGTGTTATCACGTATCATCTTCAGTGCGTGTGTTGCATCTCAATTTGGTACCTCCCCGGCCGGAGCGTGTTAGTGAAAGTTACTGGCGTGGTAGATATCAGAATTTGATTTCCAGCGATTTGTTTCCTATTTGTTGATGTTATTGAATATTTTCTTAAGCGTTACTATAACTGAAGGCGCAGTTTAAAATTTTAATATTTATAATACCTACTAATGTTACTCTCTCGATTTAAAAATAGCGTTTAGGAAAGGTGGCATTGTGTTTTTCTTGAATATATTTGTATGAAACCGGTATTAGACGGTTAATTTGTGTTTCAATTTGAGAGCCGTTGAGTGACCATTCCATTAAGCGGGAAGGCTCCAACGGCTCCCGCCACCAACTGGTAGTCGTCCACCGAGTAATAGCCGGGGCAAAGAGGTTCTCCTCAAGGCCCCAACCTCCTCGCCGCCTCTAATGATCAAAGAGAAAGAAGACTATAGCATTCAATTTTGATGAAGCAACCAAAGAGATCCCAATAAACATAATCTGTATTAATTCAATATCATTGATTACCATCTGATTATTTCAGTACTAGGTATGCCTATCAATCAAATTAATTTAGCTATTCTAGTATCCACATTACTACTACTACATATGAGGTTATACATATCATTAAGCGGTGTACCAGTTAAGCTTCTTATGCGAACTAAACCGCTGTGGAGTATCCTACTTCAAACACATTTTATAATCTTGTAATAAAATCAATCAATAAAACTGATAACAACAACATAAAATGACATCTATTTCTGGCAACACCATACCTGTTTATTACGTGAAAACAACTTGTATTTTTTTTATATTATATAATATCAAAAATAGCATGCAACTTGCTAATAGGAGGATTTCTCAATAGCACGATTATCCACGTTCGCTGGAATGGTCTAGGTAGTTGTACCAGTCTTATGGTTGTTATGTACCATTACATTTTGCCTATTACTATCAACTTTATACATACAAGAATATCGTTGAACAGAGAATATGCCGTAGAAACTAAAACTCTTTGTTGCCATATTATGCAAAAACGTTTTACAAAACTACTGCTATAACAATGTGAACCTTTTTAACATAAAATGATTTACCGTGTGAAAATAACAAAATATCTATCAACAAGCTTGATAATAAGTATTTTAAATTCTGGTTAGGCTAAAGTACTCAAACACAAACACACGCTGAATTTCAATTCTTATAATAGTATACGTTTACATAGTAATATGTATATTTGCCATGCAGGTTTATATTATACGCCTGATAATATAACACATTTGATGCTGGACTGACTCAAATACGACCTCGCCTGTTTCTCTGTACTCTAGACCGAGTACGAAGATAACGCTAGCCGGAAAAGAAATCAAGCTGTGCCTGATGACGAATTATTTACGAAATCCAAATCAAGCCGCGAAACAAAACAAAAAAATTAAAGTTATCTATTATCTTGTTGTGCGTCAAGATCTTTTTGAGGGTCATCATCCGGAACACGACGACCTGCCAAAGTCTTTCAAATTCTATTAATAGGACATTTACAAAACCTATCCTACCAGGAATCAAACCTGTGAACTTTGAGTACAACCAAGCGGGATATCGTCCAGTTACTAAACTACAGACGCTGTAGACTATCATATTGAGTAAAATCAATTAAATTATTAAAGGAATATTCTAATCGCTTATTACCATTAGCGCATTAGAGCCGGAGCAATACAGATTAACGCATTCAACAATAAACCATCATAGAATCAGAGCATTATCAAATATACATATCAGTTGAAAGCATTGCATTTAGATATTAATACAAATACAATGTGCATACGGTTTTAGGTTCTTTCCAGTCTGAACTGGCACTCAGACAAATTAATTTCTTATCTGGCGAGATCGACCGGCTGTATTCAAACGCAAATCGCAAAATCAGTGCGAAAATTGTAGTGCTTTATACACACGGGTGCATGCACACGTTTCCATTTGCACCGATAGTACCCACGCCGTTCTGGGAATAGAGCCTGATCAGCTCATGAATCTGTTAAACTCAATGGCAATGTCGCTGTTGTGAGCCCGGATATTTCCGATATAATCGGATTATTTGGATAACGAGTTCTCTTTACAAATAAACTTATAACGTGGAAGTTGTTAGGAACCTTATTGGAATTTTCAGTAACTTAACGTGCATGAGAAATTTTTTATGGAGACTATTTAAAACAAAAAATTTATCATTGTAATTTCATCATTGTTATTCGTTTAATTTAGAAAAGATGCGAGTAAGACTTTGTATTTTATATACATACTAGCTGTACCCGGCAGACGTTGACCTGCCTTAAAAAAATAAAAATCTAGAACCCGATTCCAGCGTCATCTACCGGCACCAAATTTTAATCTAAACTATTCTCAAATCCACTTAAACAAACAAAAAATGACATCAAAATCAGGCCCAGCGCTTAGGAGGAGTATCGCGGCGCCACCTACTGGGTCCAATCGCTTATTTAAACCATTCCGGGACAGACTTCAACACAACTAAATTCTGGTACCCGATTGCAGCGCCATCTACCTGGTTAAAATTAAAATCTAAATCATCCCAGTAGAAAATTATAAAAATACTAATATCGCTATTAAAAAATAGGGGTTGATCGTAGAGGGTTGAAAATTTTGGGTATACAACCCTAAATTTTATGTATTTATGCTGTATCATAAAAAAAAAATTATTTTTAAATATAGGGTGGAAGACCCTTAACATTTAGGGGGATGAAAAATAGATGTTGTCCGATTCTCAGACCTACCCAACATGTACACAAAATTTCATGAGAATCGTTCAAATTAAAATCTAAATCATCGCAGTAGAAAATTGTAAAAATACTAATATCGCTATTAAAAAATAGGGGTTGATCGTAGAGGGTTGAAAATTTAGGTTTGTATGTATTTTTTAATTCTGTATCATAAAAAAATAAAAATGAAAAAATTATCAAAAAATTAAAAAAAATAATTTAATGGTGAACTACCCTTAACATTTAGGGGTATGAAAAATAGATGTTGGCCGATTCTCAGACCTACCCAAAATGCATACAAAATTTCATGAGAATCGGTCAAGCCGTTTCGGAGGAGTTTGGTAACTAACACGAGAATTTTATATATAAGATATACGAGTGCATACTAACTTCCATATTGTCACGCTTGTTTCCCATTGGTGTACGCAGGGACGATTGATTTTATTTGCTACAATCCTAACAAACACTTCCCGCTCTCGTATTTTTTATTTTAAGTTATATTTACAACAGTGCCAGAAGAATATATAAATGTACTAGGCTACCGAGGCTAGGCTAGGAAAATATCGCTCAAACCTATATCATAATAATGGCCAATGTTTATTGTTTTTAATATAGAAAATTAGCACAAAAATGTTCATGCAACGTTTTAATATGAATTAAATAAATACTAAGAACAGCTTAAAAATAATGACTATTTTAGTCCAAAAATGTTTTTAAAATAAAATAATGTAAAAAAGTAATAGGTACCTATGGCGCCGTCTTGTTATGTAAAATTAAGCAGATTTAAGAGTTATATTGTTTATTGGGCGAATGGTTTCCAATTATTTTTTTGCCATTGCGTGTGCGCTTTCCCGAAGTTTAAAAAAAATGGATATTCCGTACACACAAAACCGCTGAAGATCATAGTTTTTTTTTCATCAGTTGTCATGTAAATTTTTGTCTAATAACAAAAATAAATACAATAGACTATTATATAGACTCACCCAAAATTCCATCGACTAAGAACGTCTAGCTTGGCTTCATAAGTATATAATTAATATATATCTTGCACATATCTTAAAACCAGCTAAATCAATCATTCAAACAATAACAAACACTTTTCAGGATGGCTGCCATTTAGTTTGTTTCAAAAACTGCACTTGCCGAACAACTTATTATTTCTTACATGTCTGTCTGTTTACACCTCAAACAAATTCGACGATACAATGACGACATCTTTGTGAAGTAAGCCATAATTAGGGGGGGACAAATAAATATATATACATACCAGTATACAAAAAGAAAATGAAATAATATGTAGTGAAGTTTGAACAAGGGGTGGGGTTTGCCATAACTTAAAAACCATTAGCCATCAGCATTAAATAATAAACAGCCATTATTATACCTTTCAATTAATACACTAATTATTACAATGTTCAATAACACTCTAAACATTTGCCATCGATTATGGTTTGTATGAAAGCATCAACAAAAGTGAAACAATTTTAAATCATCTATTTCAATCCATCAATGTTCATGGAGAGGGTTTTATTAGATATTGTAACACAGGCTCATCAATCATCCAGCAAGTGTTTAAATCCTTTAATTAATTTACTTATATTTATTAATTTAAAACCCGATGTCCTCTTTTCAGTCCAATATTGTGTACTGGACAACTGCATGCCTGAACGCAATGGTCAGTAGCTATTTGCATGTTGTTATTGGCAAGCCGATGTAAACACTTGTCTGATTGGATAATATGTACCTACAATATACATTTTCTGTGTACGTTTCATACATAATCAAGTTTTCCATAATGCGTCTTTCAACTCGCTCGCTTTTACTGAATTCAAAGTTCGTTATTTTTTATTGATATGCAAATGTGAGTTTATTTTTATATATGTTTGTTCCTACAAAAAGTTTTAGGCGAAACTTTTCGATTGGTTCATTCGCTTAATTATACCGTAATGAAATCAGTCACACCGACATCTTCCGATCTGTACCTCTCCCAATCCGATTCGAAGGACCACAGGCTTGCCGAATTGGGAGAGGTGCAGTTTCTGAAGGTTAAGGTTAATGGTTTGATTTTCCTTCTCATATGATCAATCGGGTGCAACGGTTGATCTGACTGTCCTACCGTCCACTGCTCTTGAGTTATTTTATCGAAGGCCGCACCAATCCAGGAGGTAGGGCAATATTATACAACCGCCGCTACGTGGTGTGCTATAAGGGAAGAGATGGTATATTTCACATCACCACCATTACCACTAAATATGGTATATAGGTACTAGACGAACATTTGTACTATTTATTATGGAAACGGTATAATTCTCACGGTCAGAATTTGAAATATAATAAGGCAAAACCACTTCAAAATTATATCAATTTATATACCTACATTAGAACAATATTTTTGTACATCAGTTCGTCTCCTTTTTGGTGGCCTTGGTTATAAAGAGATTTTAATGACTATTTTATAACGGCAAATTAGAACCTGAAGTTAATTAAATGAGTAAACGATAGGTAAACTAACCCATATTGCATATTCTTAAGTTAAGCCAATTACGCTTGTGTAATTAATGTAATGTTAATAATGTACAACGGATAACTCTGCAGTCGATCCTACACCAAAACCGGAATGTGATAAAATAACGGAATTTAATTACGAAATTTACCCTGCTGGGAATCAAACCCAGGTCCTCTGTGTTCCAGTAAACTAGACAGGTGTATCCTTAGACCACTAGACTATTAGATAAATAAATATATAACCTTAGAAATACCACATTTTATTCAAAATCCCTAGTGTAAAGTAGATAATTTGATATATACTTCCAGTAATTTGATATTTCATATCTCACGACTTTAAACAAACACAATGCAAACTTACCGTTGAAGACGACCAAGAGAAATTCACTTCATAGGAAACGCAATTTCAAGCGAACAAACAAACTACTGCCGTCTGAAACCCTTCCACTCAGTTTAATTACTTCACAAAGAATGCGTCGTGTTCGCTCGATGAGGAGACAAAATTAACGCTCTCAAATATTTAATTTAAATTTCCGCCCCTAAAACGAATGATAACAGTGGGAAGGGCGGCGCGGCCGCGGTGCGCCCACATAAAAACACTTTGGTACCCCCGGCAGTGAAGCAATTCATTTGCAGCTGTAAGTGCCCCGTGACGCACTCACTTTTTTAGTCGATTCATCGTAGATGTAAGACGGTAAATTGAGTTTAAAGAAAAATAAACATGACAAACCCAAGAGGACAAATCGAGATCAATCTGCAACCGGAATTCTGGAGTTTAGTTTAATTAAATTTCAGTTTCTTTACATAGTTCAATTCTTAACTACGTGGCAAGTGAATTGTGTTTCGATTTATTATATTTTACTTTCTCATGCTTGCAGTTATTTTTATAATGGTGAAGAAGTGAAGTAATAGATGATTTTAGTTTTACTTAGTTTTTAGTGTGGGTACACATTTGTAACTATCGTTAGTCAGTTCTGAACGAATTGTAAAGATCTTTCTTGATACATTTTTTACCAAAATCAGGAGGTGGGGAGACATTTGCTTTCAAAGTTTTAAAAAGGTATCCCCTTGGGCTCTTTATCTTCCCACACAATTTCAACGACAATTGTTAAGAAAGGCAGTTAGTCTATAATCTATATCATAACGCTTCCGTTTAACTTTTGAACTATATGGTTGGAAATTTTGTAAGAAATGCAGGCGTACAACTCAAAAATACTTTCAGAGAATATTGATTTGATAAATAATTTCTAAACAATATTATTGTGATAGTTTCGCAGCGAAATGACAAAAACTGAACGTAACTCTACATCGTGCAAGGAGCGTGGCACACATTTCGAAAGTATTATTAGAGTATTGCATCTTACAAACTCCTAAGTAACTAAAACAGGTAATATCACACAAAATGCCAAGAAATCCGAAAACGGGGGAAGCGTGTGCGCCGCTCGGTTAATCAAACTGTCACTTCAAGAATTCCGTGCGGAATCCGTCCCGAGAAAACTTTTCGTAACTTTTGATTGGTGTTGAGAATCGCTATCTACTTTTATAACTAGAGATTGCTTAATCACATTCCTTTCTATTTACAAGTAAATAATATAGAGATCTTTAGAGCTTGAATTCATTCACAACAAGATACGAAAACTTGCAATGAAATTAAATATGTACATTTTTGTCATTCTTTATTTGTATATAAATAGGACTATCTATCTTATAACTAAATTCCAATGAATTTTTAAGATCATTATATTATTATGAGCCAAATTTAATATACTTTCTAATATATTAAAATTCAAAAGTTTTTACTCAAAATAAGTTCCACTGAAGAAAATTGAAGGTCATGCATATATGTTAAAATTACCATTTACTTCATATTCTATGTACACTGAGCCACAGCGTATTATCGCTGTTTAAAGAGAAGAAGCGGTAAGTAGTTTACCCAGCAAAACTAGCTAAAAATTATTTTTGTTCATATTTATCTATCTTAGGTTCTTATGTTTACAGAAGTGTTTATACAACTACTTTTCCAAGAATTAATGGATTTTTTGGATTGGAGTTGTATTAAATATCTTTGGAGTTATGTGTAGTTAAATCTAGAAAGCAAATAACATTACTCAGCTCTACAGAATTCTTAATTGTGGGTGGATTGATGTCAATGTCGATGTGAAAAATCGATTACGTGCATGTGCACGTAATCGATTTTTCACCTTTAGTACTTCCGAATTTAGTTTTATTCAGTATACTCACCAACCTTATACAAGGCAGATTGGTGGATTTCACACATCGATGACGTCAATGTGCAGGATTCTTCACGATATTCAGGATGCCTTCAGCATCTGCAAGTGGTAACTGTAACAATATAAGTGGTGCATTCTTTCCGGCCAGGGTTCGAATTCGGCTCATTTATGGCGAGAATACGTTGACTTGATTGTAATTTTTATATGAAGGTACACTTATGTATGACTTTCTTCAATGTTCTGTAAAATTATAGGACTTTCAATTTAAATTGAATATGTGAATATATTTATATACCATACAATTAATTTTAATGTTGGCAAATTATGAATTAGTCTTATATCGGCAACTTAGTTTTAAGATGTATTAACAAAACTTGGGCCTTTGTAGCAACCTATTTTAATTATATTAATTTAGTTAATTATATTAAGTTAATACTTGTTATGTTTGTTGTTGTTATGTAACAATTTATGTTAATTAAAATATGTGATCCAATTATATAAAATCATAATGTGATGGTTCATTATCCTTTTATATTTAATAAGCAAAAGACTGCCTCGTTTCTTCTAAAGAATTATTAATTAGAACAAAAATTCTGATTGTTCAGATTTTGCCGGCTAAATTGGCCCTCAAACTCGTAAAAGCCGTCTAAAGGATCTTAACGACGGTCAAAGAGAATAACCGCAAATAAGCTCCGATCTAAGGTCGTGGAAGAAAATTCCGTTTTCCTTAATTCACCCTAAATAGACTTTCGAGAATGCCGGTACGATTGTTTACGTTTGTAAAATAATCCCCCTTTTTTTGTAGACACGAATTGACGCTTTCGATACTGAGAACGACGTTGTAGCTACTTTTGATGTTACTAATTGATTGTGAAAGGTTAATAAAATATAATTTATTGGCTTTCCGTTGTATACAACGGACCAGATACTAAGATTTTAAATGTTTGTTAAGGAATATGGAGATAATATAATAATAATAAAAAATGAAATATTAGTTTAAAAATACTGTTTTATAAAATATTCATATTCATGGTTTGTTTTTCGTTGTCATTTAATTTGATGTGTAAAATACGACAATTGTAATTTTAAGTTCTCGGCAGCCTAATCTTATACGAGCTTATCAGAATTAGGTTTTCTGCTGGGCAATTGTCATTTCCAGTAAACGACTTTCACGATAACAGCGGTTTATGTAACCGAAGATTACATAAGATGCTCTTTTTAAATAATGCTAGCTCTGGATATAAAGAATAAATAAGTAAACGAAGTAGTGCTGTTCAAATATTTGTCAAATATGCACTTGATTTCCGCCCCGAGTTTCGCCTGTACTGTAGTTTAATTGTGTACAAACAACTAGGGCTGTAAATAGTTAACACAAACAGTAGTAATGCAGCCAGTTTCTGGATAATATTCAATGTAAACACCTGACATTCGCAACGGAGTTTTACCGTCAAGTGGCAAAGCGAAGTGAGCGTGTAAACAAGATGCAAGCAAGACGCAGCGCGGTTCATGCAGTCTAGGGCAAAAATATACAAACATCATATTTGGAAAGTTTTATACACTTTTGCTACTTTAAAGGTAGATACGTAAGACGTAGTCTAAAAGTAGAATAAAATTGGCTGGTTATTGAATGTAATGTAATGACGTCATGTGTAACGACGAAAAAAAATCACTGTGCTCTTTTACACCAATTTAGTTTTATTCAAAAGTACGATCATTGAAATAAAATGTTTTAAATTTTTTAGGAAATCTCGTACATACATTTTTACATTTAGAAATTATTAAACTATGCTCAGCCTTCTGGTAAATCATAGCATCAAGAAGGCGGGAATTGGCTTTGGAACCAATTCCGAGCAGGAACGGAGAAAGCATGCAATTTCCAGTAACTGGGAGGCCTGTCGTAAAAGGCGACAAAACAACTTACTGCCACATGGTAGGGTATTTACCCATCTGGATGGATACCACCCCCAGTTTAGAGCACGCCGCCATAAAAACAGGCTAGGTTCCAGCCTCCCTTGAGAGAGCGGCAGCATATTGGTAATACCATTGGTGATCCATATGTCCATAGGCGATAGTAACCGGTATCCATCAGGTGGACCGGCTGCCTGTCTGCTGAACTTATGCAATAAAAAAAAAACCCTTTGCCCATTAATCCCAATATTTTATTCTTGTAATGGCAATATCAATTCCCTTTTCTTCAGTTCATCCACTAGTTCAAGTACCAAACCAGTTAGTAGGAGCACCAACTGGTACAGATGTCAATCTTCAATGCCACGTGGAAGCTTCACCAAAGGCCATCAACTACTGGACAAGGGAGAATGGTAAGACTTAAACAAATTGTTTTATTTTATTTATTTATTAATGTTTAGAAAATGTTTATTCTTTTTTTTCCTTTATTAATTGAATATTTAATATAAATATAAATTAAGATTAATTGTATGGGAGTCCTTTCTGGAATCACAACCTAAGGAGTTTGAACTGAAAATCTGTCTTGTGCCGGATATAATTCCAGCACAGAAACAAGCTAAGCAAACGTTGTTTACCGAAAACGAGGCGTAACTATTCACAAAACTTGATATTTTTAACTATTTACATCATAAAATATGTAAGCAATATAAGAAGTGCGTTACTATTTTTTCAAATCACCTTTTTCTTTCTAAACCATGAATTAAGCCTTTCAAATATAAACGATTCTCTCGACAATTGTAGCGACATTACAAACAATTGTATCGATCATTACATAAACATGTATAAGAGTCTTGTGCCCAATAAATTTGAATAAGTACCGCTATAGTGATAAATTAAAGAACGGAATAAGCAACTAATTTCATTATTCATAAAGCATATTGAAACCGTTAAGGCACTCATTAAAGGGGCCATTATTCACGTCCTACTATCCTCTTTGGCAGGCCACAGGGGCTAGTGCTTGCTTTCAAGTTATGGCATTTTTATGGTTGTGTTTAAAAGAAAAAATATGCCTTTATTTCATGTCCATTTTTCATTTCGCAAAGATTTATTTTTACATTGATTATATGGCGCTTAGGTTACGGCTTATTAACGACCTCATAATTACAGCGGCCGTGACGACGTAAAATAATACCACCCTAGATTTTATTAATAAATGAACCTGCCGACGCCTTATCTATGGTTACGTTTGCGCAACCCTACAATTACTTCGTGACGCTTAAGTGTCAGTTATGAGATGTGAATAATTAATAAATATTGTATTACTGTCTCTTAATCCTTTTAAGTCATTTTCATGTTTGAGTTTATGAAGCATATTTTGATGGTCTATTTTTCAACTGCTGGTCTAGTACCTTCTTAATTTTTAATAAGGAGGATAAGAAAAAGTACGAGAAGGTAAAATAATGGGGGCGATTTTTACTTATTTATTTATCTAATTTGTTTGGGAAACATACAATAATTAATATTCTTAAATATAAAACACAAAGTTAATACATATATCAATCAAGTTTCCACTATAAAATAATTTATATAATAAATACAAAAATTGTCTGAAACAGTTAATTACAAGAAAAAGAAATTACATAAAATACATAATAATACATACAAACCGAAATTTTCAACCCTCTACGATCAACACCTATTTTTTATTTGTTAATTATAAACTTTAATGCTGTCGGCATATCGATTTAAGCTTTTCCGGGCAGGACGACGTCTGCCGGGACAGCTAGTGTCTATTTAATTTACATTAGGTCAATGTTGAACAAAATAAAAGAAAATGTCACCACAATAATTACTGATAAAATACAGATAAAAAAAGGAAAGTATATAAAAAAAAGTTTATGTCATTTCACATCAATATTCTCACATTGTATGTTTTCTCCCTGTGGTAATTCTTCGAAAAGTAATAAGTAAAGACACACTTCGGTATTTAAAAGTAGAGTCGATAGACAAAAGACAAAAATTTAGTTTTTTTTTATAGATAGACGTTGCTGAGGACCTTCTGGTCGCTTCTTTTTAAATTCTAATTTCTAAATCACATATTTTTAAAACATATGTATGATCATCAAAAAATGCTATCCAGAGAAACTATAACTATTTTGAAAAAAAAAATTGAATTTGTATTAGTGTATTCATTATCAAAGAGGGATATAATAAAATTATGTTCGGAGCAGAATAAAAACAGGTGCTAACTAATACAAATAAGATTCTTCCCTAACAAAACAGCGGAGGGTCGGCAACTTCATTACTTCTCATTAGAATGACGCTCTCTCTAAAAGTTGCTTATTTTGCTCCCCAATGGCAGATAGGTAAAAATATTCAATGGCCTTTTCTAGCAATTAATAAGGGCAATCTCTTTTTTACATAGAATATATTTTTTAAACAGAATCTTTATGTAAATCGTCATGTCCGTACGTCATTTTTGTATGTTACCGTCACTTTACTCAGAAACTACTAAACGTAGACATGAATGTAATTTTACCGGAAAATCATAAAATATATATCTAGGCCACTATAAAATAGCTGAAACTGCCGTGTGTGTCATTATTCAGATCTTAGAAATCATTCCGACGTTTTAACGACTTTTTATTTCAGTCAAAAGGCAGGAAGACATTAGCTTACAAAGTCTGGTGTATAACTCGTTTCAGAAGGTAAAGAGTTACATAATTTCTAGCTAATGAACTATGACTTAGAAAATTGGTGAACAATTTAGAAACATTTATTAAACAGATACCAGTCGATAGAATATACGAGTATAAGATAGAATTCATAGGTTGGTTACTTCGGGCAATGGATCAGTATAACAATCAAACACCGTAATTATACTTAAGAAGGCTTTTCTTTGGACTGGAGGCAAATCTTCAGCCTACTCGACATAATAATAACTCCTTAAAAAATAAAACTGTAGGTTACATTGTTAATTTTTGGCCTGGTTAAAATTTTACTAAATTATAAAACGGATCTTATAACCAGTAAAGCTTTATTTCACCCAGTCATAAAATGTAACAACTTACCGTAAAGCTGTATTGTAAATTTTGTAATGGAAAATGTTCAATTTAGGAAATGTCCGTTCGAGGCGCTAATATTCAACCAGATAATGTCTTTCAACAAACGGCAAGCTCAGCCACTAAAGTCGAGTTAGAAATGGATTTACGGGGTGTACAGTGTGCCGTGCTGCGCCGATCAGCTCGCAGCCGCCGCAATTCGCAGCTCTCCGCACTGCAACGCGACATATGTGAACGAGCGGCTTTTGCGTCCACCGCTGTACCATGTCGGAATAAACCGACAAAACGACAAAAACTTTTTCGCAATGCGGTCTCCGCAATTTTTTTTTTTTTCGTCTGTATAATCGAACAGTTTTGCAACTAGCATGAGCACAAGTTTAGTTAAGATTTTACGAGATTTAAACCAAAGCCAAGAGATATAAACAAAATGCTTGTTTTATATAAAACAAAGAACAAATTGTTCTAGTATACATATATCAGGCCTGTTACCTATGGCGGTAGGCAGAGACGGTGGGTATCCACTTGCGACGATGCTGACAAACAAATACCGAATCATCTATTTTTATTAATCTCTTCATATACGCACCTTTATTTGAGATGCTGTTTACCAGACCTTTCGTTTACACTTTTACTGTTTGATGATGTTGTGGACGTCGCGTTCTACCAGTACCAACTCTATAATGTAGTATAACTATTGATTTTACATTCTTCGGCTTTGTCAGTTATGTTTACCAATCATCTGTCAAAAATTGCAATAATTTAAAATTATTACTAGAGATTACCCTCCGACTTTACTTGTAAAAACATCCAACCCGTTTTCCGAAGGAATTATCCCAGGGCCATTCCTTATAACAAGACTATACCCATAGATACTAAATTTCTTAATAAACATTTAGATTGCTGGCGGTAACCATGAAATTTTAGATCACAGAAACTATAACATTATTCAGCAATAATGAACATATATTCTTATATCGTATTTAATAGATATGATGATAGATGACAGAGTTGATGCTGGTAGACCGCGACGTACTTACCATAATCAAATCGCAAGTCTGTTAAAGAATAGCAAAATACAAAAGACCTAAAATAAATGTGTATGTACTCGTATAAACAGAATAATGAATATAGATGAAGCAAAAGATGTATGTCAAAATCGTAGCACGTGGAAATCTATTGTCTCTGCCTAGCCCTATGGAACACAGGAGTAATAATATGTATGAATCAATTTTAATGTAAATTGGTAAAAGGCAATACTGTGAAGAAGCAAACATTCAAAACATCGAAACATTCTCTTTTTACATTCAATATTAAACTTATTAATTAGAATCGAGGGATAGCGCTTGGTTACAACCAACTAACAATACATGTTGCTTTGTTATATGATTATAAAAGCCTGCTAAATAATTGCTTGAGCCATAACTAGAGGGATACATAGCGCAGACAGATTTAGATGCAGTTACAAAGGCAACCGAGCAGGCTATTACGCGGCTGGAGCGACCGACCGCGCAAAAAGCAGACCAAATTCTATTACCGTCCGATATGCAACAAAGACCGCTGGCCCGCCCGCTTCAAATTGCTTTAGGCTATATCACAATATTTACTCTCACATACACATCACAATACTCGTGCAAATCTAAATTCAATGTGTTTGTATAAGTAGAGAGTAATAAAACTACGTTTTAACGGTTTTAAGCGCGGTAATTTATTGAGTTTTGGTTTGTCCGACGTTTCGGCCGCTTTTCAGTGGCCGTGGTCACGGACGACAAAGGTAAGTAACATTTGTCCAACAAGTATTGTTAAAGTTTTATTTAGCCTTGGAAATTGCGAAATCCTGTAAAATGTACATAATTTAACAATATTATTGCCAACAACCCTTAAAGTTCCTAAATTATATTAAATTACCTTCTTCTCTCGAAATTCGACTTAATATAATAAAATAAAATAAAATATATGAGACGAGAAAATTTTTATATTACACATTATAAAAAAGTCATGTCCGTCTTTTCGGTGTCTCTTTGACTATGTCAGTCATTTTTCTCGGAAACTGCTCCTTTTAAAATTAAAATGAATAATTTGTAATCATTCGTAGCTTAGATAACAAAAACTATAGACGTTCGTCTGCTCCATGAGGCTTTTAAGTGCGATGTACGGCACGCACTTAACCAATTTTTCAATCATATTATACTTTTATACTTCTATCCTTAGTAATGTTTTATCAAATAATGTTGCCCGCAGTAGAAACAACTGCGGGTGACGCTCAGACGAACAAACGGGGCAATCATTAGCCGTCACCTGCACCATGGCCGTCGAGAAGGGGTGAACAGGTGCAAAGAGTACGCCCGTCTTACAAGATAGAGACTCCTTAAGGGTCCATCTGCCGTAAGCTGTGGGTGGCCTAGTCATTTTTTTTATTGCCTGAAACAGGCAAACAGGTAGACGGCCCTCCGGTTGGAAAGTGGTTACCATTACCTATAGATGTTGGTAACACCAGAGTGTCGCCAACGCATTCCGACCTTTAAGAGATTTTCTTAAAAATCTCCATTTCCATAGCACAAAGGGAAATCCGCGGCGAGAATTTCCCTCCAGATCATTATTGTACTCGGAATAAATGTTCTAGAGAACCGTCGCGCAGTTTAGAGTAGCTCAAGGAAATATAGGTGAGTACGTCGTCGCTGGCGAGCGGTGCGGTTGTAGAAGTGAAAAGTTGGCACCAAATCGAACGATTCCTCGAAACAATCCCCGATATACAAGCGGTAAAATGTGCAGAGGGACGCAGGATCTCTTCGAAGGCTAAACGATTCTAAACCGACTGTTAGCCTATGGAATTGTCGACGACACCAACAAAGATGGAGTCGATAGGTTCTGTAAAGCTAGATATATAAGTATTATAAGTGGGTGCTGTGGCCCATAGAAACGGGCATTACTCCGTATGCGGTCTGATTTGCGCTTTGTACAGTGCCAGTCGTTGCTGCGGGGTCAAGTACTGCTTGGACCGCTTTAACACACCAAGCTCTTTGGAGGCGAGTTTGCCTTCCAGATGACCTACACTTCGTTCATTATATTGTCGCCAAGGATCGCGATACTATTGGAGCTAGTAAGATGCCTGTTCCTTGGAACTGTGATGTAGGGACAGATGAGGTATTTTTGCAGAAAATGCGCGGGCCTGTATCTTCGTGGGGTTAAACTGGGTAATATTTTGTCGTCCCCATTCAGAAACTCACTTCACTTACCTGGGTCGCGCGTTTGACTGCCATACATGCTACGGCCCATCGGAAAGGTCCACCTGTGCAGGTATGCCTGCGCAGGTAGACCGGAATGTGTGTGGGAATTGACCTGTGCAGTTTTTTGAGCCTGCGCAGGCGACCGGCGCAAAATCGAAAATCAATAATGCGTGTGTGCGTGTACTCCGGTCGCCGACGCAGGTCGCGTCAGTTGTTTTCTAAAATTTCTAGTGTTTCTTTCGGAAGGTTGTCTTGTCGCTCGCATCGTATTGGCACGAATGCCACGTAATACAGCAATTGAAAATGGCGCCACCAAATTCAACCAAAAAAATCCTTGAAGATTTTATCGAAATTTATAGAAGTCATCCATGTCTTTGGCAAATTAAAAACAATTTTTCGCTTCCTTTTCACTGTTTTTGTATCTTTTATCTTCAAAATTAAAGCAAGGACTAGCAATGCCAGCGCGTCGTCGTCCTCATTCGATGCCATCGCAAAAAGAACCGAAGACCGCTCCGGTACAACGGAACGTCCCCATACACGCTACCAATGTTCGGTTGACCTGCGCAGGCATACCTGCATAGATAACCTCTCCGGTAAACCGTAGCGTGTATGGCTTACATTAGGAAATCTTAGTCCCGAGTCTTAGTTTCGGGTTATTATAGAAACATTGGCATGTTCAGTGGGTATACAGCTAATAATTGATAGGTATTCATCTGTTCTATTATTATAATATAATACCTATGTATTACTAGTAAGGGAATAATTAATATAAAACACATTTAAAACTAGTAGTCCAAACATATTTTGTTTTCGAAAGATCGCTTAATATTAATCTGAATGTAATGATTGCCATACGGATATAATAAGCGTATTAAATGTGAGTAGCGTTATGTGTATGTAAGTGTATTTATGCATACAATTTAATTTTATAGTTAGTGCAGTGTAACATAGATAAGTTTTTGACGTTGAATGATTAAACAAAATCTATCTGTGCATCTCGCAATTAGTGTTATTTACTAAGCCCGTAAGTGCATATGTCTGGTTTGGGACGTAACCGTAACTAACAAACAACACAGACGGCTTTTCCGCGATCCATAAATTGTGGGGAGTACAAATTAAATTAGGTAATACACGGGTGTGACGAGATGGGACAAGCGGCAGACCGGCCGACGCGGACATGGAATGGGTGTGTCCGGCCTTCCCAGCCAGCCGTTCAACAACCAACAAGTTTTTATGCCTATTTTATTGCTTGTTCGCTGATTAATACTTTAATTAAACGTCTTTTTATTTAAATTTTGTTAAGAGTTTTATCTCGGCGATTGATGACAGCCTCTGTGATTTTTTTTCATTTCAAAGCTGGCGATCAAAATGACGAACACCTATAGACATTTAAACGGTATAGGCCTTGTAGACGTTTGTAAAATACCAGGGGAGAAGACAACGCGTTGCCAACCTTTAGGATGGGATAAAGAGTATGTGACAAGGGATGATATAGAGGGATCAGACAAACGGAATAGAATAGAGGGGATAGTATATGATGTCAGAATAGGGGATGGGATAGATTATAATATTGGACATGAGGAGGGGGAAGTGAATCCACGGAAAGTCATCGCACTAAACACGATTATCTCAGGGCTAAACGTTTCATCGTGATGTTCTGTGAACGCGTAGTATCACACCAATCGATCCGACCCAAAGAGCTACGACGCCAAAATAGCGATTCCAGCATGGCTCTACCACGTACAATTTAGATCTAGTGGTATTGTGGCGAATGATGGTGGAACGATCTAGTTGATTTAAGGAGTTTCAGAAAAATGTATAAAATTCCAGAAGAAAAAGACAAGGACAGATACATTTTAGAAAGGGATAGATAGTAAAAAAATAAAAATGAAAAGAAGATCGAAATTATGAGTTCCAGAAGATTCTTCGGGATATATAAGCAGCATAAGGCGCGCCTACGGGGTAGTTAGTTCAGTTGAAGACGGCGAAGCGACAAGTGCGATACGAGAGAGTTGAAAGAAGAATTAAGTAGAAGACGATGACGAGTTTAGTGGAACGTTTAGTGGGCTTTCGAACGTTTAGTTGAGTGAAGTAGGAGTTTAGCGTAGTTTAAGAGGAGACCCGGAAGCGAGCTACGCGCGGTAAATTCGGAGGTGAGCAATGCAGTAGCCGGAAGTGATCGACGCAATATCGGCGACGGTATTGTGAGTGAGATAATATCTCATCGTGGGGTCAGAACGTTGTTAGTTCTATGTGAAGGGGCAACCCGGCAGAGAAAGTAAGTGTAAGACACTAAAAGCATTTAGTTGAAAATATTGGTGTTTACTTTCAATCCCAACTCGCACGTAACAGTATAAAAGTCAATCCGTCTAGGTTACTTAAGCACAGCTACCGAAATCGATTTCCGCATCTCTAGGCCTTAGAGTTGTCTGTTATACATATATTACCCTAAATATAAGCGTAACTTGCTTAGCTGGGGACTATACAATACGTGCATTTGTTTAGTAATAGTGTCTACTTTCTAGGCAACCTACCTTAAACAACAGTCTTATTCTTGGATATTAATAATAATGCCTTTGTTTCAAATATACAATCCATTTCCATATACAATTTAAACGCATGTATTAATATACATATCTGTGGCCTGGTGCTAAAAGGGCCAAAGTACGTTTTTTTATGAAACGAGATTGTAGTTTATTGTAACAGTATGATATTTTTTTGTGCTAAAAGGTCGTTAGTGTATTAACAATCTTTCAAAAGTTACTATGTAAAAAAGACCAATGTAGTGTAAAAATGTAAATAATAACTATTAATGCTGATTTATTGATTTAACGCTCATTACTGAAAATAATGATTATTGATATTGGCCCTATTAGCACCAGGCCACAGATATTATACCTAAAACTATATATTACTAGGGAAATTCACCGCGTCATTATTTCAAGATGCGGCGTTATTAGTATCCAGAATATTATTTTATACCTATACCTATAATGTACCTTTGTGTTAAACAAATAAAACTAATCATTGAAGACTGTAAAAGAGGATTTAACAGCAGCTCCACTAATAAAGGATTTGTAATGAATTCATAACTAGCATAGCTACCAAAATAGTTCGTGATTATATCAAATAATGTTTGACAGTCCATTATACACTATTTGGCGGCAATTAGTTATCGACAGTTAATTAATAAACTTGTCTAATAAACAAAAGAGGGCGTGCCTGTTGCGGACGGCCACTACCAAGGTGTCAGCTGCACCGAGCAAACCACAGATTCGTGGTCGATTCATAGGGCAAACGGTAAAGTGACATTATATGTCAAAGATGTCTTTGGGTTTACCTTAAATTAATGATTCTACATCGTTATTTGGTAATTACTCAAATCTTAATAATAATTTATTTATTTAAAGATAAAACAGTTCGATACATATACACAAAAAAACACACACAATAAACAACATTTACAATATAAAATATCCTAATATTTGACGGCCTCTGTGGTTGAGCGGACTAACCCTTTGCCGGCTTACCTGACTGCAACGCAGAGGCTCCGGATTCGATTCCTGGTATGCTAAATTTTGGAAACGAATTTTCACCGGCCGATTATTAAAAATAAAAAAATGAAATATTATATTACTTATGACCTTTTATCTATAAATAAAAAATACTACCGATTTAAAAAAGACACAAATTAAGAAACTAAAATATTTTTTACAACTTAATAATTGTTTTTCAAATAATTTTAAAGTCACTGCAAAGTAGAATAGAAACACCTTTTGCTTGTCACCGATTTGGCCAACATACCGCAGACATTAAATTTATCGATTTACATTAGGTAATTAAGTAGTATGTTTCCTTGCGAAACTAGCAAGTTAACAAATTTGAACTGACATTTTTCAGT
Source organism: Dendrolimus pini (assembly GCA_949752895.1). Classification (NCBI taxonomy): domain Eukaryota; kingdom Metazoa; phylum Arthropoda; class Insecta; order Lepidoptera; family Lasiocampidae; genus Dendrolimus; species Dendrolimus pini. Next base: position 14,588,731 of record OX457126.1, on the reverse strand, counting down.
TAATAATAAGTGATCAATTAACATGTCGTGTATAAAAACGATGTTATGGTCTTAACTCGAAAATTTTACAAATTAACTATATACTTAAGTAATTCAAATGTAAATTAGCAGTAACGCAGTTAGCATGTAGCATATAAATGAAATGAAAATGTTAATTTCATTTCACTGTTAAAAGCCTTGTTACTCTCATGATCAAAACTTTTGCTTCAATACATACATTTTGTATTTCTTTACTGGTTCTAAATTTCAATTTAACTATATTACTGTGAGTTTCGTGTATAAAAATAAAACTCCCGCAAAAATAAAACGAAGCAAGAAGAATGCAAGCTATTTTTAATGTAGAGCGAACAGAAAGCAACGTGACCCACGGCCGCGGTAATAATGTAGCCAACGACAAAAATTCAAGGGAATCGCCGGGGCCCCGTCTCCTCTCAAACATTTTAAACGGTTTTCTTTTATACCTGCGTATGTTCAGTTTGTAATCATCTAAATTGAGGAAAATTATTTTCTCAAATGATATTACAATTTAGTAAATGTACATTTTACAAAAAAGAGACATTTTGTCATATTTAGAATTCCGCAATCAAATGGTAAAAAGAATTTATTTTATACGAATTTTGTCTTTTTTCTGTCGTCCGTCATGTTAAGTCTGGCCAATTTATTTGGTGATTATTGGCGCAATATACATCTAGTTTGGAAGGAATGTGTGTTAGATATACTTTTATACAACCAATAGAGTTGTGGTATTATGCATAAGCGTATGATATATCTGCAAACATTCTGTATAATTAAGCTAAACAAATTGTGCTTGTGATATGGGTACAAAGGACAACTCTAGGACGGATCCCAGATACCCAAACCAGTAATTAGCAGACAGTTCGTATAAGAAATTTATCCTGCTGGAAGTAGAAGGTTCTCTGAGCCGATTGTCTAAAGTCCTTAAAAATAATATCGCTGTTTCATAATGACATTTAAAGTTCAAATCTAGTTCTAATCTCTAATCGCAATGATCTTACATTGCGATTCTAAAATCAAAACAGTTGACTCCCTCCGTTCCCTATAAGTTATAGAGATTTTTACATTTTGAAGTCGTAGAATTAGAAAAAAATATCTTTAATACCTTTGAATTCTTTGAACATTTTTAATAACTTTTGTTTAGGGTTCTGTCACCAAATAGCAATGGGGAAGCTTTGACATTTGTCAATTTTATCCGTGTAGGCACGGAGAAAGAATAAAATTTCCTGCAGCCAGGCGGCCCGTCGTGAGAGGCGACAAAACAACCCACAGCCAGGGGTATTTGCCTGTCTGGATGGCTACAACCCCTGGCCCAATGTATGCCGGTAGGCTAAAGTAGTTGTGGCACCTTCGATGTTGCAAATGTCCATAGGCGATGGTAACCGCTTGCCATTAGGTGAATCGTATGCCTGTCTGCTGAACTCGTGCAATAAAAATAAAATAAATGACTTTTCAAAAACCCTTTAAATACGCGTACACTGAGTTGATTCCGTTTATTTACGTCCTTAACATTCTAATCATTTTAAAAGTATAACAAAACGCGACTGTAATCAGTCGTAAATACGTTTGACAAATTAGACAGGAACAAAATAATGTTAGCTCTTGCTTTCAAAACATTTCCATGCAGCGTTGAACAAAAGTCGAATATAATTTTTTACCGCGTTACTTAAATCCAGAATACAAAAGTATATAATGGGTATTGGGCATACACAGTATTGTTCAACGCACGACATGGCGAAACAATATTTCAATTCGATATCGGGCGGACAATGGTAGGAAGTGGCTGAATATAAATGGACGGAAAGGCTCGTGCCTATCGAATAAAGGACCCCAAACAAATGACTGTATCAGCGAATCGCTGAAGATTTTATAAAAGTTATATTTGACGTGTCAGCATTTATTTTCCAGAAGCCATATCTCAAATAAATTCAGCAAATCTTTTGTTTACATTAAGTTGTTTAAATTTAGTAGATATCATTTAAGAGCTGTGCTCTTGTCGCTGGAGCCTCTTTCAATCTTCCCTATTAGGAGCCAGCTGTTTTAATTATTTGTACGGCTGTTTTACTTCTTTGCACGACCCTTGATAATTTCTCATTATTTACTTGTGAATATAGTTGTTTTTTTTTATTTCAAATTACTCTCATTAGGTTTTTAAATATTCGGAGCCATTTTGGCAGAGACCAAAACCTTGTGGTTTTATCATATTCGTCTGTCTTTGTGGGTCTGATACTTTTTCTCAGAAACTAAATGGGTCTATATGAGTGAAAGTTAAAAGGAAGGTGCATTTAATTGAACTGAAGGTGGAAAAATCAATGTAAATAGTCTTTTGAGGGTGTCCATAGACAGACCATGACAATGTTCTTTATATCAATATGAGAAGATTGGTTTCAAAGCCATTAACATAAATTGACCCGCACTCTAATATTGGAAATTTCTGAAAAAATTAAGGTTGTAAAATTGCAAATCTACTTTTAACGAAAATTCATTTGCACGTGATATTTGCTGATTAGTTTTTAAGATATGGGTTATTTTTTATTACATGTCTTTTATGGCTCCATAAACTAATGGATACTGTGTGTGACCTTTATAGTTTAAGGACTATCAAGCAATTACCAAATACATACTTGTTAAATAATACAAGTTTTTTTTCTCAGGTGAGATGATAATATCAAATGACAAATATCAAATGAGTGAGATCAACATATCGGCGTACAGTGTGCAAATGCGCTTAGTCATACGCAATATACAACGAAGCGATCTCGGCGGTTACAAATGTATCTCGAAAAATTCTATAGGCGATGCTGAGGGAAATATTAGATTATATGGTAAGGAGAGATGAATTATTCTGCTTATATTTAAAAAATATTTTATTCTATTTAATAATTTCTTACCAGGACATTCTCTACACTTTTACTATATCTTGTTTTTACTAACGCTTAAATGCTGTCAATATGTACAGGTCGAATTAACAGAAATAAGTTTAGACAACTTTTATTGCTAGAATGGATCAAATATTTAGCTCTCCATTACTACATAGTTCACTCTATAAGATTCCGGGTTAATGTTGCCAAGCAAGATTTTACGAGTTCCCTAATAAACCAGAACAAAACCGTAAACTTTAATTAATAAATTCTTAGTGCAACTTAATGGCGTAACATTACTTTCGCCTTTCTAACATAAATTCCTCGCCTCCTGAATGGTTAGTTGAACATAATCAGGTAAGTTAAAAAGGCAATTTTTGTAAATTACTTTTTAAAATACCATTATTCAATTTCACGACCTTATAATAGATATAACAGATATACCAGATATAACAGAAGACAACAATCAGAATTATCTGATTGTTGTCTTCTGTTATACTGCTCGACTTCCATTACCCTACTGCTCCATCTGGAATAATGTTATAATTATTGACTATTCACGCAGTTGCAGCGATGGGTTTGATGCGTTTTTTATGATGCGATATTGTTATTAATTGTTAATGATGTTAATTATTGACAGATGTACCATGTCTGATGTACTAATATAGCTATTCGTTAACGGCGTTATTTTCAACGCTATAAATAATACGCTTTTGGCTACAATCAATAACTATAACCAGCCCTTTTTTGTCATTTCCTTTTTAGGGGCACGTGAATTCTCGAAAATTGTAAGTTCATAATTATTTGTTGTTGTTTCATTTTTTCGGTTTTTATGGAAATTTTTGGATATTTTCAAAATTTCCTTTAAGGACACTGGGTGCTCCCGCCTGCCCCCACAAAAAAATCCCTGGCTATAACCATTATTATGCTAGATGGAGCCCGAGCAATAGGAATAAAATAACATACAAATAGTTTTCTTTATAAAATTATATAATAATTACAAATGAGTTGTTTATAATATTATGGCTAAATGTTCGAGAATATTTTAGGTATATATTCCGTGAAAACTCCTATTTTCCGAGATAAAAAGTATGTAGTATTTTTTTTTATCAAATGTACATTATAAATTTCATGGCAATCTATTAATTTCCAAGATCGTGATCAGATATAATGAAACACATAAACAAACCCACTTTTACATCTATATTATATAGCGTTTTCCCACAGCTTCCTTCGCGTTAATGCTACCCACGGGAACCATACATTTCTTCGGGACATAAAGTAGCCTATGTGCTATTCCAGACTATAATCTATTTCTGCGCCGAATTTCATCCAGATCGGTTCAGCCGTTCTAGAGTCATTCTGTAACAAACATCTAACCAAACTTTCGTATTTATATTATCAACTAGGATATACCCGCGACTTCGCCCACGCTTGACTTAAAATTCTCGCGGGATTCCCGGGACATAAAGTATCTCATCATTTAAAAAGATTGTAAGCTATCGTTTTACTGAAAACTATGTCGGAATAAGCTAATTTTCATGCACTTGTACAAATTTACAGAACTCCCAGGAAAATTCCCGCGGCATTCCCGGGATAAAAATATCAATCACACTTTTTATAACATAAAATTTGCTATAGTTCAGTGAAAAAATCATATTGATTTATTTTGTCTGGTCATTTTACATAATTCCTAGAAACATGCCCGCGGGATTTCCGGATTTAAAAGTAGCACATATTTTAAGTCTAAGAACTTCTGTCGATCAGCGAAAACCGCATCGAACTTGACCCAGTTCTTTTTATGTGAATCCCAAACAAATAACAATAAATCTAAAAATATGCATGCATTCTCCGTCGTTTATATAGACTATTCTGGTTATTGTTTTTTAATAGCTTCAATGTACACGGGATTTTATATTAAATAATAAATAATTAAATTTAGAATTTTATAATATTATATTATAGATAAAGATTAAGTATAAATTCGTTTCTAATTCGTTGTTGTTTATTTATCTTTGTAACAGAAATGGAGTTACCAAATCGGAAATCTCGAGACGAAGATGAGCGAGACTTCGCCGTAGAGGAGACTAATGACGTGAGATCCAGTCTCCAAGGTCCGTTGCGGGAAGGCGGGCCACGGGCTGAAGACGCCGGCTTCCTAGGAGGAGGCGGGCCCCCCATCTCATCCGTGACCCGAACGACCCCATACGTAATATTTTTAATATCGGCCACGGTTGTTGCCGCGTGTTAAACTTCTCAAAGCCACGCGCTTCGACTTCAAACTTCCCCTTTAAGGCGTTATTTTATAACATTTTTTATTTCACTTTGCTAAGTTTCATTTCTACTTATCTTGCATTATCATATAATATCAGCCCATAACAGTCTCAGTGCAAAGCATGGTCATATCCATTTTCAAGGAATTTATGGTATACCGGTCGTGCTTTTTAAGGCTGATGAGGGGGTTTCACACTTATCTCGAAATGTAACATTTCATCGCGATGTTTCCTTTCAGCGTCGATACGTCATAATTAAAGTAAAAATAAGCACTTTAGATCTGAAAAAAAACCCAGACGATACATGCTTCCCGTCCAGAATATTATTGCAAACTAGGATATGCTCGCGACTTGGTCCACACTTGACTAGAAATTCCCTTGGAATTCGTGGAACACAAAGTACCACAGTATTTTTTAAAAAAGAATCTAAGCTATCGTTTTAATGAAAACTGTGTCGGAATAAGCTAATTTTTATGCACCCGAACGATTACAAACCACTCCCTGGAAAATTGCCGCCGGATTTCTGAGATTAAAATATCACACATTTTATTACATGCAAATTAGCTATCGACTAGTGAAAAATTCATATTAGAATTGGTTTTTTTTAATCTGGCCACTACAAATTATTCCCAGAAAAACTCCCGCGGGATTCCCAGGATAAAAAGTAGCGCATACCTTAAGCCTAAAAAAATATTGTCGATCAGTGAAAACCGCATCGAATGAAATGAAATCTTGAACAAAATGCATCGTGTTCTCCATTATTTATATAGTCTATTCTTCTAGATTTTTTATATAACTTCAATGTACAGATACGGCATGTTCGGAATGTTATCTTATATATAAAATTCTCGTGTCACAATGTTCGTTCCCATACTCCACCGAAACGGCTTGACCGATTATCATGAAATTTTGTGTTATATATTATGTTAGCATATTGGGTAGGTCTGAGAATCGGATAACATCTAGTTTTCATCCCCCTAAATGTTGAGGGTAGTCCACCCCGAAATTATTTTTAATTTTTAGATATATTTTTTTTATGATACAGCATTAAAAAATACATACAACTCTAAATTTTCAACCCTCTACGATGAACCCCTATTTTTTAATAGCGATATTAGTATTTTTATAATATTCTACAGGGATGATTTAGATTTTAATTTGAATTTAGATGGCGCTGCAATCGGGTACCAGAATTTAGGTGTTCTTTTTGTTGTTGCATGTGTTGAAGTTTGTCCCGGAATGGTTTAAATAAACGATTGGACCCAGTAGGTGGCGCTGCGATACTCCTCCTAAACGCTGGGCCTGATTTTGATGAAATTTTTTGTTTGTTCAAGTGGATTTGAGAATAGTTTAGATTAATATTTGGTCCCGGTAGATGATGCTGGAATTGGGCTCTAGATTTTTATTTTTTAAAGGCAGAACGACGTCTGCCGGGTACAGCTAGTAATATTATAGATTTACAATATCATGAATCTATTGTCGAGTTTCTTTCGTTTTTGTTTATTCATAAACGCCACAGCCAATACACGTGGGAAAAAGAATCCAGAAAAAAATAATGTTTATCGTGGACTAAATGGACACTACTAACGCAGTGTTAAATGTTAATGTTTATATACAGGAATATAAGTAAAAGGACAATGCAATTAGTATTTATAATATTACGTTACGTAAGATATAGTCTTGCTTAAATTGAATAAAAATGTATAAATGCTTATATGTATGTATGAAACTATGATTCGGAGAGATCGTTAATGGAATCTTTTGGATATTATTGGCCTAAATTAGCAATATACATAAATGAAAATTTAATTGATCATAATATTTTGCATACACAGCTTATACTGTGTTTAAAATATTATATTAATTTAAAATTTACAATTCAATTAACTTTAATTAAAAATGTTTTATTACAACATATATTCTTTAGAATTAATTATATTATATTATATTTTCTATGTTGCTATTTTTCTTTTAGAGAATAACAAGTATCTTCCGAAACACTTCAGTTTGTATAAAAATATCAGAATAAATATATATAATATTAGAATCGTCATTAATATATGTGTATCAGATAATTATACTGTTAAAATACTTATATATTGTATATAATGACTGAATGTAGCTTTGCGGTCATAAGCGCTTCATTTCATTATTTCTCATAAATCCTGGTTGTTGATTTAAAGTGGCATATATTTTATATTTTGCTCACATTATAATGTTAACTTGAAAAAATAAGATTTTGTAAAGTGTTAGGCGTTTTTAATATTGTAAAAATTTATTAAAAAATATTTTTAAAAATTTCCGGCGATTGTATAAAATGTATATTTGTTATATTAAAAATATTTATTTATATTTTAAATTTTTAACTGTTTGTTGGTATGGTATTTAAGTTTCAAGAATGTATAATTTATGGTAAACCCTTAATATGTGCTGTTATTTGCCTGTAATTACTTATCAACCTTATAATTGAATGTATAAATATGCCTGCGAACAAAATATATACGGAGTAAATTATTGTCTAAATTATTGAATATTATTTCATATATCCTTTCCAAATATATACATATATATATATATATATATATATATATATATATATATATATATATATATATATATATATATATATCATGGTAAAACGTATCCACAAGTAAAAATCCCTTTTTATAGTAGTACTGGTTCGCGTTTGACCATGATTTCGACCGATATAGAGCGGAGATAAGGTCTATGATAGTACCTATTTACACGGGACTGCTATTTGCATAAAATAATAATACCGGGTTCCCACTTACAAAAAACTTCAAAATGCCCCAAAAACCTATGTTGCTACTGTTGACCAGAATGCGCAAGAAGATATCTAATCCCTAGCTTTGTGATATAGAGAAATAACACTAATACTTTTAAGGAATATTTTTTATTTGAAACATAATATGTCTATATCATATCAACGAAAAATTGAGTCTCCTAAATTTAAATTTCATCTATTTTAAACTGAGTATCAGAATTAAATGAAAACCTTTCCACGGATATAGATATATATATATATATATATATATATATATATATATATATATATATATATATATATAGTTACAATGAAAAAACCAATGAAACCTAGCGAAAAATGTGGAACGCTTTATCAAGACAATATAATTAAAGCAGTGGGATTGTCTTTCCGGTTATCTTTCTTACTTGGCTGTAATTGCAGTACTATAGATTCATGACAGAACAAGGTGTAGCCTACATCATAGTAACGCAATTTCCTTAGCCATTCACCCCTTCAAAGTTACTGTCTACAATCTAACCTTAATTTAACACTTAGTCGATATGAGACAATTCCGTGTAAGTCCTGACAATATCACGCTTACGAACCCTCTTAATACACAAGCTACCTTCGTGTAGAACCTTGTAAGTGCCACGAGGATAGGGTGTAACCACTTGCATTAGCGAAATTACCTGAAGCTCGAGTTATTTTCATTGAGACAGCCCGAGTAATATGGGAGTGGGAGTAGTTTGAAAGGAAAATTAGAACTTGAGATGGAAATATCAATCACCGGTTAAATATACACATCTGATAACAATAAACATGATTTTAACAATGTCAGTAAATAAAATGTAGGTATATGTTTACCGTATAATTTACCGATACATTTGATTATAAACTTTCTTCATATAGATGAAGCAAGGAGTACTATGAACATGTGCCTGGACTAGATGTCTTTGTAGTTAGTAAATCGACACTGAGTTTTTGGGATTCTGTAGGCATTCTTCCCAACAGGTCCCACAACACCACACAAAAGAAAAACAGACCCCTTATGAAGTCCTAATGTCCACCCTATCGTATTTATGTATATCAATCCCAACCTTCTTAAATAATGCTTTGGATATCTACCTATATAAATAAATACACAGGAAGTTGTATTATTACACTACTGCACAATGATGTAGTGATTCAACAAAAAAAAGATTAGAGGTGATCGCTGTAATGTAACCTAAGGTGATTTTTTTTTCAGTAGATAATCCCAGCCGAGTGGAGTATCTTTAGTATTTTTTAAAACCCTAATGTATTTTTTTTATTTAAGTCTAGGTAAGACATTAGCTTTTAAAGTCGTAAAAGTTTTGTTCGCATCACCCTCTACCTTTTAAATTATGAAGTTGTCAATACTAAAAAATAAGTTTGAGAGGCTTTAAAACAATTAAATTTATTTGATCAGTATCCGTTGAATACGTTACTTCAACGACACCTTTCTGGTTTGTAGACTGCCACTCACTTTCTAGATATTTTTCATAATTATAGTTACTAATATATACACTAGTACAACTAGTATCTATGGGCTGAGTATATATACAAAGGGGTCTGAGTGTTGGCTACTAGATCCAATTCAAACACCAGACATCTGTTTCAAGTTTCTGTTATTTATTGCAGTCTGAATATTACTGGGATCGATACCAGAAATATACATTCTATGTTAACTCTATAGTTAGCAACGTACTTAGTTTGAGTAATACGACGTTACTATGTATTCTCGCATACAAATTCTTTGAGGAATTACTTTACAGGAGTAATCATGTTAGAGGAGGTACGAGTGAATAGCTCCTTCTACAAGAGTAAGTTATTAACTCAATATCATCAAGATCGTCTTTGGTTCCTGAGATGAGATGAATGTCAAGTTGGTAAGTTGATGGTTTCAAGCAAGCCGTGGAAATTCCAATACGCTATTACTGTACCTGAGGAATATATGTTGTCAATGGCAGATTACATATTGAGAAAAAATTACAACATTTGGTGTTTACCGAATTTATTTTGATTATACATATTATAATTATAATTATAAATACTATACACCACGGTAATAAAAGTACTTTTACAGATTTGAAATTATCCAACGTCAGTATTGCTGGATATCAATTTGTCTCGTTTTTGAAATCCGAGACTAAATTAAATAAAAATGTTTTACCTATATCAAAGCTTAAATAATAAAACAAACTACAAGTAGACTGATGCTGGAAGCTTCAGTTTGAACAGTCATCAGTTTTATTACACTTAACCCAGCCCTAATGCACAACAGTCCCTCATCCCTTTGAAGTCTTTGTGGCTGTCAAAGGCGGAGGACGTTGAAATGTATGGTTATTCAGGTATCTTTGTTGGGAATAGTGCTTCTAACCCAATATACGCGTGTACGTTTCCGTAACTCCCGAGAGCATTGCCGTTTGGATATCACTGTTTGCATCTGAAACGACTACATACACAAACATACACGATTTGTTTTTTTATACTGTTATATAGATTTCGATAATTTCCACTCAACTTCGCTCTCGTTAGTATTGTGTTATGGTTACATATTAAGTTCTATATTAGTACCTACATAATTTAAACATGAATATAATATGTTTAATAACAACATCACACCATAAATATCCGAATGCTGAGCTAGGACCTCCTAAATCGTTTATCTCATTCTGCACGTTTCATCACGCTGTAGTCATTCACGATCAGGACCCTATAATTGCAAGAATACATATGCACATAAGGTCAGAAAACTGTTAGTACTTAGTATTGCCCTCTAGAAGGAACAAGTTCGAAACCTGGGTTCCGTAGAATTCCCTGAATCTCACGATGTTTACGTGTAAAATGCAAGTTTGAGTTGCGAGTTCGTTAATCACTAGAGCATTTTATTTTGCTAACCGTTTTTAATATTTCTGCCTATTCGGTAACTGGAAGAATATTAAATTTACACTTGCTACAGATATGGATAAAATGGTTTTGAAAGGAATTATAGTTCTACATATTTTATGTTCAGTTTTAAGTTCATTATATTTGCAATGTATCCTGTCCTGTATATAATACTATTATATATTATATACTTCATTGTCTTATGGTGGGAGTTGTCACTGCAGCACTGCTTTATACTGTTGCAGTGCAACAAACTGTCATTATGTTAACATGTGTTTCTTTCGATCAATATAATATTTATTATTATTCACATATATATTTTATTTTAAAGTTTTCACATTTTTCTTATGAAATATGTACATTAATATATACCAAAAACTGATCCCCTCCGGCAGTGGGGCCTAGGGTCCAGGCTACCGGTGGTTAAGGCTCCAGGCATAGGAATCTCCTCACAATATGGGCCGTGTTCAACAGGGCTGCCTTCTACATCCGACCCTTCATCCAGATACCAAGCGGGAGCCTTTCAAGGTGGCGGTCAAGGCTCTTCACTATTAGTCCATTCGCTGACATCATTATCGGTACTATGATTGTAGAGTCCAGGTTCCACATGTCGGTGGATTATTATTATTTATGTATGTCTTTAAAGACAGCGGGCCATAAAAATGCCCCGGACTTTTGGAGGGCTTGCGTGGGGCCATAGGGGGAGGTCAACACGTAGAGGCCCCTTAACAAATTTAATGGTAATGTGGCGTGACACTGAACAGCGATTATCCCTGTCTACGTATGATTATTATTATCACTGGATTTATTTGTTTTCAAAATTTTACATTTTTTAGAAAATATACAAAGATATGTTTTTATAAAAAAAATAGATCACATTATTCTTTTATAAAAATACATCAAAAATAAAATACATAATCAATATAAAAATATTATTATTATATTTCGTCAATTTGTTAGATAGACATGCAAGCATACATATACTATGTATACCTATTATGACATATTTATATTACAGTTTCACAATAAATAAAGCCTTACGTACATTATATAAAACATAGTATGTATACGCTCTCACGTGAAGGTGAATTCATCGAATGTAGTTCATTTATACCTGTTTTGGAGAAAGGCCAAAATATCTCCATACAATGATATCATTTTGCAATTAATTTAAAAACAGTTTTGTTTGTTTGTCTTTATAACACATTTATATTTTAATCAATCATCATGAAATTTGGTATAAAGATACTAACAATAATGTAGATAAATATAAGTTACTTTTTATCACGAAAAAATATATAGTTGCCGTTAGATACGCAGCACAGTTCTCATGACCGAAGTCGCGTAATTCTCTTGTTTATAAGGTAAAAAATTCATAGAAACATGTAGGTATCATAAATTCTGAATTGGTGAAACCTGGCATATATTTGTTGACAAATATCTCGCATTCAAGGGTCTATTCGTAGTGTAGTTAGGAGATGTCCGGTTACAATCTGCATAACAATGGTGTTCCATAGCTGTCCACAATCCAGATGGATGCTAATGACCTTCCTATTCATAATTCATGTTTTAATGAAGTAGGCGAACCAGATTTAGTTATATGTAAGTACCTAGAGCGTGATATTAGAACAATGATCGGGAATGAATGTGGTTATATATCGTAAGGTATTATTGAAAACCAAAACCGGTCGAGGACATGTGGGGGCTATGCACAGTAGTAGGTACGCTGTTTTATAGTGAAACGTCCTGACTTTAATATTTGCCTAAAAACTCAAAGATGGCATATAATCGAAAATAAAAGATATAATATTCGCTAAAAGTATTTTTATACTAGAAACTAATTTATGTTATTTTTTTTAATTTAATTAAAATAATAAATTTAATATTTTTTTATTTAATTACAGCCCAATTCAATACACAAAAAAATCGTAAATGTTAATTTATATTTTTATAGACAAACTAGGCTTCTACATGTTTGCTAAATTTCATAAAGCGTGACTTCAATAGTACTTGATTTTTATATAAACAAACATTTTTATACCGCACTTGACAGCAGTAAAATGCACTTTCTTAGATAATTTATATCAATTTACAACCCAAATTAAAAAATGTTGTAATTTAGAATAATGCAATGACTTAAGCATTTTTATACTTTACTTTTTTCGCTCTATTTTGTTGGTAATTTTTGTGGTGACTTTTTTTTTCTCAATATTGACTTTTGTTACAGCTATTTAGTAGCATAGTTGTTCTTTTCATGTTTCTTTTTAAAGTTAATAATTAGTTTTGTTATGTACCCTCTTATTTCTAAACGATTTAATCAGCCATTTCCTTAATTGAATTATAATTATACTTAATTGTTTGAGTCATTTTTTATCTTTATTATATAAATTATTTTTTAGTCGAAACTTGATTGATATATCTATTAATTTTATGTTTTATATTTAAGAATATTAATTATTATTTGTTTCCCATAAAAACAAAATATATAATTAGCTGTAACACACAGATTCCTTTAGTCCATAAAGATTCCTATTTACGTTTAGGTACCGAAACTATGAAAATAAAACAAGTGCTTACTTTAAAAAAAGTTTTATTTTCTATACCTATCAAAACCAAGGCAGTACACAATTCATACCTTTCTAGTAAAAAGTGGTTTATTGTGTTCTTAAATAAAGTTATTCGGTATACTTTGCGGGCGTATTGTGTGGACCCATTGTGAGTATGGGGTCCCAGGTGCCGACCCACCTTGTACATTCCGTACAATAACGTTATGAATGTCAAAAACACGTTACTTTTATTTACCTTAAACGATGAATTGTATTGTTACGACCTATAAAGTGGGCCTATACTAATGTTCTAAACGTGTTTGTATTTATTTCATTGCTCTTGTTGATATTGATAAAATATTAGGCAGTTTACCTATTTCCTTCAAATCCTGTTATGTGTCTCTTCTATATTTCTCGAATATTTATCGAACTTCTTGTTTATGCAAAGATTGTCTGGAAGAAATCTCTAATAGCGATATGACAGCCTATTTGTAATGTAATTTTTTATCAATATTAAAGTTTTTTGGAACAGAGTTTTGCTCTGGTTTACCAACTCCCAAGGATCTCAGAAATTTCCATATTATAGAAGGATTATCTATGTCAACAGATTGATGAATATACCGGCGTTGCGCGTCCCACACTCTATTACAGCGATTACGGATAGTTATGTAAGCCTGTTTGGACTCACTACACGGACTAAGCTTGCATTTCGTCTTGGCAAGAGATTTTTTGTGTATAAGCGTCTTAAAGTCATCGATAAGCCACGGTGCAGGTAAGTGCTTGATTTTAATACGACGCATAGGTGCATGTAATTCATATAACTTTAACAACATTGTATTAAATTTATACACTTTATCATCGATAGTAGCTGCATTGTAAACCCCCGACCAATCCAACTCGCGGCAATTCTTGAGTAGAGCCTCCGAATCTATACCTCCAAAATTACGCTGCAGTATAATTTTGGGTTTGGCTTTTGGCGGACGAATGTTATACGAGAGAAAGATCAGGTCATGATAAGAGAAAGCATCCGCTGGGAACTGACTATGTGTACAGTACATGAGACAGTGAAGATACGAGAATTAAATCTAAAAGAGACGGAGTAGAATTGGGAAAAGAGTGAGTAGCCTTCAATGGAAGAATGGACAAGCCAGAAGCAGCAACTAAGGACTCAAGGAGTGTACTACGATAATCTCGTTTAAGAAGACAGGTATTAAAATCACCCATTATTATCGAATGATTATAAGCAGGGATAACATCTTCTAAAAGTTTTTCCAACGATGAGAAGTAATTAACTCTAAGAGACGGACTGTAAAATACTCCAAGCAATATTTTATTCAACGAAAGTTCCACCTCGATAAATAAGTGTTCACCAGCATCCGATGCGGGTGGTTGTGGAGACAAGCTGATGATGGAAAAGGGGATATGTGACCGAAGATAAATGGCAACGCCTCCACCACCACTGCCTATACGGTCATTTCTTATTAGTTGATATCCAGGTAAGGTGTAAGATGTCGATGGGAGACAAGGTTTCAGCCAGGACTCTGAAACTAGTATTGCATGGATGTTATTTCGATTAAATGACGCCAACATATCTGTAAAGTGAACTGGAATACTCTGCGCATTTATATGAACAACATTAAAAAGAGAAGTACAGTTGGAAAAACGCGCCTCAAGCAGCTCAACCAAAGATTTACTGTCACTACAAACGCTATCAGAGGAGCAAGACACATACTCAGACTCACTTTCAGACCTTTCAGAATCACATATGAAACATGCCATCTAAAAAATAATAATAAAAATTGAATATTTAAATATATATCTATATATTATGTAATAAACTAATATAAACTATAATATTTATTAAAGGGAAGAAAAAAGAAAAAAAATATATATGTAAAAGAATAAATATAAAATAACAGTAAAAATAAAATATCATTGCACCTGCCAGTTACAAAAAAAGAAACAACTAAATTAACAATAGTAAACAACACAAACATTTTATCTTAAAGAAAAAGGAATAAAATGAACA
This sequence comes from Dendrolimus pini, assembly GCA_949752895.1. NCBI lineage: Eukaryota > Metazoa > Arthropoda > Insecta > Lepidoptera > Lasiocampidae > Dendrolimus > Dendrolimus pini. Next base: position 14,573,333 of record OX457126.1, on the reverse strand, counting down.
AATATAATTAAAAATAATAATAATGTAACCGTGAAACGCATTAATAATAGCACTATAATTTTGTTACGTTTCTGAACGCACCAACAGTAAGACTGATCGTATTTCTGAACGGAAAATTAAACAAAAATAATAACATAACATAAACATAACCTCTTGAAACTAAAAGTAATATAAATGAATTAAACGGAACAAAGCGTGAATGAAGAAACTATCAAGGTGTTTATTTATTACAAATTCTTTTCGGAAAATATATTGTTGACAAACACTTTCAATCAAAACTTGTAGTGCCATATAATGGTTATCAGGATTACAAAGAGAAGAAAAAGAAGAAAGTTTAATAACCAAGCCTAGTTACAGTACAGTAAAACAAGCTATAGAAACGATTTGATACTATTTCCTAGACGATGTGGCATCTTTGCGTGTTTTTGTGGCAACAGAAGCATCTTTATTTGAATGTGGTTCATCTCTTAGCTGAAGTGGAATATTATTCAAGTCGGATAGGAGATTAACACGATGTCGGGTGTCATCAGGCCCACCACAAAAATTGTACCATTTTGTGTCCAGCATTTTGATATTCCGAAACGCTTTCGAGCCTGCATGAAAGTATTGTGCCTCAGCTTTGTCAGGAATTCAGACACAGTGACGCCAGAGCCTTTCAGTTTGGCTTTAGCTGACCAGATTTTGTTGCGGACTGTCATATCACATAATTTAACAAGAATAGGTCTAGGTTTCTTTGATGAAGTTGGGGGCTTACCCATTCTGTGGCAACGCCGAATATTCTCAGGAGTAAAGTCATTTACCTTCAACTTAGACACAACCAATTTAGTAATAACAGCTGCAATATCCTCCTGTTTATTTTCAAGAATTCCATGTACCAGCAAAATTTTCCTCCTGCTATGCATTTCTATGTTATCAGTGGATTGCTGAAGCAGTTCTATTTGATGTTGCAGTACTTTCAAAGTATTAAGAGTAAACACTTTGAAAGTGGCAAATTCTGCTGACAGAGAGGATATATTAGATGATGAAGGATTCCTTTTCTGTAATTCACCGTCAAAATTGTCCATGCGCTCCTTAAATGATGTAGCAAGTTGACAAATAGTCTCCTGTATAGAATCCATTGTAATGTGAGCTTGATCTTTATGAGTGCTTGTGTTGTTGTGGGAAAAACACTATGGCAGGTGAGTTCACTAAACACTGAGTTTATTCATGTACTATTTTATATTAATATGATAATTAAACAATTTAATTTAATTTTATAAGAGCTCTTTCAAAAATGTCTTACTTTTTTGACACCTACCCACACATGTATATGCAGGTTCTAAAAGCTTGTATTAGAAAATCGATTTAAAAAAGGTTATTATACATACATACATAACTTCACGCCAGGTCCCTTGCGGGGTAGGCACGAACAACAGAGCGCGCAGCTTATTATAACTACATTTTTATTATCCTGGATAAAGAATACCAAGGATGAGAATCGCCCAACATATACCTAACGTAACACGATAAAGCTCCTAAATCACAATCTTATAGTGTATAACTTCATAGTCATATAGTTGCCACAACCACGTTTTTAATTCGTGCTAGACTAGCCATTTTTGACTACAGAATCGCTGATTCATGTTCATTATTGATATCAACAACTTTAATTGAAAAAATCTTAAAAAGTTACAGGACTTTAAAATAACGTGATTGTGGCCAATGATGCTCTCGAAAGACTGAGTCAAAAGTAATGTATTTTTCTATTTTTAACGCTTTATAATTTTAATCACATTTTTAGATTAAACAGTCAAAAATCTAAAAGAAATCTAATAAAACTTTCTATTTTTCATTGATTTTATTTTAATTTAAATAGTAAATAATAAAAATTACCTTTAGGACTATTCAGCTAAATGACATTAGGTTATTTTCAGAGAATTTACATTTGCTTACTATTTTCTACTTCCAAGATATTAGTATAAAGTTCATCAATACATCTTAGAGGTAGTATAATTAAGTAAGCTAGTTTAATTCTTTGTTTACTTAAATTCGTTTGTTAGCAGAAAACCTCTTTCCTTAAAATTCTACGACAGATAGTAATGACTTTTTTGGATTGTCCCAAATTCTTATAACAAATTAAACTTGCTCGTTTCCCCCATCTAATTAAGTATTTGAAACCACATTGTAAATAAGAATTTTTGTTAGCTAAGAAACAGCTTTGAAATAAACATTAATAAACTGCCATTACTATATTCAAAAGAGTCTTTTGAAATTGTGTAGTGCTACAAATTTGTATACACTTAAAATAGAAGCTTTTGTGATCCTAGATATCATGTAGCAGCAGAGTGCTAGCCAAGACAAGTAAAACAAGCCCAAACACGACGAGTTTATCTTGCTTTGTACAGGAGTTCCTATGGCTACCTTCAGACTCCATCATCATATCAGCTCCACTGTACCATATTATTGCATTGTCACGCGATATACATATGCATGCAAAATTTCAGCTCAATCGGAAACCGAGAGGTTGGTCAAATTGAATTTGCAAGATTCCACCCGAACATACATAGATACATTACATACATACAATACATCCATTGCAAGTTAAATAAAAACTTGTAAAAATAATACATAATATCGCATTTAAATTGCCGCAGGCACCACAATTTTGTTTTACATATTACGGGCGTAGTAGCCTACTATCTCAGGCAGACGAGACTTGCTAAACTCAATAACAATAATTATTATTTAAAGAGAATTTAAGACAATTAAATAAACAACTACTACTAAAAAACCATTTATCTAAAGGATACGGAAGATTTAAAAAAAATGTAGCCACGTATACTTCACCGCTAGAAACTAAAACGAAATTAAAATGACAACAAAACCTGTGTTCAAAGTACACAATTATATTGATATAATGCACAAATAATTGGATAGAAGAATTAACTTTTATCTTCTTTCTTTTTGAATTATAATGCTTAAGTCATTATTGAGTATTAACGTCTAAAACACCCTGTAATCATTTTAATGAGTTGCCTACGGATCCTGGCCAAAGCAAATTCGCCGTTTCGGCACTTTTGACCAGCAAGCATATTGTTACAATTATCACTTGCAGAAGGTCAAGGAGAAAAATATAATAAGGAGCCACCTTGAACAAGATTTGTTGAGATACCGTCCAGCTTCACCTAACGGGGAAGTTCGTATCCAGCAGTAGCAGGCTTATAAACTGATATTATAATATAAATTGTTGTATTATCATGCTTGTCTTTAAGACCTATAGTGTCGGTCGTCTATATATTTCAACAACGGGCTAGTAGATCGGTCGACTGATGTATTTATTGTTCAACGTACGCCGTGTGTTCAAGCCATGCACTTTAAAAGCATAATTACACATTGTTACGGGCGATCAACCACATCATGCATTTACGTATTTAGCTGCAAAATGTGAAACTAGATTTAAATGTACCTATATAAGTAAAAACAACTTCAACAGATAAGCTTTATCATTTTGTACCAAAATATTTATCTTAAAGCTGAATAGTTATGTTTTTGCTTACTTATCTAATACACTGTTACATCAGATGAGTGTAGCTCAAATAAACTATATTGCCATAGTCATTGATTAATTCAGTTTTAAAATTAATGGGTATGTTTTTTCTCGTTTAACGTACGATCGTTCGTACGTACGGGCCTTTGATTAATCATGGAATTACTAGACTTTTATTCTTTTTTTATCACGTATAGGTTCGCGTTTGACCATTATCTCGCTCGATTTGAGCGGAAATATGGTCTAAGATCGAGCACGCTTACCTAGCAGATACCTATTCACACGAGACTTGAAGACACCCAGGTTGTACGTTTCGTAAAAAACAGACTCCGGCAGTGTGTTCCATACCTTTGCGGTGCGTATAATGAAGGTGGACTAAAAGCGCTTTGTTCGTATAGGTTGTATGTCCACCATATAGCGGTGCCGCATGCCAGTGCGTCTGGTTGTCCGATGATGGAAGGGAGACGGCGGGATAAGATTGAAAAGCTCCAACATCAAACTCAAAACTGACAAACTGGCAACCCTGCATCGATGTTCAAGACTTTGTAATTTGTCATTAAATAGCTGGTCGTTGCCTATCAACTTCCTGGCTCTCCGCTCAATCGATTCTCAGACTACGAGTCTACAACTGTATAAATAGATCTACTGGAGCTACCCCGAGTTTTCAAACAACAGCAAACACATAGTGGTAATACGTAGGTATTACCACTATATAGATAAGGCCTTATTTAAAAATGCTTTATAATTATTCTAATATTATAAAAAAACAAACAGCTAGTGTTTAGTATATGTATTGTCTTAATGAAGAAGATGATGATGAGACACTTTTTAGCATGGCAAAAGTGGCCACTGAAAGGGTTCAACTAGAGAGTGAAGCAGTACTTACTTATAAGCGTATTAGAATAGAACTCAAAAGCAAATATTATAGTAAGAACACATGATATAAATAATATAAAAGTCGTGGTAGCGTAATGGCTAGCGCACGCGTCTCAAACTCAAAGGGCGCGGGTTCGAATCCTGGCCGGAACGCATGCACCACTTAGGCAGTTTTCTGACCTAATGTGCATATTGTTACAATTACACGTGCTAATAATGGTGAAGGAAAACATCGTGATTCAACCTACACATCGAGATAACCGATGAGTCAAACTTGCCAAGCCGCATTGGACAAGCACAGCGGGTATACTGTCCATTCCCCTATAATGGGAAGCCCGAGTCCAGCTGTGGGAAATTTATGGGCTGATATTATATGGTTAACTATTACTGTAATTATTCAAAGATTTAATCATTAACTGGATCATCGTTACGCCTTTAAATAATGATTTAAAAAGGGAACTAGCATCATTGACGCTACACGCCTCTACGTCTACACATACGCTCTCATAGTCATGCCTCCACTTGAAAAAATCCATGCACTTAGCGTTGAAAATAAGCGCGGCTTTCGACCGCATTCACTTTTAGAGATGTAGTTTTTCTCCTTTTACGCCCTCCACACCCATTCTATTCAGCATGCCCCATCTCACTCGAACCACGGTTCCCTACAACTCTTTCGTTTCAACGTTCGTGACACAAAGCAATATGTGAGTTAACTTCAGTGTAACGGTTCTTGTTTGAGTTGCGATTTAATGCCTTCTTAAACTCAGATGGTTTACGGTTAAACCGAGTTGAAAAAGATACAAGTATCAGCAGACTCTTACTTATTCAATATGTGTTCCAATAATAAAAACTTTATTGATTCATTCGCTTTATGCATTAATGGCTGGTTCTTTTAACTTATTAACCGTTGATTTGCCTTACGAGCGTTTTTTTCAGATAGCTGCATACAAGTGCTGTCAATTTTCTACCGATGGTAAGGCAAGATAAATAACCGGCCATAAGTGTTTAACGACAATAATGAACTTTCAATTATAAAAGTCTCAAAAACAAACAATCTCAAACAAGACAAACAGAGATAGACAAATAATTTTTGACAATAACTCGACAACTTCTATCTATCTTTGTTGCTATCTAAATTTATTTATAATAATAATAAAACTATATTATCTTCTTTGATATAACTAAATCTATTTTTGAAGTGAAACTTCTTTAGAAGCGTTGTGATTTGAAAGTCGATGAAACGAAAAACCGACACGAAAAAGAGATAAACACAAATCTATAGGACTAACTAAGCTTGTGAGAAAATGAGATACAAGTTTTACATTGTGCAGCACAGATTAGAGAGTCAAAAACCGATGATTAATCATAGGTCCAATTTGGACCAAAATAAAACTGATAATAATATTTTTTACACAAAAGGGGTGAAAATTTTAAAGTAATGCTTAAGAAGTTTATTTTGAATTATAATATGTTGAGACGGATGTAAGCTTATGGAATTGTATTTAATAAAACTTAGAGAAGAATTATCTGTGAGTATATTCTATGAAGTTTCACTTCTAATGCGTGTGAACTGCGCACACACACAATTTAGTTTTAAACAGCAGCCTTTTTAATGGGTCATCATAATTACTAGAATTAATTCAATAAAATTTTCATAATTAAATAACTGAATTATGGGTCGTCACTTAACAAAAAATGGGAGATATTTGAAAATTAATGTTACAAAAAAAGACTTGCTATATATAAATATATCAATGTAAGTAACGATATCTGTGTCAGCTATTTTTATTTTATTTTATTTTTATAAGGATCACCAACAGTTTTGTACATTTGATCAGTTACTAGACTTATGACTAAGGTTTATAATAGTAATGACTAAGGTTTAAATACCTACTAATTATAGATAAACACAACTTGCAGCATAATTTCTACACTGTTATTTACTGGGACTCTAATAATAAATATAACAAAAATGTGTATGAAAATAGTCTCTGTCCGTCAGTCTGTCTAATAAGTGACCTGTTGGGGTCTGTCCGTCAGTCTGTCTAATAAGTGACCTGTTGGGCTAAACGAATCTTTTTATAAAATATATTTTTGGAGTCAAAGTGAATGTCAGTAACATCACTGCTACTGTTGAGAATTCTACACATTCTAGAGATAGGGTTTTAATTATAGAATTAATGGGATTTTGTCCTTATCTTATTACATCTTTACATGCAAGTATAGAAGCATAATAACATGATCTCTCACAAATCGATTAGAATCGTTTCCGTTCATTAGAAACAATTTTGTATGAATTAAATCAAGAGCTAATCTGTATTAGCTCGAACCGATGAAACAAGCATCATCCCCAACCATAACTTGTCCAATTTACATGACGAAGGTGGTGATATCGCAAAAGAAAGTTTCAGACAACTTTTATCAGATCCCAGCTCAGAGCCACTGATGAGTTCGCGCAGAACTTTATATGAAGATTGGTTTTAATGGAGACGGATATGCTTATTGTACGACATTATTATTTTTTCAGGCAATAAAGTACGTTGAGTTTGAATAATATTTTACAAATATAAAACTTTTTTCTCGCATAAACAATTTTATTTTTCGAGAAAAAATATCCCATGTTTGTCGCCGTTAACGTGGCTAGCCGTTCATACAACTTTGGTCGCGTAAATTTGGTTCCTTGTGTGCCAGAACAGGTCCTGGCACACAGGTGACACACTGACAGGTCAAACTTTCTGAAATAAAAAGTAGTTACATGTATCTACACTATTATACAATTCTAAACATGCCGTGTCTGTATATTGCAGCTAATTAAAAAAAATTGCAATAGACTATATAAACAATGAAGAACACAATACAGTTTTTTAGATTTGTGGCGAAACAAACCTTTTCGCCCACTGCCTGGCAGGCGATGTTTTTAGAATGAAGGATTGTCAATTGTGATGTGACATAAGAGACACAGAGAAAAGGTGATTACGAAATGTACATATTTTCAGCCCTTTAAATCTCATTATATATTTAATGTTACTTCTTTCGGATATGTAAATATTACGTACGAAATTACATATTTTATAAATGAACGGGTATTTATTTCTTCAACGACCCGTCAGATTTCTTGTCTGTTTGTCGTTTTGTCTGTTTATTCGGGATTCACTTAAAAATTACTGAGCCGATTTCGATGCGGTTTTCGCTAATCGACAACTAAATCTTAGACTTAAAATCTGCGTTACTTTGTATCCTGGGAATCCCGCGGCAGTTTCTGGGAAATATTAAAAATGGCGAGATTAAAAAAACTCGCATTCCAATTTCATATTTTTACTAATCTATAGTAAATTTAATATTATAAAATGTGTGATATTTCATATCCCGTAGAAATTTCCCGGGAGCGTTTTGAAGTTGTCTGAATGCATAAAAATTAGCTTATCCCGATACAGTTTCCACTGAAACGATAATTTAAATTTTTTTGTAAATTCTGTGGCACTTTTGTTCCGGGAATCCCGCGGGAATTTTAAGTCAAGCGTGGATGAAGTAGCGAGCATATCCTTGTATAGTATTTTAGTTAAATAGTTTTTTTTAATAAAAATCGTTTTATTTCCAAAACCATAAAAATAGAAAAAAGATACAAACGTTCAATCAAAGTCTAGCTTACATTTTCTATATATATTTTATTTATTTATAATAAATGTATTTATCTATATACATTTACACAAAAGTGTGATGTAAAACCAAAATAAATAAAATATTACCCGTACGATGAAATTTGGTTTTAAATTCCAATAACTGATTTTAATACTGCTTTTATTAATACGTATTTGCCGAGTTGAATTCAAACTAGAATAAAGAATCCTTTTCCATATTATACGGCATCATCTATGCTACCCCGCTCGAGAACTGATCTGAGGGACTAGGATTAACTAGTGCCTAAAGCCGAGTACGTATACGAAGAGATTTAAACTGAATTAACCATTCGATCGTAAAATTGGAATGCCACACAGATAATTACCTGACACTCACAGAAAAGGAAGTCGCTTAGAAAGGAGATTCAAATAAGCGTGTACAAGGGACCGAGTGTGGCGGGCGGGCAACGCAGTTCGGCCGGTGCCGCTTCGATCTACGATCACGGGAAAATAAATACTCAGGCGCTATCTGAAGACGCGATCGAGCGGAACCGCCGCGACATCGGCCAATTGAATTTGGAAGTCACTGAACAAACACTCATGATTGTAACGATTGAATTACCCGTTTACCTTTTACATTACACGCTCAGCACTTGTGTTATTTTTATCGCATTATTTAAATTATAATTAAAATTACTGTATTGTTGCTTCTCATCATTGAATTTGCAATGTTCTATTTAATATTATTAGTGACAGTTCATACAAATATTAATACAAGAATGTTTGTTAATGGTCGGTAAGTCTGTATAATTATAGTATCGATTTGTGTTATCCATCTAAACTAAGTTATAAATGTGTTTGTAACTTTGTTAGGATTTTTTATTGTTCCTTTTTTGCATTGTTAGCACAGAAATTTCGTATGGATTACATGTGGGCACAGGCGTTTCAAACGTTCTATCGTCTTCACGATTTGGCAACAAGTTGGGATCAAGCGAGACAGATATGTGATGCTGAAGGTACTTCACTTCTCATTCCGGATAGCCTTAATGAAGTAGAAAATCTGAAAATTCTAATGAGCAATATGAAAGCACATTACACTGCTATATTTGTCGGACTACATGATAAGTTCTCTAAAGGAGATTATGTCACTTTGAAAGGTTAGAAGTTGTGTTATTATTCTACATTTCCATTTTACTGTTTAAAATTAGAATAAATTATTTAAAAATTTTACATTTCCAAACTAGAATATGAGACGACTCCAATGCTAAATCTATTTTTGATACGCCTATTCCATTTTTCAGTGAAATATCTCATATTGATTAAGTTAACTTGCATTATAATTTTAGGAGAACCAATATCAGGTACTGTTTTAGAAATGCTATGGTCTCCAGGAAGTCCAAATAGCAAAAGTGATGGTGAAAACTGTGTGGTAATGACAAGAGAAGGTCTTTTTGAAAACAGACCATGCACAGACATAAACCCGTTTATATGCAAAATCTTTGGGAATGACACAATGTTTAACGCCAAATGTGAAGGCTATGATTTAGGTAACATGATAATTTTATCATTATTATTTTCCGTTGTATCGATTACTATTTATAATATATTTTTCAATCCCTAACTAGATGAGGGTAGATACCGATATAATATGTGGCAAATTAATGCTGTCCAAATTAAATGAGCACAAACATAAGTCTGTAACAAGGTTGGTCATATTATATAAATCCAATTGACGATATACAAATTAGATCTCCAATTGGTCGAGATCAAAATGTATAGATGAATATCAGGTGTTATAAGAATGTAAAAGGTGACAGACAGATACTTAAGACTTAAGGGTATCTTTGAAAATTGCAAATGAGACCAATAATTTGAGAATACTAAGATACAATTGTAATATGTAATTAGACTAGATAAAAATCATGTAATAAATATAAAGTTAAATTGGAAAATTGATGGATATAAGAATAAAGGTAAGCTGAAAAGTAAACTGTGATTGATGGTGTAACAAAGGGTAGTTCTTTTCAATAGAGGAGTATGAAAAGAAATACACACTATACTGACCCCAAATGTTTGGGTAAATATGAAAGGAAATGAAGAGATATGAAAGTACGTACAAAATATTAATAAAGATATAAATTTGGTTATTAAATTCACCACACCACGTTGAGATTTCAATATAAACAACGGCAACTTCTAAAGTAATACCCTTATGCTTATTATGTTACAAAACTTATGTCTTCTTGGACAATAGATTAATGTAAGAGTCTTTAAGTCTTTTTCGTGAATAAGACTACGTTTTCGTTTATTTTAGATTATGAACCTGCAAGCACTGGTAAATGTTACAAATTTCATTCTGAGCCTTTATCTTGGCACGATGCTTATCTTGTCTGCAAGTCGGAGGAGGGTCAGCTGGCTATAATCAATTCTGCTGAAGAAGCCGCATTGGTCACAAGTTTCCTAGGAGAACATTTGCATAGCAGTGCTCCTGATCCTAATATCCTCTACGTTGGATTCAGTGACATTATGTTTCCCTTTCAATATAGAACAATTAAAGGTGATTTGAGTTATTATAGTCTTAGTACTCGATACGTAATAATTTGCAGTTTTTAGTTTAACCATGTGACTAAGAAAGTTGAAGTTTTTCAGTCAGATTTAATCAAATTAAAAATACTCTATCTCAAATACTACTTAATGGGTTTCGTACACACCAATTTATGTTTTCCAAAGTATAAATCCCCTTGTAAGCAGACGTGTATATAATATAAGTCTGTGTACAAGTCTACATGCAATATAAAAAATAAACCCTCTCTTAGAACTATACAAATCCAAAGATTACAGCGAATAAATCGAAGAAAATCTTATTAATTATAAATACGTTTTTAATTTTAATTATTATATCAAGTCACTTTGTAGTCTAAAAATGTTATGAAACAATTCCATTTTGTAGGGCATACCCTAGAAGAAGCTGGTTACTCTTCGTGGACTCATGCTAAAGAAGACCCTGCGGAGATGATATACAAACATTGTGGTGCAATATCAAGAACAGGATTTTTAGAAATTACTTGGTGTGATCGACCAGCGATGTTCCTATGCGAAAAACTTTTAAATAAAACAGTATAATATAATTCCATTTTTTTTCTATAGTTTTAAATCATACTAATATGTAGGCAATGAATACTGCAGTAATAAATAAATTGAAATTATTATGAATAAAAGGACAAATAAAAGATATAAAAGAAAAGAAAACCCCCCATCTTACCACATCTGGGAGGAGAGGCGAATTATTAAAAAAAAATGAATACTGCATAAATACAATATTGACGTAAAAATCAGGAACGCTGTAACCCACTCAATGCAAACTTTTCACCAGAACTTAAAATACTTTTAGGTTTCAGAAAATAAACATGTATTCCTTGGATATATTATAATGGACGAACTGTAAAAAGCCACATTTGAAGCAAATTAGAAAATAAAAAAAATCAGTATTTATCACCCAACTGCGGCAAGTGCAGCCGGTTTCCTAGGGGTGATTCTCTTTAATCAAGTCAAGATTTAAATCCACATCATTCTTATGAGTGGCATGTTCTTTAGCTACTGAGCTACCATTGTGAAAAGGGAGGCAATTGTCCAATAGTGGATCGTTTCTTTTTCTTCTTCCACTCTTTATCCTCATTTATTTGTAGTAGGTTTTCTGCGCCAAACCATACAGCCCTGGGTAATAGAAGCTTTGGGCAATTGTAAGAAAGCCTTCTTAAGGTCTCTGTCAATATTCAACCACCAGGTGTATGGCAGGCTCAACTTTTTATTTTGTTCTGGTGTGTATACAGCAAGTTGCACCATGTCTTCTTCTATATGTCTACTATTATTTATACTGACCATTTTGACCACTTTGTCTGCGCGGAAGCAGAACTTCGTTTTCTGTTTTAATCTATAAAACTTTCATTGAACAAGTCGTTTCAGAGTCTATTCGAGACAAACTGGAAGACAAAAACTTTTATAAAACGGTCATTTATCATGAGAGGTCACAGAAATAGCAGTTTTCATTTAAATTTTGCCATTTCTTCTAAAATTACAGTTTGATCAATCAATTGTATTAGTATTGAGAAGTGCTGCATCAAGTGCTGCATTTGAATGACGGTACCCGCATTAGAGGTAAACATACATCACGCTTGACTTGCCATCGAATTCCTTATCGTGTGACCGACAACCGTGTGACACGTGACGATAATTCACACAACAAGCAATACATTTAAAAGCAACGGTGCGCGTCATACGCGTTTCGACTTGTCGAAAATTGAATGAATTTAATAAGCGTGAAATAATCGCTTTGTTTTGTTCTACCTTTGTATTGAGTGACAAAGTCAGTGTTGTGATTTGTCTAATACTAGATTATGGCCGCGGCTTCGCTCGCTTTAAAAAAGGATATAAGAAAGAAAGAAAGAAAAAGATTTATTGACTAAAAATACGACGCTATACATAAAAGAAAAAAAAACACAATAAATTGTCAATTTTTACACAAAAACATGTATAATATTAAATAAACAAATAAAGGCCCGTACGTCGAGTTTTTTAGCCAACGAGGTTGACAACTCAGCATTGTGCTGTTTCGAAATTTTTTAAAATCCCGATACAGCGCTGATTTTCAGTGCCAACCTCCGAACACTTGGCCCAATAACACACACACACACACATATATAAGTTATAAGTTCATGTACACATAAAAACATACAGCATATACACAAATACAAACACACATAAATATACTGTGATTATATTAGAAAAACAAATATAGTAATATTATTAAATAAAATCATATAGTTATATACAGTGAAATTACCAAAGACTTAAAGATATATCAAAAACAGTGCTGTGAAAAAAAAAAAAAAAAAAATACATTTGTATTATGGGAAAAAAGGCTATACCTTATTTTGAAGTCCAAGTTGAATTCAACACTTTAGTTAATATTTGTGGTAGGTGGGGTCATTCTTTTGTTCCTCCATCAAATATTTTCTGTATTGAACTTTAAATGAAATTGCTGACTTCATATTTCTCAAAGGTGGTGGGAGATCATTCCAACAATGAGTTGCTGCAAATTTGAAACAATCCCTAAACGCTGCTGTCCTATGTTTAGACGTCACTAAAGGCTTAGTAACAACACGTGCACTGTATTCTGGCGCCCTATTTTGTCTCCAGTCCATTTTTTTATATAAGTATGTTGGATTTCGTGTAGATATTATTCCAAACAATAGGGTAGCTAGATGAAGTTTCCTTCTAGCTGCCATCTTAAGAATATCGTTTGCATTAAGAAATGGTGTGATATGACTCCTCCTAGGTATCTGAAAGCAAAATCTGGCACAAGAATTTTGTATACGTTGTATAAGACGTTCCGTTCTTGTTAGCAGGCATGGTCCATATACAGTATCACAGTAGTTTAGTTTCGAAAGGACTAGACTCTCTACCAGTTGCTTTCTCACATCTACACTTATAAAATTCCTTAAAGCATATAATATTTTCAGCCTATAATAACAGTTTCTCGTAACATTATTAATATGTGATTCAAATCGTAATTCAGAATCGATGGTAAGTCCTAGATTACAAGCCGAACTTACATTCATAATACATTCATCTCTTATTTTGATCGTAGGACTTGCTTCCTTTATTGAGCTGACTTGTTGGCGACTACCAAGTATCATGAACTTCGACTTTATAGGATTTAAGACCAAACAATTTTGTTCTGACCATGATACGATTCTTTCGAGGTCACTGTTGATGTTTTCGACCGCTTCATTTACGCTGTTAGGCCTGAACGATAGATACAACTGAATGTCATCCGCATATATATGAAATTTACAATGCTGGATACATTCAATAATGTCAGCACTGTATAAGATAAATAAAAGTGGTCCAAGAATTGAGCCTTGCGGAACTCCTCTTGCAAGGTGAAGTGGTTTAGAAGTCACTATTGTTCCATCAGGCCTTTTAATTTCAACCTGTTGCTTCCTGCCAGTCAAATAACTATGAAACCATCTTATTGCGTCCGGTGAAAAACCATAAAATGCGAGCTTCGACATTAGTAGATTGATGTTAATGGCATCAAATGCGCGAGAATAATCCAGTAAAACAAGGATTGTTCCTTGTCCAGCATCACGCGCTTCTGTAATATTTCCTATAACGTCACTTAGAGCAGTTGCGGTACCATATCCCTTTCTAAAACCTGACTGAAAATCTGGCAATATATTTTTCGTCTCTAAATATTGTACGACTTGTGAATGTACAACCTTTTCCAAAATCTTCGAAAGACAAGGCAATATACTTATGGGACGTAGATCTTTATTAGTAATTGGATTGTTATTTTTAGGAATAGGACGAACAATAGCCTGTTTCCATAAATCTGGAAAAGTGGTTGACAAGATTGATTTATTAATTATTTGTGTAATTATATCAAGCGAGTAGGGCAAAGTTAATTTTAGCATATCAATATTAATTTTATCTATACCAAGAGCATTTGATTTGATAGAATTTATAATTCCAAGTACTTTATCTTTTGTAACGGTTTTCAAAGAGAAGTTATCTTGACTATGTCTATGATATTCAAAATATGTAAGTTGCCGTATGGTCACAGTATTTATACCTGGCACTTCTAAGAATGCTTTATTGATCTCATCTGGATTACTGAAATACGGAGGTAAGTCTCTTTCTTGGTGCGATTTTATAACACTAGATTTTAAATTCTTCCACAATTGTTTAGAATTATGTACATTTTTGTTAATATGTTGTGTAAAGTAAGCTTTCTTTTCATTAAAAAGAGCTGTAGATGATAAATGCTTTAGTTCTAAGTAATATTGTTTATGAGATTGTGTTTTAGTCCTATGAAACCGTCGTCTAGCTTCATCTCTTAGTTTAAACATTAACTTAATATTGTCAGTAATCCAGGGTGTTGGCAGGATATACGAGTATATGAAATGATAAGTGCTTGTAACGTTATCTGTTCTAGCGAAGGTAGAACTGAACATGAGAGCAACACTTTAAAATTAAATTGTGATTATCATTGCTATAACGATATATTTTTTAGTGAATTATATCGGTGGCAACAATAAAACGCAATCGGAGCGCCATCTTTTCAGCTGTTTTCGTCTATC
Source organism: Dendrolimus pini (assembly GCA_949752895.1). NCBI lineage: Eukaryota > Metazoa > Arthropoda > Insecta > Lepidoptera > Lasiocampidae > Dendrolimus > Dendrolimus pini. The sequence goes on along the minus strand of OX457126.1, from coordinate 14,558,172 downwards.
CCCAGAAATGGTACTTTTGTGAATTAAAGTGACTCTTTTATATAAAGGTTAATACCCCTACACAAACAAACTGACATTCACATTTATAATATTAGTTAGAAATTGAGAGTAGAGTGATACTGCTTGAATTATACCTGTCACGTATCCGTGAACACTGCACGATAGAGACATGCGGGTATATTTTAGAACAATATACAGTCGTTAATTGGCACCTGACATAGTGCCAGCTTAAAATAGAAAGCCTTTTCAAATGTATGAATCGTTTACCAGGTAAGCCCACATCGCAATGTCACCGATCCTGTTATTATCGTGTTAAGGCTGAATTAGTGTCTCAAAATTGGTTCTAGAATTGTCAGAATCTGTAAGTTACAGATACGATCTTTGTATATCTATATTTGTGTTTCATAGACAATTTATCAACCAATCGACAACAATTTATCCACAATTTATCGACAAAGTGTCTTCTCCTTAATAAAGACAATAGGAAACGTGTTATTGGATACATTCTTAGTTTAAGTTATATCTAGTTATTTTAGGTCAGATTTAAATTACTCATTAGTCTTATTTCCTAGATTAGATTTTAATTTTAATATTGTATCACTAAGATGCATCATTTATGAAAACAAATAGACATTTTTTGTCAAAAACGGGACTTTTAGAATGTTGTCACATCTACCAATCTATTTATGTCACAAAATTATTTTTTACAGATTATTACGTATAAGTCGTGGTAGCGTAATGGCTAGAGCACGCGTCCCGAACTCAAAAGGCGCATGTTCTAATCCTATCCGGAACGCATGCACACCTCTTAGGCCATTGTTAAAGCACATCACTAACCATCTCATCGATATTAATCGACACATCACTATTCTCGGCCATTTTTGTGAAGACGCGCGCGCATGTAACACATCGTGAAAAAGAGTATTTAAAAATTAAGGTAAAGACAACCCCCAACATGCTGATCCATCGGCCGGATACAATAAAGAACGAGCCCTAATACAAAGAAGACAAGTGAAAATTCAAATTACAAAGTGCATAGCCAAAAACTGGAAATAAGGCGAGATGAGCAAATGAGTGAGTCCGTTCCAATTTATCTCTTAGATTTTTAAAAATACATACGTTACAGTCCATATACATCGAAATATTCATTGATCAGCTAATACATTGTCATATTAATACGTATTATTCGTCATAATACAATTTAACGCAAACGCCGACCGGCGACGGTCATATTCAATCTTACCTACATTCATTAAAAAACGTGCGCTGCGCGGCTGCAATGTTTTATAAAATTGATTACAGACATATATTTTAAACAAATACATTAGTGCAATTATTATCTAATTAAATTAAACATTGAATTAGGTATTTTTTATGACATGATAGGAAATTAATATTAATTACATAGGTACCGACATATTACGATTATCATACACAAGTGTAAACCGGCGGCTACGCCTGCGTAAGCTTCGAATACGTTTCCTGCTGTAATTATTTTGTTTTTAAATATTGCTATTACGTTACGGAGAGACAAGTGAACCAATTTTCATAAAAATCTAATAAATTCTAAGGTGGGGTAACGAAACGGTTTAACGAATATACAAGCTAAAACAAGTTCATATTCACATTTATACATTAGAAATAAATATAATACATTATTATCAGATTTGATTTATAATTTATTTACTTAGGTTTAGAACTGAATTGTATACAGTATTAATGACACATTTTAATTAGGGATTCAATACATATGACATTTTTTTCTATCATTTAATAATTATATCATCACTTAAGCGGTTTACTTAAGTTTTAAGATGAAACATTTATAAAATAATAAATTGAATTATATGATAATTATAAACAACAGACAAATTGATACCAAAGAACAATAATACAATTAAGAGTTATAAATTTAAAGTACCTAATTCATTGACATTTATATACCGCTAATTTTATTGAAACAATTAATTGCAATTATTCATAAATTATACATTATATTCAGATTGTAAGATTGTTCTTCCATTACCCAATACAATGGCAACTGAGCTTAAAGAATTAATTAAGAAACGTGGTGTAATTAAGGGTCGTTTGACAAATTTTATTAATTATATAGACAAGTTGGATAATTTAACATCAGTCGAAACTATAGAACTTCAAGTTCGTTTAAACAAAATAGATGCACTTTTTTCTCAATTCGAGGAAATTCAAACTTCAATTGAGTGCCTTATAGTGGATGAGAGGGACATAGCGGTACAGGCAGCCGAGCGTACTGATTTTGAAAACCTTTTTTATGCAAACGTTGCGACTGCACAAGAAATATTAAGTTTGAATAAGTCCGTGCATAACAATAACGACAACCACTCTTCTGCCAGCTCAAATTATGGCACTGGCGAAGATCCACACAGACATGGGGTTTTGAAGCATACATCGAGGTGCAGTGTTAAACTACCCACAATTCAAATACCAAAATTTAGCGGTCAATATGAGGGTTGGTTGGAGTTTCGCGACACATTCCTTTCATTAATTCACGATTCTTCTTCCATTTCGGACATTCAGAAATTCCATTATTTGAGAGCATCCCTGGAGGGGAGCGCTGCTCAAGTAATACGATCTTTAGAATTTTCTTCTAAAAATTATAAAATTGCCTGGGATTTATTATGCGGCAGATATGACAACACACGTTTGCTTATTCAAAATCATATTCAAGAGCTGTTTTCATTAGAACCAATTAAAAAAGAATCCTTTGAATCTATACGTAAATTAATAGACACCTTTATTAAAAACTTAAGAGCCTTAGATAGCTTAGGTGAGCCCACTCATTCTTGGGATACCCTCATAATTTATATAATGAGCACTAAATTAGACCCTCGAACATTACGGGAATGGGAAGAACATAAATGCAATTTAGATCCAATCAAATTGGAAAATTTCACTTCATTTTTAAAAAACAGGGCTGATCTACTCGAGTCCATAGCCATGAGTAACAATGCTCATGGCACTAATACCGCCAGACCTTCAAGATACAAGCCTGGCGAGCACTATAAAGGTTTAGCATCAGTGACTAAAACTCATCCAATACAAAATACATATACAAAACAACATCCTCAGCCAGGATCACAGCCACATACATATCCTTGCCCTTTGTGCAAAGGAAATCATCGGATATACAAATGTAAACAATTTCTAAGTCAATCAGTCATTGAAAGAATGCAAGTAGTAAAGAATTTCAAATTATGTGAAAACTGCTTACGCCCTGGTCATCAGGCGCCTTATTGCAGACTCGGTCCGTGCACAAAATGTTCACGCAGACATAATACAATGTTGCATACAGACACATCGCAATCAAATGAAACACCAGTCATAGGTGCGACATCGCTCTCAGTCGAACCGACAGGGCGTGTACTTCTATCGACTGCAGTGATATACATATACGATAAGGACAACCACCGCCATGAAGTTAGGGCACTTCTTGACTCAGGAAGTCAAGCCTCTTTTATGACGGATTCCTTATTTCGTAAATTACAATTAAACCATACACAAAAACAGTCATCCGTAGTTGGAATAAATAATTCTACATCAGCAATTAAAATGCGTTGCAACACATTTATTGAATCGCGAACTACCTCATACAAAAACAAAATGTCATTCTTAGTGCTGCCACACATAGCGACACTTTGTAGTAACCAAATACATGTACCTAAATTAAAAATACCTACACACATAATGTTGGCGGATCCAGAACACTTTTGTCCGTCGAGCATAGACATTCTACTCGGCGCAGACCTTTTCTGGGATTTGCTTGAACCAGAACAAATACGTTTAGGTACAAACTGTCCAATTTTACAAAAAACCAGACTCGGATATATCGTTTCTGGGCCTACCAGTGGGCTTAATACAAAACATTCAAATCCATTAAATTCATTCACATGTACGTTAATGACAAATAATACAATACAGGAACAGTTGGCTAAATTCTGGACTCTTGAAGAGGTATCGGAGAATTCGAAACATGTGTATTCTGTGGAAGAACGTTTATGTGAAGAAAACTTTGTTCACAATTATAAGCGAATGCCGGACGGGCGATTTTCTGTAGCGGTTCCTCTCAAGAAATCAGAATCTTGCTTAGGTGACTCGCATGAACGCGCTAAACGATGTTTTCTTTCGCTTGAACGTAAATTACAAAAGCAAACTTTATTAAAACAAATGTATACAGAATTTATGAATGAATATATACAGTTAGGACATATGTCACAAACCAATACATATCGACAAAATTCATATTTTCTCCCACACCACAGTGTATTGCGAGAAAATAGTAGCACCACTAAACTACGTGTGGTATTTAACGCAAGTGCACCCACGAGTTCAGGCATGTCATTCAATGACATACAGATGGTCGGTCCTACCATACAAAGCGACTTATTATCCATTTTGTTGAGATTTAGACATTATCCATACGTTATAACCGGAGACATCGAAAAGATGTACCGACAAGTACTTATAAATGAAAATCAAAGACATTTACAACAAATACTATGGCGTAGTGATCCTAACCAAGAATTGAAAACATACAAATTAAACACTGTAACATACGGTACAGCGTCTGCACCATTTTTAGCCGTACGTTGTTTAAGGCAATTGGCCATAGAATGCAAAGACAAACTCTTATCACAAATAGTTGATGAAGACTTTTACGTCGATGATTTAGTGACCGGAGCTATAACAAAAAATCAATTAATTCAAATAAAAGAAGGGATTTGTAAAATATTAGCAAGCGGTTGTTTTAATTTGCGAAAAATAAGATCCAACATAGAACTTTCTGAATCCAATACAACACAAACATTGAATCTCGGTGACCAAGGTTTATCAAATACTTTAGGTCTCGGGTGGTCACCGAATAGTGACAAATTGTATTTTGCCATAAAACCAGTTACTGACGAGAACCCAACCAAACGGTCTATTTTGTCCGTCATAGGACAAATATTTGATCCGTTAGGATTATTAAGCGTATGTGTCATTCAAGCTAAAATTCTATTGCAAAAACTTTGGTTATTAAAATTGTCATGGGACGACATAGTGCCCACTAATATCATTCAAATTTGGCAAAAATTCCTTTTAGAATTAAAACATATTTCAAATATTAAAATTCCGCGTTGCATTGTTATGAACAATCCTGAATGTGCGATAGAAATTCACACATTTGTGATTCATCCCAAGACGCATACGGTGCATGTCTATACATAAGATCAGTAGCCAGAAGGCAAATTCATGTAAACTTATTGTGTGCAAAAAGTAGGGTAGCTCCATTAAAGCCCACTACAATTCCACGCTTGGAGTTATGTGGCGCTCTTGTAGCTGCACGTCTAACTGAAAAAGTTCTCAAGTCATTTCGAAAACCTGTAAGTAAATGCATTCTATGGACCGATTCGTCAATCGTTTTGGGTTGGCTTCAAACGCAACCTAGTAAACTCAAACAATTTGTAAAAAATCGCGTAGCGGAAATCCAAGAACTTACAATCAATTATGAGTGGCGTCACGTACCCACAAATCTTAATCCAGCTGACTTGTTGACTCGAGGAGTAAACATGTCAGAATTACATACATTATCCCTGTGGTGGAACGGACCAATTTTTTTATTGGATGAAGAAAACAAATGGCCTATTAATAATTTTTCCAATATGAATCAAGAAATTCCAGAAATAATTACAACCACATCCACCATTGTTAAACCAGAAGAATGCTTAATTAATTTCGAGAGATTTTCTAAATTATTAAAATTAAAAAGATCGTTAGCTTACGTATTACGGTTTACTAATAATATCAAAAAAGGAAAACTAAAGTTATTTGGACCCCTCACCACAGAGGAAATAAACAATTCATTCAATTTACTATTACAATGGTCACAAAAGCAATCATTCGATGAATATTATACATTACAACGTAAAAAATCATTATCCAATAAAAATAAACTTTTAAGCTTATCTCCATTCATTGATGACACAGGTTTAATTCGTGTAGGTGGCAGATTAGAAAATTCACAATACACTTACGATAAAAAACACCCTATTTTGCTATCTTGTAAACATAGCTTAACAAAACTTATATTTACGGATGAGCACCTTCGACTCATGCATGCAGGGCCACAATTGTTGCTAGCATCCATAAGAGATCAATTTTGGCCCATTGGAGGTCGCAACTTAGCTAGGATTGTCACACACAAATGCCATAAGTGTTTTAGACTTAAGGCTCAACAGGTAAATCCCATCATGGGACAACTACCAAAGCAACGCCTGGAGCCAGGCTATCCATTTCAAACGGCTGGAGTGGACTATGGGGGTCCACTGCTTGCTGCTGATCGCAAAGGACGTGGATGCAAATTAATAAAAGTTTACGTTGTAGTCTTTGTATGTTTCACAACCAAATGTCTTCATCTTGATTTGGTCACTAGTTTGACAAGGGAAGCTTACATTGCTGCATTGCGTAGATTCATTGCAAGACGGGGAAAGCCACAATTAATTGTATCTGACAACGGCACACAATTTGTCGGTGCTAAAAATGAAATTAGTGCATTTCTAAAACAACACCATATATCCATTTCCGATATAACAGCTAATGAAAACATCAATTTTAAGTTCATTCCAGCTTATGCAGCGCACTGTGGTGGGCTTTGGGAAGCCGGGGTTAAGTCTTTTAAATTTCATTTAAACAGAGTCTTAGGAAACTCCCATTTAACTTTTGAGGAGCTTTATACAATATTAGTCCAGATAGAAGCAATACTTAATTCGCGCCCATTGTCCCCTTTAAGTTCAGATCCTAATGATCTAAATCCATTAACGCCAGGACATTTTCTGGTCGGACGTCCTCTAACTGCTCTGCCAGTTCCAAAGTTGGATAACATTAATCCAACTAGGCTACAGCGCTGGGAACGTGTTGAAAGTCTTCGCCAACATTTTTGGACACGTTGGCATAAAGAATATGTGTCCGAGTTACAACAGAAGACTAAATGGAAATACTCAAAGGGCAGCTTAAAAAAGGGCACTCTAGTCATCATAAAAGAAGAAACAACACCCCCCATGAAATGGAATCTTGGACGCATTGTTGAAGTTCATCCAGGTGTCGATGGAGTAACCAGAGTAGCTGATATACAAACCAAAAAAGGCATCATTACACGAGCTTTTAATAGGATTTGTCCACTTCCATTAGACGAAGAAACTGTTGAAGATCAAGACCTTCAACGCCGGGGGGCATGTTAAAGCACATCACTAACCATCTCATCGATATTAATCGACACATCACTATTCTCGGCCATTTTTGTGAAGACGCGCGCGCATGTAACACATCGTGAAAAAGAGTATTTAAAAATTAAGGTAAAGACAACCCCCAACAGCCATTCTTTGACCTAATGCGCATATTGTTACAATTACCACGTGCTAAATACGGCGAAGAAAAACATCGTGATGAAACCTGCACATCGAGATAACCCATGTGTCAAACCTGCCAAGCCGCCTTAGACAAGCTGGCGGGTATACTGTCCTTTCCCTCATAGTGGGAGGCCTGAGCTGAGCAGTTGGACGTTTATGGGCTGATATTTATTATCTTATATATAATTCTCGTGTCACAGTGTTAATTACCGAACTCCTCCGAAACGGCTTGACCGATTCTCATGAAATTTTGTATGCATATTGGGTAGGTCTGAGAATCGGCCAACATCTATTTTCATCCCCCTAAATGTTAAGGGTAGTCCACCCCTAAATATATTTTTTTAATTTTTTGATAATTTTTTTCATCATTATTTTTTTATGATACAGAATTAATAAATACATACAAACCTAAATTTTCAACCCCCTACGATCAACCCCTATTTTTTAATAGCGATATTAGTATTTTTACAATTTTCTACTGGGATGATTTAGATTTTAATTAGAACCAGGTAGATGGCGCTGCAATCGGGTACTAGAATTTAGGTGTTCTTTTTGTTATTGTATGTGTTGAAGTTTGTCCCAGAATGGTTTCAATAAACGATTGGACCCAGTAGGTGGCGCCGCGATACTCCTTATAAACGCTGGTCCTGATTTTGATGAAATTTTTTGTTTGTTCAAGTGGATTTGAGAATAGTTAAGATTTACATTAGGTCCCGGTAGATGACGTTGGAATCGGGTTCTAGATTTTTATTTTTTAAAGACAGGACAACGTCTGCCGCGTACAGCTAGTATTACATATAAATAACTTTTATATGGTATTTCCATATGTCGCTATGGAACAGGGTAGTTTGGGTAGTGAAGTTGCAAAAACTAAAAATTAGGGTTGGTCATGATAATGTTATTGAGATTTAACTGCACGTACACGTGAAGAGTATCGTTCGACAAGGCTTCGAAAATTATAACTACTTACCATATTTAATTCAACAGTTGATAAGATACGAACATCTAAAATTACAAGATAAAACAATGTGTTTCCTTCTCTAACGTTTAAGGCCGCTTGCATAGCATTCCTTAAATTTATTTAAGAAACACTAAACGCATCCTTAAATACGATTAGCATCTTTCACAACGCAAAATTTGTCGCTAAACATGTTTAAAGAATTGAAAATACATTTTGTGTAAAGCGTATTTAGGCAGTTTAATATGGTTAACTAATTTTATTTAAAGTCGATTGTTATGCAAGCGACCCTTAATGTGTTGCATAGAAAAATCCTAAAAATTGTAAAGTAGCAAAGTTTTAAGAATCAAGGAAAGAAATGATTGAAGCTTGATCTGTCGAATAATTATCGAAATGCTAGGTCTATAGTCAAATAACATAAACAGTTAACTAAACGTTCATCATTTCTCAACGGCCTCTGTGGTTGGGCGGTTTAGCCTTTGCCGGCTCACCTCACTGCATCGCAAAGGCTCCGAGATCGATTCCTCTTATGGTAAATTACGGGAACTAATTTTCTCCGTTATTTACTATGGTCTGGGTATCTGGAATTGGCTCCAGAGTAGTCAGTTGTATAAGCCACAACACAAGCGTTACTTGCTTAATTTGGGGACATACAATATACGTTTTAATGCCGATTTCTACACACTTACACTTCATTGTGATTGATACGATATACAGTTAGCCGATTTTATCTGGTTGAGATCTTTAATTCCAGGTAAATGGGACTTGTTCAGTTTATACCATCTATAAATTAATTAATTGATTAATATAACTATAATAGAAGAAGTACTTTGCCAATTAGACAGTCACATATAGAATCACTTAATAACATACAATTGAATCTCAGCAAACCTCATGTGCCTTCGCGAACAAATTAAGGTAGTTAGCTATGAAGGGGTTCGTGATTACTGGGATGTCCGTCGTCCTCGCTTGCGGCTACTTTTGGTGTTGTTTCCAACAAACTGAGGCAACCTGTGGGATTTAAATTTAGTAAACCCTCGTCGTATAGACTAAGGGCTACTTTAATAGATTTAAATATACAAAACATCAGATACAAATACCTTCCCTTGACGTCATTTTCAATTTCCCAAACCACCTACATCTCTAAAAGCGGAGATCTTTTTTGATATTATTTATTTAAAACACTTTTACTATTGCCTTTTTCCTTGGGAAGGGTATTTCTTTCAATTGTATATTCTTATTTATTTACTAAACATTATTCCGCGTACTTGTGACTTATTGTATATTGTATTATTATTTACATAACACTTTCTGTCTTTTGCAATATTATAACTTATTATATATACTACTGCTTTTCTTATTCCTAACATATTGTTTTAGGTGATTTATGACTAGGTCATATGTCGCGCTATTTCCTGTTTATCTTATAAATATATAAATTCTTCATCATTATTATAGGTTATGCGTTATAAGGTTATGCGTTATACCAATATAATGAAAATATAAAAACTACATCCAAACATTACTAGCTTTAAATAGATTTATTCTCCCACCTTGTCAAGGTTCTACTTTGATCAAGTTGCACATAATTAATACGTTAACATACTTAAAACATCTAATTCTATATATATTCGAAATATTTTCCCAAGCAAATGTAATAACTACATGAAACTAAAGTGCATAATATTGTTACACACCGACAAACACCGCACAGCTGCATGTTGTAAAAAACGAATTCTTTTATTTACTTCGTGTTTAAACTTTAAAAACATCTATTGTTATCGTACCTATTTTATGGTTGTAGTTAGTGTCGAACGACTTAATCCTTGTTTTTATTTCATTGCGCCGAAGCTTGCCAGATGTGCAAATTACTATCTCTCGGAAATTCACTGGTGCTTCCGAGTGCCGAGCGGTGCATTGGCACGCGGTCGATTTTTTTTTGTACTTTATAGTTAGTATAAAACAATGCCCGAGCGGAGGGGTGGGGCAATCGACGACTACGATACGATTAAGACGTGTATGTAGTTTCGATTAGCGACATTGAGACGGACTTTGCGCGTTGAATTGCCTTGAATCGTGCAGTGTGAACTGGTTGCATCCAGTTTTATTTTGTACTTGTTTTATACGTGTTTGTACAGTTCTAATAAACTCTATAGTAATTTCAATGGCATTTAATTTAATTCGAGTCCTGTAGCTCGTAACAATATGTTGCTTCTAACCGAGAGTGATAATAAATGGTAACAAATAAATTAATGTTTCAAAAATAAATGACATGTTCACAAATGAACGTGAACCAAGTGCAATAATGGGTCATACATGTGACAGCGTAGCAGCAGCTTTTCAGTTAAATTTTATTTGATTGCGAACGATGTCACGCCGACAACAGGCTGATTGATGTACGAGTACGGCCATCGAGCGCCCTCCCCGGGCGGTCAAAGATTGCGTCATTTATGCAATGCTTTATTAAAACCATTATATTTTCCGATTAAATGGAGTTTGATTTTTAATTAATAGCAGTAAAGTAAACAGCGTAGCTTCCCGGTCTACCAAGGTAAAAAAACTAGTTGTGTTTGTTAAAGATTAGTGACGACGATCGTACTTTCTTTTTATTATTTTTATAAGGCACCCTATATAAAACATGTTACCAAATACCCCATATCTAAAAAACTACTCCAATGGCTTATTGAAATTACTTTTTAAAAAGTTTCTTAAATTCCAATTCTATTTCAATTCCATACTTTAATGGTTAGTGTGATAAGGGCACATTTCGTTGCTCGTGCGTTTCGTTGGACAATATCGTGTTTAATATTGTACCTAATTACTTACTAATAGTGAAAATTAATAAGTAATTAGGTACAATATTGATATTTTTGGGACGTATGACCAGTTCTTAAAATACAAGCTATTTGCAAAACAAGCTAAGCTAATCGGAAATAATAAGTTAGAAAAGTCCACCACTCAATAAAATCATACCAGAACTTGTTTCGTGAATTCTGGAAAAACACAAATTTATAACAGCCCTTAAACATCCCACTGCTGGGCTCGGGCCTCCTATTATCGGGGATCGGACAATATACCCGCTACGCTTGTTTGAAATATTGGTAATTTCGATGTGCAGGTTCCATTACAGTGTTTTCCTTCACTGTTGGCACTACGTGGTAACTGTAACAATACGCGTATTAGATCATAAAACTGCCTAAGTGGTGTATGCGTTCCGGTCAGAATCCGAACCCGCACTCTATGAGTTCGGGAAGCGTATGCTAATCATTACGCTACCAGGACTTTCATGACTTTATTTTATACAGCCAATAAGTGCTATATTCACTGTATATTTTCACACCTTCAGCTGTAATAGTTCATAACCAGTATAATTTATAGTTATAGGCCGCGACACGCGAAACGTCGCGATTGAGATAAAGCAATAGCGCCCCTTTCATACAACATTAGCTACATTAGTGACGCCACATTTCGTAACAATCTGCAGCGCAGTTCATTCACGTGTGAATCCTCAGATACAGACGCTCATTTCCTCTTATGTTCTTAGCTTAAACGCCACGTAACACGATTTATAATTAAATTTAGATTAATAATAAATTTTAGCGCGTTTCAACAATAATGCAGGATACATATTAGATACATTTGAGATTTGTGCGTATATTAAAAATTCAAATTGGATAAAAGTATAACGATTTATTTCCAAAAATGTATGTACACAAGATGTTTGCTTTAATAATGCAATGTTGCATACATGTCATAATATTAAAACTAGATTATCTAACAAAAAGTATTCCAATCTTATATATAAAAATCTCGTGTCTGAGTGTTTGTGGTCGAACTCCTCCGAAACGGCCCAACTAACTTAATGTTTTTTTTGTATATTTGGTAGGTATGAAAATTTGGAAAAGTATTTTTAAGCAACTTCGAAAAAAGGAGGAGGTTCTCAATTCGTCGGGATCGTTTTTTTTTGCTTTTTTTTATGTATGTTCGCCGATTACTCCGTCATTTATGATCCGATTTACGTGATTCTTTTTTTATTCGACGCGGAATAGCTTCCAATTGGTCCCCTAAAAATTTTACATAGTTTGGCCCAGTAGTTTTCATTTTATGAATATTTTTCATGAAAATAATTTTCACTCCGTTCCATATGTACACCGATTACTCTGAGATTTATGATTCGATTTACGTGATTCTTTTTTTGTTAGACGCGGAATAGCTGCCATGTAGTCCCCTAAAAATTTGACATAGTTTGGCCCAGTAGTTTTCATTTTACGATCATTTTTTTGTTCCCGGTTCTTGGGACCTATATTTTTTAAGAAGCGCGGCACCATTCGTAGGTCCACCCATACATAGCTAGACACTAAAAAGTAACAAATAAAAAATAAAAACTTCGTTTAAAAAAGCCGACTTCAAAAACTAAAAAACTAAAATGTATAAAATAACTTATTTCTAAAGCTATTATTATTAATATATATTATCTAAAACATCTTGAAAGCAAAACATAAAAATTACTATATTTTTAAAATTACTAAGCACCGACTTTAAGATGTTTTAGATAATATATATTAATAATAATAGCTTTAGAAATAAGTTATTTTATACATTTTAGTTTTTTAGTTTTTGAAGTCGGTTTTTTTAAACGAAGTTTTTATTTTTTATTCACGCTCCGATAGTGTTTTATTTTTATTTTTATGGCAGTATAAAATTTGACGGGTTAGCTAGTATATTAATAAAACATTTACATTAACAATTTTAACAGCTAATTTTATGTCCAGATATTACCTAAGTCTCCCTACATTGTTAGTCTTATTTTTATCAGTTTCATATTCGTTTATTGTAAAATAGCCTATCATTTATTATAATTTTCTTCAGGGATTTTTAAACAAGTTAAGAGTCTACTAGGGTCTTACATTTCTGATAATTTATCAAATATGGTGCCATACAGTAATTACCTTTTTTTATTTTTTAAGAACATATCGAGATTGTGAAAGAATGTGGTCAAACGCAAACCTACACTACATAATTGTTTATATTTTGTATCGATTTTACAATACTTTGAATATAATTATGTTACATTAAATAACAAACAATATATAGTTTTAACGTACTATAAATAATATAGCAAAGAAATGTCTCTATTACCACAATATTTTTCACTAAAGAATCATTTAATAATAAAGATATATTGCCACTCTGAGATGAATCACGTTGACGCAAGTAGAAATATTTTTCTCACAACTTCGTTACAAAGAGCGTAGGAAACGTTGTACTTATAATGTGCGATAGTAACTAGTCGTACGAATGCACCGCCGTAACGAGTGAGAACTCCCTTGAAAACTTTAAAGAAAGCAATAAAATTTCATTGCTTCACTCGAGCAGGGTGACAATAAAATTGCATCTCAATTCAGATCACACTCGTTTCAATATTCAAATGCGGGCAACACCTGAGACATGGAACTTGCGTCTGAAAAATGCTTATTATATTGCTACTTCGTAAATAAGTATTCCCAATTCCATTATTATTTTACATTTGCCTCGTTGAAAATAACACTAAAACGACGCAATTTCCAGGAGCAGTTACTCATATAAACTTACTAAATTGTGTACCTAATGAAATACAATAAAATACCCTATACGTATTTTTTTTTAAAACAATCCTTTAGTTACATGTGTTTTTCACAATTTTACTATACCATTGTGTATTGGCATCGAGAATACACCTTTCTGCCAATTTTCACCTTTACAGAACAAGTAGTTTATAATCAAAATGTCTCTGACATAGATAGATGGGAGAGGGACATCCATTTTGTTCGGATTTAATTTTTGCCAAAATAACCACCGAATCCTCATAAAACGGAAAATAGTTTTGAAATATAGGATATGCTTGGAAAATATAACTACGAATAATATTACTATACAAAAACTAGTTCGGAGAAGAATTTAATACGTTTACGTATCGTCTAAAATCGACGCTATAGTGAAATCAATATCCGAAGCATGCACTTACAGTAATGGTTTCCAAACTGGAGCGACTGCCGACTATTTTTGTGCTCCGTTTTTTGACGGTCGGGGAGATTAAAAATTCATATGATAAAAATGTCCGGGGTAACTTTTGTTTGGTGTCCGCCGTGTAACCCGATATTAATGTTGTTCTTGAACTCGCGCAGTCACTTTCAATTTAGCCGTACGGGCGTTGGCTCTTCTAACTGAAATTGTGTACCTCTTTGGAAATTTTCAAATAATAATAGATTACGTAATTTTAGGGAAACCAAAGAAAATAAGTGGTTAACATAAATATAATATGATTAGAAATAATAACAAGCGCTATCAGTTTCTCAACGTCTTGTTACATATATTTTACTAGATGCACCCCGCAGTTTCACCCGCGTGAGAAGATCGATATATTTTGAATAATTCACACTATATTGCACTATATTTGCATGAAAGAGTAACAAACATACATCCATGCATGCAAACTTTCGCGTTCTAATTTTGGTAGGATAGGATAGTAGGATACTGCAATGAGTCATGTTATTTCCTTTGTCTGCTGATAAGGGAAAACATACCCGCTCTACTAATTACCAAAACGCTAAAATGTAGTCGTCGTGCTCTGTGTCACATTCATCCAAATCAAATCATAATAAATTGTTTAATATTGCATATCACAGAACCAGGACTGCTTCCATTTTCTTTTTAAAACTGTGATGTCTATCCCTAAGCTAACTTACAACACCAGGTATGCTACTTAGGTATATTTTTATACAACAAAGTTAACAAAATTCTACGAGTTTACGATTTTACATACCAAGCGTGTAAGTTAAAATTAAATAATTGGCTTTTAACTCTTGATTATGATGGGACAGAACAATTGTTAAAAATAAATATATAACACAACTAACTAATATGTACAACCCGAAATCTTGTTTTTATTTAATTGATAATTGTTATCTTTATTTCTAATTTTAATTTTTTAGACTAGACATACAAATTCACAATATCACAAGTCACACATAACACGCACACACACATACACACACAAAACACACACACACACACACACACGCACACGCACGCACGCACGCATTCATACATATTTCATCCTTTTTTTTTTCTTTAAATGAATGTAACAATAATTTCACAATCAGAATTGTACCACTAGGAAGGAGGTCCCCAAGATACAGGTCGACCTAGTTTGGGGACCAATGACTCAGAAATTTGTGAATTATGTTTTTTTCTCAATAAATGATTTTTGATTTTTGATTTTTTTGATATCCCGACTTCAGAGACATACCTATTTAATGCTTTACATACCTACTAGGTTATACAATATTTTCGCGTACCTACTCCTTAAATACTTTTTTCAGATAGCTTCACAAACTAGCCATCTCAGCTTTGCGTAAGGTTACAGGAATATAGAAGATATAGAGAACATGCTTGCTGAATGGCCTTCTTGATGCGATGACAGCATGCTTAAAATAAACAATAATACATACAAGTTTAAGAAGAAATAAAAGAAAATATATATACTAAAATTACAAAAGTGTGAGACATCTTAAAATACTTACCGAATAAAGATCATTTAAACCTCCTCATCAATGGTAGCTTGTGATGTTGTATACAATCATAGTATGGGCTAGTTTGACAACTTTCTTGTTTTCATATCATGTCGTGAATCGATGCTTAAAATCTGTCACTGCGCTGTGTAGTACAAGCGTGACTAAAGAAACATTTATTTGTCTAGAAATAGAGAGATGTAACCCAAGTAAATAGATTTAAGATCTAGTACAATGGTAACCTAAATATTTTATACTCATACCTTATAATCAAAATACTAACTATTGTTATTGTTATTTATAAAGTCAGGAACAAAGATAGTAGGGAAAGATCGAAGACTACCCAATCGACGTCATCAAGTGTCCCTCTGAACTGCTATTGACAAGGTTTTGTAGTTTTTAATCTCCTGCTTAATTATGCATTCCGCACACGCCTATTCCTTGTAGGGCCCCGGGTGTGTTCCACTCGACTCGGAGCGCGTAAGCTGAAAGCAAAGCGGAACTTTTCGAACGAAACTAAGTTTTCAATTTTTATTGCTTTTAAACAACGTGAGATGGAATAATATTAAAATTTTAGTGAACAGCACTGTTCACTGCCCCCATAAGTTTATAACATTCAGAAACTAGTGTCGTACACTTTTGTTCGGAATTTTAAAGAGTCATTAAATATCATATAGATGTGGACGATATTTAATAACTTTGTATAAAACGAAAATGAACAGAAAATTTTAATGAATTTCACAAACTTAATAATATCGAATTTCTGATTGGTAAAGCTTACCTTACACGTTTTTAATGTTGTACCTACTGATTTTATTTTAAAACTTCACGTTTCCCGACGATTAGCAACTGATTATTGTTATTTAAAAAACACCTTAAAATTTGAATAATTATTTTATAATTCTATTACAGTCTATTTAAAATAGGAAGGTTTTAAAGAAATTGCCTGTAAAACATCATTTAAACATCGTTATTCTAAGTATAACATTATTATTAAATAGTAACAGGATAAAATATTTTTTATATGAATAAAATTAATATATTTCTTTGGAAAAGTAACGATAACACTACAAGTTACGTTTAATGTATATGTCAGCCATATCGTCCTATTTGAAATAGACTCTAAGATCTAAAAAATCATTATTTATCTCCTCCGTGTAAGGTTTCATCACAATCATAAAATACAATAGAATTATACAAAACATTTCACTTCATCTTTACGGAAGAAAGGAATTTATTGTTAGATAATAGTTTGAACAAAGTCACGTACAAGAGCGAGTATTTCAATATCACGTGACAAAATAAATCCAGTGCCGGAACACAAGATCAGTGTCGATCCACGTCTCGGGATCATTCGTCTCCCGCACAATCCGTCTGTTTAGGACGTGCGTCGACGTACTTTCGCTAAAAATGCAAATTCCACGAAGTCACACCACGCCCCCTGAGCTCGGGGTCGCGGGAAGCTGACTAAGGGATCAGCGGGGCGCGGGGAACGCCACGACGACTCGATTTTTCACCAGACCTAAATGAACTAGACACACCCAAAAACACTTTACCACATTAATATTATGAATCTTGACTGTACGAATTGTGTGCTGCTTTAGACCTTGTCCTTCTATTTTAGATAAAAGTAGTGATATACTGACGTACTTAGATATCATTTAATTTGTAGAATATAGGTTAAAATTAAATTCCTTATTAGCCTCTATAGACTAGATCATAATATTTTAGTAAAATCATTTATAAAAAATTACTTATTATTTAATTATTCCTAAAGTGTTCAAATGAAAACAACAATGAACTTGTTTTACTTTTCACCCTTCTCTTTAGAATATTAGTATAGGTATTTCAGTTTTTTCAGCTGATCATTGAAATTAAACAGCATTACTGTGGTATCTTAACATATAACCAATTTGTGATAGTTGGTAAATTATTATTAAATAAATATTAAGTATGTCCAAATTTTAATTTTCTAAGCTATTAATACATTAGTAGTGCATAACGAACGGTATCGTAAATCAGTAGTGCAAACAGTGTATTAATTAATTACAAATGCAAACAGCGAGTGTGGTCTGCCGCAACCGTCTCTACCCTGCTAATGATTTGCAGCGTTGCATTGGTTGGAGAGCGTGGAGCTTATTGCAAACACCGAACCAACTGCTCAAAGCTCACCAAGGGGCCATTTGAGAAACCAAAAGTCATCTAGGGAATAACGAATCATGAATTTATTAGTAAAATTTTAATATGAAATTTTAAAATTGTAAAAGTATAGTCTTTTGTTTCTTACATTTTTTTGTTTTTCTGTTTATTCGGGATTCATGTAAAAAATGCCTAGCCGATTTCGATGCGGTTTTCGCTGATCGATAATAAATTCCCGGCCTTAAAATTTACGATATTTTATATCCCAAAAAATCTACGGGAATTTTCTTGGGAAACGTCTAAATAATAAAAAACCTAGCCAAGATAGATTTTATTGCAAAATTTTCACTGATCTATAAAATCTTTAGTAAAACAAGTAGTCATGTGTGTGCCTTTAGTAACAATACTTATACCAAGTGTTTGCTGCTTCTATGCTATTCCTCTTACCTGATCCATTTATCTCTTCCTCCTCCCTATCCCATCCTAAAAGCTGACAACGCGTTGGCTTCGCCGTTGAAGTTTTTAACGTCTATACGTACGGGAACCATTTTCCATGAGCTAGGCCGTATGCCTGTTTCCCAGCTTCATCATAAAAATAAATTAAAAAACCGTAGTGAATTAGTGTTCACGACGCACGCGTAACATACAACGTACCCGAAGCTGAATAAACAAATCGAATTATTATTGAAGTAGGTATGTATGTAAATTACATAACAATAGATTCGATGATGTTCGCGGAACATTGACTCGAAGTATTTAAATGTTTTGAATGAAATTTACGAAGGTGTAAGTATTATAATTATGCCAGATTATACTACAAATCTGTAACTAATGACGCCAACACATTCGACGCAAGTTTATTCGAAGTTTTTTACTGTGCAGGTTGTAAGGTTGTGGAATGCATTACCAATGAGCATCAGAAGTGCAAAGTCACTTAAATCTTTTAATAAACTCCTCAAAGATCACTTTCTAAATTTGTAAACAGTAATTTATGTATGTATGTAAGTAACTCTATGTACATATATATGTATGTGTATTTTTATTTACTACTAATATATGTATATAATTATGATTGTATATATTTTAAACTATACGCACTGAATACCGACCCACTATTAGAAATGTAAAATTATCTCCAGGAGGTTGTCTGGAAGAAATCGCTGTTAGCGATAAGACCGCCGGTTGTTCTAGTTAAATGATTATACTACAACTAGTTAGTAGTAGTATAACTATATTAGTTACTAGCGGCCCCGGCAGATGTTGTCCTGCCCTGAAACATAAAAATCTAGGACCCGATCCCAGGACCACCTACCGGTTCCAACGGGATAAAAAGTATCCTATGTCTGTCTCCTATTTCTAAGCTACCTCCCCACCAATTTTCAACCAAATCGGTACAGTCGTTTTTGAGTTATAAATAGTGTAACTAACACGACTTTCTTTTATATATATATAGACTAGCTGCGCCCCGCGGTCTCTCCCGTGTGGTGATTGAAAATCGTCATAATTCCAAAATAAACTATTTTTCTAAAATAAAAGTAGCCTAAGTTACTACTTATTACATCAGCTACCTGCCAATAAAAGTCCCGTCAAAATCGGTCTAGCCATTTCAGAGATTAGCCGGAACAAACAGACAGATAAAAATTGTATTTTGGTGTGTACCGTATATATATTCATATGCATGTAGTAAAAAGCGGTTATTTCAATATTACGGTCACTCCAATTTTATTTATATGTATAGATATAAGCGATCAAAGTAATTGTTCCAAACAAAAGAAGTATACAGTTCAATAGTAATAGCGAAAGATTTTCCTTGCCAAATCTGGATATAGAAAGCTCATAAAATTAATAATCTACATAAAACTTTACAATAGTGCAGCGCAGTCATGACTGTAGAAACCGAACATTTGAATAAAAGCTCAGTTTTAATTTCATCGCCATAACCGGCCGAGTAAAAGATAGGGTTCTGCATGAAAACTAGAAAAAAAAGAGTAGGTATGCCGCCGTCGAAACAATAATGTACGATTGTAGTTGCTTTTACAATTACAAACTTCGAAAAAAGGAGGAGGTTCTCAATTCGTCGGGATCGTTTTTTTTTGCTTTTTTTTATGTATGTTCGCCGATTACTCCGTCATTTATGATCCGATTTACGTGATTCTTTTTTTATTCGACGCGGAATAGCTTCCAATTGGTCCCCTAAAAATTTTACATAGTTTGGCCCAGTAGTTTTCATTTTATGAATATTTTTCATGAAAATAATTTTCACTCCGTTCCATATGTACACCGATTACTCTGAGATTTATGATTCGATTTACGTGATTCTTTTTTTGTTAGACGCGGAATAGCTGCCATGTAGTCCCCTAAAAATTTGACATAGTTTGGCCCAGTAGTTTTCATTTTACGATCATTTTTTTGTTCCCGGTTCTTGGGACCTATATTTTTTAAGAAGCGCGGCACCATTCGTAGGTCCACCCATACATAGCTAGACACTAAAAAGTAACAAATAAAAAATAAAAACTTCGTTTAAAAAAGCCGACTTCAAAAACTAAAAAACTAAAATGTATAAAATAACTTATTTCTAAAGCTATTATTATTAATATATATTATCTAAAACATCTTGAAAGCAAAACATAAAAATTACTATATTTTTAAAATTACTAAGCACCGACTTTAAGATGTTTTAGATAATATATATTAATAATAATAGCTTTAGAAATAAGTTATTTTATACATTTTAGTTTTTTAGTTTTTGAAGTCGGTTTTTTTAAACGAAGTTTTTATTTTTTATTCACGCTCCGATAGTGTTTTATTTTTATTTTTATGGCAGTATAAAATTTGACGGGTTAGCTAGTATATTAATAAAACATTTACATTAACAATTTTAACAGCTAATTTTATGTCCAGATATTACCTAAGTCTCCCTACATTGTTAGTCTTATTTTTATCAGTTTCATATTCGTTTATTGTAAAATAGCCTATCATTTATTATAATTTTCTTCAGGGATTTTTAAACAAGTTAAGAGTCTACTAGGGTCTTACATTTCTGATAATTTATCAAATATGGTGCCATACAGTAATTACCTTTTTTTATTTTTTAAGAACATATCGAGATTGTGAAAGAATGTGGTCAAACGCAAACCTACACTACATAATTGTTTATATTTTGTATCGATTTTACAATACTTTGAATATAATTATGTTACATTAAATAACAAACAATATATAGTTTTAACGTACTATAAATAATATAGCAAAGAAATGTCTCTATTACCACAATATTTTTCACTAAAGAATCATTTAATAATAAAGATATATTGCCACTCTGAGATGAATCACGTTGACGCAAGTAGAAATATTTTTCTCACAACTTCGTTACAAAGAGCGTAGGAAACGTTGTACTTATAATGTGCGATAGTAACTAGTCGTACGAATGCACCGCCGTAACGAGTGAGAACTCCCTTGAAAACTTTAAAGAAAGCAATAAAATTTCATTGCTTCACTCGAGCAGGGTGACAATAAAATTGCATCTCAATTCAGATCACACTCGTTTCAATATTCAAATGCGGGCAACACCTGAGACATGGAACTTGCGTCTGAAAAATGCTTATTATATTGCTACTTCGTAAATAAGTATTCCCAATTCCATTATTATTTTACATTTGCCTCGTTGAAAATAACACTAAAACGACGCAATTTCCAGGAGCAGTTACTCATATAAACTTACTAAATTGTGTACCTAATGAAATACAATAAAATACCCTATACGTATTTTTTTTTAAAACAATCCTTTAGTTACATGTGTTTTTCACAATTTTACTATACCATTGTGTATTGGCATCGAGAATACACCTTTCTGCCAATTTTCACCTTTACAGAACAAGTAGTTTATAATCAAAATGTCTCTGACATAGATAGATGGGAGAGGGACATCCATTTTGTTCGGATTTAATTTTTGCCAAAATAACCACCGAATCCTCATAAAACGGAAAATAGTTTTGAAATATAGGATATGCTTGGAAAATATAACTACGAATAATATTACTATACAAAAACTAGTTCGGAGAAGAATTTAATACGTTTACGTATCGTCTAAAATCGACGCTATAGTGAAATCAATATCCGAAGCATGCACTTACAGTAATGGTTTCCAAACTGGAGCGACTGCCGACTATTTTTGTGCTCCGTTTTTTGACGGTCGGGGAGATTAAAAATTCATATGATAAAAATGTCCGGGGTAACTTTTGTTTGGTGTCCGCCGTGTAACCCGATATTAATGTTGTTCTTGAACTCGCGCAGTCACTTTCAATTTAGCCGTACGGGCGTTGGCTCTTCTAACTGAAATTGTGTACCTCTTTGGAAATTTTCAAATAATAATAGATTACGTAATTTTAGGGAAACCAAAGAAAATAAGTGGTTAACATAAATATAATATGATTAGAAATAATAACAAGCGCTATCAGTTTCTCAACGTCTTGTTACATATATTTTACTAGATGCACCCCGCAGTTTCACCCGCGTGAGAAGATCGATATATTTTGAATAATTCACACTATATTGCACTATATTTGCATGAAAGAGTAACAAACATACATCCATGCATGCAAACTTTCGCGTTCTAATTTTGGTAGGATAGGATAGTAGGATACTGCAATGAGTCATGTTATTTCCTTTGTCTGCTGATAAGGGAAAACATACCCGCTCTACTAATTACCAAAACGCTAAAATGTAGTCGTCGTGCTCTGTGTCACATTCATCCAAATCAAATCATAATAAATTGTTTAATATTGCATATCACAGAACCAGGACTGCTTCCATTTTCTTTTTAAAACTGTGATGTCTATCCCTAAGCTAACTTACAACACCAGGTATGCTACTTAGGTATATTTTTATACAACAAAGTTAACAAAATTCTACGAGTTTACGATTTTACATACCAAGCGTGTAAGTTAAAATTAAATAATTGGCTTTTAACTCTTGATTATGATGGGACAGAACAATTGTTAAAAATAAATATATAACACAACTAACTAATATGTACAACCCGAAATCTTGTTTTTATTTAATTGATAATTGTTATCTTTATTTCTAATTTTAATTTTTTAGACTAGACATACAAATTCACAATATCACAAGTCACACATAACACGCACACACACATACACACACAAAACACACACACACACACACACACGCACACGCACGCACGCACGCATTCATACATATTTCATCCTTTTTTTTTTCTTTAAATGAATGTAACAATAATTTCACAATCAGAATTGTACCACTAGGAAGGAGGTCCCCAAGATACAGGTCGACCTAGTTTGGGGACCAATGACTCAGAAATTTGTGAATTATGTTTTTTTCTCAATAAATGATTTTTGATTTTTGATTTTTTTGATATCCCGACTTCAGAGACATACCTATTTAATGCTTTACATACCTACTAGGTTATACAATATTTTCGCGTACCTACTCCTTAAATACTTTTTTCAGATAGCTTCACAAACTAGCCATCTCAGCTTTGCGTAAGGTTACAGGAATATAGAAGATATAGAGAACATGCTTGCTGAATGGCCTTCTTGATGCGATGACAGCATGCTTAAAATAAACAATAATACATACAAGTTTAAGAAGAAATAAAAGAAAATATATATACTAAAATTACAAAAGTGTGAGACATCTTAAAATACTTACCGAATAAAGATCATTTAAACCTCCTCATCAATGGTAGCTTGTGATGTTGTATACAATCATAGTATGGGCTAGTTTGACAACTTTCTTGTTTTCATATCATGTCGTGAATCGATGCTTAAAATCTGTCACTGCGCTGTGTAGTACAAGCGTGACTAAAGAAACATTTATTTGTCTAGAAATAGAGAGATGTAACCCAAGTAAATAGATTTAAGATCTAGTACAATGGTAACCTAAATATTTTATACTCATACCTTATAATCAAAATACTAACTATTGTTATTGTTATTTATAAAGTCAGGAACAAAGATAGTAGGGAAAGATCGAAGACTACCCAATCGACGTCATCAAGTGTCCCTCTGAACTGCTATTGACAAGGTTTTGTAGTTTTTAATCTCCTGCTTAATTATGCATTCCGCACACGCCTATTCCTTGTAGGGCCCCGGGTGTGTTCCACTCGACTCGGAGCGCGTAAGCTGAAAGCAAAGCGGAACTTTTCGAACGAAACTAAGTTTTCAATTTTTATTGCTTTTAAACAACGTGAGATGGAATAATATTAAAATTTTAGTGAACAGCACTGTTCACTGCCCCCATAAGTTTATAACATTCAGAAACTAGTGTCGTACACTTTTGTTCGGAATTTTAAAGAGTCATTAAATATCATATAGATGTGGACGATATTTAATAACTTTGTATAAAACGAAAATGAACAGAAAATTTTAATGAATTTCACAAACTTAATAATATCGAATTTCTGATTGGTAAAGCTTACCTTACACGTTTTTAATGTTGTACCTACTGATTTTATTTTAAAACTTCACGTTTCCCGACGATTAGCAACTGATTATTGTTATTTAAAAAACACCTTAAAATTTGAATAATTATTTTATAATTCTATTACAGTCTATTTAAAATAGGAAGGTTTTAAAGAAATTGCCTGTAAAACATCATTTAAACATCGTTATTCTAAGTATAACATTATTATTAAATAGTAACAGGATAAAATATTTTTTATATGAATAAAATTAATATATTTCTTTGGAAAAGTAACGATAACACTACAAGTTACGTTTAATGTATATGTCAGCCATATCGTCCTATTTGAAATAGACTCTAAGATCTAAAAAATCATTATTTATCTCCTCCGTGTAAGGTTTCATCACAATCATAAAATACAATAGAATTATACAAAACATTTCACTTCATCTTTACGGAAGAAAGGAATTTATTGTTAGATAATAGTTTGAACAAAGTCACGTACAAGAGCGAGTATTTCAATATCACGTGACAAAATAAATCCAGTGCCGGAACACAAGATCAGTGTCGATCCACGTCTCGGGATCATTCGTCTCCCGCACAATCCGTCTGTTTAGGACGTGCGTCGACGTACTTTCGCTAAAAATGCAAATTCCACGAAGTCACACCACGCCCCCTGAGCTCGGGGTCGCGGGAAGCTGACTAAGGGATCAGCGGGGCGCGGGGAACGCCACGACGACTCGATTTTTCACCAGACCTAAATGAACTAGACACACCCAAAAACACTTTACCACATTAATATTATGAATCTTGACTGTACGAATTGTGTGCTGCTTTAGACCTTGTCCTTCTATTTTAGATAAAAGTAGTGATATACTGACGTACTTAGATATCATTTAATTTGTAGAATATAGGTTAAAATTAAATTCCTTATTAGCCTCTATAGACTAGATCATAATATTTTAGTAAAATCATTTATAAAAAATTACTTATTATTTAATTATTCCTAAAGTGTTCAAATGAAAACAACAATGAACTTGTTTTACTTTTCACCCTTCTCTTTAGAATATTAGTATAGGTATTTCAGTTTTTTCAGCTGATCATTGAAATTAAACAGCATTACTGTGGTATCTTAACATATAACCAATTTGTGATAGTTGGTAAATTATTATTAAATAAATATTAAGTATGTCCAAATTTTAATTTTCTAAGCTATTAATACATTAGTAGTGCATAACGAACGGTATCGTAAATCAGTAGTGCAAACAGTGTATTAATTAATTACAAATGCAAACAGCGAGTGTGGTCTGCCGCAACCGTCTCTACCCTGCTAATGATTTGCAGCGTTGCATTGGTTGGAGAGCGTGGAGCTTATTGCAAACACCGAACCAACTGCTCAAAGCTCACCAAGGGGCCATTTGAGAAACCAAAA
Source organism: Dendrolimus pini (assembly GCA_949752895.1). NCBI lineage: Eukaryota > Metazoa > Arthropoda > Insecta > Lepidoptera > Lasiocampidae > Dendrolimus > Dendrolimus pini. The sequence goes on along the minus strand of OX457126.1, from coordinate 14,532,228 downwards.
GTCATCTAGGGAATAACGAATCATGAATTTATTAGTAAAATTTTAATATGAAATTTTAAAATTGTAAAAGTATAGTCTTTTGTTTCTTACATTTTTTTGTTTTTCTGTTTATTCGGGATTCATGTAAAAAATGCCTAGCCGATTTCGATGCGGTTTTCGCTGATCGATAATAAATTCCCGGCCTTAAAATTTACGATATTTTATATCCCAAAAAATCTACGGGAATTTTCTTGGGAAACGTCTAAATAATAAAAAACCTAGCCAAGATAGATTTTATTGCAAAATTTTCACTGATCTATAAAATCTTTAGTAAAACAAGTAGTCATGTGTGTGCCTTTAGTAACAATACTTATACCAAGTGTTTGCTGCTTCTATGCTATTCCTCTTACCTGATCCATTTATCTCTTCCTCCTCCCTATCCCATCCTAAAAGCTGACAACGCGTTGGCTTCGCCGTTGAAGTTTTTAACGTCTATACGTACGGGAACCATTTTCCATGAGCTAGGCCGTATGCCTGTTTCCCAGCTTCATCATAAAAATAAATTAAAAAACCGTAGTGAATTAGTGTTCACGACGCACGCGTAACATACAACGTACCCGAAGCTGAATAAACAAATCGAATTATTATTGAAGTAGGTATGTATGTAAATTACATAACAATAGATTCGATGATGTTCGCGGAACATTGACTCGAAGTATTTAAATGTTTTGAATGAAATTTACGAAGGTGTAAGTATTATAATTATGCCAGATTATACTACAAATCTGTAACTAATGACGCCAACACATTCGACGCAAGTTTATTCGAAGTTTTTTACTGTGCAGGTTGTAAGGTTGTGGAATGCATTACCAATGAGCATCAGAAGTGCAAAGTCACTTAAATCTTTTAATAAACTCCTCAAAGATCACTTTCTAAATTTGTAAACAGTAATTTATGTATGTATGTAAGTAACTCTATGTACATATATATGTATGTGTATTTTTATTTACTACTAATATATGTATATAATTATGATTGTATATATTTTAAACTATACGCACTGAATACCGACCCACTATTAGAAATGTAAAATTATCTCCAGGAGGTTGTCTGGAAGAAATCGCTGTTAGCGATAAGACCGCCGGTTGTTCTAGTTAAATGATTATACTACAACTAGTTAGTAGTAGTATAACTATATTAGTTACTAGCGGCCCCGGCAGATGTTGTCCTGCCCTGAAACATAAAAATCTAGGACCCGATCCCAGGACCACCTACCGGTTCCAACGGGATAAAAAGTATCCTATGTCTGTCTCCTATTTCTAAGCTACCTCCCCACCAATTTTCAACCAAATCGGTACAGTCGTTTTTGAGTTATAAATAGTGTAACTAACACGACTTTCTTTTATATATATATAGACTAGCTGCGCCCCGCGGTCTCTCCCGTGTGGTGATTGAAAATCGTCATAATTCCAAAATAAACTATTTTTCTAAAATAAAAGTAGCCTAAGTTACTACTTATTACATCAGCTACCTGCCAATAAAAGTCCCGTCAAAATCGGTCTAGCCATTTCAGAGATTAGCCGGAACAAACAGACAGATAAAAATTGTATTTTGGTGTGTACCGTATATATATTCATATGCATGTAGTAAAAAGCGGTTATTTCAATATTACGGTCACTCCAATTTTATTTATATGTATAGATATAAGCGATCAAAGTAATTGTTCCAAACAAAAGAAGTATACAGTTCAATAGTAATAGCGAAAGATTTTCCTTGCCAAATCTGGATATAGAAAGCTCATAAAATTAATAATCTACATAAAACTTTACAATAGTGCAGCGCAGTCATGACTGTAGAAACCGAACATTTGAATAAAAGCTCAGTTTTAATTTCATCGCCATAACCGGCCGAGTAAAAGATAGGGTTCTGCATGAAAACTAGAAAAAAAAGAGTAGGTATGCCGCCGTCGAAACAATAATGTACGATTGTAGTTGCTTTTACAATGGTAGTCGGCGGCGGAGACATGCGGGCGGGGGACACCACAGACGTAAAGTGAAATCGGTCCTTTCAAAACATTTTACTGTGCGGGCTTTGAAAAATAAAACGGTGAAGCACTATTCAACCAACCAACGTTCAGGAATGGATAAGTGTCTGCTTTAAAGGGTCGTACAAAAAACTACCTCATTGCAAGGTAGCCCAGTAATCACTTGTGTATATTCTACCATTTTTATATTTAAAATTCTTCTTTGTCGTGTGACTACTCCACCTAAACTCCGGGTCAATTTTGATGATTTTTTTTGTGTGCTCCAGTGGATTCAAGGGTGGTATTGGTGGTATTCACAATTGGATCAGGACTGCGATAAGGTTTTGATTCATTTATTTTTTCAGGGCACGGCAACGTCTGCCGGGCTCGTTGATTCTACTTTAAATTGCTTGAACATTAATCCACAAACAAAATCCTATAAACTAAAAATATTAATTTAGGACAGTAATCAATTTGGTCAATAAATTCAATTAAGATACTCCTCTTAGATAGTTTAAACTTGATAGTTTATCTTTCATTATACACACATCGTCACTGAATTTTCAAAAATATGATATATTTCGTTTGAATCTACTTGTCTTTGCGCAACTTTTTAAGTAGGAAAAGCTTCAAGCAAAAAACGGCTCTTGGAAACTGTAACCTTATAACCATCCACTCCGGCCTTGCCAAACTGTAGAACTACTACTGACATCAAACAAATAAGTTTTTATAGCAACTCGCAAAGTTAGATCTCACTAATTTATTACGAAAAATAATTCTTTTATAAAACAGTCAACTCCGTACATATTTGTGCCGTTTGGAGTTGAAACATTAGGTCCGTGGGGTCCATCGGCAAAGAGTTTCTTCAAAGAGATTTGTAAGAAACTCTCTGATGCCACCCGTGATCAGAAGGCTGGCTCATATTTCGCCCAACAAATAAGCATCGCCATACAGCGCGGCAATGCAGCCAGCCTTCTGGGCACGCTTCCATCTGGCAGCGATTTGTTACACAGTCTATAATCGCTTGTATTTTATAACTTAGTTTATTTTAGTTTTTACGTCAACTCTTAAATTAGGAAAATAATTGAATGTTTAAAAATAAAACACCACAGTAAATTATTCTTTAAGCTCCTGCCAAAAACTCCCTTATTAAAGCCACTCTTCCCTGTCCTCCGATTTTCTCATCCAGCGCATCCCCGTAGGTCAGGCCTATTTTATTACCTAGAAAATATTGTAAATATGGTCTGTTTTTGTAATTGTATGTTTTGGAGTGCAATAAAGTGTTATCTCTCTCTCTCTCTCTCTCTCTCTCTCTCTCTCCGGATTTCCACGGGAATTTTCCAGGGACCGGTTTGAAGTTATTCAGGAGCATAAAAATTGGCTTATTCCCACACAGTGTTCACTAAAAAGATAACTTACATTATGTTTTAAATGCTGCGGTACTTGTATTCTGGGAATCCCGCGGGAGTTTCAAGTCAAGCTTGGACGAAGTCGTGAGCATATCCTAGTTAACACATAAATTTAAATATTTGTACGGTCATAAGTCAAATACGGTGATAGTAGACCCACTGTTTTACCAACTATTGTCACAATGCCATTAACTGTATCTCTGCAAATTGAAATAAAGATTATTTTATTCATTCATTTATCATTCATCCATGCAGATGATTTTTTTATCGTTACATGATAGAGTTTCTTAAAGTATGTTTCAACTAGCTCGTCGGTGCAATGTCGATCAAAATCAGATTTCGCGGACGGGTTCTTAAATCAGTAAAATTTTAGCGTGTAATACTAAAGAGTTAAGATAAAAATCTGACACAACTAACTTTTTGAAAAGTAAAGAAGTGAAAAATATGTTTTACGTCAAAAAATAAGTATTCGTTGAAACGTAATATACATAAGGTGGGAAGAGCGCCGCTAGCACAATAACGCAAGTTGGAAACTTGAGTGGCTTTTCTGTTTGCTGGCTGCGTTTGATCTATTTTTATCTCGAGCTTGCAACCCTGTTTATCTTTTAAAGCGATCGAAACCATGTAGAAGCGGAAAATTGCTAAAATAAATCTTACATTCTGCTTTTTCTTTTGCTAGTAGGGTTGGCGGACAGACTAAAAGTAACTTCGATATTTAAGTAGTGATACATTAAATATCTAGCAGTCTTGGATTTTTACGTTTGAAACTAGTATTTCACTATACCTACTATAGATACGGCCCAGCCACGACCTTGCGCTCAACGACAACTGGCGACTCAAAAAACGACGCGGCGGACTTTGATGCAGAGCGCGAAGAGTCCTGGCGTGCTTCATATATCATTATGTACTATGTCGATTGTCGCATCGCTCTTAGCTATCGCTCATAGCAACAAGATCTAGACAAGACTAATATTTCAATGCCGCTATTACTTACTGGAGGTATTTCATTCAAACGCTCACTATGAACATTCCGAGATAACGCTTAGAAATTTCCAAACGTCGCTTTTTGTTTTCGCCGGTTAACAGTCAGGTAAATGTATAGCTTCTTTATACAGGAATTTTAAGTAGTGGGGTGGTGAAGTGGGGAGGGGGGGAGGCATACTTACCTTTATTACAACCCCTAAGGTCCGGCGATCTTGAAATATTTTTTTTTAATAAACATAACCTCACTTATTTTCACTGATTTTTTCGCTAATGTTCCACTTCTATCATAGGTCCGAAATCGAAAATTCTTTCAAAGTTCAAAAAAAGCCAGTAATCAACATAAAAACAGCCAAAATAACCCAAAAACCATCTTAATTGGATAAAAATGAAGAAAAAACACAATAGAGCACATTTGTATACAATACAAGAATAACCATTCAAAATGGCGACCAATAAAGACGACATTTTTTTTTACGTAATCGCATTAATTTATATTTAACCAATATTTAAAAAAAATCAGCAGTGTATTGAAATTGAAATAAAATTGATATCATTAATATATTGATCGATTGTCACATTAAAAGCCAACTTGCTAGTCGTCCACTAAATTGATAAATGAAACAAATGTTTCATATGAGAATTTCAAGGTGTCGTAACTGTCTGTGTGTACAAAAAAATAGTAAATGGTTACAGTCGGTTATGGCACTCGCCGGCCGCTGCCGCGGAACGCTGACTACGCTTCCTCGACTCTATTATCAGGTAAGGGATCTCTTTAAATAGAACATGGTGTCTATATAAATTAAGTAACTTTATAAATATATTTTATGGAAATCTAAACAAAGTCCAAAAGAAAGCCAGTAGTCAACGTAAAAAGAACCAAAATTATTATAAAACACAGCACAAGTCGTCGAAAAATAAAAAGTTAACAGAATAAAACACATTCACACAATTACTAGAGAAAAGGAATAAAATGGCGGCGATAAAGGTGGTAAAAAAAAACAATATTTTTTTTCATAGAAATATATCGATTTCCGAAAATTATATAAAACATTAAATTAATTTATTCTAAATCGTGAGCTACAAGATTTTCGAATTTCTTAATTAGAAATCGATAAGTATTAATGACTTTATTTTTATCATCACACCTTGTTAGCCAAGCCATTAAAAATAAAAAGTGACAGTAAAAACTGTCACTTTTTAATCAGTCGATTATATACATATGTCTAGCACTCTAGCATGATTTTGTATTTATGCGTCAATTAAATTTGGAACTTAATTTCTACATTAAAAACAGTTTTAGTGTTACAAAAAGTTCTGGCGGTTATATGTAATTCATGAGTACATTCATAAACAATTCGTGAGTACATTCATAAACTCAAATCACGGTTTGTTATTATCAAAAGTGGCACAATTTTACAACAAAAATAAGTGAGGTTATGTTCATAAACTAAAAAAAATTTAAGACCTCCGGACCTTAGGGGTTGTCGTAGGGGTAAGTATACCTCCCCCCTATCCACTACGCCCACCCACAACTTAAATTTTGTGTATTAGATTCTTAAGTAGCAGCCAACAGTCGTATCACCTATCTTGCCGAAACTTTTTTGAACCCCAATGAATCAATTAAAATGGATTGAACGCTACCAAAAGATATCTTTAGGATCTCAGCTATATTTTTTTAGTTATTCTTCTGTCTTCCGAAACCATATTCTCGACGTTTTTGACATTTTCTTTTGTAACGGAGGTTGAAGGCCGCCCAGAACGCGGCGCATCTTTGCAGCTTGATCTACCTCTTTTAAATTCAGCCACCCAGTACGCAATCGTAGAATAGGATACATAATCATCCCCTAATGTCTGCTGAATATCCGAAAAAAATTCTTACCCGCCGCACAACGCAGTTTTATCCATAATATTGGGTTTCTAACAATTTGTTGCACAAAACAATTTATTACGTGCGAACAAACTGACAAAAACCAGTGACAGTTGGCATAAATATTGTGTGATTGACACTCTTTAATTAGAATATCGAACTTACACCAAAAAGGTTTTATATATATACACTTCTAAGAACTTTTTGATTCACCTAGGTACTAGCAAGTTCAACCATTATAACTTATTTTTAAATAGAGGCGAATAAAGTCGATTTTAATTATTTTGAGCATCAAAATAGTGTCGCTCTGAGATTCGATGTGAAAATGAATTTAAACGAAATAGGTGCAAGTATTCATCGTCCGTCATATTATTTGTCACCGGCCCGTCATCGGCAGGCGCGACGGCAACGGCTCGCGCGTCGAGTGCCACCAAGGGATGGCGTATATCCAATTACCCAATCGCAATATTTTCTATGCAATGAGGCGTATGCAAAACGCAATCAATCTGCACGGATATCGTTTGAAAACGTGTGGCCAGTATAAAATACATATCAGAATACAATTGGCTTGTTATCCGGTTTCAATACCGACCGCGCGCTCATTTGTCATGTTATGTTTTATGTCTTGAGGGCCAATTTTTCAATCACCAGATAAAAGTTATTCGTAGAATAAAGAACAACATGGTAAAATTAAAAATGACTGTGGCGTGAAAAAAGCAGTTTTGAATTGTTTTACTTTTGAATTCAATCACGTTACATGGCATTTATAATTTTTTTAAATCGGCCCCTAGAAAAATATAATTTAATTTTATGATGTCCTTAATTTAGAAAAAAATAGATTATAACCTTTCTACCTATTATCCAATAATCTGTAAAATAATTTAAAACTCTAATTAAACACATTTGACGGACTCTGTGGTTGAGTGAGCTAAGCCTTTGCCGACCGAGGTCACTGTGGTTTATCAGGACTTAATTTTTTCTGAGATTATAACAAGTTTAGCATGGTTTACCTCACAACACCATCAAGACGCTTTATGATTCAGTTAGGTAGCCTTAGCTGCCAAATGATTTCAACTCCTTAGGTATTATCATAAATATCAAGTCTTGATTACAAGTCTGGAGTGAAGATTTCATTCAAAGTAAAAAGTCACTAAGTCACTTTTGTCGGCCTAACTTATTGGACACTAGAGGTCTCTAGTTACCTGATATGGTAAACAGAAACGAACATTCTGTTGTTCACTATATTCTGGGATTGGCCCTAGAGTCGTCTGTTGTATATTACTCAAAATACAAGCTTAACTTGCTTAGTTTGGAAATACAAAATGTGTGCTTGTGTGTTTGTGTGTGATTTATTCGACTAAGGGCCAATTTTTCAATCAACAGGTAAAAGTTATCCATCAAATAGGTTATAACTTGACTGAATGTAGAAGTCAACTATTTTATTCACGCAACCGTAATTTGTAATTTATCAATGTTGTATTTTATTCGATGAATAACATTTAAGTATCGATTGAAAAATCGTTCCTAAAAATGATATCACTTTGTGAGATAAAGGTTTGTCCCCCTTGTTGAAAGTACAAATACACTAAATTTCATGAAAGTCGTTCCTCCATAAGGTCATAAATAAGTAACAAACACACATGCAAACATCAAAATAATGTCACATATTCAACAGATTAATACTTACTGACAATAGACTCCATAACCTCAAGATAGACAAGTAAAAAATATAATAGGTTGGGGAAATAGTCTTTTCGCATATAGTGTGTAGGAATTTGTAATAAGATATCTTTGGCTATACCATTTGTATCTGGCTGGTTTTGGTATCATTAAAAAGTTTTAATTTTAAAGAAGACAATTCAAAATTCAAATTAGGAAATTGTGTGATTTTCATTTGTTTTTCTTATTGTTCAAATGAGTGAATCTAATGAAGAAATTCGATACATTTTAAAATTTTACTACAAAAAAGGGTAAAAATGCAACACCTAATGCAGTATCTGTGAGAGTAGCGCAAATTTGGTTTAATCATTTTAAATCCGGAAATTTTGGTATCAAAGATGCACGTCACTCTGGTCGCCCTGTTACGGACAAAATGCCATTTTTGAAAAAGTGGAGCAAGATCGGCATATTAGTAGTTACGATGTAGCTGGAGAACTGGGAATTGACCAGAAAACGGTTTTGGCGCATTTTAAAAAAGCTGGGTACACAAAAAACTCGATGTTTGGGTGCCTCATGAGCTCACAGAAAGATACCTAATGAACCGTGTACTCATTTGCGATTCTTTATTACGACGTAATAAAACCGAACCATTTTTGTTGAGGCTGATAACTGGTGATGAAATGTGAATCACGTACGACAAGAACGTGCGAAAAAGATCGTGGTCAAAGGCCAGTCAGGCTTCACAGACTGTGGCGAAACCCGGGTTAACTCGCAACAAGGTGACGCTGTGTGTATGGTGGGTTTGGAAGGGCATTATTCATTATGAGCTGTTACCGCCAGGCAGGACCATCGATTCTGAAATGTACTGCGAACAACTGATGAGATTTAAGCAAAAATTTGAGAGAAAGCGGCCGGAATTATTCAACAGAAAGGGTGTGGTTTTTCACCATGATAACGCTAAACCTCACACATCTTTAGTCACCCAGCAAAAATTACGAAAGTTTGGCTAGGAGAAGAAATTATCCGTGCAGGAACAGAGAAATAATACAATTTCCTGCGGCCGGGCGGCCTGTCGTAAGAGGCGACAAAACATCCCACAGCCAGGTGGTAGGGCATTTGCCCGACTGGATGGCTACCAACCCTGGTCTAAAGTATGTCGCCATAGTAACCTTGAGTTGTGTTTCGGCATTAGTGACCAGGTTCCAGTCTCCCTGAAGAGTGTGATAGCAAAATAAATAATAATGTTCTGAAAAATATTAATTAAAGTTTTATTATACTAGAATTATTACAATATTAAATACAGAATAATAATACACAGAAATATTAAGACAACTCCAAGAGTTGTCTTCACGCTTGTCAGGTGTCGAGCATCAATTTGCCCTTAAAGAATACTGCCATTATCGAACATTAATTATCGACCATGATCAATATACGATGGGCCTCTTGCCCAACAGAGCCTTCGCTCTGTTCTACCGTCGTGGTAGGTTGCTGGTTGTACACTAGTCGTGGACTCGTTGACTATCGGTTTAATACTGGCCCCCCTCTGCCCGAACACCGAGTATTTATAATATCCTCGTAGTGCGTCTGCAGTGACACCACCCTGTAATACTTTGGCGCCACTTCACTTCCGTCGTAACACCAACTTCCGCCATCCGTATAACTTCCCACTTCAGGTTACTCCATTTTCGATATCCGTTGGCTTGATAATAAATGCTTCTTCGTTGACATCCGGTTGTACGACTTTTGATTACTACATTAATGAATACTCTACCCGGTTATTGACTACTTCCATCATATGGTTACTTTACAATAATAAATACAATTCTAACAAGTGCAGCAGCGCATTTGTAGCACCTTTAGTGTTGCAAATGTTTATAGGCGATGGTAACCGCTTTCCATCAAGTGGGCCATCTGCCTGTCTGCTGAAGTCCTGCAATAAAAATAAAAAAAATAAAAAACTTTTTCCCCAACCTAATAATCACAATATTTTGATATCGCAAAAAAATAAGTACCTACTTGCTCTACTACTTTTACCAAATAAAGTAATATTTTGAATAGAGTCAAAATAACAAAATCGTCGTGAGTGTAATAAAAATCTTGAGTAATAGTAATCATATTATTATTACTCAAGATTTTAGATCAAAAACTACTTCTAGCAAACGTTTACATTTATGTAAACAAAGCAACAGTCAAAAATTAAATGTTAAAAATAGTGTTAACGAATTATTATTAGAAGCATTATTCCTTCTTTGACGAACTATTTTACATTTTGTTATGAAAATCTTTATACATATTCATCATTCGATTTTATGTTGCTAATTTGCTGAACAGTTTTGTTTTCAAAAAGATTGTAAGAGGTAAAATTAACAATAGTTGTAGGATAACGACGATCCACATCAGAGTCGGAGTCACTAAGAAAAGACAAGTATGAGTTGTGAGTTTAGTAAAATATACCTTGCTGCCTCAAAACTTAATTATTTGAATTTTTTTACTAATTAGTGAAAGACTTCAAATTTGGCCGAGGTTTCTTTTACATAAGTCTAACTATTACCTAATGCCTATTTCCTTCAAGATTTTTCTAAAATTTTAATATTAAAGTATATATTTAACGGTAGATAGCTAGATAAATAAATAGTGTAAAGGTCGATTTAAAGGCAATTTTCAAAAAGAAACGCCAGAATATTACGGGATTTAGACTTCATAACCTTATATGACATAATTGCCACAATCAACGCCCATATATTATGTATTGTTGCTGTCTCGTCGAACTGCACGCAACTAATGAAATCGTAAATCAACAATGTTGTACACACATCGACAGATTTCCAGCGTGCAAATATTTTGCAGTTCAACATTACTCTCGACTCGACGGGCGCCTTGTTAATTAATCGAATTAAAACCAGACTTGATGAACGGCTCAACAGCCTGCCAATTATCTGCGACGGAGTTTTTTAAAGTAATTTCTTTTATTCTGTGTTCATTAACCATATTCCCAGTCGAAGCTGTCAGCCGCATCATACTCTTTTAAAACCAATATTTTTTTTACTACCAAATGCGCCAACTTCTGCTTTTGTTAAAATTCTGATACCTATGATTTATATTACAATAATTTGAAACCTAATATAAAATAATTGATTCATTCCTTTTGTTAAATAATAAATTGTATTACAAAATCAAATGTTGTTCATGCTCTTGTTTGAGTTAATTATCTAAATAATCTAATATTAATAGTACATACTAAAACAAAAACTAAAGATTCTGATTCATGATTTTTTAATAATAATTATGAATTATTATCCAAGAAAAATAAATGCGAAATCAAATGAATAAGCTTTTGAAAACCAAATTAATTACGGATTAAAAGTCTGTATACAAATATTTACATTGTAAAGCTTCAAAGGATGAAAACATTTCTTTTATTAATCTTTAATTCACAGTGTACCGCAAACTAGAAAACTTATAAAGTATGGTCCGTATTAAAAAACAGCAAAGACCCTTTAGTACGAAACTTAAATATAAAATCATTAAACGTAAACCTCGCCTCAACCAGAGCGTCCACTTCATCTTATCCTTTCGAAAAAAAACTTCATCTTTTGCCGGATATTTTCTTAAGCATCAATTTACAGTACAGTGTAGTTGAAGGATATGTTTTAATTGAAATTTACAGCTTAATGGTGGGGCCACACGTGCGATAATGTTAAAGATATTACTGTGGCCGAACGTGTCTTATTTAAAGCGTTAAAAATAATGCCGTTATCGAATAGCCACATTAGTGTATATATACTCTCCATGCAGGAACGGAAAAAGAATACTTATTCCGGCCGAGCGGCCTGTCGTACGAGTCAACAAAACAACCCACAACCAGGTGGTAGGGCATTTGCCCGACTGGTTGACTACCACCCCTGGTCTGGTATGCCGCCATAACAACTTTGAGTTGTGTTCCGGATCATACCTTGTCATTGGTAGAAAATTAACTTAAAAATTACTTAAATCATTAAATGGAGGTGCTATCAAACTTTGCCAATGGTAAGGCAAATTAATTAATAGTAAGATATATTTACTTATTGTCTAAAGCAAGAACCCGACATAAGAGACGTAAATAAACCAATGTTAATCGATAACATTTTGGGGTTAATGCAAAACAATCTCGTTAATGCTCTATCATGCTGTATCGTAAACAAAATTCTCAGACATTCCTTTTTTATTTAGTTTCTACCCATCTAATAGGTACCCTATGTACTATGTACCCACATGAGTAAATAAAGAGAAATGCGACCGTCGCTCGGTCAACCAATTTTATACAGGGTTAGCCAAACTAGCCCTGTACACGATTACCGTGATAGATTATTTATATCGAATAGCTCTCAACCCACACACGAGCCTACTATGTCGGAAATCGGCACTACATCAAAAACGGTGCACTCCAACTAATTGCATTTGCTATCTATGCTCAGACCCACCGGCGGGTTTGTTTATTGTATCGCTAGCTATATACCCCTCGTATTTGCCATATAATTTGAGGTTAGTACAGTAATGATTTACTATAATGTGAAACAAAATAGATTTTGATCTCATTTTCCATTATTTAAACGTGATTATCTCTATCTAGAATATTGTTTTATATAGGTTTCCAGATCGTGATTAACAATAGAAAACATTTTTCCTTAAATTGCGCAACTTCACATAAAAATCAAAATTTATGCGAACTGGGCCAAACGACAAGCTTCAGTTTTTTTATTGTTTAAAACAAGTAAAGAGACAATTAATCCCACCCGATGTGATGGAAAGTGGTAATCGTCACCATTGGGACTGTACAACATTTAGAGCGTCGGTAATTTGTTTCTGGCCTCAAAGAAACCTTACAAAAGATCTTAAGGCAAACAGCAGTCTCGTCGCGGCATTCGTACGAGGTGACCGCGTCTAATTATTCATCTGTATTCGTTGCGCAAACCGGTTCGGCATACCTATTAGAACGCACTCTCGTGCACCGCCGCCTGGCTATCGCGGCTGGGTGTCGGTTATTATGCGCTTATTTGTTTTACGGCAACACGCAAAATGACGGATAACGAAGAACAAGAAAACACGGACGGAGTAATGCATGACTATGTGTCACGGAGTCAGACACCCAAGAGAGACAGAGAGAGCGATGAAGAAGACGGTGAACAACAAGATTGGACGGTGGTGAGACGAAAGGAGAAAAAGCTGAAAGCTATAATTGAGATGTATGTGACGTCTAACGAAGTTTTGCCCAAACTCTTTGCAATGGCGAAGATCTTCAAATCAATTGGCGTTATAAGTGTTGACAGAATAAAATTTATAAATTCTTATAAAATTCGAATTGATGTCGATAGTGAAGCCAGTGCCCAGAAAATAGAATCTAGCCAGGAATTATTAGACAGAGGATGGAGAATTAGTCGGGCTATGGAGACAAACCTATCATTTGGTGTAATAAGAAATGTGGAGATGAATGTGGAAGAAAAAGAAATTATAGAAAACATAAGTTGCCCAAGTAACGCCGAGGTATTGTCTGCTTATCGTCTTAACCAACGCAATAAAGAGGAAGATGGATGGGTAAAAAGTGAAGCGGTTCGTCTTTGTTTCAAAGGTTCATATCTTCCTGCTTATGTTTCAATTCATGGAACGAACGTTAAGGTTGAACCTTATGTCTTTCGAGTATCACAATGCGGGAATTGCTGGAGACTAGGCCATTCTACTAAAAAGTGCCCCAAAAGTAAACCAGTATGTCCAAAATGTGCAGGTGAACATACCAATTGTGAAACCAGACATTTTAAATGTGTTAATTGTAATGGTAACCATATGGCATTAGCTAAGTCGTCATGCTCAGTTTTTTTAAAAGAAAAAAAGCTTCGAGAGATCATGGCAGAGTTCAACTGCACCTACAGAAGAGCGTTAACTATATATGTTCCCCCACCCTGCGCAGAGTCAAGTGAGATTAAGGATACTAAATTTAAGTCTAATTTTATGACGTCCTTTGATGATTTTAACCCACCCAACACGTCTGAATTAAACAATGAACCAACGTTTGCAGAAGTTGTTAAAACTAAGCCAGATATTGTCTATAGGAAGAAAAAAATACGGCAAAGGTCAAACTCACCCTATGCAGGTGATGAAAGGTCATACATGGACATTACGAGTAGCCCAGCAGATCCAAAACGGGAAGAAGAACCGCACGAAGAAAGTGAACAGAGAAACGTAAATTTTAAAGAACTTTTGAAGAAATTAAAGGAAGCTATATTTATGAGAGGAGCAACTATACATACTAAAATAAAGATGGTTATTAAATACTGTATAGAGTGGATAGTACTTTTGATGGTAGACTACATTCCAGATTGGCCTATTTTACAGAATATTATGGATTTTATATGCAACAATGGATAACACTAAGAAAAGCGTAATTAAGTTAAATATTATTCAATGGAACGCACAAAGTTTGAAACCTAAGTTAATTGTATTAGAACAGTTTTTAAGCCAAGAAAAAATTCATATTGCGGCGCTCAGTGAAACTTGGTTAATATCGGAAATGCAAACAAAGGTAAACGGCTACAATATTTTCCGCAATGATAGATACGATGGTTATGGTGGTGTAGCTCTTTTAGTTCATAAATCTATTAAAGCAACTGAGATAAGATGTAGTAATATTCACTCCGGCATAGAAATAGTAGGTCTAAAGATACATAACTGTAACGGAATAGAGCATGTAGTGTCATTGTATTGTCCACCATCAGTTCATACTAATCAACGCGATTGGGATCTTTTATTTTCGATGTTTAGCAAAAAAGCTATTATATTAGGCGACTTTAACGCCCACCATTCAACTTGGTCAAGTAGTTTCAATCAGAGAGGATCACAAGTGTTTGATGCAATCATGGATAATGCATTTATTATTTTAAATAACGGTGAATCAACACGGATTAAATTAGTAAATAACGTTTTACAACAGTCGTCACCTGATATTACTTGCGTAACGTCTGATATTGCTCTAAATTTTAATTGGACTACTTGTAATGAGACATTAGGAAGCGATCACCTTATTATTAAAATTACATTTAACCTTAATACGAATTCGAATGTGTCATTTAAAAGAAACTATAAAAAAGCGGATTGGGGAAAATATTCAGACAAGCTCAAAGGAGACTTCAAAAACTTTTCTATTACAGAAGATCTTCAATTTTCTTATGATAATTTTATTTGTTGTATTAACGCAGCTGCAGATATGTATATCCCGTCTATTAAAATAAATCCAAACCCAGACTCGAAATTTTTATCAAAACCTTATTGGAATACAAATCTATCAAAAGTTGTAGCCGAACGTAGATTAGCTCTTTTTAAATTTCGACGTAATCCCACACCAGCTAACTTAGTGATACTCCAAAATAAAATCAGCATAGCACAACGTTCAATACGCTATGAACGAGACAAAGCTTGGCAAGAATATTGTTCATCAGTTGATAGTAGTACATCCCAAACTGAATTATGGCGTAGATTAAAATGGTTTAAAGGTATTAAAGTTCCAAGACCGTGTATAAACGACGACGATGCTAACCAAATGCTTCGAAATTTAACTCCCGATTATGCATGTTCAAAAGTCCCAATTTTTTCATCTTCTAACACCCAACTAGAAACTGTTATTTTGAGGCAGGAGTTAGATAATTGTTTGCGACAAAAAGATACTTCGCCAGGGAATGATCAGGTATCCTATTCAATGATAAAAAACCTTCCTGAGGACGGAAAAAATATATTGACAGTCCTTTATAATAAATTTTATAAATCTAGCTTTGTGCCCACACAATGGCGGGATATTTCTATTGTTCCAATCCCAAAACCTGGACGCGACAGTCACACTAGCGCGGGTTTTCGACCGATTTCTATGATCTCCTGTCTCTGTAAAATTTTTCACAGCATCCTAGTCAAAAGATTAGAGTGGTTTGTCGAGAAAAACAATATTTTAGCGCCTAATACTATTGGCTTTAGGAAGGGGCTATCGACCTTGGACAATTTAGCTTGCTTGGTCTCACATATTCAATTAGGATTTTTTAAAGGAGAAACTACCATAGCGTGTTTCATCGATGTTGATAACGCGTATAATAATGTAAATATTACATATTTATTATATGTTTTAGATAATATAGGGATTGGTAAACAGATGTGCCAATATTTATGGTCCTTCTTAAAAGAAAGAAAACTCAAAATCCAATTAGAGAAGTCTTCGTGTTGTCGTAATACTCAACAAGGTTTAGCACAGGGAGATCCCTTTTCACCACTTCTCTTTAATATCGCAACACTTCATGCTTGTCGAGATATCAAGAATGTGAACATCTCACAATATGCAGACGATTTTGTATTGTATATTACATGTAAGGTAGTTCAAGAAGGTTCCCAAGAATTACAGTTAGCGTTAAACAGATTGGAAATTATCCTTTCAAATATTGGTTTGACTATAGCCCCGATGAAAAGCAAAATATGTATCTTTAGAAAAAACTATTTAAGAGAATTGGTCAATATTAATATTAAAAATAACACACTTGAAATAGTAGATAACTTTAAGTATTTAGGTGTCTGGTTGGATCGTTCACTGCGTTGGGCAAAGCATATCAATGAAATAAAAGGAAAAATATCTAAATTAATAAATATATTTAAAGTTTTAGCTGGGCCAGGTTGGGGAATGCATCCTCGTCATTTAAGAAAATTATATATAGCTTGTATTAGGAGTAAATTGGACTACGCGTGTTTCCTTTATGGGAATAGCTGCAAAACACACTTATATAAATTAGATCGACTACAAAACCAATGTATGCGTGTAATAGGAGGATTTATACGATCAACCGCTATTCATGTTATGGAATCTGAGCTTCACCTTCCACCTCTTAGCATTCGTCGATACTATCTTGCGGGTAAATATTGGTTACGAAGAAAGTCATACTATGAAATCAATATAATAGATACAATTAACGAACTAAGCGTACAAGGTCAAAATATAATATGGGGAAACAGATCCAAACCGGTATTAGTCACAGTTCACGAGCAACTTAAAGAGACACTTATATATTCTAGTTGTAAAAATGAAATGTTTGCATTAGATAAATGGGCTAACAGCATGGATACATCGAAAATAAAACCTGATATTGAAATCCTTAAGCAACCTAAACGTAATTATAATCATGATTATATAAGAAAGTTATGTGAAATGTATTTGGCAGGAAAATATTTAAATTACTATAAGATCTACACAGATGGGTCTATAGAAAATGAAGAAGTCGGTTTGGCTATATACGATCCTCAAACCAATACATCCGTTAAAATAAGGCTCGAGGTAAAAACTGCCATCATGAATGTGGAACTAATAGCTATTGAGGAAGCTATTGCGTATGTTAGCTCTCTCGAAGGAGGTGATTATGTCATATTAACGGATTCAAGAAGTGCCCTGCAACATATTATCAAGTGTACAAAGAATTATCGCGGAACACCAATAGCATATCGTATTTTAGGGTTACTTGATAAAATGCCACCCAATAAAAATATTATTTTACAGTGGGTACCTTCACATGTAGGCTTGTCCGGTAATGAATTGGCTGACCGTCTGGCGAAAGAAGCTACTACAGATGGTATAATTATGCGTTGGCTACCATATTACTCTGATCTCTTGACCCTAGTGAAAGATAAATGTAAAGAACTTTGGAAAGAGCACTTTGACGAGAGATCACTGAGTAAAGGGATTTGGTACAAAACAATACAGCCTTGTTTAAGTAGAACGCCATGGTTTGAAGGATCGAATATGGCCAGATCAGATATAGTCACTATCTTGAGGCTTCGGTCCGGACACATTCCATTAAATAAATTCGCTCACCTAATGAGAAAAACAACTTCTTCAAATTGCGCAGAGTGTGGAGTGGTCGAAGATGTACATCATATTTTAATGGAATGCATCCGGAACGAAGTCGAAAGAGGTAACTATATTGAGAGTTTTAGTCTGAATAAATTAGATATAGGTCTCTGTAATAGCATATTGTCGTTCCCTCTAACGAGAGAAGCCAATATGCTATTGAGAGTAGTTAAGATAGGACTAAAAAATAGATAAGTAATTAGTTTGTCTAAGTCTATGTTCGAGGGTGGCATAATCGTATCGATTAAACCCTCTATAAAAAATAAAGATAAAAAAAAAAAAAAAAAAAGGCAAACAGAAAATTAAATAGAAAATTCTCTTCAAAATTGTTATGGTATGCGAAATAAATGTTCTAAAGAACCATTGCGTATTTGAAAGTGCGATAGCGAGCGGTGTGGTTATGAAAATGAGGCGTTGGCACCAGATCAAACAGTTTCCTTCGTACTGACTAGTTTTGTTTAATTTAATTTTAATTAAAATATTATGATAACAGCAACTAAAATAAAGCCCGAAGACTAATTAACACATGAACATTACTACATCATTTGTAACTATTATTATTATAAAATTGTATATTATTTTGTATTTAATAGTAGTAGTTTTGACTGTGAATAAGATAAGACGATTAAAATGATCGAAACTGCAAATTACTTATTAGACAATATACATAAATTACTAGGGATTCACACAGTATCATTTTAATACAAGTATTATTGCAAAAGCAATTTATCAGCTTACATATGTACACTGAATGAATTAAGCTTACCTCGTTCAATGTAATTTTACACGCTCTGAAGCTCACATTCATCGCCTTTATATAGAAATACACTATAAAAGGTCTATAGAACAGGCCACAATTCGTACGTATGTACCTTACGCTTGAAATTACTTAGTTAATGCTTATTCAACAACCTATAAAAACAAAGAGGCGGGCGAGACACAAGGAGGGTCAGAAATGCTATTGTATATTAATGGGACCGACGCCGTTCTCCCGCTAGTTTTGGCAAAGATGCAATTTCATTTGAATATTGTGCAAGTCGTCTGTGTTATCCTGCGATATACTCGTAACTGAAACTGTTTAAATACAAAGTGCTCGTAAAATTAAGCGATAGAGTATTTTTTGTTTCAATCGAGCAATGGTGCGTATATGTTGTGTTGAAGGGTTCCACATTGGCCCCGTACTTGAAAATACCCCAGATCTCAAAAACGAATCTCATGTTTGTCTTATGCAAGCTTATTGTTAATTAAATGACTACCGATGGTAAGGTGGGTGAGTGAATGGTGAGATATAGGAACAGGTCATTAGAGGCCAGTAACTTTCCTAGTGTTTAAATACCGTTCGCCTGCGGCAGGCAATAAAAAGACCCACAATTATTATTCATTTTTAAAATGGTGTCATTCCTTTATCGCGTGGCGATTGTCATTCGTACTAATTGTCTGATGATATATATATATATATATATGATGATAGTACTTTTCATCTTAAGTGTTTCCAGAATTTTTCACATCGTATAACAAAAACATAGGACAAAGAGGGGGTATTTATTTATCATTTTCCCGCTGCTAACAATGCCGCTATTTTTTTCCATTACACAGGTTTTTGACTTCAAATTAAATTATCATAATCATAAATAATGTAACAATAAATAGCTTTGGAGAAAAACGGCTGTGTCGTACATAATCTATAGCCCGGGTCGTCTGGAATAGATCGCTCTAAAGCGATAAGGCCGCCCATTGCTCCTCCTTTTACTGTTTAATGTGACTACTGTCAATTGTTTATTTTATGTGTAAGTGGTGAAGAATAAAGTGTTTTCTATTCTTTTATATTCTATAATTGACTTGATAAAACTGTATACCTATGTTCTAAAAATGTTAATATTGTTACACGCCGACAAAGTGAATGCACACCTGGTTTATTACCATTCCCGAATTTGGATTTTTTTTATTTACTTTGTGTTTAAAATTTATAATTAGTAAAAAAATATCCTATTGTTATTGTACTCGTTTATGGCCATAGGTGTGCAGATTACGTTGTCTTGGAAAAATTCAGTCCACGCGGTCGAGGGTTGTATTGTATAGTTAGTATAAAACAATGCCCTAATAGAGGGGTGAGGCAGTCAAGCGAGGATTACGATACGAGCAAGACGTGTGCATTCGATAAGCTATATAGTGACGGACTTTGCACGTGTTATTGAATCGTGGAGTTTGTACTGGTTGTGTCCAGTTGTAGGTACCTGTGTTATACGTATTTGTATAGTTCTAATAAATTCTATAGTAAATTTATAGTAATTTAATTCGAGTCCCCGCACTCATAACTATATGTATTGAAATGTTAATATAGGAACTGAATCGTTTCGTATAAGGTAATTTAGTAAATGTTCGTACGTTCAGGAAAACAATTAAAAGGAAATTTTAGTGAGCTCCCGAGTAGAGCGCGCATCGCGTAGATGTCTCTCATTCCCCGTGTAAGTGCGCCTCCGCTCGTCACCGTGTCTCCACGATTTATACCCGCCGTATTACACGCCATTCGACACGTCGCCACCTTGCACGGAGCTAAGAATCAAATGCGATGAAATACTAACCTAAAATATTTTTATTTAATTAACCGTCTTCATTTTATTACAACTACGTTTTAACGGTTTTAAGCGCGATATTTTATTTGATTTTTGTTTTTATTTTAACGTATCGGCCACTTTTTAACAGACTTCAACAAGCAGGTTTTCAGTTTATAGGTATGGTTTTTTTTGTATGTTCGTTACTCGATTGCTCCACCAATTGTGGACCGATTTTTTTATTGAAAGTTTATACACCCGAATTGATTCTATTGTCACCATGTCAGGATCTGATGAGTGGATTCCAAGAAATTAGAGACAATCACGAAAATTGTTAACCAACTTCTTCGTAACACGATATCTCCATCAATTGTAAACTAATAATAATTTTCAAATTGTTTTTTTTATTCGTAATTTTGTATGCTCCCGAGGCGGTTCCATGGTCACCAAGTCAGGATCTCATGAGTGGATCCTAGAGAAGTAGAGAACCCCTATTAAAAAACGCTGTGATTCTACATATTTCCAAAAAAAAACTTATATACGCGTGCTAGTATTATTACACTTTACAGACACTTAATTTTTTTTTTGTAGGCATGTTACGCGATTTCCCCGTCACTTGTGGATCGATTTTCAAATTGTTTTTTAACTCGCCAGTCCCAAAGTCACCAAGTTAGGATCTTGTTTGTGCATCGC
Organism: Dendrolimus pini; assembly: GCA_949752895.1. Classification (NCBI taxonomy): domain Eukaryota; kingdom Metazoa; phylum Arthropoda; class Insecta; order Lepidoptera; family Lasiocampidae; genus Dendrolimus; species Dendrolimus pini. The sequence goes on along the minus strand of OX457126.1, from coordinate 14,511,161 downwards.
AAGGAAATCGAAAGCAACCCTTGTTGAAAAGAGATGTTGTTGTTGATATGTGATAAAACAAAACCCTTGTTGAGAAGGCGAATATATGCGGAGTTCTTAAAGTTTCCACATTCCCATAGCCCTGGCATAAGGCGCAGGAAAGAACACCAAGGGGTTTTAATGGGTACCTCCGACCTTGGTGTGGCAATCACTCAGCAAAGGCAATATACTCCCCACTGCGTTTACCCCTAAGTCAATAGTCCTCAAACGGATTTCCCCTTGTAAAAAGGGGAGTTGATTAAAATTTGTATATGTGTGAGACCAATGTCACTTAGAATATAAGTTAGAGTAAATTTAAAGGTTTCTTTAAGAACCATGAAAAAGCCTTGAAATTTATTTCCCCTTGTAAAAAGGGGAGTTGATTAAAATTTGTATATGTGTGAGACCAATGTCACTTAGAATATAAGTTAGAGTAAATTTAAAGGTTTCTTTAAGAACCATGAAAAAGCCTTGAAATTTACTCCAACTCAATATTAATAAGACCTTAGGTATTTACTGGTCTATACAAAGATATTACTCCTAAAGACGGTACGAATGAATGAAATTATTTAAGGCCACATCCAAACATTCCGATTTAGGCATCTGCGTAACCCTCTAGGATGATTGTGCCGCTTGTCTAATTGTTTCTTGCAACGCGGCTATATTAAGCAGTGAGATGCCGCCAACTTTATGACTTCTTGAATGAGCCATTAAGTTGTCGAATCAATTCGTTTTCGGCCTTAAATTATTTAAATGAAAATCTGTAACTCAAGCGAGCTAAATTAAGATAAATAAACTACGAAACCAGTATTTAAGCGTACATTATTTTCTATTAGATCAGTTGCTACCAAAATTTTTATTGGCAAATTGTTATTAGAGTATAAAAGACGATGCTCGTTTATAAACGGTATTTAACTGAGCATGTCTCTTCCACTAGAATGCCAATTTCATTCATTAAGTAATTATACGTTATGACTCTGGCACAATAATTAGCTGTCCTACAGCGCCACTACGATATGTGCATCGGACTAAAGCCGAAGTGAGAATGATCTTTCGTCGCTACGTCAACTCGCTTTTACATCTGAGCAATGACAATATAGGCCGAGTAGTAATCACAACTACCCGCAATTACGCTTAATTTAATAAGTAATCCAACTCATTACAATAATGAGTGGAACTACTTGCCTACACGAAATACTCAGTTGTCGATCCTTAACATGATTATGAGGTGCCTATGTATCCCACAGTTTTGCTATGACCCCTTGACAGGAAAGGCAGAATGCCCCAAAAACCAAGAGTTTCCCTTCATAGTGTGTTTGCAGAAATTACACAACACCAATTAAAAACAAACACGCATGAGTACGTCCCATGTTATGAAAAACTTTTTTAAATAAAGAGATTTACGCACAACAATCGTACCAACTTTATTCCAAAACTAATTTTAGAAAATTATTCGTTGACGTTCACCGAACAAATTAATAGCTATTTTTAAGTTTTGCAAAAGGAAAATATTGTAAAGAAATACACATTCGTAGAAAACGACAAGCTTTGAATGCGGTATACATATGAGCATTAGGTACGTAGGTATATCTATATATAATATTACAACATTCTAAGCAAGCTGTGTCTGTACGTCGAAGCTATTGAAAAAAATAAAGAACAAAATGCAATTTTTAGATTACTTGTCTGTTCGTTCGGGATTCAAGGAAAAACTACTAGTTAAATTTTGATGCGATTTTCGCTAATCGACAGGTAATTTTTAGATTTAAAATCTGCGCTACTTTTTGTCCTCAGGATCCTGCGGAAATTTCAAGTCAAGCGTGGACGAAGTCGCGGGTATATTCTAGTTCAAGATAAAATGCTGTTTTAATTACTAAAGTTCTTATTAAATTCTGTTAAGCCGTTTTGAAGTACATTCGACTATTCAAAGAGACCTCAAAAAAGCCCAATTGCCCAAATGACAACCCAAGACCGTATGTCATAATACAGTCAAATTGACTTGATACAGAAAAGTGAACAGATCCCAAATTTTGGGTTAAGGAGTGGTAGAAGAAGATGTAGATTAACCTGTTATCAAAATGTTATATACAACAAAATTCATGACAATTGTTCGTTTACGCGAAAGGAGCAAGATTTTCCGCGTCAACTTTGAGTATTTATCTCACAGATACTAACCCCATTTTTGGAGATTAAAAATAACCTGTCAACATCATTATCCAAAGCACTAAGGAGCTCACCAGGAACATTCTATGTAAAAATTAATTAATTAATTCCTTATAGTTCCTTATTCTTTTAATACATTCTGGTAGTGTTTTTTGTGCCAGCTAATTAAATTATTATTGTTAAGGTGCTCCCGCATCCCGAGCGTTCGCCTGTAACATTTATGATTCGATTTTGAGCATTACGTTACAATACTGTCTCCCTGACTGACATACATTCGCCTCTAATTATAATTAATTCCATTACGTCAATTACGTTACAATACTGCCTCACTGTCCGACTAGCATTAGCCTTTAACGAAACACTTATGATTTGATTTTAATCATTAAGTTGATTCTACAATATCAAAGGAAGCGGGGTTGTTGTGTTACAAATTGTATCAAAATATCACAGATTGTATTGATTGTTTGTTGCGCACTGTAAGGCGCTACAATCAATACAATCTCTTGGTTCTCCTTCCTCACTGATGTAATGTTCGAATCTGTAACATTATAGGTTGTGCTCTGTAATGCTCGCATCTGCAACGTTACCTAACAGGCGAATGCTCGCAGTGATCCCTCACTTTCCCATCTTTCTCACTTTTAGGTCCCGAGGCTATTGGAAACAAGGTTCTTTTAAAATTTTATTTACTAATTATAAACAGACACAATGAATAAAACAACCTAAGCAAATCTAATTATATTAATACTATAAGTTACATTGACTACTGAGCCTAGGTTACTTTGTTTTATGGACAGAGACGGCGTAAAGCATGGGCGACGTGGGCCATTGCCTACGGCCTTGTACCTCTAGGGGCCTCGCACCGCGAAGACAGGACGATTTAAAAAAAAAGTGTTACGTTTAAAATATCGAAAAAATTTATTAGTTGTAAAACAATAATCTTCACTCATACCAAATTCATTGTTTTTCGGCTAGCGACATTCACGGTAACTATTACGGAGACCCACCGCGGACCAGTGCCAGTAGTCAGTTTCAATTGTTTTTCAGTGCGCAAACAGAGGCCTTCGCAAAACGCCTGTTGCCTACATGAAATTTAGGCCTTGCTCCGCCACTGTTCATGTATAATAAGGTGCCCAGAAGACTGGGCTACGTTCCCTCGCTGGATCGTCATACTGATCCGTTGTCCGAGGTAGACATTAGATCTCTAATCTCCTGAGATGTCGCATACGCCTTTAATAGCTCTTTTTGGATATTCATTACCTTAGTACCCCACAACAAGCGTCTTAACAGCGACACTCTTTTAAATTTAATACTTCATAATTGTAAATAATTAATGAATAGATGTGTAAATAAATAAATACACCCATGTATATAGAATTATAGAGGTATATTTACTTACTTTTATGTATGTAAGTTTATGAATTAATCTGGATGATTTTAATTTCAATGCATACAGTTTATTTGCAGACGCAACGCTCTGAACGTCACTGTTTTGTTAATGTATGAATGAATACATTAAAAGTTGGGGGCAAAGAGTTTCTCGCTAAATTAAAACCTCTCTTGCAAGCGAATTAAAAGCTACAAAGTTTTGAGCATACTTTAGGTATCGCGTAATGATATTAAATTGTTGATTTATGTATTTTGAAGTCGTTTTCAGTGCAACATTTTTAAATTATTGAGTCTATTTATATGAAAACAGAGCCACGTTGATGCCATCTTAAGTTAAAGAACTTAAGACACCACAACTTTGCAAATAAAACCCTATACCTATGCTGAAAAATTAATGGATATATGGATGAAATATCTTTACATGTTTGCCACAAACTTAAATTTTCATGTTTATATGCTAATCGCTCAGTATGTTGTCTTCAAAGCAATCACCTTCAAAGGAGACTTTTCAATATAAAAAATAACAATATAATAAGGATGCACAAGAAGCGACTAATCTCATATGAATTTTAATTATTATATACTAATAATTAAATGAAGTGAAATACATTTAAGAATAAAATACATAAAAAATACTCATTGTATAAATACCTATGTAACATACATATAAAATTACTACACACTATACAATTACTTCATGCAAGAACATAAAATTAAGTATTGTAGTTTTAGGAAAAAATACAGTTTTTTCCACTACTATTCCAAGGGTCAAACTCTACGTAATAGCTCTATTTTAATGATATAAATAAATAATTAGGTATACATAGTATACAACAACCTTTAGTGAAAAATTATCTTACTGATACTGAAAAACCTCTTAAATACCCGTTCGTGGCTTAGGAGGAGCTAGCGGATATACAGACAGACAGACACGAAAAGCAACTTTGTTTTATACTTTATAAAGGTAACGAAGAAAATTAAGCATCCATAAAATTTTACAACCTTACATACATACGTGCATACGTGCTGGTAAGTGTTATATGGGACGATATCCTTTATGAAGAATATACAAAGAGAAAATCTAAATATTATTTTACAGTGTTTAGTTTTTGATATACTGGGAACATAGAACACTCTGAGGGAGTTTGGATATTCCTAGTTTAAAAGAACAATGTTGGGACGCGGGGCGCGTGGCGGCGGCGGCGCGGCATTCGATGGTGCCAGGGCTGCCATCTTTGAATTGAGCATTGAGCGCTAAATTACCTGGAAAGCGCTACACTATTCCGCTGTTTACACGTTATTTTCCAGACTATATATAAAATTACGTTTTGTTTATTATTATAATAGACAGGTAAGGTCTTCTAGGTAAACGTGCTCCATCCTAGACTGCGTTGTCAACTTGTCACTCAACATCAAATGGGGCAGTGGTCAAACACGAACCTAAACGAATGTAAACAAGACAAAGTTAGGCATCCTTATTTAGATTACCTTTATCAATTTAAATGTTATAACTTAATGAAAAAAAGAAAATATTTATTTCCAATAGCGAAACACACAATGACCTTCTATATCACTCATATCCATATTTCAGGAGCCAAGCGATGTCTAAGTCTTAAATTGTTCAACAGTGTCTATAGTAGGGGAGCCCAAGATGCTAAATGTGGATTTACTCGAGCGTCGCGAGGACCTTTTGGATGGTGCAGATTAGATGCTAAAAAGAAAAAAGGTTATATGATGTATGTATGCCCTTTCAGTGGTGGGGGGAATGTGTACATTTAAAAAAAGAGTCGCACAGAAATACTCAAGCGCGTCAGATATTCAAAAGAAATGTTAAATAAATCCTAAAACAACTCCTATTCAAAAGACTGATGATTTGGACACGACCAAAAGTCATGGCCAATTTTTTAAAATGCAAAAACAAAACATATCATTGAAATACTGGAGCGCGTCAAAATAATATTAAGATGGTTCAGCTTGATGCCCTTGTTGTGCTGACCCATAATCTGACAATTATGTGGAGGAATTTCATTAATCTGAAAGTTTGAAAAAAATTTGAAGAATAAAAATACTCCCACCCTTTACGAAGGGTTCATATATGATGGGGGTACACAGACGGGTGCTAGATTTCTCCCCTTATGCTATTCTGTCACGCCCAAGTAAATCCCAAAATCCCCGCTTGGCCTCCCCTATTATAAGCATCTCGGTGCCTTTTTTACGTCTGCATGTTACTTTTAACCAATAGCTTATTCGTGAAAACCTGTCATTGGCTTTCTTTTGTTAATTATAGTTATTTAGTCGAATATATTTAGCTGTAGGTTTCCATAAATAAATAAAATAAATATCATACGACTTCGGGTTTATTCACATTTGATCTAGAATACTAATAGCAATTGGATATGTACCATTCGCATAAGCTTCGTCAAGTCTTTTCGTTGGCCATCCCGCAAAGCCTGTCTTCTTTTGTTGTCTGTCTTCAAGCAGTGTGTCCTTACCATCCTGATCTACGGAGCCGAGACGTGGACACTGACTAAGACTGGGCCACAAATGTCAAGTCGCTCAACGGGCTATGGACCGGGCTATGATGGGTGTGTCTCTTATGGATAGAGTTAGAAATGAGGATGTCCGTAAGAGAACCAAGGTAACCGACATATCTCGCATAATTAGCAAGTTGAAGTGGCAGTGGGCCGGTCATATTTGTTGCAGGACCGATTGCCGATGGAGCAGACGAGTCCTGGAGTAGAGACCGCATCTCGGTAAACGTACCAATATGCCAAGGTCACTGGTAGGCGCTCCATGAGGAAGGCAGAGGACCGTGATGAATGACGCTGACTTGGGGAGACCTACGTCTAGCAGTGAACGGTGACTGGCTGACGATGACAATATATTTACCTACCATAAAAAACGCAAAATCTGGCACTGGAAGCTGCTTATTTAACATAATAGGGGAGCCATGCTGGAATCACTATCGTCATTACAGTTCTTAGGCCCGACTAGATCGGCGTAAAATGGTTAGCCTTTTGCCGATAGTGTTTAGTGCGGTGAGAGAGTTCTGACTTCCCACTTCCCCTAACCCGTCCCCCCTATACAATCTCATATTCCATCCTTTCTATCCCATTCCTCCTGTTTGATCCCTGTATCTCATCCCCCGTCCCATCTTAAAGGCTGGCAACGCCTTTGCTTCGTTCTTGGTTGCAAACGTCTATAGGCGACAGTAACCGATCTGCCTGTTTGCCATTTTCTCAATATAAAAGCGCTAGATTTAACCCCAAGGGCGCTAAGGTGGCAGCCCTGAGCGGAGCGAACGCGTGCCGTATCTATCATCTCGACCAGCGTCACTACAAACACGCCGTTACCTCGCCTCATTTTATTAGGGGCCCGTGCCGACGCTCACTGAAACCACTAACGCGATGCGATAATAAAATGAAATCAGTTTTCTTTCCACTGCGGAAGCTGGAGTAGTGAGTAATGGAAATAAAGGTTAGCCAAGGTATTTGCTAATTCGTTCTTTGCGAACTTTCGAGAGTTGCGAACTGTTTAGTTGAAATGCTTACTGGGCTTCGACAATAATTGCAAATATTTTATTTATTTATTACGACTATATAGGTAACATACATTGGCCTTGATTAAAAATCACAGCTTTTCTCATTCTATTTTTAAAATTTAAAATAATATTAATGATATAATGTTTTAAACTAACCCATAGAGGAGTTTTTTGCGAGATCATGAATGGTGATGTTTTACTGTGGAGTTTTATTGTCAAGGAACACAAGTCAAAATTAACTTTATTAATTGTATTTCAAGCAAAAATTATGTTTATGTAAATATCTCAACTGTACACTAAAATAAAAATTGTAGATGCCACAAGAACTAAGATGTTTGGCGTCAATTCAAGATCTGCACATTAGTAGAGATTAAATTTCAATAAGCAAATCTATGAATATTAAATACGACTTTGCTCAAAGCTTTTAGTTATCAGGCCACAAAATTTAAAAAATAAAACTATAACTAATTTTATTTCTAATCTTATTTTGAGGGATTTCTACACAAAAGAAGTATGTATTACGTAGATTCGACGAATATGTTATTTATTTATTAACTTATGAACATCGCTATCATTACAGTTGTCACCAATACGATAGCGTGGTACACGTAATACATTATATAAACGTATTCAGTCGTTATACCATATAATATAAAAAGCAGTTTCTTGTGAATACAAATAACAACACAGTACAAATAAAAATGTAAATTTTTCGAAAGACCTAAGAAGTTGAGGACTCAGATGTACTCATAATTAATTTTAATTAGTACTTATTTACAACCGTATTAACTAATATTCAACGATTTTAAGCCCAATTTTATTTATGCAAAAGGTTTCAAATATGCAATATAGGTTTTTAAACTTTTATTAATTAAGTAACATTATTTCTTAGTACGTTTCTGATTCTTTATTACCTTTATCCTTTATGTGTTGCAACGTTGCCAGGCGATACACTACTATAAACTAGCTCCCTATTTCAGCTAAAACTAGATCACACAAAGAGAGTACAAATATAACTAGTTTATAAAAAATCCTATTTATTTGTCAGGCTGAATTAAATTTAAGTGTGTCACAACAACACTACTGTAGGGTTGTAAGAAATTTCATAAAAATCAAAACAATACTCTATGAGACATCAGCAATATACGTATCTGTTCGTATCTTCTTTTTATTTCTCACTAAAATTTTCCCTCAGTAAATCCAATAAGTGTTTTACTTACATTAAAACTTGACTAGGTTTTTGTATATCGCAAATGCAGTCGCACAAGCATGCAGATATATATATATATACCTTGCTTCAAAAATTATCTAGCTGACGGTAAAAACCGCTTAAAAATCTGTTGAGTAGTTTAGGAGGAGTTAGTAGACAGACAGACAGACACGGCAAGCGACTCTGTTTTGTACTATTTAAATATATTGTGTACAAAGAATATTTGGAATAAATTTGCCCCGTAAAATGTAGCTCTGATAAAATCCTCAATTCTACGTGACTATATCACATCAAATTTCATTCTACTGTCGATTTTTATATTTTTCTTGTCATTATATTTAACAAACAACCTTGCAAACAGTCCTTAGAGTACTTAAAAAGAAACTTGTAAGAGTTTCAGTTTTTTACCGATTTGTTATAAGCCAGTTATAATATAAAAATGTTATTAAATTAATTTTAAATATTACAACCTCTAATGTAAAAAATAATGACTTTTGGCACGTAGGATTAAAATAATGAAATGAACCTGCACTTTAAGACTATTGATTTGTGAAACTCATCAATACCTCCTATGGATATAGTATACTTTGTGTAGTAATAATAACGCCCTTGCCCAGGGGTGGAACGTACTTACAAGGCTAGTTTAGTATACTACCTAGAATTACATTGTATATGGAGCATTGAGGATTTTAGTTTAATACTTTTTCGTTACAGTTCCCCCTCATAATTCTAACATTACTAGAGTTTACTTGGCGGCACAGCCGCGGTTCAGCCTCTAGTGCATGCCTTTTGTTTAAAGCGCAGGCGTTAATACAGTTTACATTGTACTACATTTTTATATTAGTGTTATTTGCCCGCGGAAGATTCATTTCATTTTATATCGCAAACTATCCGATCTCCCGGCATAAAGTTATTTATGTGCATTTTCGATATTAAAACTAAATTTAAATAAAGTTACAGCAAAACTGATCCAGTATTCCTAGTAGTTTTTCTGTTAAAACTTAACACATAGACATATTGAGTTACTATCGCATTTTTTTATAGATCATAATGTTTTATATCTATAAACTTGGGAAATGATTGCTATCATACAAACTTTCAAGCTCTATTTCAAACCGTTCTAGTTTTACGAGTATATCCCCCGTCTATAGAAACTACCCAAACAAGGAAACAAAACCTATCCTACTGTCTGGGATAACCATTAAATAAATCTATCCCATTATCCGAGATTAAATATATCCCTTGTCTACCATCGGTATTAAAATTACATATGTATCGAATGTCAGCCAAATCGGTCGAATAGTTTTTCCGTAAATTAACAAAAAGAGAAACAAATATATTTTTATCTCAGGAAACGATCCCATTTTTCGGGATAAAAAGTATCGTATGTTCATCCTCGGCATCGTATATATATTGTATATATATATATACAGAGTTTCAACCAAATCGGTCCAGTAATATTTCCGTGAAAGCGTAACAGACAGACGGACAGAGTTACTTTATAATATTAACAGGGATGTTGTCTATTCTTGATCATATACATTAATACGTTTTATACTTACACTTACTCCTATATACATTAAGCATATACTTAAAAACTCAAATTGCAAAACAATTTACAAATCTTATTACAGTACAACAGCCTTTTACATAATAACACTTCAAAACTAGTCGACGTAACACGTTACGAATAACTAGTACATCACAGCCCTACGACGCATCTGTGAAACGGGTTTCGAAAACGGAAGCTCGTCCACTTACATCGATAAGCTTGTACCTGCAATGAACTAAGTATCAACGGATCAGCAATTACCCACCACTCAAGTGAACACGGCTCAGCCCTGCCAGTGGCAAATGGCGATTGCGATCAAGAGCCGCTCCGTGGAAATGAGAACGGGCGACCGGGGACCGAGCACAGATAAAAACTTTCACTTTTTCCGACAACTCTCTACGGTGACATTCGCCGCCTACAATAACGCCGGCTGTGGCCGCCCTTATTACCTTATTGTTTGCGTCATTGTGATAAACAACTTTCGTCATAAATGTGATCTCACGTTCCTTACTTAAATTTGGTGTCTGGCATCAGTAGTTACACCGTGTTTAATTGTATTTCTCGTCAACCAGACAACTGACACATTTATAAAGACTTCTGTTCTGACGTAAAATAATAATACACTTAATGAAAAAGAAAGACTAAGTAAGACTAGTAGGTATGACTAAAACTACGTTTGAATAGTTTGCCCCACTCATTGCGCTTGCAGTAAGTAATCGATATTTTTTGGGTTTTACATTTTTTGCAGAAATGGTATGGTCAAGGCAGCAATCTATACATAAAGCTTGATATATATTTTTAGATACATTAAAAGTTACAGAATATGGACATGTTGTTTAGATATCTAAAGATATATTTGCCGCGTTTTACTCGAAACCGCCAGAAGTAAGGCGTAAGTATTTATCGCAATTTTATGATAACTTTACACATCGATACTTGATATTTTTGTCTTCTGTGCTCACGGCTACTAAAAAGTGGCCGAAATGAAAATCAAATTAAATGCTGCGCTTATAACCATTAAAACATAGTTTTATGATCAGGAAAATACTTTGATCTTGCTCACGAAGTTAGAGTCAAAGATTGTGGCAATAGTTGTTGCAGCAACTGCAGACATGGCACAAACTGGTTCCTGGATCTGAAGCCAGCCCCAACCACCTCTATGTTGGTCTCTAAGCTCCGCTGCCGGCGTGCTCCAGTATTTTAATATTTTTTTAAATAAATTTTAGACTTAAAAAATACACTTTTTTAAAGAAATGTTTAATGTTTCCTAATATTTATTTATCATTAATCTATAAATTATAAAAATGAATCATAGAAAAATATGTTCGCGCATAACTTGAGAACGACTTTACCGACTTTGATGAAATTTTTGTTTTTGAGTGGGTCCCCAGATGATTTAAATTCACAATTGGAACCAGTAGGTTGGGCCGATTTTGATTTTTCATTATGATTTTTGGTCCCTAACCGAAGAAAATATACACAATATGCTTGCTGTAATGTTAACTGGCTAGCAATATTAATTCACGAATATCCTCAAATAAGTATTATAGTTTATTATATTTCTTTATTCCTTTCGACAATGTGCCCCAATAATATTGCGTAATGTATGGTGGTGCACTAGGCATCCACCATTTTTATCGATTTAATCATAATCATGTCAATCCATTCTCGAGTGCGGTCCTGTGGTGCGATGACTCAACAGCATGGGCCACCTGCGTTGACAACAAAAAGCGACGCAGTATATAAGAGCGCCCGCGGCATGCAGCAGACATAGAACGTAAGACCATCATCGATCTCACATTGCTTCGTAATCGCGAAATCCAACGCCGCCGTTGCTCTGCCCGTTGAAGTTCTGTTAATTCAAAAGCCAGTCTCTAAAATACCAGCTAGTATCCCTTGAGTAACAAAAAATCAGTGCGTATTAATATTGTAATTATCTGTAACAAATAACATACGTAACGAACCTACATTTCTGATTGAACTCGGGACTAAGGAGTAAGAATACGCCTTGCAACCACTGTATGTAATTGTGGATGTGATCAGAGACTACACTTACATGACAACTCTGGTCACCCCCACAAATATATACTATACGTTAACATGATATTGTTCTTGTACATCGTAACTTCTCTAAGCGCTACGCTATCTTACATCGCCATGAAATCAATTTACGAGAACACCTCCTTCATATATTTACCCATAATATCATTTGTGGAGTGCCGTAAGTCTCCTTAAGGTGATAAGTAGCGAGCTTTTCCAGTGAGCGTGGACAGTTTATTTACGATCCGTAGCAATATCTAAAGAAGGCAGCCGGGTATACTAATATCGGGCGTGTGGGCGCACCCGATAGCCCCTCGATAGAATAATATGACGGGAGCGCGACCGGCTCGCTGGCACGTAGGCAATAAGCCGCAGGCAGGAAGCCAGCGAGCTGCTCGGAAAAATAAGATTGCACTCGGACGATCCTGACCCACGCGCGTGCTTCCACACGCTCCGCGCCACCGGCCACCGCTATAAGCCATGACAAAGACTATTCTTTTGGATGGTACTAGTATGAAATATATATGTAATATAATATTATGTATCAAACTTTTAACTTTCAACCCTGCTTATCTGTATTCTTCTTCATCAATTTAGCTTACGATAAAATAAATATTTCTAATACCAATTTAATCTAAGACAGATCCTAACTAGTCGATCTTTTGAGAAAATGGTAACCAAAAATAACAAGTTTTCATATATGCAAATTGAAGAATTAATGAATTAATGAATGAAAACATTTCTTTGTTCACCAAAATTAAAACTATGTTCTTAAAAACTAGATACAATAAATGTTAAACAAAAGGTGGCCTTGTCCCTTAAAGCAGTGCTTTTCAATCTTTTTTAATACGCTACCCCTTTACAGGTCGAAAAATTTTGGCGACCCCCTTGGGGCATAAGACTGACAAAAAGTTAATAATTTTAAAGACTAACTTTATGTTTTTTCTAAATTTTGTTACTCATATTCATTATTAGGGCCCTAAACTCTGCAAAAAGCTGCTGAGTGTAGAAAGTATCTAAGTACGAGGTATAAATTTAAAATGCCTTTTCTCTTTTGCCGTCGACCCCCCGAGGGGTCGCGACCCACAGGTTGTAAAACACTGCCTTAAAGCGACCTCTTCCAGGCAATTCTGTGAACTAAGGAAAATATTAAAACATATCAGTGGCGGTGTAGACAATAAATAATAAAATAATATTCACAATATATGAAATAAGTAAATAAAAATCTTAATTATATTCTATGTAAACATACCATAATATATACAGAACAAGCAGCACTATTATACCTGAGAGAACCAAAAATAATTAAAAACTATGATTTTAAAAGAGGATACTGATTTAGTTTGTCTGACGACGAATGGCAGTGAGTCTATAAACAGACAGCCTATACTGTAAAGGAGTTATCAACGCGCAGGAAGAAGTGTGTACAGGTGTCATTAAAGAGAGATTATTGCTAGAGTGCAAATACTGGGAATGAGAAAGATGTAGAAAATCAAAACGTTCCTTTAAATAAAGAGGAGTACCAGGATCAAAAAGGATGCAAATTGCATACTAGATGAGTTTTAAATATGTTACAATGAAGTACATTTAAAGAAAAGAAAATCGGAAAATTCAAACCATCACATTTTACATCCGGACGTGGGCAATGTGCCGGCAAACGTGCAACATATTCAAAAAGAAAAGTCCCACCGAGGCGCGTCTTGTTTCATTTTACGATCTTATCGAAATAATCCGATCGTGCTTGTTATTTACAGCCGTTTTCACAGCGAGTGGGTTTGAAACCGCAACTAATTATGGACTTTATTTCTACTACATTCGAACTGGAATGCTTTATACGTTTTTATACTTAATCCACCAGCAGCATATTGTTCCGAACGAAGACATAGCAACGATATCTAGAAAATGGTTATGAAAGCCACGTGCTTAATATACTTATTGCTTCTAAAAAACGACTGTATTTTGTGGAGCAATTTATGGGGTGGTTATGACCTTTTACCTTTGACCGGTTAACAGACATATCTCTAGAGATTGAGAGGAAAAATCTAGGTGTTTTATTTCACATAAGACTGCGGCTGTGAAGCCAGCCACGCTGTCACAATAAACACTTTGTTGTCGTGGCAACGGTATAAATTATTCATGGGCCAAAGGTTTGTGACGGATCTTAGAATAGGCAGTTCAGGTCTCATTCGTAATTGCACTCGCTGTACGGATCGAAATAGAAAATCAGACAGTGAAAATCAAACCATAGATTTGTTACATCGCTTCTTGCCTCTCAAAAGTAATATTGCTTCGAAAACTATATCAACTTGATATTATATCGGTATAATATATAGCTTTACTATGCAGTATTGGCATATATAAGGAATTCGTAAACGAATTTTTTTGTATACAAATTTTGTCTTCAAATTGCGTTAAAACTAAATTATGATGGATTACCTTAGCTACGTATTGAGTAATCAGACAGTTAATTAATTTGAATACTAAAACATCCTACCCAATCTTGTCATGATTACAACAGTAAAGTTCCTTAACAGAGTTGATGACTAAAATATAACATAAAATATATTGGTAGTATTTAACAAAGTTGCAGCGTTGAGGTGAAAAATTCAATATGGCGAATACGAAGCAGTCTCGAGTGTCTTGCCACTACACGTCCGAGAGCACCTAATAAGCGTGGACGAGATGAAGTAAAAATTCGCTGCATTGTCATTCCAGTGGCGTAGCACTCGTAATGAGCTAAGTTCGCCGTAACGCCTCGTAACTTACATACCAATCGCAGGTCCGACTTCTTTGCAGGGCCCGACCTATTGGTAATCATCCCGCAGACATGGAAAACAAGAAACTTTTATCATGTTTCGTGCTATATTTGAAGGTTATAACGGCTCTCAAAATAAATATCAAAGTTTAAATTTAGATTTTTTTACATATTTACCTACCGCCTTTTTGAAGTGAAACTTCTATATAGAGGGGGTCTTATGGAGTTTTGGCTCACGAAAAGATGACGTCAGTTGATGTCAGTTGAAGATTTTCCACTTGTCCGTTGCGATTCGTTTTCCACTTGTCCGTTGTGATTCGTTTTTCCACTTATCCGTTGCCATTCTTTTTTCCACTTGTCAGTTGCGATTTGTTTTGCCACTTATCCGTTGCTATTCGTTTTTCCACTTGTCCGTTGCGATTCGTTTTTCCACTTGTCCGTTGAAGTTTTTATTTTATTTTTCGCTGTAGCTGTAACTACCACTTCGTTTGCGCGGGACTTGTTCTTAATCTATAATATGATAAAATTCTAAACATGCCGTGTGTGAACAAACAAGCTTTAATTTAATTTAAAAACAACTGGAACAGACTATATGAACGACGGAGAACATAATGTAATAATTTTTTCAAGTGGGCATTAGACATAAAAAATAGTTGATTCGGATCCGATTGATACTAAAACAATATAATCCGGGACTTTGTATATTCCCTGGGATTTCCTAACTGCTAAACCACGTGATAATTAGGACTTTTTTGATATGATAGTTTCTAAGTTTATCAGACATCTTTAGTAGATTTAGATATGTATGCCTTTAGTAACATTACCTATTTAACTAAACCTAATTATTATACTATTTATTTAAATCTAATTTAGTTTTTATGTATGTAACATAGAGCTACTACTACCTAGGGTTTTTCACGCGGCATAGCAGCGAGGAGAAAGGAGAAAACTTTTGTTTGCGTAAATATCTAAAACTAAACGCACAAGAAGATTTATCAATACCGGACTAAGTTGTGTTATAAAGTTAACGCAACGTGCACAAAATAATTATAAAATAAAAAATCTAAAAACAAATCAAAAACTACTTGGCAAATTATAAATAAACGAACATATAATGTACCACGACAATTGATAACTAGTATTAAACATAATAATAAATTGATTACTATTCCGACTGACATTGCAGATTTGTTTAATAATTATTAATATTTTGTAGATAAAATTAAGCCAGCCGCAATAACAGGCAATAAAATTACGTCATTAATAAAGAATCAACAGAATCGGATGTTTTTAGCACCTTGTGTTGAAAATAAAATTTCTTGCGACGCCCCCTAAAAAGCTTCCTTTTAATGAAAAAACACTGGGATTTTTTTTATAATTTTTTCAAGTCAAGACAACACGTGCCTCAAGACGATTCAAGTTAAAACTAAAAATATAAGAAAAATTGAAAGATAAGCTTGAATCACGAAGAATTTTAAACTTTTTCTGAAACTATAATTTGAAATTCATCACTGAGAATGATAATACGGAAGGTATTTCATTGTTAAAACTTTTCCAATCTTAAAATAATTATTACTTCTAAGTATGAAGAAGTTTCCTGAAAAAACATGATATTACCCAAAAATTAACTTGAATCGTCTTGAGGCACGTGTTGTCTTGACTTGAAAAAATTATAAAAAAAATCCCAGTGTTTTTTCATTAAAAGGAAGCTTTTTAGGGGGCGTCGCAAGAAATTTTATTTTTAACGACCACCCTAATATATATATATATACAAAAGAGACTAAAATGTATTTATAAAATCCAATAATTCATAATAGCATTTATTGATTAGGAATGTCCTTAATTTTTGTTTAAATATGTCACGCTTTAAATCTCTCCAGTCTTTAGGTAATTTATTGAAAATAATATATATATATATATATATATATATATATATATTGTGATATTATTATAATATATCAAAAAAATTATTATTCTAGACATTTCGTTGGTATTGTAATTATTATAATTTTTTTTATTTTTATTAATGACATTTATTTAGTTTTTATAATGACATTTGATTTTATTTATTATTCTAATTTTTCTATGCCTAAATGGCCAAACATGACGCACATTTATTTTGTTACCATCATGCATACTCTAATATGTAAATACTCATGTTTAAGAAATAAATAAACTTTGACTTTGACTTTGTGAAAGCATAAGTCCAATATTGATAAAAGTAGTGCGTGCGTGCCATTAAAGGCTTACGGGAGCAAAATTTACATGTGTAAGACCGGGCTTTGATCCTATTTCAAGTGCAGATTATAATTTTTTAACTACATAATTACTTAATAACATTCGACTGCTGATAAGAACATTCATTGTTTAACACATGACTACGAAAACTCCCCAGAACTCTGAAAAATATTGTCTCGACTTGACTTTGAGACTTGCTTCTTAACTACAACAATACAATCCTCGAAAGTAAAATTATAATCTTAAATCATAGAACTCGCTTAACTCTAAAAAGCAGTTCCAAGGGAAAAAGTTCTAAAAGCAATGGAAACCCACTGATTTTTTGTGCTACCTAACCGAGGAGTTTGTAAATGATATTTGCAAGTAATCCCATGCCCCTCAGCCCGCGCGACACCCACCCTAGCTTTGCTCTCTTGTCTCCGCGTGTCGCTGCCATTACAAATTGTGTTGGAATAAAAATATACTCCAATATAATATAGAGATGATACAACAACTATTTTTTTTAAGTTTATGACAATAATTTTAAGTGTACCTACCTATGTTAAAGATTCGAATGTCTTATATTAAAGATTATATAAAATAAATTTAAACACGCCTAACTGTCGATTTAATTCAGTTAATCCATAAATTGCGTGAAATGCAATGGTCACTTCAGAGACACAAACTGCTTCTACTGATAGTATCTAACAACAATATTTTACTTTTGTAAGACAGTTTGCCCCGTGGCTGCGCCGTATGTCAAACCCTAGGCAGTAGCTTTATTTTATTTTATATACAATAATAGTACATATAATATATACTCAACTGCCCAGCAAAACATAGAGGCGAGTCGAAGCTCACCTTTTTGAAGTAAAACAATGAATGATATGTGTTTTATGACAAAGTAGGTATTTTTAGTGATTTGAAAAATTGCGATTGCAACGCCATCTATTTTGCTAATCCATCTATCCTAAGAACACGACGGTATTTACCGAGATAAAATGTACCCTAAGTTATGCCCTGGGATATAAGCTAGCTGTATGTCAAATTTTATTTTAAATCCGTTCAATATTTTTCACGTGAAGCTCTAAGAGATAGACAGAAACACAGACGGACAACAATTCTAAAGATTGCTATCTCGGAATCTCCCTGGTACGAATTATCCCCCCTGATCATTTTGAAACAATTTTATTATAGTATAAGATTACTCGATTATTTTGATCGACATGTTTATTTTTTTGGTTTGATTCAATCTCAGAATAAAATATTTTATGACCTGCATTTGAAGCTTGGTTCTCGTGCGGCTCTTTTCCCTGTCATCTTCTCATGTTTAGGTCATCCAGCGTTTCAGGATTTTTGCCCTAGTCAGAGAAATTAGCTTTTTTTCAATCAAAAGCAATCTAAATAAAAATGATGTCGTTTACATTATCCACTCTATACAATCCAAAAGTCCTGTGAAAGAAGTGGGCGTGTAATAGGAAATGTTCCGCATATTGACTCCGGCGACGTTCCCGAGATCTCTAAACAATGACACTCCGAGTTACACCATGCTGAGCGTAATAAAGCACCATTTTTAATCCAAACATTTTTCTTAATACAACACGCACATTTAAAGAATCCAAGCGTAAGACTGCATCCACAGTGGTATTATCACAACGATCTTCAAGATGTTTGAAATATAAATCACAAATATTATTTGCAATACATCAATTGGTGTATATACCATATATACGAGATCTCATATTATTATGTTACACCACATTATTAAGGCGAACAGTTTAGAATTATAATAGTAGCGTATAGGCTGGTCCACTTTGATTATATATCTATAGATATATAGAGGTTATCTAATCAAAGGTGGTCTAGTTATATTGGACTTGAATCAATAAAAAATACTATATTTTGCAATAAAAATATATTTGTTAATAAAAATATACGAACGCGTTATACATGCCATCAAATTTAAGGGTTACTCCCGCTTTCCCTGGGATCCATTCATCAGATCCACACTCGGTGACAATGGGACCACCTCAGGAGTGTACTCTTTTTTTATAAATGTTGTATAAATTAATATTACAATCGAATCTAAAAAACTAATAAGTAATTTAAATCTAACATAAAATAACTAAAAGGAGTGTACTCTTTTGAATAAAAAAAGTTAAAGTCGGTCTACAGTTGACGAAGAAATTACGTTATAAACATAAAAAAACTTTAATTATAACTAACTAAAGACTATGTACCGTAACATATGTTTATATAGTATATAATAAATATTTTTATTTATTTATTTTATATATTTTGAATATTTGATATTATTTATTGTCTACACCACCACTGTCATGTTTTAATATTTTCCTTGATTTAACGGGGTTACCTGGAAGATATCACTTTAAGCGATAAGGCCGTCCTTTGTTCAACATTTATTATATCTAGTTTTTAAGAATGTAGTTTTAATTTGAGTGAACAATAAAGTGTTTTCATTCATTCAGTCATATCGCCAGAAGGAAACGTGTCCAGGGGCTGGCTGCTTTGCCACGCTGGACGGTAATGCTAATTCGCTGTGCGACATATAAACTAACCTTTTTAGTCGTGGCGTAAAAGACTTTCCTGCAAATTTCTTTATAGAAATTCTTCACGGAATGACCCCACGGACCCCACCTAGTATATCAACTCCAAATATATTTAAAATCTAAGCTCCTTTTAATTGACTTCGAAAAAAAGGAAGTTACATTTCGTGGTGTAAATAAATATTTTTTATGTTTAAATATAAATTATATTGTAATTATTTAAAACTGAGAAAATATATGAAAACTAATAAAACAATAATACACGAAAAGAAATTAATTCGAACGCACACAATTCATTTGTCAGCTATGAAGATATAAAACCTTATTAGAAAACTATTATAGGGTCATTTTCATTTGATAAAAGGCAAATGCCAGTCATTTGCCAAACACAGGTACAATTGCGTAACAAACGTCGGTCCGTGGGTCCCTCGTGGCCACTCTGGCGATATCTCGGACCTGCGTCTGACCGCTGCCTAAATGTAACACCTTATAAAATAGCCATTTAATAAGCTCAATGTTTCCATTTAAATTTTCATTTAAAGTAAACGCCGAGAAATACGTGGAAAGAAAATCAAGCTCGTCTCGTATAGGAATACGAAAGTCAAATGGCATATGAAATGCTAAGATGGAGTTTTCAATAAGAAAGTAGATTGTTAATGTAAAAATATTCAATACAAGCTGTGCCCGCTACAGCAGCCACTTCGTAGATACAGAACTTGGACTCTTAATTCATATTCTATCTTTTGAATGATGCTGTTAACGACGGCGCCCTTAGAGTTTTGTAATAATAATTTCTTTATTTCTACATTTCCACATATGTATAATTAAGATTACAGTTGATAGCATAATTTTAAAATCAAATTACTGAAATCTTAGGACTAGAGAATATCACCCCAGTCATTATTTAAAGGTCGTTTTTTTAATATCGTAGCGCCTGGCGAATGGCAGTATAACTGTATCTGCTTCACCTCACGCACCGCTTCATTACTATAAATTACTTGGAAGTAACGTTAAGTAATGTTCTCAATCTAAAATGTACAGCAACTTGTTAATCCCTTTACAAATGCCACCAAAACGTTTAGTAAATATAGCAGTATCGTATTCACTAACTAATCTTGTTATTCACTGCAACAGTAGTATCCGCCTTAAAATAACTAATGTTTCATGATATCTAACATAATCTATTAAATTATGATATTATTATATACAAATGGTAGCTTCAAAACATCTCTTATAAATATGTATTAACTGCCATAAATTTAGGATGCCAACATATGTGTATACCAAAAATCGTATAGAAATTGCCCCAGCGTCGCCGGATCGCGAGGTAGGAACGAAAGAAACCAACTCACATATTTAACTGAGAGTGGTGGTGAAATATTTTTAAATTAATAAAATATACTCTTGATTGCTAAATTTCAGTCAATTAGCAACAAAAAAATAATATCCTACAGCGAAGATTATAACGAAGGGTGAAAGGCTATTTGGTTTAAGCGACATCTAGGGCGATATTGAGTTATATACATATTCGGAATCAGCGAATTTTTCTCCGTCGAATGATGCCGGATTCATTAAAATCAGAGCATTTTTTTGGCGTTTGAAACAATACTATTTTTCTGTTGTTTCCAAAGTAGCAGTGTATTATACGACGTGGATTTTGCATATTTTTTTTTGTAATATACTTGAACCATACAATTATATAAAGAACCGAGACATGAACCAATTACCCTTCCTCAGATAAATAATTCAATAAGAGTTAAAGCGTTTTTCCTATTTTAAATTTTTATTAAGGTGTAACTTGAATCAATTTGACTTCCACTGATTACACGGTGTGATGTTACTTAAACCATTTGTCCGTCACCCAACTACGACACGGAGCGTCGCTTAAGCTCTTTCAGCTGCATCTATTTACCACGCAGGGTGCTACTTAAACCAAATAGTCGTTTTGTTTCCACATATTTTGTTTAGTTGTTGAAACATTTTGTTGCTATTATTTTTTTAATTGGATGTCACTTAATACAGGCGATAAAATGAAGTGAAGAAATTTGAAATTTTTTTTCAATTTTAACAAAAATACGAGTCGGTCGTTCAATCATTATATTTTAATATGATACATCTTATTCATGTCACATGATACCATATTTATTTAAATCTGCAACACTGCAATTCTAAAGATGTCCTACTGGATACTGATGTAGAGGATACAGTCGAAGAAAATGATAAATAAATACGTTATTTCCAACTGCGTTATGATTATTATCAAGCATTGACTGTTTTATAGTTACTACAAATTTTCTTTCTTGATTTTTATTTTAAGCAGGGGACATTCTTGCTAACCCACAAGAGGTTTTAGCGCGATGGAGTGAATATTTTAGAGAAATGTATGATAATATCTCGGATGCTGGCACCACGACTGAGTCTGTGACCGACTTCGAGGAGTCAGCATCCGAGATCACTTTGGAAGAGATCGAATGGTCGATAAGAAGTCTGAAAAATGGAAAGGCAGCAGGAATCGATAGTGTGTCTGCTGAGATGATCAAATATGGTGGAACCTGCGTCCGGGACGCTTTCCTGTCCTTATGCAACTTGTGCTGGAGGACGGGAAAGGTTCCCAAGGACTGGAGGCGCGCTGTCATCGTGTCATCTGCTTGCATGAAGGCAAGGGGTCACGTATGGAGTGCGCCAGCTACAGGGCCATCAATTTGATCAGCACAGCATCTAAAGTGTATGCGAAGATTATTGAAAGGAGAATGAGAGTGGTATCCGATAGATTACTGTGGGATGCAAAAGGGGGCTTCAGAAATGGAAGGGGATGTATGGATCAAGTTTTCTGGCTCCGCAATATTGTGGAGAAGCAGCTGGCTATGGGCCGGAAGGTTTTCTGCGGTTTTGTGGATCTAGAGAAAGCATTTGACAGGGTTGTGCGGAAGGACCTCTGGGACATATTGCCCGGATATGGGATCAATGGCCAATTGTTGCGTGCTGTGCAGTCCACTTACGAGGACTGTATGGCATGCGTGCGGGTGGACGGCAGCCTGTCGCCCTGGTTTGACGTCAATATTGGCGTCCGGCAGGGCTGCGTGCTGTCGGCTTTGCTGTTCATCCTATATCTGGACAACTGTCTCCAGAGATTAAGATTGATAGATGTTGGGGTGCGGATGGGTGATCTAGTTGTTAGCACTTTGCTTTATGCGGATGATGCCGTGCTTTTAGCCGAATCGCCATTAGAACTGCAAACACTAGTCACAATGATGAAAGATGACTGTCAGGCGAGAGGCTTACATTTGAATGCGAAGAAAACAAAGGTTATGGTGTTTGAAAGAGAAGATACCAGAACGAATGCAAGGCTAATGGTCGATGATTTTATGCTGGAACAAGTGAATGAGTTTGTATATCTCGGATGTGCTTTTAGCAGGGATGGAAGGTACACCGCTGACATAGAAAGAAGAGTAAATTTGGGGAATAGTGTGAATGGAGCGTTAGGTAAACTTCTAGGCGCTAAGAACCTCAGCCAGAAGGCCCAGATTGCCATACACAACGCGGTGCTGGTACCTACGCTCACGTATGGAAGCGAGAGTTGGGTATGGAATAGAGAGCATGAAAGTAGAGTAAACGCGGTCGAGATGCGAGCACTGCGCAAAATCTGCGGAGTGACGCTCGCGGTCCGCGTTCGTAATACCGAAGTAAGAAAGAGAGTTGGTCTGAAAGAGAGTGTCGGGGTGAAGGTAAGGAAAGGAATGCTCCGGTGGTTCGGGCATGTGGAAAGAATGTATGATGAAAGAATGACTAAACAGATATACAATGCAAAAGTGGATGGATGCAGAAGTCGCGGAAGGCCACGACACACCTTCCATGATCAAATTGATCGTGTATTAGCAGAAGGTGATGTCAGGAGCCTTAAGAACAGACGAGCGTGCATGACAAGAGCTATGAATGTCAAAGAAGCAAGTGAGGTGTGTAAGAATAAGCCTATATGGCGCTCTGTTGTTCGTGCCTACCCCGCAAGAGACCTGGCGTGAAGTTATGTATGTATGTATGTATGTGATTTATATTTTGTTTTTATTAGTTTGAAGTTTAACAATTATTGGTTGTGATTAATTATAGTTTTAGTAAGTTTTATGACAGCTAATCTTAAGTGATACTGAATAAATAATACCTAGTTTTATTTGAAGTTCCCACATCGAGACTGTTCTACTTAATTATTATTCTACATAAATACTTTTACTGATGTATGTATTCCTTTATTTATTCAATACTAGCGGCCCGGCGCAGTTTCCGTGGTTATATAGTGTCATGTTGTATAGCCTATAACGATATATCCAGGTTGTTTTAAGAGCCTTTGATAGTATAAGACGTAAAAAAATGTAATATCAAACGTTACATTTTCAGTACTATAAAGTCACATAAGTGAATTAGGCTTCCAGTCATTTTAATCTAAATCGGTAATTGAGATAAATAGCTTGCTACTATTATTTTTGGGCTACGTCACTTCATACTTTTTGGCTTACTCTGAAAATATACTGCAGTGTCGCTTAATTCTTTTTCCCTGTATTCAATTGTAGTTATGAAGTCACTTAAATCTTTTTTCCATACTCTGAAAAATAAGGGCTTAAGGCAAATTGTATAAAGCGACATTTATCTTTGTAATTAAAGATCCGTTTTATTTGGTATGAGCATCATCAACACGATGCTTTTAATTGAATTTAAATAAAGTTTACTCCATTCAAATAGCTGAAGAAGTTTTTTTGTTATGTTTTTTTTTCCAAAATTTTAAACTTTAGATGGCTCTCCTGTAAAGTTGCAAAAATGTCGCTTAAACCAAATAGCCTTTCACCCCTCGATAAGAAGTGCGTTCCGTAATTTGAAATGTTGCTTCTCACTATTTACTACTTCTCTAGTCTGAGTGGACTATAATTGTTTACACTTTACACAATTGCAAGATATCGGATTAATAGGTACCCACACAAAAAAATATGAAAGATAATTCTCATTTTAATTTTCGAACACTGTATTAAAGTCCGTTAAATCCTTTCCTATTATTTCTCTCTCTTTATAATTTCATATTCAGTATCGTACTATTAGCAGTTTTCGCTTAAATTTTCCTATTTGTTATGAAATCACTAACAGAAACTTCAATTTCAATAGAGTAGATTAAATAATTCATTTCAATTAATTAATATTAAAGATGTATTTAGAGTGTTCTCTACCGTGCCGAGTTTGTTGTCTTTTGATTAGATACATTAGTTTTCCATTCAACTACGGAACATAGAATATCTCACCACGTGTTCACTACAACAAACGTTATTCGCAAAATAGTTATGATATTTTCAAAACTTGTCTATTTCGCATACGCTAGCGATGTAAAAATAGATATGGCAACCGCCTCTAATTTCAAGTGTTTTCACAAATACCTACCTCTATTGTGTGACGGCGTATAGATTAAACTTTTCTGCTCAATTCTATTAATATAGTCACAATATTTTTTTGAGAAAAACAGCTGTGGAATACACAGACAGACGACTTTACAAGAGTACTATTTTTTCCAAAATGAATGTTATGAAAAATAATTCTTATTAAGCATAGTGATTCAATGTTATCAACAGTAATTAATGAGTGGTTCTAATTTATGGTTTCGTAATATGAAATGTTCCTTTGGAGGCGAGGTTGCAAGCACCGTACCGCGCTTTGAGTCGCGGCCTGGCTCCAATTTTGCTCCGTTTGATGTGTTTAATAGCTTTGTTTGTTCTTGTTGATGCTTGCTGCGGTCGTCCTAAGTCGAAAACGCTTCCAAAATTGTTACTATTCCCAAATTAAACGTAACCCACGTCAAACTGAACAAATAGTTTTATGCTTCGAACGAAACAATTAAAGCCAAACATATTGTGTTCATGAGAAACGTCAGTTGCTGATATTTTGGTAATTGGTTATCGCATTGAAAATTATATTAAACGTTGAAGACAATATTCATGCTTGTAAACTACCTTTAGTAAAGTTTTTAGTTGTTACATCGTATAAAGTAGGAGTGGTCAAAAAATTTCAATTAACTAAGATATGTTTTTAATCACAGCCTATTTTTTTTTATTTGTCATAAAGGCGACTGGCGGTTTTCGGCCTCAAAATCTACAAAGACAAAACTTATGCAAAAAAAGTAGATTTTTACTTATTATCTTTTAAGTAGTACCATATTTTAAAAAACTCGCTAAGCGGAGAAAATTACGTTGAATATTTCAAGAATCGATACTCGCATACTAAATAATTAAATTCAAACGAATTGAAAATTGTTGTCTGATTATTTAAAGCAATTTAAAAAAAAAACTAGATATATTACGTGTTAAAATATCTATACATCTTCCGTGTAGTAGTATTCTGTTGCTTAACATTTTTTTACTCTGTTAGTTGGTTTATCAATTATTTATTCGTTATATATGGATATCTGATATTTTATATTTTTTAATGGAAAACAACTGGAATAGGCTATATAAAAGAAGGAAAACAAGATGCAAGATTTTTTTTAGATTTCTTGTCTGTTTATTCGGGTTTCACGTAAAAACTACTGGGCCGATTTTGATGCGGTTTTCGCTGAACGACACAAAATTCTTTGACTTTAAAATCTGCGCTACTTTTTAAACTGGGATTTTTTCTGGGAATGATCAGATAAAAAAATCCAATGCGATTTTTTCACTGATCAATGTGAAATTTTATATAATTAAAAAAAACGTGTGCGTCTCGAGACGCCCACAGAATTGATAACTTGCGTGAGAGAAAGGGAAGCCAGACAGACTGGCACCGTAACGCGTTACGTAACGAAGCGGTTTACCTTCCCATAAGAAGTTATCACTTCAAAAAATAATATCTTTTATCCCGGAAATCCCGCAATTTTTTTCCCGGGAACGGTTTGAAGTTGTTCGTGTGCCTGAAAATTTGCTTATTTTGACAGTTTTCACTAAAACGATAGATGCGGTACTTTGTGTTCCGGTAATTCCGCGGAAATTTCGAGTCAAGCGTGGAGGAAGATGCGGGCACATTCTAGAGTTAATGTTTGTATTATTTCACTCCTCATAATTTTTTTATACCGGGGGCCTTATCTAAAAGAAGACTTAATAAAATATAAACTCCAAAAATAAATCCAAGAATAAAATAATACCTGTGCGTTCATAACTGTAGCTTTTTATTCAGCTTTCTTTGAAAATAAAAGGTCAAACAAATAATTAGTAAACGGTTAATTTTAAAGTAACGGTAGGGCCGGGCGTTCCACAAGGACAAGGCTTGGGTCCACAATATATCTTGTGGGCAGGCAACCGCGATTTGACTGACGGCGCACTCTGAAAGGACATTTATCAGTCTCACTAGCGGGTTACACTAAACCAAACAACAATGAATTCTCATTGACAAATTATCTTCGCATTTCTTGTTCTTAACTCCTTTCTTTAACTAATTGATACTTATGGGTTTATATCTAAAGTTCACAGAGTACACACATATGGAACTAAAATTGACATTGATATGGATACTCGAAAATATTATTTTATCAGTATAAAACTTCGTGATGTTGTATTAGTTTAAAAGAAAATATAAAACAACAAAAGCAAACAATATTTCAAATAACTCACTATCAAGCTTAGCCCGTTTTTATTTAAACAAACTGAGGTACCCGAGAAATCCAGAAAGAGAGAGCACATTTGCAAGAGTACAAAAGATCGATCTGCACAATCTTTGCCGGTAAGCGATCTAGCTGACCGGACCTTTGGCCGCATTCGTTGAATGTAAGCCACTTATGAAAATGAATGTAAAACGCGGATAAACCAAAGCCTATTTTCCGCGCGAAGTATAGCGGGCGGTTACAAATTGCTTTGGGCAAAGCGTAAATTTTAATTTTATCTCTAATACCCAAATGAGTACCGTGACTCAACATAATAAATGTACTCTTCCCACGTTAGCGCTGCGGTCGATTAATGTACAGTGTACAATGCTAAGTGCTTACCAGTTAAACTTTACAAAGCTACCGTTCGGCTAACATTTACCTCTGTAATGGATGCATTTTTGCGTTACTTACATAGGGTGTTTTGATAATATTGTTACAAGCTACACAGAACTCGAATTAAAATGCCGTTGGAATTACTATAGAGTTTATTCGAACTGTACAAACACGTATAAAACAGGCACAAATATAACTAGACACAGCCAGCAGAAACTGCACGATTCAAATACCACGCGCAAAGTCCGTCACTATATCGCTGATCGAAAGTACTACACACGTCTTGCTAGTATCGTAATCGTCGTTTGACTGCCCCACCCCTCCGTTCGGGCATTGTTTTATACTAAACTGTATAATACCGACAAAGGGGCCACGTTCACTGAGTTAATCCGCACATCTGGCAAGCTTCGACGCAATGCAATAAAAACAAAGATTAATTAGTTCGACAATAATGACGGCCATAAAATAAGTACGATAACAATATGATGTTTTAAAATTTTAAACACGAAGTAAAGAAAAGAACCCCGAATGCAGAAAAGATAAAATAAACTGCGTTTTACGACAGCCAGGTGTGCGTTATTTGTCGGTATGTAACAATATTTTACATCATTTCATCTAATACATTGCATATTTCTTGAATCTTTATTTGTCCACAGACACGATATAGTCGATGAATGCGTAGATTTAAAATTTTATATTACAAAAATCGTATACAGTGCATTGAAACGTAAACTATGAAGGTTCATAAATACCTATAAGTGGCAAAAGTGCGCGGTAAAAATATCTTCAACAAGTTGCTAATAACAGCAATTTTGGTAGATAAAATCAAACATGCGTGAAAAACGCGGCGGCCGAGCCGCTCGCTCGCAGTTGATTGGTGTGCGAGTCACGGCGGGACAGTTTATTTCAACTTCTCAACTTGACTCGTAGCGTTCGAATGGGGCATAATTTTCATAAGAAACGCTCCACTGCTCCCCTACAAAAATTAGATTCATCAGCCTTCCAGGCACATTTGCTCGAAACATTCTTCTTTCTACCAATTCGATTCGACTTCATAACGAGCGCGTGAACAATGTTATGTTAACTTTTGTTACTTTACATTCCTTCCTTTTCAACCGTAGGCACGTATGCATGTATAAGCGCGCGCCTACCACAAGTTAATATTCTATCTTTTTAAGTGTATTATGTCAATTTATTTGATGTATTATCTTGGAAACAGTACAGAAAATGTGGGTAATATTCCTTTTCTTATAAGTAATAAATTTTACAACACTTGGGCGAGTAATAATCTTCCTATTAATGTAATTTTATTAGAACTTCTATATTTCTCAAACTGGTACCTACCAAATTCAAGGCAATTTAGTTACTAGGAAAGATAAATGTATGGAGTTTTCAAGCGTTTCTATACTTTTTTGTCATGTTATTAGGACTAAATCTACATAATATTATTACGTTATATAATCTAGCAAATTATAGCCTAACCTTTTTATTAAGCCAAGTGTTTAGGTAATTATTGTTACTGAAGCAGTTGTACATTATGCATACATGTGTGTGACAACAGCCCCTTCTCATGAAAAGGTAGTATACTGCTGTGAAAAAGTGGTGTAGTCTACGAATCTAGAGCAATCAACGGGGCAGTTCTTTTGGTTTAAACAATATTCATATTTTTTTAGGAAGAAGGAGTCTTATTACTAGTTCAATTTGAATACTTACATCTGTAGTTAGTGGTAATGATGTCTGCTGGTAGTAGCTGTTGGAATGGTTTACTGTCGAAAAAACATACCTTGACGTTTCAGGGAGTTATTCTTCCAGTAGTAACGCTTGGATGCAGATCTCTGGAGGTGACGGTGCAACTTAATAGTTGTTGAAGACGTACGTTACAAACTTTACAAGCAACTCACCCACAAAATAATTGGGAATGTTATTTATATAAAAATAGCCTAAATAGGTCGCACCGTCAGTATAACGCTGTACCTACGTTGAACCGTACTCCACTAGTGATTTAAGATTTGAAGACTGGTTGAAATTGAAAACTGCTAAGAACATGTTTGTAATATAACAGAACAGCTGAAAGATTTTTTAGGATATAGAACAGAATGGTTGTATACGGTAGATACATTGAATATAAGGTGGCATTTGGGACGCAAACATAATTTACTTATCTCACGCGAGACCAGAAAGTTTCGCTCAAACAAATAATATAGGTTTCCGTCGGTGCGGGGAGCACCTGAGCGGCACTACGATCGGTGTGTCCCTAGGGAAATAAAAACTTTCTCGCACGTCGCTTGTCCTAAAGCCTTCTTACAGTCTCCGGGCTCCGCGACACGTTCACCGATTTTGTACCGACGCCGTACAGTTTATAGCTTTGATTCTCAACGAGGCACTACGTTTACGATATTGTTTCGCATTACTGCTGCGTAAAGCATGATTGTAAAACTTTGCCAAGATAAGGCTCCCGAAATTGAATAGCTGCGACAAACGTAATGTTTATCTGGATTTTCTATATTCAATCACAAAAATGTCCCATAACCACGCCACTCAATACATTTTGCCGATAAACGTCTGATTTTTATTTAAAAAGAGGAACACAAATATCCTTACAAGTAAACTAATGTCAACAGTCCTTCGTTCTAACATTAGAATTTCTCGGAATGACTTCGCTAATATTACTAGTGTTGAAAGTTCCGACGTCCCAAGTTCGATAACGGCTCGGATCTCAGCAGGAATTTTTAAATTAATTCAAAGGAAAAATAAAATTAACGAAGTTGGTGAAGATTAAATTATACCCGTCGTAATTTGTGTCGGGAAAGTTCAGTCACGGCAAAAGTTTTTAAAAAGTGAAAATAGTAATGTGAATATACATTTATGATTAAAAGCAATAAATACTGTTTAAAACATACCTGAAACACATGCGGGCATATCCAAATCTTGTTAAGATTTGACCAATGGAAAATTAGTAACATAATCGGCAGACAATCACAATTATTGTTTATCACAAAATTAAGCAAGATACGCTTGTTTTACGGGTAGTATACAACGGACTACTCTGGGGCCGATCCCAGACACACAGACCATAGTAAATTACGAAGAAAATTCGTTTTCAAAAATTTCCATACCAGGAATCGTAGCCGGAGCCTCTGCGTTGAAGTGAGGGAGGCCGGCAAAAGCTTAGCCCACTCAACTACAGAGAGCGTCTTATAGAACACTCCTTAAATAAAAATACACCTTTATAAACTCGATGCGCAAACGAATGGCTATCAAAAATTACCTACTCTATAATTACTTCTTATTTATAGTGAAATCAAAAAACATAAATCTTTTATTCATAACAAAGTTACACGTCAAATGATATCACATTATAAGACATAAACTCTGATTATACAGTGTCAGGTAATTTAGTCGTAGTAGTACGTATTTCGAATAAGCTATACTCTCCCACAGATTCAATACACAAATCTGTAAAATTCTTACTATTTACGTAAAAGAACTCGATAAATATTTTTTTATTATACAAATATTTTTATCTGTGACAAATGATGCGTTCGGTACTTAACTAATCTATGACGTATACTAGGTAAGTACCATCTCCTTTTCATGTTACTCAATCTATAAAATCTTTGAATAAACATTTACCTTCTTTGCCCTTTTGCACTCGTAAAAGGAGTCTGAGAAACTCACCTAAACTTATTTAAACTTTTACCCTAGAAAATCCTTTTCGCAAGCAGTTTAAATGTGAAATAGAATATGTATTAGAGAATGGGAAAAGGTTGCCGGGAATTGGTTTGGCATGTAAACAATCGTTCGATAAACTTTCCCAGATCATAGTAAGTGCCAAGTTTTAACGGATGACATTTATTTTAAAACTATACAATAAACTATCAAATCGTTGATGTATTTCTTCACACTATTTCCAAAAATATACCAAGCCAAAATAGTTCTGTTCTATTTACCATAACTTTTTTTTTTTTTAATGTCAAACCGTTAAAAAAAACGCAATGCTATAATCTCTGCATCGCATAGATTTTTACTATAGTAGGGCCAACGAGAAGCGATACCAAATGTAAACAAAACCAATGCAAGGTCATTAGAAAATACAGGGGTGCGTAACTTTTTGAAAGTTGTATTATATATTTGAGTAGACAATTTATTTATTAATATGTTATTCTAAAAATGTAACAATTAATATAAAGAAATTGAGTTGAAATGAGAATAATAATAATGTTTATGGAAATGAGGATAAAAGTGAAACATTTTTTTAAAGAAATCATTGTTTATTCAGTCTGACGCCGATTGTTCTGAGTCTGTAGAATCAGAATCTGTAACATGTATAATAAATTTATCCATCACGTCATCTACAATAAAACTTCTACAAATAACAAGAATCACCACGAGCGCGTTCCGAAACGGAATGAACTAAAAACAGTAACTCTTACTATAAAATGGCGCCCGAATGTTGGCGAACCCGTCTTGATCTTACGACAAAGACAGACAAATTACGACAAATACACGAGATGGAAAGAGATAGATAATAGATTGTCAACTCCACAGTAGTTTTTAGGTGAATGACCTTTTGTATCTGGTCTCTTTGGCCCATGTATAGTTAGGAATTTTTGGCGGGAACTGAAAGGAGACAATGTGCTGTACAGTTTTATTTTCTAAAAATGTGTAAAATTACTCTAAAATGAACAATAGTTGTAGGATATTGATAGTTTTTGAGTAGTAATTATGTGTTTTGTCAGAAATGAGAACTGTATAGTCAAATGTGGCCTTTTGAGTTGTCACAAGAACTCCGTTGAATGGCACTAACTGATTACCTACAGTTCAGCTGTGCTACACATAGGCTTAAGAAAATGAAGAAACTATATTGTAAACTAAGATCTGTCTTAAAGGCCTAGCTGCCAAGCCATAAACCTAAATAAATAATTACTAAAGTTATTTAGGAAATTCCGATGAAAGCTTTGGTTTAACAACTTTGGTCACACAGAAACTGATCGACTCTCCTTCAAATATTTTGCATGACGAATCAGTTCTATGTTATTGTATAGTATACATATTATAGCCACTATTATTAAGTCTGATAATGGAGTACCTATGATGTTATTTGCGTCACAAATGAGTTAATTTGGACTACCTCCTTTTTTGCCGTCGATTTCTTTTGACTCATGAGCGAGGTATTTTTGGCTCGAATATGGATATTGTGTAAAAATGAAAAGGATAGACAATTACACGCCATGCACTCTAGTGATGGTATTTTAATTTAATAATTAGGCAAAGGTTTATGTTTTATACTACCACAATTGCACATATCGATATATAATTTGGGGTTTTTATTCTTGAATAGTACTTAATTTTATAAGTAATATAAATGGCGTAGACATACTACTTGTTTGGCGACTAGTGCTATATATTAATAGTAATGTAATTTATTAGTAGGTTCCTACAAACGTTCTTTAGGGGAAAGGTAGAACAAAAAATGAGACTTATAGTTTACAAAATGTGTCTTCCCTCAGGAATGTCATTGTCAAAAAATCATTTTTATATTGATAATAAAAGAAAATCTGGTGATATATATGGCCGGTTCTATCTTATCTTACTTGCCTTGCCATCAGTTAAATTTTGACATTACTTGTATGCTCATGTCAAATTTCAACCGATAGTAAGGCAAATGAACGACCGGTAGCTAAGATATAGGAACCGGCCAAGAATCAAAGTGTTTAAATTTACTGAAGTGTTGTTTTTAATTATATATAGGGAAAAGTATACTATTGGTGGCACCGATTCGCACCTAATAATTTAATGTAAATAAGCAATCTCATTTGTTTATATACCCATAAGCTGGTGATAATATGATAATTAGCAATCAAATAATAATATTTCCTTCCGACGAAATGTTAACGACCTTATAGGTTGTATGAACGCTGTGAATTATGATTATGACGCCCTAATTATAACATGTAATAGTTCAGTTTGTCTATGTGGTGTTTATATTATATGCTTATAACAACTAAATTTATTTTCTTCATGATTTAGAAAGAGATGACATGACATACAAGAAGAAAATTTAATGCTTACTCCTTTAGTAAATTGATTTATAATTAAAATGAGTCACATCTTAATTGCTTTACCGTAACTTAACTTAAAATAAACAATGTGTTTGGACTACTTTTTAATTTGTTTTTAAATAGTAGGTAAATGTTTCATATCATCAATATTGTATGGGTATATAATAAAATAAAAAATTAAGATTTTTAATATCTTAAATATTGTTACGAGTCGAAAGACTCGAAATAAAATGCCGTTAGAATTACTATAGAGTCAATTAGAACTATACAAACGCGTATGACATAGGTACAAATATAACCGAACACAACAAGTCCAAACGTAATACAGAAGGTCATAACTCAATAAAAGACGCAAAGTCCGTCGCTTATTAGATTCCCGATTGTAGTAGACACGTCTCACTTCGCTCGTGGTTCTCGCTCGACTGCCTCCCCCTTCAAAAGGTCATCGTTTTATACTGCACAAATGCAATGTCCCCGTACCTAAGTCGACTTAGTCCGCCACACCTGGCTAATGACTGCCATAAAAGAGTACAATTAAACAATGGGCTGTTTTCTAATCACAAAGTAAACAAAAGAAGACGACCATAAAAGAATTTCAATGTTATTAGTTCAAACACCGACGGGTAATAAATGTGCTTTGCTTCAGATATGCAGGTGGATTTTGTTTTTGTCGGGACCTGAGTTGTAACAATATATTGACTGGGTGCCAAGAATGGTATAGTTTACCTTATAAACAAAATAAATCGGTTCTTCTAAGCTTAGAAGCAAACCCGGGAAGTTTATTGAATAAGTCTGTCGTACGCCTGATGGGTAGTTAGTAAAGATATATTGATAAGGGTAAACATAAACACTCTCCAATAACGTCTATCGTTTAGATCAGCTTTTCAGTTTTCAAAGGGTTCAAAGTTAAAGTTCGCCCGGAGGTATTTCTTGGATCATGAAGACAGTTTTCCAATTTTAACTTTGCTTAACCAAGTAGAGGTTGCGATTTTTGAATTATTTTGCTTTGGTAGGCTCAACTCATCAAATGCTGTTGATCTTTAATAAGATTCTATGTATTTTGGTTATTCCTCTTTTGCTTATTTTGACTTATAAAAAATATGTTATCGTTTATTGAATGTGATATAAGGGAAAGGGAGGAAGTTTGGCACACCGTCAAAATCTATGCTAATATTACAAACTAGCTTCTGCCCGCTACTTCGTTCGCGTAGAATAATTAAAAAACCCGTGATTTTAAAACATTCTTCATTGGTGCTCTGCTTCTATTGCTCTTAGCGTGATGGTTTATAGCCTATAACCTTCCTCAATAAATGGGCTATCTAACACTGAAAAAATTTTCAAATCAGACCAGTAGTTCCTTAGATTAGCGCGTTCAAGCAAACACACAAAGAAACAAACTTATCAGCTTTATACATTATATATATAAGACAAAACTCTCTCACCGACACCATACCCTGACAAAATTTCCGCTTCTATTACGTTCAGAGAAATTACTTTCAGTCTGTTATAAGCTGTTTAAGTAATTTAAGCTTTTTTAACTATCCCACGGGAACTCTTTAATTATTCGGGAAAAAGTAAGCAAGAGTATCCTATATGTTGACCAGAGATATAAGCTATCACCATACAAAATTTCATTTAAATCGGTCAAGTCGTTTCGGAGATTAGCCGGTACAAACAGACAAACAGAGAAACAAAAAAATTGAAAAAAATCTAAATTAGTTCTATTTCACTTCTAACATCCCCGTGACTCGGTTTTTAGCAATTTTTTTTCATTGTACAGAAATTTGACCTCTACAATTTTATTATATGTATAGATAAAAAAGTTTGGATGGATGTTTGTTACTCCTTCACGCCAGAATGGCTAAACGGATCTAGATGAAACTTGGCACAGAGATAGATTACAGTCTGGAATATCACATAAGCTACTTTTTATCCCAGAAAAATGTACAGATCCCGTGACAACATTAACGCGAGCGAAGTAGCGGGCAAAAGTTTGGGAATACTTGAAACATCACTTTAAAAATTCTAAACACATATTGTTGCTACCAAATAACTAAATAGATCTGTCACTAATCATTTCCTGCGGCGTCGTTTATAAATTCAACTTAAACCCAAGTAATGTAAATCCATTCATTTTTTACCTATTCATTCATTCATTTCATATTTCTATGCAATATATTACGCAAAGGAGACTGATACGCTTTCATACATTCTCGGGCCCAGTTAGTAAAATGATGAGAGTGATTTAAAAGGTTTATTTTTATTATATTCATATTTTTTATAATTGTAGTGGGTTTAGTTATTTTCAATGCGTTTATTGTATGATGTGTTTCATATTATTAATTGTTGAAATTCATTCACACAGATTCATTATGATAATAGATAATTTATTTTATTTGTGACCTTATTTTTAATATTTCTCGTCTTCCTGATAGAATTTGGGGTTGGTGTTTTCCATTTTACAATCGAAAAATAAGACGCATTTTTAAGCCATATGCTACAAAACAATCCTGCGCATCAGTGCGTAGAAAACAATTGGGTATTTGACACATATTAAAATATATTATAAAAGAGTATTCATACTTATAAAAGAGTAGGTGTCAAAGTACCTTGTTATCTTATCTTCAATAGTACATTATAGAAATAATTTTAATTATTATTTAAACAATAATCATTGCCTGTTTCATTCGTTAAAATTGTGACGTCATAAGCCAGTATTCTCATACAAAATCAAGGAGACGTTTTGTGCAATGATAAAAAGCGTCCCAGTTGATTTGACTGCCAATGTTGCCATTTGTGTTGCCCAATTAGTTGTATTTTTGTATAATAAAAAGCATATACCTATATTATCACAAAATTTTCACGCATAGTATATAACAAAATAACGAGCGATGGGGCAAGCAATAGGTATATTTTATCGGATTACATGTACGTTATCAACGCTGCGCCGGGCGCACACCGTTCAAGGCCTTTGGGCTTGTCGATGGTTAATTAACACTCTTATAATGGCAACTACAGCCCGACCGTGGCTTCGCCCGTATTCCTGCTGTATATAAAGTGATAATAACACATTTTAATAAAAAAAGCGGTCCCGGCAGTCATTGAAATGAGAATGGTTGGGTGTTTGGGAAGGAATATTGAGAGAAGAAGAGGTGGGACATCACTGTGAACAAAGGACTGTGACAGTGGTCGCCCGTTCTACTTTTGCTGGACGGAGAATGTCCAGCAGGCGATGCCCCCTGGGGATGCTTGTTACGACTAACCCAATGTTACGGGGATGTCGCAAACACAAAAATTACACACAAAATACAGTCATACAGATATTTTTGAAGTGATAACTTCTTATGGGAGGGTGAACCGCTTCGTTACATAACGCGTTACGGACCAGTCTGTCTGGCTTACCTCACATTAGATTATTTTATCAAATGGCTGACTAGACTGGTGTTGCGGGGTTGTGACTGATGTTTTTAAATTATAACTTTTTTTATTGATGAATAACATATTTTAATTCTTATTACCCTAATCCGGACGAAGATAATTCCAAATACACAAATATCATTAAATTTGGTCCGGCCATTCTTGAGTTATAAATGATGTAACGAGCACAACTTTGTTTTATATATAGATATACTCTCACACTCGTAGCGTATTAATTTGCATTAATTTACTTTGATGTGACAACCTTAACTGATTGTGAGCCCTTTGGCTATGGCTTTGTTCTTCGACTGTTGATTGACACACAATAATTCGGAAATTGTTCAGAGTAACGATATTAACTATTTCTACCTACTCAGTGTGCGTGTTTTATATATGCTACTGGCATACGCCCGCGTCTTCGTCCGTGAATGAATTTAAATTCCCACGGGGTTCCCGGAACACTAAGTACCGCGCCATTTTAAAAAGAATTTTAGCTATCGTTTTAGTAAAAATGATGTCGAAATAAGTTAATTTTTATGCACACGAAAAATTAAAAACCGCTAACGAGAAAATTCCTGCGAGATTCCCGGAATTAAAAATATCACACTTTGTTATATTAAATTTTCTATCGGTCAGTGAGAAAATCAGATTGGAATTCATTTTGTTTCAATCTGGCCATTTTAAGTTATTCCCAGAAAAATTCCCGCGGGATTCTTAGGATAAAAAGTAGCGCAGCATTCGATGATCGACAGCAAAATCTAAGAATTTGCTGTCGGTCATCGAATACGGCATCGAAATCAGTCAAGTAGTTTTTACGTGAACCCCGACCAAACAGACAAGAATATTAAAAAAGTTGCATCGTGTTCTCCATCGCTTATATAGTCTATTCCAGTCGTTTTTCTTTAAATAACTTCAATGTACAGACACGGCACATATAGAATTTTATCATATATTGAAGTGATAACTTATTATGGGAGGGTAAACCTCTTCGTTACGTAACGCGTTACAGCGCCAGTCTGTCTGGCTTCCCTTTCTCTCACGCATACGGCAGCAGTAGGCAGGCTCCTCCTCTCTCACTCTCACCCACAGCGCTAGCCGTATTTCGGTAATTAGAATAAATAATGATACTAATACAACATGCACATTCTAATGTACGTACATATTCAAGAATTGTAGCTAAGAATAAAATATATTTTACAAACAATAAAAGATTTTATTAATAAATAACCTTTCCTTACATTATCATATTAATATAAGTACATAAAATTTAAGTAATAACCTAAGCTTTTCTCAAGTTAAACAATTTCAATATTAAATAGTTCAACTTAGATTACTTTAAGTTATCACTCACGCACACTCCTTTTTTTTATGCCTTCCATATTTATTATTCAAAAATTAGGCTACTCTATTAGTCCAAAAAGTTTCGATGGAACACTTCCTCGTGTTATACTATAGTGATAGTGGCCTGTATTGGTAGAGATTTTTGAATCTCATCCCCACGCAGAACCTCCACTAAACTCGAGACCCGACGTCCCCCTAAAGCGGTTTAGGCTACAGCACACAAAGACAAAATGCACGGCGTTGGTTCCAGGATAAAGTTGACACTTTCTTACAATTATATGGTCAAGTTCTTAGCACAGCTAGCAATGAGAGTTAGTTGTGAAAATATAAAGAAAAGATGAGCACACGGCACGATATATATGTGGTCAAACGTTGAGTGGTTACTCTTTCAAAATGACTGCCTGCTGCAGAAATAAGGGTAGATAACAAAAATAATAGAGCGATGTTTTACCTACTTTATTCTAAGCAGGGGTCAGACATAAAAATACTCTTACAAAAATGGTTTTCCTACTCTTTGCTAAACAGCTCCATATACATATCTAATTAAGATATGACAAGTATTCATGTGATTAGTTCCTGTTTAGATAACTACGTCCGAAAATAATATTGTAATTAACAATCGTTTACACAAACAAATTGCCTTTTTTTATTGCATGAGTTCAGCAGACCGACAGACAGAAATCGGTTACCATCGGCTATGGATATTTGCAACACCTAAGGCTACAAATGCGCTGCTGCTCTCTTAAGGGGGACTGGAATCTGGTCGTTAATGCCGGAACACAACTCGAGGTTGTTGTGGCGGCATACTCAAGACCAGACCCATCCAAGTCGGTCAAATACCCTACCACCTAGCTGTTTTGTCGCCTCTTACGACAGGCTGTTGTATTATCCGTGCAGGAACGGAGAAAGAATACAATTTCCTGCGGCCGGGCGACCTGTCGTAAGAGGCGACAAAACAACTCACAGCCAGGTGGTAGGGCATTTGCCCGACTGGATGGCTACCACCCCTGGTCTACAGTATGTCGCCATAACAACCGTGAGTTGTGTTCCGGCATTAGTGACCAGGTTCCAGTCTCCCTTAAGAGAGCAGCAGCGCATTGTAGCACCTTTGGTGTTGCAAATGTCAATAGGCGATAGTAACCGCTTTCCATCAAGTGAGTCGTCTGCCTGTCTGCTGAACTCCTGCAATAAAAATAAAAAAAAGCTGCCCGGCCGCAGGAAATTGTATTCTTTCTCCTCCGTTCATATACGGATAAAGGCCTTCATGGGGTTGTAATCTTAAAGTATTAAAGCAAACTGTAACAAAATTGACCGTTAACTATAAGCAAAACTGAATATATAGCAAACTATAAAACTAAATCAATACAGAAAGCTTAAGTAGCATGTGTTTAAAGATAATTTGAATATGGTTTCGGGTTCGTGCGGTGTGCGGATACGCGCTGAGTCCGAGCGACCGCTGACACGGCCCGCTCCTGACTAATGCCCCGCATTAATAACCCTCGTAATTAATTGTTTGCATGTCCGCCAAAGAAACGTCCCATCCCGTGAATACCCCTGTATAATTAAAATTAACGAACAGGGCCAACACTTCACACGTTTGACACGAAACAAAACAACTGCTTCACAGGAGACTGTGTTCTTTTGTTACTAATTTAATTATAAATATACCTACATGTTCCTGCTCTATCTGAGATTATGTTAATTAATGTGGCCAAACGCGTCTTGTTTATAGCTTCAAAAATAACTCCATTAATGATAAGCTATATTACTGTATATACATACGTTATCAGAATTCTGTCAATATTTAACGTAATTAACAATTAATAACAAAATCCCATTGCAAATAACGCATTCACACGCGGTTACATTTCCCTGAAACGGCCAGTAACAGTGACATTATACCAAATGGAGCAGGGGTCAATACTAAATACCGTATAATTTTAAACTGTGATATAAAGTAAGTTTTATTTATATTAAAGCTAAGTCCGTTAAAAATAATACAATCACTTTTAATAAATTGCCTTTTAAGATACAATATCAACCAATAAACGTCTCAAAAGGAAAATGAACATTATTTCTGCTACGCTTGTTCTATTTGTTACACTTATGCAGATTTCACACATTCTTGCTCTATCAACACATGCTCATAAGCTGTATAAAAGAACACAGGTGACTCATTACGGCTTTCATTTCAAATTCGTGTATTCCGTTACGATTTTACACGCTTCGAGTGCTTCATTAATAATTAAATAGACAGGAAAACGATATAATAAATATGTAAAACAAGATCAAGGTAATTCTGTCCACTCAATATTCGGAAACTCGCATTGGCTCCATGGAAGCGCTCTCGAGCGGTATGGATCGTAAAATATACGACACTTCAATATATATGGGTAAAAGCCCGTTTACTGCCCACTTAGAAAAAAATGTTGGCTTAATTCAGCACGTCGTTTTCCCTTCCTCTCCCTCCCCATAAATACAAGTGAACGATTCATGCGATTTGATGGCGGAACACTCGAACGAGAAAAGTCTTCGACTGCATAATTAGCTTTTACCTCAGTCTACCTGCTTTTATTTTTATTTTATACACAAAAGAGTAAAATCAAAATCTTTCGATGTCTATTCATGATTTCGTCAGCATATTTTCTATAGCAGTCAGATGTTTTCAGAAGGGACTCCCATTTCTATTATCATTAGCATAATTTGAAACGGAATCGTTATTTCTTTGATACTCTCTCATTTCTATGTAAATTGTGTAATCTTAAAGCTTTTAAATCAAGATTATTTTTATTAGTGTTTTAATATTAATTGCTTAAGAAAGCTGAGATTATATCTTCTTATTTGTATTCGTAAGGGTACTCTTGATGTTTCGTAGTGTACGACGCGTTGACGAACTATCGTAAGGGTTTTTAGTTGTATAGGAAAGTTTGGTGGTTTTCGGCACACGTCATCGATTTCCTGCCGAGGTGCCAATCTGGACATCGGAAGAAAGGGTGTGGGCTGCGGTGGCACACAAAGGGCGATCACATATTCGTACTCGCCGCTCTGCAAAAATACTGAGGTTGTGAACTGTGGACATCGCTACACACCACATTTTCCATGTACCGTCTGCAAATCTCACACATATTTTAAATGAAATAAAACAGTATTTTGTTCCGTTCTGAATTTCGGAAAGCTATTTATTACTTGACAGAAGACAGTACTGTTAAAATATGCGATATGACAGTACAGTTTAAGAAAGATAGAATTTTAAAACTTCTTTATAAGTTGTAGATACTTAGAAAAAATATTGAAATAGGCTTTTTTTACTTTCAATGATGCAACATTAAAAGCTAACAGCTTATTTTTTTAATTTTTTTTAACTTATTTTTCAATATGTATTATTTTGTAGGAATGGTATGCCTGGCTTTATATATATGATTTTTGCTCGAGAAACGTCAAGAATGCGTCGCACACTCATCCTTTCCCAGCAGAGTCCAGTATAGATAAATCGTAGTGCACTCTTAGCCTTAGAGACAGACCTACACGCACCTTATACTAGTTGCCATATGCGTATGCCAGCACTCACAGGTGTACAGTATGGGAGTGCTACAGGAAAGGTCATGTCACTTGGTATCAAATCTTTTCTTTTTGAATAACAATTGTTAATCCCGGCTGATATTGAACTTTGCTATCCTGCTCAATTAACTGATGTAGTCATAAAACTAAATTATAAAATCACAGGTAGGTACCTGTTGTATTTATAGAATACATATACAAATATATATTCATATACAAATAAATATAGTCATGTAAATATTATTTCTTTTTTTTCTAGCTGTACAGGCAAGCGATCGGTAGCAGGACTTAAAAGCCTCAGTATAAAGGGAAACACATCCGGTCCCAAAGCTATTGTTGCCGTCGCGGAGGCAACCTCACTCCTCGTCGAGACGCGGCGCCTTAAATGCCCGACTCGATCTACGATCTACTACTTACGAAACACACCTGTACTTATATAAGTTAGTATATATTAAATAATTGTTTTTCAGTGAACCAAAACAATCTGACTCATTACAATGGTTTTGTGCACAATAAAAGGCTATATTGTTCGACATAAAAAGCACCTAAAAAAATTAAACATAATAAACAAACAAAACTCAATTAAATAAACATCACATGTTTTTCGTCCATTGAACATGAACCAGTCCATGTATTTACAAAACTCATATAAGTACAAATTCATTTCAAAGGAATTTCTAAACAACGGGATCCCGAGTTCCCAATGGTATTCCAACAAAGCCTGGAAGTTGTAGAGGTATTCGAAATTGTTTACAAAATTCAATCCTAAAGCTTCGAGCCAGATTAAATCTAATTTCAACTTGAAGGTAAGTCTGAAATAAGTCTTCATAAAACCGGAACCCTTTGATTTAACCCTTCCCGAAGTTGGGCCTCCTGATTGCCCCAAAGTTAGTCCCGCTCGTATTTCGCGCACTCTTTTTCGACGGGAAAAACAAATCGAAAACAAGCGAGTAAGTAATGGCTTAAAAGTGACTTCTGGGATCCACTGTGGCCTCGAGTTGTCGCCGACTCGAGGGGGTTAGCGGGAATCCAATCGACTCGTCGAGTCTTCGCATAGCGATTACGGAACGAAACATTTGTAATCAGTCGCTTATTTTCGGATTACTTTCATGTCTGCCTGTTGGAGTGCCAAGGGTTGTCTCTCTTACATATAAACTTTTATATCACCGGTACGAACAAATTAA
Organism: Dendrolimus pini; assembly: GCA_949752895.1. NCBI lineage: Eukaryota > Metazoa > Arthropoda > Insecta > Lepidoptera > Lasiocampidae > Dendrolimus > Dendrolimus pini. The sequence goes on along the minus strand of OX457126.1, from coordinate 14,468,175 downwards.
AACTGTCATGTGTAAATTACTTTCATACGTTTTTTATTAAATAAATCTTATAGTCACTTTTATCTGACATACTGTTATGTGATATAAGTTTTCAAATCAACAAATTTTAAAGGGCTTACACATTTGTAAGTTACTGTTATCGTAACAAATTAATTACAGGAGAGCTTTTGAGCCAATTACACTGACATCCAAACGAGTAAATATAAAAAAACAGCGGTTAAGGACATTATCCGGGAATCAAACCCGGAACCTCTGTGATCTAGCGAACCATGCGAAACAATAATAAGGCCTTTAGGTCACATTGGTTAATAAATAATAATAGCTTGATACGCTGAAAATAACTCCGAAACTCCGCTTGAGATATGGCCCGGAGCGACGTTCATTTTTGTAACGCTTCATTAGTACCCGAAGTTTTAAGTAGTTCCAAGTAACGTTCCAGCTTCGTATTTCCTCAAAACAAAATACACATAAAAAGTAGGCAGCCCACCTTTGCAGTACGTCGAGACCTACCTATGCGAAAATAACAGTTTTTATTTCTTTGTAACACTCTGAAAAAAGTTTTATATAAAACATTTTTATTAGGCGAGTAAATGTATTTTTGAAAGGGCGTTGTCGAAGTAAGTGCGGTCTTTTATAACGTTGACAGTTTTAACTTTACAATAAATATATTGAAAATTCTGTTTACATCCCATATAATAATTGATATAAGACTAATTATGTGGGAAACGTCATCGAAATGTCTTGCCATGTCGCCTCCGCCAAGTCCCGGTCGAAGGGGAAGGCCCAAGAAATATTGGTTTGACCATTTGAAGGACGACATGCGTACCAATGGTCTCAAAACGGGGGATGCCGAAGACCGCACGAAGTGGAGAAGAGAAACTAGAAAAGCTCAGCATCGGCGTCGGAGCGAACACATTCCGAACGCAAACTGAATTAAACTCTCAGATGATGATGATAACTTAAATATTTTACCTTTGCCCTAAAACCTTTAATTAAGACTAGCCGATCCGTGCCCACTTCGCTGGGTATCAGAAGAAAAATTAAAAAATACTTATTATTAATCACAATCAAATATATCCTATGTCACTCAGGAATAATATAGCTTTTGCACTGGTGAAAGAATTTTTAAAATCGGAATTTTTAAACGTCACAAACTTACAAACTTTACCTCTTTATAATATTAAAGTATAGATTAGCTACAATACTTTTTAACCGCCTTCGAAAAAAGGAGGAGGCTCTCAATTCGTCGGGATCTTTTTTTTTGTTGCTTTTTTTATGTATGTTCGCCGATTACTCCGTGATTTATGATCCGATTTACGTGATTTTTTTTTGTTCAACGCGGAATAGCTTCCAATTGGTCCCCTAAAAATTTTACATAGTTTGGCCCAGTAGTTTTCATTTTATGAACATTTTTCATGGAAATAATTTTCACTCCGTTCCATATGTACACCGATTACTCTGAGATTTATGATTCGATTTACGTGATTCTTTTTTTGTTCGACGCGGAATAGCTGCCATGTGGTCCCGTAAAAATTTGACATAGTTTGGCCCAGTAGTTTTCATTTTACGAACATTTTTTTGTTCCCGGTTCTTGGGACCTATATTTTTAAGAAGCCCGGCACCATTCGTAGGTCCACCGATACATAGCTAGACACTAAAAAGTAACAAATAAAAAATAAAAACTTCGTTTAAAAAAACCGACTTCAAAAACTAAAATGTATAAAATAACTTATTTCTAAAGCTATTATTATTAATATATATTATCTAAAAGATCTTGAAGTCGGTGCAAAGTAAAACATAAAAATTACTATATTTTGAAAATTACTAAGCACCGACTTTAAGATGTTTTAGATAATATATATTAATAATAATAGCTTTAGAAATAAGTTATTTTATACATTTTAGTTTTTTAGTTTTTGAAGTCGGTTTTTTTAGACGAAGTTTTTATTTTTTACGAATATCATAAATATCTATTATAAACTCACTTATTCATAACAATGTTGTTACACATAAAGGATTTGTATGTACTGATTATTAATAAATTTGTATTTAACAAAGTGTTGTAAATTATATTCTTCATTTCTATATGCTTTGATGCAAAATAAAGAATTATCGGTCTATTGCTTCTTTTAATTGAACGTGTAGGTAAATTAGCTTCGAGACGTTTTTGCGTTTGTTTTTGTAGCATTTGTATTATATTCGCAGGACTTCTAAACCTAAAGTTTAAATTTCCTTTAGTACCTGCCAATAAAAATACATAACAAGTATTAGTTTACTTATTATGTGCTGACAGTTTCAACACTACGACAAACGCAAAAAATCTCGAAGCTTATTTATCTGTACAATGTTCTAAGCACCGGAGTTACGAATCTAAACCGGTAGTTGACTACTGAAGACGCCGGAAGCGGAAGGGATTCAGAAATTGACGCCGGCGTCCCGCAGCGACACGAACTACCCGCAGTGATGGAAGATTTTCTGCAACAGTCAACAGAAATATAAAAAAATAAAAACTTCGTTTAAAAAAACCGACTTCAAAAACTAAAAAACTAAAATGTATAAAATAACTTATTTCTAAAGCTATTATTATTAATATATATTATCTAAAACATCTTAAAGTCGGTTCTTAGTAATTTTCAAAATATAGTAATTTTTATGTTTTGCTTTGCACCGACTTCAAGATGTTTTAGATAATATATATTAATAATAATAGCTTTAGAAATAAGTTATTTTATACATTTTAGTTTTTTAGTTTTTGAAGTCGGTTTTTTAAACGAAGTTTTTTTTTATTTGTTACTTTTTAGTGTCTAGCTATGTATGGGTGGACCTACGAATGGTGCCGCGCTTCTTAAAAAATATAGGTCCCAAGAACCGGGAACAAAAAATTTAAAAACTTCGTTTAAAAAAACCGACTTCAAAAACTAAAAAACTAAAATGTATAAAATAACTTATTTCTAAAGCTATTATTATTAATATATATTATCTAACACATCTTAAAGTCGGTGCTAAGTAATTTTCAAAATATAGTAATTTTTATGTTTTGCTTTGCACCGACTTCAAGATGTGTTAGATAATATATATTAATAATAATAGCTTTAGAAATAAGTTATTTTATACATTTTAGTTTTTTAGTTTTTGAAGTCGGTTTTTTTAAACGAAGTTTTTAAATTTTATTTGTTACTTTTTAGTGTCTAGCTATGTATGGGTGGACCTACAAATGGTGCCGCGCTTCTTAAAAAATATAGGTCCTAAGAACCCGGAACAAAAAATTTTTCGTAAAATGAAAACTACTGGGCCAAACTATGTCAAATTTTTAGGGGACCACATGGCAGCTATTCCGCGTCGAACAAAAAAAGAATCACGTAAATCGAATCATAAATCTCAGAGTAATTGGTGTACATATGGAACGGAGTGAAAATTATTTTCATGAAAAATGTTCATAAAATGAAAACTACTAGGCCAAACTATGTCAAATTTTTAGGGGACCACATGGCAGCTATTCTGCGTCGAACAAAAAAAGAATCACGTAAATCGGATCATAAATAACGGAGTAATCGGCGAACATATGGAACGGAGTGAAAATTATTTCCATGAAAAATGTCCATAAAATGAAAACTACTGGGCCAAACTATGTAAAATTTTTAGGGGACCAATTGGAAGCTATTCCGCGTCGAACAAAAAAAGAATCACGTAAATCGGATCATAAATGACGGAGTAATCGGCGAACATACATAAAAAAAGGAACAAAAAAAAAAAAAAAAGATTCCTACGAATTGAGAACCTCCTTCTTTTTTCGAAGTCGGTTAAAAAATGTTCGTAAAATGAAAACTGCTGGGCCAAACTATGACAATTTTTTAGGGGACCACATGGCAGCTATTCCGCGTCGAACAAAAAAAGAATCACGTAAATCGAATCATAAATCTCAGAGTAATCGGTGTACATATGGAACGGAGTGAAAATATTTTCATGAAAAATGTTCATAAAATGAAAACTACTGGGCCAAACTATGTAAAATTTTTAGGGGACCAATTAGAAGCTATTCCGCGTCGAACAAAAAAAGAATCACGTAAATCGGATCATAAATCACGGAGTAATCGGCGAACATACATTAAAAAAAAAGCAAAACAAAAAAAAAAGATCCCGACGAATTGAGAACCTCCTCCTTTTTTCGAAGTCGGTTAAAAACGGTCTCTGTTATCTTAGTGTTCACACTCGTATATTAAATAGATATGAACATTTTTAAAATAAGTACACATTGAAGAAAGTAATGTTTCTAATTTTTTTGTAATTATAGTTTCGTGTAGTATATTTTAACTGAAATAATAAACTTTATCATAACAAACAATAAAATAAATTGTCAAGAAATAGACGATCTCATTGAGAAATGATTATTTGAATATATTGACAGATAAAGCAAATTATGCCCTGAACGCAGCAACGGTCTCAATCTCTGCCCGACCTTTACGGAATTTACATATAATATAGCTTTCAAGACCACGGGCCATAAAAATTGCTCGGACATTTGGGGGGCTTGTGTGGGGGCCATGGGAAGGCCAACACGTAGAGGCCCTTTGACAAATTTAATGTAAATGTGGTGTGACACTGACCGGTGATTATCCCCGTATACACCATATAATAATGCACCCAAGGACAAGCCCCGGCCAGTATAGGACTATTGTGGAAAATGAAAACAAAAATACCTATTGGGGTGAACTGCTAGTGGTACTAGGGGTGTGGGAATATGGGGACTATGGCGTCTGCCCGTCGCAATGTTCAGGGAACATGGAAAAATAGGCAGACGGTGACTCACGCCACTCCCTGCATGAGCCCCAAAAATGCCATAGAAGATAGGGGCAACATGGGTGTGAGTGGCTAAGGGGTGTAGAGAGGTGGGCTGCAGGTTCACCGAAGCTACTTCTGACGTGATGCTATTTATCACTTCCACCCCTGGAATGTGAGTCTTAGCTCTAGCGATCTCCACTCCGTGCCGGCTAGCTTAGGCAAGCACGGAGGCGGGGGCCTTGCCTTGGCCCCCGGAGTCAAGCACGAGGTGTCGCTACTCACCTAAGGCTTCGCCACAAAGCCCCCCTGCGGGTAATATACCTTACTATTAACATACATTTATTGACACATCGACCTATATTGGGTTGGTTAGTTTCACCGCGGGTTCAATTATAATCCTCCAATCCTTGGTTCCATAGCCGATTGCACCTCTTACAGTTTCAGGAATAAAAATATATAAATTGCTTGTGTTTAAAGATCATATAATTTTTTGTTAGGTGCAGTATTAACAATGCAAAGAGAAGAACAAACAAATGAATTCCTACAAGTGAATATCATAAATTATTATTGAAATTCTACGTGTTTGTTTTATTCACATTCACATCAATTATTACATTCAGAATAATTTTTAAAACATAAATGTAAAATGAAAAACTTGCATCACATTACGTGTATGGCGGTGAACCCTAATTTTTCGGACCTCTGTTGTGTATCTGCAGCTAAAATACTCCTTTTTGCCAAATTTTAGTCATATAGCTTTTGATAAAATGATTATGAAATGCATAAAAGGACATAAGAATTTTATAAGGTTTCCAGTTCAAAGAAACTACAGAACCCTAAAACAAAACATAGTATTACACATGTACTGTTTTAGTAGAAGATAAGAATAGCGCTGCGACTTGACTTTCATTTTCCACAAAGTAATTTATAGATACTTTCTTTCAAATCTATTTTAAGTTTACATCAGCCTTAAAACTACAACTTTACGTATAAAATCGTTTGAATAAATCAAACTATTTTCGCTGAATCTAGCCTTGCGTTATTAAATCGAAAATGTTATGTCCTCAATAGCTTTACCCACACACATTTGCTAAGTCCTATATTGTGGCACAGTTTATTAAGTTTAAGCGTAATTATTTTCGAATACCTAAGTTTAATTATTTCATAGCTGTCAATATTTACAATTTTCGATAGTGGCCAATAATAGTCGGTGATAAAATCAGCCAAGTAGGTTTTGAGTCTACGAACAGTGTACAGTTTCTTACAGTTGTCGTACGTCGGCTGTTCTTCCTAGTACGCCTGATTTACACTTTTTTTCTCTTTATCTTGAAGGGACTTTTATTTACAAAAATAGGTCAGTCCCATTGTACCTTATGGTTAAAAATATCAAATTATTTCACTTAAATCTATCAACATTTGTTTGGATGTACTCGATTTTGTCTGACAGAATACTATTAAATATTCCTATATCAAACCTACAAAAATTAGCGCCCTTCATTACTTTAATCCTCGTGTACAAAAGACGTTTTGTCTTGACCATGTTTTTACACCAAAGTACAGTTTTATTAACTAAAATAACTAAGACCTACAATTATAGTATTAGAGAGTCGCTTTCCACTCGTAACTTGGGAAGTTGTTCGGGCGATCAGTGATCCCACCGGACCTCCATACCCGGGGTAGCACTTAAAACTGCCGTTAAAAGGGGCCCCGTTCAAAAGCGCTGTATAAATAACGCAGCCAACAGCGTTTACATTACACACGATATTTACGATATTCTTTCATTTCCATTTGCCTTTTCAATCCAGTTACTCTTTATAGATTTAAATTGGTGATTAGCTTCTAATCCAGTCTTTGAGTAACGATCTCCTTTGCTGCTTTTGTATCAAGTATACAAATATGTAAATAAAACTGCTATATTCTAAGATATGTAACCAAAATACGAGTATGTATATTTTGGCCCTGTGGGGTTCAAGATGCAACTAACATTAAAACTATATATTTAAGCAAAAACTGAGGCTTTCCACGGGGTTCACTTATGTAAACTTTAGATCCAAATCATGCGGAAACTATCCCATTTTTCAGAATAAAATTATCTATGTTCTTTTTCATCATTGAGAATACATACCGAATACGAATAACAAACATCCAAATAAATTCTACTGCCTCATTTTCAAAGAAGCGAACAGTAGGGCTATCCGTCACGCTGGTTCACGGTGGATTGTCTGATTACACATCAGTTATTTTGCGGATTTATTCAAGTTTTATTTCACCATCAGTACGTGACAATTGAATTAATAATGAAATTATGATAAACAATTCTCGTTCTCGCTATTTTTAAGAAGCCTATAAACCTTGTATTACTATTGATAAGACAGTATTTTTCTGCATCAAATTTTAAGAGAAGAATGACTTATTTTTTAGTTTTCAAATTGGACAAGTACATTTACAATCTACCCGTAAAACTTCAAGTTAAAATTTGGTTGCGATTCATTTTGTCACTTGTCCGTTGCGATTCATTTTTCCACTTGTACGTTGCGATTCGTTATTCCACTTATCCGTTGCGATTCATTTTTCCACTTGTCAGTTGCCATTCGTTTTTCCACTTGTCCGTTTCGATTCATTTTTCAACTTGTCCGTTGAAGTTTCACTTCTAATATGTGTCCCAGCACACATTTTTATATTTTACTGGGTTATTGTCATTCTTAGCATATTTCTCCCAGATGTGAGCCAATGGAACTAGTTGGATTTCATTAACCATAACTTGTATTAATAAAGCGTATGAGTATTCTTCTGCTGTATAGCAGACTAATAACATTAGTAGGTACAATTTCCCACTTGAAATACTACACATATCCTAAAGTACAAAGAGTCAAAGAGATAAAAATAGTGTTTGCAACATATGTGCAGGAGACACCATCGGTGTCGTGGGTCGTCGGCACTTCGGCTCGTTTTAGTTGTGTCCAACAAACTCGTTAAAAGTTGGTGAAACATCGGAAGCAACGTTACTCGAGACACTTGCGAGTCGAGACGTTAAGTAGGAAAGTATAACATGACAATAATATGAAACATTTTGTTGCCAGACAACACTAACTTTAAGATGTTTAAGCTGATACCCACACGTGGCCTGTCCACAGAACACAATTTTAACTTATTGCAATTTTTCTTTTATGCGGATTTTCCCCTTTACCCCTATTTGATTTATTTGATTCTGGTGAAAACCAGTCGTGGTATTCTTAAGAAGGTCTTCTTTAAATAAAAAGGAGGATTTTGCGGATAAACAGACAGACAGACCCGGAAAGCGATTTTGTTTTATACTAATAAAACAATGTCGCTTTCCGTGTCTGTCTGTTTTTGCGCCAACTCCTCCTAAACCACACAGAGATTTTTAAACGGTTTTCACCATTAGTTACATAATTTTTCACCAAAGGTTTTTATATATTTCTAGAGTTTATCCCGCGGCTGCGCCGACGGTCAACCGCTGGTGCGCGCCTATTGTTTAAAGAGCAGACCTTAATAGAGGTTACATTTTATTAAATTTTTATGTTAGTACTATTTGCCCACGGAAGATTCACTTTGTTTTATATCTCAATCTATACCATCCCTCGTGTATCGGTAAACTGCATAAATGACAAAACTTGACAAAATGGACGAAAAGACACAATCACAAAAATTATCCTACTTTCCGGGCCAACTTTTCCATAAATCTATCCCTTTTTCCTGGATGAAAGGTATCTTATGTCCATCTTAGATATTGAACTTACATGTATGTATATTAAATAACAGCCAAACAGAAAAATATACTTTTATCCCGCAAACTATTCCATTTTTTGGAATAAAAACTATCCTATGATCAAAAATATCATCGGCAGCAAATATACTGAGCCAAATCGGTCCAGTAGTTTTTCCAAGAAAGCGTAACAGACAGACACAGTGACTTTCGCATTTATAATATTAATGGGGATGATAAACCTAATTGTGTTTTAAATAAAATATAAAAACTTCGTCTAAAAAACCGACTTCAAAAACTAAAAAACTAAAATGTACAAAATAACTTATTTCTAAAGCTATTATTATTATCTAAAACATCTTAAAGTCGGTGCTTAGTAATTTTCAAAATATTATAGTAATTTTTATGATTTACTTTGCACCGACTTCAAGATGTTTTAGATATAGGAAAATATAGGTCCCAAGAAACGAGAACAAAAAAATGTTCGTAAGATGTAAACTACTCAGCCAAACTATGTCAAATTTTTAGGGGATCACATGGCAGCTATTCCGCGTCGAACAAAAAAAGAATCACGTAAATCGAATTATAAATCTCAGAGTAATCGGTGTACATATGGAAAGAAAAGGAAATTTTCTTCATAAAAAATGTTCATAAAATGAAAACTACTGGGCCAAACTATGTAAATTTTTTTAGGGGACCAATTGGAAGCTATTTCGCGTCGAACAAAAAAAGAATCACGTAAATCGGATCATAAATCACGGAGTAATCGGCGAACATACATAAAAAAAAAAAAAGATCCCGACGAATTGAGAACCTCCTTTTTCGAAGTCGGTTAAAAAGTAAGTAAAATAGAGCTTTTTTCCTAGCGTCCGCCTCACGGCATGGCCGCTGCAAAAACTCTAGTAATACTTCTTCTCCATGGTAATCTATAATATTGTTACGTGCGAACGAGGGTGCGCACTTATAAGGAATCACCAGTTTTGTAAGTTTAGTTACAGCTACTGCTTTTATTGACTTCCACAGCCGTGCGATACCTCTCCGTAGGGTTGCCCCTATACGCACGACTAACGATGAACTGTCCCGATGATATGACTTCTCACTCGCAATACCGTCGCCGATATTGCGTAGACCACCTCCTGCTACTGCAGTGCTCACCTCCGATATTACCGCGTGTAGCTCACTTCTAGTTCTTCTCTCGATCTACGTTACACTCCTCCTTCACTTAACTGTCCACTAAACTTGTCACTAAATTCACCATTTAACTCGTCACTGTCTTCTATTAAATTTCTCTTCCAACTCTTCCGTATTGCGCTTGTCGCTTCGCTGTTTTGAACTGAACTCAACTCTAAACCGGATACGGTAAGCGCGCCTTACGCTGCTTACCCGGAAGAACCTTCTGGAAACCATAATTTCGATCTTCTTTTCGTTATTCTTTTATTTATTATCTGTCCCTTTCTAAACATCTATCTATCTCTGTCTTTTCCTTCCCGAACTTTTAATTCTAGAACTTTCGTTCATCGTCTATCCCTTTCTCGCTTCGCTGTTTTGAACTGAACTCAACTCTAAACCGGATACGGTAAGCGTGCCTTACGCTGCTTACCCGGAAGAACCTTCTGGAAACCATAATTTCGATCTTCTTTTCGTTATTCTTTTATTTATTATCTGTCCCTTTCTAAACATCTATCTATCTCTGTCTTTTCCTTCCCGAACTTTTAATTCTAGAACTTTCGTTCATCGTCTATCCCTTTCTCGCTTCGCTGTTTTGAACTGAACTCAACTCTAAACCGGATACGGTAAGCGCGCCTTACGCTGCTTACCCGGAAGAACCTTCTGGAAACCATAATTTCGATCTTCTTTTCGTTATTCTTTTATTTATTATCTGTCCCTTTCTAAACATCTATCTATCTCTGTCTTTTCCTTCCCGAACTTTTAATTCTAGAACTTTCGTTCATCGTCTATCCCTTTCTCGCTTCGCTGTTTTGAACTGAACTCAACTCTAAACCGGATACGGTAAGCGTGCCTTACGCTGCTTACCCGGAAGAACCTTCTGGAAACCATAATTTCGATCTTCTTTTCGTTATTCTTTTATTTATTATCTGTCCCTTTCTAAACATCTATCTATCTCTGTCTTCCTTCCCGAACTTTTAATTCTAGAACTTTCGTTCATCGTCTATCCCTTTCTAAAATATATCCGTCCTTGTCTTTTCCTTCCAGAATCTTCCTAAAGGTTTTGAGACCGGCTTACGCTGCCAGAAAGTTCTACCCTCGGTCGCCACAATATTATAAAATTCTAAAAATGTTGTGTCTGTGCATTGAAGCTATAAAAAAAACTGTACACGATGGAGAACACGATGCAATTTTTTTAGATTTCCAGTACATATATAAAAATAAAAAGTTTTGCTTAAAAATAGACAATAGTAATTGATAGCTTATAAGCAAAATTTGGGTGTTTCTATGTAATCAATTATCTAATATTTAACAAATGCAACTTTTCAGCTATCACAAGAACTGCTTTGATTGGCTTCAAAGACCAATTCCGCTAAGGCTAACAAATGAAGTTATCAACACGTAGTCAAATATGGCTTAAAGGTCCAACCAAACAGTCTAAAAAAGGCGAATAGGTATGTGTATACAAATGTAAAGTAACCAGCCATGGGTATGAAACTATGAAATTAGATTTATGTAGCACAATAATAGTCGGGTTGATGAATAATTTTTATCCCGAAAAAATGAATAATTTCATGAGATACTGCTCTAAAGTTTACCTAGGCGAATCTTCAGTACAAAGCTCTAGTATTCCTATAATTACAAACATACTGAGGCTGGCTAACTGCTTCGTAATATAACGTTAAGAGGATTTCCAACGTTGTAAATTATGTGCACGAAATATTTACGAGACAGGCTTTAGCGAGACCCGGCATAACTACTATGTGCATTTATTGCACTGCATGCTTGTTTCAAAAATGCGACAACGGGGAAACCATATCCCAGCATTAACAACCCGCTGTCAACTATTAGGCTTTTGCCACTGGAGCATGTAATTTTTAGCGAATTTTCCGCCTGTTTACTTTGCCAGAATATTTCTACAGCGGCTATATCCAGATCTGTATCAACGTGTCGATGTGATTTGTTGTTAATTATTGATAATGATCCAGGTAGTTTTTTACGTAGCGTCGAACACCGCGAAGTTTTTATTAAACAAAGCACAACATCTGGTAGTTTTTAAGATACGAATGACATCCTAGACCGCATCATAACGTAATAACAGGTAAAATAGCAGCCGAAATCACGAGCGTCCAAAAAAACCTAAACTTTCGCTGAATTTTATATTTTGTTTATCTACATAGTTATTTATCTAATGCGACCGTTGATGTTAAGACGTACACAATAGACAAAAGAAGAAACACGTAGGTAATATCAATGTACCCGCATAGCCAATAACTAACATCGACACATTTTTTTTTATTGCATGAGATCAGCAGACAGGCCGACGGCCCACTTGAGGGAAAGCGGTTACCGTGGCCTATGGACATTTTCAACACCAAAGGTGCTACAAATGCGCCGCTGCTCTCTTAAGGCAGACCAGAACCTGGCCACTAATGCCGGAATGCAAGTCAAGATTGTTATGGCGGCATACTCTAGCTAGACCAGGGGTGGTAGCCATCCAGTCGGGCAAACACCCTACCTGGCTGTGGATTCTTTTATCGCCTCTTACGACAGGCCGCGCTGCAGCAGGAAATTGTATTCTTTCTCCGTTCATGCACGGATACGTAATTCCTAGTCTAGGGCCATCTGGATGAAATCTCTTTTTAACAATAATGCCGAGTTTTGTTACAGCCTTTCAATCTAGTTCTTTTCCTATTGCGTCTATGTTTTGTTGTATAAATAAATATTATTTATCTAAATTATCTGATTCTACAATCTTGTAATTTATTATTTTATTTATTAAATAAGTTTACATACTTTTTATCTCGATATACGATTATGCACTCTGAAATTATTAAACAAGCTTTTAAAAAATCTTCAATGCGAAACCAACGAAAATTGGTCTGCATGCCAAAATAAAATATTAGATTTCTTTGTATGTACACTGTCCGTAGAGAATCCACTGCAGAAATTCGGTCAGTGCAAAAAGGTTTTGCAAAAAGATTCGGCTAACCGCCGAGCGTTAATAAATTCTTCTAATTTGTGGAGGCGAAATTGCAAAATTCGGATAGGTCCACTATAAATAAATGAGTCATAAGTTATTACGCTATTTGCGGGATCTTTTAGCAACGCTGTTTTCTAGGTTGCTTTTATACAGCAATAATTGATACTTTTTCTGATACGTTTTTTTATTTAAAAATGAACAGCAATATTTTCATTTCAAAATGCTGTCAAAGTAGTTAAAATTGTTTAATTGGGGGCGAGGCCTCATCTGGGATAATGTTAGGTATGGTGTAGCCTTACAGTAGCTAAATGCGTCTTATTTAAAGCTTTAAAAATAACGCCATTATCGAATGGCCACATTAGTGTATATAGGTGCATACATTATCTGTCAATATGTAACGTCACGTAAAAATCTTAAAAATTATATCGTATCAAAAATAAGGCATTTCACCCATCGCCACATCTGCGCGAAACGGCCTATAAATGCAACATGATCCCAGATGAGACCCAACCATTATAAAAACCAATTACAGTATTGTTATATCTACACAAATACAATTATGTATATATTTAAAAATATAGACTGGCCGTCGTAACTTTAATTAAACCTGTCAATATTACGACACTCAAACTCGTTCTGCAGCGTCAAAAGATCAAGGATTACACAGAAAATCTTAAGTTTTAATTTCCTGTCAGCTAATAGACTATCCCCGAGCTTTGAAAACTTTTAAATAAATTCGTTTAATAGATATGTATATATATATGCATATTGCAAGCCAATAGAGACGTCAAAAATTTGACGTAAAACATCAAATTACGCCGGAGTTTTGAACGGAAACATTGTTTACCCATAGACTAATTTGATTGATTAGAGTAAAATAACGTGTATTTCAAATATTCATTTAGATACTTATTAAAAATATAATAATACTTATCATTCCCATATTCAATAAAATGAGGTGCGGTCAAACGACCGGCACAATTTGGAGTTTAATTAATGTATCGAAAATTGGACATTTTGTTCAAAAACAACCCTTTCCCATGGTTTACCGTTTGATATTCCTTCACAGAAATTGATCCTTACAACCTACTCTATTTCTGTATTATTCTATTTGGTATAATAATACAGGTGTGTGTTTTTCTCAATCAACCGATTCGATTCATAGAAATGTACCTGATTTTTTTTTAATCTAATAATACCACTTTTGTTTTCGTCAAAATCGGCCTTGAGACTCCTTCGAGTTAATTGCGATCGTAGTTTAGAATTGGGCCCTGAAGGTACATTTGATAAATTCATCTGTATAATTGATATGTCATTACAAACTATTTTGTTTGAAAAATTCACTCCTTAGGATAATTTTAACTCGGTTTAACTCCACTACTTTTCAGCCGGCTCTTAGTATTTGTATTTAGTTAGATATCATTCAAAGTGTACTGTACAAAATTAAAAATACCCCATAACCTCAATTTTAACGTAATTTTAGTAGAAAGGTTTTTTTCCACATAGGATTTTTTCAATTTTTTTAAACTTTAGATCATCTTATAATTTTATACATCTTCGTTACCTGTACCCTGCTAGAACCACTGACTTAAGATTCATAGTAACCAATTAATCTTACTTGTAACAATTAGTATTATCCCCGCAAATTGGTAATGCGCTGGAACCTTGTCAAATTAACATTCACGTGACGTCATCCGCAATTCGATATGTACGCGTACTCGCCGGCCAGTGATGCTAACAGTGAGGCGTAATAGCAATTTGCGGGGATAATATGCATGTGCAGAAAACTTTTTGACACTTATACTATAAGGGACCTATGACGTGACCCATTCAGGGTAGGGGAGGGGGAGAGGGGAAGAGAAGTTTTCATAATACAACGGTTGATCACAGGGGCGAGAAGGGCTCTTAGGTTTTCGTCACAGTCAATATCCTCTAGGGAATCTCGCGCTTTTTTGAATTACTAATACGAAAAACTAGAACGGGAGGAGGGAGTCTTGACATATACTACGGATGGTTACCTTGGGGGAGGGGTGAAAAATTATAAAAGTGGGTCACGTCGTATGGGTACGTTTCCTATCGTGTAACTGAACAGGCGCCAAACCAGAATCACGGTTTGACTGTTACCCTCTTATTCATTCATATTAGTTGTACGAGGTTTAAAGGCTCATTGCAGTTAAAATATGAACTAGTATGAAAAGTCTGGACTAATTGAAAGTTTTTATTTGTATTTTAACAAATTACAGCATACAATCTAATCACAGGTTTATAAAAATCCAATCAACCATTCTAAATAATATATTAACTATCAAAGTACAAAACTCACCTTAAAACACATATTTCTATTAAACAACAGTTTTGGTTTAATATTTTAAAATAAACAAAAATTACAAGTATGAGAAAATTACTACCTGTGATATTATAAAAAATAATTGCCTCGTATTCTATATAAAGTAAGTCATATTAATTTTAAGTCAATATTTCGCACGCTTAGTAAACAAAGAAATAACTCAACAATTATGTGTTTACAGGTTACATTACAAAACGTAAGAATTGATCTTAAAGATCATAAAGTCGCTCCAACTGCCGCACAATTTGACCGTCGCGTTCGTTGGCAAAATAAAGGATATTCCGATTTTTCTTTCTACAGCTCCTGCGACCAGGCTAGTACTAATAAAATGGTGCAAACGTAATTATTGTTTCAATGAGACAAATAAACGCGAATAAATCGCTTTATTATAATAACAGGTGAGATTTATTTCTCATGTCGTTATATTTGTAGTGACTTAATCAAACTTTTTCGCTATTTGACAAAAAGAATCATTGGGTCGCTGGTGTTTCAACTTGTGCGGTTTAAATTTCGTTGTCTTTAGATTTTGTTTACTTTTTTAAATCATGAATTAACATATACGAGTAACATATATGAATAAACACATTTTTCAAATTACTATTTTAGTCATTGTCAACAAATAAACTTCATTTATTTTACTTAATATAAATCCTTACATTCAGCTAAAATTAAAAGCCATTCACAACTTAAATAATTTTGATTAATAATTAATAAAGAACCACCCGTAATAGCGTAAAGGCAAATTGTGTAATATTTCTTTGTTTTATTAAGCGTGCAATTTGTTCAGATATATAATTCAAGTCTAATGTGATTTTATATTTAAAATCGAGGTTAAATAACCTCTAATACAAAGTAAAATATGAAGTGAGTTTTCTACCGTCAAAACGTCAAACCTACAACAATAAGTTTACAATGATGGAACTGTTAATAAATAATAACAATGTCACGCGTGAAAATCGTCCACCATCAATTAAAGTTTATTTAATTCTGTATATTTAAATCTAACTCTAAAACTAAACAATCACATATAAAATTCAGTCCATGTCAATATAATTCTAAAAACAATACATATATTATGTCACAAATTAATTAGGTATCTAATTAATACGAACACACACTGTTCAAGGCGACGCCATTTCAGCCAACTGACGAATAGCAGCTCCTCTCAACTGCGGCAGCAGCGATACTTTCGCCAAAGCCGTGTCTGAATATTTCTTAAAAACCGCTTGGTGATTAGAGTTTTGTACGTTAACCACGATTTTTGCGATTTTCCACATAATCGGTTGAACGTAAGATAATGGATAGCCAGAATAATAGGCTAGAGTCGGGGTCCATAGTGTTTCTAAATCTTTACTAGATAGGACGTACAGAGACAGGCAAATGGCGGCCGCCGCCAATTCTGAAGGCTTGTAATGCGCCATCGTGTATTCGACTAGGCAAAGATCAACAAAGTATTTAGCTAAATGGTGATTTTTGGACGTACCGTTGGCAGCTTTCACGAATCTGTAAATAAAAAAGCTTTCTTAAAGTCCATAGAACACTTTCATTTTGGCTGAGCGCAGTTTGTGTATCTCTACCTGTATTCAAGTTTTAGAAGAATCTGCAAATGGCTACCAGTAAATTACCCATAAAACATTTTTTTAATAAAACTACACAAAAGACATTACACTATTCTTATTCGGGTCATTTCAGACAGATAGTTACCAGGTGACACAGACTCTAAATTTTCGAAAGTAAACCTAATTTAATTAACCGTTTGTATACTTATCCCGAAAATTATATGACTGGAGATATATGAAAAAGAATTTGTTTATTTAGCAATTTACATGATTAATTATCATACATTGGTGATGATTAATAATTTGAATCCTAATTGGCTACTCACCTCCTCAAGAAACTTAATGGAATAGGTCTTGCGAGGCAAAAGCCCAGTTTTGACAAGATCTCTCTCTCACACTGCATTAATTCCGATATGGTGTATGTATTGTCAGTCACGGCGACAAAGTCACAGCTGTCTGGAATGTAGATCTCCTCATATTTGCTTGCTATGAATAACGCTGTTATACCAACGAGTTGTAGTCTGTTACGTTGGACGGACGCCACCTGGAAATACCGAAAGATTTTCAAATGAAAATGACTATTATTTCAAAATGGAATCTTACAGATTATTTATTAAAACTCACGAGTTTGACACTGCTTCCAAAGAGATTTTATTTACTGTTAAAGAAGAAGAAATAAATCTATATAGATAAATAATGAAGTGTCTGTTTGTAATGTCAAAATAACAGCCTTTTATGTATTATATGAAATTATACAGTACTTATATCAATAAATTATTTTAAATTTCATCTGGCTGGATATTCCTGCTAATGTCTGAAAAGGCTTGGCCGATTTTAACGGGACTTTCACTGCTAGATAGCTGATGTTATAAGGAGTAAGTAGGGCAATTTTGTCCTTTATTTAGGGTGGCACAAAAAAAATGTTCCACATGATTTCGCTTGCACAGCTAATTAATAGTAAGTTTATACAACTATGCAAACCATGCTAGCGTTATATAAAAAAATAATGAACCCTTTAACACCCTGGATGGAGCATATACTGAAAATGGAGTTGAGAAACTCTTTATCTCCAGTAAATCAAATGAATACTGTTTAGGCGATAAAAGTAGTCAAGAAATAAAAAAAATACCTGTAAATATCTGTCAATTATTCCGACAGTCAATTGGAAAGTCTCCAATATCAGGTTGAACTGTTGATGGACATCAACTAGCCAGTCAAGGAGAGTTGCTCTCATTTTTCCCGTTACCGCAGTCTGAAACAAATAATGATTATAATTTTCACATTAAAGACAAAATCTTTAATTCATCCATATGATATCTAATTGTTATCTACGGATCGTTTTTACCGTTTAATGTTCTTCCCATCCCACATTCACAAGTTTAATTGTGACTTAAAACCAAATTACAAGACATAATATAGAATGTTAGACACTAAGGCGACGATGGATAGGTCATATGACAAAAGAGACCAAAAAATGGACTAAAATACTTTTAGAATGGCTACCCATGAATGGAAAGAGTAGAAAAGGAAGGCAACAAAGAAGACGGAAGAATGAAATCAGAGAATTAGCAGGGGTTAACATGGAGTAGGATAGCTAGAATAAGAAGTGGCTGGTAAATGTTGCAGGAGGCCTATGTGGCAAAACACTAAAAATATTAATAATATGTATAGAAAAATGTAATTTAGATTAAATTTACAGTTCAACAATAAAGACAAATAACTAAATATATAACTGTAATAACCTGATGAATTAATTACTATACTTCTATGCCATTATATTCTAGTAGATTTATTGCTAGAATATAATGGCTGCATAGAAGTGTGGTAATTAATCCATTGGACTAGAATGTATAAGTATTCATTTATAAATTTTAACATAATTGAAATATACCGACCTGATTCCTCAGATAATCCTGTCCAATAGCATATTTCTCTTCTAACTCTGTCAAATACTTGTATATGTCTTTGATATATATAGACAACAACAGTGGGCTGTTACCATCTCCCGCATCAATATCCTCAATGTCCGAAGGAAGTTTCACTGAAAGCTCCTCAATTGGAGGGGTCTGGGTTTCAATAGGGGGGGTTTGAGTTTTGGCAGATATTTTATTACTTATTTCTAATTTTAGCTTCCCCAAACATTCAGTTTGCTCTTTGACAGCTTTATGTGATTTTTCTTTGGTCGTTTCTTTTAGCACGGGAAGTTTTGTTTTCTTTTCTTGGGTTACTTTCTTTACTTGAATGTTTTGAGAATCTTTAAACACTGCCTGCAATAAGAAAGGAATTATGGAAAAATTAAGATGTCTTCTTTTTTGAAAGGGCTCCAACGCAATTTGCATTGCTTTGGCATATCACAGTGAGATATAAAATGTCAGGTGCATATAAAAATTATAAATACAAAGAAAATTTTTGCCAGTAAACATTATCATTTAAATTATATAATAATTTCTTTCACCATATCCCAATTATTTGGGGTCGGCACAATGTCTTTTCCTTCCACACCCCTCTCTTCTGACACATCTTCTGTTACACTACAAATCATCATATCATCCTTCACACAATTCATCCATCTCTTTTTGTCCAACCTTTACATTTGTACCAATCATCTTGTACTTCAACATTTTTCTTGTCATGATATATATATATATATATATAACATGTACTTTCAATAACAGGGATGAAAATTGGGTACTTTTATCCTGAAAAATAGAATACTTGAAATGCTTCTAGTCTTATATAATTCTAAATTTTATTCTAAGGAATGGACAGATTTTGTGAAACATAATATGATTATTTATGGTGTTACAGAGCATGTATATCACATTAGAGGAGTATGGAAGGAAAATACAATGGCTGTCGCCATATAATTGGGAGGTGAAAGATAAGGGATTATATTTTACATGAATTTATTTGTTCTACATTACCTGACTTTTTCATAAAAGCTTTCTGTGGAGTTGAAGATTAGATGGTTGGTAATCCTTTTATGTCTTCAACCAACTTTTATAACATAAATAAATAAACATTCAACAAATAAAACTTTAAGTACAGAGTGAAGTTATTTCAAGATTAAAATACCAGTTTTTGGAAACTTACATTAGAAGCAAAATTAGTATAAAAAATAATAAGATACACAAAAACTTAAATGGATGTGTAGGATATAGACTAGTACCCACAAAGATCGTAAAAGTAAAAAAGTCAAACTTCAATGTATTTTTGATAATTAAAACCATATCTTATTAAAATTAATCTAGAAGTAAATGTAATTTTACCCTTGTATATGCAGCAGCTCTATTAGCCAGATTGGCAGTACTTTCTTCCCGTCTAAGTGGAGGCCGGGATGTTGGCTGTACATTCTTAATGATAAGTCCAGTGTCCACTTTAGATTGAACATGGACAAACTTACTGCAATTTAAATATATATATATATTACACATATTGAATTCAGTATAATTTACCTACATTAACCAGATCACTTATTTTTTATAATTCAGGGCTGTAGTTTCAAAAGCTTGTATAATTGATTATAAAACTACACCCCTCATTATTATACTTATATCATTACTTTTTTTATTAATGCAAATCACACCCTCAGAATTCAAAAAACTTCAAACAAAATTGTCAGTAATCAAATTTACATATCTAACATGTAAAAATGTGTTGATTAAACCAAGCTAGAAAATTGAAAAACTTGTGTATGTGTATTTTTCTTCTAAAGATGAGAAAAGTACTTTAATTATTCTGATATTAATTTAAAATACTGATATAAAACTGTAAAGCAAGTTAAAAATGTAGGTAGGCGAAATTAAGAAAGTACCTTTTGCTATCCCCACGTTTCAACGTAACTTTCTTCTCAAATTCTGCAGCGGTTACCGCTACTTTACCAATAATCTCCCGTTGAGCTTGAAGATTGGTATTCAAGTCACCTAAAGCTCCACGAACAGCCAACCCTTGTTTTTTAATTGGCAGTCTTCCAACATCTTTTTCTTTCATGACGATTACATTTTCTTGATCTTGAATCTACACACAGAAGCAAGGTATAAAAATTCTCTTCGTTAACTATTTTCGGAGATGAAAAATAGAACTTACATTTCTATGCCTCCTCTGGGCTTCCATTTTATGAGTTTCGCCGATCGCTTACTTAACGTAATTTAGTTCAACCAGGAGGATAATTTAAAGTTACATTCAATTATAACCCTTCCCTCGTTAATGGTTGAAACGGAACAAATCCACGTATTAAGTTTTAAAAAATTAACACACCAGCTTATTCTGGTTGTGGAGCAAAAATTGGAATAACGGATTTAAAGTTTAAAAATCAAAACTCAATTTTCAATTGGTATAACCATAGACAAAAAGAATGCTCATTGGTAAAAATTGATTGGCGGAAGTACTGTATATTGTACAGCTACTAATAAATAAATTAACATTCCAAATACTCTGTACAGAAAAATTATACATTTTTAATAATTTAAATTAAATGAAATTATCAACATTGCAATAATTTATTATAATTTGATATTAGTACTTAGCTAATTAGAGTACTTAGCTCCACGGGTACACCACCGTTAATGGGCTTGGCTCCAACACCTTTATGCCCGTTGCACATGTTGGCTTAGTGTATTGGTCCAAGTTGTTGATTATAAATACTACCCCTCTAAGAACGGTATTTACACGTTGAAGTAAATAATTTTACTCTCATACAACTCTACTCGTCTGGCTGGCCAATATTAATGACTAATGTCCAAAACACGCCAATTGGATCTATTCATGTTGGCGCAATACGCAGACCCAACGTGTATATTTGATAGTGGTCAAACCTCCTAGCGCCCACGGTCCTTAAAAAGTACTTCAATGAAATAGTGATTATAGCCCAACACCAAATCCAATTTCTCAAATGAATGCCCAGGGTACTATTCTAAGTACCCTAACTTTAGCCATTGTTACTAATTTTAAGTTACCACCTTTTTAAAATGTGATGTCTCCGAGCGTATGTTCGAGGTTTTTGCTTGTATGACCAAGCACCAGTGCCAACAAACACAAAAGAAATTTGTCTTTCGTGACTTAAAATGGAACAAGATCATCGAGTGTGAAAATTAATCTTAATCTATTCATGAAATCTCTACAATTTGAGTTCATATGCTTATCAAAAATAGTTGCTTTTTCGCTTCTCCTTATTCACCTGATGCAAGGAAAAAAACATCATACTTGTGCGATTACTGTAATTTGATTTGAATTTGATAAAAATTTTAAAGTTCAAAGTCTTGGGTTTTCGCCATTGTAACCTTTTTTAAGGACTTTGGGCGTTTCTGTATGAAAGCGTTGAACAACCCGGGCGTCAGGAGGTTTAAATGTAGATACCTTATTTTAATTTAATTTTAACCAAAGGTATGTAATTAAATTTTTTTAAATGTATAATATTACTTTTACTCGATTGAAATATTACATGAGCTTTGCATTTGTTAGAGGACGCAATTTTATTTTTGGGACATGTGTGGGGGGTCAATAGAAGCTTAACCTCAAGTTTGTAAAAACGCGCTTACGGACTCTACCTCATAGGTGGCGGTGAAAACGGGGGACCTTTTCTACCTGCTTAACATTCGATAAATTAAATTTAGTAAGTTCTATGGTAAAGAAAAGAGCTGGGAATGAATAAAAAAAATCTCAATTTTTTTTGCTTATAACTTCTTTAATTTTTAATTTAGGGCAAAAAGTTATATAAACATATTTGTAGGCAAAACAATTTGCTACAAATTATGACTTTACGAATTTTTTGTAAGACGCATAGTTTCCGAGATATCGCGAAAAAAGTGTTTTCGACCCTTTTTCCAAGATGGCGGCCGGGGGACAAGGGTGGCGACCCCACAAACTTGAGGTTAAGCTTCTATTGACCCCCCACACATGTCACAAAAATAAAATTGCGTCCTCTAACAAATGCAATATTCGGCCCTTAAATTGTAAGATTTCAATGGAGTATTTAAATGAAGAACATTGATAGTTTTTGGATAATAAAGTATTTTTTGAGAAAATGTAGCCTATCGCGTATCAAACAAGGTTTGGAGTACCTTTTCGTACTACGCCCCCGTTTCGAAGTGGGGTGTGTTCTCCCAGGGCACACTCCAGGCACTTTATTGCGCTGGATCGTCTGTTGAGTAACTATGTTCTACATCTCAGACTTTCCATTCTGACATTTGATAATTTGATATTGTCAGTGTCAAATTTAAGTCAAATTGATAGATGATACCGATAGAAATAGATTGATTTGATTTCTTAAAACAAATGATTAAATTTTTTCGCTTTGTAGTTTGGCAGTTAACTTAATACGTTTCTAGAATTTCTTGCGTCCATCCGTATATTTGTACAATTAAATTGCACTGCTGAATTTGTGTTATTAGCAAGTGACCTAAATTCCGCCACGAACGTCTTAAAATGTGCGATTGATTTTTCCTGTCTGTTCACATTATTTATTGAATATGTTGAACTAACACCGAATTTATTAATTTTGCAGTTTTAAAAAGAATGGTACAAAAGGGGCCCCGTCCTTTAGTACTATGTGGACCATCAGGTTCGGGAAAAAGCACTTTGCTGAAAAGACTTCTGAAAGAGTTTCCCGATAAATTCGGATTCAGTGTGTCGCACACGACAAGAGGACCTCGACCGGGTGAGAAAAATGGAGTGCATTATCATTTCACTAACAAAGATGACATGCTGGCTGCTGTTGAGCGTGGTGAATTCATAGAAACAGCATGTTTCAGTGGTAACATGTATGGTACCAGGTAAGTAACTTTTTCATGGTTAGAATTGACTTTGGCCATGTGCTCGTTGTTTTTAATTCTTTGGCAACGTTCCAAAAATTGCCTTTCAATTCATGTGCCCAGTTTTGCTTTGTTTACTTGATTCCTTTACAGTATTCCGTCTGTACTTTTGCTTATATTTATTGAGTATTATTATTTTGTGAGCTTAATTTAAATACAGGAAATACTACCAGCTGTTCTAGAAGCATATATGTTTATAAGTGGTAGTATAATAGAATATTATTATTATGTAAATTGAAATCGAATAAAACGGCATTGCTAAAAATCACGATATTTTGTAATTTGTAAGTAAACCTGAGATTAAGGGTGTGGTTTACATATATGTCCCCGGAATCATAAGTAATGAGGGGGAAGGGGGGAGGGGGAGGGAGGAAAACTTACCCCTTCTGCAACTCCCATGTGGCGAAAATGTATAGTTCCTGAGTTATTAATGTTTTTGTCAATCTAACCTCACTTCTGGTTTTCACTAATACATAAAATAAATAGTGAATGGTTACCAATCGGTTCTCTTACCAGATCATTGTTGTGAATTTCAAACTTCGATAATTAATTGAATATGTATTTTTTCCACTCAAAACCAATTTCAGTTGTTATAAATAAGTCTTAAATATATTCCTAAACACATTAACCATTAAAATCATCCAGGAAATCATCCGGGGACATATATGTAAACCCAACCCGAGATTAATAATATTAATGGACAAAGTTTTACTTCACTTTGATAAATAACAGGCAAAGGAACTAAATCCATCAATCCACAACCTAACCCAGGTTAGGTAAGCTTCAGACCAAAGCCCAGGCAGAACCGACTATAACTTTTGTTTAAATTATCAACAAATAAATGGGAACCAGTCCAGTAAAAATATAATAATTATCTTATTCACAATAACATGAAAAAACTGAAATTCCGTATTTAATATTTGATTTTGAAGTTTCAGTTTGATTGAATAATATTGATATTATGCTGTATGGATTTAGTTCCTTTGCCTGTCATTTATCAAACTGAAGTAAAAACTTTGTCCATTAATATTATTAATCTGAGGTTTACTTACAAATTACAAAATATCGTGATTTTTAGCATTGCCTTTTTATTCGATTTTATAATTATTTTGATCATGTCATATGTGTTTTATTTGCAGACTAATTTTAAAATTAAAATAATTGTGTTTTTATTATGATTAGTAGGTAGGTAAGTCGTTGGGCTAAAAGTGAACATTATTTCTATTGCTACGACCCACATATTTAACGTAATTAATTGTATTGTTTATAAATTTTTTGTCTATATGATGGATTTCCAATGATTTTTGAGTCACTATTATACCATAGCAAATCATATTTAAAGTCTTTGAATACAAAAAACGCGTAATTTTCAGGTTCCGCCGTTATACATATTTACCTTTTTTTTAACATATAAATACAATATTTATAACCACCCAAAATTTATTTTATATCAAGAAAATTTTCACAGCTTAAAGACCTAGTTGCTAACCATAAACTTAAAATTATGGAACTATTATCTATGATTTTCATGTTTCTGCTTATTACTAGAAACATGAAAATCATAACTTTGAATACCAAGTTATGTGAATTTCTCTGTAGTCTTTTTATTTCATTTTCAACAATTTCTATTGTAGTTATGGGCTATTCAAAATCTTTTTATGTTGTACTGGATTTCAATTGGATTTTTCAGCTTTAGACCTATGATAAGTGCAATATTAGTGAAAAACATAAGTGTGCTTATTTTTACAAAAACTTACTCCGGCTTAAAGATGTCTGAAGAAATTAATAGTCATTTGAAATTATTTGTTTTCATTGATAAAAGCCTGATATTTACTTTATACTTACATTACACTTGCATTGATTGAATAAACTTTTATTGCTAATCTTACCCATATAATAGGGTACAATATGAGGTTTATAGGCTCATGAAAAAGAAAAACAAATTAAGTGATATTTTTAAGCAGATTCTGAATGTGAATATTAATATCGCTTTTTAATGAGCTTATAAACTGTTATAAATAAAGGGATTCAATGACAAAATTATTTCTAAGACCTTTATTATCAAATGTTTAAAATACAAAAAAAAGTTAGACATTGTTTCTAAATACAATACAATCTTTTATCTTCATTCATATAAGCAAATGATTCCAAGTATTCAAATTTTAACACAAACTTTCGTTTGAAAGATTTCAATAACTTATTAAATTAAAATAAATAAAATCTGATATCATATTTTTGTTATGTTGTTGTTGTTTTTACAATTAAATCTACTTGATCTCATTTTTATAATTTTACTTCTTATAAACAATGTTACTCGTGCACTAAGTTGATTATTTGTCATAACCACTTATTTCAACATCCAAAATACATTAGTTTTATGTGATATAATATATAAAAGTATTTGATATCTTAAAAAATCCTTGATCACAATCAGAAACTGACAATGTTGACACAGTAATCCAATCTGAGTTTGCCTCGGATATGAAGCATATCACACAATTATATGGTTCCTTAGTAGTAGCAGACTTGATACTCCTCAATCTAACTTGCACTTTTACTTCCAGTTTAATTCAGCCAATTGAAAACTTACTGCTTGGTTGCTCCAGACATGTATGCTTTCTTCTAACTCTTGAGTCTGTCTCTTTCTCATTTCAACACCTCCAAGGGATACTACGCCAACTTAATTTTAGGCATTTTCTATTTTTAAGGGAAAAGCACTCATTAATGTCTTAATATTATGTTCCTAAAATATCATAACAAAATATTCAAATACTTACTAAATGTTTTAAGAATCTAAATTTTTTATGTAAATTTAGAATCATAATATTAAGACATTAATGAGTGTGTTTTTCCCTTAAGAACAGAAAATATCTAAAACTAACTTCTGCCCGCGACTTCGTCTGCGTGGAATAGTTAACAACAAAAAGGTTTGGTCTTAGCGTGGTGATATGTAGCCATATAGCCTTATAGCCTTCCTCAGTAAATGGGCTATCTAACACTGAAAGAATTTTTCAAATCAGACCAATAGTTCCTGAGATTAGGGCATTCGAACAAACAAACGCTTCAGCTTTATATATTAGTATAAAATTAAGTTGGCTTCGAGGCTTGGAGGTGTCGATCTGATGTGACCAAGCCAGTGTAGGCAGTGACATTTAATCTCTAGCCATATTATTAGTCTATTTTGACTAATAAGAATATATATTGAATATTTTTTTTTTTTTTTTTTGGTGGGTAGATTTGGAAAAGGTAACATCTTTGAAAATAACTTGTGCAATTATTTAACCTTTTTAATTAACTAAATAAGAATTAGTGAGTGATTATTACATGATTACTTACAGTTTGTAGCAATAATAACTGTCAGGTGTTATCTCCTACCAATTCACAACACAACACACTTATTTCACATTTTTTCTTGTAAGTACATATTCCTACAATATGGATGCTATACAGGAAGCTATGATTCAGCTTTCTTCAACATTTGCTGAACGCATGGATGCCCTGGAGGGTGAACTACACAAGGGTGCACCAGCAAATACTTCTACTTCTGCTCTGAGTAGTGACTTCTACAATTTTAAGACCTTTATATTGAAGTCTCTTCGGGCTCTTCAGGAGCAGATAGACCTTGTGCAGCAGTCGGTAGACCAGGTGGAGATGCGGTCTAGAAGAAAAATTCTTTTGTTACATGGAGTCCCTGAGAATAAACAAGAGAATACCACAACTGCTGTTGCTAACATCATTTGTGAAAAACTCAAGTTGGAAGGCTTCAAAGAAACTGACATCCGCCGGTCGCACAGAATGGGTAAGGCACCAGCTCCAGCCGAGCGTCCTCGACCTATTCTATTCAAGCTCTGTGATGCAGTGGACCGTAACAAAATCTGGTTTGCTAAAACTAAGCTCAAGGGCACCGGGATCACCATGTCGGAGTTTTTAACTAAACGACGACATCAACTCTTTATCCAAGCTAGGCAGCGCTTAGGAGTGAGAAACTGCTGGACGCGGGAGGGCACTATCTATGTGTTAGCCCGCGACGGTACACGACAACGCATCGAAAAGTCAATCGACTTGGAAAGCTTCCCCGCTTCGTCTAATTTAGACCAGGTTGCAGCACAGGTTGTGACCAAAGAACCTGTAGTTGTTCCCAAAACTCGTCGTCCGACAGCAGGAGCTAAGAAATAGCGATTCTCAAACGAGCCTTTTGCTTGTTTTATTTCGCTCCACTCTATACATTCCCGTTTATTAATTGTTCTGTATTCCATTTCTTGTTGTGTAATTTATAAAGTATGAAAAAATCTCATTATTATTATAAGTTTCGTTCTTTTATACTTTTCGCACATTGATTTTAACTTAATTATGTTGGTTTGTTTACCTTTTTTTTGTTTAGTCTCTTTTTCTTGTAATTCTGTCACAATTGTCAATGTCATTCATATAATTTACTTTTTTCCCCTGTCTTTTTTTTTTTTTTTTTGCGTTTTGTTTTTGCTATTATTGTGTTGTTAGTTGTTATACTCATATCAGCTATCTCATCCGCACACCTGGCAGATACATTCTGACTGATTTGTATTTTTATAAACAATATTTGTGTATTGTTATATATTTGATTATTTATATATTTGAAATTGTAATTTATTTATATAAAGTATTTATTTTATTCTATGGATAATTATGAGAGTTGTAGTGATTCTGGCTCAGATTTTCATTCCTGTTTGTCTTCATCTGACAGTTCACATGGCAGCAACCATGATTTACCTTCACTACAAGAAGTAATTGAAAATCAATTTTCACGCCTTTCCCGTAATTTCAATGTGGCACACATAAATGCTCAGAGTATTCCAGCTCATTTCCCCGATATGCTGGCGTCATTTAGTCATAATAATTTGCACGCTGTATTAGTTTCGGAATCCTGGCTTAAACCTTGCCTGTCCTCTACTTCATACTCTTTGCCAGGATATCGTCTAATCAGAAATGACCGTATCGGTACTGGTGGTGGAGGTGTTGCTATATACTTGCGCTCCCATCTAGCATACAAAATCTTAAGTGCATCCTCACAACCCCCAACACCGGATAACGGTGAGTATTTATTTATAGAAGTAGAACTTGCGCATACCAAAATTTTACTAGGAGTATTTTACGCATCGTCTGTTCGCATTAATTACTTCTCCTATTTTTAAACTTTACTAGAAAAGTTTTCTCCTTTATATACGCATAGTATCATCATGGGTGATTTCAACACTTGTCTCCTTAAACAAGACCGTCGTTCTTCTGCTTTAGAAACTTTAACAAGATCTCTTAACATACATATTCTTCCCCTGAGTGCTACTCATCGTTTCCCTAATTCATCCCCTTCTCTTCTCGACCTAATAATGGTTTCATCACTACCTCACGTATCTCATTATGGTCAATCTTCAGCGGATGCTTTTTCCTATCATGACATGATTTTTCTCTCATATAACTTACATCCGCCGAAAGCTAAGCCCAAAATCATCCTGCAGCGTAATTTTGGCGGCATGAGCCTAGATGCCTTACTTAAAGACGCTCAGGAAGTTGACTGGTCTGGGGTGGTCAGTGCACTCACTATTGATGAGAAGGTTCATGTGTTTCATGCTGCTTTGATGAAGCTGTATGATACTCATGCGCCTTTACGCCGTATCAAGGTCAAACACTTGCCTGCACCGTGGCTTACCGATGATATTAAATCGCAGATGCGTAAGAAATCTAAAGCTAAAACTCGATATAAAATGAAGCCAACCGAAGCAAACAAAGCTGCTTATGTGAGCATTCGTAATCGCTGTAATAGAGTGTGTAGGGACGCTCAACGCCGTTATATTCACGAATCAGTTCAAAATGATGATCCAGCTAAAGTATGGAAATTTCTACGCTCTTTGGGGATTGGCAAACAAACAGAAAACCCAGTCAGTCAAAAATTTAATATTGATGA
Organism: Dendrolimus pini; assembly: GCA_949752895.1. Lineage (NCBI taxonomy): Eukaryota > Metazoa > Arthropoda > Insecta > Lepidoptera > Lasiocampidae > Dendrolimus > Dendrolimus pini. The sequence continues at coordinate 14,438,869 of OX457126.1, read as the reverse complement.
TTTAAATCAACACTTCTCAACCACTTCTGACTTTGATGTAGTAATAAAGTCTGAAACTTTGAAAAGAATCTCGTCCAAGCCAACACCCAAGCATTCTCCTTTTCTTTTTAGTCGATTTACTGACAGTGATGTTAAGAAAGCTGTAAAATCCATCACATCTAATGCTGTCGGCAGTGATAGCATTAGTCGCAACATGATCCTACCCATACTGGATGTCATTAATCCTACCCTTACCCATATCCTTAATACATCCATAACCTCCTGTGTATTCCCAGCTGCCTGGAAGGAAGCCCAGGTTACTCCACTACCAAAAAAACCCAATCCCGCTTCCTTTTCTCAATTTCGTCCTATTTCCATACTTCCTTTCCTTTCCAAAGTCCTCGAACGCTTAGTTCATCAGCAGCTAAGTGTTTTCCTGAACCGTAATTCCCTTTTGAATCCTTACCAGTCTGGTTTTCGTCCTGGCCACAGCACCACCACAGCCCTCATTAAAATCACAGATGACATCCGGCATGGCATGGACAATGGCTTGCTAACTGTGCTATCTCTGCTCGATTTCAGCAGTGCTTTTAATAATGTTGACTTTGAAGTGTTACTCGGCATCCTACGCTCTATTAACATATCTCCTGAAGTAATCGACTGGTTTCATAGTTATCTGTATGGACGCCGGCAGCGCATTCGAGTTGATGACGACTATTCGTCGTGGTGTGATCTCTCTGCTGGTGTTCCACAGGGCGGCGTACTATCTCCTTTATTATTCGCTGTTTTTATAAACTCAATTTCCAATGAACTTACTTCATCCTATCACCTCTATGCAGACGATCTGCAAATTTACACGCAGGAACCGGTTGCTACACTAAATCAAGCAGTCGCAACGATAAACTCTGACTTTGACCGCATACTACAATGGAGTAAATCGAATGGACTTCTTGTTAATCCTGAGAAAACTCAAGTAATTATCATCGGTAGCTCGCGGATGCTGTGTAAAGTTGACTGGACCGTTATGCCAAGTTTTCTTTTTGATGGGAAACTTATCCCTATCAGTGATAAGGTCAGAAACCTTGGAGTTATATTTGATAGTGAGCTGTCCTGGAGACCCCATATAACGGAGTTGAGTCGGCGGTTGTTTCTCTCCTCCAGATCACTCTGGCGGCTGAAAAACTTCCTGCCCATCGCCACCAAAATTAAGCTAGCAGAGTCACTACTTTTGCCCATACTTGATTATGCCGACGCCAGCTATCTAGATTTAACTCAAGAACAGCTTAATAAACTTGAGCGACTCCAAAACTTTTCCATAAGGTTCATATTTGGGTTACGCAAGTATGACCACGTTTCTGAATTTCGAAAAAAGCTCAAGTGGCTGCCAATCCGTATTCGCCGGAATACTCATATTCTTTCATTGCTTTACAGTATTTTATTCATCCCTACTACTCCACAGTACCTTAAAGAACGCTTCGAATTTATTTCTTGCTCTCACAATTTACGCCCTTCCAGTCAACATAGACTTATTACTCCTATTCATAATACAACGTTCTTCAATAATTCTTTCACGGTTAAGGCTGTCCAACTTTGGAATTCATTGCCTGTTGCTGTCAGACAAGCAAAATCCGTAATAATATTTAAGAACTTAGTCAGAAAATTCTATCTGCAATATAATGATATGTAATTTTATGTAATTAGTATATGTTATATTGCATATAACTATATGTTTATTATGTTTAAATAGCTGCATATTATCGCCATATATTATATATGTATATAACTTATGTGTATATTTGTATATATAGTATAGTTATATATTTATTAATAAAATTGAAGTAATCGTATAATAATAATTATGTATACCACCATCGCCACTTCTAATCGGAATATTCTTGCCACGGGTTGTCTGGAAGAGATCGCTTTTTAGCGATAAGACCGCCCTTTGTACCCTACTATAATAATACTAGTTCGTAAGTTTTTCTGTAATGGTGTACAATAAAGTGTTATCTATCTATCTATCTAATATACTTCTACATATCTTTGATTTGTCTATAAGCATAATTAAGTAATGACTAACATTATTTCAGCAAACAAGCTGTAGATGATGTCAGACGTACGGGTAAAATTTGTGTTTTGGATATTGAAATTGAAGGAGTGAAACAAGTAAAACACACAAACCTAAATCCACTGCTAGTTTTTGTGATGCCTCCATCAATAGGAGAATTGGAAAGGAGACTTCGTGGAAGAAACACAGAATCTGAGGATGCCTTGAAAAAGAGACTCGAGACAGCCAAACGTGAAATTGAATTTGGTAATGTTCTTTATAAATTTATCATTTCAGCCAACCATTTATGATTCATTATATTTATCATCCCTACTTAATATTATATATGTGAATTTAAGTTTGTTTGTTACGCTTTCATGCATAAACTATTCAACCGATCATCATGAAACTTTGTACACATATTCTTGGAGGTATTACAAGTAACATAGGATACTTTTTATGAAAAAAAAATTCCACGCGGCCGAAGTCGCGGGCAGAAGCTAATTCACCATAAATTTTAATTGTAATATTTACAAATATACCCCAGAATAATGTTACGAGTATATTCAGACACAGGAAAGTACTATGTAACGTAAAGTATCAAATTACTTGCCTTGGTGAGTATGCGAAAGGAACTCTGTCTGTGCTGTTTTCACAGAAAAACTACGGGACCGATTTGGCTGAAACTCAGTATATATATTTTCGTTGCTGAGGATGAACATTATAATTTTTATCCCGAAAAATGGGATTGTTTTCCGGAGAAAAATATTTGTTAATTTGTTTGTTATGCTTTTAGGGAAAAATTATTCGAGCAGTTTGGCTGAAATTTGGTATATATGGAATTTTAATACTGAGGGTGAACAAGATATACTATTCATCCCGAGTGGTGGGATAGATTTATGTAAAGGTTATCCCAAACAGTAGGATAGGTTTTTTGTGATTTGTCATTTTGGTCAATTTGTTCATTTTCGTCATTTTGGTCTTTTTCGATTTTTCATCATTTTTGTCATTTGGTCATTTTGGTTATGTTGGACATTTTCATAATTTTAGTCATTTATGTAGTTTTCATAGACGGATAGATAAATAAAACTAGGATGGTTTGAAATAGAGGATGAAAGTTTCTATGAGACAAATCATTTCTCAAGTTTATAGATAGAAAAATTCATTGTCTGTAAAAAATGTGATAGTAATTTAATATGTCTATCTTTTAAGCTTTCACGGAAAAACTGCTAGGAGTACTGGATCGGTTTTGGTGTAATTTTGTTTAAATGTAGTTTTAATACCGAAAATGGACATAAATACTTTTCATGCCAGGAAGTTTGCGATATAAAATGATATTAATCTTCTGGGTGCAAATAGCACTAGCATAAAAATTTTGTACAATGCAACCTGTAAACGCCTGTAATGCAACGCCTGCTCTAAAACATGTAGGGCACTCTATTAGATTTATATTTTAGGGAAGACAGATATGATGGATCTCCACTTTCTATGGTCCTGATAAACACTTTGCTTCAGCTCCTTTCATTAATCTCTTCATACATGTTTAGTTAATTTATATAACGCTATGCAGAACTGTACTTTGTTATGCTTATTAATTCTTACCTTGTGTGGTCTCTGGAATTGTGGCATACAGGTATTATATTATGTTTTGTGTGTGTCATTAAGAAATAAATATTCTTTGTATATCATGATTCATTTTCTGTCTATAGAATACAACCATAGACATACTCTACTCTACAGTATAATTCATTATATTTTATCGTGTTAGAGATTGGGCTTAAGAAAAGCTTATATCATGAGATTTAAAAGCTGTTATGAAATTGACAGCTACGGGAATATGTACACTGAATATGAAAAAATACAGTTGTAGATACAATCAGCAGTTTAAGGAGATGGATAGGACACATAAAAGGGATCATTATGTATGTATTTAAACACAACGTTTAACAGGATAAAACAAATGATCATATATAGGTATTAAAGCAGGTCTGTATTTGCTGGAGTAGATTAATACTAACAGGATAAGTATATAAATAATATCCATAAAATGTAAACAACAGTTTTTAGGATTAAGTCATACATTTAAATAATAAAAAAATATAATCGGCATACAAACATACATATCGTATATCCCCAAATTAACCATATTTCGCTTCTGTTATGGGTAAGAGAGAGAGAGAGATAACACTTTATTGCATACCAAAACATACAATTACAAAAACAGACCATATTTACAATGTTTTCTATGCAATAATACAATAGGCGGCCTTATCGTTCAAAGCGTCTTCCAGGCAACCTAAATGAAAAAAAAATTGAATCAGGCGACAGGGGACATAGGTAGGTAATATAAAATATACTACTCTGGAGCCGATCCCAGGCATCCAGACCATAGTAAATAGCTATATTATCATTGTATAGTAATGTGCCCCGAGGGTGCATAAGCACATTTACGTTTTAAATTTTATGAATATAATTTAGTGATTCCAATCATGAAAAAAATATTTTAACACATCTTTTTTATAAATTTCAGGTGAAGAGCCAGGGAATTTTCATATTATCATACTCAATGACAATTTGGATAAAGCTTATTCAGAACTGCGTGAATTTATAGGTCAGAATGTTGAGGAAAAAGAACAAGGTGAGATACGCTTTCATACATTCTTGGGCTCAAATTGTAAAAAATGATCATTATTTCGTAAAGATTCATTTTTATTATGTTGACATTTTTTAGTTAGTAGATTTTGAATTAATTAGTTGTTTGGTGTGTTTTCATATTATTAATTATTTAAATTGTTTTACTTAAATTGATTATGGTATTCGATAACTTATTTTATTTGTGACCTTATTTTTAAGATTTCCCTTTTTCCAGATAGAATTTTAGCCTGATGTTTTATATTTAGTAATAGAAAATTTAACTATAAAATTTTGCCCAAAAGTCCCCATCTCCTTTATACATTGAATTTAATTAAAAAATCAAATTGGATAAGTGTCTGATGGTGCAGGAACTATGAAGGGTATCATCATGTTCGTATTTACTATTATTTAAGTCAAAAAGAGAGGATGTATTAGCTTCCAAAATCATAAAATTCTGTCAATCCCTAAATTTTCAAATTATAAGTTGAACATACTGACAATTTGAGGTTGTAGAATTTCAAAATACTTTTAAGGATTGGTTTTCATTATCTATTGACTAGTTTTCGGGATACTTTTGATGAAAAGCTTTTTTGTGGCTCTGTGACCGAATGGCAAAATCAGTTGATGGTTCTCGCCTCTAACATTATTCAATTTCATTCACTTAATCATTCATAGTTCGTGGATTGCCATCCACTTACCAAATTAGATACTCTGCAATGTTCTGCAGTTACTACAGGAAATATTCCATATAGTTCAGTCTATCAATGTTTTTATTACTTTTTTTTATTTAATAAATAGTAATGTAGATACATAACCCATAACATTTAGATTAACTGTGAGGGTAATTATTAATATATTGTCTGTTTAGTGTGCACATAATTATTATATAATATGTTACTAATCAAATTACACATAAATCTTAAATAGATGTTCTATTTCATGAAGTCCAATCAGCCCTGATTGTAGTAGTGATATGCCCCAATAAGTATATTTGTATATTATGAACTTACATAAGTGTTGTTAACCAAAAAAAATATGATCAAAGTTCATACTTGCTACAAATGTATACTTGCTAACATCGTCACAAACACCTACAGCGCTGGGATATAAAATACCACAGCATTTAAAAACAAAAGTAAGCTATCGTTCTAGTGTACACTGTGTCGGAATAAGTTAAATTTTATCCACCCGAACAACTACAAACCGCTCGCGGCAAAATTTTTCCTGGGATAATAAATATCACACATTTTATTCCATAAAATTTGCTATCGATCAGTGAAAATTCGATTTCTCTTAATCTGGCCATTCAAAATTATTTCCAGGAAAATTCTTACGGGATCCCCAAATAAAAAGTAGCATAGATTTTAAGTCTAAACATTTTCTGTTAATTAACGAAAACCGTATCGAAATCGGCCCAGTAGTCTTTACGTCAATCCCAATCAAACAGACAAGAAATCTAAAAGTAATTGTTTCGTGTTCTCCTTGGTTTATATAGTCTATTCCAGTTGTTTTTTTATTCCTTCAATGTACAGGCACAGCATGATTAGAATTTTTTTATAATACTAGCTGTACCCGGCAGACGTTGTCCTGCCTTTAAAAAATAAAAATCTAGAACCCGATTCCAGCGTCATCTACCGGGACCAAATGTTAATCTAAACTATTCTCAAATCCACTTGAACAAACAATTTCGTCAAAATCAGGCCCAGCGTTTAGGAGGAGTATCGCGGCGCCACCTACTGGGTCCAATGGTTTATTTAAACCATTCCGGGACAAACATACAACAACAAAAAGAACACCTAAATTCTGGTACCCGATTGCAGCGTCATCTACCTGGTTCAAATTAAAATCTAAATCATCCCAGTAGAAAATTATGAAATTTTATTACTTTATGAAATTTTATTACTAATATCGCTATTAAAAAATAGGGGTTGATCGTAGAGGGTTGAAAATTTAGGGTTGTATGTATTTTTTAATACTGTATCATAATTTTTTTTTATCTAAAAATTAAATATATTAATAAATGATATATAAATATTTAGGGGTGGACTACCCTTAACATTTAGGGTGATGAAAAATAGATGTTTTCCGATTCTCAGACCTACCCAATATGCACACAAAATTTCATGAGAATCGGTCAAGCCGTTTCGGAGGAGTATGGGAACGAACATTGTGACACGAGAATTTTATATATAAGATTATAATAAAAATACAAATAACACTTATAACCGGACTGTGCATACTAAAACATTGTACATATGAGTGCACAACAGACAAAAGAAAGCGCACTGAAATAGAATATCTATAATTTTCATTTGTTGATTTTATTATATAACCGTACTAACATTATTTTGGACAGATACCATGGCTGAGACAAAACCAGTGAAGCAACAATGAATGTTTCGCATGATGTGACTACATGGGAAGTTTTACTTAGCTGATGCTTGATCTGATTAAATATCGATGTTAGGTGTGTGATTAGTGCTAACAGCAACAAGGCCCCAATACATATATGATTATTGGAATTTAACAGTCCCAATTCATATTTATAATCTATATTTAATAAATCTGTAAGTGTCGAATTTGTACATTGAATTTAATTGAAAAAATATGCCACATTTAATGATATTGGGACTATTTGGAACCAGGAGAATCCAAAAATAAAACTAGATATTGTTTATCTGTTTGCGTATTTTGCCAATAAATTAAACTGACTTTTTTGAAACTTGACATAAATACAGTGTATGTATAACTAAAGATACAATTTATCCCGAAATATTAGCTTTTCACGCGTACACGTGAAGGAAAACGCTGATGCAACTAGTCCCAATATAGATATAATCACAACTACCTCCAATTGACTACTTAATATTATAATCACAGTATTTAGAACCTTTTAATGGGCGATGTATAAAGCTTTGAATCTTTGCACTAATATTAATATTTATTGATGTTATTAAAAATGATTAAGGTATATAAGTAAGTATATAAATATAATAATGGTAATGAACCACAACAAAATTTGCTTTATAGTTACTATTGAACCGCCGTGAAAATATGAAATTATGACTTCTAACCAATACATTTTAGTTTTGTTAAAATTACATCGTAATAATTATATATATAATATATATATATAGTCTGAGCCAAGAGTTACGGCCTTGCTGTATTAGCTGCGTGAGGGTGTGTAGTAACTGAATTTGTATGAAAAATCGCGTACGCTGCAGCAGCAATACTAATGGCCGGTTTTTATATATTTTTATCTCTTCCCTTATTACTGGTTGAAAAATTATCATTAGCTCCTTACATGTACTATCACTTTATACCAATATATTAAGGCAGGTAAGTAAATAGTAAGATATAGGAATCATTAGACATACGACATCAGTTCTATTACTAACTAATACCTGGTTTCTACGTCTTACTATTTATTTACTTGCCTTACTGTTGGTATAAGGTTGAAAATAATTTTATACGAGCTTTAGTTAAATTTCAACCAGTATTATAGTAAGACAAATGAACGGTTAATAAGATAAGACAACCGGCCAAAGTGGCTGTAACATCTGCTGTGAACTATAGTAAGTTATATTAAATTTATAGCTTCTTATACACCAAAACATTCCTTAACAATGAACTAATAGGACTTGCTCGTAAAATGTTGTGTGCCAAAGTAGATGTTTGTCATCATCATTAAAGTAGATATATTTTTAAATCAATGCTTTTCTGATAACGTCTTTAACCATTTAAGTGATATTGTTAGTTTAATTGATATTTGGTGTCAGTCATTTAGCATTAAATCTTAGTAGGAAATTTTAGAAATCTTATCACATTGCTGAATTCATGATAAATTTAATATTTATTGGAATTTCTTTGTTTTGATAAGTTGTTATTTTGTAGGCATAACTCAATAACTCATATGCATGATATATTACATATTTAATTTATTTCTACTTTGAAAATATTTCATTAATAGCTGTATGTGTGTATCTACCGTTTATTTCTTAAGGTTTGTTACTTAAAGGTCACTCGTCAATTTTATTTGTTACCCAGTTACAACTTTAGTATTGTTTACTATCAAAATGTGTTCTTGTCAAAGTAATTTCTCATTTTGTGGTAGTGTAGCATTTGGTTTTAATTAAATTAATTGTATTTGTGATATTTGTAAACCATGCGAAATAAGTAACTATTTATAGTGCAGAACATTTTATTATATATTTGACAATAGCATTAAATGTGATGCTTTGCTTGCATTTATTTTAGTTCTCCGAGTACTTTAAAGGAAGCTGAGAAGCGGCGAATCATCATTCAAGTGTAACAATTTATTCTACAAGTGTTTACGTCAGCGTGTAATCCATGCGTATAAATTTGTATGGAGCTTATATTTGTATTAACAAATAAGTCGCCTTCATTTCGGTGTTTGATTTCAAAACCATTCCAGTTGGTAATCGTGCATAATTTGTATTTATATTTTACATTGTAAAACGTCGATGTTATGTAGAGAAATAGTTTTATTGTATAAATGTGGTCTATGTATTTAAATAAAAATATTTTAATTCAGTTTTTGTTTTTTTTAAGGAAATTATTTTATCTCCTATACAGATAACATTCAGTATCCTACCCTTCAATAGGCACTGGGCAAGCTTGTCTTTAATTGAATCATGAGTTACATGCTGAATATAGTTTAAGATTGCTGAAGTCACTAAAAACGAAGTTTTTCATGTAGGTGTTATCCGGTGACTGTTTTCCTACTCCATTGCGCATCTTTGGCATCCTTTATATGAAACTTGGCACACATGTCATTCTTTAAAGATGCGGCTTTATCTACGTTAATGTTAAAGATTTAGACTGACCGAATGCGTCTTATTTAAAGCATTAAAAATAGAGCCGTAACGCATAGCCACATTAGTGTATATATGTCATTAAGAATGTCCAATCTTAAATAACTCATGAAACCCATAGTTATATCTGCGTGGAACTATCTTTATCTGTAACAATATCCTAGATGAAGCCGCACCACGTGCAAACCAGCAATTTCTTAAACCTATCCCTTCGAATGGATCTGCTGTAGCCAGACATTGCTAAGCTTCCCACATAATTAATATTTCCGTGTAAGGTGGCCATGACAGAGAGACATACCTACTTTGTTAAGTTACGGGCATGAAGGCTATCATGGATGCGAGACTTCATGACAGCTGTGTTTATTCATACTCATCGCAAGATTCATCTCCATGTCTCCAATTGTTAAGTAAAAGTCGCGCTTCACCGACACAAAACATGTGTCGGTGTGTACTGTGTAGTATCATCATAATCGTGATTATAATTGGACGTAGTTACGCAAAAAGGATCCAACCCACAAAATGTTACTTTTGAATTATAAAACATTAAAGTTTTAGCTGTATTTCCGCATTGATGCAGTTAAACTTATTTGTATAAAAAAGGATACATTTACGCTTATATTTTGCTAAGAACCCATAGACACAAACAAGTACATCAATGCGGAAATACAGCTAAAACTCTAATCTTTAATAAATCAAAAGTAACATTTTGTGGGTTGGATCCTTTTTGCGGAACTACGTCCAATTTATGAGGATGATCAAGAAGTAAATGAGGTATTATGGATGGTACCTATTTGAATGGAATAAATGTAGTAGTATACAATACATCTGTTTTTTACAATAAATTTAAAAAGAAAAAAATCAAGGGGACTGGACCAGCACATTTCGAAAATGCAACTCAATATTTTTGTTTTTTTAGAGCATCACGTGAAAACTACTGAACAAAAAATTAAACTCGATAAAGAGCTCGCTAATATCCCATGTCAATACTTATGATACTTTTATCTAAATAAATGAGGTTCCTGTGGGACACACTGCGTTTTTTGTGCTGCTGTTGTATTTCATTACCTATACAATCATGGCACAGCGAACGAAGTGTCACTGGCACTGTTAGTTGTAAATAAAACCCAAATTATAAAATTCATTTTATTTTTTTCTTGAAGTACTTAATGTAATCAATGAATAATGACATGATATTGTTAGGTTTTTAAGTAAATTTAAAGAACAAATTGAAAAAGCAGCTTCTTTCAAATAAAACATTTGTCTTGAATATTGTATAATAGAACTTTTAGTTCATAGTACAATACTGTTATCTTTATCCCATATGTCACGATGTGAATGAGGTGGTGTGTTTTCACAATCACCACCCATAACTGATGTTTTAGAAATGTTCTTCAATGAAATACTGCTCATTGTTGGTGTTAATTTGGATTGTTTACACAAAGATTTAAGCCTAGGAATGTGTGAAACTCTTTTAGGGATCTTAGATGGACATATCTTCTGATCTTTGGGATCATACAACATATTAGCAGATTTTGATCTAGAATGGGCTGCATCTGTCTTATTTTTCATACAAGACAAAGGAGTCCGGGATCCACTGTTATTTGCTGATTTGGTTTTTTTAGGCGTGTCACAGAGGTTTGCTGTTTCATCTACATAAACGAGCAAGCCCTCAGGGGTTTTGTCCATAGGTTTGGTGGCAGATTGTCTCAACTCAGCATTTGTATTCTGTAGAACTTTTATCAATGTATCATCTGACATATCCTCAATATTGACCTCACTTGTATTCTCGTCCATTTTTGCAACTACTATTGGAGTCCTTTCTATGCCAATAGATGGAGAGCGCGGATCATCATCAAGAATTTTAAACACAGGAACACTATTAACGTCATCATCAGTCTTATCAATTTCCTCCTGATTATTTTCATGGCTGTCTTCAAAAACTTCATTATTACATTCTGTATAGTCAAAGTTTGTTTCTAAAAGTTTTCTTGGTTTACTTTCACTTACATGTGTAGTATTTTCTTCTATGGCTTCATTAGAAGCTGTTGAAGATCCCAAAGGTTCTTGGCTTTCTTTAAGTGTATCACTTAGGGAGATATCATTAAACCCATCACAGAGATTTTTAGGAACAATTAATTGTGGACTGATCTCATATGCTTCAGCACAGGCATCATAGTTGATATCGTCATCATTCTGCAAAACAGGACTAGCACAGTTATTTTGCTGAATTATTTCTGATAACCCTTCTATTTTAGAAGTTATTATAATTGGTGTGCGTTCAAAGTCTTGTGTGGGTGAACGTGGGTCATATGATTGTAAGTGATTTTTTATAACAGCTGACAGAATGGGATTATTGTGTATGAGTTTCTCATCATCTATAGCTGTATCAAATGTTTTTCTCAGGTCAACATTTTTTGTAATATTGTGTTTCCCTCCATTTTTATTCTGAAATAAATACAATATTGGACAAATATAAGTACAGAAATTATGATACAACTAGCTTCTGCCTCTGACTTCATCCACGTGGAATAGTTACTTTTGGCAATGCTAACTTTAACCCCCAACTTTGTTTATGGAGAAGCTGGAAATATTTTTGAATCCTTATAACTGCCCACCAGCCTTGCACATCATAAATATGTGCGCAGTATTGATCATTATTTTGCTGCGATGTTATTTGAAAACTGCGATATCTCCTAAGATATTAATTGAAATTGAATAATAGTGGCAATTTTGTTTTAAATTAAATACTTGTGATGAATAATGATTTATTTGGATAAGGATTAATATCATGTTTATAAAAACATCTTTGCAAATAATGCATAATTTTAGAACAAATTTGGTTAGCATAAAAAAGGTTATAGTGATTAGATAGACATATGCTATCCTGGACTTTTTTTTGAACTTTTAAAGGGTAATAATTCTGTCACACATGATTCTTGCAAAACGTTAATCATTTATGCAGTGCATGCTCTCAAAATGAAAAAAACCCTGATTTTGAAACATTCTTCATTGGTGCTCCTCTCCTATGAGTATTAACATGATGATATATAGCCTATAGCCTTCCTCGATAAATGGGCTATCTAAAACTGGAAGAAGTTTCTAATCAGAGCAGTAGTTCCTGAGATTAGCATGTTTAATCAAACAAACTCTTCAACTTTTTATATTAGTATAAGATGAATAACAATTTTACAGTCAATATGTATTGTCCGCAAATAGAGTTTGGTAAAAAAGTACTAAGTTAGAACCTAAACTTCAATAATTTTCAACTATGTAACATCAAGGTTTGGTGTCATTGATTAAACTTAATACCAACATCCAGACTAAAACAACTATTTATACCTATCCTGCCATCATATGAACTGAAACTTTCGTCCTCAGAGGAGACTTGCAACATTATTTCAATTTAGGTTTTGTATAATTTACAGGCTAAACAAAAACAAACAAAGCTTACAGACAAGTACTAAAAATATTCTGCTACAAAAGAATCAAGTTCATGTACAAACATAGTTATTGAAACTTCTCCGATAATCTGTAATGTGAGCAGTTACTGGAATCATTTAGGAGAAAGTTACTGATGCTATTTATATCTCTTTAGTATTCTTAATACACAAAACAGTGCAAAAGGAATATAACATCGAACTGACGGACGAGGATGTTTGTGCGCGTTTTATGCTATAAATAGCTTTGCTAAATTTAGCTGATTCAGACCAAACGCATAAAACTGAACCAATAAAAATTTTAAAGTAAAACTTTTTACAATACCTGTAGAGGAGTCCTTGCAATTTCGGGAGTTGGTGATCTGGGGTCTGAATTACCACACATATCCAAGTCGTTTTTTAGTGTGAGAACAGCTGTGTCATTGGGCTTACTCGTATTGCTTCCCATGTTTTACGAGCAATCAAGTTTCTTTCAGAAAAAGAAAATTGACAATCACTTTGCATCAGTTATATAGTATACATATTTTAAAAAGAACGTAAACAAATTACAATGTATTTCTTAATTTCTTTAGCAAATAATACGAACAGTCAACTCAAAACATGTAACGGCCGCAAACCAAAAAAAACAGTTCCATTTTCAAATGTGACAGCTGAAAAGTTCGTTCAAAAATTCAATGAAATCAACTCGTCCATCATGGGTACATGGGAATTTTTGGCGGGAGCTTAAAGCATGATTTTATGCTGTACAGTTTTATTTACTAAATATTAATAATATTGGTTAAAAATGGACATTGTTTATAATATATTGACTATTAAGCAAAAATTGCGCATTTATGAGCAAATACTCAAATACATACTTAGTGAAATGAGCTTCCGGTTACTACAAGAACTGCTATTTGTTATCACTCAGAGACCTACAACAGCTTGGTTTGAATTAAAACATCACCAAAAATTAATTAATATTTTATTCCATAAGCTTATATTGCTCGAGTTGCTTTGGATACAATTTTGCGAAAGTAAATAGGTACCGCGAGTAGGTATGTAAACCTAACTTAGTTCAACGTGGTATGTTTTGGGTACCGTCTTTCTTTGCCACTTTCATGTTTGCTTTCGTGGAAATGGGTTTAAAATAAAAGACACATTAAGTACGAAATACTTTTAAAATTTTAAAAGTAGTAAAAGACAAAAAACGATGTATTTCCGAACTGATCGCAGCTACTCTTTATTAAGGTAAGGACTAAGGAAGGAATAAGGATTTTTTTGGTGGGAACTATAAGAGAACGTTGTGCTGTGCAGTTTTATTTTCAAAAATGTGTAAAAATACTCTAAAATGATCAATAGTTGTAGGATATTGATATTTTCAGTAGTAATTATGTGTTTTTTGAGAAAGACGTCACAAGAACTCCCTTGAATGGCGTCAGGTGATAACCAACAATTCAGTTAAGCTATACGTAAACTTAAAAAAATGATAAGAACAAAGAAAAAAAAGAAGAAAAAGCATGTACTAATTATCAAGTAGTGAAAAAAAGGAGGTCAGCACTGTCTTTCATATAGCAAAACTCATGTTTAACATATTATTAAAGTGTAATCTCTTGTATTGCTCCATATGCGCCAGTGACCGCTTTCCCTCACAGTTGGGCAATCAGTATGTCTGCCGTGCTTTAGCAATAAGAATCTAAGATCTGGCTTAAAGGCCTAGCTGCCAAGCTATAAATCCTAATAAAAATATTTCTTCCTATTCTAGATTTTTTGGCAGGAACTTAAAAGTTGATTTCAAAGAGTACATTGAATATGTACAAAGCTATAGAACTCTCCAATCATCCTCTTTTGGACATCCTTGAATGCCTTTTCCACCTCATTCCTTCCTCACCATACTGGCAGCATAAAGTTCTTCCTAACCTTATTAAATCTTACAGGAAAATTAAAGAACTTCCCAAAAAAATTTACCAGAAATGTAAAAACCCCATCTTTGAATATAGTTTTGAAAGCCTTTTATATCAGCCTAATATAATCCTTAACTTTGGTGTAGACAAACATTCCATTGACGCCAATCAACTATTCAAGATTATCCAAGATCATTGGTCAGATTGGCTCCCTATTTACACTAATTCCTCGAGACTCACTGATGATGGTCCTATTGGCGCTGCTGTTTGGATTCCTAAATATCGTATTATCATTAATTATAAAATTCCTCCCCTCAATTCTGTTTTTTCCGGAGAATCTATAGCCCTTCTGGAAGCTGTGCTCTTAATAGAATCTCATCACATTGGGAAAGCTATCGTTTTCACAGATTCCCTAAGCTGTCTACAAGATATAATGAAATCTCCATTCCGTTCAAAACACATTTCCTCTTTGGCCTTAGATATTAAGCAGTGTGGCGACATTAGTGCCAACATAAAAACAAGCATGCAAGCGCGGAACCAATATTTATCTGTGGCAAGCAAAACATTGCGCCGTTTATAACAAGCGCGCACCCAATTTTTCGCGGCAATTCTCTGCCGCGAAACAGTCGAGAACCGAAGTTCATTTCGGAAGATCTCGGCACAGTCCGACTTTCGCCTTCATCACGAACGCACGATATACGTGCTCGGGTACAACGTTAGTTTTCGCGCTTGCTTGCTGTTTGCCTTCATACAAAATCCTTCTGAACCTTATTGTAACATTGAGAGTGAGTGTGTGATTAAAAGTGTACGACGCAAGTAATCTTTCATTTCTCCGTACACCGCTCAACGACCGCAACCATCATATCTCATCACCATCACACATCATCACCACCCTCAGCAGTTTCTTCACCGATGTTATTCCTCGGGCTTACAAGTCGTCCTGGCTTGGATCCCCGGACATTCAGGAATCTGTGGCAATGAAAATGCCGATAGTTGTGCCAAACAAGCTGTATTTGTGGGAGACAACAAATATAATAGATGCTTTCCCCGGGATTTACGGGCACTGGCCAAACCCACTATGTTGAAGGATTGGGATGAAATGTGGCAGCGCTCCCGTCAAGTAGTTGGTAGACACTCTGGCAATTTACAACCCCATATTCCCACATCCTCTTGGTTTTTCCGTCGCCGTTATTTACCCAAAAAAGCTACCTTAACGATAATTCGCCTACGATTGGGTCAAGTCTGTACTCCGGTATTTCTAGCGAAACTTAGAATACGTGATAATTCTCTCTGTGAGTGTGGCTTGGACGAGGGTTCAGTTCATCATATGTTTTTCCATTGTCCGAAAATTACTGTTCCCTTATATGATATCCTTCCTGTAGAATGTCCCCGTCCCATTAATGTAAATTTTCTACTAACATTAGTACATAGCAAATTTGTGAATGTCCTTTGTAAATTTTTAATGCTTAATAATATATATGTGTAATGTAGTTAGTAACTTTATGTTTGTGTTGTCCACAGATTCGCAAAAACTCGTATAAAACACCGACCAAATTTCAGTGGCTAAAATTGCATTTAAAATAGCACCAGTCTTTTCTAACTTTGAAATTGGCAAAATCAATGCCGAAGGCGTTGGAGCCATAGTAAAAAATAATAATATAGAGAGTTGATTTATTGATTAGTCAGCAAAGCAGCGTATAAATCACCGACCAAATTTCAGTGGCTAAAATTGCATTTAAAATAGCACCAGTCTTTTCTAACTTTGAAATTGGCAAAATCAATGCCGAAAGCGTTGGAGCCATAGTTAAAAAAAAAAAAACAGGCCAAATTTTCCATATAATTTCAAATATTTCCGTCATAATTATTTCTCGTCTCAAGCAGCCTCTTCTATGTTCACTACAAACCAAAAGAACATATACCAGCCTTTTCCGTGCGTCCTTATACTTTTCTCGGCTAAAACAAAATTGATTTTGTTTTAGCCGCGGCATATGCGTCGTAAAGATTACAATAATATTTGCCTGTCGCCGAAAATATTTACGTTCGCGCACTGTATTTCGTTAACCATTTGTTTTTATTGAAGCAGGGAGAATACATTTCGTACAATACCGGGCCCTTTGTGTGGTTTAGACCTTACGCTGCGAGATTAAGCACTACACGGATTGTGTGGGACTGTGATACAAATGTTCTCAACTACACCACTAAACCTGAACCTGCCTTCTATGTGGCCGCGTTTGAGTTAGAAGATAATGAGTTTCCGAACGTAGTTACACCCATGTTCACCCGCGCATCAAGGCTGAGTCACCCCGGGAAAAAGAGTAACCCACTTCACCAACAAAAGTTGGTTTCACAGTATCCCCAGATCTTGATGGGCCCCTGTGATGGGATCACGGGAAGATATTTCGCGAGCATCTGTACCTCCAGAAACCGGACTGACGTCGGTACCCGTGAGTCGCATGCGCACCTCTCTCTCAATCGTTCGGCGGTTTCCTTGCAAGACATTGCTGCCTCGCAGAAAGCCGATGCTGCCCCCAGTGATCTTCGCTGGGCAGCATGGCCTCGACCAAGCTACCCAGCGAGTCGATCGGCACTGCCACGGCCTTGAGTTCGAACTTCTGAGGTGCTCATGCAGCGCATTCGACCAATGTATGGAACGCAGTGCCCAGTGCGTCGTACTTGCGGCATTGAGGGGAAGACAAACATCCCACAATCTGATGTAGATACTTTCAAAGCATCCATGCCCGGTAAGTATCTGCGTCAATCTGAAGGTCAGGGTCTTCTTGTAAAACCTAAGGTGTGCTGCCGGACTCGTAGATGGAACTGGAACCTGACCACTAATGCCGAAACACAATTCAAGATTGTTATGGCCGCATGTTTTGGACCAGAGGTAGTAGCGATCCAGTCAGGCAAATACCCACCTGGCTGTGGGTTGTTTTGACACCTCTACGACGGGCCGCCCGGCCACAGGAAATTGTATTCTTTCTCCGGTTCCTACACGAATGATGTTTTTGGAGATTAGAAAATATTAATATTTTTTTTTTAAATATATATTTATTTCATTTAATATTATTTAATATTACATAGTTACCGACGAATTCTTATATTCTAAACTAACTTAGCGATTTTAGCAACATGTTATAGCGGACCATCCAAAAATTAGGTTACACGTTAAGCGACAAAGTGTGACACGGGGTTGGAAGGAGTCCTAAATTTCGTGACGTCACATTCCAAGCTAATGCTTAAATATATTTTATTCACAATTATATGAAACTGCTGTTTTAATTTAATAATTTCTTGACCAACTGTGACAAGGACGGGGAGCTTCATGTGACGTAATTTGTGGATGACCCCCTAGAATATAATAATATGATTTACCTACTGTTAGTTAATTTATTACCTACAATTCCTGGTAATTTGTAGTTAAAATTGTACTTTCAGATATACATATAACTATGCAAACAGGGCTGGGCAAAATACATGCTTTGCTTTAATTGAAATACAAAATACTTTTAGGTCGTGTATTTAAAATATAAAATACAAAATACAGTTGAAATAGCCGTTTTTTCTAAAATAACGTAATTGTTTAATATATATTTTTTATTCTATTAATCAAAGTAATCACCCATGCAATCAATGCAATTATGCCAACGCAGTTGCAGTTTATTGTTCACCTTCTTGAATAAATTAGCTGGGTGGGAGGCAACAAATTCTTTAAAAGCATTTTGTTCTACCTTTTGGGTATAAAATTTTTTTCCCGCTAAGAAGTTATCGAAATTCTGTAAAGCTGGAAGTCTGTAGGTGTAATGTCTGGTTAGTACGGTGGATGACGGCGAGCTTCCAGCTCCAGCTATTGTAACTTGGAGATCGTCTGTTGTGCAGTATAATAAGGTCGCGAATTGTCGTGCAGGAGTCAGACGAGCGATCGACCAAAGGTGGTTAGAGACGTGCGAGCTTCTCATCATTGTGTGCAGTTTTTCACAGTAAACGTCTATAGTAATGCTCATGCCATTTGGTAAGAACCTATGATGATTCACACTGGCGCTAGATCACCAAACAGTGGCCATCACTTTTCTAGGGGTAAGATTTCATTTAGGGTATTCTTTAGGTGCTGAACCAGGATCCGACCAACTTGCTGAGCGCTTGCGATTGTCAAACAAAATCCATTTTTTTCGCAGGTAACAATGCGGTACAAAATTCCTTCGTTTGTGTGCCTGTTGACCAGTGCGAGGCACTTCTCGACGAATACTTCGCGCTGGGGATCATTGAGTTCGTGCGGCACGCATTTGTCAAGCTTGCCAATTTGACGCAAATGGACCAATAATATTGTTTTGAAGCTAATTTCGAAAGCTCCTGCTAATTCAGCCATAGTTTGAGTATCATCAGCTTCCACAATCTCCTTCAATTCATCATTGTCGACCAAAGTTTTCGGACGACCACGAGGTTCATTTTCAAGTCGAAATTACCAGAACGGAAGCGGCAAAACCAATAACAGGTGGTGGGTTCGTTTGTAGTGATCGCTCCGTAAACGTCATTGACATTGCTTGCCGCTTTTGCCGACGGTACTCATCCTTATCCTTATTAATTAATTATCCTTATTAATTATAAATGCAAAAGTAACTCTGTCTGCCTGTTCCGTTTTCACGGAAAAACTACTGGACACATTTGCCTGAAACTCAGTATGCATATTTTCGATGCCAAGAATGAACATAGGATACATTATACCCCGAAAATTGGGATAGTTTCCGGGATAAAAATATTTGTTTGTTAAGCTTTTACGGAAAAAGTATTGGACCGATTTGACTGAAATTCGGTAAATATGTAATTTTAATACTGAGGATGGACAAGGGATACTTTTTATCCCGGATAATGGGATAGATTTATGTAAAGGTTATTCCAAAAAGTAGGATAGGTTTTTTTGTGATTTGCCATTTTGGTCATTTCTGTCATTTTGGTCACCACTGTCCTTTTAGTAATTTTAATTAATTCTTTCTTATCCTTTTTGTCTTTTTGTCCTTTTTGTTCCTTTTGTTATTCATGTAGTTATCATAGAGGGAGGATAGATACTTCTAGTTTGGAGGACGAAAGTTTGGATGCGACCATGCATTTTTCAAGTTTATAGACATCAAAATTTATCATCTACAAAAATGCGATAATAACTTGATCTGACTGTCTGTTAATCCTTCACGCAAAAACTACCAGGAATACTGGATCAGTGCTCTAATTTTGTTTAAATGTAGTTTTAATACCGAAAATGGACATAAATACTTTTCATAACGGTAGATGGGATAGTTTGCGATATAAAATGAAATTATACTTCCGAGTGCAAATAGCACTAATATAAAAATTTAGTATAATGTAACCTGTATTAACGCCTGCTCTTTAAACAAGAAGCGGGGTTTTTTTATTGCAGGAATTCAGCAGACATGCAGACAGCCCAATCAATAGAAACCGGTTATCATCGCCTATGGACATTTGCAACACCAAAGGTGCTACAAATGCGCTGCTGCTCTCTTAAGGGAGACTTAAGGGAACCTGGTCACTAATGCCGGGGTAAACTCTAGTTGATATAATAAACGAGAGAGTAACTATGTCTATCTGTCTGTTCCATTTTCACGGAAAATCTACTGGAACCATTTACCTGAAATTCAGTATACATATTGTCGATGCCATGAACATAGGATACTATATACCCCGAAAAATGGGATAGTGTCCGGGATAAAAATATTAGTTTGTTAAGCTTTTGCGGAAAAAGTATTGGACCGATTTGGCTGAAATCAGGTAAATATGTAATTTTAATACCGAGGGATACTTTTCATCCCGGATAATGGGATAAGTTTATGTAAACGTTATCCCAAAAAGTAGCGTAGGTTTTTTGGTTGATTTGGCCCATTTGGTCGATTCGCCTAATTAATCTTATTGGTCGATTTCGTGGAATTGTTCGGTTTCGTGGAATTGTTCGGTTTCGTCGTACTGCTGGATTTCGTCGAATTAGTCGATTTCGTCGATTTGGTCGTTTTGGTCATTTTAGTCTATATATGTAGTTTTAATAGATAGAAAATGGGCATTGATACTTTTCATGCGGGAGATGAGATAGTTTGCGATATAAAATTAAGTGTCTCATTCAGAGCAAATAGCACTAACATAAAAAATTAATACAATGTAACCTGTGATGTAACTTCTATAAACAAGAGGCATGCGCTAGAGATTGGCCCTCTGCGTAACCGTGGAGTAAACTCTAGTATTCCATAATTACTCGAATTTTTAAAGTATTCATGGTGACGAATAACATTCAAATGCGATGAATACATTACGCTAAACAATATAATAATGTTTTCAAATTAAAATTAATTTGAAATTATATATCTTAACCAAACAAAAATTATTTTAATTTGAAATGGCCAGTACTGCAGAACGTACCTAATATAACATATATTTAGCAGTCACCATTTTGCTTATGAAAGCTATCGAGCGCATTTTCTGAAGAACACCATCCATCAATAAGATAGCTAAAAGTATTTATCAAATGTATTTTGAAGCCATAAGTATTTGAAATACTAATTACAAAATACCTCAATGTCAGGTATTTAAAATACTAATTATAAATTACATTTTTAAGAAGTAATTGACATACAAACACAAAATACGTATTAGTATTTCAATTACGTATTTCAATTACAAGTATTTCATATACTGCCCAACCCTGTATGCAAATGCCTTTATAAGAGATCTTCATATTTTTGGTTTTAGCTGCTATGGAAAATAATAAAATTTTAAAAATATTTGTTTATTTTTTCTAAATTCTAATTAACTTACTAGTATGTAGATATTTAGACGCACGCCCAATACGTCTTATTCCAGAAAAAAGTTTTGTTACGTTTTATTGCAATATGTATCTGCTACACTATCATACGAGTATAAATAGTGCCTACTCGCATGCTTTTTTAATACGAAGCTGATAAACAGGCAGACGGCCCAGCTCATGGAACATAGGCGTTTGCAACACCAATGGCGAAGTCAACGCGTTATCAGCCTTTAGGATGGTTTAGGGGGATGAGCGATGCGGAATGGAACGGAAGAGATGAGATATGGAATTAGATTAGATGGGTGAGGGGAAGTGTAGGCGTATTTGTAAAATATTTCCTTAATAACAAATCGACATGGCATGCATCTATGAACGGAAAATTTCACATAATCAATTTGTTCTTTTTGGTTGACAAGAAAGACCATATGTCCATCTTCCACGTCGACACACTGCAGCAGCCCGATAAGTCCAGCGATAGCCTCGAGAACACCGCACACGACAAGTGGCTCCTTCGGCGAGGCCTGAGCCGTTACCAACAGTAGCTCCCTTGCAACTTATACGGCCATATTCTGGAGGCAGTGGTGGTTCGCACCACGTACGAGCTGAAAATATTTTAGTTATTAAAGCCTGAACGGGGCATTAGCTGCTCTAGCTTGAAAACAATAGATACACCATTGCTAAACAAGTTTATACCAGTGTATAAACGGGATAAGCGATGATGTATCTACGGTTTCTTGGCTGTTACGTAAGTAAGTAAGGCTTCACCTGCGATAATGTTACAGATAGAAACTGTTTTGATATTTTGTTTTTTTTAATATTGTTTTTAATTGTTAATGATGTTAAATATTGACAGATAACCTATGTATATTGTACGTATGCACACCAATGTGTCTATTCGTTAAAAACAATATATTATATTATTTTTAACTCTATAAGACGCATTCGACCACAGTCAATATAATCGCAGGTATGGCCACACCAGTATATACACATATTTTTGACACCAAAATTAACATAATATTTAAGCACGGACAAAGACAATGAAATCTAACAACCAAACTAGGCTTTGACTGTATTTTAGACGGCTGTCACTCGTCCTCTGTTATACATTATCAAAACAATCGTCCACGTATCGCTTCGTTAGAATTAAATAGTGGGAAAGCGGTATTATTTTTGTATCGCTATTATTATTTATTATTTTACGTGGATATACCTTTAAAATATTCTACGCATACAGTCAGAGTAGTTTATAGTCCACATAAAACTTTCTGAACGATCTGAATAATAGTAGTTTAGGTAATAGATTTGTCTTTAGATTATTTCGAGAGTCTATAAGATTTGGAGCAGAAATAGCACTGAAGTATGAAACCTAAAAGGTCTATGAGAAATATAGATGCAAGGCTGTCAAGATGCAAGTTTATTGCAGTAGGACGTATATGAGGTGATATTCTTATATTTATCATTACAATAAATGTTACGTTATGTTTACAAGATTTTTGCCCACGCGATATCGGCTTTGCACAAAGAAACAATTTTCATAAGTTTATCTATAAATAAATATTTTACTGATCCCACTTACATAATGGATTTAATAACGGATTCAGATTGTAAAACTATAAACTAAAGAGGCAACTAAATAGGCTGGTCACGAATGTAGCTGATATAGAAAACAAGTCCTGAAGTAGAGACCGCGTCTCAGCCAACGTAGTGTAAGATGTCCAGCTCGGTGGACCAGCGAAGTGCCCAAGGTAGCCTGTGAGGTTTGGCTTAGAAATGTGGAGAATTGGAATATGTGAATACTATTTTCAGTAGATGTCACTGCGAATCGATGATATGCGAACAGATGTGATGTAAATGTCTCGTAGAAAACAACTCGTATGAAATATCATTATTTTAAAGAATTCTTCATATTGTTACATTTTTATTAATAAAATATGAGTTTTCAGACATCATTTATTATATTTAAATACCGAGCACGCGTAAGCCGCCTACACATATCATACGTAAATAAAAATCATTGAGTTTGAATTATTTCATTCTTAAAAATATGCAGTAGTTGTCTGTAGCATCGCACCCCAACCATTGCATTCTGAGGGTATTCTCCCAGGATATGTTTTTTGGGAATTCGGGATCACCTTTTCCGGATAAAAAGAGACAAACACCTGTTTATACACGCGAGTATATATTAGTCGTGCGCAGAAGGTTTGCTGATGACATTCCTTCCCGCCTCCCACAAGTCCCACAACCGCGACCCACGGTTATCTAGTTCTATAGACAAACCCCTGTCCCAGTCGTAGGAAGCGGGAGGGGCGGTCCTTCTGCGCACGACTTATACAAGGTCGTCACCGAAGTCGTAGTAAGTAGCTCATTAGACAAGACAAACAAGTTTCAATCTAATGAGTTGAATTCGAATCCTAGCAGGAAACATAAACTCGGATGTTTCTGGGTAAGATGTTATAATTATAGTTATATTACTTCGTCTTCTTATTTGAGGAAAACATGTTTAGGAAATCTGCTTATCGAGATTACCTATGTGGGAATATTGATAATTAATTTGCTTGGGACAAGTGCGGTGGGTATAATACGGTCTATTCTCCTGCAAAGTGGAAGCCCGAAAGTACAGCAGTGTAAAAAATCACCTAATTGTAAGAACAACGTGTTATCTAGAAAAATACTTTATTAAAGAAAGTTGCTTGGGAACAATTTGAATTACATAAAAATCTACCATGGGATTTCTCAGTTGTATCAATGTTTTTCTCTTTCATATATTTTCGCCTTTCATTTTAAAAATACGATTTTGTCGCAGTAAATAGACTGAATTTTTAATACTTTTACGAAATAATAAGTGGTGAGTCACCGTCTGCCCATTTTTTCCATGTTCCCCGAACATTCCGACGGGCAGACGCCATAGTCCCAGACCCATCCCAATAGCCCGGAGCCCCTTTTGTTCTCATTTCATACAATAGTCCTACACTGACAGGGGCTTGTCCTTGGGTGCATTTTTATATGATGTAGACAGGGATAATCGCCGGTTAGTGTCACGCCACATTTACATTAAATTTGTCAAGGGTCCTCTACGTGTTGCCCTTCCCATGGCCCCATGCCAGCCCTTTATGGCCCGTGGCCTTCAGACATACATGATAATAATAATCTTTATTTTCATAGAGTAAAATTTACATTATCTACTAGTGCCAAACTAGACGAACTCTGTATTTTGGATAAATGGATAAATGATACATACTTCTTGTAAATAGGCGAAACATTTAATTTATATTCAAAACGAAATAAAGCATACCTCTACAAAGTGGTAGTCGGCCTATCCATTTCATGTCACTACCGCATTTTAGCATTGACGCTCCATGCAGTTCCAACTTTGAATCTCGGCACGTGAAGTTACACGTCTTTAATGTGTCATTCTCAGAACAGTGATATGCTAAATATTTCGGTATTGGGCAGGATTGAATCAGCACATGTATTTGCATGTTGCATGTTTGCAATGTCTGAAACAAATTATCCTTGATACAGATGCGAAATACTTTTGCACAAATAATAATATTGTTATACAGGTTTCATCCGTTTCATAGATGTACAAATATATTTATATATGTGCAAGTGAGTCAATGTTGAAGCGTCTAAGTAATGTTTTATAATGAAATTTGTTGTAGGTATATGTAAGTACTTCAGGGACCGCAACTAGAGTTAGGACATTTATATTTCAGAAAATGCGATTGGTACGAATGGAATATGGAATAAAAGGTGGTAAATGTTTTACAAAGATGCAAATTAATTTATAGGGGAACAGGTATACCAATCTTACTTTTTTTATTTTAAATATGATTGGTTTTGGAAGAGCATTAAAAATGCTTGCATGAAAAGTTTCTCTTTTATTTTAAATACGGCTTCGCACGATTTTTGGATCCAGCTAGTTGGTTAAATATTCCTAAATACAAAACTTTTAAAATAACCTCTAAGCTCATAGCCACCAGATGAAACTCGAAACCTTATAATTCCTCCATACAGCCTTAGCCAAAATTGTAAGTGTTTGACATAGGTCACGAAGTTGTTGCTCGAAAAATCACATTTACTTAAGTAGATGGGACGTGTATTAATTAAAATTGTAATTAAATTATTTAATGCATAAAAAAGATTTGAATACACTTTTATTGTCTCTATTGTACATTAAATTATTTACAGAGACTAGTCGATAATTAATATAAATAAAAAGGAATCCTACCTGGCCCTTATATTTTACGCTCCCGACGATTATATGGGATCCTTCGCCGATCAAGGATCCAAACTTTGGACCGTACATATGAACAAAACGTGCATTTCTTGACGCCTTGCTTCCAGAACAGGTTGATAAACGAGGGTACTGGAGTATAACTCGGCCAGTGCCCGCTTTCGCGATCAAGGTCCTGTCATGAGGACATCTCACGCATATTTTACCAAAATCTGAAATTATATAACAAAGATTTAGTGCAGCGGTTTTTACGTAATTTAATTTTGTATTGAAAATAATTGCACACACCGGGATACCTACACACCTCACATAACCCATGACCTGCTTTCTATGGAAGAGATCGTTCAGAAGAGACATAGTCACTTATTGTTTCTGCCTTTAAATAAAATTCATTTTTAGTATGTGATGAAGAATAAAGAGTTATCTATCTCTCCAACATTAATAAGTATGAATATCACTCATAAGTGGACACGATATGGTCCACAAGCTTAAAAGTATTGAAACTAAAGTTTAGTCCTTATTAGCCATGCTTTGTTATTGAAGTAAAATTGTGATGATTGGGAATATGACATAGTTACAAACAAATCTAAAACCACATACATAAAAAACAGCATGAGTTTAAATATCTTACTTCAAAAATTTCATCAGAAATAATTTTAATTACTGGTTGAACACATCAGTTAGCTATTTAACTTGTTAGAATTATGACGCCATAATGCAGTCATACAAAATCAAGGAGGTTGTGATGTTTTGCATGACGATAAAAAGTATCTCTATTGGTTGGGCTATGAAGTACCCAATTAAACAAGTTTTATAAATAGTACCTAAATAGTCAAATGTATGTTTACCTTCTAATTCGTTGTTTAAGTAGTTTGAATGTTTATTCCACTTATTGTGACTACTTCCAATGTTAATAACATCTTGTCCCGGATATATTGGTGACAGATCATTGTTTAGATTTTTCCGATGAACTTCTTTAAGATATGTATCAGACTGATAGAAGAGGCGTGGGTCTTCTCTTGGTTGGTGGACTTTGACCGGCGTCTTCGTCGGGGCAGTCTTTGGGGTATCGTGGAGAAAGTGCAACGGCGTGCGTAGCTCGGTGAACCCACGGCTATTATAGTCATTATCATCCTTTCTATTGAAATGATTTAAATTTGTTGAACGGCGACTTTGGTAACTGATTTGTTGCGAATCTAGATTAAATCTCTCCCGAGGTATAACTTTAATTCTGTAAAATGAAGTTACATTATACGTAAAAAATAAATGTGGCATAAAGAATGTTGATGAGGAAAGATAGACCAAAAAAGACACGACTAGACTGTGTGATATGACATGATGATTTATGGTGTGGCAAAGGACGCATGCCAGAATAGAGGAATATGGAAGAAAAAGCTATTTAAGTTCTTATTATTTTATACTGTACTGACCCAAATTGATTGGGAGAAACTGAAATAAAACAGACTGCGTAAAAAATTTAAGATATGGCTAAAGTGTCCGTTTGTAAATTTGGCAAAACATACACTTCCGCGACAATTCATAAGTGATGTAAATAAAGTAAAAGCAACCTAGATAGTAAATCACGACTTCACAAAAGTATTTAAATATTTACAAAAACTACCGTTGGTTTTCAAAACATGCATGCCTACGTATGAACTGTTTGAAAATCTGTGTTGTTAAATGAATGTACGGATGTAGAGTGTACATATGTGCCTGCCTATGGTACCTATGAGTATAAATGACGCAAAAGTTCTATTTTAGAATGTTAAGCTTTTCGCAATGAAATATTTCTATATTTACAGTATCTGTTTATTTTAATCAAATACATTTCATATTCATTGTGCATGTTAATTCGTCAAAATAGTACCGGGGAAATGATGCGAAAGATAACATTTTATGTTTTAGAGGCAGTAATGAACTTGAAACGAAAAGTTTAATGAGTTATTTACAGGCATTATGAAAGTGTCAGCGTGTCAGCCATGCACCGATGATCTTGTGCCAAGAAACGTACGCCAAAACATAAAACCGACCTGTTGAGATCTATGTCCGGCTGTCGGGCTCCGAGTGTTCCTAGAATTATGAAAAAAAATTTATAAACAGCAATATTAAAAAACATTAAAATGTAGTAATTTACATAACTTGATGACAGATATCGTAATTGTCACTTCCTATTTATTATTTTAAGTATAATTTGTTTTTACTCATGAAGTTGTAGGAGATTGTCAATAATTTTATTTACGAAAAGTTGGAAACAATATTAATGAAATACCTCAAAAACTAAACATTATTACATGATTTTAAAGAGCTTTTGCTACATCTTCGAAACCCAAAATTCTAAAGCAATGAAAATTGTATCAAACTTCTGTGAAAATACCTACTTTGAATACAAAAGAATTATCAAAATCGTTTAATTAACAACAAAGTTATGGCTGAACATACATAAAATATAATTACACGACGAATTGAGAACTTTCCTTTTTTGGAGTCCGTTAAAATCACAAAATTTAACATTTCTGTCTGATTTCAAGAACTTATTATATTATATTGAGTAGTATTAGAACGTTCTACCATGGAGTTCAATTTTGAGAAGGGAGGGGCTAGGGGATATTTTGCACAGTTTTTAGAGTTCTATAGTTATTTTCGCAAAACTCTTATGAAATTGTCATTTCTGTCCATCTATCTTTGTACAAATATTTTTTCTCGAAAACTACTGAATCTCTTGGCAACTTCCGAGGAATGCAATGAAATACATTTTATATTATAAGATTTTCCATAATAAACTATTGTATACAGTCCAGTGTTATGCGCAGTTCCATTCAGACTGTGTCTATTGCATTATAAATACATGCAAAATAATTAGGATTAAGCTATAACAATAAATTAGTTTGTATTACCCGTCACATCATGGTCACGTTTACCGTATTGGCCCGAAGTAGAGGACCACGTGTTTTGTTATGGAATGTGTTTTATGGAATCTGATGTAAATTATTTGAATAGTTTCAATACGTTAGATATAAAATATCTTTTTATACAAAATATCATCATCATATCAATTTTATATTAGTAAATCGCGAAGACAGAGGCTTTACCGTCTTTTATCTTTCGTTGTTACCCAATCCATCCGAAAAATTAAAAAAGAACATTAGAAAGAAGAGATTGATTTTTTTATTACTACGACAAAAATGTAAACACCTAACACAATTAATATAAGTGGAATTTAAAATTCATTAAAATACTTACAATAAAAAAAAGCAAGCGAAAGAATGTCTAAAACGAAAATAAACGACGAAAGACCTTTGAGAGTAAAGTACTCGTATCAGTTCCATTTTTTGGATTAATAAACAGACAGATTCAATCCCCATTATTTAAAAAACAAATTGAATACAATATACTTCATTCCTACAATTGTGAAGGAATAAACATCCACCAAAAATCTTCATTTCATATTTACATACTTACGACGTTATCCCTTAGGACTTGGCCTTCAAGCTGATTTTAACTATAGATGAATCAACTGAATGGCATCAATTTGGTTGAAAGGCAGAACTGTATGGACACCACGGTATTCCATGACATTAAACGATTCAAGTTAATGTTTATATGGATCACTTTGGTTGATTCATCCAGATTGAAAAAAAGAAAAGAAATCAACCGTCTAATTTCGGCTTTCTATTCATATTTGGTGGATATTGTACGATATTTTATTAATATCGATGAAAGTTCTAGCTTAAATTGTTTTTTGAGTTACTAACTTTATCATTGAAAATGAAAACTGTTCGGGCGCTTTGGAGTATAAGCGCAGTGGCAATCGGTCTACACAAACATAACACTGAAATACTCTAAAATACTATTTACCTACGTGACTAGATGCCTATTCTCCATTCTGGATATTTATCACTATATTACTTTTTATAAAATTGTAAAAGTGTAGTCTTTTGTGATTTTTGTTTAATCGGGATTTACGTATAAACTGCTAGGTGAAATTCGATGCAGTTTTCGCTGATCGACAGCAAATTTCTGGACTCACCATATGCGGTACCTACTATGTACCTGTAATTGTAACAATATGCCCATTAGGACAAAATTCCCTAAGTGGTGCATGCTTTCTGGCGAGGATTCAAACCCGCGCCCTTTGAGTTTAGAACGCACAACTTTTGACATAGGTAATTATTTAAAAGAAAACCAATAAAAAATATTTCTACTCATTTCTTTCAGTTTTTGAAAACAGAACAAATCCTTTTGAAATTTAATTTAAGACGAATTCGATTTAAAAAATTTAAAAAACCTGAGTGGATCTGTGGTCTGTGGCTGTCATCTAGTTATGTGGGATTTAGGAGCTTTTTAGTTAGAATTTTTACTGATCGAATATCGTTTCTGCAGGAAATTATAGTAAGTACACTTAGAATATGCCCGCGACTTCATCCACGCTTGACTTGAAATTTCCGGACACAAAATAGCGCAACATTTATAAAGGAATGTATGCCATGCTATCATTTTAGTGAAAAGTGTATCGGAATAAGTTAATTTTTATGCACCCGAACAACTACAAATCCCTTCCGGGAAATTCCCGCAGGATTCTCGAGATAAACAATATCACACATTTTTTTTGCATAAAATCTGCTGTCGAGCAGCGAGAACCGCATTGAAATCGGCCAGTAGTTTTTACGTGAATCACGATCAAACAGAAAAAAATTATCTAAAAAATGTATCGTGTTTTCCATCGTTTATATAGTGTATTCCAGTTGGCCAGTTTTTTAAATAGCTTCAATATACAGGACAAGGCATGTTTAGAATGTATTATAATAGATTACACGGGTCAACATGAAATTTGACTTTGATTGCAAAGCATTAAATTTCGGTAGTTTAGGTCGTAATAAGACGGAAAAAAAATATATGGCATGAAAAACTTTGCTTTTGTGCTTAGAAGACTGATTGAACGAAATTTTTAAAAATCTCGGATTTTAATTTTTGATTGAAAATAAAACTATTGAAATAAAAATGTTTATTATTTTTATTAAGTTTTACTATCAAATTAGCTTACAGAAAAGTGGAAAAAGTGCACACTTCTACTTTTTCTTTTATTTTCATAGCTACTTTCTCTCAATAAACCCCAAATATAGTCGCCCATCATGTTTTCATTGTATTGGCCTTGATAGCGTTGTTCAAAATTCATGATATCCTGATGGAAACGTTCTCCTTGCTCTTCGGAATAGGCTCCCATATTGTTTTTAAATTTATCCAAATGAGCATGCAGCATATGTACTTTTAATGACATCCTGCAGCCCATGGCCTTAAACAAAATGCATCAGCATCGTATTTGCACTTTCGTGACGACATTTTAAGTTATTCTGGGCTTGTAAATAACACCTGATGGTTGTTTATCACTCGGGTGCCATCTAGCGGCACAGTGTAAACGTTAATACCCCACTCTCACCGCGCGGTCTTTTTAAAAATATTAAAATCAATTAAAATTTATGAAAAAATTGAAAAATGAGTATTATTATTATAACTATAACAAAAGCAAACTTTATACCGAAAAAAGGTATTTTCTTTTCGTTTTTGTGCATAACTAACTGGAAAATAATAGTATAAACTTTAGGACAAAGAACGAAATTTTTTTGTAGAGTTGTGTTATATTATAATAGATTATATTATATTATTTGTATAGTACTTTTCTTCCATATTAGAATCAACTTTTACAAAACTGATACGTAGTTAAGCATTATAACTCCAGGAAATCATATAAATGAGATGATAACAAACAAAACAAAATAATGGTACAACATATATTTCTTTGTGTCAGAAATGAGTCACAAGAATAATTTAATAGCTGGATAGTGTTTACATCCACACATTATAATTTAATCTTCATTATTGCAACATAAAATAAACAGGCACAGTAAAGTGCATTTTGTTTTATGAACACATTGAAAAATGATATCATATCTGAATAAAACGCGGTGATCTAAAAGCATGAACAATATTAGAATTATTGCTTTATGATAAAATCGTGCATTTCGTAAAACTATTTTTTTATGATGGTATAGGAGGATGAAATAGTGTGGTTGAATAGAGAAGATAGAATGGGAAAGGGCAAAGCGGGCCATTGCAACTCTCATACATCGCACGAAACACGATACGGTCAAGGCTAACCGTTTCACGTCGATATTCTGTGAGAACGTGTTATCACACCGACCGAGCGAGCCGTTAAAAACTGTGACAATGTGATAATGATTCCAGGATGGCACTATCAGGTTAGAAAAAAAGTTTAATTTTTATTGGAAAGTGGTTACTACTTGTCTCCCAACGCGTTACCATCCTCTTTACTCCATCCTAGAGACTGTCTAGGATGGGATGCGATAGAGGGATCAGACACGAGGAATAGGAGTCATAGAAATAACTTTATAAGCTCGATATTTTCCAAAATGTTCATTACTTATGTAGTTCAAAAGTTGACGCACTTTCAACGATTATATTTACAAAGAAAAGAATTAATATTTTTGAATGGAAAAATTGCATAATTTTATCAAGTAGACGAATTTCAAAATAAACTATTTCTACGTAGGTACTATATTTAATGGATATTTAAATGACTTCTGGATCTTTAATAATTTCAGGCGTAACCAACCTCATTTACGGAACTGTCCGTAAAGTCATAAACAAATTAGAACGACGCATTTTGTATTTGAAACTAGGGCGAGCCCGCAGCTATGCTTGCACGTATGTCATTTGATTTAACATCACCTCCTGAATTTCACTGTTAAATTTTGTGAGAATATTACAGCTACAGAATAATTGAAAATGTAGTAATAAGATAGTAATTCAAGGCCAAAGAATGTTTTAAATTATTTAATCGCTGGTCTCAGCCTAGGTATTCGGCTGCAAAGCCACGAATACCAAAGAGACAAATCTTATAGATATACATTTTATTGAGAATGTGCACTACAAATATATTTTAATGAAAGAGGAAATAATAATAAAAATAATACAACTCCCTAAGTACTTATATTTTAAAACAGAAATTTACAAATTATTTAATAATATTCCTGAAGATGTTAACACGGATATTAAATTAATTTTTAACCGACTTTAAAAAAGGAGGAGGTTCTCAATTCGTCGGGATCTTTTTTTTATGTATGTTCACCGATTACTCCGAGATTTATGATCCGATTTACATGATTCTTTTTTTGTTCGACGTGGAATAGTTTCCAATTGGTCCCCTAAAATTTTGACATAGTTTGGCCCACTAGTTTTCAATGTATGAACATTTTTTATGAAAATTCCATTCCGTTCCATGTATACCGATTACGCTGAGATTTGTGATCGGATTTACGTGATTGTTGTTTAGTTTGATGCGGAATAGTTGCCATTTGGTCCCCTATAAATTTTACATAGTTTGACCAAGTAGTTTTCATTTTACGAACATTTTTCTGTACCCGTTACTTGGGACCTATATATTTTAAGAAGCGCGACACCTTTCGTAGGTCTACCCATACATAGCTAGACACTAAAAAGTAACAAATAAAATAAAAAAACTTCGTTTGAAAAAACAGACTTCAAAAACTAAAAAGTATAAAATAACTTATTTTCTAAAGCTATTATTATTAATATACAATATCTATAACATCTTGAAGGCGGTGCAAAGTAAAACATAAAAATTACTATATTTTGAAAATGACTAAGCACCGACTTTAATATATTATATATTTATAATAATAGCTTTAGAAATACGTTATTTTATACTTTTTAGTTTTTGAAGTCGGTTTTTTTAGGTTTTTTTTATTTTATTTGTTCAGGAAGCAGTGCAACAAATCTTTATCATTCATAAAGTATTACAAAAAACTGCGCCCGTTTAAAGTAATAAAGTATGCATGCCTAAAGCTTTATAATTCCAACAAATGACTTACCAATAAAACTAAAAATTATAATAGCAGACACAACAGGCATTTTGAGGCAAACATTCGTAATTTAGTTTTAAATAATACACTTTGAGAAGTAAATTAAGAAAAACTGTTAATGGTAGTACAGTTGGTTACAGTGCCAAATTGCACAAAGCCAACTGATCGCGAAAAGCGCGCGAAAAACACTAATGTCTGAAGATCTCGACTTGCTTTGTGGACGTAGGAAGGAAGAATGTTCACGTCCGCCAAGACTATATAGCATCAACAATTTATAAAAAGCAGATTGTAAAGTCTCACGTTTAATATGTATTGAAGGTTCTTTGACGGCTAATTGATGGTTCAAGGATGTTTAGTTTAAGAAAAAGCAATATGTTTTTATATTTTCATATTTATTACAGAACATAAGTAACGGTTCACAAGTATTCCACATTAATTTAAATAACACTAAAAGAACTTTTCTCCTCAGGATTCTAGGTCAAAACTTTCAGGACAGATGTCGTGTCTAACTAAAACATATTGACCTGAATTGACATACGAGTAAATTGAATTAAGTGTTTTGATTGGCTATACGAGTTTATTACACGTTTGATAACAACATGGGTGGTATGGCGGGTTAGGGCACGTGAAATTTTGACAAGGGGGAACTCCTGGGTAACATTCACCGGGGTACCACACGGTGCGAGCGTACCGACCGCTAGGCCTAGTACAGGCACCGTGGTTGAAGCAGTCTGCCTTGCAAGGGTAGTCGTACAGGCACGGCCTGGAAATTAAATATATTTTGTTAATTAACATCATTCGATACTAAATTTTTCCCGCAAGTATGCCCGCGTAGTTTTGTTTTTATTTTTATTGCGAAGCTGGCAATCAAGCAGACGAAAGTGGCTATCGTCGGCTAAACACGTTTGCAACATCATAGGCGAAGCTAACACGTTGCCAGCCTTTAGAATGGGATGAGAGGAGATAGTGGCATCAGATATGAGAAGTGAGATAAAAGGGTATGGGAAATGGGATTGGAATGGGGGGAAGGAAAAATTGGATAAGGGAAGGTGGAAGTTTCGTCTCGTTCTCTTCGAGCCCTGTGAGCTTGCTTCGTAGCATGGTCGAGGCAATGCTCCAGGCCAGCAATCCTGGCTTCTGGTTTCCTCCTTCTGCGAGTCCGTCATGGCGCAGAAGGCAGTGGAACAATGGGGATTGTTCACAAAAAAATTACCCTCTGATTTTATATTTTTATTACGTAAAATAGGGTATTTTAAGATACTAATTTGAATATTTTTGTATTTTAAGCGTTAGTTTTATTATAATTCGATTTTAAAATTATTTCTCCGATGACGTCATAAGGGACAAGTTTACATTGACTTCTTTGCCTAGAAAACAAAAATAATAAAACTTACTAATCATAGTAATCTGTGCTACTACTATTTAAATGTCACTATCATTACTCATTACGTATCGTGATCATTTTAGTGTTTTTTGTCGCTAGGCTTATAATTTTTCGTGTTCAACCATTATTATTTTCTATAGTTATCGTTACATTTTTTAAGTGATCTTTAGGGAAAAATCCATGTTACAGAACTTAAATCAAATAATGTACAGCTAGAATTTTTTTTACACCTGAAGCAGGCAAACTGGCAGACGGCCACCATTGGATTTAGTAAAGTCAAATAAAGGTCAAACACATTTCTTACAAATTACAAGAAGATCGTACGTTTTTTGGAATTTTAACTAGACAGAAATGATTAGGGACACTATTCCTCGAAATGGTTTTTGAAATAGCTAGATTGAAAAAAGTGAACAATCCCAATTAGGGAGGAGGACGCGTACACGGACCCCATCCGCAGGAGGTGGATTGGAGGTCGAAGAAGCCGCTACGCGCATCTCCTCCGCCCATAATCACTGTCACAGGAGGCCGCTGCTACGGGCCTAGCAGTGGACTCCCTCTCCTCCCCCCCCATTTGATGAAGTAGGGCACTCTATCACCGGGGTAGCCCAGTATTGCCGATCGTAGGGGCGTCACAGAGCAGTTAATCTCTTCTAGATCCCGGTGACGCCTTGTAAAAGCGATGATGCAGGGGCGCAGGTTTGGGCTTAGTGCGTAATTCGGCGATAGGTTCTCGCGACTGCTTCTGTTTGTAGTTAAGGTGGAGAACCGGCCGCTGAGAGTCCCACACACCCTTGATGCACACTTCTGCGGTGCATCTGGCCCATCCCCGAAGAGCTCGAGGATGGTGTCCAAAGACATGCCCCAGTGTAATCAAAAAAAGGCAGGGGTGAAGTTGGCCTTCGAAACTCATTCATCGCACAAAACATGATTAGCTTAAGGCTTATCGTTTCACGCTGATATTCTAAGAGAGCGTGATATGCGAGCCGGCGATTCCTTTTTTCTAAAGTATTTTTTTATGATCATTCATATAACCTACAAACTGATAGTCATGAATGACTGATTGTAGTGATTATTATTTATCAGCTGATAATCACTACATTCATCGCATTTCTATGGAAAAATATTAAATTACTCTTGTGTAAAATTTAACAAAACTGCGAAACTTTGAATGGAATGAATAATGACTTATTTATTTTCGTAAAAAAAATATTTCGCAACTCTGTTTGAAATTAATGTCGGCCTATTGTGTATTCATTGGTGAGTACTTACAGGTTTCAAACATTCCACTGGATCTGTTTATAGCCTATATTTAAGAAAAAATAAATACATTTTGCATACCTTTCTGCCGGTGCGTTGGTGGGGTCACTGCAATAAGGTGTCGCTTCCTTTTGAAACGGCTGTGGCCTAGGTTGGCCGTATCGTGGTCTTTTGTAGTAGATGCTGTACTCTCCCTTCACGCAGCCGTATCTAGCCGAAGGTCGAAAGCTCTCATAACCTCGAGGCAAAACCGACATTTTTGTGAACCGCTACCTATGTTAATTCGTTGTTCCAGGTAGTTATCTGAAACTAATATTTGCTGTGCGTAATGCTAATATTACTTTTAGACTTTTATCCGTGCAGGAACAGAGAAAGAATACAACTTCCTGCGGCCGGGCGGCCTGTCGTAAGAGGCGACAAAATAACCCACAGCAAGATGGTAGGGCATTTGCCCGACTGGATGGCTACCACTCTTGGTCTAAAGTATGCTGCCATAACAACCTTGAGTTGTCTTCTGGCATTAGTGATCAGGTTCCAGTCTCCCTTAAGAGAGCAACAGCGCATTTGTAGCACTTTTGGTGTTGCAAATGTCCATAGCCGATGGTAACCGCTTTCCATCAGGTGGGCCGTCTGCCTGTTTGCTGAACTCCTGCAATAAAAAAAAGACGGACCAACCGAATTGAATAAATTTGATTGAAATGCGCAGAACTGGAAGGACACGACGGCTTTCAGTGACATTGAATGATTCAAGTTTATGTTTATATAGCGTTTATTCATCCAAATTGATCTATCTTTATCAATATTTTAGACAAACCCCCCCCCCCCCCCCTATAACTTAAAACGAGTCGCGAATTACTTTGCCACTGAGCTACTACTACTTATTGCTAATTATATAATTGCTAATAATAAAAATAAAAAGAAGTAAAACCGCTACTTACGGATAATTTTTATGTTTTCCAAATATAATTTTATTTTTTTTGGTTTTTAAGAAATTATTTATCTGTCGTATTTTATTATGACATGTTCTGATTGACGTTTATTCGATCCTTTTATTTGAAAAAAGAAGTACCGTATATAGAGTATGTAGGGTTGAGGGTTTATTTGATTTTTTGTTGAAGAAAATATTTAATTTGTTGTAAATGAGTTCTTAATTCATGTATTTTATAAAATAAGTGGCCGTGTGAAACTCGAACCTGCAATTAGAGGCTTCCAATACATATTTACCATACGTATATTGTCTTATTCCTGGGCCTTATTTTCTTCATCTCCTCAAAATTCGTGTATTAGTGCAACGATTCGTAAAATAATGATCTGACATACAAACAGACAACTTGTACGGGTTCTTATTTTCAGGTATTGCAAACCTAAGTCTCTTTCTTCTTTTTCTATCTTTATATCTTGTTACCTATATCAATAACGCTCGCTTATTTTTCACATATATATACTTACTGATTCTCCTTCCCTTATATGATAGAATCGAATGATATTTTAGTAATCCAGTGTTTCGTAGAAGGTAAATTTGAGGAAAACTCAGTAAACAGTAGATGATATTTTATTTTGATCAAGAATGATACAATTTTTTTAAGTGTCCCATTACCAAATAGGCATGCAAGGCCCGCAGGTACCACTACAAACGGGGACTCCGGGATAGCTGCAGCGCTTCGGTGACATAACCGCTGGCTCTGTACAGCAGTAGCATGGACACGGCTTGCAGCGATTCGGACGACAGGCTGGTATGGCAACCGTCTCGCATAGAGGCATAGGTTTTGGGACTGGTGTTGCAGGCTGAAATAAATAATTATTTAGGTCTCCCAATTCGAAATCTCGAAATAATAACAGAATGTTGTAAGATACTTTTTGGTATATTGCTTGTATATAATCTCACTGGGATTGTGTGATGTATGAAGTGGATTAGGCATTACGACCAAAATGAGTTTACATAATTATGTACATGCAAATAAATGTGTTAATAGATATTGGTCTAAAAAGAATATTTTCTGTCCCAAAAAATTCAAGCTTTTCTGCGAGAAACAATATTAATGTGGAATTTATATACAAATCTATAACTTATATAATTATGTATATAAACAAATTAAATTTTAATTATAACGAAATTTAAAATTACCTTATCACAGGGGGGACAAGGAGGTAGTATCGGCAGGATGGGTTGTGGAGGGCAAGGTTCAGGACAAGGTCGGACTGGAGCAGGGCAAGGTGAGCATCCCCCTCCTGGGCAGACGGAACATTTCCTAATGTCGTTCCATGACGCCACGCAGGGTTTTGTGGAATATGGATAGCATGCTCCGCATGGCATTCCGGTGCACACGCAGGGGTCATAACTATAAAATGGAGCACTCATTTTTAACTATTTTTTGATTTTTAAGATACTACGAAATGGACAAAAAATTTAAACAAATATTTGACAATTAAAATTTTGTTTTGATATTTTTTATTTTCTTTTTTAACATACATCCTCAACACTGGACACTTTTTGCTGGAGAAAATGTGACTTGCTTGGATGATAGCACAGTTTTTTTTATCTGATGGCTGCAATGCCGTTTATGCTTTGATTTTGCCAATGTCGTGTGAGATAGCACAGTTCATCAAAGATATAGAATGTGCCATTGCCATTTTGAGCCAAAATACCACTCATAGAGTATATTGAATATATGATACCACTCCGTCAAAGGACGACTGACACGCAATGTTGTACCTTCACTTTTCATGGCAGGTAATATTAATTGATATTATTATTTAGGCTTATTTTTTATTGTTATATTCGATAATAATTATTTACATGTTATTTTTCATTAGTTACTTAATTAAAAGTTAAGATTACATTGTGGTAAATAATGTACAATTCCTTAATTCCAGATCAATGCAGTCAGCCTCTGCAAGATATAACTAATTTAAGGGAATTAATAAATGTACAAGTACCTGAATTATGTTTTGGAAAACATTACCGAACAACTATTAAAATTACATCACTATATCAGCAACAAACTCTTCCGATACCCAAAAGTATATTAATATTTTAATACCTAATAAAAAATAAAAACTTAGTCGGTGCAAAGTAAAACATAATAAAAATTACTATATTTTGAAAATTACTAAGCACCGACTTCAAGATGTTTTAGATAATATATATTAATAATAATAGCTTTAGAAATAAGTTATTTTATACATTTTAGTTTTTTAGTTTTTGAAGTCGGTTTTTTTAAACGAAGTTTTTATTTTTTATTTGTTACTTTTTGGTGTCTAGCTATGTATGGACCTACAAATATGGTGCCGCGCTTCTTAAAAAATATAGGTCCCAAGAAACGCGAACAAAAAGATGATCGTAAAATGAAAACTACTGGGCCAAACTATGTCAATTTTTTAGGGGACCACATGGCAGCCATTCCGCGTCGAACAAAAAAAGAATCACGTAAATCGAATCATATATCTCAGAGTAATCGGTGTACATATGGAACGAAAAGGAAATTTTCTTCATAAAAAATTTTCATAAAATGAAAACTACTAGGCCAAACTATGTAAAATTTTTAGGGGACCAATTGGAAGCTATTCCGCGTCGAACAAAAAAGAATCACGTAAATCGGATCATAAATCACGGAGTAATCGGCGAACATACATAAAAAAAAGCAACAAAAAAAAAGATCCCGACGAATTGAGAACCTCCTCCTTTTTTCGAAGTCGGTTAAAAATGAAAGGAACCTCAATCGTTTCACTTCAGTGTCGGCCGAAGTGTATGCCATAGCCCCTTGTGTCAAGAAAGTAGGGCTTTAGACAATTGACTCTGTTCAAATTATTAAGCTAGTATGTTTCACTATCAATAGTTCAAAATCAACCATTTCCTTGGTTTGCCGTTTGACATTCCTTCACAGAAATTGATCCTTGCAAGCTACACTATAATTTGGTATAATACATAGTGTGTTCATTTTTTCAAAGTCATCCTATTTGATCCCTGAAAAGGGTGGTGGATTTTTCAAAATTTTAATGATACCATTATATTTTTCGTCGTTTAGGAATTTCCCTTGGAGGCGCACTTGAAAGAGACAAATATATAAATATATATACACACAGGATATATCTTTAATTGTCTTATATATAGCTCAGACTTTTTAGTTTATTTCTTCACAAATCGGAAAGTAGTTGCAGCAACACAAGTTATGCATACTATATTAATAATCTTAGAAAATTAAAGTGGTGTTATTATAAAATTACTAGCCGTGGCCGGCAGACGTCGTCCTGCCTTTAAAAAATAAAAACTTAGAACCTGATTGCAGCGCCATCTACCGGGACCAAATTTTAATCTAAACTACTCTCGAATCCACTTGAATACACACAAAAAAATTCATCAAAATCGGTTCTATCGTTTAGGAAGAGTTCAGTGACATAGACACAAACAAGCATATCATATATAAAGATTTTTAGGTCAAAAATCCTCCTCAGAACGCCCTATTAAAGTTTCATCAGAATAAGATCAACGCTTTAGGAATACATCGAGGACAAGCATACAAACATTGATTTATATTTTTATAGATATATAGATATTTTAAGCCAGAAACCCTGTTCGGCGTCCTCAGAATACTACCAAAGTTGTACCACAATCTGATCAATGGTTTTAAACGCATATTGGACAAACATACGCGTTAATATAAATACACACAAAATTTCATAAGAATCGGTCAACCCGTCGGTCAACCCGGAGAAGTTTTGTTACAAATACTGTGACACGAAAATTTTCTATATTAGATAATGATAATTGTATTTAAGTAATTTATGACTTTTAATTTGTTACAGGACCTAAAAAAGGTTATGTATCTATAGAGGTGGCAAAATTAAACAATAAAATTAAAAAAATAGAAAATACTAAGTTATCTATCCAAGCACGATTAAAAAGAGCTTTAAAATTAACCGAAAATCCACAATTTCAAAAAATAATGCAATATTTTTTGCCAACTGCAAAATTTTTTACAAATATGCAATTTAGAGAGGCTAAAAAACATTAAAAGGGACGAAGATTCAAAAAAAGTGAAAAGCTAATGGCATTGTCCCTTTATAAACAAGGCCCTAAGGCATACAGGTGGCTACGGCAATTTTTCACGCTACCTTCAACAATTACACTTAGCCGTATGATAACAAAAGCTTCTTTAAGTCCTGGTGTAAATGAAAACCTATTTGGAGAACTTCAGAAAAGAGCATCCAAAATGAGCATGAATGAAAAATTATGTGTGCTCTTATTCTATGAAATGGTAGTGACGCCACATTTTGATTATAAAAGACGAGATGATATTATTTGTGGTTTCGTCAATAATGGAGAAAACATCACAGAAAATATAGCCTATCATGTTTTAGTATTCATGATAAGAGGCAAAAAAAAAACTATATACAGCCTATCTCTTATTCCTTTTGTGCTGGTACAACATCTAAATTTGATTTAGTGAAACAGTTAAAAAACATTATTTGATATTGTTTCTTTAGTCATTGGAACAATATGTGACCAAGGCACAACAAACCTGAGTGCCATAAATTATCTTGTGAATGATACTAGACAAAATTATTTACGGAATGGTGAAGAGATAAATAAATTTGTATTTGAAATCAATGGGAAACAAATTGTACCTCTATAGTCTATACGATCCCCCACATCTTATAAAAGGCATTCGGAACAACTTGCTTACAAAAAATCGAATTGCTGTTATTAATAATGAATCAAAAATATCCAAATGGGGAAATATCGTAGAATTTTATAAAAAAACGCCCACACATCAAGGGTTGCGGCTTGTGCCGAATATCACGGAAAACCATGTGATGCCACAAAAAATTAGGAAGATGAAGGTCAAGTATGCGACACAAATATTTAGCCAAACAGTTGGAGTCAATATGGGACTACTAGCAGGTAATTTTTTTCGAAATGTAAATCATTATCGTCATTTTTCATATTGTGTATAAATAAATATAAATATTGTTCTTATAATCAGTACTGAAACTTGGGCTTAAGTATACCGTACCAGCTTATTATATTTGCCAAACTCGTGCATATGTCATTTTTGATCCAAACCTACGGTGATGAAATCATTCAGATACGAGATTTTATTGACATATGAAACATACTACCTATTGATCTATATATAATCTCTCAAGGTTAAAACATAACAATATTTTTAATAGATAGTATGTTTTATATAGAACTCGAATATTTAAGTGAAAATAAAGGGTTCCTATCTTCACAAACTTGAATGTAAAATAGTTTATTAATGTTAAACTAAACCCTGTTTTAGGCTGCCTGTTCATTGAAGCGGAGCGAGGCTGCGAAGCGGAGAAACGAAGAGATAATAACTAATAGGATTGGCTACCTGTCTATTGTCGCAATTTTTATGCAATCGTATTGGTTAATATTTCTCCGTGTTTCCACTCCGCAGCCTCGCTCCGCTTCAATGGATAGGCAGCCTTAAGGGTTTTAAATAATAATACAAAAATTTCACTGATGGGTCTCTTCATATTTAAGATAATGGATAGTATATCTGCCATGCTTCTCCAAGGCACCTTGACGGCTTTGAGAAGTCGGGTATCTCTCTATGTGCAAGTTTCATCACGATATCTTACGTCACGTGGTAAATGCAAAAATATGCACGTTAGGTAAAAACTTTCGAAGGGGCTACATGCTTTCCAGCTAGAATTGAAATTAGCGTCATTTGAATTGCGAATGCGTTAAAAAAAATAAGCAATACAATATCACGCCCTATATTGCCTACAATAACTTTTAAATGTTTACTTTTTTTTCAGAACTTGGAGTAAGTACTTTTGGAGGAATGCAAAGACTGCGGATATACTATTGTTTTTTGATAAAGTCTTCGATTCCCTAACCGTAAGCTTCAAAACTAAAAAAAGAGATAATAAACCGCTACTTGGACCTGTATATTTAAAATCAACCCACCGAGATTTTTGGAAATATTCAAAAAATATATTAAGTTCTATGAAATTTATAAGCCGAGATGGTAATATGGTTTCTGTACCCAGTTTAAAAAACTGGATACAAATAATTGAAAATATTGTATATATTGAAGATATTTTGTCACAAAAATATAATTTGACGTCACTATGGGTGCGACATTTCAACCAAGATCCTCTTGAATTTTTTTTTTGGATGTATACGATCACATGGCTACAGAAATATCTCTCCCACCTACGTAGGGTTTGAAGCAGCATTCGCTTCCTTACTAGTTAATCATTTAAGTAGTCCTCGTGGTTCGAACTGTGAACTCGAAGGAGATAAATGTGTTACTTTTAAAGGGTTAGGCAAGCTATTTTTTAATGAACTCCAAAAAGTGAATTATCTTACAGAAGTAGATTTTGCTGACATCAATGCTGAAAATATCTTGATCGATGTTAATGTAAACCTCCAAAACCCCAGAATTAGGGCTCAATTGGAGTATGTGACTGATTACATTTAAAAAAATCAATGTAAAGACATGTAACATATGTAAAAATGAGTTATACAATGAAAAACAGGATAATTTAATTAAAAGAAGGGAATATTTCGAAAATAGCAGATGCCTGACTTATCCGTCACATTCTCTAATTGAATGTTTTTCAAATATTCAAGATGTGCTAATAAACATTTTGCAAAGAGATCCAAAGAAACAAAATATTAAAGATTACATAAAAACAGTGCTCACAATTACAATTAACTATGGTTTTTTAACATGTGCAGAACATAGAAATTAAACTATAAGGATAATTGAAGAACTAAGCAGTATTTTTTTTTCAATTGGTGTAAAGACACCAATAAGATATTAAATGGCTCCAGAAGCGATTACGACTTATTTGTCAAATCCAGTGTTAGCTCATAGATATTTTATAAGACATTCTAAAATATAAATATTGTTGTAATTTGGTTCTTTCATTTCTAAATGCAATTCACCTTCTCATCAGTCATGTCTTTTACATATTATTTACAAATCACGTAATTTTTATTTCATGTTGTATTATTATATTAAACAAGTACGTCCAACATGAATAGTGTAATTTATACATCAATTATTTAGTTTTATTTTATGAATAATATGAAATATAATATTTTATTAAATTAAATTAAGCATTGTGAAAAATAATGGTGAACGGAATCTAGATAAGCATACAATTGCATATAAATTGTATGCTTATGTAGGTATTCTCCGCCATGATTTTTCACAATACTTTAATAGGATTTCAAATATGTATAGATACATATTATACAGCACATATATCTATGCTAGATATATATATAGGTATATATACGTATAGGTACATTCATATACGAGTAAGCGCCATTGTTATTCGCTAGATGTGCTAGTAGTATCATTTTCGCGACTGAAGACTCTATCTTTATAATATATTCAATGTACTCTTTGATCCTCAATATTTGTCCGCGAATGTAAACCTCTATTCTGTAGAAATGAAAATATACAGAAGAGTTTAAACATAAACTTTATAAGTCTATAGTGACATTTATAATCAAAAT
The DNA here is from genome assembly GCA_949752895.1 of Dendrolimus pini. NCBI lineage: Eukaryota > Metazoa > Arthropoda > Insecta > Lepidoptera > Lasiocampidae > Dendrolimus > Dendrolimus pini. The sequence continues at coordinate 14,393,970 of OX457126.1, read as the reverse complement.
TAAAAAGACGTAATTATAATAATAATAAAACTAAATTAAAAAGTGTAAAATCTTAATATACTATGTGTTCTATGTGCTATTGCCCAACATGCCCACCGACATTACCTTGTGGCATGGGTCGATGCACCTTTTCGTGTCCTCCGCCTCCTGCGTGTTGCCAACCATGTTGCCCACCACCAACGCCGTGTACGCCCTGCCCACCATGTACCTGCAAACCTGTGTTCCGGCAGTGTCCGGCTCCAGTCATTCCAGATTTGGTTCCACCAATAGTGCCAATACTACCCTCCTGTAAACCGCGTCGTGTGCCCTGTTGTGAACCTCCGCCACCACCACCAAAGCCAGTCTTCTGTCCTCCTGCTCTTCCCCGGTGTCCACCACCAGAACCTTGCGATCTTCCACCAGTAAAATGATTTGGAATTGTTTTTTTATTTTTTCTTAATTAATACAGTTTACCAACATGGATTTTCTTTTCAGGTCCAACCGTGCCCATTACCCACGCCTTGTTATCAGCCAGTACTTCCTTGCTGCAATCCACAATGTCCACCGCCTATTCTTCCAAAGCAGCGCCCAATATGCCCAAGAGCTCCTCCGGTGCCATACCCATGTTTACCAATTTCCCGTAGCTGCTGTCCAGATTGCGAAGTGGACCCTGTGACTCGGCGTAGACCACTAATTGTTCATGATAGTGTATTTTCGAATCGCAAATCGGGATATCCTGTGGAATGTTTCACAAGGCGCAACCCGAGTGTTCGATATTCTATTGAAAACTATGTGAAACGAGTGAGTCATCATAAAATTCAATTATCAATTCAATTCAAAATAAGCGTAATTAATTGTCTTGATCTATCAAATAATCTAATCTTAATTTGCAGGATTCCCAAGGATGTTCCGCCTATGCTGTTGATGTACCCCTGCGGTAGTAATATATTCAATAAACGCCAATTGCTGTTATGCGTAGTATTGGGATTATCCGTGATGACTATTATATTGTTTAGTAAATAAATAATTTTATATGTAAATTATTATGGTTTCTTTAATAGTTTAGTTTACTGTAATGTATTAACATTTTTGTTTCTATTTGAGAAACCAGGGTTTTGATTATTGTTCACGATTCCACATTCTCATCATTTTACATTATACGGAAGGAATTCATTGAACGTAAATACTACTGTTTTTTTATTATTTAAAATAATCTTAATTTCATAATGTAAACAGCAATGTGACTTGATATTGAACTTACCGATTTAGTCTTGGGAGTTTTCGACAGAGATAATGAAATCATACAACATTGGCTTACCTAATTTTTTATTAAGTACATTTACACTGTTTGAGATATTCCAAAAAGTCCACTAAGCCACTACATTATCTGAGTGTGGCAGCTGTAGATGTTGATGCACGGATTCAGGTTGAGGCAGCGTTGAACCGGAGGGACGCCACAATGGTTCAGGATCTGCATGGGCGAGGAGCAGGGCGATGGCATACACGCTGGTGCACAAATCGGTCCAGAACTCGGTCCGCAGGCAGCTGTATAAGGTCCCATTTTAAAGCTTGGAGTTATCTTGAAAATTATACTGTTACAATTTAACGTGTAGTATGAGGTGTGGAAGAGGTAAATGAAGGCGCGGTGATTTTTGAGCTTTATTTATAATCGCTGTTGAGCCAACTAGATTGTAAAAGAAAGAATCTATTTGGCCATTTTAAGCCTAATCTAGTTGGTGTATAATATATGCCGTAAAATTGTTTTGAAAACATATCTCTTTAATAAACTTGGCAAGTGCGTGACCATCCACAAAATATGAAGGGTCCCAGGCATGGAAGAAATATTCTTTTTTTTATGGTAGAGGTAACGAACATGTACTGTTTTTGTTAACTGGATTTGAAACTATTTTTTTTTTATCGAAAATGGTAATACTATATCTATATCCGGTCCATGAATTTTAAGTAGTGGGGGGTGGAGTGGGAAACGCGGAGGGAATGTTTATCTCGCTTATTTTTTTTCAAATACGGCACTTATTGGTCCAAAGTTGAGCAATCCAATCAAAATCCAAAAGAAAGCCAGTAGGCAACGTAAAAAGAATCAATTAACTAAAAAAACAGCGCACATTCGCATATTACAAGGAAAATGGAATCACAGATCATTAACATAATAGGAGAGGTGGAATGAAAACATTTAAAATGGCGGCCAATAGAGACGAAAATTAAACATCGATATTTTGAAGTGATAACTTCTTATGGGTGGGTAAACCGCTTCGTTACGTAACGAGTTACGGCGCCAGTCTGTCTGGCTTCCCTTTCTCTCACGCAAGTTATCACTTCTGTCGGGCGTCCTGAGACACCGTCTGGTTTTGATTTATCATAATCGAATTGGTTTACAGTGCAAGAGAAAAAAACATGAAACGTACCAACATGATCATTCCTAGGGCTAGAATTCTGAGTAGGTATCTACTATTTATCGCAAGAAATTCATAGCTCTTTTTAAATGAATAAGCCAAATTAAACGCAGTCTAACTTCTGGGAAGGTTCCGTATACCACCGCTTTAAAGCGTCTCTTTTTTTTAACACACAATTGGTAGCTTATTGAGGTTATTGTTCTTGGCTGACCTCATTATTGCATAATAATTATAGAAAATTTATAACATTTATTAGGGGCCAACGCGCTTATAGAACCTCGTAATAAATATATTTACTTTGAACATTTATATTAAGTAGATTTCAAAGTTAATTTTGTTTGTTTTTTTTTGTTTATAACAACAGTTAACTACTTTATATAGTTGTTGCCATGTCGTTGTTGAGTAAATATGCCACTCGTAAGCGTAGTTCGTTTAAGAAAACTATGTCTAAATCATTCAGCAACGAATATACAATTCATGATTTATCCTCTTTGCGCAGAAAACGTACCGTTGCCTATAATAGGTTATGCAAGGCGTTGGAAATCGGCGTTTTAGCGTGTAACGATGACATTCAACGGGACTTATTTCTTTCATATCATCAAGAAATAAAACAAAATGCGGCTAAATTTGAAGACGCCCATTCTAATATATTAGAACTCTTGGATGATCCTGATCATGCTGATAATAATCTTCAAGATGAATTTGATGAAATGTACTTTAAAATTCAATCGATCTACCGTCGCTTGACAAAAATTGACTCTCAACCTTCTACTTCTCACAATGCTGGCGGTCCTGCGTCGAATATTCGTTTACCGAAAATAGTACTACCGAGTTTTTCCGGTAATGTCAAACAGTGGCCTCAATATTTCGATACCTTCAACGCGTTAATTCATAATTCCGATATATTAAGTGATACCGAGAAATTTCACTATTTACGTTCTATACCAAACTTTTGCATCATATAGAACCTCTTTCTGCATAAGTCAAAACGATTTTGACTTTAAAAAACAATTATCAAATTGTAAAAGTGTACAAATTTTCAGTATTTTTTTAAAAATTATAATATAATTAAAATATACCCACCTATTTTATTCTCAAATAGACATATAAATTTAAAACCATGTGTAGCCCAATTGAGAATTTGCCTTCTTACAAGGAGCCTCGAGATTGCATTCCTTGTTATCCAGTTCAGGTAAACAATTTGTGTTATTTCCTTAAATTTGGTGGTGGTTTGGCTTGTTTGAATATGATGAATGAATGATAATACGGGGCGAATGAGAATATGGGACAAATGATAAAACGGTACGAGTCCCATTTTAACGGAACGGACGGTTTATGTGCCACGCTATATTCTTAGCACACTGACGGGTCTTAATATACATAGGCATCGTATATATATAATATATATACGATGCCTATGTATATTAAGACCCGTCAGTTGTTGTCCACGCGTTCAAAAGTTATTCAAGATCAAAGTTCAATTGTTCAAAAATTTGATCGAATTTTATAAATTACACCGAAACTGTTGGTTTCAGTGTCAAAATAAGGATCAAATTTTTTGTCAAATATAATACAGTTCAGAAGGATTTATTTGAAGGCTAGCAGCGAGCGCGAAAACTAGCGTTTGTACACGAGCACGTATGTCGTGCGTTCGTGTTGTAGGCGTAAGTCGGACTGTAGCCGAAAATAAAAAATCGACAAATCAAAAAATGTTATCAGACCTTTTTTGTAGAGCGTTCAATTCTCTATAAAGATTGGAACAGCGATTTATCAGTCAACCAGTCGTTTGAACTGTACAAAAATCAGAAGAAGCAAAAAAAAAAAATCCTGTGTTATTCTTATGGGAAATAAAAAAATGAGGACAATCTTAATATTAATATTATGGGCTCATCTTTTGTTGAATTTTTTTTACACCCAAAAGAAACTTTTGATCCTGTTTGGAAAAAAAAATAATTTTTTTTGGATCAACCTAATATATACATATATATATATATATATATCTATATATATATACTAGCTGCCCCGGCAAACTTCGTACCGCCATATTAAACAAAATCACCATAATCGGTCCAGGTGATTCTAGAACCCGATCTCAGCGCCACCTACCGGTTCTAATTGCGAATCTAAATCATCCGCGAACCCACTCAGACACAAAAACAAAATCACCAAAATCGCTCCCGGTGATTAGGAGGATTCTAGAACCCGATCTCAGCGCCATCTACCGGTTCCAATTGTGGATTTAAACCATCCCGGGACCCACTCAAACACACACACAATATTTCATCAAAATCGGTAAAGTCGTTCTCAAGTTATGCGCTTACTAACACATTTTGCGATTCGTTTTTAACCGACGTCGAAAAAAGGAGGAGGTTCTCAATTCGTCGGAATCTTTTTTTTTTTTTTTTGTTCCTTTTTTTTATGTATGTTCGCCGATTACTCCGTCATTTATGATCCGATTTACGTGATTCTTTTTTTGTTCGACGCGGAATAGCTTCCAATTGGTCCCCTAAAAATTTTACATAGTTTGGCCCAGTAGTTTTCATTTTATGGACATTTTTCATGGAAATAATTTTCACTCCGTTCCATATGTTCGCCGATTACTCCGTCATTTATGATCCGATTTACGTGATTCTTTTTTTGTTCGACGCAGAATAGCTGCCATGTGGTCCCCTAAAAATTTGACATAGTTTGGCCTAGTAGTTTTCATTTTATGAACATTTTTAATGAAAATAATTTTCACTCCGTTCCATATGTACACCAATTACTCTGAGATTTATGATTCGATTTACGTGATTCTTTTTTTGTTCGACGCGGAATAGCTGCCATGTGGTCCCCTAAAAATTTGACATAGTTTGGCCCAGTAGTTTTCATTTTACGAAATTTTTTTTGTTCCGGGTTCTTAGGACCTATATTTTTTAAGAAGCGCGGCACCATTTGTAGGTCCACCCATACATAGCTAGACACTAAAAAGTAACAAGTAAAATTTAAAAACTTCGTTTAAAAAAACCGACTTCAAAAACTAAAAAACTAAAATGTATAAAATAACTTATTTCTAAAGCTATTATTATTAATATATATTATCTAACACATCTTGAAGTCGGTGCAAAGCAAAACATAAAAATTACTATATTTTGAAAATTACTAAGCACCGACTTTAAGATGTTTTAGATAATATATATTAATAATAATAGCTTTAGAAATAAGTTATTTTTTATATATAAGATTAGCTTCTGCCCGTGACTTCGTACGCGTGGAAAGGAAGTTAAAAAACACCCGCGATTTTGAAACATTCTTCATTGGTGCTCCGCTCCTATTGCTCTTAGCGTGATGGTTTATAGCCTGTAACCTTTATCAATAAATGGGCTATCTAACACTGAAAAAAATGTTCAAATCAGTCCAGTAGTTCCTGAGATTAGCGCGTTCAAGCAAACAAACAAAGAAACAAACTTATCTGCTTTATATATTATATAGTATATAAGATAAAACTCTCACTGACACCACACCCTGTCAAATTATCCGCTTCTATTATGTTACGTTGCAGATAAATTATTTGAAGTCTGTTATAAGCTGTTTAAGTAATTAAAGCTTTTTAAGTATCCCACGGGAACTATTTAATTTTTTGGGATCAAAAGTATCCTATATGTTGACCAGGGATATAAGCTATCACCATACAAAATTTCATGTAAATCGGTCCAGTCGTTTCTGAGATTAGCCGGTACAAACAGACAGACAAACAGAGAAACAAAAAATTCTAAAAAAATCTAAATTAGTTCTATTTCACTTCTTACATCCCCCTGACTCGGTTTTTAGCTTTTTTTTAATTGTTCAGAAATTCGACCTCTACAATTTTATTATAAGTATATATATATATATATATATATATATATATATATATAGTATCGCTTTATACCTATCTCACTGCTCTATTTGCTTTAGTGTTAGTGTGGCCCAATGCAACTTGATTGACAGCATTAAAAATAACACCGGTAATTATCGCTACATTATATATAACTACAAAAGTTGTCAGTCAATGTTTAAAGTCATTAATACTAACGTTATACCAGGTGTAGCAAAGATATTACATATAGGTCTTAAAAATAATAACATTTATTATTATAAAAAAAAATTTAAGAGATGATGAGATATTCGCTTCTAAAGTGGTATTCATTTTTAAACGATAGCGTGATTTAATTATTCTAGAAAGTCAAGGATCTTTTAAATAATACATTCGATGATTTCACCTAAACAAAATCTACAGCTAGAGCTAGAGCTGTAGCCAAACGATTATAGCGAGTAAAATATTTAAAAATGTCTTAGGGCCCACCATGTCTTCCATGCGGCATGGATCCGGTAACACTTCGCAGGCCATTGATTGTGGGTGACAGTACGTTCGACTACCGACCAACTAGCTGGCCGGGGATGATCCTCAACAACCAAGACAAAAAAGTCAGATATCAGCTGGTAAATTACGAGCGTCCCGTGAGTACAACTTTTTTATCGCGCTTGTAAAAATACATTTATGATTAGTGTTGATTCATAGTAATTAAAACATGTCTATATTTTATATTACTTAATATAAGGTACTGTCATTCAGATAACAAAACCTAATATTTTCAGGCAAAATCACATTATCCGTCGTGTGCCCATTCATACAATTATTAAGAACACAGTACGTAAGTCAATTGCTATTTTTATTATGTACCTAATTACCATAGTTTGTCTGTAGATAATAATATATAAACATCACAGCATATATAGGTCTTATAAGCGAGTGAGCAAACTGAAAACTGTCTCTATTATATTACATGTTACATTCGGGTGATCGGTCACAAAAAGCTCATTTATGAGGGACAAATAATAATAATTTTAAATATTTACATTTTGGCTGATATACGTGACTAAATGCTGAGAAAGGTGTTGAATCATTCCGTGTTTATGCATATTTACCGGCAAAGCGATGCCGGAATCCTTATTTTGGTTACAGCTCTTATATCGGCTGGATTGGTGTAATTCAATACTGTCAAAGAATGTCGGCGTGAAATCGATAGCTTTGAGCTAATAGTGTTTCGTACAATGAGCTAGAGATTCGATGGCGCCTCCCCCTATTCCATCCCTCCTATCCTATCCATCCTTTCTCATCCTAAAGGCTGGCAACGCGTTGGAAAAGCTCCTGGTATTTAAAAAGTATATAGCCGACGGTAACCACTTTCCATTAAATGTGCCGTCTGCCCATTTGCCAGCTTTGCAATGAAAAGACTCGTTCTCCTTTACCGTCAGCTTGTGACAAATCTAATAATAATATCCACTTAATGTCTGTCAAATTTACCTATTATATACTTCTGCAGGTGCAGTTATCACTGAGCTACCACGAAATTGTTTTATGACTTTTTATATTTTATAAAATATTGTTTAATAACAGAGTTAACAACATTTCACCAAGAAAGGAAAACTTTGTAGACAAGAACTTTTTGCTCGCAACCTACTCGAAAACACTGGTTGGAACACGTCAACGATAGACAAATTAAAATAAATGACATAGATTTGTTGTCATTTACTAATAAATTGATAGAGCATTTTCACGAATTTCTAAATTTTTTGTAAGTTTTAACGCATTGTAATGGTAAATAACATATTTGAAATATGTGTAACCGAATGAACGTTATCGGTCAACTACAAACAATAATGACAGCTATTCGGTAAGGCTTTATTGTTTTCCTTTATTATACTCATAAAAGCTCTAATTCTGCATTCGCGCTTCACCATTAAATAGTACCTACAGTAGACTATTTTTCAAAATAGATTTCCCTGATTTGCACGTATCGTATATTGATACGTATGTATCTTGTTTGTCTGTCGTTGTTTGCCTTGTTCGTTGTTTTCGATATAATACGGGGCTTAAAAGATGTGTTTTTTTGTATTATTGCCTTTGTCTACTTCATAGGAGCCGTTAAGTATCATCATGGGGTATCATGGAGCAAAGTATTCTCAGGGACTAGCTTAATTTCATTTAACATGTTTTGATAAATTCAACATTGTCTAAATTTTGTACCTATTAGGACAAAATAAATGTTTATTATCCAAGTCACAGGCCGCTGCTGGGTGCAGCTGGTCTTAATATAAAATATTTAAATTTTTTAAAATAGATTTATTTCAGGGAGGGTTGCGGTGGCTGTCCGAATAGCAGTAGCCCACCGTGCTGCTCGCCATGCTCTGGGAAAGGCTCGCTGGTCACAGTATACAGTCAAGTAGCCCATATTCAATAACGTATAGTAATTATTCTCATGATTCCAAATGTAATACTTCGTTCAGTCTTGATGGAGTCTACTTACAATTATATCAATCAATCATTTAATTGTTGAATATTTAGATTTCTAATGGTTTTGACTATTCGATTGATGTATTGGGTTTTTAACATATTACATAATAAAGTCAAGATTGCCCTCACATATTATAAATAAATAATTAAAAATGAATTGAAAACTAAAATGTTTAAATATTACAATAATAAATGGACAGATGCACTCGCTAATAGGCTTGAATGTATTTTTATTTAAACTAGTATTTTATTATAAGCGAATATTGAATTATTTTGAGGAATAAATGACTTAAGCTTAAAAAAACACCAAAACAATAAACTTACATTAAAAAGAGCGTGCTATTAAATATGTTGCTACCATCTTTCTTACAAAAATGAAATATTTTAATTGCTGTTTAGCCATTAATCGAGAAGTAATTGGACTACTTACAATTATGACGTAGTACAAGCTTACACAAACGAGGAGGCTGTGAAGTTTTGTATGATGATAAAAAGGATCACAGATTTTTTGCTTGTCAAGAGGAAAGATTTGTATGTTTGCATATTAGTTTTAGCATGGCCCCTGTGCAAGGATGACACGCAAAATCGTGAAGCGTTCCACATTTTTTATCCGTACAGGAACGGAGAAAGAATACAATTTCCTGCGGCCGGGCGGCCTGTCGTAAGAGGCGACAAAACAACCCACAGCCCGGTGGTAGGGCATTTGCCCGACTGGATGGCTACCACCCCTGGTCTAAAGTATGTCGCCATAACAACCTTGAGTTGTGTTCCGGCATTGGTAACCAGGTTCCAGTCTCCCTTAAGAGAGCAGCAGCGCATTTGTAGCAGCTTTGGTGTTGCAAATGTCCATAGGCGATGGTAACCGCTTTCCATCAAATGGGCCGTCTGCCTGCCTGCTGAACTCCGGCAATAAAAAAAAAATAAAAAAAATATATTTAAACGAATGAACTCAGAAACTACTGGACCGATTTCAAAAATTCTTTCACCATTCGAATGCTATATTATCGCTGATTAATTTACGCTATATAAAGCTTAGGAATTCCTACTAAAACTTCAATAAAGTAACTCATCAATCTAAACATAATACTTTGTGCTGGAATCGCGTGAAACCTATTAAATTATTTAATTGTGATTTTTCATGAACAGATGCTGTACTTGCAGTGGGTCAGCCGCCTCGTCCCATAGCAGCATTTGACAAAGCAACGATAGCTATAGGACAACACATACCTACCTGTGTAACATGATAATGCTGTAATGAGATGTTCAAAAAATTGTTATAAGTAAATGTATAAATATTGTTATTAACAGAGTCGAGAATTATTAATTCCTCATGCTTTGCGTTAAGTGCACGTACATAATATATTATGTCAATATTTAACAGTTTTAACAATTTCGCATCACAAATACGAATTCAATCCATCGACATGGTGAAACGACCTAAATCTTTAACACTAAACCAGATGAAGCTTCAAAGTTATTACACATGTTATGTACTTTAATTCAACTGAGAGTTAGCTGCAAAATTAAAATATTGGTTTGGTCTTTGGTGATTGGTGGAAGTAAATGAAACAATGGCCGTTATTTACGGGGGTATCAGTGAACCTTCTCAACATAGTGATTTAATAGTCCTGTATCCATGTCTGTACCAATCTGGTGTTACAGTGCAGGGACTGTCCTGTGGCGTTCTTATTTTCTCTTCGGGTCGCAGGTAGGTTTAGTGGGTAAGGCCCGGTTTCCACCAAAGCAGAGAGGAGAGGAGACGACATGAGATGTGCTGCGAAGCTGGCAGGTTATTTTCACCGAAGCGGAGAGGAGAAGTGTAGCGGAAAGGATATGCGAGTTTTGTGTAGGTCTCGCACACGCCTTCCGGGCTGAAGGCAGCGGGGAACGGGGCTCGCGAGTGCGGGCGCCGCCCGGCCGCCCGACTACGTCTCCGCTCTGCCGCGCCGCTTGCTCGCGGCATAAAATTCTATGGAAAAATAAGACCTCCATTTCCACCGAAGCTAAGCGGAGAGGAGATGTGTGGAAATTCTCTGCTTTGGTGGAAACCGGGCTTAATTAGTCTGCTTCTTTCGATGGAAGAGTGATCGAAGCGGTCAGGTACGAGTCCACGCACTCACGCATACGGTACTAGGCACTAAATCTGTATCAAAAATATCGACTGGCATACAATAATCCACTTTACCCATCGGGTATTATGCGAACTTTATGTGAGTAACGTTTTAAAGGACTCCTTTGACCACAAAACATATCGCAGATAAAGCCACACCATTGTTTGTAGCAAGATAACGGGAAGAAAAACAATTTAATACGCTTATTTATAGGAAGTTTATTTCCACAAAAACGGCACTAATTGAATGTAAATATTCCAAGAGCACGTCGACAAGCCCATGCAGTCCCGCCGCAGAAGTCGTAGCCATACAGCGCTGAGCGCAGGGGCCACATCGACTAGCAGATCTTGGTACAGCAAGTGTAGATCGTGATGCTGGGACAACAGGGCCCGCAAGGTCCACAGCAAGGCGATGGTCCGCAGGGTCCACAAGGCCCGCAAGGTCCACAAGGTCCACAAGGTCCGCAGCACCTGTAAAAAGAAAAAAACATTACTCAAAATATTAGTCAATACCAACAAGATTGAAAAGAAAGTTGCAGACTATAACGCACATTCTGACAGGGGGAATGAAAGAGTACCAAGGCCTAAAAATATAGAGGACAGCAGAGCCGACGTTGTTCGATATATTTTTGAAGCTTATGGATTTTTTTTATTTTTAATGTTGTTCTCGCTGAAGATTTAATCGTACTAACCACTAACCACGATGAGCTTTTACAAGAAACCTCGGACCAGTTTAAATTTAGAAATCCCAGTTCGAAGAACAATTTTAACTTTTTTATAAAGGCCATTGCTTACACGATTTACCAGAAAGCAAAGATTAGTAAACCTCTTTCTAACTATTGTAAAGTTCTGTATAGACTGTTTATTCGCACATTATGTAGTCACGATATATGTTGCGTATTTTGCATCATATATAGAATACAGAAAAAAAAGAAGAGTAAGTCTATATTATTATAATACTAGCTGACCCGGTGAACTTCGTACCGCCATATTTTCTGAATTCCTAAAAGACTTTGTTTCATGACACAAAAACAAAATAACCATAATCGGCCCAGGTGATTAGGAGGATTCTAGAACCCGATCTCAGCGCCACCTACCGGTTCTAATTGCGAATCTAAACCATCCGGGAACCCACTCAAACACACAAAAACAAAATCACCAAATTTGCTCCAGGTGATTAGGAGGTTTGTAGAACCCGATCTCAGCGCCACCTACCGGTTCTAATTGCGAATCTAAACCATCCGGGAACCCACTCAAACACACACACACAATATTTCGTCATAACCGGTAAAGTCGTTCTCAAGTTATGCGCTTACCAACACATTTTGCGATTCGTTTTTATATATAAGATTAGCTTCTGCCCGTGACTTCGTACGCGTGGAAAGGAAGTTAAAAAACACCCGCGATTTTGAAACATTCTTCATTGGTGCTCCGCTCCTATTGCTCTTAGCGTGATGGTTTATAGCCTGTAACCTTCATCAATAAATGGGCTATCTAACACAGAAAAAATTTTCAAATCAGACCAGTAGTTCCTGAGATTAGCGCGTTCAAGCAAACAAACAAAGAAACAAACTTATCTGCTTTATATATTATATAAGATAAAACTCTCTCACTGACACCACACCCTGTCAAATTATCCGCTTCTATTATGTTACGTTGCAGAGAAATTATTTGAAGTCTGTTATAAGCTGTTTAAGTAATTAAAGCTTTTTAACTATCCCACGGGAACAATTTAATTTTTTGGGATCAAAAGTATCCTATATGTTGACCAGGGATATAAGCTATCACCATACAAAATTTCATGTAAATCGATCCAGTCGTTTCTGAGATTAGCCGGGACAACCAGACAGACAAACAGACATACAGAGAAACAAAAAATTCTAAAAAATCTAAATTAGTTCTATTTCAAAATTTTACAGATGTAGATCGTTTCACGCAGATATGGCGATGGATTTAATGCGTTATTTGAGATGCGACATTGTTAATGACGTTAAATATAGACATATAACGTATGTTAATACATTAATATGGCTATTCAATACCGGTGTTATTATATATATACCGCTATAAAACGACTCAATCGGCCACATTCATTATATTTAACATTATCATACGTGCGGCCACACCGTATTAGAAATAAATTTCTATTTAACATATTGTTGATAGAAACTGCTGGACATGAGACTTACCATATTAGGAGAAATGACGGCAGTTTACCAAACATTTTTCTGATCTTATGTAAATATCAGTACAATTAGTATTTGCTGACGATAAAGAAAAATATTGTGAAGAATTCTATCGGTGCAGGCACTGAGAAAGTATACAATTTCCTGCGGCCGGGCGACCCCATCCAGGTGGCACCAGCCAGGTGGTAGGGCATTTGCCCGTCTGGATGGTCACCACCCTTGGTCTAGAGTATATGGCCATAACAACCATGAGTTGTGTTCCGGCATTAGTGGCCAGGTTCCAGTCTTCCTTTAGAGAGCGGCAGCACATTGTTAGCGACTTTGGTGTTAGGTTCATATTTCCATAGGCGACGGTAACCGATTCCCATCAGGTGGGCCGTCTGCCAATCCACTGAATCATGCAATAAAAAAAATGTGAAACATACTATGATGTCTTGCACAGGCATAGCGGGTATACTGTTCGTTCTTGTAGAATAGCGAGCTAAAGTGGACTAAGCTAGGCAGTAGCTGCATTTGAATATTGGTTGCCTGTGATCTCACTAAATCACTGTCTAAACCTTAGCTCGTCTAGTTGACTGAACGCAGACGTCTCGGGCTGTTTTCCTAGAAAAGTAATTTCATATACGAAGTTTCCGTTATTTACTCTGATCTTTGTTTCATACCCATAAGACGAAGTGTAACGCACTTAGTTTGGAAACATAATAACGTGTTGCACACATGCTTGTCAGCTAATATGTTTATATAAATTGACGAGTCAACTAGATTTCGTCAATCTCAAATAAATTCTTTAATCAATCTATGGACTACTTTTTTGTTTTGTTTTTGATTTAATTTTATTTAGTATCAATCTAGTAAGGCAATCTGAACTAATTACCATCAGATGTAAAAATCAAAATTAACTGTGAATAAATCTATTAGTCAAAATTCTTAAGTAAAAATGTACCAATCTCAAAAATATTTAAATGAATTAAATATAGCGTAAAAAGCGATTTTAACATTTATTTATCTTTTTTCAGTAACTGTTATAATGGTGAGATATCCAACTTGTAATCCGATCAAGCATTGCAAAAGTCGGGAATTGAGAGGTGGAGTGTTGTTTACGGATTGTTTTTGTTTACGTAGAAATGGCCTACAGTACGATTGCCGAAGGAGCGGATGTCAGTCATCACCCCTGTGCCAGGCCATGCCAGCACCTGTTTGTGAGCCATCCCGAATCGCATGCATAACACACTACAACAATCCGCACTCAGAATCTATCAATGCTATTTGTAGAATGCGAATGCGTAAACATTAGATTTCTGGCATAAACGCTGCTTTATCAACAAAATATAAATTACTGGCATACAAAATTCAATTTCAAAATCTAGAACAGAAAAATATCAACAGCAACAAATGAAAATCATGAAATGACAGATTTTTTTTGGCCACATCTCGTTCGGATGTATTTTATATAAAAATTTACTTTTCTAAAAAAAACTTTGCAAAATTTGTATGAACTAAATTTTACAAGTACAAAATATTCAAACGTATTATTTATTTGATGTAAAACAATAAAAAAATATTGAAATTATTAAAAAACCCCCATCCCTAGTCAATTATTCTATCTCCGGCAAGGACCGTCAGCATTTATCATGTGAGTATTTTACCAAATTGCAACTTTCATTGTATACCTGAATGTTGTTGTAGCTCTGAAGCTAAAGTAATCAAGCTCCATTCAAATGGCGTGTGTTCAAATGCTGGCAAAAGGAACATTCATTCATCAGTTTTATTCACCTTATCTGTAGGTCTTATAGGTAACATAATTATGTGTATTTAGTTAAAACAGCTGAAAACTCTGAATAACAGATTAATATATGCATGATAGTTAATAAAACTAATATTGTTAAATTTGATTCAGGTGTACTCCTTGTGGCCCAATGGTATGTTACAAATACGAAGACTGCGGTCCCCCGGTTAGTTTTAATTTATTAAGTAACTATCTATTAAATTCATTTAAAATTTCATATTCAATTACTAATGAACACAATATAAATCCAGCTGCAGTGTCTGCCACGATCTGCGTTCAAGCGCAACGGTCTGCAAGACTGCCAGTACTTCCAGCAAGGCTCTATTCGGTACTTATGCCGAACAGGTCCATGTCCGAGCCCGTGCCCGCCGCCTTGTCCGCCGTGCGTGCGCCGACCACCGCCCGGCAAGACTTACGTCACACGCTTCAGTGATTTCGACTTGATATCACAATGGTAGTGGAATGGCGTCGTTCTAGCCGCTAGAACTTCCGGTAATGTTATTTATACAGATCACGGCGGACAGCGCGACTTTTCGAAGCGACGTTTTTGTTTAATATTATATTTTACTTACAGAAAGGCAAAAAACCCTCAGACGGAGGCTCTGGCAAAGCGGAGGGCGGGGCAGAAATAAAGAATGAAAAAGAAAATCCACTCAAAAGGATCAAAAGTCGCGAACTACGTGGGGGAATAATGTACTACAGTTGTCACTGTATTAAGCGAAATGGACTCCAACATGATTGTCGGCGCACTGGTTGCGGTGGCGAACCACCATGTCTAGTGCTGCCTGACCCGTTGTGCGCCCCCAGTCAGCTGGCCCGCGCTCGCGGCCTGGCCGATCCCGCCCCGCTGGCGGCGCACATGCAATCCCAAAGCGGAGGCGGCGCAGGAAGATCATCCGAAAGTGGGTCGGGGAGCGGGAAGAAATTTATCGTTTGCGAACTCAAAGGCATTACACCCGAAGTATCAGCCGACAAATCTGGAAAATGCTGTAAGTGTCCCGCTAAATCCACAATCCCTAATCAAAATACCGTTTTTAGTCATTTATCAGGTAACGCTGGCGTATATAGCACTGAAAAAACATCATCGAAACCTCCAGCAGACGTAGCGCGTTTAGCGAAATGTCCATGTGTCAATATCCCAAAATCTTTCAATAGTGGTCAGTCTGCGATATTTGCTTTTGATGAAAAAACTATAGAGAAAATTTTAAAAAGCTTCGAGGAAAAAGAGCTGGCTCATGGCGTTATAATAGGTCCTGGAGGTAGGCCTCACAAAGTGTCTAAAGCCATTAGTAAGGAAGAGCCTTGTACAAGGCCTGGCTGTGTGCATTGGCAGCCTCCACCACCATGTGTGTGGGACGCTCCTTGTAAAGCAGATTGTTTTGAAACACCAGCTGGAATTCAACCAGGTCGGAACCCATTTGCTAGTGGTGGCGGTTTGGGAGGCAGTGCCTCTTCTCAGACCCAAGGCGGTAATCGCATGGTGCATAAGCCGAACGAGAGAATAAAATTGTTGACGCCTGAATGTTGTACAGGTTGTTCGGCGCCGGGTGGAGGCGGTGCTTCGGCGGGCGGCGGACCGGTACCAGGTATGCCGATGCTAGTAATGAAGCTCTGCTAGTCTTGCTATTGGCACGGCATACATTTCCAGAAGCTTAAGAAAAAGTGCAAAATAATTATTTGTGAAAAATAAATGATTTTTGTGTTTATTACCGTTTTTTTTCCGAAGCAAGGGAAACTAAATTTTGTAGCAGTAAGATGATATTGTCGTTGTATGGCTATAAAATAAAAATCGGGTTGCTTGGTATACGCGGTGACCTTGTGGGCCACCTTTGTGCCCTGCAACACAAGGGCGAAGTATTTGGATGCCTCAGGTAGCCTCCGTGAAGTCTTCAGCGACGTCAAGATATTGGTGGACTATCTGGAGGGGCTGGACTGGATGGAGTAACCCCTCATCCACCCTCGCAAAATAGGCGCTATGTCGTCGAGTTGCGGAAACCGCCCGCTTGCAGGAGATACGCGGTACCGAAAGGTTACCGAGGTCTATATTTCTATGATCGTTTTTTTATTAGATAAGGAGCGACTAAATAAACGGCCATAGAAATATATGTGCTTAATAATGCTGATGTTAGATGGATCAACCAAATTGAATCAATGTGTATGAAAGGCACAGAACTAAAAGGACACAACAGAATTCTATGACACTGAATAATTCAAATTTATGTTTATATGAATCACTTTGGTTGATTCATCCAGATTGAAAGACAAGAACCGTTTTAAAGTTTTCGGTATTGCGTGTAGGCACCGATTCCGCATTGCTGCCGCACCGACAATTTAAACAGCGGTTTAAGAATGGCAGTTATCCAATTGAAAACTTAAGAAGAGAGATTATTTTCTATTCAACTTTATAATTATTTAAACATACAGCCGCCTTTAAAGAATTGCATTTTGCTATTTTACAAAGACATGAAAATACTATTAATCTATTTTAACCCACAATAGTAAATACAGAACAGTCAGTTAAGAGATTTGATTGCCGGAAACTCGGAACTACCTATCCATAGTATTCATATTAAATCAAAAAGTTCATTATAAACTATAAATACTATTATAAAATTCTTAGAACGTCGTGTCTGTACATTGAACTATTAAAAAAAAGACAACTGGAATGTATAAACAATGAAAAAAACGATACAATTTTTTTTAGATTTCTTTTCTGTTTGTTTAGGATTTACGTAAAAACTACTGAACCGATTTCCATTTAGTTTTCGCTGATCGACAGCAAATACCTTAGACTTAAAATCTGCGCTACTTTTATCCTTCGAATCACGTGCTAATTTTTCTAGGAATGGTTTAAAATGGCCAGATTAAAAAGAAACCAATCCCAAAGTATTTTTACACTGTTCGATAGAAATTTTTATGTAATATTATGTGTGATCCTTTTACTCGGGAATCCCGTCGGAATTGTACCGGGAGCGGTTTGTAGTTGTTCGGGTACATAAAAACTAGCTTATTCCAGGACACTTTTCACTAAAACGATAGCTTATATTATTTTTTAAATGCTATGGTACTTGGTGTCCCGAGACTCCCGCTGGAATTTCAAGTCAATTAATCTATTATATTTTTGTTGTGTTGGATCCAAAGCCTTTGGCCTTTTATTTTGCCAATATCACAGTACAATACAAGAAGTTGTCACTTAAAATAGCTCAGTGAAACATATGGATATTGTCAACAAAAAATTGGAATGTCACTTTTATCTTCAGTGGCATAATAATTCTATTCCAGTCTTAAATACCTACCGTAAATTTTACAGAAAAATGAAAAAAGTAAATATAAAAAATACGAAATCATCCTAAAATGTAACTAAAGCAGCATAATTATTCAGCATAACATAATATAACTTAAAACACAATGCTCTCCGTAGACTACCTTAAGAATTGAACGCCTGGCGCGCTCTTGGACGCAATGTTGCCTATCAGTAAATTTTTTAGAATTAAATGTCCAGGAAAGAAGCGTGGAACGTTAAGAATTTTCAGAAACCTTGCAAATGAGTGTGGGAGCTCATCTGGGGATAATAAAAACAAAGAATCAGGATCAGGACAAAAAGAAGGAAGTAAGAGCGATCCGTGCCCTAGTGCTCCTCGTTCCAGTGATACGAATCCCTCAACTCCTACCATGTATGAAGTACGTATTTGTTTCCTATGCCTTAGCTATTACTATTTGGGTATAGTTGGGACCTTATAAAATCATTGTGCTGCGGCCGCAATTGCAATAATGTTAAGATTTAGGCTGTGGCCGAATAAGATAATTGTTATTATTATTTAATATATTTATTATTATTAAACCGTTATAAATAACGTGGTTAACGCATAACCGCATTAGCGTATTGTTACAACTTGGCTCCGACAAAGTGTTATGTTATTAATTGTTATGTTATAAAAGGTTTATGATAAGATTAATTTGCTGCTAGGTAGGTAAACTAAAGGGGTTTAAGAAGTCCTACAAATTCACATCAAAACTATTAGATCATTTATTATATCTTTTTCACAACTAGATAAGCTGAGTTACTTCCCAGCTCGTAGGGTTCCTCCACGAGGACACGAACTTAATCTTATACACAGCTACTTAAGATTAAAGTTAACTTCATTACCTCGGTCTAGCAGTCTGAGCAGAGATCTACACTCTTTAAATAATCAATAATCATTTAGGGTATCGTGGGTTGGAGAGGCTATACTAATAAACAATAAGGTGGTCACCATATAAATAAATAGTACCTAAGGGTAGGGAAGCTACCCTGGTAGAAAGAAAATTCTAATCCCAAAGTGATGACTAATACTAAAACTCCCTGAGGGTTCCGATCAGCTCCTGGGTCCGGAGGCGAGAGGGAGCGTCGGTTCAAATCCCGGGGAAGCGTTGCTCTGCTTACCACGCTTTACTACTTAGCTCCACATGCCTCGGTTGTAGGCAACAGCATATTCGTAAGTATACAAATACCAAAAAAAAACCACTGTTAGGTGGGTTTATCATTCCAATATTATGGCTTTAGCAAATTATAACCGGCGAGCCTTTGGGTAAAAATGCCTTTTTGATTTAATGCGTCGGTGGGTACGATGAAAAATCTTTAGCCAACTATAATAACTTATACAAGGATATTCTTGTGCTGACACACTTTTAAAAAAACGGGCTGTTAAGCCTTGTATACTGCGACGATGCGCATTTAGGAATGACGGCCGGCCTCCGCGAACCGCGTCGAGCGAGGAACCCCGAAAGTAACCGAGCTTACCCAAACTGGGCGCCGTCACAGGGTTTTCAAATGGTGATATTGCTTACCGCGCTAAATTTAATCGCTTCA
This sequence comes from Dendrolimus pini, assembly GCA_949752895.1. NCBI lineage: Eukaryota > Metazoa > Arthropoda > Insecta > Lepidoptera > Lasiocampidae > Dendrolimus > Dendrolimus pini. The sequence continues at coordinate 14,374,333 of OX457126.1, read as the reverse complement.
AAATTAATAATTTTACAACCAATAGGCTAAGGAACAATGACTACGTAAATACGGCGTCACAAAAGACAAATTCCACGTACAGATCCGTAAAAGTACATTTTATTACCTGTCGGCATTTGAACTACTTGTACCCTTTTATGATCGTCTTCTTTTGTTCACTTATTTTTGATATACGTTTCTAGTTATTGTGGAAAACAGCCTTATTCTATTGAACTCGTTAACGGCCGCTCAGGTGCATCATTAGCCATGTGTTGCGGATTATAAATACAAGCTAATTCTAGGATACATTTGTATGTGTGAAGTATAAGCTATAGCCTGATTTAGAGAGGGGGGCAGTTGAGCTACAACTATGATCTAGGCATGACGTGTGTAATCTAATAGTCGGGAATCTAATAGTGATGGGCTTTGTGCGTTTTATTGAATTACGACTTTCTGCATTACGTTTAGATTTGTTGTGTACGGTTATATTTGTACCTTTGTTATAATTCTTTGTGTAGTTCTAATAAACTGTATAATAATTTTAACGGCATTTTAATTCGAGTCCCGCAAACTCGTAACAGTATATACATATGTTATCTGAGAATACTTAACGTCACTAACAGTGTCTCATCTGAAAAAACGCATTAAATATATCGCCTTATCTGCGTGAAACAGCCTATCTATAACACTAACCCAAAGGAAGCCTACCTTTATGATATGCCATGGCTTTTTTAACAATTGCTGGGTCTATATGAAATTTGGCACGACGGTGTATTGTACTATATATTGTTGCACAAAAGTGTACCTAGTAGACTCTTGAGCTTAGCTTATTTGTAATTAAAGATGCAAAATATAATTAAATGTAAATAAGCATGTGTATCATATACCCGGTAACAGATTATAAAAATAATAACGACATTTCTTCGTGACCCTTTATATATAAAACTAGAGTAGTACGAGCAGTCTAACTTTTGTCAGTAAGTAAAAGTATTTTCAGAGTCGAAAATACGGCCATTTGCTACCTTCAAACGACTTGATGCCATGTTTCGACCCTCTGCCAAATGTTCCCACTGGTGTCTTTCGATGTACTGCAGGAGAGGTGAGTAATGAATAAAAATTATATAAGCATGTGTTCTTCATTACAATATTTTAAAAAATCTTTTAAAACACGCAGATTCTGTAGTTATAGGGTTCTGTAGAAATTTGGGCCGAAAGGAAACTTATGAAATCGGTGATGGCCGCCCGTGTGTATTTTGCACTCAGTTCTCTAGAAAAATAACTTGATTTATATTGATGGAATTTGGTAGGAAGGTGTAATCTATATGCCGTATAATACAATGATGTAGTGACATCGCGAAAATGCTAAAAGCACAGCGTGGCCGCCATATACATATCGGAGGGATGAATGTTTAAAAAGAACTTTGAAATAAATTTAAATTGAACAAAATCCGCTCAGTAGTTTTTGAAGTATTGGGTAGCTTTGATTAATTTATTTTTAGGGCTCCGTCGTCAAACAACTATTTTAGGTGAGGTTCCTCTAAACTATAGTCGTCTGACTAAGGAGCTTCAAACTTTCTCAAAATGATTCGAGCGTCCTGCATTTTTAAACAAAAATATTTCCCATATATTATAAGTGGACAATTAGTGTATGTACAAAAGAAGGACTAATGTATTGTTGGGTACCTTGATAGAAGAATACATAATCTTCTAAGATAAGTAAAGTACTTCGTGAAGTGTTTATACCGAGAATAACGTTGTATGCAATCAAATCAAATCATTTATTTGCGTAAAAACATGGTTAGTAAAAACATTGGTTGACAATATGTTATTTTGTTTCCACATGTTTTTGCCCTTTCAGGCGTACAAATAGTATTTAAAAGTTGAAATCAACTGTTTAGCAACAGCAGATTGTAACCCACTCAATCCACAGACTTTAAATTTACTTTTTTCTAGAATTATACAGTAATTGTAGATAACACGTCAAGTGCAGAGTTATTCCATATAAAATACAATGTCAAAAATGTAAAAATTAAATGATTTGTGTTATGTTTAAGGTTCTTGGCCCAGGAGCTCATAAATGTTCATATTATCCATGCCCGGAGTATTTCGCCTATCAGCATATGACCTTTTACGACATGCAACTGATTTTGAGAGCTCACCGACAACCCTGCCCTAAAACTGGTAGAAAACCATAAATTGTTTAGCAATTTTGATAATTAGTAAATAAATGTACATTTTTATACTGCGTGTACAAATGTTCTTTTTTTCTATTTTTGCACATTCAAAATAGTATAAGGGGTGTATGTATTTTGCTTTTTCGCTCCTTGAAAGTTATTTTACGACAATTGATAAATCACATTTAGAAAATCATTGGAGCTCAATACATTTAGATGACATGAAGTTGTATACAAAATAAATGCTAAGAACGAAGATCGCAAAGGAAAAAACGTAATTTTTGAAAAATTCCTACATGTTTACTGTTGAGCAGAGGCCACCGCAAGTCATTCTTAACAGACTTTTTGTGTCAACTAGACCTTAATTTACAAAGTTTTATTATTTAGAACATCATATTTTTTTTTGAGTAATGCAATAAAACAATTGTCTTAATAATTTTGTTTTCATTTTCATATTTAAATTATATGAAGACTAAGGGCCGCTTGCATAACGATCGCCTTTAAATAAAATTAGTTAATCATATTTAACTGCCTAAATACGTTTTACACAAAACGTATTGACGGTTCTTTGAACATATTTAGCGGCAAATGTTACGTTGTGCAAGACGCTAATTGCATTTAAGGGTTTAAAATACGTTTTATGTTTCATAAATAAATTTAAGCAACCTTATGCAAGCGGCCCTAAATCCTTATGTTCGGTTTGTTATTTATATTTTTTTTTAAAGTGTGCGTCTCGTGACGCCCGACAGAAGTGATAACTTGCGTGAGAGAAAGGGGAGCCAGACAGAGTGGCGCCGTAACGCGTTACGTAACAAAGCGGTTTACCCTCCCATAAGAAATTATCACTTCAATAGAGCAACTTTTGGCCACTTTTGGCACCAGTTATCGGTTTCATAGTTATTAAACGCTTCCATATGTATTCAGAAAGTCAAACAGTTAACCCAAGTTTCTCTATTACATTACTTCATGGAATCAATTGTTATTGAGCTCATAACTGGTAATGTCAGAAACCGGGCATCAGTTCTGAACAGATGTAAAATTACGATAACCCGATGCTAGTGACATATAGCAAGCCCGGTAGACACATTTGTGTCCAAACCTAATATATATCTAATTAGCTTCTGCCCGCGACTTCGTACGCGTGGATTTTTTTTCATAAAAAGTATCCTATGTTACTTCTAATACCTCCAAGAATATGTGTACAAAGTTTCATGATGATCGGTTCAGTAGTTTTCGCGTGAAAGCGTAACAAACAAACTTACATTCACATTTATAATATTATAGTAAGGATAGTTAGGATTAAACATTTTCATTTGGTATCAGAATTGGATCCGATTCCTACCTCTGATAAAAACTTGTTCCTACTTTGCTCATAGGCGAGCACCGTCTGACACGATTTTTTTACGGACGTAGACGGCTGGCGAAAAACCCAACATTTCTTGTCCGCGCCGACAAAGAGCAGTGTCGAGTGAGTGTCCACAGCTTCATATAGAATGTTCTGCTAGTAGAGCAACCAATTTTTTATCGGGCTCGATACCCGATAAGTGTGAGCGGGCAGTAAGTCTGACTCCGTAACATCTCTTTTTTTCTAGTATTGAACTGGTGGACATAGTTCTGTTTTCAAACTAAATAAAGTTACTCTTACGTGACTGAGTACTGAGGCTTTAAATATAAAAATAATTAATACTCCGCTTTCTAATGCTAATCTCGAAAGGTAAATAAACTTTGACCACATACGAATTCAATTATATTAGTATTTTTTATTTATTAATTATTAAGTGTATTATATAATTTCCATGAATCCCGGAAATAGAAGCATTTTTATTATTTAATTTTTGCGAGTGTAATTAAAAAGATAAATATATCGTATTAAAGTTAAATTATTAGATTTAAAAATAAATATAACATATTTATCTTTTTATAATTACATAGCTATTTTCGTAATAAATGGAAAAAGTAATTACGTTTTCATTGTATATGTCTTGCACAATCATTCTTACTTATATTATAAACGCGAAAGTTTGTATGGATGAATGTATGTTTGTTAGGCTTTCACGCAAAAACTACTCAATGGATTTTGATGAAACTTTACAATAATATAGCTTATAAATGAGAATAACATATGGGCTATAATTTATAAAGATAAAGTGTGAATCACGCAATAAATAATACGATTTTCTATCACCACGCGGGTGAAACCGCGGGCGCAGCTATTTTTTCTCATAAAACTACTCAAGGTCTTATTCATATAGAGTTCGATTAAGTTTGAGGGCTTCGTTAAGAACCTTAAAGAAGCCTGTAAATCTACTCTAACTTAGTATTTATTAATAAGACCTTTAGTTTATATAGATGTTTAAAAGACGGGCGTAGGCTATATAGCGCTATATAATCGTGCAGTAAAATCGCAAAACAGCTGAAGGTCCTCCTCGGGTAAAATGTTATAGGTATTGACTGTGTTCGAATACGACATATAAAGCGTTACAAATAACCAAAAAAATACAATGTTTTCCGTGCAGGAACGGAGAAAGAATACAATTTCCTGCGGCCGGGCGGCCTGTCGTAAGAGGCGACAAAACAACCCACAGCTAGGTGGTAGGGCATTTGCCCGACGGGATGGCTACCACCACTGGTCTAAAGTATGTCGCCATAACAACCTTGAGTTGTGTTCCGGCATTAGTGACCAGGTTCCAGTCTCCCTTAAGAGAGCAGCAGCGCATTTGTAGCACCTTTGGTGTTGCAAATGTCCACTGCTTTCCATCAAGTGGGCCGTCTGCCTGTCTGCTGAACTACTGCAATAATTTAAAAAAAAAAAACAAATAACGCCGTTATCAAGTAGTTATACTCGTACCTACTAGTATTTATAATTATATATCTACATCTTACGTATTGATGAAACCTATATTTCAGATACATTGTTATGCCTTAACGATTATATTAGATATCGCTAGCATATTCGAAGGTGAGTTATAACAATAAGATGATAACAATACCTTGTATATTATATTAACTTACCAAATGATATTTTAGAACATCTTTGTGCATTTAACAATTAGGCTAAGCCCATCGAGTTACACGTGCGAATAGTTTGTGTAAATTAAATAATATAACTAATTGCAATTTTGCTCTGAAAATATTAACAGAAATGTTACCTTAACAGTTTGTGTAAGTATAAAACTGTGTCACCGGTGTTTGTGCCCTAGTGCCAGTATTATATACCTACACAAATGTTAACAAGTAGTATATATATATATATTAAGAATACAACTGAATATTATTACATATTTTAGAATCTCAGTTGTATTCCTAAACATGTCAATATAGGAAAAGTTTTAAATACAGATATAGCGTTATGTAAATAATATACGATAGTTTACAGTCTACATATACCATGATAACAATAAATTAATATGCCAGAGAAATTTGTTGCTCTGGTCAAACCGCTTAAACTCTCTTATGTTACCATTGAATATATCTAAAACAGGATTATTACTGACCAGCTCATTATACAAGATATTCTGCTCATTACAAACATATTTTTACAAATTCTTCGTATTTACGAGTACCTATTTAAAATCAATTTTCAATAAAAATATTACAGAATCTATACCACTTTCAATGTTTTTAGAAGTTCTCATCCTAAAGTTTAAGAATGGTCGGGGATGATTTTTAATTACTTTGGAAGAAAATCTGACTTCCTTACTTACACTTAACTTACTAATAAATATCGTTTTATTTTTTTAAGACTTCCATATCTAACTAAATACCACACCTGTTGACAAATTTGACTGCGAAAAATTTCTGAGACTTACAGATAGACGGACGGACATGGTGATTTTATAAGGGATTTCGTTATTATCATAAGGCTACAGAATCCGCACAAGGTTAAGTTAACTCACTAACAAATATATTGGTGTATTGACAGTACAAACATTTACATCAATACCGAGGAAGGCAAGGCTATTTGTTTTAAACGAGATGTAAAAAATATTTCGAAAGAATAGTTTGAAAATATTTATGACTACCTAAACGAATAATTAATTTATTAATATTTATACTATACTAGAAAAAAATTAAAATAAAACTTTAACTTTAATTAAAAACCAGGTTTTGCAGATTTCCTTAAGTTTGAGACATTGAAATTGAGAAAAGCCGAACATATTTATAGACTGCCACAAAATGTCACTTTAAAAAAATGTACAACGAATTAAGCAAGTCCTCCTTTTTTGAAGTTGGTTAACAAATACCCTTTCACACCTCTATATACTTATTATTGTATGGAGAAGATATAAATTATATTTTATGTATAATAGTCAGTGACATTCATGTGTGAGTTCAATGCTATTTAAACTAATAAAGGCTTTACAATGAAACCTTAGATCCTCTGTTGACCCGCCTAACCTTTATACGAGTACATTGCCAATCGAAAGTCACAATGCACAATGTTGCGAATAACATTTAAATGGTAAATAAAACAATGCGTTCTAACCACATTTAAAAGGCTCTTTCATATTTAAGGAGACAGGTTCACCTGGTAGAAAATGTATATCATTGTTCCTATAGGCAACTATTTGTAATATCAGGAGTAATATCAACTTATGGCCTGCCTCATCGCTCCTTATTGTGAGGTTATTGGTATGCATATCCACCATCGTGACGTCAAGCCAGCGTTTTTGGTGGCGAATTTAATGACGTATTTTCTCTACGTAATTTTCCATGTTTCCTGCCTTCAAGAGGAAGCAATTTTAAGGCATTTAAAAAATCGATCATATTTATGTCTTATGCATTTGTCAAAACCTCTGCAGGAGGAGAACTTCTAACTCTTTATTACAACTTTTTAAGAAAGAGTAAGTTATATGCGCGTAGCAATTAAGGAGATTGATGATGAAAGATAAACATAGGTTCTTTTCAAAACAGCTCTTAGAAACACTATTATTTAGACATTATCGTCCTTACTTATAATAATTTCTTTAAAAATCGAGGCATCTCTTAAGTAAGAGAATCAGAATCAGACCCTAATCAATGAATATCTTTTTCTTCACTTATAAACGTGTATTACCTGTTGTGTACCGAAGAGGAACACAGATAAACGAAATTTTAATGATTAACGTAGGTTGTACCCAAAATATTCGACTAAAGAAGAGTTTATGGGTAAGATTTTCACTAATCAGTTGCAATTTCTTTAAAATTAAGAAACGATTATAAGTAAGGCCCTACAAATGAAACAAGATACCTTTCGAATAAAACAAAATAAAGTCGTACATAGCTAAATATCTATTATAGTAAATATGGTGCGATTTATTTTAACATAATTCTAATAGTCAGTGCTTAATGGTTTATGCATGCATAAAATAAGTTGTTTGCGGAGAAAATTGAGCACCACTTTTATATTATAAATGACAGATTTCTATTACGGCGTTTCTATAAAATTAATACCTACTACAAGTTTCCCCGTTTAGAAAACAAAGTGATAACTTTGCCCTAGAAAGTGACTCGTACTTGAAACGTTCTTAGTGATAGTAGTTATGATAATATAGGCACTAGTCGCTAAGTTACTTTCAACGTGTAAAATAGTAACCAAAACGAGTGAGGGAATATTGCATACCAAATGTTATGATTCTTAAATAGTAAACACTCATTTGTGTGTTTTTACTGTATAAGAATTAAAGAAACACGTCCAGCCAAGAAAAATATACCTAAGTCTGACAAGCGGCCAAATCCTACATTACTAGATGGTGCCACAGGTCGTTATTATTTGGCTTTTTAACCGACTTCGAAAAAAGGAGGAGGTTCTCAATACGTCGGGATCTTTTTTCTTTTTTTTTTGTTGCTTTTTTTTATGTATGTTCGCCGATTACTCCGTGATTTATGATCCGATTTACGTGATTCTTTTTTTGTTCGACGCGGAATAGCTTCCAATTGGTCCCCTAAAAATTTTACATAGTTTGGCCCAGTAGTTTTCATTTTATGAACATTTTTCATGGAAATAATTTTATATAATTTTATATTTAGAAATACGTTATTATTTCATGGAAATAATAACGTATTTCTAAAGCTATTATTATTAATATATATTATCTAAAACATCTTGAAGTCGGTGCAAAGTAAAACATAAAAATTACTATATTTTGAAAATTACGAAGCACCGACTTTAGGATGTTTTAGATAATATATATTAATAATAATAGCTTTAGAAATACGTTATTTTATACATTTTAGTTTTTTTATCGTTTTATTATTTACACCTCACATAAAAATGCAAAGTCACTTACATCTTTTAATAAATTCGTCAAAGATCCTGTATCTTGACGATCTTTGATCTTGTTGTCTTCTTGTGATCTTTGAGGTGTTATGACGAATTTAGATTTATAAACAGTAATTTTCGTCTATGTATTTATATTTGCTATTGAGATACAATACATAATTATGTGTATTTTAAATCATGCCGACCCACTATTGTAATATTATATATAAGTAATGCAAAAATTGTCTCCAGTAGCGATTTGTTCCAGATAACCTTTCTGGAACAAATCGCTACTAGCGATAAGAACGTCTATTGTACTAGTTGAAATATTGTTTAATTATAAACGTAATTCTAATATACCTATACTGTTTAACTGTTTCCTTGTGTACAATAAAATTCCAGATCTTTCCTGGATTCGTGAACAAGATCATTTCATAAGATACTTACAATTACGTTTTAACTATTTTGAGCGTGAAATTTGATTATTATTTCGACGTTTCGGCCACTTTTCAGTAGCCGTTATCATAGAAGACAAAGGTGTCAAGTGTTAATGAGTAATGTTAAAATAATGTATGTTTTTGAAGACCACGGGCCATAAAAATGGACTTTTGGAGGGCTTGCGTGGGCCTATGAGAAGATCAACACGAGGCCCCTTGACAAATTTAATGAAAATGTGACGTGACACTGACCGGCGGTTTTCCCTGTCTACAACCATATAATAAGGCACCCACTCCGCATTGAGTGGAGATTGCTAGATCCGCATCGATCTCTTGCCGGCTGGTTAAGCACGGAGGCGGGGGCCTTGCCATGACCCCCGGAGTCACGTCCGAGGTGTCGCTACTCACCTAAGGCTTCGGTACAAAAACCTCCAGTGGATTCAAATTGAATTAATATTAAAATTATTATTTAGTCATCGCTAAATGCTAAAATGTAGTGGTAATTATGTGTACAAGGCGCATAAACTTAGGAAAATACCATTTTCAAAAAAAAAAACCGTTTGTAAATAAATAGCTATGGAAACCTAAAAATGAGTTTAAATGGATATGACACTTGTGATTTTTCAAGATTAACTTCCAAGTTCGTTATTGCTCAAGCCTCCGGCCAGTTTTGGTGGAGAATGGCTGAGGTCGAGCTTTGTGCGTGTGACCAGTGTTTACTACTGCCTTTAAAGATCAAGGTTAATCAAATAACATCATGAACATACCACAACAGCAAAACTTTTTATTGTTAGAAATATAAAACATATCTGCGGCAGTAAAACCATAACGTCTGCAGGTAGATACGACAATAAATTGCATCTATGTTTTTAAATGAAATGAAAATTTTATTCTTACATAAATGTAAAGTCAAAGTAATTTATTTCTTTGAAACATGGACAATTTTGCAGATGTTATGCTAAGTCTTGAGTTACATGTTTCGCCTTGACAGGCATACAAACTTTTTGTAGTTTCGGTTACAAGCCGTTTGTTGTCCTTACGACACAGATTTTATGATTATATTATTGATTATGATGATCTTGTTACAATTTAAACAAATATTTAGTATACAATTATGTATCTTTTAGTTAATATAAGTATCATAGAAACAATTAATTTAAAATAATGTCAATAACAATTTTATATAATTTAGTCAATTAATTATTATGTTCTTATTACTCGTTTGTTTAAAATTAAAATATTCATCGGTGTTATAAAATGCCATGCGTATCAGCCACTCTGCTACTTTTATTTTAAAATATTTTAAGGGGAGTGACTTAAAATTTTCGGGTTATAGATATACACATGGAGTAAGAGCTTCTTTGGCATATTACCGTTCTACTATTGGGCAGCATAAGTCGATTAGGATTTCTTGAATTAAAGGTACTAATATCTTTAAACCTTACGAATTGTTTAGGATGATTCTTAACAAATATGCATGTTTCGTAGATATACAAGCAGGGTAATGTTAGAAGTTTATACTTTTTAAATAGATGTTTGCAGCTTACAGTAGGTGCAATATCGGTTATTGCACGAACACATTGTTTTTGAGCAATAAATGCTTTGGATATGTGTACCGAATTTCCCCATAACAGTACGCCATATCGAAGATTTGACGCGACGTATCCGTGGTATGCATTTATTGCAGTGTTTTGGTTGCTTACTTTTCCTAGCCTCCATAAAGCATATGCAAAGTTGTTAATTTTTGTGCATAGCTTATCGATGTGTTGTTTCCATGTACAACAATCATCGATAATAATGCCAAGAAATTTGGCAGATGTGACTTCTTGTATACTTTTCGCGTTATAGTTGATATTTAAATTTTGCTTTTTACCTCCTAGGCAGTAGGAAAGACAGGTGCTTTTTTATATATTTCGTTCAGTAGTTTTTCATAGTTGCAATAGTTAATGTATTATCCTTATTTATAAATACAATATATACCTAATTCCAATCTGTCTCAATTAATATAAATATTTTCTTTCTTTGAACGGATTTAACTCAACCTTTATATGCCAGATTTCATGGTTTTTTTAAATGTTACTTATGAGTCTAGACTGTTATTATATTCAACTTTATAAAATGTTTGTCTTAAAAAATTTATAGTCAATTTTGTGATTGTTTAGTTTATACTATTGCTGAGATCCACCACTATGTATTCCAATTTTGATTTCCCGTCGGTGGTTCCAAGTAATGGCATGGAATAGATTACAATGTAATGGGTAAGAATAAGAAGGAGTGTGGTAAAAGTGGAAGAACCAGAGCTGCATCTTCAATGCTTCCGGTAAGTGGGCACTCACTGGCCAGCGCTGGGCATCTTATGCATTTTAATGATCGGAGAAATAAACAGAATCCCAGCAACTTCGGTTGTATTAGTGCTAGAGACTAGGTTCTAGAGACTATAGAATTTATTAGACCTGTAAAAACACGTATAAAACAGGTACAAATATAACTGGATACAACCAGTACAAACTGCACGATTCAATAACACGCGCAAAGTCCGTCACTATATCGCTTATCGAACATACATGTCTTGCTTTAATCGTGGTTCTCGATAGACTGCCTCACCCCTTCCTTCGGACATCCCTTTTATTTTGTACAAATACAATATGTCTCGACGCAAACCAATAACAACAAGAATTAGTTCGACACACCTGCCTAATGACGGCCATAAAACAGGTACAACAACAATAGAATGTTTTTCTTAATTACAAATTTTAAACACAAAGTTAACCAAAGAAGTCCAAAAGTGGGAAAGGTAATAAACTGCGCTTTATGACAGGCAGGTGTGCATTCACCTATGTTCGCATGTAACAATATTAAGCAACACGCTGTTGTGGATGTCTATTTTGTAAAGTTAACACCACACCAAATAGTACGTACCACCACATTAAAAAACAATAGTACCTATTTATTCAAAATAATTTCCGCTTAAGAACATTGCTATGAAGGTCATACCTAATAAATCTACTATGAAGTTTAAAACAGGAATGAAAACTCTTTCCGATTTTAATTGGTAAAATCCAAATGTATACATTTGTGGGTGCCTAAAAAGTTTAATCTTTGGACAACACTGAGTCAGGTTGCCCACATAATGACTCATATATGATGTCATGGCAACTTGTGAAGCTGGGTAAAAAACTTCATTTATGTCCTTATCATGTATCGGAAATATACTATTTAAGCTTAGCAAACCTCGCTATCAAATACACTGACCTAATTATTGTGTCACAACGTTAAAGCAAGGCTCATGGTCAGTATGAAACATTATGTTTTAGTGTTTATAATACACTTTTATTAAAAAAAACTTTTAATTAAAGAAAGTAGATTCTCCATTACTTTTGTCTTATGAATGTACCCCCTATAAGTGAAAATTCGGCAGTATTATGAAATTAGTGTGGAGATTTAAAACCTTCTTTCGTCAATAACCTACCGTACAGGGATAGCATTTTGGACACCTAATTATTATATTTGACCTAGCAACTAAACCACTTCGGTGTTCCACCACATCACTATAATTTCAGGATCTTGGGAACTGAAAATAATTCTGATGATTGAGAATTTAAAGCATTAGTTAACCGTGATTTTTTATTATAAAAAAGGACCAGAATGCTGTTTAATATTCAGGCTTCTACTCACTCTTCAATGCAATTCTTCCAATCTTTGCTAAATCTTTAAAAACCTGTAGTGCTCATGAAACATGATGGGTTAGTTCCCGATTTGTACATAGGTAATTATTATGCATGGATGACAGTGAACACTTATCTTCAGTTTAACTGCTTCCTGTTTTTTAACGAGGAAAAATCGATAGAGGTCTATCCACGGCTGGGGAAGCATAGTGGCGCTATAATATGGGATTCGACACTTTGATGTAGTAATGTCACCTCCGAGGGTATGCTATGACCACCGGATACCTATATATACTTAAATACCCAGTAAAACCTCTCGGTGTTCCTCTTTCCGCCTTATACCAGCGCTACGGGACAACGAAGCAAGACCAAGTTAACGTGTCCTGTCAGGCTCAACTATTTCCCTTTCTCAACCTAACCTGTTTATAATACATCTAAGTTATTTTACCCGACAGCTAACGTTTTGAACAGGATATTTTTTTCTAGAAAGCTGCATTACTTAGATTGTACGTATATTAAAATGAATGCACTCTCTCTCTCAATAAACCCAAAATTTCCTTTTTAATATTCAGTGCATGTTTACTTTGGCTACATTAATGCAAGATGTGAACTTATGCAGAAACTAAATTGTCATCAATTGTCTTTCCAGATTTCTCCGTTTATATTAAGTACCTACATTTATTTAAAGAATTGCGTTAGATGAACAGTGAATTAATAAAATGCTATTTTTGTTTTGTCAAACATTCATATTTATTCATCGTCTAATATTATTACATTAATCTGATATACTTAGGATCTATAAGAACATTATAATATCAAATACTTATGATTTTTTTAGGATTCCGTAGCCATTTTGCGAAAAAATAGAATTGTTATATAATCTTCAATTCGTTCCGTTAGTCTACCTATGGATGTATATATATCGCAGTAATTTTATTTTTTTCAAAGCTAATAACTATTCTTTATATGCAGCCTATGGTTCAGCACGTGGTATATTTGCTAAATTTATTTCAATTACAATCACATTATTATTTATTTATATAAGGTATTATATAGTACAGTATCTTAAAGCTACGTAAAGTTCAAAATAATAAATAATATACCCACATGTATTGTTGTATATAAATAATAAAACCTACCCACAAGTTTTATTTAAGATTTTACTTTAACTATTGCTAGATATGAAGTATTTAATAAAACCATGCCGCGTCTCTATGGAAATAAGGGCGTTATCATCAGAATATTTTACAATTTATTTCTTCTTGTGTGTTTATTTCTCAGCAAACCCGTAAACCAACCGTGACTACTGCAGCTATTATTTCATCAAGAGTAGAATCAATTTGATATAATTAATCAACCGCCAATTACTGGGGCTCCCAATTCTTTCCGCGAATTGTGCAAGCGTTCTCATTTTCTATTATTTTTATTTTATGCAGTTGTATACAACTGCCACACTACTAATTAAACAAGACTATTATATATAGCAATATACTGTTGTTTGGTTATCTTTTCTTCTTTTAAACAGGGCTTTGCGTGTTTTATTTTTCTATGTTGTGTCAAATATTCAAGTTTTACAATAATCTTCAAGTGAACAGGCACCAGGCGAATTTAGGACCCAAATAACTCTAGCCTCGGCCAAGGTAGGTATTTGCATGACGCTAAACAACCTCTTTGGATCTGGACCTCTGTGGTTGAGCAGGCTAAGCCTTTGTCGGCCTACCTCACTGCAACGCAGAGGCTTCGGGTTCGATTCCTGGTATAGTAAATTTCGGAAACGTACTTTCTCCGTTATTTACCATGGTTTGGGTGTCTGGGATCGTCCCCAGAGTGTTCCGTTGTATATCACTCATAACACAAGCATAACTTGCTTAATTTGGGAACATACAATGTGTTTGTCTGCCGCGTATTATTTTATAATGTAATATTTTTTATAACACTGCACAGCAAACATCACGTGTCAAGTTCGCACCAAAAACTTTAGATAAATATAGCACATAAGGCTTTAACTGTGTTAAACGTTACAACAAAACAAATATCAATCACATTCGGACAATGTAGTTTTAATACTACAACCACCTCAAAACTACGAGCAGCTCCGCACATACCACATAGTACACAGTAATAATTAATCAAAATCCAAAATAGGCAAAAAAATCTTATGATTATGCTACCCATTATAGAGGAGTGATAGTATAGGTAGGTATTCCGGAATTCTTATCATGGTCTTGCGCCAAAATACAGTAGCTTAGCCAACCCCTGGAAGACCATATTAATTGTAAATCTTTGTACTAATTTTGAGACTACGCAATATGAATCCTACTATCTTAAATTAATGATATTTCTTAATTTCAAAAGAGATTGAATACAGTTTATTGCTGAAGCTTACGACTTTATTAATGTTTGCATAATATAGTATAAATATAATTTAACAATTACTATGACGTAAAGAATTATTGGTACGGATTGCGGTCACAAATATTTTTTATTATATATTCAGAACGATTTCATTATGTCATAAAGTTCTTTTTTGGCTTCTTTCTTAATTGGTTTCATTAATATCTTTAATCAGAAGTTAACTGCGTTATTCGTATGATCTAAAAATAAATTTTATAAAATTAGGTGTTATGCACTGAGAAGACTCCTACCTCCTCTAAAAGGTGTACACCCGAAGGTAGAAAATAACAAACGTACATGATTTCAAATATCATTATTTTCATTATGTTACTGACGTAACACAAAGACTGGTATTGTTAACTAGCTTCTGCCCGCGACTTCGTCCACGTGGTGCAGTTTTTTAACTATCCCACGGGAACTTTATAATTTATCGGGATCAAAAGTATTCTATATGTTGACCAGGGATATAAGCTACCACCATACAAAACTTCATTTAAATCGATCCATTAATTTCGGAGATTAGTCGGTACAAACAGACAGACAAACAAAGAAGCAAAAAATTGAAAAAATCTAAATTAGTTCCATTTTACTTCTAACATCCCCCTGACTCGGTTTTTAGCATTTTTTTCATTGTACAGAAACTCGACCTCTACAATTTTATTATATATATAGATAGATGAAAGCTTTTCCCGGAGATTCGGTAAACTTAGATATCTCCCATAAGTACTCTCACATTTCTGTGCATTATTCGAAATAATAGTCCTGTGTTCGTTTCCTGTCTTTAAAATTACTATCAAAAATTAAACGAAATTCACTTTAACTCGTTAAAATTAGTCATCATTCTAGCGTTAAAGTTGTGTCCAAAGTTTAAATTTAATTTAGATAACTAGTACATGTATGATATATTTTCTAGTTTGATATCGTGTCTGATTATTTTTCTATGGTTCGTCTTGATTTTTGTGTATTTTAATAATTTATTTTAAGTTACAAACCGGGTAAAAGAGCTAACCTCGCTTAGGAAGTTTTCCAGGCTTAATGCGCCTATTGAATAACAAAATTACCAAGTGTTGACGATGAAGTAAATCATTCTAAGGCAACCTGTACTTCGAGATTGCCCACTTCCTCCTTATCTATATAATCTCTTCTATTCCATACCCCTATGGCATCCCACCCTAAAGGCTAGGAACGCGTTGGCTTCGCCCCTGATGTTGCAACAGCGTCCCGATGGTCCCCACTTTCTATTAGATGGGCCTTCTGCATTTTTGCCAGGTTCGCAATATAAAATATAGATTACAAATGTTTTAAGCTTACTAATCAACCTTAGGCAAACGTAACGGATATATTGACTGATTGATATATATCAATCAGTCAATATATATAAACATTGACGGGGAATATTTAAAACATCTACGATTTGTGGATGACATAGCGATCTTTGCACAAGACCCAAAAACATTACAAGATATGCTTCAAGAATTGGCTGAGGAAGGTAGAAAAGTTGGATTATCAATTAACTATACAAAAACTAAAATAATCACGAACTATTCGGAGGAAAATATCATCATAGATGGAGAAAAAATAGAATATGTAAAAAAGTATATATATCTGGGACAGTTGGTATCCTTCAAGGATCAGACCGAAAATGAAATTAAAAGAAGAATAGCTATATCGTGGAAAAAATATTGGAGTATGAAAGAAATAATGAAAAATAAGGAAGTGAACATAAAGATAAAAAGTAAATTATATAATACTGTTATTCTCCCATGCCTCACATACGGAAGCCAGACCTGGGCTTTAAGAAAAAGGGACGAAGAAAAATTGTCAGTACACCAACGGAAAATGGAAAGAAGTATGTTAGGGATAAAACTTCAAGACAAAGTTCATAACAAAATTATAAGAAATAAGACTAAAATAACAGACGTGATCAAAAGAGTAAGGACTCTGAAATGGAACTGGGCAGGACACACAATTAGGCAAGAAGACAATAGATGGGCAAAGAAAATCCATGATTGGCTACCCAGAGATGGGAAAAGAGAAAGAGGAAGACCTAGAAGAGATGGGAAGATATTTTTGCAAAAATGTGTGGAACGAAATGGAGAAGAATAGCTAGAGATCGAAAAAACTGGAAAGAGTTGGGGGTGGCCTACGCCGCGGAGGCGACTTCCATTATTTAATGTGTACACATTTACTTATATATACTTATATATATATATATATATATATATATATATATATATATATATATATAAAACTGAACTTCATGGTAGAAATAAAGGCTTTTTTATTTAAGGATTATTGTGGTTCACTTTCAAGTAGTACATAAATTTACTTTTGCAAGAATACACGTAGTTTTATGTATGAAACAATAACTCAATACGGAAATCTCTGTAGCGATGTTAATGATTGAGGTCATTACATTTTATTATTTATTTATGTGATTCGAAAGGTTTGTATGACTCATATTATTGTACCCTTATTACCTAAAATAACATGAGTGAAGTGGAAATACGTGTCCAATACTAGTATTATGTAAGTGGCGTTATTTTTACAACGACGTCTTGTATTCATTAACCAGTGTGCGTTCGCATTCCAGTTCAGCTTATTTTCTTAAGTTCGGGAGTAAAGATATGATTTAGTTAATTTGTAGTAGAATGATCGGTAACGCCCGCATGCATGGCGCGGGAACCGATCTCGTTTGCTTGATGGGACCAACATTCACGATGCTGCAGATACTTGATTAAACTTTTGAGAGTTGGTTCCGAAGAATGGTGCCTACTAAACAGACATATGTGAGTTACCGTACTCCACATGCTTAATTCCTTGCATCCATGTCATTAGGAAAATAGCAGTAGGTGACGGACCTACTACAATATTGAGATATGACTTTCATTGTCAAATATATTATTTTTAAACTAGAAAATTTCAAAACCGTTTTTATCAATAGATTTCCTTCTTACTTAGCCAAATATTTATATAATAAAATAATTAAAATACTATCTTTTGATTCGTTAAATAATTATAAATTTAAAGTTTATAGTTGGCTGCAAACACAAGACTACAATGAAACTGAGAATCTACTAAAAATGGTGATATAAGTAATAATTATATAAACACACGCATACACATTGTATTAATGTTAAAATAATAATAATAATTGAGCATTGGAAGAACAGCAACATCTAATATAATACAGGTTTTTATATAGGTACCTAGTTTTAGGTGTTGAAGCCCTCATATATTAGTTTTAAACCAAACTTTATTGTCTTTTATACTATTACTTTTTACATGTTTTTTACTGAATAAATTATTCTATTATTGTTCTGTATATTAACCAAATTAAAGAAACCCTTCAAAGTACTAAGAAATTAACAGAGAACAAAAAACACAATAATGTTGGTTTTTTATTGGTTTAATAATATATTTTTAATCAAAGTAAAGCAAAAGAAATTTGAGTGACAGTTTGTCTCTTCACTATCTTGGAAATGAACGGGTGCTCGTTAAATTTGGCGAATATATAATTTAGATGCCATAGAGGAACATGGAATAGTCTTGGAAGATGAAATCTGTTTTCTTCGAAATCATATTTTGTGCAATAAAACCATTTGAAAAGGAAATAATACTGTTACGAGCTACAAGACTCGAATTAAAATGCCGTTGGAATTATTAAAGAATGTATTAAAATTATACAAACACGTATAACATAGGTACAAATATAACTAGACGAAATAAGTCCCTATGTAATGTACAATTCAATAACACGCGCAAAGTCCGTCACCAAAATGTAAACACGTCTTGCCTCGCTTATGTTATCGTTTTGACTGCCTCACCCCTCCGTTCGGCATTGTTTTATACTAAACTGCATAATACCGACAAAGAGGCCGCGTTCACTGAGTTAATCCGCACATCTGGCAACCTTCGACGCAATGCAATAAAAACATTAGTTTGACACTAATGACGGCCATAAAATAAGTACGATAACAATAGGATGTTTTTAAATTTTAAACAAGAAGTAAACAAAAGAACTCCGAATGCAGGAAAGGCAATAAACTGCGTTTTACGATATCCAGATGTGCGTTCTTGTCGGTAGGTAACAAAACTATTTTCCTCTCCTTATGCAAAATACGTGTCGTTTTTTAGTACAATAATAATAGTTGTCCGAGCTATGAATATAAATATTATTCAAGCTATTTTCCTGTTCTATTGTAATATATTTGTGTATTTAGTACAATAATAATAATAGTCGACCATGTCATCACATCAGAAGTAGCTTTGGCGAACCTGCAGCTTACCTCTTTACACCCCTTAGCCACTCACACCCATGTTGTCCCTGCCTTCTATGGCGTTTTTTGGGGCCTATGCAGGGAGTGGCGTGTCACCGTCTGCCCATTTATCCATTTTCCCCGAACATTGCAACGGGCAGACGCCATAGTCCCCATATTTCCAGACCACTTGCAGTTCACCATAATAGCCTGGTATTTTTTGTTCTCATTTCTCACAATAGTCCTACACTGGATGGGACTTGTCCTTGGGTGCATTATTATATAGTGTAGACAATCGCCGGTCAGTGTCACGCCACATGTAGATTTAATTTTTCAAGAGGCCTTTACGTGTTGGCCTCCCCATGGCATCACGCAAGCCCTCCAAAAGTCCGGGGCATGTTTATGGCCTGCGGTCTTTAAAGACATACAATATTATAGTCGTCCATGTTAAACAATAATAATATTTTTTTATCTCTTCAGAAGTGAGTATAATTTCACAACAAAGTCACGCACATAGCTGAGTTAAGCGTCAATGTTTCTCAAGCATATCTCTAAAAAAATGAGATTTTATACGCTTCGATGCAGGTTTAAAGGCTAAAATAAGCTATTTGGTGTTTTTGGCAACTACAAAAAATTGCAGGTATTGAAATTAGAATATGGACGAGAACTTGCGCAGATAGAGAGAAATGGCTGTAATAAATAACTTCATTTTTTTAACAATACTTCATACATTGGAAGCTTCTGTATTTTTAATATGTTTGGATAAGTGCTTTGCTAGACTAGACCTGTAAGAAACACTTAACTTTGTACCAATGGGGTACCCAAGAAGAGATCGCTCCGCCATTTCTTCATATTGTTCTGTCTCTAGTTTGTAAGAAGTTAAGAACCTAGTTTTTAATTGATGGTGGACAATAAAGCGTTTTCATTCATTCTTTCAATTGTTTTTGTCAAATTATTTTCACCTGCAGTTACAAGTTAACATGCTTATTGAACTGACATTCAAGCAGACGCATTACCAGATGACAATGTTTAGAACAACGCCCTAATTTACAGACACTTATTCGAACTGGGATTTCATGAGATATTTTTGTATTGCTGGAGTATAGCAGACAAGCTGATGGCCCAACTGTATTGGAAAGTGTTTACCATCGCCTATGAACATTTACAACGCTACAGGTGCTACTAAAGTGCTGGCGAACCAGTAGAGGGGACTGGAACATGGCCACTAATGCCTTACACAACTCAAGGTTGTTATCTCGACATATTCTACACCAAAGGTGGAAGCCATCCAGGGTAAAGCCCTATCACCTGGCTGTGCGTTCATTTGTCGGTTCTTACAGGCCGTCCGGCCGCAGGAAATTGCATTTTTACTCCGTTCCTGCACGGATGAAAAGATGTCGAGTTATTGTAAATGAGCTTGATTAGGTGTAATAGGACGGTGGTCCACGTGCATTTTCGTGGATGTAATTCGTAAATAAACAAAGGTGTGCGATTATGTTATCAGGAGGCTTATCTGCAGAATGCGGCTGGTGTGGCCGCGGCCGGCGGGGGGCCGTCCCGTTACCGCGCGAGCCACAGCTGATTTCACATGTACTCGGCCGCGGTACAGCGCGCTCGCCCCGCATTCTCTTGTGATAATGCCGGCAACTTAATACCGATCCCACATATCGAACTATAGTTAAAAGTGAATGTGCTCTTATTGATATTGGTACAGTTATTGTATGCGGAGTGACGAAAATTGATTCGTTTGTTTTCGTTAATTGGCTGGTAAGTTTGGATTATCTTTAAAAAGTTAATAACACATTAACATAGATATAGCTTTGCTACATTGTGGGTAGTTTATTTTTAAAATTGACATATTAACTAAGTAATAACATACATAATATGCACGCCACAGCTGAGATTAATTCTATAGAGACCCGATTTTAATGAAACAATGAATGTATCACATATAATGCCTAAAAGTATATAAATAAATTAACAATTATCACTACTAATAATATAAATAAAAAATTATAATTTCTTATGTAAGTATTTTGTGTATAACGAAGAACAATTAATTAAATAACATACTGTGCTTGAAACTTAAGTATAATACTAACAACTTTAAACAAAATACTGTAGGTAAAACTATCTAAGAATAATACAAAACTAATAAAAATTGCCAGAGTAAAAACTGTAAGTAGGTACTGTAAATATACAAACATGTTATTTTCCGAGGCGTGTAATATAAAACGATTTCAGTGTACAATAACGTGGCTTCCTGCACTAACAAGTATTGTAATTTGGTCGAGAAAAAAACAACAATGTCAAGCAAAAAACAATACTAGTAATGACAATCGCAAAGTTCCCAACCCTGCTTGGCTAAATAGAGTCAAATGTTATGTATCTCTCGCTCTTTGAATTTAACTTATTAACAATTAAGTAAAAAAAAATAAGGAAACTTATGTATATTTTAATTTGTAACTGATTTCATTAAAAAATGTGTTTTAATTAAATAATAAAACATTAAAAGCTAGAACAGAACCTGTAGCCCATTGTGTAATATTTTATAATAGATAAGATAATAATTAATAACAATAAATAATAATAAGAAACTATAATGTCCTGCTGCTGAAATCGAGCCACTGTAATTATATAGCCCTAAATAATGGGGAACGGACAATGCAACACTTGCCTAAGGAATAACGGTTTTGATACATCGATTATCTCTGTGCAGGTTTCATCAGGATGTTTTCTTTTACCACCAGTAAACTGACCGTGGTCAGAAAAGTAACAGTGGTTCATGCTTGCCGACTATGGTGCCAATTCTACTGTTACAATATCGGCACTAGCTTCATAATGGTTGTGTTTCATATAAAAACAACCAATATGATGATATTGTAATAGAAAAACTTTGATGATATTGTAATAGAAAAATTGGAGCCGATAAGTCATCGAATTCATATCTCATTTGAAACGTGAATTTGAGATTTATACGCATTAACCATTAATGGGCGGTCTTGCTATTCATTCACTTGCCTTACAATCAATTCTGAAATTACATTATTGTATGGAGCTTATATCGAATTTTAACCGATAGTATGGCAAATGATCTCTTGATAAGTTATAGGAACCGGCCATAAGCTACCACAACTTAAGGCGCGTACTTTAGTCATGTTTATATGACTACATTTTGTACAATAAATACATCGGTTTGCCTTGAACACGACCATACCTAATATTAGACAATGATGCGATCGAAGACGAAGCACGCTTAACTCGAAAATACCTATTTACAAGAGACTTAGAGATATCCGGATTGTACATTTCGGGAAACACGGTCTTTGGTAGTGCATTCCACAACTCTGCCGTAAGCAGAAGAAACGTGGAGGCGAAACGTTTCGTTCACACCGGTCGTATTTCCACTGTTTATAAAATAAATAAAATCTTTATAACATAGCCAACAACAACATTGTGTGTGTATTGTATGTATACAAGTAAAACGTACAAAAGACAGAATTGTCCAAAGAAACGCAAGTTGTGAAGTCAGGTGGTTGCCAAGACCCCGGACTAGAAACAAACCTGTGTTACGGTTTTTTTTTATTTATTTTTTATTTATTTATTCAAACAAAAAACATACATATTTTTCACATTATATACATCTTAAAACCCGAAAGGGTTTGACGAAGATGATAAAAGTCCGCGCTTTATGTAAAATTAATAAATATGAGGTAGTTAGAATTATTACATCTACCCTTTCTGCATTCTTAGTACTAAGTGAGAGAGGACAGTAAACATTAACACATGACCTTGTACTCTGTTATTGGGATGTATATACAGGTGAGTATCTAATGGCTATTAGAATAAATTAATTGAGAATAAGTATAAATATAAATATATATATATATATATATATATATATATATATATATATATAAGATATATGTTATTAGATGTGTATTATAATATTATATGTATAGCTGAATGAATATTGGATAAAATAGATATTTAAGTCTACGTTTATTTTAATTAAAATTATCTTCTAGAGATTTAATTATAGTTTTCATATTATTGGAGTTTATTTTATTTCTTATTCTTATTATTTATTCTTATTTAGCATTGGCAGCCATCCGACTGCAAAAAAATTCTTGTATTTAAAGGCTAATTTGTCACATACAGAGAAAATTCTGTATCCTAAACTAGTAAAACTGTAAAATATTAGGATTCAGATGGAATTATATTTATATTTTTTATTTAAGTGTGTGTGTGTGTACACAAGGGTGTGAGTGGTTACGATAAATTAATTACAGAGTGTATGGTACCTTCCAAGAGTAGAAACCGCCAATTTAATCAAACAAATAGTAGGTACACGCACATTAAATTTTCCAATTATATGCCATGTTTAGGACCTTTTCGGTCACATTTTTTATCGGGCAATTTTAATTTGTAGTATTTTCGGTTGTAACGTTTAATTCTCTGCCGATTATTTATTATTATTATTTGTTGTTTTAAAACTTGTCTTCATGTCAGAGGAGACATTTTTGGTAACAAGTAAGTAGTTGTTATCTTCATGTTAATTTCATTGTAGTCGTTCACGAAAGTGAAGCCTCTAATGTGCCATAAAATAAACATAAAAGAACAATTTTTTAATATTTATCAAATCTTCGAGTCGTTTAATTTAACGAATGTTTCTTTTATATAACGAGGTGCATACGGATGTATATTTAAATTTTTAATATCGACATTCTAATTGTGACCTTTTGTTTAATATAAACTGGCTGATTGGTTGTAGAAAATTAAACAAGCTGTAATTCGTGAAGTCGTGAATACCTATCATGAACTTACGAACAGCGGTATGCAGGTATTAGTTAACCCACGCGTAAAGTCTTTAAACACGGTATTAATTTTATTACACAGTCGCGGAATGAACACGTTCGTCACCTTAAAGTCGACTTTTGTTTGCACGAGTACAAGAAACAGTATTGCCAGGATTTTAATAAATGTTACATTATACAGTATAGAAACGTGAAAAAAGAAAATTACAGTGTTGACAATGACAGACGTATTAACAATAAGAAATAAGGAGGATATAATCACTACGCTTAACATAAATATTAAAACCAATCAATAGGTTTTACATGTCTAAACAATCAAGCATTCAAAGATCTAAGTTATTTTAAATTTTATTGTAAAAAAGGTAATATGTGCTCGCGGAACGTTAAATGAATCAGTTTAAAAATTGGCCAAAATGTTTATGCCACTACTTTACATTAATATAAATAATATATTTAAGGGATCCTACTTATTCTCTTACTTGATACAGATGGCATTATTGTTAATTAATTGACTTTGGATTAAGTGTAATATAATCTTCAGAACACAGCTTTAGTTCTTTTTTGTGAAGGGGTCAAATTATAAATGTTGGTTTTAATCTTACTTAATTCATGTGAATATTATAAATACAAAAGCAGATAGATAGATCTATCATCTCAAAAGTACCTTTGTACCTCCACCGAATCTTAATGCAATTGGGCAAAGGTGTAAATCATATTCTATAGCAGAACTTAGGCTACATTTTTTTCTAGTAACAATCTTGTAGGTGGTGAAACTGGAGGATGAAACTTCGTATGCGCAATCCATAATTTGCTTAATTAAGGGATATGGAAATTCACAGTCAGGATATGGTAAGAAACAAAGATATATATTTCGACGTTTTTACTAAATCTTAAGACGGTAATATGTATAGGGGAATAAAATTAGGTATAAAGTGTTTTCTAGATGCACTTATTACAGTGTAATGATTATAAATAAATATGGACTAAGAAGCTGGTAACATTTAGTTCTTGCTTATGCGTATAATTGTACATATGTATATGTAAATGTGTACTAATTAGCAGGTGCTTAGTTTTACAGTACACCAACACAATCTCATTAAGAACATCTTGTGCCTTTGTATAATTATGAAATCTTGTCCACTAAAACGTTGCGTGCGTTAATTAAGGAGACATCCGTTATTCTATATATTCCAAAAACCTCATAGTTTTGAAGAGTATTAAGTGATAATTGTTAGTGTACAACAATATCAGCCCATGAATGTCCCACTGTTGGGCTCGGGCCTCCCATTTATAGGGGGAACGGACAGTATACCCGCCACGCTTGTCCAAGGCGGCTTGGCAGGCTTGACACATCGGTTATCTCGACGTGCAGGTTACATCACGATGTTTTCCTTCACCGTTGTTAGCATGTGATAATTTTATTGGAGACAATTACATAATTCGCCGTGAACTCTAATCAAGATTCATCCTGCGGAAGCTATTATATTTTCTAAAATAAAACTATCCAATCTTCATTCATCCTTATTCTCAAAAAGAAACATACCAAATTTCGTAACAATCAGTTAATCTTCGAAGCTGTGAAAATAGAATAAATATCTACTCAAAATCGTTTGCACATATTAGTATAGATGAATGTAAAATGATAACAAAACAATCTAATTCTTCATGATTAACATGATCGATACATCGTTGATTAGGATGTAACGTTAGTCATCGCAAACTGACCTTCACTTAAGCAATAATTGAAAGATTAGCTCAGACCGTTACGATCGTAACTCAAATGCACGCCAAGTTCGACATTATTAAGTACATAAAAAATTATGCCGTTATTTTATCTATGTTCTGCGCATCTTAAATCGATATTTTGTTACAATTAAATTATGATTTAAAACTAAGTTTATCATTAGATGCAAACTGAAAACTATGCTAAAATCTATATACCTATATATAAAAGAAAGTCGTGTTGGTTACACTGTTTATAACTCAAGAACGGCTGTACCGATTTGGCTGAAAATTGATAGGAAGGCTAGAACCAGGAGACGGATATAGGATACTATTTATCCCGTTGGAACTGGTAGGTGGCGCTGAGATCGGGTTCTAGAATCCTCCTGATCACCTGGACCGATTTTGGTCATTTTGTTTTTGTGTGTTTGAGTGGGTTCCCGGATGGTTTAAATCCACAATTGGTAGCGGTATAGGTGGCACTGGGATCGGGTCCTAGATTTTTATTTTTTCAGAGCAACGTCTGCCAGGGCCGCTAGTAAAAGTATAAAAGAGAGATCTCTATATTTACGGGTTTATGAATTTAAATTTGTTATATTGATGCCTCTAAGTATAATTGGCGCGTAAAATGCAATGCGTATCATATTGACAAAAAACATTAGATGAGCTTATGTATTTTTTCAATGATAACAAGGTTCGCGTTTGACTACGATCATACGATCACGTCTAAAGTCAGACGATGATGTGGTCGGAGTTGAAGCAAGCTTACTTAGAAAATACCTATTCACAGGAAACTTGACGACGCCCGGATTGTATTTTAAGGGATATACGGACTCCTGTAGTGCAGTTCCACAGGTCTGCCTTACGCTGAAGGAATGTGTATACAGGCGGCGCGGGACCAAACTTTACAGCATCTCCATTTTGTATCAACAAGGTGAATTGTAAAAGCGCAACTATGAGTTATACTATATCTTTTGTTGCAATACATAATTGAATAATATCTGTCCTAGGATGCAACAGGTTCTTTGCATGTACTATGTAAGTAATTATAATAGCCTAGTACAGACAATGTCCAGCAATAGAGGTAACTAATGTTGTTTTATAAAAATAATTTCTCATTGAACAAGTGAGTTTTAGAGACCATTAAACTCTTTCAACTCGATGCAATTGAATGCTCATCCCATTTTTTCCAGTCATAAAGTAACTAATTAATCATACGTGGGAGCGGTTCTGCATAACGATTGTTCTGGTATTTTCACATGATTTCCTATAAAGCACCCACGGTTTTGTTCAATGAACTGGCGCAAGTATATGTGAAGAACACAATAGGAGCAACGCATAAATTTTGTTCACTCGCGTGCGTAGAAATACGTTTTTATAATGATTTATAGTTAGGCACAGCCTCCTAGTGAATACAACTTAGTATGTAAGCCTACAAGAGTTTCTTACACCTGTAATTAGTATTGTTTCATACAGATGATTTGTAATAAAATGTGTACGAAAGAAAATACAGAAATTTTAAACGACTTATAATGACAGTACGGTTAAATGTAAATTGCAAAGGTACTTTCCACGTCTATTTACATAAAATTTTTGTCAATTTGCTCGACACAATCGCTGAGAGGTACATTAGAGACGGCTCGTGCTTGGAAGAAAGGTGAGATTGTTCCGGATCTAATTGTGAGCTGACGACATTGTTGGTTTATTATGTACTCGCAGCCAATGGGAAAATATTTAAATACTAGCGTTTAACCTGCTGCGCATTACGTGCGTCGTGTTTAAAGAGCAGGCGTTACTGCAGTTGATATTGTACTAAATTTTTATGTTATTGCTATTTGCCCCCGAAAGATTCACTTCATTTTATATTGCAAACTATCCCATCTCATTAATTTGTAAAACAATAACGGAGCCGATACATTGCCTACCTTATTGGGACTTTAAAAACATGTTTACGCCTTTTTGAAGAGTCCCATTGATAGTCGGTTCCAAGATCATACTTACCGTTCATTTGCCTTACGAGGGATTAAAATTTGACATAAATTCCATACAAGAAATGTCAAATGTTTACTAATTGTAAGCTAAGGCAAGGCAGGTAAATGAATAGCAAGATATAGAAACTGGCCATTTGTACTCTAGGAAAAGCGCAGAAGAGAGCTCATCCCATAACTTATACCAAACAGATGAATGAGTGGGTAGCATACATTAATTTGTATCATATTTCTCTTTACAGTCGCGTTTTAGTAATTCGAATATTGGTCGCGGTGGCGTAGGAAAGTGTTTCGCGGGCGATGCGTCACGGCCGTTGTCAATCGGAGCGGATGGCCGATCGCGATGGCCTGATGCGTCTACAATTGCACGATATCGACCCGATTTATCTCTCAGATTTCACTACAAGCTATGGCCCCGCGAGATTAGTGCAACTGTTCAACATGATGAAACTATTGTATTATGTGGTTTAGATTCGGCATTACATTTAGAATGGAATAGAATATTCTTTCTACACACAAGAAAGCAGTGTATATCAGAAATAATAATATTACAACTTGTGCAATTAGCGATTTCGTCCAGACAACCTGCTGGAGATAATTTTGCTTAGGTAATATAATAGTGGGTCTGTGTCGAGTGCGCATATTTTAAAGTATACTTAATTATGATTCTTATCTATAATATTATCAAATTCTATACATGTCATGTCTCTACATTGTACATTGAAGCTAGTTAAAAAAACCAACTGGAATAGGCTACTACATAAACAATAGAAAACACGATGCTTTTCTTAGATTTCTTATCTGTTTGTCTATTTGTTTGGGATTCACGTAAAAACTACTGGGCCGATTTCGATGCCGTTTTCACTGATCTCTAGCAAGTTTATGTAATAAAATGAGTGATATTTCCGGAAATCTCGCGACAATGTTTCCCGATGCGGTTTGAAGTTTTTCGGATGCATAGAAATTAGCTAATTCCGACACAGTTTCCCATAAAAAAACAGCTTATTATATCTACATGTTGTTTCTTTTCTATATAATAAATCATGTTCCTCGATGTAATAATGACATAATTGATCTTCCCTTTCCTTTTAGAGTTTCGAAGAAGGAAGGAGAATAAGGAAGTAAACCAAAACCACTGTAATTTATAATCATGTATATACAAATTGACAAATAGTTCTCGAGTTTATGGATTTTGGATTGTTATCCGAGTGTAGTCTGACTTCATCTCCTATTTGATGATAGTTTGTCTATTTCAAATCTTAGATCATTGACGCATGCTGTCCAGTCTTCTGTTTGTTATCGGATATACTTATTTATATATGTATTTAATTTGCACATCACCGTCATACACCTGCGAATCTCCTGTTCATAAAAACCATAGCCGGGTTGTCTGGAAGAGATCGCTCTAAAGCGATAAGGCCGCCCATTGCTCCTACTTTTACTATTTAATGTGAGTGCTGTAACTTGTTTATTTTAAGTATATGTGGTGAACAATAAAGTGTTTTCTATATGTTTTCTATTCTATACTTTGATGATTGTGCTTTGTTTTCACGGTTCGACATCATTGCGTCCACTCCATTCCATTTTCGAATGATAGGATGCTTTGGTCATCGTTAGGGATGTTCACTTATACACATCCCACTTGTGTGAACATATCGATTCACACGTTGCTGAGAGCTTAGTTTCAAAGGCTTTTCGATGGCTTTTTCGTCTAATTCGACGAAAACCAATGATGAAAGGCATTTGAAAGTAGACTCTTTGATGTGTATTGTAATGTTGTGAATGCCTTAGCAGAGGAGGAAATTTGCGAAAATGCAACTTAGTCTTCATATTTGTAGGAATGAAAACGTCTTATAGATAAGTTAGCTACAACCTCAACCACATCATGCGTTAACATTATATGGAATTATAGTCAAATGCGAAATTATTTTCTATGTAACACCGTAATTAATTCATTAATTCAGTAATTCTATTCTCAATTTCTATTTATACTTTTACCGTCATTCAATACATTTTATAGATAAATTGCTTGTCGACTTTGAATTATTATCTATACATATAATAAAATTGTAGAGGTTTCAAATTTCTGTACAATTAAAGAAAATGCTAAAAACCGAGTCAGGGGGATGTAAGAAGTGATATAGAACTAATTTAGATTTTTTTCAAATTTTTTGTTTCTCTGTTTGTCTGTCTGTTTGTACCGGCTAATCTCCGAAACAACTGGACCGATTTACATGAAATTTCGTATGGCGATAGCTTATATCCCTGGTCAACATATAGGATACTTTTGATCCCGAAAAATTAAAGAGCTCCCGTGGGATACTTAAAAAACCGCACCACGCGGACGAAGTCGCGGGCAGAAGCTAGTCAAAAATAAAAAAGGATAAAAGCTCTAAGTAAAATACATCATTTTATTCTCAACTCTGCTGGTCCCAAATAATGCAAACTCGGAAATTTAATTAAAATACACAGCTAGTTCCTTAAATCATACTTGAATAACAAGAACGTTCTGGCGGTATTACAGTTGGTTTTTAATAAATCGTTTTCACATTGCCGTCGCTAGTGTGGTTGCGCCCTAAATGCTTTTTTTAAGGCGGGGGAAATGCTGTTTACGCACAATACTGGGTCCTTTGCAAGGGATTAGACCGTTATCGCATGCGAGGGGATTACTCGATTTCTCGTCGTAATCCGATCGCAATTGATCAGCTTGTGTGGAGACTCCGAGAAGCTGCACGGGAAGCAACCAATACCCACTCAAACCACCCTCCTCCCATGTGCCCCGCGCTTTTGTGAAGGCTGAGACTTAGAACGTAGTTACGCCCAGTCCGGCCCTAAATGCTTTGCATGAACAGTAGCTAATCACAGCCAACCACTACAATCAACTTGATTCCAATCGTGACATTAATCATTGATTTGTTATCAGTTCAACACATGCCAAGTATTTCTAAGTGCAATTAAATCAGTATATATTTTAGTTATTTTCATAGTGTCATGTCCTATGGTATTTTACTTTGGGGCAACGCTGCTGACTTGGAGACTATATTTGTTTTACAAAAAAGAGCCGTAAGGTCAATTTACAACCTCGGCCCTCGGGTGTCTCTTAGGGAACGCTTTAAGGAAATCGGTATTATGACGGTCGCCTGCCAATATATTTTCAATAATATAATTTATATTCGTAATAATTTGAGTGCCTACAAGCGGTATAAGGATGTTCACGATTTCAACACCAGGCATTGTAATAAACTGATATTGCCATCTTTTAGATTACAAAAAGTATTGTCTTCTTTCTTGGGGGTTGGTATACGCTTCTTCAATAAGATTCCGAGTGAAATGTTAGATCTGCCCTTCACTAAATTCAAATTTAAAATAAAAAGTATCTTGCTTAAAAAGGGATACTACACTATTGAAGAATATTTAAATGACAAAACTTCATTTACATAACAGCTCGCTCCAACCTCTTATACTGTGTTTTGTACGAGTATAACGTTTTTATCTTGCCGTACTTGTAAGGAATATATGGAGATATGTTGCAAAAAAAAAATTATACGTTACGTCTTTATATTTATAACTATAATTATTTTCTATCCTTTTATTGCGCTTTTGTCTTATTGAATATGCACTGTTTGCTACAACTCCATTAATTCTTCAAAAGTTATTCTGTAACATAATTCTGTATAAAATCTTTAAAAAAAAAAGTACTTAAATATAAAAAATAGAACAACAAATATAAAGAAAAATTTTTTTTTTGCTAGACGTGTTGCTGGGGAGTTTCTTGCCGCTTCTTCTCCTTAACAGCAATAACACGTTGCGAAGCGGTGTACATAGACTAGGAAGTAAAATTAAATTTTAACCTATATGTATGACCTTCAAAAAGTGTTCTCCAGTGGAACTTATTTTGAATAAAAACATTTGAATTTGAATTTGAATTTGAATTTATACCTACATATAAAAAGGTGTACGCATATGTAGGTGAAAGAAATTGTTCATGTAAATTTTATCTTATTTTACCACGTAGCGTAGTTATAATCATGTTTTGGCAGTTCCATACATTTTTATTGCATTTATTATTCATGCATTAACAATGACACACCTATTAAAAAAATTCCAGACAATAGAAGCTACAATAGTCTACGATTTTACAATCATTAAATACTTAAGAGTCTAGAACTGATTATAAAAACTTCCAGCCAGGAGAATTGTCAGAGAAATGTATTTTGAATAAAGATTTTTTCACAATTTACACATTATAGTTTAAAAGTTAAATACAATTTTTTAGACTACACCCTCTGAGAAAAATGGTGGAGATAGGCATACACAGATGGACGGAAATGACTATTGCATAAGGATTCCCTTTTGACCAAAACGGCTATAGATAGTATCGTACAAAAGAGCTAATCCAGTAAAACAAAAGAGTACATTACTTACTGGCTATAGTAATGATCTTTATGTAGGAATCTTAATGTATTCTTCATTACAGTAATCAACAATGTATGAACACCATGTTACGATCACGTAGATATCGGAGCGATAACATAAAAAACTAGGAAGTGCAATGGCATCATTATATCAGTAATTATTCATCCATTCTTAATGGAAGATCGACGATAATGGCATCAAATTCAATCATAATAATATACGTTCAGAATGTAGGTATTCGCTCGTTTAAATATTTATTAATATATATTTTCTGTTGTGACTTTACGCGTGTAAACTGCGGAATGGGATACCCATGGGAACAGTACCACTTTTCGATTTAAAATGAGTTCTATATTCATACCTGTTAGAGATAGTACATATTTTGTGTATCGTATCGTATAGTATTGTGTTCTTAACATTATCATCATAATTCTAGCATTAAATATCGGTTGGGTTTAGAGCGGCGTTTCAGAGCCCAGTGTCTGTCTGCATTCCGGCTTGTTTTTGCCATTGCTCTTATAAAATAATTGGCAGGTATGCTATCCTTCAATCTTCTAAAGTCAAATGCATTAACTTGGCAGCCTAAGCGGTGTTAACTACAAGTAAATATTCGAACTTGATCAATAAAATAAGACGTTTTAACTATTATGCCTTCGTATAATTTAGATCTTTTATTATCTATATATATAAAATTCCGTGTCACATTCTTTGTGATGACTGAACGTGATGAACACCGAAACTACTCAACCGATTTTGATGTTTTTTTTTCATTTTGCTGGATTTGTTCCAACTTAGAATAGGTTTCAAAAAGGAAACCTATTCTAAGTTGGAACAAATACATGTAGTTTTTATTTATTATTATATATTAAAAAATATATAATAATAAATAAAAACTACAGAGCCACAGCAACGCATGGCCGGCTCAGCTAGCAAAGAATACAATAAATTAGAATATTCTTTATTGCACACAAAATATAATACACATGAGTTTATATTAATGAGTTTATAGTAATCTTATAACTAGTACAATCGGCGGTCTTATCGCTAACAGCGATTTCTTTCAGAGAATCTTCTGCAGATAATTTCACAGTTCTAATAATGAGTCAGCATTCAATGGGCATAGTGTAATATACATGTATACAAGCATATATAATATAATAATTTTCAGATTACATTATGCAAAATATTTAATCACTGGTTAGTTATCAGACAATTAATAATTAGTAATAGCATCTCAATTACTAGACGTGATCTGTAGCAAAATTATGTGTAATTACTGAAAGCTGCACGTATCAAATTAATTTGTTTTGAAATATATATATAGTGATTACTTAGTTACTAATTGCATACATAATTAAATAACTTACTACGAATTTCTGATAGCAAATGCATATTTACGTTGCTGAGAATAAGCATGCTCCAGTGGCATGCATGCACTGAATACTGCGAGCCCAGAACAATAAAGAAAACAATCGCCGATACGGATTACCATTGACGCAAGACCATACAGACGTCGGATCGCATTTAACAAAGAATATGTTACTCGTTGCACGATTTTCATACAATACGGAAGCGAGTTTGGTAATATTCAGGGTTTAGTAGAAATTATTACAAAGCGGAACTGTTTTAAAACATTGAAGTCCTGTAGACAAGTGGCATTAGCGCTAAACGAATAGAATGAAAATTTATGGGAATGACAATTATGTCATTTATAAGTACACATACATAAGAGGACCTGCAATCCAAGTTCAAAAATAACCACAAATCAATTAAATATAATCTAAAAAGATTCTATATTGATTTCCAAATCGAACCATCCTGCTCACATGTGCAGACCTGGGACTAAAATGAGAACCATACATTAGAATGATTATACCCTGCTATTATTATCAATTCAGAACTAAACACTAGAATGATAATAACAATTCCTCGCATCTGCTCCTATTTTTTGATATAACAACAATATTATCTACACGGCTCCCTGCGGCACGAATAAACCCATGAGGTTTCTGTGCAACAGTTCAAATGTGATTTCTAGTGTATATGCATGTCAGCATATTGGATAATAAATTAAAAAAAACATTTAAACTTACATTTTCTATTATATTCGTTTAGCGCTTACACCATTGGTCTCGCGGGGAAGGAGCAGTTTGTTATGGCGGCATTGAAGATGCTCACCAATATTATAATTAGGTGGCCGGGGAGGAGTTTTAAGACGCGATTGTTAATGCCATCGGTCCCTGGGGCCTTTCGCGGTTTGAGGGACTTGATCAGATCTTGCACTTCTTCGACCGTGACCGGGTCGAGTGTGGTTTCCGCTGGTAAGGAGGATCTACGTTCGACCTCGGAGTCCACCTCCGACAGGTGTGACTGGTCGACGTTTTGCGTAGTGGGGGAGCATTGAAGCTCTAGACTCTGAGCAAGGCATTCGGCCTTCTCCTCGTCATCGAACGCCTCGGTGTTGTCGGCTCTTTCTAGCGCGGGTATGACAGTAAGGGCGGGTATGTCTGATTTGAGAGCTCTAGCCAGTTTCCAGTATGCCTGGTGAGTTGGTTCGATATCTCTCAACGTTCTGTCCCAACGTTGTTCCCTGACTTCCCTGATACGTAGTTTGACCTCGCGCTCTAATTCGCGAAGTCGGACTCTGTTATCCTCGGTGGGATATCTATCGTGAGCTCTGGAGGCGGCTCTCTTTTCCCTCAACAGTACCCTCACCTCGTCCGGCAGGCATAAGTGGCGGTCATCCTCCACCGGCACCTGCCTGGACGAGTTCCGCAGTGCGGATTGAAGGTGGCTAGTAAGGGCCTCGATCGCCGTCTCCGTGTCTTGGCGGGACTCAATGTGGTCCGGGATGCGGTTCAGGTCTTGTGAGCTTGTTGCCTTGAGGAGGTTCCCAAGTCTCAACCAGTCCACAGACGTCCTAGTTTCAGATGTCGGGTCTGTCTGTGGTCCTAATCTGAGGATAACCGGGCGATGGTCCGATTCTATATTGTCCATCGTTTCGATCGAATGGAACTGGAGGGTAACGCCCCTCAGTAATGCTAAGTCTTGGCGAAAAAAAAAAAAAAAAAAAAAAAAAAAAAAACTTAGCATTTGCGATTTGGAAGGAGGCAGATGTCATCGGTATTCACAAGCCCGGAAAACCGGCTAATAAACCGTCCAGCTACCGTCCGATCAGCCTACTGAGCGCACTCAGCAAGCTTTACGAGAGGGTTATCCTCTCTAGACTTAGAGATTTTGCCATCAGCAAA
This sequence comes from Dendrolimus pini, assembly GCA_949752895.1. Classification (NCBI taxonomy): domain Eukaryota; kingdom Metazoa; phylum Arthropoda; class Insecta; order Lepidoptera; family Lasiocampidae; genus Dendrolimus; species Dendrolimus pini. Next base: position 14,338,990 of record OX457126.1, on the reverse strand, counting down.
CATCTACTACCCGACGAGCAGTTTGGCTTCCGTGCCAGACACTCATGCGTACAACAGGTGCACCGCATCACGGAGCACATACTATCTCACTTTGCCCATCGCCCCCGCTCTATAGGAACAGCCGCCCTGTTTCTAGACGTAGCTAAGGCCTTCGACAAGGTCTGGCACAACGGCTTGATTTACAAGCTGTACCAGTTCGGTGTGCCAGACAGACTCGTGCTCATCTTGCGAGACTTCCTCCTAGGTCGTAGCTTCCGTTTTCGAGTGGAGGGAACGCGCTCGTCTCCTCATCCACTCACAGCCGGTGTACCACAGGGCTCGGCCCTGTCCCCACTACTCTTCACGTTGTTTACCAGCGACATCCCAAAAACTCCAGATGTGGAGCTGGCCCTCTTCGCGGATGACACCGCACTCTATACATCAGATAAAAACAGACAAATGGCCTGCGTCCGGCTGCAGGTAGCTGTCACAGAGCTAGGCAAATGGTTTCGTAAATGGAGGATAGAGGTGAACCCGGAGAAGAGCGCAGCAATGTTCTTTTCCCCGGGCACGCTTCGCTCCCCCAAACGCGCTTCCCTTCGCCTAAAAGCCATCTCGCTCTATGACCAAGAAATTCCCTGGGCAAAGCACACCAAATACCTGGGTGTCACCCTAGATCAGAACTTGCGCTTCAACGAGCATATCACTATAGTCCGAAATAGAGCGCGATTTGTGATGGGTCGTCTAGCACCCATGATAGATTACCGAAGCAAAATGTCCCTCAGACACAAGCTTACTCTATATAAAACATGCATCCGCCCGATCCTGACATACGCGAGTGTGGTATTCGGCCATGCCAAGCCTACCCATTTGAAGAAACTGCAAATCGTGCAGAATAAATTCATGCGCAGAGCCGTCGGTGCTCCCCTCTATATGCGTAACGTCGACCTCCACCGCGATCTGGAGCTTCCCTCTATCAAAAACTACATTACGTCGCTCTCGCGTAAGTATTTCGATCTCGCGCCGCACCATCGAAATCCGCTCATCGTGTCCGCGTCCGATTACAAGCCTCGGCGAAAGGCTCTCGTGCGACGACCGCGTAATGTCCTTACGGACAAGGTCGACGCTATCACAAAATGGCTGGCCCGGATCAGCCCACCCGCGGTTAGGACGGCAGGCTGGCAGGCACCGACAGACAGACATAGACGGCGGCGTCTCAGACAACGCCAATCACGATCTCTCCACGTCCTCGAGAGGGACGCAAGGAGACATAGCCCCCCCACAGGATAGACTAGGCGTGTTGTTGGGAAGTTTCTTTCGCCGTTTCTTCTCTCCCAGCCATAACACGTTGCGAAACGGCAGTAAGATAGCGTAGGCCGCCGCGAACCGCCGATCCCGGTCCGCCGGGATCCTTCTTCTCGGGCTTTATATTACCCGTCGTCCGTTCTCAACTAGTTCATTGTATCGCCCATTGGCGGGCATCATCAGATTCATCCCCCTCTCATGGCAACAGTCCAGCCGAGGTAAAACTCCCTAGGGAGCTCCCTCAAGCAAGTTGCCCCCGGGCTTGAGCGCCTTCGTCTTGCGAAGGCGCGCGCCCCAAAAACCCCGGTAAAGTTGTGAGGTCTTCGGACCAACAACATAAAGTCAAGTCAAAAAAAAAAAAAAAAAAAACCATTGGTCTACAGGGCCAGTCCAGTTTATCTATATACCGAGGAGTGAATTTTTTTTAAGCGAAATTAAGAAAATATCGTGGCTTTACCGCCTTTTTATCGTAAGCGATTTTTGTTCGTAAATACATTTTTGTTGTATATGATATTTTTAACTATTATTTTGTTTTAAAACACTCAAGTTAGATTCGGTAGGGTTTAAACTAACTAAAATTAAAATATATTTCGGTACAAATGTTGCTTAAGTGATATCGGCGGTAATGGCTCGATATGTCTGAAACAATTGCTAAAACTTTTTTATTTTATTTATTGCAGGAGTTCAACTGACAGGCAGCCGGCCCACTTCATGGAAAGTAGTTGCCATCGCCTATGGACATTTGAAACACCAAAGGTGCTACAAATGCGCTGCTGCTCTCTTAAGGGAGACTGGAACCTGGTCACTAATGCCGAAACACAAGTCAAGGTTGTTATGACGACATACTTTAGACGAGGGGTGGTAGCCATCCAGTCGGGCAAATGCCCAACCACCTGGCTATGGGTTGCTTTATCGCCTCTTACGACAGGCCGCCCGGCCGCAGGAAATTGTATTATTTCTCCGTTCCTGCATGGATAAATACTTTCAAATGAAAATATAAATCACACAATTAATATAACAAAACATAAAACTTGGTACTGTACTTGAAAAAGAAGAGTATTTATAGATATTAATTTAAAACCAGGTTCTTTATACTTTCTTGAGTTCGAGACATTAAAAAACCAAATTCACCCGCGTTTAAGTATGTGGCAGTGATGTCTTTAGTAGGTAGTACAATTATGTAAATACGAATGAAATTTGACTAGAATATGTAATCCAGCATGGAGATTTCCATGCCGCTACAAATCAGATTAAGATTGAAAGATTGAATATAGATTGAGGTTTATTTATATAATCACTATAGTTTTCCGATTTCACGATCAAATTGATCGTGTATTAGCAGAAGGTGATGTCAGAAGCCTTAAGAACAGACGACCGTGCATGACAAGAGCTATGAATGTCAAGGAAGCAAGTGAGGTGTGTAAGAATAAGCCTGAATGGCGCTCTGTTGTTCGTGCCTACCCCGCAAGGGACCTGGCGTGAAGTTATGTATGTATGTATGTGTACTAGAGTTTTCGCGCGGTTATGCCTTGAGGCAAACCCTAAAGAGTATAAGCTCTATTTTAATTATGTACTGACTTATTTAACGCGTTTTTAATTTTTTAATAAAAAAATATCTATTTTATGGTGAAAATCGTTTAGAAATTCATTGCGTTTAGGAGTTGGGGAATATACAGACAGAGAGACGCGGAAAGCGACTTCGTTTCATACTATGTATAGATTTTTATGTCGTGATATTGAGTATGGCTCCGAATGATTATTAAGTAAATTACATAAATTAAAGCAGAGATAATTAATACGTCCATATGTTTTACTTAAAGTGAAAGAATTGAATAATTTAACAACCTGTTTTAAACCAGTTTAAACTTAATTTCATCAACATTTGAGATTAGAAAATATTATTTTTTATTATTGCTTGTGATGCAAATGAATTATTTGATCGATGGGCTAGAAATGTAATTAATGATACTTGTAATTATGTAAGCCAATTTTATAAAAAATATATTACATTTCAGAAAGCGTTCGAGTATTACGTAAGCAGGATTAGAGGTCGAGGAAGTTCAACGCATTCCTACTTTTACTGAGAAAGGAAGTGGGAAGATTGAATTTAATCTTACTTAACCCAAAAAATATTTAAATTAAATATTTTTGCTATTTTATATCCTTATATAATACAAATAATTCTTCTATGCGTATGTATGTCAGTAAACTCATCCTAAACGATTGTACCGATTTTGATCAAATCTTTTGTGTGTAAGTGGATTCGAGAATGGTTTAGATTCACAATTCGACCCGGTAGGTGACGCTGGAACCGGATTATAGAATTGTATTTTTACAGGGCAGGACAGACAAGATGTCTGCCGGGACCGCTAGTACCTATGTAAAATAGTAACAATATTTGAAAAAAGAATTGTTTTTATTACACCGAATTTGTTTTTATTTTTCTAATAGAGACATAAATATTCCGAAAATTAACGTAATTAAATTTTCAAATAGTAAATATATATAAGTAGAGACCGTCACCTCCCATGGAACACTTCGTTGTACGTGGACTGCCAATCACTGCCAGATTTTTCGATGTACCGATATTCAGTTCGGGGAATTATTTGGAAATTATTACAACGTGAAAGGCTGGAAAAATATGTAAACAATTTCTTACATCACAGTATTGTGTTTAGCTTAGCGTATGAATGTATTGCCGTTGTGTAGCGCCCTTGATAGTGGCGGCATGTTGGTTTTGAAAGATTTCAATTGAATAAACGGTCTTGAAGTATAATAAATGTAATGAACTTATTCTCCGTCTTATCGGATGCACGTCATAAGCCACTTTGATTAAGTCTTATCCTTCTACGAAATGCTCAAATATGCTACCAATTACCTCAATTAATGGTCGTAATTAAATAAGATATAATATTATTTTGTGTGAATTAAATAACTCTTGATAAAGAATGTAAATTAGTTTATTGTTAGTCTCATAATATACCTACAATGTCGACCTTGCTATTGTGTGTAATTAACTAAATAATTTGCGAGTAAAACAACTCCGAAGTGCAGGTCAACATTAATTGGTTATTAATGTAGTTAATACAGCAATCTCATTATTCGCTAGTCTAACTGGAAGTCATTAAACGGGATAACCTTGAATTAATTCATTTTGTCAACATTTGGTCTTGGCGCCACAGCTTTTTTGTTTATTTAATAAAGCTGTATTCAAATGAGTCACCCTCGATGTAATTATGTATCCGAATTTTAAGTTTATTCGTTTTTATGTTTATTTTAACGCGAACTGGCAGATGAATAAACACAAAAGCTACTGGACCCAATTCAAAAATTCTTTCACCATTATAATGCTACATTATCCTAGGTTAATATAGGCTATATTTATTACTAGAAAATATTTGGGATCCCTATTAAAACTTCAATAATGTAACCCAAGGCGTAAAAAAATAGTGTTTGAGTGGATCCCCGGAATGTTTAGATTAGACCCGGTAGGTGGCGCTGGAATTGGGTTTTATACTTTTATTTTTTCAGGGTAGGAGAACGTCTGCCGGAACCACTAGTAATACATATGTGTAAACCTTAATCATATTCACGCCGTTTTCTCAAATAAATATAATGACTAAATAGAAAATCCTTTCATGTTTCTTTCAAAATATAGATCAATATAATTGATTAATTGGTGATGATTAAGTGGTGATAAGTTCTCTTTTTTGAAAATGACCTGGAAGAAAAACATTAACACAATAAGTCAAAGTATGTATTTCAAACAATCAAAAGAGTCCAAACCGTAGTTACCGCAGTCTTATCACTGTCCTTAACCAAGCCGATCTGGGGTTATGGTGAAGACTGTCACCTTCTAGAATCTAGATGAACGTTAAGTCTAATTTCCAAACGACCGCACTTGTAGAAGGTGACTCGGGGATTAGCTTTGTTCGTGACATTGTCAGCTTTTCGAGGCCGACACGTGAAGAGCAAGTCTTAATAAGAAACCTTTTCAGTGCAATAACGTCATTTGCGAACTATTGACCTTCTGTTTGTAATCCACTCACACTTTTAGTTGCAAACGAAACAAAATATATTCAGAAAATAGGTTTTTGTCAAAACGAACAACATCAACAGCCCATCTCAGTCCCGATTATTCGCTTTCTTCATTCAGCTCCTACCGGCAACCTTATACAGGTTATTGGCCTATCCAGCCGGTGGGCGGCCTGCACACTTCAGTTACCAAGATGCATCGCGATGTAGTCTGCATTTCAGGGGTCCTCAGCTCCATCGACCGTGGTCCTCGACAAATATGATCAGCCCACCGCTACATCGACTTGCAGGTTTTGCGAGCTATGTCGGAAACCTTGGTTCCCTCTCTTACGGATTTCGGAGCTTATCCCCATTATTAGTTTCCACGTCTCAAAACTATAGGTTACGTATTTTAAATTAATTATTATATTTAAACTACTATAGTATAGTATAGGCCCCACGTTGGACGCCACTATAGCAGTTTAAATATATTAGGCTACTACAATCAATAATTAATGATGATATGGATAAATTTGGGGACATTGACCATGACGTCAAGGCCCGAATATCAGCAGCTTGCGCCAAGTGGCGTGAGGTAACAGGTGTCATTTGCGACACCAAAATGCCGGTCAAATTGAAAGGACAGGTCTACAAATCCATTATTAGACCTGTTCTTTTATATGGCAGTGAAGCGTGGCCTGTACTTGAGCGACACAAGCAGGAGCTGCGTGTCACGGAAATGAATATGCTTCGGTGGATGTGTGGAGTCACGCGAAAGGATCGCGCCAGGAACTTCCGCATCCGCGGTAGCCTTCACGTCCGTGACATAGCAGACAAACTGCAGGAGAGTCGCTTACGCTGGTACGGCCACGTTTTACGGAAATCGGCTAGTTATGTGGGAAACAAATGTCTAGCCATGCCGCCTCCGCCAGGTCCCGGTCGAAGGGGTAGGCCCAAGAAATGCTGGCTTGACGTTGTGAGGGATGACATGCGTACCAACGGTCTCAACACATGGATGGCGAAGATCGCGCGAAGTGGAGAAGAAAAAGTAGGAAAGCGGACCCTGGGCGTCGAAGTGATCGCTCCGAATGCAACCGGGATTTAACGCTCGGATGATGATGATGATATGGATAAATTTGGATTTGTTAGATGATTAGAAAACGTCTTACAATATCGCAGACATCAGTCAAGTCTCCCTTACGTGACATGACATTCCCTTTATATTCATAAACGTTGGTAGTGGTTAGCGCTGGAGAAAGAAACCTCCGTGCTCCATTATTTAATTTTAATTCTGTTTGGATTTTGCGTTATATACGACTTTTTAATATTCAATATATTATATTTTTGTCACATCACTGTAAAAAGTTATTTTTGAAGTGAAACTTCTATATAGAGGGGGTCTTATGGATTTTTGGCTCACGAAAAGATGTCACAGTCACGTGGTCACCGTCACTAATTCTTACATTTTTAAACTCGTGATATCTTTCGAATGGAATGTCCGAATTGAATAATTCAAAAAGTTATATAAAGGTATTGAAGCAGTCTTGAATATGAAGTTATTTATTTTGATAAGGATTAATACCAAGATACAAATAAAGAACCTTTTCTAGCGGCGGCATTTTAATTATAATTTAAAATAAAAGAACACTTATTGTGGCATAACTATAATAGTTAGACATATGCTGTCGCGACACTTTTTGTACATAATGATGTGTTCTGAAAAGTCGTAGTACATTATTTCATTCTATCATCAATAGTTTTCGCAGTGCTCGCGATTTTAGGTATTTTTTACACCTTGGGTTACGTTATTGGAGTTTTAGTAAGGATCCCTAATTTTTTTGTAAACATAATATAGCCTATGTCACCCGGGGATTGTGTAGCTTGCCAACAGTGAAAGAATTTTTCAAATCGGTTAAGTAGTTTTGGAGCCTCTTCAATGCAAACAAAGAATTTAATCTTTTCTCTTTATAATATTAGTATAGATATTCATATATATTTATTATAAAATTAATTAGATATTTGCATATTATAAAAAGCGCAAGATTTTGCGCTGGAAGTTGTTTAATAAAATTGAGAGCTGGATTGCCCTAAAAAGCGCTATATCTAGCTCCTAAAGCGCTAAATTGGCAGCTCTGGTGAGCCGAGCGCCGGGGAAGTCTCGTAAACGAGAAAGCTAGCGAGAGAGCGAGCGAGGATATACCGCGTCCTCAGACTACCTCATCCCTCTAATACCTAAAATTGCGTTCTGTGCATCGGAAAGTGCGATGTTCCGAGCCGCTATTAATGGAGGCAAACTTAAGTTTGCATCGAACTATAGCTCTGCTCTCCACGTGACAAGGCATCACTGCCTCTATTTGTGGTATGTGTAAAAAAAACATAAATAAATAAATAGAGTTTGTTGAGGAAACAAAAATAACAACAAGAAAACTTTGCCAACTGTTCAGTTTTTCGAAAGTCATAACAAAAGTGAACGACAACGAACGACAAAAGTGTTGACGTAAAAAATGGTCGGTGCGTGGGTAGCGTATTACATACACCATTGAAATGTACTTAACCTAACCAAATCATAATTTGCAGTAAGCCTGCGAAAAATCGAAATGTGTGCTGGGACACATAAGTGAAACTTCAACGGACAAGTGGAAAAACGAAACGCAACGGACAAGTGGAAAAACGAATAGCAACGGATAAGTGGCAAAACGAATCGCAACGGACAAGTGGAAAAACGAATGGTAACGGATAAGTGGAAAAACGAATCGCAACGGACAAGTGGAAAAACGAATCGCAACGTACAAGTGGAAAACGAATCGCAACGGACAAGTGGAAAATTTTCAACTACCAAGTGATAAAATGAATCGCAACAAAATTTTAAGTTGAAGTTTTATGGGCAGATTGTTAATGTACTTGTCCAATTTGAAAACCTGCCCGTAAAACTTCAAGTCAAAATTTTGTTGCGATTCATTTTATCACTTGTCAGTTGAAGATTTTCCACTTGTCCGTTGCGATTCGTTTTCCACTTGTACGTTGCGATTCGTTTTTCCACTTGTCCGTTGCGATTCGTTTTTCCACTTATCCGTTGCTATTCGTTTTTCCACTTGTCCGTTGCGATTCGTTTTGCCACTTATCCGTTGCTATTCGTTTTTCCACTTATCCGTTGCGTTTCGTTTTTCCACTTGTCCGTTGAAGTTTCACTTCTAATATGTGTCCCAGCACACATTTCGATTTTTTATTTACAAATATATGACAGCAATACACACCTTATACCAAATTAAGAAAAGAACCCATTTTTTACATAAAACGCTTGTTGCGTAGGAATAGCAACTTATATATTGTTATCATCCTCATCCATTTAATGTAAGTAAGGTATACTATACCGTTGTTGGCACCGCCCAATTATCAACCCCCCCCCCCCCCCCAGTTAATAAATTCAAGATGTCAAAAAATCTTACTATTTGCTTCAATAGTCAATTGAATTAGTGATATTGGTATGGCTACAAAATAATAAAAATACTAAAATTTCTTAACAACTTGAATAAATTGTCAGAAACCCAATCATTAAGTGCCAACACAGGTATGGTTTACCCTTTTAATATTATTGTGTAAGAAACGTATTTCTAAAACTGCGAATAAATTAATATTTTTCCACCCATACTATCGGTTTAGACGTTTCATGGCGTCACCTTGTGTACTTTTGTAATATTTCTAGTTTTTGCGTAAGCTCGGTTGATATTGTAATGTAGTTCCTTGCGACATATAGTTGATATTTGAGCTCAAAGTATCTCAAATATTGCAAACAAACAACTATTAAGAACTTGATATGACCATAAAGCGAAATATAATGAATCAGAGAATGGAATGTTTGTGTTAAAAATCATATATTAGATCACATACTCGTTTCTAAAACATACATATACTCGTACATACATGTAATCTATCATACTTTATCTTTTATCTGTTTTCTCTGAAATAAACACGGCCAATCCTTTTTTTATTGTTTTACAAACAAGGAGACAAATACTAACGGAGTTTCAGTCTTAAATAAAATCGGCAATTAACTAGGTATAGTAACAAAAATCTGTCGTGTAACGTTCTGGTAAAATTAAAAAAATATTATCGTACAATTCCTTTTTTTCTTAGAGGGTCAATTGATCTTATCAATTTATCTTATGGGTGGTTTCTATAGCTTTCTATACATTCACTTGCCCTACCGTCGGGTGAATTTTTACATAATATTGTTACGACCGACAAAGACCAATTCACACCTGCAGTTTATTACCTTCCCGCATTTGGACTTCTTTTGTTTACTTTGTGTTTAAAATGTGTAAATAGAAAAATAGCCCATTGTGTATTGTAATCTTAATGATGGTCATTAGCCAGGTGTGATTCTTAGAAATTCAGTCCACGCGGTCGAGTATTGTGTCGAGACATATTGTATTTGTACAGTATAAAGCAATGCCCCAACGGAGAGGTGAGGTAGTCAAGCGATAACTACAAGCGTGGCAAAACGTGTGTACATTCGATAATATTTGACTTTGCGCGTGTTATTGAATCGTGCATTACGTTTGTACTGGTTGTGTTCAGTTATATTTGTATCTGTGTTATACGTGTTTGTATAGTTCTAATAAATTCTATTCTAATTCCAACGGCATTTTAATTCTAGTCCTGGATTATTTAATTATGCCAAATTTTAATCTATAGTAAGGCAAATTGAACTTAGGAACCGGGCATTTGTAAGTGTGTAATGTATAAGAGAAGATAGTTACAGTCAGGTCGAACTGAAAGATTAATTCTTATAAATAAAATAAAAATCTTCAATATAGTCTCCTGAAACTCATAAATGTATACACATTTTTGCGAACTTTTTATAGTTTATATTACAGATATCCTCATTTTGATTTTAGCTATAAAAGAGGCTCCGAGCTTTGTGTGCTGAGCAATTAGGTATTTGTGGAGCAGTCCTGCCAACAATGTCCAGGTCTCGTTCCCGTAAATCATTAGTTCCTACAAAAACACATTATATAATTATCTGTGTATGTATACTCGTAGTATAGGTTAGGTTGGTAAAATTTTAAAATTCTCGCTTTGCAAACATATAATGACCATTAAACCTAAATCAAGAGCGTTGTTGCCAAAGTAGGTGTGATCTCTTAATCCGATTTCGCGTCACGTTCATGTTATTATACGCAAAGCAATTCGAAAAATGCAACTAACTTACATAACTATTGGGAAAAATTAGTGTTTGAATGTATATTTTAATTTGTGAAAACTATTACATTGTTAGGCACCAAGTCAAATTTGCAGTCTCTATACCATATTCTATAAAAATATTTTATGTCGAAGAGCGTGTAAAGAAAATAAAGAAACCAAACAGTATCTTTTTATTCGATATACATATAAATAAAATTGGAGTGTCTGTTTGTAATATTGAAATAACCGCTTTTTACTACATGCATATGAATATATATACGGTACATACACCAAAATAACATTTTTGTACAATTTTTGTCTGTCTGTCTGTTTGTTCCATCTCTAAAGTGGCTGGACAGATTTTGACGGGACTTTTATTGGCAGGTAGCTGATGTAATAAGGAGTAACTTAGGCTACTTTTAGTTTAGAAAATTCTTTTATTTTGGAATTATGACGTTTTTCAATCACCACGCGGGAGAGACCGCGGGGCGCAGCTTGTACATAATAAATTCTTATTTATGATGGTGCGGCTACACCTGCGATGATGTTGAACATATTAATTGTGGCTGAATATGGCTTATTTAGATAGCCACATTAGTGTATAATATGTAACGTCATTAACAATTAAAAACAGTGGCATCACAAATAATGCATTACACCCATCGCCTCATCTGCGTATAACGGCCTATATCTGTAACATTGTCCCAGATGAAGCCCCAGCATTAGTCTCTAGTCTTCATTTACATTTTGACATTCTTTTGGAATTACTGACCGGCAATTAAATGTTATTAATTAGTTATACGAGTATCTGAGCAATACGTTTAAACATTTTTTCCATTGTATAAGGTATAAATCTCTGTGAAACCTACAAACTCACGCTCTATTAGAACGCTATTATTATTGAGTTTATAATGATTAAACATCACATATAGATATGCAACAATGAAATTGCGCTTCACTGGCCTGCTTTTGTTTACTAATACCTCGGAAGTGGCCAATCAAACGGATGATATTCGTGAACAAATCAAATTCAACAGCCATTAAATAAATCGATTGATTCATATTGAAATTCGTATATCATTGTTGAGTAATTTATTGCATATGAAATTATCGGTTTGTTTAGAAAGTTGCGCTATTTTTTTAATGGTAAACGAATTAAGTGAATGTAATTAACAAAAAATAATACCTATCTTAAAACGCTCTATTATTATGCAAAGTATTTATGTGAAAAATAAGAAAATATAAACTACTACGCTACAGTGTTATGAGATGTGAAATAATGGAGTAGTCGAGCATACAACAGTATTCTCATTATATTCTTAGAGTACTCATAGGTTTTTTTTATAAGTTGGCTAAGTCTTGGAAATCGGTAAAAAAGTCAAACCGGTTACAGTCTAAGTACATAGGAACTTTTATTTTCAGTTTTGTTATAACTTTAATTAAATTTTCGGAAATACTCTATATCCCGAAATCTATACGGATTTTGTAAAAAAAAAAAAGTTTTTTTTTAATATGCCCAAGTTTCACACTTACATAATACGTAAAAAATAAAAATAAAAAATTGTGTTTTAGTTATAATCGCTCACGTATGAGGACACCCCTAATTTTTCTACGTATATACTACATACACCATGGTACAGCGGTTTAAAGGGTACAGTTTCGACAGACTCGGTAATTAGTACAGAGAATGTCTATTACTATATTTTCAAATACTACTTTATTTTATTCACAATATAATAATAATGCACCTGATATACGACGGCGTTTATGAAATCCCCGTTATCTCCCGAAAAAGTACTGATAAATTCTCAAGGATGTGGGCGATGCTACAAGCCTTAAAGCACATTCAAGCCTTAGAAAAAACATTATATTTATATTTCACAACATTTTACAGTTTCCCTAGAATACGGCCATAAGTTTAAATCAAGTCGCTTGAAAAATCTACGTTACGTAAATAACTTTAAAAGAACTCAATACCGTAGATTCTTTAATCAATCGAAACCAATTATGTACCCTATTTATCTTTAGAAAGTGACACTTTCTCCGAGTTGTACGGACAATTATATCGCCTTTAGGTTTATTTATAAAACTCCACAGTGGTTGAAGGTTTTTATGTAGTTCTCACGCTGCGAGAATATCTTTGTAATAAACGTTCCCAAAAACAATATCTTTTGTAAATACTTGCTATAATTAATGTATATATACTACACCTGCTCGGAAAGAGCTTCTTTAAAAATTAGGGGGAAAGTATGTCATAGCAATAAGCGAGATATAAGAATGTATGAAAATAATTTATTGCTCACGTGCTGATTTTTTATTTATTCTTGATGGGCACCTTTTTAGACAAATCTATTACTATTAACAGCAAAAGACATAAACATGTTATCTCCAGGCTATAAAATGTTACTGCCCATCTCGCCTTATTATTAACAATAATAATTTTCTATGTTTGAACTAAAGATGAAAGACTGAAAGCTTAAAAAGTAAAGCCAGAAGTATGAATAAAAGTTTTTTTGTACAGTAACATACTTATCCATATTAATTCAATTTTTCAAATCAAACATAAATATGGATATTTTTTTCTTCTATTATACCTCTATTCTATTCATTTCCATTTTAAATGTATGTCTATACATTGTAAAAATTTGAAAAATTCAGTTATTATGGATATTAAGTCAATAATACAAGTATATTACTATAGGAAAAAGCTTTTATTCATATTTCTGGCTTTATTTTTCTTAGTTTTCCGTATTTCATCTTCAGTTTAAGCATAAATAATCCTAATGAATGTATATCAGCGGACCGCTTAAAATAACAACAAATTAGTTTCAAGAAAACCTTGCCAACTTAAAAAAATAACAAAAATAACTAAAAATAGATAAATGTTTTCTATTTTAATTTACTGCATATTTGTTGTTACATTTATTTTTGGGGTCAGTTCCATCTCTTCTTCATTTTACAAAAACGCAACCGACTTCCGTGTAAACACAAAATTTACCGAAGTTCAAAAATAAACAACTTCTAGTACCATTTGTCTTTTCTTTAAAGCCGGTTGCGTTTTTTTAACTATTTTAATTATTTCGTTCAAAGAATGACCTAGTTAATGTCATCTGGAAGAAATGGTTGGTCGCGATCGGACCATTTATGAATGTTTATATTATAGCTCTAAAACTAACTTTTTTGTTTTTTTGTAGGCAAATGTGTACAAGATGTTTTATTATGTTCCTCAATGTCTTTTATTAAAGTATTTTCTTGTTTTTTTTTCTATTCCTTCTCTTGATTCCTCAATGCTAATAATGTATTCACGTGTAATTGAGGTTACAGACAGTTAAATAACATTAAGTGCTCTAAATGCATACGAAAAAAAAGACATTTCACACTATTGACCGAACCGTAACGATTCTCGTCAAAATGCATCATATAATATAATATTGTTTAAAAATATTTAAATTCTCAGATTTTATTATCTCATATTTTGCATTTCATTTTAAGAACGCATAATAACTTTTATATGAAAATAAAACTATCTCGAAAGAACTTAATTCATAAATTTAATTTTCTATTTAAATTTTAATTATTACTTTCAAAAGAAGATTTATCAACGATCTTGTTACGTAAACATCATGTTTTTATCCTTGATATGTATCAACCTGCTTAACACAAATATTAAGTCTGCCCATTCTCAAAAACATATTGCTTCATACTCAAAATGAAGTTAAAAGAATTGATTGTAAGGAAAATTGCACACTCGAGAGCGATTTGAGAGATCTTAAGGCCCACTTGCCCTTCGCCCTATCACATTCTCTCTATCTCATCTCCACTATCGCATTCCTCCTTTTATCCCATTTATTCCATCTCCTATGATATTTTTGCCGGCGTAAGTAAACTCAAAAATTGCCATCCCCACCGAAGCTTAAGAAAACTTCGTTAACCGAAAAGATTACATATAATTGAGTTAAGACATAAACAAATCTCATTAATGAAAAATTGTTTTGTTTAAAAACAAAACATTTCACTTATTGGCTTTAGTAGTTCAAGCGTTTAGCAGACATTTTTGCCGCTGTAGGCAGTTGCCTACCGTCTCGACTCGCCCCCGATGACATCCTCTATATCTAGTCTAAAGTCTAGCAACGCGCTGGCTTCGCTCTTGGTATTTCAAGAGTGTATAGGTGACGGCAAAAGTAACAAGTGAAATAGAACTAATTTAGATTTTTTTCAAATTTTTGTTTCTCTGTTTGTATTGGCTAATCTCAGAAACGACTAGACCGATTTAAATGAAATTTTGTATGGTGGTAGCTTATATCCCTGGTCAACATATAGGATACTTTTGATCCCGAAAATTAAAGAATTCCCGTGGGGTAGTTAAAAAACCGCACCACGCAGACGAAGTCGCGGGCATCAGCTAGTAATTTAATAAAGTTTATAATTTTCACAGTAATTTATTAAAAAGATGAAATTTATTGAGATTCCTTGTATTTAGGAAGAGCTCCATCCGACGAATTTATTTTGGACCTCAAAGGCATAGTTACGCCACTACTTTATTCAATTCAAAATCATAAGTAATCAGAATATCTGATATTTGATCAGACAGTTTCGAATTGCGGTAAAAGAAACAAGGAAAAGACATGTGATCGCTTTTGGACATGATATCATGCAGCATATCGCCTACGCTTGGTTAATATTACTGTTATATTATTATACTAGAGTTTACCCCGCGGCCTTGCCGCGGGTCAAACTCTAGTGCGTACCTCTTGTTTAAACAGCCGGCGTTAAAACAGGTTAAATTGTTTTATATTTTTATATTGGTGCTAATTGCCCTCATAAGATTTACTTTTTTTAAATTTATTTATATCGCAAACTATCCCATCTCCTGGGATGAAAAGTATCTATGTCAATTTTCGGTATTCAGACAGACAGATCGAGTTACTATCGCACTTTTTTCTATAGATTATAAATTTTTATATATATAAACTTGAGAAACGATTAGTCTGTCACTCAAACTTTCATCTATTTTAGTTTTATTTTTGCGATAAAAAGTATGACCAAAATGGTCAAAATGACCGAATTGGCCAAAATAACCGACATGACCAAAATGACCAAAAAGGCTAAAATGGCTAAAATGACCAAAAAGGCCAAAATGACCGACATGGCCAAAATGACCAAAAAGTCCACAGTGACCGACATGGCCAAAATGACGGAATAGGCAAAAACGACCAAAAAGGCCAAAATGATCAAAACTACCAAAAAGGCCAAAGTAATCAAAATGGTCAAAATGACCAAAAAGGCCAAAATGACCGACATGGCCAAAATGACCAAAAACGCCACAGTGACCGACATGGCCAAAATGACGGAATAGGCAAAAATGATCAAAATGGTCAAAATGACCAAAAAGGCCGAAATGACCGACATGGCCAAAATGACGGAATAGGCAAAAACGACCAAAAAGGCCAAAATGATCAAAATGACCAAAAAGGCCAAAATGAGCGACATGGCCAAAATGACCAAAAAGGCCACAGTGACCGACGTGGCCAAAATGACGGAATAGGCAAAAACTACCAAAAAAGCCAAAATAATCAAAATGGTCAAAATGACCAAAAAGGCCAAAATGACCAAAAAGGCCACAGTGACCGACATGGCCAAAATGACGGAATAGACAAAAACGACCAAAAAGGCCAAAATGACTAAAAAGGCCAAAATGATCAAAATTACCAAAGAGGCCAAATTGACCAAAATGCCCAAAATGGCCAAAATTATCAAAAAGGCCAATGTGACCGACATGGTCAAAATGACCAAAAAAGCCAAAATGACCGACATGTCCAAAATGACCAAAAAGGCCACAGTGACCGACATGGCCAAAATGACGGAATAGGCAAAAATGATCAAAATGGTCAAAATGACCAAAAAGGCCGAAATGACCGACATGGCCAAAATGACCAAAAAGGCCACAGTGACCGATGTGGCCAAAATGACGGAATAGACAAAAACTACCAAAAAGGCCAAAATAATCAAAATGACCAAAAAGGCCAAAATGAGCGACATGGCTAAAATGACCAAAAACGCCACAGTGACCGATGTGGCCAAAATGACGGAATATGCAAAAACTACCAAAAAGGTCAAAATAATCAAAATGGTCAAAATGACCAAAAAGACCAAAATGACCAAAAAGCCCACAGTAAACGACATGGCCAAAATGACGGAATAGGCAAAAACTACCAAAAAGGCGAAAATAATCAAAATGGTCAAAATGTCCAAAAAGGCCAAAATGACCAAAAAGGCCGGAATGACCGACATGGCCACAGTGACCGATGTGGCCAAAATGACGGAATAGGCAAAAACTACCAAAAAGGCGAAAATAATCAAAATGACCAAAAAGGCCAAAATGACCAAAAAGGCCGGAATGACCGACATGGCCACAGTGACGGATGTGGCCAAAATGACGGAATAGGCAAAAACTACCAAAAAGGCCAAAATAATCAAAATGGTCAAAATGATCAAAAAGGCCAAAATGACCAAAAAGGCCGGAATGACCGACATGGCCACAGTGACCGATGTGGCCAAAATGACGGAATAGGCAAAAACTACCAAAAAGGCCAAAATAATCAAAATGGTCAAAATGACCAAAAAGGCAAAGATGACCAAAAAGGCCAAAATGACGGAATAGGCAAAAACTACTAAAAAGGCCAAAATAATAAAAATGGACAAAATGATAAAAAAGGCCAAAATGACCAAAAAGGCCGGAATGACCGACATGGCCACAGTGACCGATGTGGCCAAAATTATGGAATAGGCAAAAACGACCAAAAAGGCGAAAATAATCAAAATCGTCAAAATGACCAAAAAGGCAAAGACGACCAAAAAGGCCAAAATGACCAAAACAGTCAAAATGACCAAAACAGCCAAAATGACCAACATGGCCAAAATGACCGAAAAGGCCAATGTGACCAAAAAGGCCAAAATGACCAAAAAGGCCAAAATGAAAAGTATCCCTTGTCCACCCTCAGTATTTAATTTCAGCCAAATCGACTCATTAGTTCTTCCGTAAAAGCATAACAAACAGAAAGCCAAATATATTTTTATCCCGAAAACTATGCCATTTTTCGGGATAAAAAGTATCCTATGTTCATTCTCGGCATCGAAAATATACATAATAGAGAAAATATACTGAGTTTCAGCCAAATCGGTCTAGTAGTTTTTACTTGAAAACGGAACAGACAGACAGAGTTACTTTCAAATTTATATTTTACTGTTTTATTAATTCAATGTGGTTTTTGTAACGAGGCTTTTAGTTTCAATAATGTGCATACATACGTCATATCATATTATTAACCGACTTCAAAAAGAGGATCTCAACTTGATTGGTTTTTTAAATAAACATACTTAAACTACATAATTTATAAATTAAATACACATTCTTAAACTAATTTATAAATTAAATACATACATACATATACATGAATATTAAATAGTCTATTATATAAGAATGACAATTAAAAAAAAAAATTTAGTTAAACATGTCGTTTCGACCGGATTCTCATGAACATTGACGAACCCGGTCAACTTTGGAGCGTTTTAAATGAATGAAATTAAAAAAATTATAGGGAAAAAATTTCCTCAAAAGAATCAAGAACAAGATCGGTCTGAGGTAATTTTTTTGTAAAATGTATAAAAAAAAAGTTATAGAGCAAAAAAGAAAATTTTTATAAAATATTTCTCACTTTTTTTTCTTATAACTTCTTGGGCAAAAAGTTATATAAACATATTTGTAGGCAGAACAATTTGCTACAAATTATGACTACAATTTTTTTGTAAGACGCATAGTTTCCGAGATATCGCGAAAAAAGTGTTTTCACCCCTTTTTTCTAGATGGCGGCCAGGGGACAAGGGTGGCGACCCCACAAACTTGAGGTTAAGCTTCTATTGACCCCCCCCCCCCCACATGCCCCACAAATAAAATTGCGTCCTCTAAAAAATGCAATATTCGGTCCTTAAATTATAACATTTCAATGGACTATAATTTTTATATTTTACTTGGCACCGACTTCAAAATGATTATTTTTTGCTTTTGTTTTTTTTTAAATTTTTATGAATTAATACCAATACAAACTACCTAGGTTTATGATCATAAATTTCAACATAAATACAGATACTACTGCATTAGTTTTTGTTAAACATAGACTTATGTCTCAAATCAGGATATTTTTTTAAACGATAATCAAAATAGTCCTTGAAAAAGAAGTACTTAAAGAACTTGAATTTTAGATTATTTCAAAACACAAATATGCAGGAATACTTACCGTTGTCACTAGTTAGATTTACAAATCAGCATAAACGCATTTACAAAAATAGCAGAAGAACAATGGTCATGATCTGTACCAACCAAGTGTTGGGATACTTCTTTTCAATAAGGGCTTAGCACTTGAAACTATTGTGCTGGATTTACATAAACGTAAAAATAATGATAGACTATATCCCTAATTATAATTAAGATATTTTGTGTAATTATAATATGCGTAATATTCCCCCGACTAGAAATAAAATTAAAACGAGAGAAGCTGAAGACATGCCACAATTCGCATCTCATTAGCGTAGGTGCAGTACACTTTCGGATCACTGTATGAGGAAGAGAGTGGCTTCTTAGGTATAGACAATTACATCATAGACATCTTAATTAGTCTGTCAAGTTATTATTTAATGCATTGTCTATTGTTTACATAAACAATGAGTGCTAGCAAAAGTATTTTTACAAAAAGCTTATTAGGAGATTCTTGAAACATTATTTGCTTTTATGAATTTTTACTTTGAATATATCATCAAAAATATTTTTTAATATGTAATTTAAGCCATTTGTAATGTTTTAAATATGATTTTTATCTGACGTTTACGAAATATTTACGCTACAACATTTTCCATAAAAATAAATAAACAATTTATAACTAACGCAACTAAACATTTTGACGGGAACTAAAAGTATTTAAATGTTTTACTCTAAAGACTGTATACTGTTTAACATTTTTTTTTAATTTTACATGTTTGTAGGTTATTGATTGAAGTTGAGCAACAATTGCATGTTTGTCTAGAAACTTTTAATATAAACAGTTCATTAAAAAGGGGAAATTACTCAAAAAAACTTAAGTGAAGTACCTACTATACTATAATATAGGCAAAACTTAATGCGGATATTTTACTTGGGCTTTTAGCTCATAATATTGTCTGTTAAACTCAAGTAGAGTTTACTTTGTTTATTTTAATTATGTTCTCTATTCTCCATATTATGTCGGTCTTTTAGTTCATTACTTTTGAATTGATTTTTTATGCGGTCGTTATTTAATTTTTTTAAATTATATATTTCCTTTTAAACCTTTTCTCATATTGTATTTTGATATTAGAAAAATCGATGTTAAGTGCGTTGGAGTCATAAACCAAAAATAGTGAAGTAATTTATTTTAGATTTTATAGTGTCCCGGCACATTCTTATAAACAAAAACACAAACCTATATACCTGAAGTAAACGAAGTATCGATCACACTTGTACCAAATATATACAGCCTTACGTACACCTAAAACAGGAGAATATTGTAGAATTTTATGTGTGAATGCATGCTTCATAAATTAAAGACTTCATAACACTGTTTGAGACTTTTATTCATTACTTTATTTTATAATTGGACACACCCATTAGTAATTACATACATCCATAGACAAGAAGAAGAATGACAATACAGCCCTCTACGCATAGACAGACACATTGAACTTATATTCTAACAAATTTAACTAACCACTAAAACTTACAAGAATTATCAAACGAACAAGGATGGAACTCAGATGTAAATAAATGAACGACCAATCACACTTGTACGACCAAAGTGAGCATGCATACAACGAAGACACATCCAGATCGACATTTTCCTATGCAAATTGGCACCCCTTTTGGCTCCACATTTTAATGATAAATAAACAAATCAATTTTTTTGTTTCATTTTCATATGATTGGGCTACGGATAATTATTATAAATTTCATACGATAGCACTAGGTCCCACATAAACATGGCCCATTTTTACGCTATCTAAAACTTTTCAAACCAATTTATGTTTCCTAATTAAATCTAAACTTATATATATATTGTTGTAATCCCTTTTTCATTTCCTTTATTTTGATACCCAACTCGATAGGTTTGGTTATTATAGGCCAAAAATCCATTATTTTGGTTTTTTTTTCAGACATCTAGGGAGAGTTTGATTTTTAAGACGAATATCGATATCAATATCTTAATTGTCAAAATCCATCAAGCCGTTTGGAAGATACAAATAAGGTAAGAAAGAAATTTAGTAACATCAAGACACACGCAAAAAACTCAACTCTTTGTCGGCAGTCGGGTAAAAATACAAGAATGCTACATTTACTTAATACTTAAAGTAACAATAAAAAGAATAATTTGATTGCAAGCAACACATATCGGTATGCTTATTCTTCGCAGCAGTCGGCCTTTCGGTACTATACCCTCAGTTTTGTTTATGAATTAGTCACGTATGCAGAAATAAGTAAATATATTTTTCACATAAGCATAAGTCAGCACTTTAAAGGCTTGAATATGTACTTACGTCGACGCATACAAAATATGTGCCAAGGATGGCCGTGGTTGAGTATTATAGCAACCTAATACAATGAAAGGATTGAATTCACATTGTAAAGGTTTCTCTGTTCTACAACATTAAATCAGCGATGTGTGTACGTGTTGTTAATTTTGTTCAAGATTTTTCTGTTATGTTTGCTTATAAGTACATAAATGATAAATAGTTCACTTGATGGTTAGTGGTTACCGTCACCTATGGAAATGTGTAAGACTAAGGCTGGTGTGCACCGACTTTTAACCGATGGTTAAAATAAAATATTCGCCAAAAATGTATGGAAAAACAGTGATTAATTTTGGTTAACCGTCGGTTAAATTTCGGTGCACACCAGCCTAAGAGTGACGGTACGTTAACCACCTCATTGAGAATATTGCTATCTAATAGCTATGCCCGCGACTACTGAGGACAAAAAAAACATCCTAAGTTACTCCTTATAACATCAGCTGTCTGCCAGTGAAACTTCCGTCAAAATAGCTCCAGCTCCAGTCAGACAGACAGAGAGACAAAAATTTCGTCCTCGGAATCTCCTGGTCCGAATTATCCCGCCTTATTTTTTTCTCATTTTTATTTTGACATTACAAATCGACACTTCAATTTTATTTATCTGTATAGATTTTTATTTACGCCCTTTGTATAAAGCCCGGTATTATAGGACTCTACAAAAATCACCAGAGGGAGTCTGTCCATAGGTTCCACAGGTATGGCAAAAAGGATCGAACCCCACGTACGGTGGATGCGTGCTCAGAATCTAGGAAGTTTTAATCAAGTCCCAGCCACCGATGATGCATTGATAAAATCGCACTTATGGCACCAAAAAAACATATCATCAAACCGCTATTAACATTAGTAACATTTTATAATATCCATTTGATAACCGTTCGTTAGATACTTAATTTTATAGTCAGCTCTGAACTTTATGCCTGTTTCTGTTAGCAACAGGTGGCTAGGCTACGAAATAAACATTTTTTTAATACGTAACCTGATGGAGCTACCATATTGAGAAACCATAGTTGCGTAAGTTACGTACGATCTATATCTTCTAATTGATATCAAACACTACATATACGTATATATTTATCATGTACCATTGTAGGGGTAGTTAAAGATTTGATATGACATCCACAGTTGGTGTGGTTGAGCGGGCTTTAACCAGCCGAACTCACTGGAACGCAAAGGCTCCGGATTCGATTCCTGGCATGATAAATGTCGTTAACGAATTTTCCGTTATTTAGAGGTCCGTTGTATATCACCCACAACAAAAGAGTTACTTATTTATTAGCTTGGGGATATACAATGTATGATTATCTGCCGATTACAAAAAATATCATAACAGTAATAAAATTTATGTCAAAAACAATGCACTTTCTTCCATAAGTACCGATATAATTTCTTCCTATTCTACAACGCAGGATATAAAATTAAAACAAAATTGGTACCTTACATACATTTTTACCATTTGGCTATGGAACCCTAAAAATATTCCTACACGTATTTCTTTTTTGCTTCTTCGCTTTTCCCCTTATTTTCCTACCAACATTGTCGTTTATCTTATTACAACTTTACAACTGCAGATCAAAATATCACCTTTAACATTGTTTTTCTCTTTGTTATTTTTCACTACACGCTTTCGCTGCGATTAGTACCATGGGTAAATCGATTCAATTCGCTGTTAATAAAAATACCTTTGCACAGCAATTGGTTTAACTGTATCGTTCATGGAAAGCAATTTTAAAATATGCTAGAAGCTTCTAGTAGAAATATATTCTTGAATTGGGTCCACATTTGTGTCATTTAATCTATAGATGTTGTTATAAATCGGTAAACAGGCATGCACATTGCATAATCCACAAGATAAGCAAATTATGCTTGTATTGTGAGTACTACGGACAACACTGAAGCCGATCACAGACCGTAATACGAATAAACAATGAAAAGTTAATTTACGAAATTTGCTATACCAGAAATCGAACCGAGGCCTCGACGTTTGTATTATAAAATATGAACAGTATTAACAAATACTACGTATTTTATAACAGGTATCAAGTCATAATTATTATTACGGTAGGGCCTTGTATGCGGATTTCCTCCCCTATTTTTTAATCGTATTCCTAATATTACAATTAATATTATTCAGTCTAATACCAAACTAGAAAACAAACAAAATTTACTGTCACATTTATATATTATGTTAATTTAATTTTTGTCTAAAAATATGAACACCAATACATACATATTATTACTATGTATGTATGTAATTATTCTCGTCGACCATTCCGCAATGCTTGAAGACAAAAGTCTTCGGTCGGCAGGATTGGTCCACAAGTTCCAAGTCGGTCAACGGGCTATGGAGCTAGCTGTTGGGTGTTTCTCGTATGGATAAAATTAGAAATGAAGATATCCGTAAGAGAGCCAAGGTAACCGATATTGCTCGCAAAATTAGCAAGTTGAAGTGGCAGTGGGTCCGCCATCATGTGGAGACCATGTCTCTGTTAACGTAGTGTCGGACGCCCTCCAGCCCGATGGACCGAAGACCTATGCAATGTCGCCGGTAGGCGCTGACGGAGGAAAACGGAGGACAGGGATGAGTGGCGCCGTCTTGTGGAGGCCTACGTCCAGCAGTGGACTGGGAATGGCTGACGTCGATGGTATGATGCTTGACATGAAAATATTACAATGCGTCGTTACTGTTACGCAATTTGTAAATTTTACTTTACACAAAGCAATCCCTATTAATATTATAAATGCGAAAGTAACTCTGTCTGTCTGTCTGTCTGTTCCGTTTTCACGTAAAAACTACTGGACCTATTTGGCTGAAACTCAGTATATATATATTTTCGATACCGAGGATGAACATAGGATACTTTTTATCCCGAAAAATGGGATAGTTTCCGGGATAAAATGATATTTGTCTGTTTGTTTGTTATGCTTTTACGGAAAAACTACTGGACCGATTTGGCTGAAATTCGGCACGTATGTAAATTA
Source organism: Dendrolimus pini (assembly GCA_949752895.1). Classification (NCBI taxonomy): domain Eukaryota; kingdom Metazoa; phylum Arthropoda; class Insecta; order Lepidoptera; family Lasiocampidae; genus Dendrolimus; species Dendrolimus pini. The sequence goes on along the minus strand of OX457126.1, from coordinate 14,314,897 downwards.
AATAGTGAGGATGGACAAGGGATAATTTTCATTTTGGCCTTTTTGGTAATTTTGGCCTATTTGGTCATTTTGACCCTTTTGGTCATTTTGGCCTTTTTGGTCATTTTGGCCTATTTGGTAATTTTTCATTTTTGGTCATTTTGGCCTATTTGGTCATTTTGGTCTATTTGGTCATTTTGACCTATTTGGTCATTTTGGCCTATTTGGTCATTTTGGCCTTTTTGATCATTTTGACCTTTTTGGACATTTTGGCCTATTTGGTAATTTTTTCTTTTTGGTCATATTGGCCTATTTGGTAATTTTGGCCTTTTTGGTCATTATGGCCTTTTTGGTCATTTTGGCATATTTGATCATTTTGGCCTATTTGGTCATTTTGGCCTATTTGGTCATTTTGGCCTATTTGGTCATTTTGGCCTATTTGGTCATTTTGGCCTATTTGGTCATTTTGGCCTATTTGGTCATTTTGGCCTATTTGGTCATTTTGGCCTATTTGGTCATTTTGGCCTATTTGGTCATTTTGGCCTTTTTGATCATTTTGACCTTTTTGGACATTTTGGCCTATTTGGTCATTTTGGCCTATTTGGTCATTTTGGCCTATTTGGTCATTTTGGCCTATTTGGTCATGTTGGCCTTTTTTATCATTTTGACCTTTTTGGACATTATGGGCTATTTGGTCATTTTTCCTTTTTGGTCATTTTGGCCTATTTGGTCATTTTAGCCATGTCGGTCACTGTGGTCTTTTGGTCATTTAGACCATTTTGGCTTTTTTGGTCAAGTTTAGTAATTTATTTTGTTGACAGATAGACGGGGCATGGTATAATTAGCGATATAAAATGAAGTGAATCTTCCGTGGGCAAATACATAAAAATGTAATATAATATTACCTGTAGCATTTGCTCTATAAACAAGAGACACGCACTAGAGGTTACTCTAGTACTACTAGACTACTCTAAACTCTAGTATTTATATAAATATCAATTATGCTTAACTTCTCATTATGATAGACAAAACATTTATCAAGAGAATGATAAGTTGTCATTGTTTGACGTTATAATAAAAACAAACAGTGAAAGCGTGGCTTCAATCCGTAACTGCGTCCGTCTGTCTGTTCAGTCAGCGAGCAACACCTCTTTTACATGGAAATATTTAACACCTGTTGTGTTAACTAATTGCTGAGAATGTTAGATGGTGTGATGACAGTATTTATGTTTGCTAACGACTTTGTGTCGTGGACACTTAAATATATGAATGTGGAAAAGCGAAAAGTATTTTCTTGTGAATTCGTAGGGTAAATCTTGTGAGCGCATCATTGGTCGCAACCAGATTTTTTAAAGTGCTATCTCTTGTTAAGATTATTTTCGTTTCAGCTGCCTTGTTGATAACAGTAATGAGAATTAATCAGTGATATTTTAGCCAAAAATTTATGATCTAGCACGAGTTCAAGAATGTGTGTGAACTATGAGGAAATTCACCTTTATATTGCAAATTTTTAGTCCTTGTAACTTGAAATTCAAAAGTTTTACTCAAAATAAAAGCCGCTGATAATATTTTTTTAGTTTTAGATTATTTATAATATTATGAGTTACATTGATGTAGCAATAAAATATTGTTACATCAATGATGAGTTATGAGTTAATTTTACTTCTCTATGTACACACCGCTCTGCTGTGTTGTTGCTGTTTCGTGAAGCTAAGATTTTTTAAATTTCTGTTTTTATCTCTATTGCTATCACTTTATTGTTTACAAATATACAATTTCTACACTACGTGTAGTACGACCTAAACCTTAAATATGACTACACAGTTGTAAATACGCTTCTTAATTTTTGTACAAGCTTGTAATTGTATTTTTCAGTTCTGTAATCGATTTATTCCTAAGGTTGTGAAGCAAGAGAATAAAATAAATTCAGACATCCTCAAAAAGTAACTTTTACTTTGGTAATCTTATTTGTATGTGACAAAAATACTCATTCATTTGAGACACGTGCTCGATCGGTTTGTAAAGGTAATATAGTGGACAACGGAGGTCATTGAAATTGTTAACAAAATAAATATAATTTCCAAATTTTCCTCGAAAGGCTTACAAAAAAAACTAATGGCAACGGATAAGTAGAAAAATGAATCGCAACGGACAAGTGGAAAAACGAATCGCAACGTACAAGTGGAAAAACTTCAATTGACAAGTGACAAAATGAATCGCAACAAAATTTTAACTTGAAGTGTTATGGGCAGATTGTTAATGTATTGAAAATCTGCCCGTAAAACTTCAAGTTAAAATTTTGTTGCGATTCATTTTGTCACTTGTCTGTTGAAGTTTTTCCACTTGTACGTTGCGATTCGTTTTTCCACTTGTCCGTTGCGATTCATTTTTCTACTTATCCGTTGCCATTCGTTTTTCCACTTGTCCGTTGAAGTTTCACTTCTAATATGTGTCCCAGCACACATGTCGATTTTTCGCAGGTTTACTGCAAATTATGATTTGATTAGGTTAGGTACATTTTAATTAATGCACATTTTATGTAAACATATTTTATTTTATCAAACAAAAAACTGAATTTGGATCCGGAACCAAAATACATCCATAGTCTACTCTAAAATTATACACATACAACGGAACCTTAACAAATGCGCATCTTTCGTCATCAATCTTCATTCGAACCGCAAATTATGTTAACAGAAAAATATTTCAAAAATAAATAATTCAAAAATATTTCGTTTGCTCAGTTTTGATGAAGAGGCTCCAAAACTACTGAACCGATTTGAAAAATTCTATCACTGTTGGCAAGCTACGCTATTCCCGGGTGGCATAGGCTATATTATATTTCCCAAAAAAAATAGGGATCCTTACTAAAACTCCAATAATGATACCCAAGGTGATTTTTTTTCCTTAAATCGCTTGCGCTGCAAATAAAATAATGTACTACGACTTTGTAGAACACATCATTATTTACAAAAAGTGTCGCGACAGTATATGTCTAACTATTATAGTTATGCCACACAGTGTTCTTTTATTTTAAAAATTTAATTAAAATGCCGCCGCTAGAAAAGCCTCTTTATTTGTATCTTGATATTAATCCTTATCAAAATAAATTACTTCATATTCAAGACTGCTCCAATACCTTTATATAACTGAATTATTCAATTTGGACATTCCATTCGAAAGATATCACGAGTTTAAAAATGTAAGAATCAGACCACGTGACTGTGACACCTTTTCGTGAGCGAAACATCGTAAGACCCCCTCTATATAGAAGTTTCACTTCAAAAAAAGTCAGACGTAATGTTAAGAGATATCTATAACTGTGTCATACAAAATATCTTCTTATTAATAACAAACAGCTTTCAAAAGCAAATAATGTTATCGTATAGACCAATGTCTACGCATATTATAAGTCATGCATGCATATGCATCATGTAAACATTTTATTACACAATCTGCCATTTAATTGCGACGCGTAAAGCAACAATAATTGTCACAAAGACAGGTAAAACGACAATCATAAAAGCATAAATGGAATTCGTTATGTATGGCTACACACCTACACCTTTAATTATTACTCAACATTTAAATTTTGCATTCTTACAATTTAACGCATCATTACATTTTTTTAATTCTTGTAATGTCTTATTTTGAAATCAAATAGACATACAACAAACGACATAGAATAGAAAACCGTTGTGTGTTTTCCATTGTGACTTTTTGCTTTGCTTTAAACTTCCTAATCTCTAAGATACGTCTAAATAATTGATTCCCAACCTTTTCTGAACCATCACACCCTTCACAATAAAAGAAGAATAAATACTTCAGTCCATTAAATGTCAATTTTATATTAAACTAGTCTATAGTGACACCAACTTATCTGTAGAACGGCCAAAAGTGGAACTACTGACGCCATTTTGAAAACGTCATTTTGTTGTTGTCAGTCGTTGTAGTCAGGTGTTCAATCGCGGGTTCTTCTTTTACTGAATATTACAAATATTTTGTGTGAAAATCATGCCGAAAGCAATCAAAAGTGGCGTACGAGAAATGGTTATCAAAATAAAATCATTCTTTGATGCAGAAAAGGAGCATGAAGCCCCAATAATACCATTTGTTCATGTCCACCAACGCATTGCAGCCGCTACAGGTCAGTGTTACCAGATTATAACTTAATGAATCGATATAAAATTGATATATTTTATTTATTTATTAAGTAACCACAGTATCACAATTTCATTTTATAATGAAAAATTTTATATTCATTGAATAATGAAAAACTAGATATTGCCTGCGACTTCGTCTATGTGAAGTTTGGTTATTGTTTTTCCGAAGCAACTCTAATGTTTTGGGATAAAATTCCATAGGGGATTTGTGAATCTAAACAGTGACGTTTATCATTACACGCCCACTTTCTGAAGTTTTATTTGTTTAATTACTATTGTACTTCTCTTTTAGGTATTGGTCTTTCAACAATTTATAAAATTGTACAAGAAGGCGAAACGACTGCAGAAACGGGTACCAAAATAACAACACCAGGAAAATCGAGACGAAGGACATGTGGCAAAATTGACGTGGACAGTTTTGATCAAGGGGTAATCAGGCGAAAAGTGCATGAATTGTATGCGTTTAAAAAGGAATTGCCTACTATAAATAAACTACTTACAGTACTGAGAGATTAAATAAATTTCAAAGGTGGCAGGGAAACACTTCGAAAATGGTTGCGAAAAATTGGCTTTCATTATCGAAAAACACAAAGCAAACGCAAGGTTTTAACGGAGCGTAATGATATTTCGGCGTGGAGAGCTAAATATTTGCAAGAATTAAAACAAAACTAATTATCAGCAAATCCTCGTCCAGTAGTATACTTAGATGAGACGTATATACATTCATCACATACCACTAATAAATGTTGGCAAAGTCAAGAAACAGATGGAACTCTAAAACCTGTGTCTAAAGGGCAACGTTTTATTATTGTTCATGCAGGTGGAAAAATGGGGTTTGTCCAAAACGCTAATCTTGTATTTAAGTCAAATACAAAAAGCGGGGACTACCACGATGAAATGAACAACACAAACTTTAAAAAATGGTTAACTGACAAATTACTACCAAATCTTGAAGAACCATCCTTGATAATAATGGACAACGCTCCCTATCACAGCATTCGAGTGAATAAAACACCAACTACAAACACAAACAAACCTGAAATTCAAAAATGGTTAACTGATAATCACCTCGATTTCACGTCAGAATTAACCAAACCACAGTTGTTGGAGATTGTCAAACGAAATAAACCTAACCCTGTGTATGAAATTTATAGTTTATTAGCACAACATGGCCACAAATGCTTACGATTACCAGCGTATCATTGTGATCTAAATCCCATTGAGATGGTATGGAGTTCAATGAAAAGGAAAGTAGCAGAAATAAACATAGAGTACAAAAATCAAAATATGCAAAAATTAATAACTGAAGCGTTCAATTCTATTGGTGTCTCAGAATGGCAAAAATATTGTGCTCATGTGAATAAAATTGAAGAAGAATATAGACGAAAAGACGTATATTTAGATCAGCCCTTTGTAGTCCATTTAAACAGTGACTCTGACACTGATAATGACAGTGATTCAGATTTTGAGGAAATTAGTGGAATATATCCACTGGACCACACTTATGGTATTAGTGCACATATTTCGTCTGCCTTAGATCATAATTACTGCTTGAAAGGTTTCGAGTGAAACGAAAAATCAAAATAAATAAAGCTTGATTTAATGTGTTATAATTAAAAATAAGAATTAAAAAAATACTGGTTTGCTTTAATAATTCCAAGGCCAAATGGCTAAAAAACCCTTACAGTTAAGTCGGGACCTTTGTCTTTATCTTTCATGTACTTATATATTCTTTTATCTGTGATACCGAGCAAATCACGAACAGTAAAAGGCATATTTACGAATAATAAAAATGGCTGAAGTTGATTATTTTTATAATAGGTGGCAACCCTTTTCGATCGTAGCGCCATCGCTACATTCTACAGATAAGTTGGTGGCACTATAGTTTTATTGGCTTGGCAGGCATGACATACCATGGAGGAACTATAGGTATATATTTTTTTAAACAAAAAAATAGCTTATATGATACTTCGGCTTTTATAACTTTGCAAACAATCCTATAAGGTACGTGGCTTGTGTAGAAAAGTATAAATAGACAAGAAAGACATTGTCATTGTTCCTTGACTGTCCCAACGCCCTCGGTTTACCTCTGGAAGTGTCGCCGCCCCCATGATACGCTCAAGCACTAGACTGCATTACCTGTCCTTCAAAATCTATGGTCTACACAGTCACATATATGTATATGGTTTCTGTAGGAATAGAAATAAGTTGTGTGAGATAGAGAAGGAGTACGAAATAAGACGACGTACTCTCTATTATATAATTGTTGTTTACTAATTTACCATAAAATTTAAGACGGCTACGTGATAATAAAAACCTAACTTCTGAATATGTTAGTGAGATGTATCTCCTAGGTAATATATATTTTGCATATTGACAGATTTCATCGCGTACATGGACTGCTTAAAGTTCTAACCTTGCTGTGCAGCAATAAAATAATTCACGTACGTGACGTAACAGTTTCATATACATTTCCAAGATGAGGTTTATGCCCCGTAGGAGCATTAAGCTTGATTGACATTAGTTAAAATTAGAAGTGAGTTGACTTGTGAAACTGGCAAGTTGAGCCATTGTCATCGTTGTCATCATAGACATCTGCTTAATGTGCAACTAACACTTTACTGACAATTTTTTTTTCAAACGACGAGTAGGGCTTTACTCGCCAATTTCTCAAGGTGATTTTACTATTTAAATTAGACTTTCTTATCCTGAGACTTCATCTGCGTTAGTATTAAAGAATTACGATCTTATTCACATTGCATTAGAGTAAGTTTGAAGGCTTCTTTAAGAACCAAAATAAAACCTACAAACTTATTCTATCTCAACATATATAAGACCGATATTATATATTGACAGATTACGTATATATATACACCAATGTGGTGTATATATATACGTAATCTGTCAATATTTGACGCATATTAATAACAATTAACAATGTCGTGTCTAAATTACACATTAAACCCATTGCCATATCTACGTGAAACGGCCTATAACTGTAACATTATTCCAGATGAAGCCGCAAATAATAAAGGATGTTTTAGTACAATTCCTAAACTTCCTTGAATTGTTGATACAAACTTAGGAAGTGTATATTTTTAAAAACAATACTTTCATAAATCGCGTACGCCTCTGTTGCGTATTTCACACCAAGATTCGGTACACTTTGTGCAAAGATGTCAATACAGGGACAAAGTGTTACGTGTGCTTTGTTAAAGTTATTGCGAAATTATTCGACTCTGTGTAATTAACCGGTAAAACTGCATTTACGTTACAAACATTATTGTACTCTTGTGTGGACGAAAATTATTTAATTCGTGTTGTCTTATATAAAAGTTAATTAGGTCGCGACGAAACAATGAGTTTATTTTCGTTGAACATGAAGGGTTGATGAAACAAAGCAGATTTTTATGGAATACATCTTGCCACTTTCTGGCAGTTTATAGTAAACAATCAGACAGTTTGTGTTTTACGTTATACAAGGCTATACAAAAAGGTAAAACGTGTTTTTTCTTGTACGTATATTTTATTTGTGTTTATGATCTAAGGTTAGTGGTAATAATTTTGATTCGTAAGAGCGCTTCAAATGACTGTTTTAAATATAGAGAACGGTACTACATAGTACAGACCTTGTAACAATTTGTTTTCGTCAAAATTGTTACATATAAGTAATACTTACTTGTAATTTGACAATAAAGTTATACCACCAAAAAATTAACATGCAACGTCCTGCACTGATGCCAACGATATGTTAGCTATAAGTAAAGCAAAAGTGAAATTCAGAACAAAGGTGACTTTGTTTTGAAGTTTTTTGTTAGGGTTATATTGAAGAAAATATAAGTAAAAACTTTCTACTTTTTGTGCAGTGCCATTTGAGTAGTGTTCATGCAATCCATTTTCAAGTTCTGTCATTGTGGCATTATCGTGGAAGAGGAATTCTAAGGCTATTCTAAGGACATGTACACGGACATTTAATCGACGGTTAAAATAAAATAATCATTTCATTATTTTTTCATTTTCAAATTCATTTATTTTATAAACTTATGTCTAGGCCTTATTATAATTATATCTAAAACTTATAGTAATAACACATTTTGAATTAAAATTAAGGCTACAATTTTTTTTTGGCAGCGGTTGCTGCACTAGACTCGTTGTCTGTATCGCTGCTTACGTCTATGCACACCAGCCTAAGAATTACAATAACCCAGTGTTGGCATCACCAACAAAGAGTTTTTTACTATGCTTAAATGCTGACCTCTATATATTGTTATTATACAATTTCGAATTTCAATACATGCAATAAGATCTAAAATAATATCCATTTGTATAATATACGCTGTTTTGAAAATAGAAGGTCTTGTAATTGTCCTTATTACTATGCCATTTCTTCGATGACCTCCGATGGTGTCCGTTGGCCTTCGATGACCTTTGATGATCGTCTAAATTTTGTTCCAAGCATGAGTCCCAAAGTCCCAACACACCTCGTTAGTTTTTCTTCTGTTTTAATGTAAGATTTTTGCTTCAGATTGCATACGTACGTCATATTAATTATATTCGCATAATATGCGAATATAATTATAGACGTAAATATTTTCACAATTAAAACAACATATTATGTTGTTTTAATTATGAAAATATTTACAGTCCACTAAAGTACGAATATTTAAATAAGTGTTTTACATACAGTAATAACCGAATATTTAGAGCATCTCATTTATTTTTATTTAGAACAGTCGATGAATTTAACAAACTCGGCAAGTTGGATTATGTGGACTTTGACTTGTTTGTGAACAGTCTAGCATCTGTAAATGCGAATTTAAGCAAAGTCTATTTTGATAACAATTAGATTCCCCGTTAAAAACTATTTTCATATTTATTTTCTAAATTTAATATATTTTATATTATGTTATTTCCTTTCTCATCTACGGAGGTTTATTAATTATAAATTATAATATAATTTTTTATAATAATTTATTATTATAAAAAAATAGCTATTCTTTAGTTATCTCTATAACTTTAGTTTGTAAGCTGTTAGCCTCCCAAATAAAATAAATAAATAAAATAATAATACTTAAAGCATGCGCCTTACACGCTTCACAATGACAAAAAAAATTAACACTCGATATGACTGATTTGATCTAAAAAAACTTGTCTCTTTAGGTATTAAAACATGTAAAAGCTAGAAAAGAATGTCCAGTAGCGCCACCTAGGCATGCAAGACTTAAGAGCTTTGCATAGTTATTTTTTTTGCTAGTCGATTGTCATGTTCTCTGATGAGGACATCCAAACATACCAGTATGTACTGGCAGACTAGTTTTGTATATGGACATATTTTTTGAGAATAACCTGATTATCATGAAATTTATATCCGTAATCTTTACATCTCATAAAACAAAGTCTCTTTCCGTGTCTGTCTGTTTATTTGGTAACTCGTAATAAGCCACACAACGGATTTTTAATTTATTCAAATATATATGTATGTGTGTGTACATACATACAATGTAGATCTTCTAATATAGAAAAATCTTGAGTCACGGTGTTTGTGGTCGAACTCCTCCGAAACGGTTTAACCGAGTTTAATGGGTTTTTTTTCTAAGGTATGAGAATATGTCGTAAAGTATTTTTTAACCCTCCTAGGGGTTTATTTATGTCAGAACAATGTTTGCCGGTTCAGCTAGTATATTATACTGATATATAAAGCTTAAGAGTTTTTTTGTTTGTTTGCTTGAACGCGCTAATCTCAGAAACTACTGGTCTGATTTGAAAAAACCTTTCAGAGTTAGATAGTCCATTTATTGAGGAAGGCTATAAGCTATATATCATCACGCTAAGACCAATGGGAGCGGAGCACTAATGAAGAATGTTTCAAAATCGGGGGTTTTTTTAACTTACTTTTTTTAACTATTCTACACGAACAAAGCCGAAGGCAGAAGCTATCGAATATAAATTTAAATTCCATTGCATTTAAATGCTTTGCTCGTGATATATGAAATCTATTTTTATATATAAGTAAAATAGAGTTACCTACCTGGATTGGACCCACGACGCAGTCGCGGGAAAAACTCTTGTTTGAAAATATATCTATTTATTTAAATACCTTACTGTTAAGAATATCAATTTATTTAATGATTCTTTGTTTGCATGTTTCTGTTTATGTGGTTTAATATTCGTTTATGAAACTATCGTTAAATCTACTCGTATGGCACATTTCTATTTCATTATACACATTACCATAAATATTCATATGCAATATATTGCTTCAAACTTATCATAGCTATATTAAATTGAGCGTATAATATAGATTTCACTTTCAACTTTGCTAAAATATGTTCGTAAGAAAAATATAACGTTTATATTAGTAGAAAGTGTGTGTTCATAAATTATGCGATAAGTTAAATAATCTATGTTATAATCTTTAATCAACATATTTTGATATTATGTCGTTTGTCGTAATAAACTCAAAACTGGATTGGGTAGACAGAAAACATTCTCTTCCGGACTTCCCTGATATGCCAAATATTTATTGCCATATGAAAATTAAATTATTATATAAATTCGCAATAAAAATGCAGATTGTATGGGTACCGCAGCCATTTTGGCAAAATGGAATCGTTGTACAAACATCATGTCTTATTTGTATACGAATTATTTATCTAAATGGTTGCTTGGAGTGATACGCACTTGGCCGATTTTATTTAATACAATAAATATAATAATACCACCGACGCTAATGTTGGTATTAAACTGATCAATCTAGTTAAATGCTTTTGCTTGAAAGATACAGAACTGAAAGGACACAACTACCTACATGATTTTGAATATTTATTATTCAAGTTTATGTTTATATAGATCACTTTGGTTGATACATCCCAATTACACAGAAATGAACCGTCTAATATCGGCTTAGCAACAGAAAGCTTCCCAATTTCATGCAGTAATAACAGAATTTAATTAAAATTAAAACTGATATAACTTTAAATTGTATTATTCCATCCATGTAACAGACAATACTAATCTTACACACACACACACATGGCACTAGATAGGATAAGATATATAGGTATAGACATAAGATACACACTGCACATGCACTTCCTCGCAACACCAGCATGTAACAGATACATTCTACATTAGTATAAGTGTAGTATTAAAATTAGAATAAATTAATATAATAAGTTATTCGTAAGGTACACCACAACACAAAAATCACTCAATTAATGTCATACACGAACCAAAATAACCAATAAGCGTGTTTAAACTCTAAAAATTAAATCTTGAAATTAAGTTGTAAAAAGGATACGGATCTAGAGTCCGTAGAGTATTAAAAAATATACTAATCTTATACACGTTTTGAGTCTTACTTCTATAATCGCTTTAATCAACTCCTTATTTCACAGATGTATCAATGTAACGCCTGAGCCATGCGCAGCGACATGGCGTACCGTGGGCTGTCGCAGCATGTGGAGCTGGACAGGGCGGCTGACCCTCGCGACAGGTTCACGCTGCAAGAACTCATCGGAGAAGGCACATATGGCGAGGTGTACTGCGCTAGAGATAAAAAGTCGGGGAGGCGAGTCGCTGTTAAGGTAGAATGAACCGCAATACCCATGAATAAATTCAACTTTTGTTATATATGTAAAAGCCCGAACTATGGTAAATCCTAGGATTTCCTGGTAAATCATAAAATTTACCAACTCTTTACGGTATAAAATTTCGAACTGTTGTGTGATCGTCGTTAATTTCGAAAATTTACCACTTTTCACACAATAGAGGTCATGCTTCGTTTTCGTCAACAGCGAGAGTATAGATCTATGGAAGCGCGAAATGCTCCATATATGCAAACATGGATTACTATTATATTATCATTATAAGTTACTTTTTAATGTAAAAATATATTATTTTTGTAAAGAATTGAAAAAATCTTGATATTTTTTTATGCCGTTTTATTTTTAATAATATATAGGTAATAATGGTTAAAACTGAACAACAGTTGTATAGATTATTTTATTATTGTGTTGAAAGTCTCAACTAAATAGCGAATATGGCAAAAAGTGCCTTTTGAGCTGCCTCCAAAACTTCCTCGTTTCATCGTCTTTGTCGTCGTCCTTAGTTGCCAAAAGTCTATTTGATTAAGGCTTCAACCAAAGCATCAATAATAACATTGGTCTGGCTGTCTGCCTGGTGCTTGTTAACTTGAAAATTATTGAAACCTTTGAAACATTAATATTAATGCTTTACACTTTCAATTTAAAAGATAGTCGGCTTGCATAGCGTTGTCTGTGGGTTCGCCTCCACTGCACGCTTAACATTGTAAAAAATACCAGTAGTTTATTCCCAATCTATGTTTTTTTTTGTGACCTTGAATTGCATGTTAGTAATATATTCAACATTAGGAGTAGTATTTAGAACTGTCTTCAATGCCAATTAAAACTCAATTGCACAATTCAGTGAAAGCGAAGATTTCACTTGTTACTAACATTGCTGCTTGGAACTGATTAATTAAATAAAAATATACATATTTAATTAATATCTCTTCTACACCTAGTTTTTTTAAAGTGACCACACAAAGAATAAGTTTCATCGTTTATAAAGGACACATAATATATACTCAAGATAGTCGGAATTATTGCTTTAGTTAAATCAACCTTTCCACGAGTCCGCATTAGTCATTGTGAAAAGTAGTCGACCTTTTACGGCACACAATTGAGTCGGCACGAACTTAATTCGGTTGCAGCAAATGAAACTGCAGCACAAAGGGAATTCTATCCATTATGTTATTTTAGTACTTCACTACGTGACTGAAAACCATAACATTTTACCTTTGTGTAAAAACTTAATACGACCATAAGCATAACAATCAAAATATCGGATTCTTTTCTTATAAGCAGCCAAGTATTTTGATATAACTTTTTCATGCATTTTAACTCGAATGATAAAAATAAAACGTTTATAATAAATGGTGAGAACTTGATGTTTATCGCAATTAACGAAGCATAATATGCGTTAATATAATGTAACTCGTTATTTACATTCGTACTTGGATTTTGCGTGACTATCAAATGAATGAATTTTGATGGGAGTATTGTTAGAATGACGCTTATAAATTTATTGTATAGGTGTTATCTCAATACATACTATCCGTGTCAAGGTCATCAAACAATAAGAGGCCTCTCATTTTGTATAGTACACACCTTAATGTCAATGTTTTTAGTTTTTATTCAGTTAGCTCATGTTGCTTTCTTTGATTACTTAATTCTTAATCCTTACAGTAAACAAAATATCAAATTTATGTTTTATAATTTTCAGATATTGGAAAACATTGCCGAAAATATAGAAGAAATTGAAGAAGAATTTCTCGTCTTTCGTGACTTATCTAGTCATCCGAATATACCTGAGTTCTTCGGTTTATTCTTAAAGCGAGGAACGAACTCAGATGATGACCAAATATGGTTCGTCATGGAGGTCAGTGTACTTTTTATAGCTTAATCGAAAGCTGTTTTATTTTGTTTCCCGCCTTATTCGTTTATTCCGTGATTTACTTCGCATGTGGCTTAATACATAAATTGCAGTGACCTCTTTTAACTTTACAGCTTTGTACTGGTGGTTCAGTGACAGATTTATGCGCGGGAATGCGGGCTCGCGGCAGCAGTCTCACTGAACCGCAACTCGCCTATGTATTACGCGGGACTGTGCGAGCTCTGACACATCTCCACGCTCATCGATGCATGCACCGTGACGTCAAAGGTCATAATATTCTTTTGACTGAAGATGCTGAAGTAAAACTCGTCGACTTTGGTGTGTCGTCACACCTGGCTGCCACTGCCGCACGGCGGAATACTTCAGTTGGAACCCCATATTGGATGGCTCCAGAGGCAAGTTCATCGCGATAGCAACAATGTTTCAAAATGCTTTGACAGTAGATTGTGTTTTGAGTTTGCATTACTTTGTCGTCCTCATTGCATGGTCAATTTCCTTGACCTTAATTTAGTATTTTACGATTTAAAAGTAAAAATGATATTCTTTTAGGATTAGTCTCATACCGTTTTAATTTGCGTTTATTTTTTAAGGTCATAGCGTGTGAGCAGCAGCTGGATGAATCGTACGACTGCAGATGTGACGTGTGGTCTGTTGGTATAACAGCTATTGAATTAGCAGAAGGTGAACCACCGTTATCTGGATTGCACCCGATGCGAGCTTTATTCCAAATACCACGAAATCCGCCACCGTCGCTCTCACATCCAGAGAGATTCTCCCCTCAACTAGCTGATTTTATTGCTGACTGTTTGGTAAAAGATATGAACCAAAGACCCTTTGCAAGGGAGCTCTTGGAACATCCTTTACTACTCGCTGTTAGCACCTTCGAGGATAAGGTGAAATTACAATTCATCCAAATATTAATGTTGAACTGTGTGGCGTGTATACTAATTAAGTAATAGTAAACAGAGAAAAGATTAATCCATCAATCATAGCTTTGATCTTTATCACTAAATATTTATGTAGCGTGCCTCACAGTATTTGAGTGGTCAGTTATTTATGGAATAGTACGAACATTGAATATATTAACTACTGAGTTTTATTTTAGATCCGTAAAGAACTTCAGACGGAAATTAAACGACAAAGAGCTGAAGGACGTAGTGGCCGTGCACCTGAAGCAACAACTAAAAGGGGGAAATTGAAATCCCACCGAAAAGCACGCCCTGAGAAAATGTATACCGATGACCTAGCAACTTTAGAAGTGTTGACGGAAGAAGCTATAGTAGAACAATTGCAAAAAAGATACAATCAAAATCAAATTTACACATATATCGGAGATATTCTAGTGGCTGTTAATCCCTTTACAGATATTGGAATATATACCTCTAAGGTCTCAAAACACACTAAAGTTAGATTCTCTCTTTTTAAAAGTTAAAATATTTGCTGAATTTGCAAGTAACATTGCGTGCTTATTGACTGTTCTATAAATAGTCAAAACGTGCTGTAAACAATATTTCAACCCAACTGCTTGCTTTTTAAGTAACCTTCTGTGAGTATATAGATTAATTTATTAAGTTTATTTCTTACAGACTCAACAAATTTATCAAGGACGTTGCCGGTCAGATAATCCACCTCACATATATGCAGTGGCAGATGCTGCTCACCAAGCATTAATGCACCAAAAACAGCACCAAGCCATCGTAATATCCGGTGAAAGCGGCGCTGGAAAGACAGAATCTGCTAATCTTTTGTTAAAGCAACTTGTATTCTTATCAAAGGTTAGATATTAGTTGCTCTGTTCGTTTTACAGTAATATATAATATACCCCCTTAAAATTATTTCATTCGTTCCATAATATAAAATATACTTCTATATTCTGTTAAATTATAGTCTGATTTTTCATTCATTATATGAAAATTATGTATTCAATAAATTACCTATCTAACTGAATATAAATAAATAAAAAATCGGCAGACAAACACACACATTGTATATCCCCAAATTAAGCAAGTTACGCTTGTGTTATGGGTAATATACAACGGACCACTCTGGGGCCAATCCCAGACACGATATAAAAGTGAAACAATTAACTATTCTTATTCATAAAACAGTCATTTTTAGTTTGTTTATGCCCTATTTTATCTCTTGAATAACTTTTATCCAATGCTTGTAAAATCAGCCCTAAATATATTTTTACAATAATAAAATTCTCTGCTAATATCCCTATTAGGGGTGTTTATTATATTGATGTTTTATTATTTGTACTTGAAAAGTTTGATGACTTGATTTCCACAGAAAAATATTAAGTAGATGATTATAAACGAGAAATATCAACAATTCTATTTTAATTTCACCAGTTGGTATAAACATTGCTATGAGATTTCGTCTGATTTGTATTAGAAAAGAAACCGCCACCTTACTTGCGTGCAAGTATGTCGTTAGTTTTTGGTTAGGAGTTTACCGAGTCAAATTGTATAGGAGTATCATCTCAAAGAACCAAACGTATGCGTGCGTTCCGGATTCTTTGGACAGATGGCATTATATAATAATTATCTCATTTTACTTTGAATCACGATAAATTACTTTTGATAAGATCGAACTAAGGAGTTTTATTAAGTTAAAGATCTTGCAAATAACATTTTTTTTACCTCATAAGAATACGTACGAATACCATCTCTTTTTTTAATCCATTCATCCATTTCTTTTTTTAATAATAAAAAGTTGCATCGTGTTCTCCGTTGATTAAAATAAATAGTCTATTGTATTTGTTTTTTAAAATTAACTTCAACGTGTAGACACGGTATGTCCAGCATTCTATAATATGATAGAAGATAGATTACCAATACTATGTGATAACGATAAATCTTCACCTTATTTATACATAATTCACATTGCAGACTCAAAACCGAAATTTAGAAGAGAAGATCCTCCAGGTGAACCCTATAATGGAGGCGTTTGGGAATGCACGTACGGGAATCAACGCGAACAGTTCTCGTTTCGGCAAATATCTAGATTTGTCAATGATGAGAGTTGGCCGAATATCGGGTGCGAGAATTTCTGTTTATCTTCTTGAACAATCACGCGTGGTACACCAAGCTTTGTAAGTAATAAATCCATATTAAGAAGATATAAATACCATTTCAAAAGTATTCATACTTTATATATATTGACACAATACATTTGTATTCTGTATTTGTGTTTTAAGATTAAAATAAATTGGCAGACAAACACACATAATGTTTATTCTCAAGTTAGCAAGTTACGTTTGTACGAGTAGGACATAGGACAAAAGACAACTCTTAAATCAATTCCACTATCCAAATGAAACATTATCGAAAGTCACACAACGATTACCTTCTATTTCCCACGAAAAATCTTGAATTCTTTCTGTAACTAAAAATGAAAATAAAAAGATTATTCACATTATTATGTTAATACTAAAATTTTCAGGTAGCTTCCAACGACAATAAACTATCGATCTTCTGAGACAAAAATAAAACTATCTAACTTTCATCCCTACTATCTAATGTACAAACATGTTTGTGCCAAATTTCACAATAATTTACATTTCCAAAACCACTGAAAAGTAAGAAACAAACATTCAAACCAATTGACTTTCACATTTATATTCATAATATCATATCAGTAATCGTGAGATTAATTGGTTTGTATGTTACTTTTTATAATTATACAGTGTGTAAAAGTTGAGACACGTTCAACCTGTGCATGTCAGTTGTTAGCGGTGGCGGTGGTGTGACTAATCGAGACATGGATCACGGAAGATTGCATGATCAGTAATAATCAATGGCAACAATTGTACATGAGTATTGTAACATAAGTTTGAAAACAAAATGTCACGTTGTTGCTTTTCTATTCAAAGAAGTAAAGTTTCAAATTTAAATAGTAAAAACAGACAGAAATATGCCTCTCTACAGAAATATGGCTCTAGAGCAAGATTTGTCAGCGAGACTCACTAAGTAAAGACGACAAATGTCGTGCAAAGTAAATTGAGCAAGAACCAGAAGCAGACCCCAGCGACAGCCAGGATTAATTGCTGTCAAGCAGATAGAAAAGACAGAACAACTTAATATTAGAAAATCATCATAATTATAAAATTCTAAAAATGCCGTGTCTGTACATTGAAGCTACTTAAAAAAAAACAAATGCAATACGAGTACACTATATAAAAGATGTTGAACATGATGCATTTTTTTAGATTTGTTGTCTATTTGTCTGTTTGTTCGGGATTCACGTAAAAAGTTCTGGGCTGATTTTGATGCAGTTTTCGCTGATCGATACTTAGACTTAAATCTGCGCTGCTTTTTACCCTAAGAATCTCGCAGGAATTTTTCTGGCAGTGATTTAAAATAGCCAGATTAAAAATATCTAATTCCAATGTGATATTTTACTGATCGATAGGAAATTTTATATAATAAAATGTGTGATATTTTTTATCCCGGGAATCCTGCGGGAATTTCAAGTCAAGCGTGGTAAGTCGCAGGCATACCTTAGTATTTAATACTATCCATTAAAGCGAATTTTGTTTTTGTAGTATCGTGTTTGTTTGACCAGAAAAAGACAGAGATGTACTGGTTTAAAATTTATTCTAAATGGCAGCAGCAGCATTCTAAATGTCGTTATAAAACTTGCACATCGTAATTACTGACGTGCAAAAGTCGGTCCATCTTGGACAAGCATGATCAGTTACACTATTCGCTACCTTGAAATTTCCAGTTTAATTAGGGATTTTCCATAGGTATAGTCTTTTGCTTGCGTATGCTTTAAATCTCCATCTCGTTTTACGCGTGGAGTTATGCTATGCTTACTTCGGTTCGCGTTTGAAAATATATGTACATATCAAATTTCACGGCATTCATTCATTCCTAAATATATAAATTATTAATTTAAACAGTTACTAGTACTACACATTTACCTATATTTACATATACATATTACATACAGAATTTATATATGCGCAACATTATTGCGTAGACTCTGATTTCCAACAGCAACTCTTTTGCAAGTTTATGTTATTGATTTTGTCACTTGCAAAGATTTCAAAATGTTTACTTCTTTATTTGCAGGGGTGAAAGCAATTTTCACGTATTTTACTATCTTTATGATGGCCTGGAGAGCGAAGGGCGTTGGAGAAAGTTTTACTTAGATGAACAGCTCAAGTCTAGACATCGGTATTTACAACCTCTCTCTGTAGCGCATAGAGAACACAATGTTCATCGATGGAGACAGCTCAACCAGGCTTTTAAGGTATAACATAATTGTTTTGTACAATATAACCTTTTAAGCCGCTACACTAATTCAGATAGCATAATGATGAATATCTACGCAATAGTTTTAAGTATATGCGCCCACGTTTCCAATTAGAATACATAATATGATTACTATTCTATTGTAGTGAAAGTTCATCTACAAGTAAACGACCAATGAATTAATTTTGTTTTATAAGAGAATATAGATACAAAAACAATAATCTTATTCGCATGATCTATTGTAGTATTTCCCCTTTCAACTTGAATATGTTTTTTAATACAACTATTTTTAGTGTTAACAGCACCAATGTATAATTAATTGAATATTAGTCATTAAATAGTATGGTGCACTTTTACCATGAATTGAATTTCATTAAAAATTTAAAAAAATAGAAATATTTTTTTAACTTTTTAGGGTTCTTTAGCCATTTTAGCAAAAACCGTCTGTCTAACCGTTCATAATGTCCCTTTGTTCGTCTATCTTGGAATGTCACTCGTGAAATATTGAAAAATTTTTTTGTCCGATATTTAATTTTTAGACTAGAAGCTCTATAAGTACTTAGTT
The DNA here is from genome assembly GCA_949752895.1 of Dendrolimus pini. Lineage (NCBI taxonomy): Eukaryota > Metazoa > Arthropoda > Insecta > Lepidoptera > Lasiocampidae > Dendrolimus > Dendrolimus pini. The sequence continues at coordinate 14,295,449 of OX457126.1, read as the reverse complement.
TTTAAGTATGGAGTATTTTCGATTAAATCAGCTTTTAGGATTTCGTAGCCTAATGGCAATAAAACGGTAGCACATTCGTCGCCTCAACGGAACCCTTTTGTATATTTGTTTCAGGTAGTAGGTTTCCAAGACGATGAGGTGCAAATATTATACAAAATGTTGGCCGCCATACTGCATCTTGGCGACATTGAGTTTGGCGAGACAGCCGGCGAAGACAATACAGATAACAAGGCAACCATAATAGACACGGCACCGTTGCACCGAGGTAACTTTGAGTTTCTATTTAGAATCAGATATTTATATTGTATTTAATATCTCTTATTATGGTTTTATTTAAAATACTGACTGCATGGTCGTTTTTCAAAATTTGTTTTTGACACAGAACTAAATTCCCTGTAACTTGGCAAAAAATTAAGCACTAGCCTGATATTAATTTGAAGGGAATGGTTCTTATCTGACATTCTAAAGTCCATCAACCAATAAGGTCGCTGCAACATATTTTGCTTTGTAAAATTCTCACAAGGTTAGATAACATTCTAAAGTCTAAATTTTGATAGAACGTATTTCGTTGATTTATTACTCTCTCATGTTTATATTTGAAAATATTGTTTTTTACAATAAACATATTTATTTGTATCAAAATGTTGTGTATTTTAATTTTATAGCGTCCTGTCTATTAGGAGTAGAAACAGTAGATCTCCGTGAATGTTTAACAAGTAGCAGCGTGGTAGCCAGGGGTGAAACTATAGCTCGACATAGTTCGCCCACTGAAGCAGCTGTAGCAAGGGATGCAACAGCACGTGGTCTTTACGCCAGGGCTTTTGATAGAATCGTCGAAAGAATCAATGCTTTGCTCTGTCAAAATAGACCTGCGTGAGTATTTTAGAAACTTATGACGTAAATGATATATACTGCAACAGAAACTTACTTAATACCCACCATAAGTTTAGCATCAGGCCATAATCGTTCCAATATGGGGTTTGGACGAACCTATTCTAGCGAAAAGATTCTGTTTATACGTCAACGTTTTTTCAAGACTGATTGGTGGGTTTCACGATGCCTGATGGTAATCTCCATGCTGGTTTCTAATAATGATTTCCTTTACTGGCAGCCTATGGTATCTAATTGTAACAACATGCACGCTCTATCAGCAATATTCTCTAACCGGTGCATGTTTTCCCAGGATGCGACCTTACATTATTTGAATGAGACTTAAAAGCTTGAACTACCACGTATTTTCAGTAATTCCGCCGACCTCACCATGCACAATAACTGTTTCTTAATTATTTTGAGTAGTTTGACTTTGTATGTACGTTTTTCAGTCATGAACAACTATCAATCGGAATTTTAGACATCTTTGGTTTCGAGAACTTCTCGAAGAATTCTTTCGAGCAGCTATGTATTAATATAGCCAATGAACAAATCCAGTACTACTTCAATCAACACATTTTCACTTGGGAACAACAAGAATACATGGCTGAAGGTGTTCCTGTAGATCTTGTGGAATTTTCTGATAACAGACCCGTCTTGGATATGTTATTATCAAGACCAATGGGTCTGCTTGCTTTGTTAGATGAAGAAAGCCGATTTCCACGTGCTACAGATAGAAGCCTTATAGGTATGGTTTTATTTTTATTTTTTATTTTATTGTAGGAGTTCATCAGACAGGCAGACGGCCCACTTGATGGAAAGCGGTTACCATTCACCGGGAGTATGTTAGTTACCATACTCCTCTGAAACGGTTTGACCGATTCTCATGAAATTTTGTGTGCATATTGGGTAGGTCCGAGAATCGGACAACATCTATTTTTATCCCCCTAAATGTTAAGGGTAGTCCACCCCTACATTTTTTTTATTTATATATTTTTTATTTCTTTATGATACAGCATTAAAAAATACATACAACCCTAAATTTTCAACCCTCTACGATCAACCCCTATTTTTTCCGTGCAGGACGACGTCTGCCGAGACAACTAGTATTTTATAAATCTCCTATTATATACTTTTTAACCGACTTCGAAAAAAGGAGGAGGTTCTTAATTCGTCGGGATCTTTTTTTTAGCTCTGTGAAGTTGGCACCTCGAGTTGCGAATTTTTAAAAGAACAATATCTCATTCGTTTGTCCATCGTTAGTCCACGTTTGCCCAGGAAAAATTTTCGTTTACCCACCCTTGGTTCAAAAGTTATTGAACAAAAACTTTTTTTGAAAAAAGAAATTTCGGTTCTTCCCATATTTTCGCAAGGTTTAATGTTTTTTGCACTTGAATGGACTTTATCGTTAGCTGATCCAATGAACTCGATTGTCCAGGCAAAAGTTTCGTTTGTCCACCCCCAGATCAAAATTTTTTGAACAAACACTTTGTTTTGGAAAAAGTAACTTTTGTTCTTTCCATATTTTCGCGAGGTTTAATGTTTATGACACATGAATGGACTTTATCGTTAGCTGATCCAATGAACTCGATTGTCCAGACAAAAGTTTCGTTTGTCCACCCCCAGATCAAAAGTTTTTGAACAAACACTTTGTTTTGGAAAAAGTAATTTTTGCTCTTTCCATATTTTCGCGAGGTTAAATGTTTATGACACATGATTGGACTTTATCGTTAGCTGATCCAATGAACTCGATTGTCCAGGCAAAAGTTTCGTTTGTCCACCCCCAGATCAAAAGTTTTTGAACAAACACTTTGTTTTGGAAAAAGTAATAGATATATATATATAGATAGTAATAGATATATATATATATAGATAGTAATAGATATATAGTAATAGATCTGAGGGTGGACAAACGAAAATTTTGCCTGGACAATCGAGTTCATTGGATCAGCTAACGATAAAGTCCATTCATGTGTCATAAACATTAAACCTCGCGAAAATATGGAAAGAGCAAAAATTACTTTTTCCAAAACAAAGTGTTTGTTCAAAAAGTTTTGATTTGGGGGTGGACAAACGAAACTTTTGCCTGGACAATCGAGTTCATTGGATCAGCTAACGATAAAGTCCATTAATGTGTCTTAAACATTAAACCTCGCGAAAATATAAAAGAACAAAAATTACTTTTTCCAAAACAAAGTGTTTGTTCAAAAACTTTTGATCTGGGCGTGGACAAACGAAACTTTTTCCTGGACAATCGAGTTCATTGGATCAGCTAACAATAAAGTCCATTCATGTGTCATAAACATTAAACCTCGCGAAAATATGGAAAGAACAAAAGTTACTTTTTCCAAAACAAAGTGTTTGTTCAAAATTTTTTGATCTGAGGGTGGACAAACGAAACTTTTGCCTGGACAATCGAGTTCATTGGATCAGCTAACGAAAAAGTCTATTCATGTGTCATAAACATTAAACCTCGTGAAAATATGGAAAGAACAAAAATTACTTTTTCCAAAACAAAGTTTTTGTTCAATAATAACTTTTGATCTGAGGGTGGACAAACAAAACTTTTGCCTGTACAATCGAGTTCATTGGATCAGCTAACGAAAAAGTCTATTCATGTGTCATAAACATTAAACCTCGTGAAAATATGGATAGAACAAAAGTTACTTTTTCCAAAACAAAGTGTTTGTTCAAAAACTTTTGATCTGGGGGTGGACAAACGAAACTTTTGCCTGGACAATCGAGTTCATTGGATCAGCTAACGATAAAGTCCATTCATGTGTCATAAACATTAAACCTCGCGAAAATATGGAAAGAACCAAAATTACTTTTTCCAGAACAAAGTTTTTGTTCAATAACTTTCGATCTGAGGGTGGAGAAACGAAACTTTTGCCTGGACAATCGAGTTCACTGGATCAGCTATCGATAGAGTCCATTCGAGTGTAATAAACAATAAACCTCGCGAAAATATGGAAAGAACCGAAATTACTTTTTCCAGAACAAAGTTTTTGTTCAATAACTTTTGATCTGGGGGTGGACAAACGAAACTTTTACCTGGACAATCGAGTTCATTGGATCAGCTAACGATAAAGTCCATTCAAGTGCAAAAAACATTAAACCTTGCGAAAATATGGGAAGAACCGGAATTTCTTTTTTCAAAAAAAGTTTTTGTTCAATAACTTTTGAACCAAGGGTGGGCAAACGAAAATTTTTCCTGGGCAAACGTGGACTAACGATGGACAAACGAATGAGATATTGTTCTTTTAAAAATTCGCAACTCGAGGTGCCAACTTCACAGAGCTCTTTTTTTGTGCTTTTTTTATGTATGTTCGCCGATTACTCCGTGATTTATGATCCGATTTACGTGATTCTTTTTTTGTTCAACGCGGAATAGCTTCCAATTGGTCTCCTAAAAATTTTACATAGTTTGGCCCAGTAGTTTTCATTTTATGAACATTTTTATGAAGAAAATTTTCTTTTCGTTCCATATGTACACCGATTACTCTGAGATTTATGATTCGATTTACGTGATTCTTTTTTTGTTCGACGCGGAATAGTTGCCATGTGGTTCCCTAAAGATTTGACATAGTTTGGGCCAGTAGTTTTCATTTAACGAACATTTTTTTGTTCTCGTTTCTTGGGACCTATATTTTTTAAGAAGCGCGGCACCATTCGTAAGTCCACCCATACATAGCTAGACACTAAAAAGTAACAAATAAAAACTTCGTTTAAAAAAACCGACTTCAAAAACTAAAAAACTAAAATGTATAAAATAACTTATTTCTAAAGCTATTATTATTAATATATATTATCTAAAACATTTTGAAGTCGGTGCAAATTAAATCATAAAAATTACTATAATATTTTGAAAATTACTAAGCACCGACTTTAAGATGTTTTAGATAATATATATTAATAAGCTTTAGAAATAAATTATTTTATACATTTTAGTTTTTAGTTTTTGAAGTCGGTTTTTTTAAACGAAGTTTTTATTTTACTTAATGGCAATCGTAACCTTCATATTTTAGGAATACTTAAGGAAAAAGTTTAGCTTTCTAATCGAACCGGTATCTTCCTCAACATTATTATCATTTGTTACGCCATGTCATAACTGTGACAAATCTATCAATATGCTCTTGTCTTTTTGTTACGTATGTAAGAATATATTTTAAGACTTACTTACTATATGTTTTGAGAGAATATACCTATATTTCGATAACGTAGAACATGAAAAATTATTTTTATTATTTGAATTCCTAAAGTATTGAATTAAATTATTTTTATAAAATCTTCAATACTGGAATAATATCCAAACGATCTTTATGTTTAATAATTTAGTCCTTTATAACCTAATAATGTTAAAGTGACGTATGTATTGTGGATAACATACAAAGAACAACTCTGGGTTCAATTGCAGAGAGCTCAAGCCATATCTTTTAAAAAAAAAGTTCGTTTACGAAATTTTGTCCTACTAGGAATCGAATCCAGAATCTCCACGTTCTAGTGAACTAGATAGACCAACGCGTAGGTCACAAGACTATCGTCATTGCTTTGCCAATAATTATCACAATATGAACATCTAGTAGCATACAATGCCATTTTATTTGTTACAGAGAAATTTCACAGTAATGTCAAAAGCAAATATTACGTCCGGCCTAAGTCTGACGCAATATGCTTTGCGATACATCACTTTGCTGGCCGCGTAGTTTATCAAGCTGATGGGTTTTTGGAGAAAAACCGAAACTTCCTTCCACCGGAAGTGGTCCAATTGATGAGACAAAGTCAGTATGACGTCATTAGATTTCTATTCCAATGCCCTATTACAAAAACTGGTAATTTGTATTCTCCATTGCAAGGTGACTTAGACAGAGGAATGGAAAGTCCTACATCGGGGAATACAAGGGTATGTCTTTGAAAATTGTTATATTTAGAAAAAATGGCGGCTACTTAACTATTTTTTACTATAAATAGAACGATTATTAGGATATTGAAATCAGTTTATGTATTACAAAATAGCAATTAAACCTCCCATTACGGGACTCAATAACCCCCATTTGAAGCAGAACGGACGGTGTATCCTGCATGCCTTTCTAAAGGGGATTTGCAGATTTCGCACGCCAGTTGTTTCTATGGGCAGGTATTCTCACTTTTCCTTGACTACCAGCATGTGGTGTTTGTAATAATATGCATATTAAGAGAAGATAGTATTCTTCTTCTATGGTTAAGTCGGAAAAACAACCAAGTGGTGCATACTCACCGGATATATTTCGAACCCACGTTATTGGAATTTGACTCGATATGACAACCAGTTGCTACCCTGACTTCTTATTAATTCTTTCAAGTTATATATATAATTTAAATCTTAAAAATTATCTCTTTAGATTTTTAAGTGTTAGTGGGCCACACTTGTGTTCATAACATAAATGTAGTGTATGCGGAAGAAAATAATATTTGTATTTTTACTACCAGAAAATATTTTACCATTTACTATGTTGTGTTCTTTCTAGGAGCGCTTTAACAGTCGAGGTTTAGCATCCCAGTCTCGTGCCCAGCAAACAGTATCGACATACTTTAGATATTCTCTGATGGAGCTTCTTCAAAAGATGGTCAGCGGCACACCTCAATTCGTGAGATGTCTCAAACCAAACGATTCGAGATCACCAAAGCATTTTGACTCTGCAAAGATACTAAAGCAATTAAGATATACCGGGGTCTTAGAAACTATTAGGATAAGGCAAAATGGATTTTCACACCGACTTACTTTCGAAGAATTCTTGAAGCGGTAAATTTTTTATTTCATTATTATTATCGTCGTCGCACATTTTGCCCGCAAATTGTCCCATCGGGATCAGAAGTATGTGATGGTTATCTCCATTACCGAAAGTGCTTAAGCACTACTTATTACCGAATTTTGTAATAATAGGCCCCAAATAAAACAAACATACTAAGATCCAAATATACTTCTATATGCCTACTTTTACTTAAATTAGTATGGATTATACCAATCATCTATGAATTGGACATAGTAAATATATAAAAATATAGGAATTGTAATGTCAGTATTTATTCAAAGTAAACCAGGTAAAGAGACGCAAATCTTTATAAATGTGCAAATTATTTTTATATTATATATATTTATAGGATCTCAGAGATACGAATTTTATTCTTTCTGTAGATATGGCTTCCTAGCCTTCAGCTACGACGAAGAAGCGAAGCCTGGCCGTGACACTTCCCGCCTTCTCCTGCTAAGACTGAAAATGGATGGGTGGGCGCTCGGAAAGTCCAAAGTGTTCTTAAAATACTATCATATCGAACGCCTTGCTAGGATTTATGAAGAACAGGTAAATTTATCAAACCAGTGCTTACATAACAACTATAGTAACTTAGACGCTTAGAAGCTCCTAAGCAACCTCTCCATTTTGCTTAATAATTCTCTTGAAATAATTGCACAATATAAATGGACTTTTAACTAAGAAGCAAAATAATTTCATGTATGATTTTGGATTGGATTATAAAGCAGGATTTAAGGCAGGTTATGTTTAGAGGCTAATCGGATCGCCTGCGTGTCTTTATACATCAAGTTATTTAATTGTAAACCACAAATATCTCATGAGATTCACATATTTATTAATCTTTACATTATGAAAATGGTGATATGTTAGAAAATATCTTTAGTTTTTCAAATCCAAAAATATCAAACATTCCAACAAAAATCTCTATGTTTTGTTTCTAAAATACCAATGAGGTGATTGAACAGTATTTTATGTTATAATACTTTTATAATAGAATTTTCGTTCACTTTCAGAACAAATGTTATACTAACGCTACAAGGGTTGCGTGTTATTTCGGCATAAACTTTCGATGTGCTATTAAATTTGCATTTATGTTCACCATAACCATAAAAATAATTTAAAACAATTTAACCGTCAATGGTTAGTCGCTTTTCATTTCAACTCAAGGACAGAAAAATCTCTATATTTGAATTGTCTCAAAAAGGAAAGGAGTTAAACAATTTACGAATGCGTATTGCATATTAATAATAATTAATTTACAGATATTCTTGATATCAAACGTATTAAAAATTTATCCGAGATATAATATATCACAGTGTTCTTAGTTTAATTAGCTATTTCCTTTCCATTTCTACCAATCCTCAATACATTTCTTTGTGAAACACGTATTTCGTCATAATACAATGTAGACAGTAATTTGTGGTTCTATTTCTTCATTGCGATAAAATAGTAATGAAATAAATACTTACTGAATGATATCTATCTCAAATATTCTTACAAAATCTAATATCACAAGGCTATTCATTCTATATTTTCCTTTTACAGATAAGAAAAGTTATATTAGTACAGGCATGTGTACGTGGTTGGCTAGCAAGACACCACTACCAAAGATTAAAGGCCCAAATGGCAATCTCAGTGTTGACATTGCAAAAGCACGTTCGAGGATGGTTGACAAGGAAAAGGTTTCAGGAAAGACAGCGACTACTCGCAAGAGAGTTCCAAAGGGAACAAGATAGTCAGAGGAAACATCACAAGCCAGGTTTGGATTTTAAATGATAAGTAAATTTTTTATACATATATTTTCCTTCGACATTCTCACAGTTAAGATTTAAAAGTATTCACGTATTCTAAAGTGCATACGTTCCCTTCAGTAGCATTGGTTTTTCTGTAATCTATATTTTCTGTAATCTATATTTTCTGTAATAAATTATACAATGATTCAGCTTTGTATTTAAAGTAATATTTTTTGTTGATAATAGTAACCGTTTAACTGTCAAGGAAATGAGTACCTATTAAATTATATTTATATTTAGTATAACTACCAAGTAATAAATTAGTGAAAATTACAATTATTCTCAACCTTATTGCTCAAGGTATCCCAAACAAAAACAAAGCGTTGATGAAGGCAAAGATCCTGCGGAGAATGACGTCACAAGACAGCATCGATACCAATGATTCAGGCTCTGGAAACAAGGAAAATATCGACACCAACAAAGCGGCTGTAGTTATTCAAAGTCGTATGTAGCCTTTTATACTAGTTATATTGATTCTAACGTCTAAAAGACAAAATATGTTTTTCTGTTGCTACAAAACAGACGCTACCACTATTTATTCAAATTTCTCTTAAGAAATCACAATTTGAATTTTGATAATTTGAATTCGAAAGAAGCGGACTATGGTCCACTTCTCTATTTTTCGTACAACTTCGTATTTTCTATTACTTTATAAATGGATTACTATTTTATAAATAGGTCATGGGCATACATATTAAAAACGTAATCGTAACATCGATTTCAGCATATTTCCAAAAGCACATCGAGTAGTTTCTTTATAAATGATACAAGAAAGACAATTTTTAAATATGTTTAATACCCACACAATACGTGCGTTATTCTTTATGCTTGACCTTATATAATAACCGCTGTTACTGCTGGGCTCAAGCCTTTCCGTATTTTGGCAAATTTGTTCAAGGAGATTGGCGGGTTTGATACATCGATTATCTCGATGGGCAAGTTTTATCGTGATAAAGTATATGGTTAAGGAATACCTACCTACCTTCGTAGCTACCCCGCAAGGGACCTGGCGTGAAGTTATGTATGTCTATGTATGTTAAGGAATACATCGTCATGTATTCCTTCATCGTCAATAAGTGGCAATTATAACAATATGCACATTAGGTCAGAAATCTACCCAAGCAGTGCATGCTTTCCGGCCAAGGCTCAGGCCCATGTGACTTTTGGAATGCGAGTTTGTGAATGGAGAGCCTTACCCACTAAGCTATTATGGCCTGCTTCCTTGATTTGCAGATTTCCGTGGCTATACGGCGCGTCGTAAGTGGGCGAAAAAAGCGCGTGCACCGGCGCCACCCTCGCCGCCATTGCACCCCGCACCTTCACCTCCTTCCACCCATCACGCAATGCAACATTACTCCGTCCAAGAGAGAGCTACGCAACTACAGACATTTGCCGAGCAGGTGAGCACTAATTACTACCTAATTACAAACCAAAGCCTTGGCAACCGAGCATTTCAATTGCATTATATACAGTTTGGTATGTAGGTATTTTATGTCGAGGATTGTTTTGTAAATTGTATAAAAGCAATAAGACCTCTTCCCGTGGCTTCGCTTACACAAACTGCAGATCCTTACCCCACCATTATTTCATTTTCGGGATAAGAGTATCCAATGTCCATTCTTATTACTGACAATATGCGTATACAAAAAATCGCATGATAATCTTTGATTCATTAATCTTTATAAAATCGCTTTCCGCGTCTGCCTGTCTGTATACAGATATAAACTACTATACACTACGACTAACGTAACCAGCTAATTTTAAAGCGGTTTTCACCATCAGTTAGATAATTTTCAAGGAAGGTTTTTCCCACAGCTTTGCTCGCGATACCTATGTAAAAGAACCCTAACTGTGTTTTATGTAAGTAAAATAGATCCACCCTGGTGGGTTTCCCGTGGCGTAACCGCGGGGAAAACTCTAATTATTTATAAGTTTAAAGAAGGAGCAACCGAATATACCCATAATGTCACTTTCTCATTTATATATCATTATGAATTAATATTAATTACAGGTTCATAACAAAAATCAAGAAGTCCACAAGAATCTGAGGAGGAACAAGCCAGGTATTCGGTTGAATGAAGTGCAGCGACCGCCTGACGAGTATCGTCAACCTCCTGGATTTACCCTAGTACCGGCGATAATACGTGGACAACCTTCGCAAATAGAGCAGGATGCTAGCAGGTTATCCAGGTAATGTGACCTTTCTTTGATATTAAATTTGTTGAATCAGGGATTTTAGCATGAAAGTAAAATACTAGTGAATATCGCCCAGTAAAACACACAACTCTGAAAAAACTTCTAAGCCCTATGATTCTGTTTTGCCCTCTAAACATAGTTTTTAAACCAAATCATATTCAAATGGATATATCCCCATAAGGTCGTAAAGTGTTTGCACCAAAAATAAACACGCATTTTCATTTTCGTAAACTACGAGTACCTAGTATGAAATTATTTTGACTACCATTTTGAACAACATTTTTAAGCTCAAAAGAATCTAAAACAGTCCTTTAATTAGGGAATAGTAATGGAAGTATACAATTATGATCATATCTATACTATAATTACCCATGTAATTTATTCATGCTTGCTCAATGGATTAATTAGTCCATCACCGGAGTTTCTCGAGAGTCCAGCTAGACCCTGGGATGAGCCATTGCTGAGTAAAAAAGACTATCAACTGAAAAATCCCAGGTTTGTATCGTTTACAACTACGACCGACTATAGAGATAAAATCGCCGTATCTGTTATCGCCTTATGACTTTAAGATTAACAGTTTTGTAGCTGACATGACTGTAAATGTTCTAAGCCCTTTTAATGACTCTAGTACGTTATTATAAATAACATAATACAAACTGTATAAGACTATACACCGTATTTGCTATTCACTAACCTACAATGCAATATTGTAGATGAACACAAAATTTACATGACATCCTTAACGCATAGGAGTACCTACTTATCTCAGATATCTTAAACATACATACATACATAACTTCACGCCAGGTCCCTTGCGGGGTAGGCACGAACAACAGAGCGCCATACAGGCTTATTCTTACACACCTCACTTGCTTCTTTGATGTTAATCTTTGTTCTTACACATCTTAAACTACAAATAATTATTATTGAATTACATTCCAACATATACATTCCAACTATTTGTGAATAGAAACACAGATTTCTGTAATGTCCGTAGAAATAAGAAGCGAATTCTGTAATTTTTAAATAATGCCATGTAGCTATCACGATAAACCAAAAATAATAATCGATTTTTTTAAATACTTACTTTCAGATACCTATCCAGCAACAACGGTCATGATTATACTGACGATAGGCACCTGCAGTCAAATGGAAACAAGCAAAACTTGCCTTGCAGCCGTCAATGCGGCGGCCTAGTCAGGTACGACTACGATTTTAATTTCAGAAAATATTGGCCTTAGACTCAACTAAATACGTACTTAAATTCTGCTGCATGTCTTACTTTCGGGGTGAATAGGAATGATAGGTATGACTTTTTTACATTGCAGTTTTTAGATTAGTTACTATTTAAGCCTGGCCTTATGCCTTAAACCGTGGTAGCGTAATGGCTAGCGCACGCGCCCCTAAATCGAAGGGCGCGGGTTTGATCCTGACCGGAACACATGGACCTCTTAGTCAGTTTTCTGATCTAATGTGCATATTGTTACAATTACCACGTGCTAAAAGCGGTGAAGGAAAACATCGTGATGCAACCTGCACATCGAGATAACCGATGTGTCAAACCTGCCAAGCCGCCTTGGACAAGCGTGGCGGATATACTGTCCGTTCCCCCTATAATGGGAGGCCCGAGCCCATCAGTGGGACATTTATGGGCTGACATTATATATACATTATATTAGCCTGTAAAATGATAAGTCCGATATTGATAAATCGTAGTTCAAGCAAAACTTACACGTGTGGGGTCGAGCTCATACCAGATACTTTCGATGTGTTATACTTGTGTTTTATTGAATCATCTAAAAACTAAATGCAAACCTATATATAGGTTTTCCGATCATTCCACTTCCCATATCTATGTATAGTCCACTGCAAACTTTATCATCTTTCCTGATTAGTTGCAATACGCTGCCTAAGTCACAGCTCATTCTTAGGCTTCCAAAGCTATTTTGGAAAAACTATTATGAAATCATAATGTATGCCTTTGTATGTCTGTCATTTTTTTCGGAAACTACGGACCTACAATTAAAAAAAAATTCATAGGAAAATGTATTGTATAGCGCTACAAAGTTGTGTAGTGATTTCGCGGTATACATATAGAGGTTACCGCTATATACTCGCATAAGCATAGTTTTATCCATGGGTTGAAAAAAAAATGTAGCCGTGTGGAATTTCGCTAGTCAGATCTTGAAAAAACATGATTCTTAATGAATTTTTAAATGAAGTAGGACAACTTTGGTAGGTGAGGTGTCAGCTTCCAAAGTTGTGAAAATTGTATGGACCCGTACGACTTTTTTGAGTTTTTTTATTTTCAAGATTTGCCACCATATTTGTCCCCACTTGTTTATGGCACCATACTAATTAAAAATATTTACACTTTACAGTAACAAAATCAACGAACTAGTGAAGAAATGCCAGAAGGCCGAGCCCGCTCCGCGTGTATCATACAAGGCTGTCAATGATCCCGGCTCAACTCTACGCAAAATTTTAAGAAACTCCCCGGAAATACTGGCAACGCCAATATTTAGTTCTGACGACGACTATAACGAAGGTCCTTTTAGATTTAAGCAGTTATTACGGCCAACTTTGGGACCAACAGAAAGTCTCCGGAAACGTAAAGTCAAGAATTCCGGACAGAGTCCCTGGTTATCGGACAGTTCTCAAGATAGTACTGGTTGTAAGCAGGCACAGTGTAAAAGACGACCGCAGATCAATATGGGGGTATATTATAATTAAATACTTATGCCACGGATTATAAATTATTAAAAAGGGGACAGGACAGTCAAATCAACTGAGATACTTTTTATCATCTTACAACGCACTCATAGATTTTGTACGAGATACTTACGACCTCATAATCGTACACACGTAAAATGAAGTAAGATATCTCGGTCATAATTCTTTAAACAGTAATTAAAGTTTTATCATAACATTTCAAAAGCATGATGATAAAATGTTAATTTAACTTATGTTGTATTTTAAATGTAATTTTAGAAATTTTTACAATGTGCGTCTGCATCCCTATTATATTATGTACTGTTTGAAAATATTTCTAATTTGAATTCGTGCAAATAGGCACTGATTAAGAACTCATTTTATTCTTTAAAGTAATTAAATTTGATATGACTACCTAAAATATTCACAATTGAAATTACTATTATAATGCCTTACCAAGGGTTTGTAATTTGTTTCTTAAACTATTAAAAACCAGACGTGATAAATTTGCAAATAGAAGATTGTTCTTTGATACGACGGCTTCTGTGGTTGAGTGGGCTAATCCTTTGCCTGATTACCTCAATACAGCGCAGAGGCTACTGGTTCGATTCCTGGCATTGTAAACTTCGTAAACGAACATTGTGTTATTTACTATGGTCTGGGTGTCTGATATCAGCCCAAGGTGATCCGTTGTATATTACCCATAACAGAAGCGTAAGTTAGCTTAGCTTGGGTATATACAATACGTATAAAAGTGTTCTCTGTTGATTTATTTATATTATTAATTATTAATATATGTGCAATTTCCATGTATAAAACTTAATTACATCTAATAATTATTAACCTTTATTGTATGCTGACAAATATAGTACCACTATTGGTTGGTTATAACTTTTTGAAACTCGCTATTAGTTATTTACTTATAGTATATAATTACTAATTTTATTAATCCACCTATGATTAATCTAGGTTACTTCATAAAGAGCAATTACCAAAGCCTATTAATATAAGTGCTTTCTTAATGACCTATTTACTTTGAACATTAGATATAGGCTCAACAATGTTTCCCTTCTGTGTATCAGTATTATTATTGTATACATGTCATTTAAAAAAGTTTGTAAACGATATTAGATTAGAAGGTTTGGTGTAGATCTCTCCAAAATCTTCCCTAATGCCATCACAGTTATAGAAATTATTCAAATGGTAATCATAAAGAGAATCATTGACTTTGTGATAATGTGCCAATGATTGTATCGCTAAGTTAATTAGGCCATGTTCACGGACGTATATAATTTTATGTATGTGTTTAAAATAAAATGGTGCAATACATAAGTTGTTTTAATCCTTAAATCACCTATGAATATCCTAAAAACACAGGTACTCTTTTATTTGAGAATCGAGACGAAATTCAGTCGTGGAGCGTGGATGTATACGCAAGTAATCTTATCAAAACAAAACAGATCGCGTAAATTCGTAGTTTTTAGAAAGGTCGTAAGAGAGTACACTATAAAAGTGAACGCATGACGGCGAGTGATTGTGCGATGTCTGGATAGAGGGGGAAGGGGGGCCACGTGACGGGCGCAGCCGGGCCAATGGGCGGGCGGCGGCCAGTGCGCGCGCGCACACGCGCAGTCGCCTGCGCCAGTCATGGCGGCCGCCGGCCTGCCCGACATAGACCTCAACCACATCAAGACTCGCTCCATCGAGAGGACCCTGCTGCCCCTCATAAAACAGGTACGACACATGCCGCACTCCGCTGTACCCTATGCCCCTCCCCAGCGCAGCACTTGACCCACGAGGTCATCAGCTCCCGCTGCACGCGTCGTCGGCGCCGTTCTGACGTCGTTTGTGAGTTTTTACGACTTCACATTTATGATCGCTAGTTATAACTGTTGTTCTATTTCGGGAAACGGTAGTGATTTCGTTCGCGTCGGCCTTTGACGTTTAGAGTTGGAGTTTCCCGCGCGCGTTTGAGATCTGTTGCGTTAAATCGCACAGCCGCACTGGTAGCTTTTGAGCAGAGGCGCCGTTTTTCAAACCGAATCTGAAAACTTTAGGACTGAGTTGCGCGAAACGTCACTGGTGGAAGTGTAGCGTTTTGGTCGTCATCTGTCTCGTTTCGCGCACGTCGATCGGCATGACGAGCGGTGACGCGATCTCGTATTGGAAGCGTCGTTCGGACGAGCGACCACGTGGGCCCAGGGCGGGCGGGCCGGCGTAGCGCTCGGGGCGGGCGGCAGGGCCGATCGATGCGCACCGGCTCCGTCAGTGCCGCGGCGGACGCGGGCGGAGCGGCGTTGTTCCGCAGCGAAACGCGACCGCCACGGAACACGTGCGCGCGCCCGCGGACTGCGCGCCGCCGAGCGCGCGCCCACCGCCCGCACGCGCCACGCACACTCTGCTCCGTCATGGACGCGCTCTCCGACGATGATGAGTACACGCGCCGCGATCCTCAGGTACTTTGTATATGAATCGTGCTGCGTCCGAGGGACTCAGCCCTGGCCGCATGCCCGTAGCTGATAGAATACACTGATAAGAGATTTCAAGAGCAACAAGTAGCGCGTGCCGAAGACGCTCGCGTGCAAGAACGACCTTGATAGAAAGAAGCCCGCGCCGCGCGGTCTCGCCCCGAATCCCGGCCGTCGACATAGCAATTTCTATTTACACGTATTTTTACAACTTCTGATTAAGATAATTATTTATTTATTGTACTTAACTAGTGCAAATAGTAACTGTGTAGTAAGTAGATAATTATAATGTTTCACTAGAATTTAAATTCAGTCATAGGTTTTCAGTTTGGTATTTCTGTTCTGATCTTTAAAATAATACTGTTTAAATATTTATTCACAAAGTACCTACAGTATAAAATAAATTACCTATTCAAATTACAAGAATGTTTAAAATGAAAATAATTTCATATGAATGAAAAAATTTGTTGCAATTATAAAGGGCAAGTACAGGTTTTGTTATAAAATTGATTTTGGCCTGCTTCAGAACTACTACCCGCTCTGAGTTAGCAGCAGACTGCTAAGCGATACACGGTTTCCATATAAAATCAGATACTCTGTAATTTTCTGTCGCTGATCTCAAGAGACGATTAAATTTAAAATAAATAAATAATATAAAATTAACTATTACGTATAAATTAATATCAATTCCAGCTCAAAGAACAGCTGCAATATCTTCCTAATCCTAAAATATTATTAGTACATTTTCTTCTTAGTCTGTCTGGAAGTTTGTCTCGAATAAGCGTCGAAACGATACAATGGATTTCAATGAAAATTTTACCGCTGGAAATAAGAATTCTATCTTAAACTTTCGTGTATTACATAATACATGTGTAGGTACAACAGGAATGGGCTCAATTTTTTTTTCAACATCACATTTTCTAAGGTAAAAGTATCCATGTAAAAGTATACACCGAATTTGTGATATCAATTCATTTTCAAGTTCATGATAAAAGAACCAATGAACAACTGAACAAAGTCACTTACCGTTCCAAAAATATACAGTGCAGAAATATTTACATGATTGACTTTTTATTTAATCCAACTTTAAAATGAATACAAATGGATTTTTCATAATATTTTAAGTATTTATTACACGATTAAAAAACTGCCTTTCCGTCGGTACGGCAATTCCGTGAGTTAAAGTAAATACCTATAAATATGTATTCTATTTTTCCGCGCTGCCAATCACCCCGTGCATTGCTGACTGCTAGATTTTTATTTTTTGTCTAAATTCCATATATTCCTTCTAAATTTTTTAAAGAAAATAAACATAATTGTAACGAAACCTACGTGAATTTGGCCAACTTAAAGCAATAAAAACAAATCATATTTAAGATTAAATTAGCACAAGTTGTGATACTTAATTGCTTACCGGGTGACTTCTGACTACAGAGACGTGGGTTCGAATTCTAGCTGAGATATAATTAATCACTTAGAAAATATTTCTGACCTAATTTACAACTTGTAATAATACTACATGATACCGATAAAGGAACATCATGACGAAATCTGCACATCGATATAACTGATATATTACCTGCCAAGCCGTCTTGGACAAGCGTGGCGAATATACTCTGCGTTCCCCTAAACATTTTGAAGGTCTGACCTCAGCACCGGGAAGTTTATTGCGCTGATTTTATAACGATGAAGAAATCGCTAAGAAACTTTTACGTACTGAACGTTCCACTAAAATGGATGGCCCAAGTCGAGGCATTGTAAATTTCAAGGGCTGATATTAACTTGTAAGAATACTTTTCATTCCTTCGAAATTTTAGACTGGTAAACTACGGAGAACCCATGAAACACTGACAACAATGAAAATGTTTACTTGTAGGGTTGCACTTATGCAACACTTATGTGTACTATGTACTGTTTCGCACAAAAATCTGCAACGAAATAAACTTTAATCAGATTGGCACCCTGGTGGCTACAAGAGGTGAAGCGGCGGCTGGTGGTGCAGCAGTACAGCGCGTGGGCGCCGCCGTCTGCTGTGCTGTTGAGCGGTTTGTCGCTGTCGGGGAAACTATTGCCGACGACAACCCAGACGTGCGACAAAGCATGGTGCTGGCATGTAAGGAAGCAAGAGCAGCTGGTAAGGATTTAATAATCGATATCAATATGGTATATCAAGTTCTGTGTCTATTGGAGAATTTTTATCCGATATTATAATATATAATATAATATAATATACAACGGATCACTCGGATAACGGAGAAAATACGTTTCTGAAATTTACTAAACCAGGAAT
The DNA here is from genome assembly GCA_949752895.1 of Dendrolimus pini. NCBI lineage: Eukaryota > Metazoa > Arthropoda > Insecta > Lepidoptera > Lasiocampidae > Dendrolimus > Dendrolimus pini. The sequence goes on along the minus strand of OX457126.1, from coordinate 14,277,328 downwards.
CGAACCCGGAGCCTCTGCGTTGCAGTGAGGTAGGCCGGAAAAGGCTTAGCCCGCTCAACCACAGAGGCCGCCATATTATTTTGATAATGTATGTCAATATGATATCAGCGCTAGTAAAATTTATATATCTGATACGTGATATTTCGCGACGGCGTAAAGCTTATTTTACAGTTATCTTATGTAATAATAATGTAGATTCTGACTTTCTAACATAATCTGCCTTCTATCTAATTTCAATTCTTAAACTTTATTCAAGACTAATAAATTAAACTTAATAACAAAATGCTTCACAACAAAATGCTTCAGAATTATGTAACAATATAACAAAAAACTTTAAGACTCTACCTTAAGGTCAAGTGGGTCGCAATAAACTTTTACGAAATATGTAATTTCAAGTCTAGAGCAATAACTTCACACAGGTTAGTACTTCTGCTTTGCCGACCCTGGAGGGTGAACGATAAAATACATCTATTCAAAACTGTAGGTACCTCAGAAAAATAACCAATTTGACATATACTAACTATAAGCACACATTTTTTTGTATGTGACATTGTTACTTACATAATATTGTTTATTGATAGTTGTGTGTATATATCAAACCTGTTATGGAAGAACATCGTAAGCAACATAAATTTTACAAGAGAGCTACTTTACAAATTATAATTCTTTACATCTTCATTTTTACTAGGATCATAATTTTGCCATGACCGGAGATCTTAGATCATATAAACGATCATATTAAGAATCTTTGTACATATTTGGTTCTAAATTATTTACAAGAATAAAGTGAAAAACGAAGAATAAAGTCGCTTACGATGTTTTTCCATAACAGGATCCATATATAAAAGACAGTAATCACAATAACAAGACAATATAATGTGAACTTAGAATATATCCAACTACATTATCCACAAACAAATGTTGTATGTAAAGAAAAAGACATTAATGAGTGCATAGTTAAGAAAATTAAAACGCAGATAGAATAAAATTAATATTAAATAATCAAATTACAGGGTCAAATTGTACCAACGTATAAACCCAAACAATTTCACAAATAGGCCAAATATAACAAGCATAAACGGCGCGAGTGGTCTATTTGCCGACCTATCGCAGCCGTTTAATTAGCTATTAATTAAACCTCAATGCAAAATTGGTCTTCCAATACATTTTCCTGGCTTTGAAAAGAGAACAGTCATAAATTTACATATAAATTGGACAACTTCGGGAATAGTTAACGCTCGACGTGCCATTTTACCCCAAATAGTTTCTTAGGTATTTAATTAAAGCAAGTCCTACAAACAATAATGACGTCACCATTCCATGCCAATAAACTTTAATTCATCCCTTCTAATTAGAAGCGTAAATTTACTAGGAGAACAGGTTAATTATATCTTTTTAATATCAGGGCCATAACTTTTGCAAATCCTTTTCTTTATATTGCTAATATTTTATTATTATAAATTTACTAAAACTTTCCATGTTGTTTCGTTTACGTTTTTGAATCTGTATCTTGCGGAAAATATCCCATATTTAGGGACACAAGTACATTCCTATTCTTATCTCGTATCCTATGTAAACACAACATGTGCTATGTATGAAGAAATTAATAAAACCAGTATTCTGCAGTTAATAGTATTTTTTTAAAGGAAACAAACCGCCAGTTTTTGTTTGATAAGTAATTTAAAATTGTTACTAAACATATTTTAAATGTTACCTAGCCAATAACAAGAATCAAATGAAAATAAACGTAAAATACTCTAAGCCTCTTAAGTACAAACCTTTACAAGGGGGTTTTTAATCAAGATTTGCGTGACATATAAATCTTTTCGATATCTCTATTGAGCTTAAACGTTTGATACACGACAAACGAATCGGAAAAACCACTCAAATCAAGGCCTTCCTGTATTATATCAAAGCTACGCAATGTAGTCCCACATTATTTGTAGAACAAAAAGTCTACATTTAGATTAGGCCATATCATGGGAAATCATGGCCATACTATACACTACATATATACATAGTACTACACCACATATATACATAATACTGTACTACATATATACATAGATGTAAAAGGATTTATTTAGATGTTTATGTATTTGTTGAAATGTTTGCAAGGTGTTTTTGTCTTTGTTTATTCCTTACTAGCAGTGCCCGCGACTTCGTCCTCGTGGATTTTTTTCGCGGAACCATAAAAAAAGGAAAGTAGCCTAAGTTAGTCCTTATTATAACTATCAGCCAGTGTAAGTCCCGTCAAAATCAGTCAAGCCGTCTCAGAAATTATCCGCAACATCCAGATAGATAAAAAAATAAAAATTGATCTTTTGCTACAAGTACCGTATATACTTTCTTATAGATTTAGTAAAAATCTCCTATTTTGGCATACAAACAGGCACTTCAATTGTATTTATTTGTATAGCTTAAGTCCATTAATAAAAACCAATTCGTATTCAATTCGCTGTATAGTTAATTTATTAGATAAATTGCATATTATTTAGCCTTTACATTTAAAAGTAGACATGAATGAATGATACTTTTAATCCCAGGAATTTTTGTTCCTATGTGAAATACAATTTTATTCGACAGGAACTACGATCTTGTCCAAGATAAAATAAACGACCGACCGAATCGTAATTTGGAATTCATCAAAAGTTTGACTGGTATATATCACGTGACGGCTCTCATTTACAAAACCCATTTCTAAAGAACTATTAAAAACATTTTAACACTGAAATAAAAATAAAGATAGTTTTTATTATTGAGATGCATTAGATGTTGTCAGCTATCGACAGCCAGTCTATTCCAGAAAGCCGAATTATTATGCACAACACCCTAGTGCCCGGGACAATAATTGGGTAGTGTAGGACTCGGGATGTATACCGAATACCCATTAAAACCACTTCGATGTTGCTCTTCCTTTGAATACCTAAATCAGTATCACATGGCAGAAGCTGACATCTCCATAATTTACCATCCAGACATAATTCTTGGCAGTGTTGTCAAAACTTGTTCAGCTTCAATATTAGTTACATATACCGATTTATGTTTATTTTAAATTATGAAATCGTCATGCCAACCCTTATACGTCCAACTGTTTTGGGCGGGCAGACTAAGCTCTGGTGTCTCTTTTTCAAGAGACGGATGATATACCTGCCATGCTTGCTCAAGGCGCATTGGCGGCATTTACATATTGGTATTTTCGTTGTGCTGATTTGAGTGATGTGCTCACAATGTTCTGCTTCAATGCCAACATATTGTTAAGAGATACGCAGGAGTCGAATTAAAATGCCGTTGGAACTACTATAGAATTTATTAGAACTGTACAAACACGTATAAAACAGGTACAAATATAACTGGACACAGCCAGTACAAACTGCACGATTCAATAACACGCGCAAAGTCCGTCACTATATCACTTGTCGAATCTACGTCTTGCTCGTATCGTAATCCTTGTTTGGCTGCCTCTCTCCGCATTGGGCCATAATGAATGATGGCCCAGAATGCACTGATGCCATACCTGGCAAGCTTCGACGCAATGCAATAACAACAAGGATTAGTTCGACACTAATGACGGCCATAAAACAAGTACAATAACAATAGAATGTTTTCTTAATTACAAATTCTAAACACAAAGTAAACAAAAGAATATCTATTCCTCGGTATGTAACAATATGGTAGTTGTGACAATATATGTATTTGGGCAAAAAAATTACCAAGCGATGCTCCGGCGAAATCAATCGTTTGATTGTAGGTATAAACTTTAAATTAATTTGTTATCTGTCTCGAATAATATAAAACCATGAGACCCAATGCCGTTCCTAAGGCCGCATAAATTTTTGTCAACAACGTGACCGACATTTTAATACTTAATCGTTATTACTGGTTCCAGCATGCCAACAAACAAAAGATGCAAACAATAGCTAACCCGCCCTTTCGCCCGCCCACTGCTATCAATTCTTATAAATGGCCTATACACGTAATATATTAAATATTTTACTCGATTTATATAAACGTATATATACATACCAACAGATGAAGGTTTCAACTTCCTTCCATCGTCACGTGTTTGTAATTGATGTTCTTCTAATAACTCCTATTAACAACAGCTGTACCTACCTATATTCTTTAACTTTTTACTCAAATTCTACCCATGTTAGGCTCAGAGTCCTTTGAACTTAGATTGCTAGCTAGGGTTTGCGTATTTCTCAGATTATTGTCACTATCAGCCTATCTTGGTAATGTCCCAAATTTTGAATTCGGAATTGTTTATTACATATTACATATTATTACATAGTACACATTGTTTATTATATATAGTAGACATTATTATAGATATACGGATATTTCGCCCGCGCACCGATTCGATAACATCAGAGAATGACATAAATCATTTTTCATTTATTCTAGTTACGGGGTCACATTTATGACTAATAAATTACACGAACGCCAGTGAAACTGTTTTCCTGATTGTTGTCGACGTTTTCAATCTTAGTCTACACAATGACATCCTTGGTACTTGATATTTACAGCTTAATATCTCATTATACTTTTTCCTTATAAAGTAAATTATATTTAATTGTAACATACATGTAATATAAAATTAATTGGCCGACTAAGTGTGATTCCAGGCACAATAAAGGGTTCCGTAGAGGTGCCCAGCTTTCATTGTTCTCATCATTGGGCTACACAACCCTAAAGATATTTAATGAAACTCTTTCTGTCTTATTCATATTGAGTTACAGTAATTTAAAGGCTTGTTTATGGCTCTTAAATAAGCCTTCAAACTTACTCTATCTCAATAGGAACAAGACCGTTATCTTTTAGTTTTTCCCACTTTCAGTACGCTATAAAATAAAGGCATGTACCTATGTGTACAGCTTTTCATAAAATAAAATGTTAGTCGGACAGACGGACAAAGGGGCCTACGAAGATGATATTTCTTATAGGATCTCTAAAAATTGATAAATATTGTAGATTTTTCGTTACATTTATGTCTAACTAGAGATTTCCCTGGAGCTCCGCAGCGCTTCATAGGTTAACAAGTAGCTCTATGCATAAAAAAATTATGAAGTTTTTTTATATACCTTCAGTGTTTTTTTTTCACTGATGAAGGTAACCGCTTAAAAGGCCGTTGCGTAGTTAAGGCGGAGGTAACGAATATACAAACGGACTCGGAAAGCGACTTTGTTTTATACTGTGCAGAGATTTGCAAAGAAATAATATGCTTTTATTACTGATCAAAAAACCACCTTTGCCCAAAAATAGATTTTTTTTTATTGCAGGAGTTCAGCAGATGGCCCACTTGATGGAAAGCGGTTACCATCGCCTATGAACATTTGCAACACCAAAGGTGCTAGAAATTCGCTGCTGCACTCTTAAGGAAGACTGGAACCTGGTCACTAATGCCGAAACACAACTCAAAGTTGTTATGGCGACATACTCTAGACCAGGGGTGGTAGCCATCCAGTCGGGCAAATGCCCTACCACCTGGCTGTGGGTTGTTTTGTCGCCTCTTACGACAGGCCGCCCGGTCGCAGGAAATTATATTCTTTCTCCGTTCCAGCACGGATAGAATCCAAAGACTTACTTATCTTATAATTTCCTTGATAGATCCAAATAATATTCTATTTAGATTCCATTTTCAGCCAAAAATTAAATAGAAGTAAAGAATATGACAAGAGCAAAAAGCTTTTTATAACTAAATTGCTGTAATTTTCCTTGATAACCGTGCATGAATTTCATTATTTTTGGATACAAAACTTCTTCACGTTACTTGTACCTTATCTTTTGTTTTCTGGTAATAGCAGCACATTAGCTCCGAACTGTGCAAGAAAATTGTCTGTTTATTCAGACCCAGCCCTGAGTTAACGTCTTTATTACGATATAATATTGACCTATATATTTTTATAGACCACCCAGCAAACGATACTAGTGTTCATAAAATGAGATAACGAAAAATCGATATACCAATAAGTGTTCGTTAATAATTGAGATTGCCCATTATTTTTATTCCGCCTTTTGTAATTATATTTTGAGGAATAACGTTAATCAACATTTCTATCAGTTAAAACGACACAAGCTAATTTTTTACCTATTTATATTTTTGGAAAAGTTAATATATTGTTACGAGTTACAGGACTCGAATTAAAATGCCGTTGGAATTATTATTCAATTTATTAGAACTATACAAACACGTATAACACAAATATAACTGTATACAACCAGTCCAAACGTAATGCACGATTCAATCACACGCGCAAAGTCCGTCACTATCGTCTTGCTTCGCTTGTGGCTATCGCTAGACTGCCTCATCCCTCCATTGGGGCATTGCTTTATACTGTATAAATACAATATGTCTGCTCGACCGCGTGGACTGAATTTCCTAGAATCACACCTGGCTATTGACTACCATAAAAGATTATTATAATACACAATGGGCTGTTTTTTTATCACCAATTTTAAACACAAAGTAAACAAAAGAAGCCCAAATGCCGAAAAGGTAATAAAACGTCTACAGGTATGCAGGTGTGATAATGTCTTTTGTCGGCGCTATATACCAAAAAATTTTTCTACCTCATTGTCGCCATCACACGTTAAAATACCGAAATAACTACACTATGTATCAATGTGACATGAAAATCGGTTTGATTATTATTTACATTGAATACTTACATTTTTGACAAAATCATTGCTTGCATAAGCGTTGGAGCCATAACTCAAACAGAGAAGAAGAATACAAAGATCTTGTCCTTCGTAATATTTAATTCTACTCTTAATTCTCATGAGATGTTTTCATCAGTAACATTTAAAATTGAATTACACAAGTAATTAGATGCGGAATTATACTAATATTCAAATAAATTGAAGACTTACATAAACAGTAGGTACTTTATTTTATGTGATAAAATATAAACCTGAGCTGTTTCGTTTCCTGTTAATGTAATTTGGAAATGTCACTTAGTGTGGACTATTTCGTTACTTCTGGCACAGATTCCGGTAGTAGGACACTTTACGTCAGCGGAAAACCTTAGGGGAGCGAAATCCAATCCAATATTCATTGGTATTGGACGTAAAATCGTCCCGAACGTAAATTCTTGGAAAATACGGTCGAGGCTTCCTATCCCAAAGCCAAACTACCTCACTTTCAATTGTATAGATATGTACTTGTATGCGAGGGTACACGCATTGGTCGTAAAATATTGTCCCTACAAAACTTTATCCTTTGCTTCTGAAGTTTGATTGCATAGAATTTAAATATATATAGCTCTAACTCACATTTACAAGCCAAATGTTAAATTTTACCTGCTGTTAATTACTTTTAAGCACTTATGGGTATAAGCCATTATTATGATTACTGAAGTAAACTACAATAGACTCCTAATGATTAAATAAGAATAGAGACTGCAAGGAGCAAAGTTCGACAATTGATAGTTATCTTTCAGCCACATCGTTAAAGTATTCCGTTAAAATATAATTATGTAATATCAAAATATTTTATTTACAAATACTCGAGGTGACACAGGGCCGCAGAATATATTAATTTTATCGCTTAAGTATCATCCCGAAACTTTTTCAGTTAGACAAATGAAGCTCAATGTAACATAGTAAATAAAACGACCGTTTTTATTGTCTTACACAACACTAAAATTTCATATAAGGTATCAGTTATCATTAAGAACAACAGTAACTGTAACTGACTTTCATACCAGAATAATTTCTAAGTACTACGTCTGAACATAGCGATCAAAGACTAAGAATATCAAAGTGGATTTTCAGATGAGTCGTTTGTTAAAGCTAAGTTCTCTTTAATATAACGCGCAACGATGACTTTAAACTTGATTCAAAATACATCTACAATTAATATAATAAAAGAAATATCTCCAATTTAATTGGGTACTTGAAGAAATTATACTTGCTTTATTACGTTTCGTGTCAGGTGTATTTATTCTTATGTAACTCGGAAAGGCAAAACCAAACTGACTTCAATATTTTACATGATTATGTCTTGTGCTGCGTCATATAAATACTTGTATGTAAAGACATGAGTGGATGAAAGCTTACGTAACATTTTTTTTACTATTATTTAAGTCTAAAGTAATATGCGTATTAACTATATTAGTCCTTAAAACAACATAAAAAATAAAAACTTCGTTTAAAAAAACCGACTTCAAAAACTAAAAAACTAAAATGTATAAAATAACTTATTTCTAAAGCTATTATTATTAATATAATATTATCTAAAACATCTTAAAGTCGGTGCTTAGTAATTTTCAAAATATAGTATTTTTTATGTTTTGCTTTGCACCGACTTCAAGATGTTTTAGATAATAAATATTAATAATAATAGCTTTAGAAATAAGTTATTTTATACATTTTAGTTTTTTAGTTTTTGAAGTCGGTTTTTTTAAACGACGTTTTGATTTTTTATTTGTTACTTTTTAGTGTCTAGCTATGTATGGGTGGACCTACAAATGGTGCCGCGCTTCTTAAAAAATATAAGTCCCACGAACCGGAAACAAAAAAATGTTTGTAAAATGAAAACTTCTGGGCCAAACTATGTAAAATTTTTAGGGGACCACATGGCAGCTATTCCGCGTCGAACAAAAAAAGAATCACGTAAATCGAATCATAAATCTCAGAGTAATCGGTGTACATATGGAACGGAGTGAAAATTATTTTCATGAAAATTTTTCATAAAATGAAAACTACTGGGCCAAACTATGGAAAAATTTTAGGGGACCAATTAGAAGCTATTCCGCGTCGAACAAAAAAAGAATCACGTAAATCGGATCATAAATCACGGAGTAATCGGCGAACATACATAAAAAAAAGCAAAAAAAAAAAAAAAAACAAAAAAACAAAGATCCCGACGAATTGAGAACCTCCTCCTTTTTTCGAAGTCGGTTAAAAATAAGCTATGGATTACCATAAGCGGTTTGTGTGAATGAATTTCAACAATTAATAATACGAAAACACACCACACGATTAATTCATTCAAAATAACCCAGGGCAATTACAAAAAAATATCAACAAAATCAAAAGAAATCTTAAAAATAACTCTGATATTTTTACAATCTGGGCCCAAGAATGTATGAAAGCGTCTCTATCTCCTTTGATTTTAATTTCAGAAATAGCAATTGATGAACCAGTTATGAACGTATACAATGTATGCACCTTGAGTACCGATGCCCACTAATCATCACAGACCAGACACTAGCAGGCCATAGGTCTGCTAGACGCCAGGAAAATAAAAAAATACAAAGTGATATTCAACCAAACTTTATTGCTTATCATCTCAATATTTACTCCTGTCATGTCTTCACTTGGTAGATATGCTAGTTTACTCTGTGAAGGATGTTGTAACGTTTAGGGATACACGTATAACTAAATTCCCAGATGAACCGTAAAAACAAAGTTGTGAAAGCTTTATTGGATAACAGTCTGCTTACAGCACTTTTTACTTTACCCAGCTGACTTGTTAAAAGTTTCGCACCACATCTAAGGTTGTGTGGGGTCGATCGAACCTTGTTCTTGCCTAAATATAAGCACGATGTCTTATTTACTTTACCAAATTGTTTTTCTCTCATATAACAATACAAGCGACAATATCTCCATCGGCGTTGATAATTTTTTAACCAATTTCAAAAAAGGATGAGTGTTTCAATACGTCGTGTATTTTTTTTGTATATGTTCAGCCATTTCTTGTTCTTCATTGTCTCTAAACCGATTTTGATAATCTTTTGCGTTGGACTCAACGAAGCTTCGAAATAGTCCCATATAAATTTGATTGTTATCGGATTTCGGATTCTGAAAATATAGCATAAAAATCCTTGAAACCAGGCAAAAATGCAAAATTTCATATGTATTGGACTTTGAGTTCTGAATATATAGCAGAAATTCCTTAAAATAAAGAAGAAAACGTAGTTATTGACGTCGATAACTTTTTTGTTTCTGAACCAATTTTGAAGATTTTTGCATTGGATTCAGTTTACTTTCATAGTAGTCTGATGTAAATTACATTGCTATCGAACCTTGGATTCCGAAGATATAGCAGAAACTTCCTCAAATTCAAATAGAAAATGTATTGATATATTGTTAGGTTTATGACATATTCAAACGAGTACATACCGTAGTAAGATCAACAACGTGCTGTACTAGACTTGACTAGGACAAGAAGGCGTACAGTGACGGTCAGTGGACATAAAATTTATATTCACCACTATAAACATTACAAAGTGTAGTAAGTGTAGTATTTTTATTTAACATTAGCATCAAATATCAGCAAACAAAATCTGTTTATAATTTTGTTGACATTTACGAAATCTTCATTAATTCACAACACACGTGTTTATAAAGGATAAGAAATGAGCGTTCCTTGCTTACAAATGGTAATTTTTATGTAAATTCTGCTTTATATCCGGTATTCCTATACTAAAAAAGTTTTAAAAGTCCAAATTACCACACTCAACTGAATATATACCAGTAAAAAAGCTCTCAACAAAAGAATAGTAAAGCCATTATTGGCACAAATCCGCCATAAATGTGACGTCACGGAGTCGACAAGAACTGAGGCACCCATCAGCATAATGCCGTGATAATGCGGTGCTCGAGAGCGGCCTAGATCCGCAACCCTGTATATTATGGCCAGGGGCTCCGAGCCCAAATAAGATCTTTATGCTTGCCTGGCTATCCTTTGTAACAGATAGATTGTAATCCCCGACGATCCAACCAAGGAGCAAATTGAGAAAAGTTTTAGGTTAGAAGTTCTTTTCATAATGCCCAAGTGAAACATTTATAAACCAATGACCAGCGCGACTCTTAAGAAACTTCTTTTACAAAATTAGATTTTACAATATATTTGAAATATACACTTTAATCATTTTTTTTAACTAATATTTTTTTACGTTTGTGTAAATAGGTTCACGTTTGACCACTGTCTCACCTTGTAGGGCGCTGATAGTCCACGGCTAATAAGGTTCGATATCTATGGCCTGTATAGCAGAGATATGACCTAGATCCTTGCAGTACAAAAGCAGAAGCTTCACCAACCTTAAGATCAGCCCTCTCCTGGCTTGGTTCTGGTTGCACTCGGGAACAGCGCGCGGCACTGTGGTTTCACTTGAGAGCTATCACTTTGTACACATGTTAGGTTTTAATAAAAGTTATTGGCAGGGCCAGTAATTACAATTATTTGAATTTTAAGAACAGATGTGCGCAAGACGCGATGTCGTTGAACATTTATAGCGAATTAAAGACTAAAATGGCTGCCTTTACCCAGCTGTGCATAGGCCGTCGCCTCACACAGAAAAAGGTTAGTCAGCAAAATTGATGGAGCGATGTTCTACCTACTTTATACCAGGCCAGAACCGGAGACACCTAATGTTACTAATAACGCCGTCTAGGATGGAGCACACTATCTAACTATTCACTTGAAGAACCCTAGATTAATATAATAGATTACTTTCATTTTCTACTTTCAAGATTACGTCTAATGAATAACAGTTTTTAACAGCTAAGTAGATATATCTACCTACTATCGTATAACTGATTCACAATGCTATCTTATAAGCTGATCTAAGCAAAACACACGGCAAAAATCTGAGGACACGACCATTGATGTTGATGATGATTGATGCAATTATTGTTACATCAATGGACACGACCAAGCTTTTCCATCATCCACATCTGCGCATTTGTTCGATTCCTTCCGTGTTACATTGTATGGTTGTGAATATCAAAGTTCGAAATTACGGGCCGTATCTTTTATATCATTCCAAATGATGGGTTCAATTTTTCATTCAAAGTGCTTTTCGCCCAACACAACGTTCATCATTCAGATCGAAAAAAATATAATATTATAACATTCTATAAATGCCGGATCCGTACATTAAATCTATTTAAATTTTTTTTAACAAAAACAAACTGACTTCAAATTAAAAAGCAAAAACCGCCTTCTTTCTAGAACATCTTGCAATCGAAGTATTTTTTTTTGCTTTTTAGTTTGAACTCGGTTTGATTTTTGTTAAAAATAATTTAATTTTTTACTTTTTAGTTGCGCATGCCCTTGAATAGCCTTAAAAATAATGAAATTAAAATTATTAAGCGCTTGTAGAAATTGTACTACTGGCAGGTGTATACAAGGTTATACTATCTCACTCTTCGGTGTAGACGCTCTTCAACAAGGGTTGTTCACGATTTCCCTGCGATCCACTCAATTAGATCCTGCTTGATAATCATGGGAATACCTTGGATGTATACTATTACGAATAAAGAATAAAAATGAGATTTGGTCCACAACAGACTGAGCATAACATTCACACAAAAACATTAAGCGCCTATAGAAAATGTAATACCTACACGCGTGTACAAGCTGTTTTTCCAAGAATTTAGGCGTACGGCGTTCTTTAATAAGTAATGGTTATTCTCGATTTCCCTGGACCTGCCCCTTGCCCCCTAGTGAATCTAAGCTTTAACGCGCTCATAATATTGATAGATAACACTTTATTGTACACCAATACAAACATGAACTTAAAGATTAAAATTATATCTACTTATGTACAAAGGGCGGTCTTATCGCTAAAAAGCGATCTCTTCCAGACAACCCCAGGAATGAATTGAGATGATAATGGCGATGGTGGTATACGTAACATATAGTACGAACTACTTAGGTACATTTTAATAATAAATACATAAATGATATATATACATATATGAAGAAATTTTATATATTACATAGATATATACTTAATACCATACAAATACATATCTACAAAATATATAAATGAATTTAAATATCATATTCCAACGACAGGCAGTATTTTTTATCATAGTCTTAAATATCGCTAGTGATTTTGCTTGTCTGATTGTAACAGGAAGCGCGTTCTAGAGCTGTATAGCCTTAACAGTAAAATAATTGTTATAAAAAGTTGAGTTATGCGCAGGAGTGTTCAATTTAAGTTTAGTAGAAGGGCGTAAATTATGAGAGCATGAAAGAAATTCAAAATTTTGTTTAAGGTAATCAGGAGTACTAGGGACAAATAAAATATTATAGAGAAAAGCAAGGATGGAGTATTCCGGCGAAATCGAATTGGCAACCACTTGAGTTTTTTTTGGAATTCAGAGACATGGTCATATTTGCGTAGTCCAAATATGAACCTTATGCAAAAATTTTGGAGGCGCTCAAGTTTATTAAGTTGTTCTTGGGTTAAATTTAGATAGCTGGCGTCAGCATAATCAAGGATAGGAAGTAATAAGGATTCTGCTAGCTTAATTTTGGTGATAGTGGGTAAGAAATTGCTCAACCTTCTAAGGGATTTGGATGAGAGGTAAAGCCGTTGGCTTAGTTCGGTGATATGAGGTCGTCAAGACAGCTCACTGTCAAATATAATGCCAAGGTTTTTTACCTTATCACTAAAAGGAATTATTGTCCCGTCAAACATCACACTAGGTATGGTACTCCAGTCGACCTTGTTAAGCATCCGTGAGCTACCGATGATGATGACTTGCGTTTTTTTAGGGTTGACATGAAGCCCAATGACTTGCCCCACTGCAGAATGCGTCCAAAATCTAAGTTTATGTTTGAAACTGCTTTGTCTAAGGTGGCAACAGGTGATTGTGTGTTATTGCAGCACATTAAACTGGCGTGTGACGTTGCTTACTACTGAACTTTTTTTTTTATTGCAGGAGGTCAGCAGACAGGCAGACGGCCCACTCGATGGAAAGCGGTTACCGTCGCCTATGGACATTTGCAACACCAAAGGTGCTACAAATGCGCTGCTGCTCTCTTAAGGGAGACTGGAACCTGGTCACTAATGCCGGAACACAAATCAAGGTTGTTATGGCGACATATTTTAGACCAGAGGTGGTAGCCATCCAGTCGGGCAAATGCCCTACCACCTGGCTGTGGGTTGTTTTGTCGCCTCTTACGACAGGCCGTCCAGCCGCAGGAAATTGTATTATTTCTCCGTTCCTGCACGGATAAAAGAACTAATAGAATGGAGAAAGTTTATCACGAATATAATTTCTCAAGTTCGCGAGGCCAAGCGGAAAAGCTAGTAAATACTCCTCGGCACGCTATTTGATGTTTTATCATTTTACTCCTTAATAGCTATCAGGGAAAATATTTATTCGTGGTTTGTTATTAACTATTAGAACTTCTCCAAAAATATGTTACATTAATACTTCCTTTTAAACCGACTTCAAAAAGGAGAAGGTCTTTAATTAGTCTGTATGTTTTGTTAATGTTCGTTACTTGATTTCTCCGACGATTGTGAACCGATTTCCATTTTTTTTAATCGCAAGGGTACAAATCCCAAATTGTTTCCATTGTTATGTAATAAAATTTAAAAACTTCGTTTAAAAAAACCGACTTCAAAAACTAAAATGTATAAAATAACTTATTTCTAAAGCTATTATTATTAATATATATTATCTAAAACATCTTAAAATCGGTGCTTAGTAATTTTCAAAATATAGTAATTTTTATGTTTTGCTTTGCACCGACTTCAAGATGTGTTAGATAATATATATTAATAATAATAGCTTTAGAAATAAGTTATTTTATACATTTTAGTTTTTTAGTTTTTGAAGTCGGTTTTTTTAAACGAAGTTTTTAAATTTTATTTGTTACTTTTTAGTGTCTAGCTATGTATGGGTGGACCTACAAATGGTGCCGCGCTTCTTAAAAAATATAGGTCCTAAGAACCCGGAACAAAAAAAATTTCGTAAAATGAAAACTACTGGGCCAAACTATGTCAAATTTTTAGGGGACCACATGGCAGCTATTCCGCGTCGAACAAAAAAAGAATCACGTAAATCGAATCATAAATCTCAGAATAATTGGTGTACATATGGAACGGAGTGAAAATTATTTTCATGAAAAATGTTCATAAAATGAAAACTACTAGGCCAAACTATGTCAAATTTTTAGGGGACCACATGGCAGCTATTCTGCGTCGAACAAAAAAAGAATCACGTAAATCGGATCATAAATGACGGAGTAATCGGCGAACATATGGAACGGAGTGAAAATTATTTCCATGAAAAATGTCCATAAAATGAAAACTACTGGGCCAAACTATGTAAAATTTTTAGGGGACCAATTGGAAGCTATTCCGCGTCGAACAAAAAAAGAATCACGTAAATCGGATCATAAATGGCGGAGTAATCGGCGAACATACATAAAAAAAAAAGGAACAAAAAAAAAAAAAGATTCCGACGAATTGAGAACCTCCTCCTTTTTTCGAAGTCGGTTAAAAAGTGATGGGTGGTTAACAAGGAATTCCAGAGAAACTTTAGAAAATTGTTAACCGACTTTTTTGTTACACGATATCTTCATCAGTTGTGGAGCGGTTTTCATTTTTTTCTTTATTCATAAGTGTAAACTCCCGAGGTGGTCCCATGGTCAACAGTTGAGGATATGATGAATGGATCCCAGGGAAATTGAGAACAACCCTGATTGATGAGAGTCAACATCAAAGAGTGAGCAACCTTGTATAGGCGAGCAAGAACCTTGTATATTAAGTGGCTGAAGAAATTGTAACAACAACTCCTTCAGGCACTTAATATATTATTTCTAAAGCTTTTTAGGTTTTTGCGCAACGAAAAAGTTAAAACTAAAAACAAAATCGACTTCAAACTAAAATGCAAATATAAATATTTCATTTTTTGCTTTTTAATTTGAAGTCGGTATGTTTTTGTTATGTTTTCCCCAAAAATATGTTATAATGTAACAATACTTCTTTTTTAGGGTTCCATAGAAAAAGCAGGAAGTTTTAAAGTTTCTTCCATTAGTGTGTTGGACAGCTATATTGTTTTGTGATGTGTACTTATAGTATTTACTACATTGATACAATTTCTAAATATAGAAAATTTCTTTCGTCATAAATTACTGGTAGTACAGTTCGCCAACGATAGAGGAGGACGGTAGGAAAAGAAAAACTAGTCCGACCCCAAACGATTGAGAAAAGGTGAAAGGAAAAAACGCAAAACTATATCTCGTCAAAACTATTACTTTTTGTGGGACAAGAAAATTTTTGTGTTCATTGCTACTTCACAAAGTACTTATATAATAAATCTCATATTAAGACCTACTTCAATTCCCAAGGTCATAAAGAATGAACCAACAAACATTGTAATAAAATCACTTTCACTTTCATATATTAGTATTGATAATCAGCTTGGTTCCAACGATCGATATTTCTGAATGTAGCACGTGGGACGATACTTAGTCGTGAGAACGGCCCTTTTGGGGATTGGTTATGTCTCAGATAAACTGCTCCTTTTAGGAGGTGGATGAAGAAGTAATTTGTTTTTGTTACGCACGATAGGTTTTCTTATAAAGTTATACATAAGTTGTAATATTTTATTTAGTAACGATCATGAAACGCTAAAAAACGTATGTATAAATAAAAAACAAATGAAGTTTAAGATTAAATTATTTTAAACAATGTCATTTTAAAACTGATCTGAAAATATTACATGTCGTTGGAATATGATTATATATAAACATATGTATGCATATATTCACCTATAAACAATTCTATATTTTTATTAGTAGTATTGGTATATACAGGATATATGTATTTAACGTATAAAACTTCTACATAGATATCATATAAGTATTTACTATTGAAGTGTAAGTAATTGTACTTTAGGTTACGTATACCTACCTCTATGGTCATTATTATCTTAATTCATTCTTGGGGTTGTCTCGGAGAGATCGCTTTTTAGCGATGCGACCAACCGTTGTGCGTAATTAGAGTGTAAGTTATTTTGTACTGATGTATAATAGAGAGTTATCTATCTATCTATGATTCTTCCGGGGACAATTTTTTTGCAGAGAAAGAAAACGAATTTAACTTATATTAATTTGATACATTATGCCTTTAATAATGTATTGGTTTGGTTTTTTTCGTGATGTTGGAAATATCAAAAGTTATATTATGTAAAAGTATACAAGAAAATACTATAATGCTTTAAAGTAGTACACTCAACTCAAGTTAAGCCGCATGAAATCCCGTAGTATAATTCATCATTGGTATATTATACACGATGATACATTAACTGACAACACTTGGCAGGTACTTGGTTTTTTTTTTCATAAAATGTGAGTTGTCTCACTAATTTGACCCTAAATATTGGTATATCCCCTAACCCTTTTTGATCAAATGTTTATTTTATAGTAATAGCTTTCATGCTCCTTGCTCAAGCCACCTGCGTTCACCGTTCAACATGTATCCGAAGGCTCGAATTTCATTCTAAATGTATAGAGAGCTTTAAAGTTTAATTCCTACCTAGAATCTTTGAGCTAAAAGCTCAAGAATTAAACGCATTATATTTCTGCAAGGTAATTATTAATTCAGGTTTTGTTCAAATCGCGAATTTGTCGGTTTTCGATCGAATAAATATTAGGAGCTATACTTTATGGACTGGACATGGGACATAATAATATGAACTCACGCCAGCGATATAATATTATATTAGACATAACAAGCCATGGTACGGAGCGTTTTTACTACAGTAGAGACTTAATATCCGGACTTCACTTATAGGATTCGCGATTATCTTGATGACATACATACTACATATTTCATGATTAAGATTGCAATAGAGTATTTTAAGAAAATATGTAGGTAAATTGATACATATGAAAATGTATAAGCTGTTATATGGCCAGTATTCGTATATCTTATTATTCATTTATTTGCGTTACCTAAGTTGGAATTTTGATATGGCTCGTATGGAACTTAGATAAAATTTTATCCGATAGTAAGGCAAATGGTTACATAAGAACGGGTCGTATACATAGATTTTGATTAATAAGTTCTTTTTTGTTGTGTTCAATAAACAGGTATACGCGAACGAGGTAAGTTATCTTTCTAGATTTAATAATAATTATTATGTACAAAAATCGCTTTTCTTCATATATTAATTTCTACAGATTTTCGATTACCCGAACGCCTTAGGACAACAGTCAGTCGGGTTAATCGATTGTCCACTGTACTATATTCTCGATACGTACTGTTAATCGTCTGTTTTATTTCGAATCATATAATTTGGGTGTCTTCAGCTCACGTGAAAATATCACAAGGAAGCCTTTTGTCCGACGTTAAAGATGTATGAAAACAGTCTTGGATAAGTAAGCTTGCATAAGCGTGGCTAAGACTATTTCAATAAGAAACTGATTTGCTCTAACAGAAGAAAACCATAATATGATACAAATTTCCTTTGTTGTTGACTGAGAAATGTCGTTGTGTTCAAAGAAGTATCAAAAGCAGGACGCAACAGGCCTAAGCCAGGGATTACCACCCTTAGGGCTTCGCACTGCAAATTGAATGAACACAAACATATAGGTATCTAGCGAACACACAAAATGCATGCAATACTTTTATGCGTTGAGTCAAAGGATATGTTACTTCATTAGTGATATGTACTGATGTAGACATTACGGCTGGAATACACATGCCTACAATTTGCACACTAACACATTAGTTTCATGGACTGACTGTCTACTTTTATATTTTTACGAGCTACTGGGCTAGAATAGAAATAAATGCCGTTGAAATTACTATAGAGTTTATTAGAACTGTACAAACACGTATAAAAACAGGTACAAATAAAACTGGATGCAACCAGTTCACACTGCACGATTCTATGCAATTCAACACGCGCAAAGTCCGTCACTATATCGCTAATCGAAAGTACTACATACGTCTTACTCGTATCGCAGTCGTCGCTTGACTGCCCCACCCCTCCGTTTGCGCATTGTTTTATACTAAACTGTTTAATACCGAACAAAGGGGCCGCGTTATAAGTTAATCCGCCATCTGGCAAGCTTCGACGCAATGCAATAAAATAAGGATTATTTCGACTCTAATTACAGCCATAAAATAAGTACGATAACAATAGATGTTTTAAAGTTTAAACACGAAGTAAATAAAAGAACTCCGAATGCAGAAAAGGCCATAAACGGCGTTTTACGACATGCAGGTGTGCGTACTTTATCGGTATGTAACAATATGTATACGTTAAATAGCAGCCTCGTAACGTGCAGAACTTTTGATTTAGTAGCATTCAATTTGAGGGAAAGGACACGGGGGCTACTACGGCACGTGTGCATCCGTGGAATACTATTATACTTTTTATTTTAGATTTTGTCACATTAATTTACATACTCATTTCACAAATGTAAAAATAGATCGAAAACGAGCTGGATGGATTGTGTGAACGATGCAATGATGATTTACGGTGTGACAGAGGACGTATGCCAGAATGGAGGAAAAGACATATAGGGCCGACCCTAAATTATTGGGAGAAGGTGAAAGAAAATCATTCAGCCACAGTTATAAAGCAAGCTAATCTTCTGTTGTGCTGGCATGTGTATTCCTGCCCTTACAAACATATCATAAGGTTAAATTGAAACAACATCTTCGCGTTACAAAGCACTTTGAACGTTGATATCAAACAAATGTTAAAACATCTGACATGTGTTGTGTTGATTTTTGTTTCTGACACATCTTGATCTCGATGTTGACGTTTTTTGTTCATATTCCATTTCTTTAAGGCGATATTGCATTTATTTTAGAATCAATCCTTCTGATTTAATATAAATGTATAAATTTGGTATTATCTTAGATTTTCATAAGTAATTAAAATATAATTCTTTTCTCCGTATTATGCGTGTTTAATAAATCCATTTTTCATTTAGTGGTTTTTAAGTCCAGTTTTTTTTTTATAACAGCCACTGAAGTGGTGGCGACGGACGTTGGATTAAAATATGAAATCTATAATATTATAAAATTCTAAACATGCCGTGTCTGTACATTGAAGCTATTCAAAAAAACAACTGAAATCCCTATTATTAATATTATAAATGCGAAAGTAACTCTGTCTGTCTGTCTGTCTGTTCCGTTTTCACGTAAAAACTACTGGACCGATTTGGCTGAAACTCAGTATATATATGTTTTCGATGCCGAGAATGAACATAGGATACTTTTTATCCCGAAAAACGGGATAGTTTCCGGGATAAAAATATATTTGTCTTTCTGTTTGTTCTGCTTTTACGGAAGAACTAATGGGCCGATTTGGCTGAAATTCGGTACGTATGTAAATTAAATACTGAGGGTGGAAAAGGGATACTTTTCATTTTGGCCTTATTGGTAATTTTAGCCTTTTTGGTCATTTTGGCTATTTTAGCCTTTTTACTCATTTTGGCCATGTCGGTCACTTTGGCCTTTTCGGTCATTTTGGCCATGTTGGTCATTTTGGCCTTTTTGGTCATTTCGGTCATTGTTGCCTTTTTGGTTATTTTGGCCTTTTTGGTTATTTTGGCCTTTTTGGTTATTTTGGCCTTTGGTCATTTTGGCCTTTTTGGTCATTTTGACCATCGGTCACTGTGGCCTTTTTGGTCATTTTGGCCATGTCGGTCATTTTGGCCTTTTTGGTCATTTTGGCCTTTTTGGTCGTTTTTGCCTATTCCATCATTTTGGCTATGTCGGTCACTGTGGCCTTTTTGGTCATTTTGACCATTTTGATTATTTTGGCCTTTTTGGTAGTTTTTGCCTATTCTGTCATTTTGGCCACATCGGTCACTGTGGCCTTTTCGGTCATTTTGGCCATGTCGATCATTTTGGCCTTTTTGGTCATTTTGACCATTTTGATTATTTTCGCCTTTTTGGTCGTTTTTGACTATTCCTTCATTTTGGCCATGTCGGTCATTCCGGCCTTTTTGGTCATTTTGACCATTTTGGCCTTTTTGGTCAAGTTTTGTAATTTATGTTGTTTACAGATAGACGGGGAATGGTATAATTAGCGATATACAATGAAGTGAATCTTCCGTGGGCAAATACATATAAAATTAATATAATATAACCTGTAGCGCTTGCTCTATAAACAAGAGACACGCACTAGAGGTTAGAGGTAAACTCTAGTAGTCTATATAAACGATGGAGAACACCATGTAATTTTTCTACATTTCTTCTCTGTTTGTTCGGGATTCACGTAAAAACTATTGGGTCCACTTCGATGCGTTTTTCACTGATAGGCAGCTAATTTTTAGACTTAAACTCTGCGCTACTATTTATCTTGAAAATCCTGCGGGAATTTTTCTGAGAATGATTTAAAACGATCAGGTTAAAAAAATCGAATTCCAAAGAGATTTTTTTACTGATCGATAGGAAATTTAATATAATAAAATGTGTGACATTTTTTACCTAGGGTATCCCGCGGGAATTCTCCCCTTAGCGGTTTATAAAGGGTCTTTCAAATAGGGCGGGTCGATGTTGACAGTTTGTAGCGGCCATGTTATTTTGGCGGCATCTGTCAAATCCGTTGTTATTTCTTCAGTTGCTGATGCCAAATCACCATGGCAAGTTACACGATTGAGCAGCACGTACAAATGATAAAACTTTATTATCAAAATGAGTGTTCGTTAGTGCAAACGTTGCGCGCATTACGTCCATTTTACGGCAGACGCGGTGGCCCTTCAAAGTCGACTCTCCAACGTTTGGTGACCAAATTTGAGACGACTGGTTCGGTAAACAACCAAGCAACACCCTTACGTCAAAGGAACGCCAGATCGGTCGAGAACATCGCTGCTGTCCGTGAGAGTGTGCAGGAGACTCCGAGGCAGTCGATTTCTCGCCGTGCACAAGAACTCGGCCTTTCGCAGACTTCAACTTGGAGAATTTTGCGTCGGGACTTGGGCCTTCACCCGTACAAGATCCAACTGACCCAGGAGCTCAAAGTGAATGACCATAGACAACGCCGTTTGTTCGCTGACTGGGCTACAGAACGTTTAAAAGAGGACCCCGATTTTGGTCGAAAAATCATCTTTAGCGACGAGGCACATTTTTGGATGAATGGTTTTGTTAATAAGCAAAATTGCCGTATATTGGACGACCACAACCCACATGAGGTTCACCAGGTGGTAATGCATCCACAAAAAGTTACTGTTTGGTGCGGATTTTGGTCCGGCGGCGTCATTGGTCCGTACTTCTTCGAAAACGATGATGGCGAGGCCATTACTGTCAACGGCGAACGCTACAGATCAATGATTTACAATTTCTTTTGGCCTGACTTGAAAGATATGGAGGTGGACAACTTGTCGTTCCAACAAGACGGCGCTACGTGCCACACAGCGAGCGACACAATGGACATTCTGCATGAACGGTTCGAGGGTAGGGTTATCTCTCGCAGAGGTGACGTGAATTGGCCACCAAGATCGTGCGATTTGACCCCGCTAGACTTTTTCTTGTGGGGTTTTCTTAAGTCGCAGGTTTATGGCAATAATCCGCAATCAATCGATGCCCTGAAAGTCAACATAACACAGGCCATCGCTCAGATTCAGCCGGATCTATGCAGTAGAGTAATTGAAAATTGGACCTCTCGGATCCGTGCCACCGTTCGAAGCCGCGGTGGACATTTACACGATGTCATATTTCATATATAATGGCATAAATGGGCCTTCCAAATAAAAAAATTATTTCTTTAATATCTCACAAACAGCTTGTTTTATTTAATTTCAACATCGACCCGTCCTTGTTGAAAGACCCTTTAGTTATTTGGGTGCGTAAAAATTTGCTTATTCCGACCCAGTTTTTGCTGAAACGATAGCTTACATTCTTTGGCAAATGAATCCGCGAGAATATCAAGTCAAATGTAGACGATGTCGAGCACATATCCTAGTATCAAATAAAGTAGTGCTTATAATCTTTAAAACGTAGTTTCCATACTTAATACAAAATAATCTTTCTTTTCGCGTCTGCCTGTCTTTCTGTATCTCCGCTAACTCCTCCTAAACCATGCAATGGTTTTTAAGCGGTTTTCAAGATAGATTTTTTAAGGTAGCTAGTGTATAATTTATATATATACACTAGCTTTTGCCCGCGGCTGCGTTCGCTATATATTATAAACCTAATTAAGTTTTTATATAGGTAAAATAGACCTATTCACTTGGGCTTGATCCGCATCCTAGTTGCGGGGTAAACTCTAGCTTATTATGATTAAAATTTCTCTAAGATTATAAAAAATGTTGTAGCTCCATATTTTGTCTACTTTTTTATATCTCGCCCCCAGTAAACCAATTTTATTTTATTGTTTTACTCCGAAAACTCTTGATATGACGCAAGAAATTGTTAGACACACTACAAAATCCTCGGTTTTTTAGATAAATACATCAACAATCTTACATGAAAATTATGAACATCATTATATTTATTACACCAGATAAAATATACACGCGTCGACATATTTACAACACGTAACACACGGAAGTTCCCTGTCGAAAATAAAATATTGCAACAATAGTCGTAAATTCTTTTAGAACATGACTATAAAAATTTCACGAAGCTACAAGTATTTTCCATTTGAATGGCGCAGAATGGATAACAGTTATTAGAATTATCAGGTTTCTTTTGATTTTTAAATTCTAACGTTCGGCCCTGCGCTTTTTCTTTGTTACGTACAAAATGGATGGCATTTATAAAGGTTAATTACTCAATCAATCCTTTTGTGTTTCAAAGGTGGGTGGAAGTGAAATAAGTGGCATGAAATTGTAGGTATATTCCATAATATATACAACGCTTGGTTACGAAAGTCCTTCGTTTGCGCTACATGTCAACACTCCGGCATTGCCAGGAAATGTGGAATCGACCCTCCGGAAATTCATCGGAGGCTCGCTCAATTTGTAGCTCCGTTTGAAAATTCCGACACTATTTCCAAATAGCTGACCTCAGAAATGTTTCCAACCATTAAATTATTACATCTTCGTTTTATGTTATTGGTGGTATAAATGAAACTCATTGTATTTTACCGTTGTAAACGATAACACCCTATTAGCTCTCTGCTACCCTTGTTTTTTGGGATAATGAGCAATTATTCTTGTTCAACGTCACTTTGATAAGCCGCTACGCGTATGTACGCGAAGGTTCCCAAAAATACTTTAGGGATTTAAAATAAAATCCCAGCGGTGCTTTTGCCGTCAGCACTACGACAGAGATTCTTTTGAAAAAGGTGTAAATAAATTCCTTCAAGGCCAGCAGTGCCATCAAATGGGCCTGGTCTGCTGTTGGTACTAAAACAGTAAAAACTGTTTCTGATTATGATGATCGTTTCAATGGGATATCTTCTCTGTTATTACTACATGTCAACTTTAATCCACTTTGTTAAAACAAGACCCGTATTGCTATCTTGTGAAGAATGGGAATGTTATTATAATTATCCAAAGTAGCAAATAAAGAAATCATTTTTATCAAAATAGTGAAATATTTATGAATTTAATTAACCCTAATACAAACCGGAAACATCAATAATAGGTTAAGATAGCCGTAATATACCTGGAAAAGGTACTTTAATCCATTTTCACGTCCTGCATAAAATATGTATTTGATCTAACGAGATGGTGTTCGTTGATAACTCTCTAGTCAGTTCGCCAGCTCGAATATTAATTTTATTACATTTTCTCTTATGGTAATGTGGTATTATTCAACCCAAAAATTAGTAATATTTTCATTAAATACTACAATAAACAGATAAATGCGGAAAGTGACTTTTTATATTATGTATATAAGATACATATAGATAAGGCTAATTATAATTAAATAATTAAAATTACTCTCCTAATTTTTTTTCTTTCAGCTAATATCCGTGTTATATTAATTTAGAAAAGCTCAAAAGATTATTATCTACTGACGACTATGTTATCTATAGATAATGAGTTAATTTTTATTGACGATTTAATGTCTAAAACAGCAATCAATATTAATTTACTCTCTCCATACAAGGTTGTCTGGAAAAGGTCACTGACAGCGATGGCCCCCATTTGTACCTAATTAATTAAAGTATTTTTGAGATATTTTTTCATAATTTTTTTCTACAATAAAGTATATTCTATTATATCATTTATGTGATCATGATCATTGCGATTCACCCGGTCAAAATGTAGTTTTAATCTAGAAATATTTATAAAACGTAATATCTATGTCCAACAGTAGCATGTGATTGAATTAAATTTAGCCAAAGATAATATCTCACTAAATCCTACATGAAAATTGGTTCAGACTCCTCCTCCGAAGCGTATATAAGTACAAACAAATACTTTTTAAGGTATTCTTATAAGTATGTCTATTTTATATTTATATATTCTTACTTTCTTACGAACAAAATTGGGTTTGCAATTTTAATATTCTATTCAGTATGTCTTCCAAAACATAGTGGCTGTATATTTGGATTCATCTACATATATTGATTTGAAAACAAACTCGTAGGTTTACTCATTAATATACAGTACCAGGAATAAGGATTTAAGTGACAACACAATCAGCATCTGACGTTTATATAGAAGGATGATGGTAAAAAGCCTTCCGAACTATCTTTTAACTTATTATGACAACAGAACCCTTTACTGTTTGAGTAAATGTATAGAAATTCAGATTGCCTTGTTCAAATCCTTTAACACCGAGATATTTTAAGAAAAGTGTGGTACGGAACAAATTTTTAGGTATGTACTATTTTTGTATTCTGTCCTACAAGATGAAGTTAATCTTGATATACATACATACCATATAGCAATACTTTTAGGGAGTCGCTTACGCCAAAGTTGTCAAGAACAAGCACTGATAAATATCGCGCACGCCTCTATCAAAACTGTTTTTATTTCATCTTGCACTGCACGTTTAGCAGTTGCTTTCATAGAGTGGCGTGATGAGAAAGACGTATACTGGTTCGAGAACTAGGTACGCATAATCCAACCTTTGAATTTCATAGATTGTTACACTGCTTGAAAGGAATATCAGCGGGCGTCACAACTAGAAGATTATCAAGTGCAAGCTATAAGTAAACGGACTAAGTTATCCATCAGTAATAATAAACCCTGTGAGAGTATCAGAGACGCTATTCTCCAGACCAGTGCGGGTTTACCAACTTCTGCTAAAGTCGTGACATTTACTAAACTAAAGTCCTTTGATACTAACTTGAACGATTAGAGGAAGACTGGGTGGATTTACATCTCCGTCTAGTGGATTGCGCGTAAAGCTTTCCACCTCGTCAAAAATAGACAATAAAGAAACACAGCAGTTATATTTTCTTTTTTAATCTAAGATTAAAATCTTAGAACAATATTTTTCACAAAAAATAATTATAAATACTATTAAAAGTAAGCTAATGAATATTCTTCGTTGCATAATAGTAAGTTTTTCCTTTGTCTTGGAAGTTAGTGCCTCCCTGAGTCGCATTAATCTACGTCTACTGATAAAAGCCAGCGGTGTACAAAAGAATAAAGTTTTTTCAATGTTTATGCCGCGGCCGAATGACGTGACTTTACGTAGTTCATGACGGCGATCGCCTCGTTAATTGTAGCTTTTGTAATCACGCACAAATTACGTTACAAAAAATGCATACAACATTTATTTTCAGCAATCGCTATTTTTTTAGGTAGATTACCGAAAGTTGCAACTTGTTTTGAAACTATTGAACTTTATCTTTAAAGTTATGTAACAAATTTAGCAAAATATGGTTCCCTTATAAAATCGCCCCATCCGTCTGCCCATACCAGTATCTATCCATATATACTATGTTACGAACAAATTTCTCCAAATCAATGACTCTATATTATACTTATAATGTTACTTCTTTAAATCACTATACTGACTTGATGTCTGAAATAGGCACTACTCAATACCCTTGCTCAACACTGAATAAAGGTGTTACTGTTAGTCTTACGATCCTCCTTCTGATCACTTGGAAATTGACAAAATTTGTGGTTTTTGACGAAAAGTAAAAAATATAAGACTTGCTTTCTTTGTCTATTTCTTTATTTTTATTTAAAAAACCTGTCCCATAGTCAATTTTTTTTGTTTCTTATTCGTAACGTAAACGTAACTTTGTGTAACGTTTCTAACCTGGATTTGTAAAGTTAGAACCCCCAAGCACCGCGATAAAATAGTTAGAGTAGAAATTACCTTCGTCTACAGCCAACCGTTATCCACTGCTGGACGTAGGGCTCCTAAAGTTTGCGCCACCTATCCTGTAGAGAATCTAGCCCTCACTCGTCTGCTCCATCGGCCATCAGTCCTATGACACAGATGGTCAGCCCAGGTTATCTTGCTAAGGTTTTATTTGTCTTCCGTTTGAAACATTAGGCAGATATAAAATAAACAAGCCCTTTTCCTATAACATCAAAAAAAGTAAGCCATGTTCGGTTTGCAGCATTGCGATTTGTTTGTCGGGCAACATCAATAATTTCCCGTGAGGCGGTGTGTACCGCTGATGTACGTCTGCGGCCGCTTTAATGTAATGCGTAGTTTCTGTTTCAACTACTCTTTGCCCTAAATAGACAAATAGAAATGTTCTTACAATAAAATGTTACCCAGTCAAAACGATCCTCATTTAATTTTCCCATTTCATTTTATATAACATACCTACTTTTATTTACATTTTCATTAATTAATTCACTAAGAGTATTTGTAAATTTTAACAGAAAATGCAATTCGAAACACGTGTGTGTTGTGACCTTCATTGCAATCGCCTATGTTATTCCCTCGTAGAACAGTTAGTATTATAAGTGGTATTCTATCTTTTAGTTCAGTTTGCTAAACCTGAACTAAAAGATAGAATACCACTTACAAACACGTATAACACAGGTACAAATTTAACCGAACACAGCAAGTCCAAACGTAATGCAGGTCATAATTCAATAAATGCACAAAGTCCGTCACTAGGGTTCCCGATTGTAGTACACAAGTTTCGCCTCGATCGTGGTTATCGCTCGACTGCCTCGTCCCCCTTTCGGGCCATTGCTTTATGCTTCACCGATGCAATGTCCCCGTATCTAAGTCGACTTTAATCCGACATACCTGGCCAATGACTGCCATAAAATATTATAATACAACAATGGAATGTTCTCTAGAATAATTATTAAACGTATGCCAATAAATATGTAAACAAAAGAAGGCCAAATCCCGAAAGTTAATTAAATTTGTATTATACAGGTATGAAGGTGTCAATTTGTGTTTGTCGAGACCATCAATCGTAACAATATAATAGATCTATTGGGAATGTCGAGTTTGTACAATGCGTTTAAAAATTAGAAAAAGAATAAGGGTGCTAATTCGGACCAGCAGATTCGGAGAATGAACTGTTTAAAATTCCTGTCTGTGTGCATAGCATGACGTGATAACTACTAAAATGGATTACAAAACTCAACACGGAGATTGATTATGTCCCGAGTCAAAACTTAGGATGCTTTATATCCCGATAAATTACGACATTTCCGTACACGAATATAGTGAAGAAGTTGGTTACAATTTTCTATACATGTTTAGGTAATTCACAGTTAAATTTAATATATGTATGGAATGCCGCTTTATATACATACATTTATGGCAATATTTCTATATTCTAATAATTGTGAATCGCGTTCATAAGATGTTCCTTAATTAAGTTGCGCTTGTGTTAGTGGTAGTATATAACAGACAACTCTGAAGCTGATCCCAGATATCCAAATCAGCGTGAATAAGGAAAAGTTTGTTTGCGAAATTACTTTGCTGAGACTAGAGCCCGGGACCTTTCTCGAACTAGCTAACACATAGAGAACTAGATCACTGTATTTGAGACAGAGGGACAAGTTATGGCAGTGCGTGTTATATTATTATATCTATATTATTAGACAAACTTCTAGTCTGTTAACTTAAACACATTTATTTCAGCAACATTAAGTTATAAGCTAACCAGACAGAAATGAATGGAAACATCCATGAACGTGTTGTTTTCGTTGAAACTAGTGCAGCAGGAAGAATTTAAACAAAGGAGCCGCATCGAAATGGTTTTAAACTTTAACTGAATAAGTTTTCTCAGAGTGCACCCGAGACAGAGTAGTATTCTATTATATTAATTTACTCTGTGCAGGCTAGTGATGCCCGTCAGTGTTTTAGCACTTTCTTTCTATGTTTATAGTTATAAATGACGTTTCTCTGAAACTGTTTCGACCTATAAAGGCCATTGGGGATTTCATGATTTGTTACCGTATTGAAGTGAAAGTTCTATATGGACGGGGTCTTACGATTTTTCGCTCACGAAAATGCGTCACGGCCGCGTGTTCTAATACTTACATTTTTAAACTCGTGATATCTTTCGAATGGAATGTCTGAATTGAATAATTCAATTTAAAAGTAATATAAAGGTATTGAAGCAGTCTTGAATATGAAGTAATTTATTTTGATAAGGATGAATACCGAGGTACAAATAAAGAGCCTTTTCTATCGGAGGCATTTTAATTAAAATTTTGAAATAAAAGAACATTTATTTTGGCACAACTATAATAGTTAGACATATACTTTCGCGTCATTTTTTGTAAATAATAATGTGTTCTGCAAAGTCGTAGTAAAATATTTTATTCATTCATCAATAGTTTTCGCAGCGCACGCAATTTAAGGTATTTTTTTACACTTTGGGTTACATTATTGGAGTTTTAGTAAGTTTTAATTTAAAAAATTGTAAATATAATATAGCCTATGTCACCCGGGGATAGTGTAGCTTGCCAACAGTGAAAGAATTATTCAAATCGGTTCAGTAGTTTAGGAGCCTCTTCAATGCAAACAAACAATCAAAATCAAAAACAATATATATAACAATTTATTATAAAATTAATTAGATATTTGCATATTATAAAAAGCGCAAGATTTTGCTTTGGAATTTTTTTAATAAAATTGGGTGCTGGGTTGCCCTAAAAAGCGCTACACCTAGCTCCGAAAGCGCTAAATTGGCAGCCTTGTTGAGCCGAGCGCCGTGGGAGTCCCGTACACGAGAAAGCGAGCGAGGATGTACCTCGTCCTCCGACGACCTCGTTCCTCTAATACCTAAAATCACGTACTACGCATCGGAAAGTGCGATGTTCCGAGCCGCCATTAATGGAGGCAAACTTAAGTTTGCATCGAACTATACCTCAGATCTCCACGTGGTTGGGTATCACTGCCTCTATTTTTGGTCTATGTAAAAAAATATAAATAAATAAATAGATAGTTTATTAAGGAAACAAAATAACAACAAGAAAACTTTGCCAACGGTTCAGTTTTTAGAAAGTCACAACAAAAGTGAACGACAAGTGTTGACGTAAAAAAATGGTCAGTGCGTGTGTAGCGTATTATTACACCATTAAAATGTACCTAACCTAACCAAATCATAATTTGCAGTAAACCTGCGAAAAATCGAAATGTGTGCTGGGACACATACTAGAAGTGAAACTTCAACGGACAAGTGGAAAAACGAATTACAACGGACAAGTGGAAAATCTTCAAATGACAAGTGACAAAATAAATCGCAACAAAATTTAAACTTGAAGTTTGGGCACGTTTTCAAATTGGACAAGTACATTAACAATCTGCCTGTAACACATCAAGTTCAAATTTTGTTGCGATTCCTTTTGTCACTTGTTAGTTGAAAACTTTCCACTTGTCCGTTGCTAATCGTTTTTCCACTAGTCCGTTGAAGTTTTTTTGGAAAACTATTCATTTATATAGAATGTAATGAGATTGTAAACTGTAGATGGATTGCGAATAGACATAAATAATATTTGTGATTGTGATTAACTTAAAATATATGTGATTTTATCATTACAAAGAATGGAGTAATTCATTTACGTCACGTTGTGCTAAAAAAATTATACTAAACTTTTACCACAACGTGCCGTAAATATTTACTCAATTCTTTTTTCATTTCCTCAAGGAAATTTGCAAGAAAGTCTTTTAATGGCACCAATGATCAGTGTTTAAGCTTTCTGACGCAAATTGTATGTTGGTATCCTGCATGGCAATTATAAAATTTCTTAAGTCACTTTCTTACAAATTGTTAAGGAAAGACTAGCGGGCCCCAAACCCGAATATGTTTGTAATACTCCTTAAGCAATAAACTATCAAGCCTCTAAATTCGGAATTTCCCATAGTAACTTAAATAAATATCTAAATCTTTACTAATACAATAAAGAGGTAGTTTTGAGTTTATTTATTTGTAGGTAAGTAATCTCTTGAGTTACTGAACCAATTTTGAAATCTCTTTTGCCAGTGGAAGCTACATTTACTGAGTGATATAGGCTATATTTGATTTTGATTAATAATATTTTTTAATGACGCCCATCGAAGTGGACACAGGAACGCCTATCAAATATGTAAAAGCAGCAAAGTATAATTTTGTAAACAAATATTACTTAATATAACACCATTGTGTAATATTTATCAACTGGACTGTTACTACTAAAGCCATCTGTCAGAAAACTATAAAGTTAATATTGATATAACTAAAATGTGTGCTTAAACAATCGCTAGACATTTTTTTATCTATGCCGAAATTACACTGATCTAATTCTTTCAATAATACATATATTAAAAGATAAAAATTCTATAGATAAAAGATTTCTCTAGATAAAAAATATTTTAAGTTACAGCACTGTGATGCAAACAAAGATTTGTAACATTTTCATCTTTGCTAACTCAAAACGTGTTGCAAAGTTATTCATTTAAAGCGAAGTGGTAAATAATGAAACAGATGACGGAAGACTGTAACCACATGCAGGAAGGAGCGGTCGAAACGCGCCACCAACATTTCGTAATTTAAAACCTTTGCAAAACGTAAACCTCATAAATCACAACTTCGTTTTCAAGACATCACAGATCACAACTTTGTTTTTAACAATATCGCGTTAATACTTCGTAAGATAATAAAAGATATCCCTCGTGGTATGTAGATTATGTACATAAAGAATGAGTAAAATTTACGTATTATAAGGCGAGGAAACCATCTCTATTACGTTCTCCAGTGGATTATGTAACTCAGCAAAGCTAGCTGTATCAAGTGATCTAGATAAAGTGCGTCCCTTGTCGAATGTCCCTGACCGCCACGCTCGGGTAAACAACAACAGAAAGGAAAAGAAAAAATTTGTATCCTTTTACGTAATTCGTAATGTAGGTAAGATGAGTTATTGGCAAAATGCCATGGTGGTACGAATTATGCATGTATAAACAGCTTTATTGATTTAGAGTTATGTCAGTAATTGTGCTATTTCAGTATCGATTTAGTAGCTACCAAAAAAATTATGCATATTCTATAAGGACTAATCAGTCTCCATTCTTTGTTGCAACAATGATTTATTTGTTCCTTCGATTAGATAACTACAGGTACGACCCAAACTTACAAAGAACAGAATATTTGAGTATACATCACACATGTGACACAAATTTTGCAGTTTAATGCTTTAATACTAATCTTTTAACTACTTTTTAAAAGTTTTTTACTTAATACAAATTGAATGAATTTAGAAAACTCACATTTGATCGTGTAAATGGAATACAATATCTTTAGTTCCGAGTTTGTCTGAATATGAATGTATATACATAGTTTTGTCTCTCTCCCTTTTCATTCATTATTGGATGTAACGTAAATGAAAACCAGAAAAATCCAAACATGCCAAAAAAATTGTAAGTCGCTTTCGCATAATTTTTTCCACCGCTTTCCTTGAATTATCTTATATTTTTAAGATTCTTTCCATGGCATCTGTATGCAAATTAGATTAAGAATTTTAGATAGGATGATACTAATATAGAAGGAATAAGTAAAAGACTATTTAAAATATTATTTTTTTACTTGTATATCTAGGAATGTTTTACCGGAATGTCATTGTACTGAATGTAGTATTGCTAATGGTACGAGAGCGAGCAACGTCGGAAAAACAAGAACTTCAAGAAGGCCAGTTTTTAGATATGCTATTCCTCTCACTCTCCCGGACGTCATACGGACCGTCTGGCTGGCGGTAGTGGTTGCGTTCATCAGTGCGCATCGTATATGTACAGGGAAAATATCAATTTTTCAAAGCATTTTAAGATGGTTTCTTTTTTGCTTATTATTTTAATTGGAATTTTTGACACATGAATCTATTATTGCCAGACATTTTTATTGATGTTTAAACCGTGCCAGACGCCAATTCAGAATTGTTTTTTATTTTTCAAATTATTTTAGTACGGCTGAAAATTTTATATGACCTTATTTAACTAGCTACAAACCCAAAATTAATTTGCCAAACAGTAATTCAATTATTAACCTTGAGCCAGACCGATCTAAAAGTATAAAGTGATGTGGTATAATTTTGCTTGGTGTAGAAATCCTTATAAAATACATTTCAGAGAAAGGACTTAAAACCATTGAATTAATTAGTGGATTAATGCGGTATCAAAATAATCATTTATTGTTGTACAAAATGAAGATAATTATCAACCTCAAGTATGAAAAGGTAGGTAATCGACCCGGGATACCACGGTCTTTCTTGCCGCCGCAGTGCCGGCAGATGGTCACGCCACGCCGCCCTGAATGATGTCTTACGGAGGGCGCTTGCCACCGCTAACGTGCCGGCTCTATTGGAGCCGAACGGTATTGCACGTGATGATGGCAGGCGCCCTGACGGAATGACTCTAATTCCCTGGCAGCGTGGCAAGCCTTTGGTGTGGGATGCGACTTGCGTAGACACGTTGGCCGCATCCCATTTACCAAACACTTCTAGATCGGCCGGTTCGGCGGCGGAAACAGCGGAATCGCTCAAGCGGCGGAAATATGCAACCCTCAGTGAGAGTTATATGTTTGTGCCGTTTGCTGTCGAGACGCTTGGACCGTGGGGTCCTGAGGCCATGAGCCTCTACCAAAATTTATCAAAACGACTCATCGACTCTTCAGGTGATCAGAGGGCTGGTGCCTACCTCGGCCAACGGATCAGTATGGCGATCCAGCGAGGAAACGTAGCCAGCCTTCTGGGCACCTTACCCATAGAAGACGGTGATCTGGGCTCAGTATTCTACTTATAGTCTTGAGGGACTATGGGTAGAATACAATACAAATAAGTTAAGTTTTCTTACATTGTATTCAATAGTATGTAATTTATATTATAGTTATTACAGATTGTCAGTAATTAAGAAAATGTTAATTAATTTTTAATATTATTAATAATAATCTTTGTTTGAATATATTTGTGGCCTGATATTTAAAATAAAAATAAAAAATGTATATAAAATAAACAAAAATTCGGATGGTTACATGAAAATCAGGGGTAGATTTTTTAATCCATAACTGTATCACAAGAAACGGGGGCATCTTGATAATCATCATCATCATCATCTTCATCACTGCTGTCATCATATAGGTTTTGTAATAAGTTATTATCTGTAATAGATGATAGATATGTTGGGTGTTTTAAATGAGAATTTCTCCAAAACTTTGTGACGTAACGAACTCGTAGTAAATGTTGATACAATTCCTTACATGGTGGTAGACTTCATGGGTCAAAATTACGGAATTTTTTCTTAAAATTATCGTCTAATTTTTAGACCGATAAGTGTTTGAAAACTGATGGAACCGAACGTCATTGACGTTGCAAGAATCACGAGCTCCGTAAATACGACATATTAATTTTTCTAAGATCTCAAATGTCTCATCCAGCAATTCTTCATCATCTGTTATAATATTTTGACAGGCTGACTGATACTGTTCTGATTGCTCTAACAGTTTAAAAGGTCGGAGTTTTCCTTTCCGGAAAAAGCTGGTGTGTAGTCGCATCCTGTGAGTGCATGAAAGCACGGTAGAGCTTTCCGTAAAGAAGATATTGTCTATCTCGCTTGCGCAACTAGCGCGTGACTGTCTGTACTCTTCCAACATACCCAATTACTTTTCACTTTTAAATCGGTCTGGCTGAAGGTTAACAATTGAATTACTGTTTGGCAAATTAATTTTGGGTTTGTAGCTAGTTAAATAACGTCATATAAAAATTTCAGCCATACTAAAATAATAAAACTACGTTTTAACGGTTTTAAGCGCGGTAATTTATTTGATTTAGGTTTATCCGACGTTTCGGCCGCTTTTCAGTGGCCGTGGTCACGGAAGACAAAGATGACATTTGTCAAACGTGTATTGTCAAAGTTTTTATTCAGCCTACCGCCTAAATTAGATTAGGCTCCCATAGAGTAAATAATATCCATAAACAAAATTTAAAACTAAATAATTAAAATGAACAAGTTGGCGGTAGGCTGAATAAAAACTTTGACAATACACGTTTGACAAATGTCATCTTTGTCTTCCGTGACCACGGCCACTGAAAAGCGGCCGAAACGTCGGATAAACCTAAATCAAATAAATTACCGCGCTTAAAACCGTTAAAACGTAGTTTTATTATGTGTACAAGTCGCGAAAACTTAAGAAAATATTATACTAAAATAATTTGAAAAAAACAACAATTCTGAATTGGCGTCTGGCTCAGTTTAAACAACAATAAAAATGTCTGGCAATAACAGATTCATGTGGTAAAAATTCCAATTAAAATAATAAGCAAAAAAATACCTTCTTAAAATGCTTTGAAAAATTGATATTTTTCCTGTACAGATACAGAGGTAAAGTTTGTAAGTTTGTTTGTAGGAAGTAATTTCTTATACTACTGAACCGGTTTTGTAAATGCTTTCACCAATAGAAAGCTACATTATTGCTAAGTACTCAGGCTATATTTTATTGTGATTCATAATACTCTTTAATTATTAAATATGATATTGTTAGGAGCTACAGGACTCGAATTAAAATAAATGCCGTTGAAATTACTATAGAGTTTATTAGAACTGTTCAAACACGTATAAAACAAATACAAATAAAACTGGATGCAACCAGTTCACACTGCCCGATTCAATGCATCAACACGCGCAAAGTCCGTCACTATATCGCTAATCGAGAGTACTACAAACGTCTTACTCGTATCGTAGTCGTCGCCTGATTGCCCCACCCCTCCGTTCCGGCATTGTTTTATACTAAACTGTATAATACCGACAAAGAGGCCCCGTTCACGCACATCTGGCAAGCTTCGACGCAATGCAATAAAAAACAAGGATTAATTCTTTCGACACTAATTACAGCCATAAAATAAGTACGATGACAATAGATGTTTTTAAAGTTTAAACACGAAGTGAGTAAAAGAATTCGTATTTACAACATGCAGGTGTGCGGTCTTTGTCGGTATGTAACAATATATCAATTCCGAGTAAAACAGGCTGATTCGTGGATTTATTGGCGTGAGATGACTAAACAATAAATGAACGGACTATTTTTCTCTTAGGTAATTATATGTTGGCTTATCTCGAGTAGCGCCTAGCGAAGTGGGCACGGGAAACAGTGTTTTCCCATGGGCAATCATATATATTATTATGTTGACTTATCTCGAGCAGCACCCAGCGAACTGGGCACAGGAATAAGTATTTTTCCCATTGGCAGTTATATGTTGGGGAAGTGGGCACGGGTCAGTTTGTTTTCGATAACGAGGATACGGATCCAAAGTAAATATACGCGAGCAAATCTAAGTACTGAATAAAGTTTTGGGAATACCACGTTACGTACGTCTTACTACTATAGAATTAGATGTTGTAAGTACAAAGATAATATTTAAATTGACAATCTACTTGATAATATTGTTCAAATTTTCATTATTATCACCTTTTTTGGAAACTCAAAGTTTCAATATACAGATGTAGTGAAATAACAAAAACTCATGTACCTACATATAATATGTGTAAATATACATATATTTACAAACAACCACATGTAACAATTTTTAAAAAATTACTAAACTATTTTTTTTATATATTCGTATAAAGTAGATCATTTTGGCCATTCAGTCTTTCGACCGAGTATTTTCATTGTACCCTCTAGATTTTTATTTTCACTCTTTTGCAGAAATATTAACACATTTTATAGCAGCATAGCCCCAAGGCCTCATTACTAGCAACAAAGTATTCTGCATGTAGTTCATTAGCAAACAGCGTATCGCCTGCAGGTACTGAGTATCAGCAGCTAGCCAGATGCTCATTCTCGCCAAACTCACCGGATAATTAGTGTAGGTTTATCTCAAAACTACGTTATTGTTGTTAGAGTACTTCTTCGTGTTCCCACTATCAGATTAATAGCAGTAATTAGTGAAGACTATTGTGAAAAAATTAACTATTCAGTGCTACATATTTAAATTAAACTTGTGATTTTTTTAGTTTCATTTATAAAATAAAATTCAGACGGAAATCAACTTATAATAATCTTTGAAGGGATTGTTAGAATTCTAATAAATAGATTTGATAACGCAAGCCCAGTGTTTTTTATTTACCAGTCTTAAATTCATTTACAATCGCTTAAGTATTTTGGTCTCTTTTCGTGTGAAAACTATTCTTATTCTATTTATCAAGATAAAAACGTATTATATGTTCATTCTTTTTATCGAAAATACATACACGTTTACATTAAGAAAGAAAGAAAGGACAACCTACTAACAACCAAAGTGAATTTTGCAATTTTAAACATGCTCGTATGAATATAAAAGATTCAACCTTAAGTTTAAAATTTACTTTACTTTACTTTTTATTTACTTTTATATATTATATTCATATATCTGCATAGTTACCCTGACCCCAGATTTTTCTTTTGAATAATCATACTTGAAAACCAACTTGAAAGAGATTTTTTCTTGTGACCCATTAAAACTGGCAGCCTTTAATCTTGCCTTATACATATATGTACATTGACAAACATATTATTATACATACACTACCGCTTAATTTTTTTACACACTGTAATAAAAATCATTATTCGTTGTTCGTAAGCGTTTTTAAAGTACATTTAATATCATCTAATTCATTCATTTCCAATATCATGAATATGGAACAAACAAATACAGAATATTTAAACAAAATTACTTTTACAAAAAGTAGAAAAATATCTACATACAACTTATACATATAAGGAAAATAGAGTTTACCCCGCAGCTCTGTCGCGGGTCAAACTCTAGTGCGTACCTCTTGTTTAAACAGCTGGCGTTAAAACAGGTTAAATTGTTTTAAATTTTTATATTGGTGCTAATTGCCCTCATAAAATCACTATTTTTTAATTTATTTATATCGCAAACTATCCCATCTCCCGGAATGAAAAGTATCTATGTCCATTTTCGGTATTCAGACAGACAGATCGAGTTACTATCGCACTTTTTTCTATAGATTATATATAAACTTGAGAAACGATAAGTCTCTCACTCAAACCTTCATCTATTTTAGTTTTATTTTTGCGATAAAAACTATGACCAAAATGGACAAAATGACCGAATTGGCCAAAATAACCGACATGGCCAAAATGACCAAAAAGGCCAAAATTACTGAAATAGCAAAAATTACCAAAAAGGCCAAAATGATCAAAATGGTCAAAATGACCAAAAAGGCCAAAATGACCGATATGATCAAAATTACCAAAAAGGCCACAGTGACCGACGTGGCCAAAATGATGGAATAGTCAAAAACTACCAAAAAGGCCAAAATAATCAAAATGGTCAAAATGACCAAAAAGGCCAAAATGACCGACATGGCCAAAATGACCAAAAAGGCCAAAATGACCAAAAAAGGCCAAAATGATCAAAATGGTCAAAATGACCAAAATTACTGACATGGCGAAAATGACCAAAAAGGCCAAAATGACCGACATGGCCAAAATGACCAAAAAGGCCACAGTGACCGACATGGTCAAAATGACCAAAAAGGTCAAAACGACCAAAAAGGCCAAAATAACCAACATGGCCAAAATGAAAAGTATCCCTTGTCCACCCTCAGTATTTAATTTACATACGTAACGAATTTCAGCCAAATCGGCCCATTAGTTCTTCCGTAAAAGCATAACAAACAGAAAGACAAATATATTTTTATCCCGGAAACTATCCCATTTTTCGGGATAAAAAGTATCCTATGTTCATTCTCGGCATCGAAAATATTATATATATTTTCGATGCCGAGACTACTACTGAGTTTCAGCCAAATCGGTCCAGTAGTTTTTACGTAAAACGGAACAGACAGACAGACAGACAGAGTTACTTTCGCATTTATAATATTAATAGGGATAATAGGGATTAATTCATGATATTTTTATAAATATCTATTCAATATTTACGTGTAACAGTCTTA
Organism: Dendrolimus pini; assembly: GCA_949752895.1. Classification (NCBI taxonomy): domain Eukaryota; kingdom Metazoa; phylum Arthropoda; class Insecta; order Lepidoptera; family Lasiocampidae; genus Dendrolimus; species Dendrolimus pini. The sequence goes on along the minus strand of OX457126.1, from coordinate 14,238,338 downwards.
TTATACTGTTACGAGTTTAGCGGGACTTGAATTAAAATGCCGTTGGAATTATTATAGAGTTTATTAGAACTATACAAACACGTATAACACAGGTACAAATATAACCAAACACAACAAATCCAAACGTAAAGCAAACGTAAACGCGGTCGTAATTCAATAAAACGCGCAAAGTTCGTCACTAATAGATTCCCGATAGTACACACGTCACACCTTGATACTAGTTGTCGCTGAACTGCCCCCCTCCCTCAATCAGGCCAATGTTTTACACTGTGTGCCCGTATCGTAGTCGACGTAATTCGTAAAACCTGGCTAATGATTCGGCCGCAAGCGGCTATAAACGGTTGCAATAAAACAATGGGCTGTTCTCTAGGAACATATACCAATTAATAAGTAAACAAAAGAAGACGATCATAAAAGAATTACAATTAGTTCAAATGCCGACAGGTAATAAAATATGCTTCGTGGAATTTGTATTTGTCGGGGGGCTAAGTTGTAACAATACCTTAAAAGTGTAGCTTATACAATAATATTAGGATTTTGTGAAATGTGTTGTGGCTTTATGCAGATATTTCGAGACGACATCTGAAATTGAGATGCGAGGTGTGTGAGAGTCTCATCGCGTGCTCTCCGCCGCCCTCCGCTGAACAAAGGAATGAATACACACACAGGTGCTTGCGAGGCCTTTTTTCCTTTTCATAAACCAAAGAAGTCGTCATCCGCAGGCTCTTAGGCACATCTTATAGATGAATGTTACGTTTCTTAAGAACTCCAAAGTGTGCTTTGATAATTCTTACAAAATTGTAATTAAGATTTTTGTTGTTTGTCTCAGCTTGTATTTCACATATGTTTTTAATTATTATCTTGTTAAGTCTTTTAGTATATGGCTTTTAACGCCCTAGACAAACAGAACAAATACTTGAATATTACGGTTCAAATAATTCAAAAAAATGAAATTATTTATTTCTACATAGAATCTTACAGATTACTTATCGAAAAACATGAGTCTACCAGCGCTTCCTAAGAAATTGTAGTAATTCTAGTAATAAAATTGGTTTGGAACTTTAATAAAAAAATAGTAATAATATGATCCGAAGGGGGGCTTTTTGGCCTAAGGTGAGTAGCAACACCTCGGACTTTACTCCGGGGGCCACGCTAAGGCCTCAGACTCCGTGCTTGCCTTAATTAGCCCGCACAGAGTGGAGCTCGCTAGAGCTAAGACTCAAGCTCCAGGGATGGAAGTGATAAATGGCATAACATCGGAAGTAGCTTCACCTTTCGCCAATGTTGGCATATTTAGGGGTTCATACAGTGTGACTGACAAATCACCATCTGCCCATTTTATGAAAGATTATTGAAAATTCCGACGGACAGACGCCATATTATTAGTCCCCCGAAAAAAAAAATATTGTAGAAAATAAAATATAAAAACCCTAATGATATAGAAAGCCGGATAAAAAAAATAAAAAACTCCACTAGCAGTTCATCCCAATAGTCCGGTACCTTTTAGTACAGTCTAATACTTTTAGCCATTGATGTAAATTGCTACATCAATGCTTTTAGCAGTCGGTCTTCACAATTGGTTATTGGAGAGGTGTTTTACTCGGTGCATGATTATTTTAATTGGAACAAGACCTAGATGAGGCTGTATGACATTTATATTAACAACAATAGGTACTTTAAATTAATTAAATTTTCCGTAGTCAACGTACATAATATTTTAATTTAAGACGATGTAATATTTGCACATCCTATGGGTAATGGCATGTGAACTCATATATGTATAACTTAAGACCTGTATTTTTATGTACCATGTCATATGCAAATAAATATCATTTCATTTGTTCTCATTCCCTAAATATTCCTACACTACTGGGGCTTGTCCTTATGTGCATTTTATACGGTGTAGACAGGGATAATCGTCGGTCAGTGTCACGCCATTTAGATTAAATTTCTCAAAAGGCCTTTACGTGTTAGTTAGCCTTCCCATGGCCCCACGCAAGCCCTCCAAAAGTCCGGGGCCTTTAATGGCCTCTGATCTGCAGAGACATACAATTTAAATAAGACGATAAAAAGAGAAATCTAATTATGAAAAGGGTTGAGTGTTTCATTAATCTTGGAGTGCCGTGATCTCCGTAAAATGTGGGCCGCCTTTCAGCGCTCACGTCATCCATCACTATCTGCAATCAGTTTGCAACGACGACTCTATCCCACTTTAATAAAGTTCGTAAAATTATGAAAAGATAACGTTTTCATTGAGAACAGCTGAACGCGACATTTTAATTCAAAAATGTATTATGTTACCATTTATTACGCTCAAGTAGTTTGAAATCAGATAGTAGACTGTATTGATTAAGGATCAAAAGTAATATAATATCAACCCGGTTGAACAATATACAATAGATTGTAGAGTTACACACATAGTATACGATCACAGAGTTTTTACGCAACTCGAGATCATACGATCGGTTATTATCATTGTATGTTATGCTCTCGACCCGTTTCCACTCCCCTATTTACTCCTTCAATCCCAAAGTATTCGGATGGGATTGCATGATATATCCTTAAATATGTTTCTATAATGATCGAAACCCAAAAGCTTATCTTCACGCCTTGTTGGAACTGATATTCAGGCTTCACAAACACAAACCGTCGAGTCATACTCAAGATTTCGTTAAGTGTGTATAATCCGGCGATGAACTGGATTCGCAAATACGTCCAGATTAATCGCAAGGATGTTGGTAAACCGTACCTGAGGGCCGGGTTAAGACGCTCCAGAGCAAGGCCTTGTCCCACTCTGAGGGTCGTCTATTTTTAGCTCGCTCCTGAACCCGCGCGGCGCGCGTTTTCCATTTTGCCCCGTCAATGGTGCTATTTAGAGCAAAAAGTTAAGATGTTTAATTTAGATCTCATTATTTTATTTATGAAATTGTAAGAATTTCAGAATAATCTTACTAGCTACTAAGCATATTTTATTGACAAACTAATTATGTATCATATTATTACTTATCAAATTCAAATTTAAAAGTTTTTATTGAAAACTAGCTTCTGCCCGCGACTTCGTCCGCGTGGTGCGGTTTTTTAACTATCTCACGGGAACTCCTTAATTTTTCCAGATCAAAAGTATCCTATATGTTGACCAGGGATATAAGCTACCACCATACAAAATTTCATTTAAATCGGTCGTTTCGAAGATTAGCCGGTACAAACAGACAGACAAACAGACAAACCGACAAACAGAGAAACAAAAAATTTCAAAAAAATCTAAATTAGTTCTATTTCACTTCTTACATCCCACTGGCTTGGTGTTTAGAATTATTTATCATTGTACAGAAATTAGACCTCTATAGTTTTATTATATGTATAGATAAGTGCCACTGGAGAACACTTTTTGAAGGTCATACATATAAGTAAAAATTTAATTTTACTTCCTAGTCTATGTACACAGCTTCGCAACGTGCTATTGATGTTAAGGAGAAGCGACAAGACACTCCCCAGCAACACGTCTAGCTAAAAATCGATTAACTCAAACTTTCAACATCAAAACAAGCAACCACAAATGTAGTCTTAGGTAAAACATACCACTGTCTCATTTGGCTACAGCGCGAGCGTCTTGACCGTCTAGTTTGCGCACTCGTGGAAGCCACTGCCCTTTATAACTAACTAGACTAGAGTTTACTCCACGGCTGCGCCGCGGGTTAACCTCTAGTGCGTGTCTCTTGTTTATAGAGCAAGCGCACAGGTTATTACATTTTTATGTATTTGCCCACGGAAGATTAACTTCATTTTATATCGCTAATTATACCATCCCCCGTCTATCTGTCAACAACATAAACTACAAAACTTGACCAAAAAGGCCAAAATGACCGACATGGCTAAAATGACCAAAAAGGCCACAGTGGCCGACGTGGCCAAAATGACGGAATAGGCAAAAACTACCAAAAAGGCCAATCAAAATGGTCAAAATGACCAAAAAGGCCAGATGACCAAAAAGGCCACACTGACCGACATGGCCAAAATGACGAAATAGGCAAAAACGACCAAAATGACCAAAAAAGGCCAAAATGACGAAAAAGGCCACAGTGACCGACATGTCCAAAATGACGGAATAGGCAAACCAAAAAGGCCAAAATAATCGAAATGGTCAAAATGAACAAAAAGGCCACAGTGACCGACGTGGCCCAAATGACGGAATAGGCAAAAACTACCAAAAAGGCCAAAAAGGCCAAAATAATCAAAATGGTCAAAATGACCAAAAAGGCCCCAGTGACCAACATGGTCAAAATGAGGGAATAGGAAAAAACGACCAAAAAGGCCAAAATGACCGATATGGCCAAAATGACCAAAAAGGGCACAGTGACCGACTTGATCAAAATGACCAAAAAGGCCAAAATAACCAAAAAGTCAAAATGACCAAAACGGCCAAAATGACCAACATGGCCAAAATGACCAAAAAGGTCAAAGTGACCGACATGGCCAAAATGAGTAAAAAGGCTAAAATAGCCAAAATTACCAAAAAGGCCAAAATGAAAAGTATCCCTTGTCCACCCTCAGTATTTAATTTACATACGTACCGAATTTCAGCCAAATTGGCCCATTAGTTCTTCCGTAAAAGCATAACAAACAGAAAGACAAATATATTTTTATCCCGGAAACTATCTAATTTTTCGGGATAAAAAGTATCCTATGTTCATTCTCGGCATCGAAAACATATATTATTATATACTGAGTTTCAGCCAAATCGGTCCAGTAGTTTTTACGTGAAAACGGAACAGACAGACAGACAGAGTTACTTTCGCATTTATAATATTAATAGGGATAGTATTCTCTACCCACATTGTAAATAAATAATTATCGATCACTACTGGAAATTTAAATGTATATAAATTATATACTTAGTTTTTAATTGCTTTCCTTTTTAATACTTTTATTTTTATAAGAGTTTTCCAAAATAACTGATTGTATGTAAATATCGCTTTAAAACATAAAATTATCAATTATCCATAGCACTAAGTATTTCTTTTATTTATTATGTTAAATTAATTTCTGCTGGTGACTTGTAAAAAAATGTAGCTAATTTAGCGATTGTGATAGATATATATTTTTGCTTTCTTATTCTTCAGGTTATAGAGTCTAAAATGAGTATTACTCCAAATCCTACCTACATCGGAGATTGAAATAATCTAAGTAGTCCGTTTTCGAATTAAATTTAGTTCTATTATAAATATTTCAAAGAAAGATATACTTTTCTAAAATGTTAAGTATAATTTTATAAAATTCAGGGTTAGACGTGTCAGATAAAAATGAAAGATATTTCCTTTTGCAGAATCCTTAGTAATAAAATTGATAAATAGCCCTAAGTCCATTTCGGGCAGTCACACAGGTAATTTACTGATTCACCTTTCACCTTGGCGTCCTTCCTGAAAGCTAGTCATAATTAAATTACACCCTGCGCCTTCCCGAGGCACATTTCATTCAACACTTACTTCTGTCAAGAGAAAATAAAACAGTGAACGTAGTAAGTCATAAACTGTAACAGCCATATTAAAAGGAACATTGAACGAAAATGTTCTCCGTAAACGCTACCAGAATAAGCAGTTACCTTAGCCATCGAAGTTAAACAGAAACCAATGTGAATTTATGTTGTATACCTTTTTGTTTTAATTAAGTAACGAGCCTGTTGGCGCCACTTATTTCCCAATTTACAATTGTGCCTTGGGTTTATAGCGCCTTGCAACCCCCGTATGTTTCCGCCGCTCGCTCGGCGCGTGAGTTTAGTACGTTGCCAAACGCCACGCCACCGCGACGCACGTAGTTTAGTATCGCACCCGCCTTTATATAAATACACAGTCATATTCGCTATCGAAGATTTCCGCGTCTAGTTAAATCAATCAAAACTTAGTGATCAGTGTATCTGCGTCCCTTGCGCCCCGGGGCTCGTGTAGAAGGACTTTGCCACCTTTATCGCCACGTGACAAGCAGCGGCAGAACCCTGAACCAGCGCTGTCGTGGGCTGGTGGCTGACTGCAAGGTAAGTGCAAAGTTCTATATTCTCCGGGCACCTGTTCTTGATTGGGGAATAAGGGATGGCCATACATTGAGCACATAACCCCCCACCCGCGGAGATTGCATGATTGCGTCTCCAGAGCCTCTACGGTCTAATGGTCTAAGCGTTGCGTTGACCCTTCTAGTTCAGTGAAATGGATTTAATTCTTCACGTATTTTGCGCAATTTATGGCTGGTTCCTGTATTATACTATTCATTTACAATATTACAATATTCATTCACTTTTTTTTTTTGAGGCGAGGGAAAATGCTTAACCGATTTACGCACAATCTGGGCCGTTGCTAGGAAGCGGCACGCGTCGGTCGGGGGCGATAACACTAGCAATAGTATGCTTTGTCAGTGCTCCGTCCGCGATCGACGTCACAGAATAGTGTGTCGACTCCGAGTGTTGCTGCACGAGCGAGCTACCCCAATACCCACTAAAAACCCCCTCCTCCCGTGACGACCCTGCGCTTTTGTTTGTGTTGGAAAGGCTGAGATTTAGAACATAGTTACACCCAATCGATCCAGCGCAATAAAGTGCCTGGAGTGTGCCCTGGGAGAACACACCCCACTTCGTTGACGGGGGTCGATGAGTCCCTTGCTTTCCTAGCAGCTAAGGGCCCCCCGTTAACGGAACCTAACTCAGGGAGGGAAGTAATGCGCGTACCTGCCTCTCCGGGTGCTAGCTGAAGGCCGGCGACCTCGAGTAGAGACGTTAGCACGCGTTGCAGGGCTTCGCTCCCTGTCCCGCTCTGCGGCCTCCTTGAGAGACATTACTGCCTCACAAAAAGTAACCGCAGCTCCCCAGCAATCGTCGCTCTGCAACATTGCCGTTACCAAGTCACCGAGCGAATCGACCGCTCCTACGTGCGCCTCGAGTTCGAGACGCTGCGGCGCCCATGCGGCGTACTCGACTAGCGTATGAAGCGCCGTGTCGGGTGCGCCGCACTGGCGACAGTCCGGAGAAGGCAAGCAGCCCACAATGCGCTACAGATACTGATCAAAACACCCGTGTCCGGTCAGTATCTGCGTCGTCCTAAAGGTCAGGGTTCCGCTGGTGCGGGTGACCCATCTCTCCAGCTGTGGCCTGATTGCGTCCACCGTAAAGCCGCCGGCCGCAGGGTTCTCGAGGTCTCGAGACCATTCGACTATGCAGGAACCGGTTTCCCGCTTCCTGATCGTCTCTATATCGACCTGACAGAAGGTCAGGCCTCTAGCTAGGGCATCCTGCCGGGTACGACGAACTTTGGACAGGACGTCTACCTGGAGATACCAGGGCAGCTCACCTGCCAAAACAGTCGCCGCCGTCCACGACACTGTGCGATACTCCCGTATGGTCCTCACGGCCAGAACCCGCTGCACTATTCATTCACTTGCCTTAACATTGATTGGATTTTGACATTACTTGTTTATACAAATTCGACGTTTTTATATTTCTGTCTCATAAATATGTCAGAGATGAGTTACGTAGAGCTTTGGACTGATGTACATATGCAAGCGTAGACACAAACCCATCTGTGCTTTTGACGTGTGGCACCGTGAGTTATGAACTCGAAACTCATTGTGACTATACATACATATAATATTATTATTAGTTGTATGTGTTAAATTTATAAATTATAGGAAGTATGTACATATATTTAAATTATATGGTCCTATCTTATTTTTTTCTCTACCTAGCTCGCAAACGACGTGGAGAGAAGTTTGTAATTTCAACGTATCTATTTTTGATTATAAATAATCATTAGTATTATAACTGGCCGGTCTGTCATACATAAAAACTTTTTTCGCAATACTTTCTTAGTGGCCTGGTATTTTGCTGACCCTAAACAATTAGGAGAAGGTGAAAGAAAAGACGGAAAACTTTGGCCGATGCTACAAGGATGATTGCGTGTTGATGATGAAAGAATTTGCTTTATGTTTAGCATATTGAGATTGCCATATAATGTAGGAAGCCCGTATATATATATAAAACAATAAATAATTATATGTCACGTGATTATATTTATAGTACATAATTACTATTTGATCTGCTGTTATATTGTCCTTTTCCCTATATACTACTTTAATATAATATTTACTACATCATTTGAGTCGTATAATTCCAATATCCGCTAACTCCACACGGAACATATTGTCAGTAAAAGCGAAAAAGTGTTCTAATATCTCGGATTTTGGAACAAATTCGAAAGTTTGATGTCAAATTATTTGGAAGTGGGCGGTTTTTGGTATAAAACGAACAAAAGGACATACGAGAAATTTCATAGACTATCCAGAAACATACATAACTTAATTTTGTGTTTTAAGGGAGTTGGCGGGTATTGGAATTATACGACTCATTTATGAAGTCCGAATTAATAATACAATTTTATAGGTGAAGTTACATTTATACTCATATGTATGAAACAGTTACGATATGTTTCGGTATTTATTTTATTAAATCTTGTTCTTTATGTAAGAATGCGTTTCTAAAAGTTTAAAAATATAAAACAATATTTTTAATTTGTGTTTCACTTTCGTATTTCACGTATTTTCGTAAGCGGTACAAATGTATGCGGTTCATTTCGTCAGCAAAGGACTGCTGAGCGCCGTAAATTCGGCTTCCACCCGCAAATATTCAGCGCAATAAAATATTCAATTTATCGACAGACCCGCAATAAGAACCTGCAGCGTCTTACGTCTAAACCTCACAAGTACTTCGCATTCGAGTAAATTTATTACAAGAAACTGTGATGAAGTGAGGAACATCTACAACATATATTAAGTTAATATGTCAAAAAGTTGGTCAACAGTTATTATGAAATACTAAATTTCAATTACATATTTCTTGTCTCGTTCGTTTAATCTCGCTAAGTTTACTATTCAACAAAAGGCTTATTGTCGAAACATTAGTAGCTGTATGAAACACAAATTAGGAAAAAAATCGGTAATCTTGGCATTAGAACGTTTTGGTTCCAATGCGTGGAAACGAATGGTTCTCTAGAACGTTTTTGTTGCGCACCGTGCGGATTTGGAATGAGCTCTCAGTTATTGTTTTACCACAGCACTACAATATGAGGTTTTAAACGGCGACATAAAACATTTTCGAGGAACACATCGCGTTTGTGTCATCTCTGTGTTGCAAACATCCATGGGTGACGGTAATCGCATTCTATTAGGTGGGCCGTTGACTTGTCTGTTGTACTCCAATAATAATAAAAAAAATACTCATTGGTCACGGATATTGAGGAATTCCGTCGAGGAGATGAATATTCACTACTCTTGCTACTTGGGACGGACCCTTATACTATTTATTAAAACTACTGATCAGATCTTACTGAACCTAATTTTCTTTATGTCTTTTAAGCTCGACCTTGCACATTATCAGAATATTTCAACAGTTATAAAATTAGTTAAATGGAATTCCTAAATGTTTCAAGATAAAATATATGTTTGATATTTGTTCATTGTGCTATTTCATTTCTGAAATAATTCGCTTATTTTTATAGTGACTTGTTTGAAACTTGATGTATAAGATAGGTAACAAAAAGTGCTTTGGAATCTTTTCGAGCCTTCTACTACAGAATAGTCTTCCGATGACGGATAAAGGATATTCGTGATCGGAAGACATAATAAAACCGTTTTCTATCACCTTGTAAACATGCAACATTTTATGAATTTAGGAGATAGCTCAACATGGTAGTGGCATACTGGAAACATTGTCATGATCTGAGCTTTTCGGGCCGGCCTGATCAGATATCACGCTCTCACAGAATATCAGCGCCAAACGATTATGCTTGCGGTAGTGTTTCGTGATATGAATGAGAGTTCCGATGGCCCATTCCCCCTTTCTCTTGTTCCATTCCTCCTATCTCACCCACTTTATCGCTTCCTAAAGGCTGGCAACAGGTTGGCTTCGCACCTGCTGCTGCAAACATCTATAGGCGAAGGTAACCACTTGCCAGTGCGTGGGCCATCTGCCTGTCTTCAGCTTCGCAATGAGAATCAATAAAGATATATATTTTATGATAAAAATATTCATTTCAAGTTTCAAGTTGCTTGCGTGTCTCGTGTTTGCGATTTCAGCAAAAGGTAAAACAACTACAATCAAACGAGATGTGCGACTATGTAACACATTTATAAGACCCTTAATATCTACAAGCGTAAATTATAATTATACTTCAATGAAATTATGAATATTACTATATACAGTTTCTTTTACGTTGAATTTTGGTTGTCAAGTCTGATAAAAATGACTATTAATAATACATGAATCGATAAAATGTTTATTACACCTGGACCGACACTTTGACGTTGATATAAAGTGAAATTTTATCCGTTGAATTTTAATATGAACTGGGGCAAACAATACTTGCTTGACATTGACACTTCAGTTTCAAATTATAAAATAATTACATTACAGAAGTGAAAAATAATATTTTACTAAGCATAGATAATATTAATATAATAGGAGATAGTATAATTAGAGATAATTAATATAATAAGAGATAACTGATGATTTAGATGCTCAAACACTTCAAAGAAAAATATTGTAAAATTCTACTATTTTCCCACGAATAGTAGCACACTTTCGTAAATCTACAGATGTTTGATACACGAATTTTAACTTGTGGGGTGGTGGAGTGGGGAGGAGCGGAGGCATACTTACTCCTACTATAACCCCTATGGTCCGGAGATCTTGAAATATTATTTATTAATAAACATAACCTCACTTATTATTTCACTAATATTGTACTTGTATCATGATCTAAAGTTGAACAATCCTATCAAAGTCAAAAAGAAAGCCAGTAATCACCAGAAAAGAACCAAAAAACAACGTAAGTCGTCAAAAAAGAGAAAAAGCACAACAGAGTACATACATTCACATACTCTACAAGCGTAACCATGAAAATATTCAAAATGGCGGCCAATACAGACGTAATTATAAATCGTGTAAATAAAATAAATAGTAAATGGTTATCGGTCTGTTCTGGCACTTGCGGGCTGCTTCCGCGGCAGCTCGCTTCACTCGCTCGGCTCATGCGCTTTATTCTGAAGATCATCTAATCTAACCCTAATCCCTATTTTAGTCACTGATCGCGACCTTTCACCACCCATCACAATAATATCAATAAGAAACAAAGTGAGGTTACCAAAATGGTTTTTTTCAATAACTCCGGAACTTAGGGGTTGCGGAACGATTAAGTCTGCCTCTCCATACCCACTCCGCCCACACACTCCTTAAAATTTCTTTCATTTTCCATGGTTATATGATAAACAGCAGAAGTGGATAAATGCAGTAAAAAACATAATGTAAGTATGAGTTTCAAAAAGATTGATTATATATTATTTAAATTACTAATTATAGTGCTATTTATTCCAAATAAATCTCTAAATAAAAATAACCTCAAATAATAGTGTTCTCTAGTAGACATCCAATTATGATGTTTATTATAATAAATAATATTTACGAGAAAAACAAGTTTAGAAAAACCTTTACAGTTATTGTGACATCATAATAAGTGTTAGAAATCTTCGTTTTCAGCTTCTATTACTGCAAACTTATCTTTAACGAAAGGCAGATTAATATACCTAAGTATAAGCTTGTAACGAACACCGAGGGGTGAATATAATACAAATTTGTTTATGTAACCAAAATTGTATTATATTCTCCCCTCGGTGTACGTTTCAAGCCCTTATATTTAGTTATATTAGTCTGACTTTCGTCAAAGAGAAATAATACAAATCTTTTCTACACTTTACTATAATATAATATTTAGTGGGAATGGGAAATATCATATCCGCTACGCCGCTCACCTTTTCGCTTCGCCTACCCTTTCATCCTTGTATATAATTATGTGAATCTATGCAAAAACATTTCCCAGTAGGTAACGTTGTTTGTTATAGGTAAAAAATGGAGGGTAAAATGTATTGGTAAAGACAGATAAGGACGGTAATGGGAAGTGCGTGCGAAGTATGCGTTACATAATATTACGGAGCGCAGAGTTAAGGGTACCTATGAATAAGGGACAACTTCACACTTCTCATAAAGATCACGTTTCCAACTCCATCACAGTGCGTTACGAGACATTTACAATATTGCCTCACTTACGTTCGCTTTATACGCTCCACTGGTACAGGCATATCGAAACTTAGTTATCGTATTAAATATTAACAGGTATCGGAACCCTAACATTGTTTACATAACAGGTTTAGCTGAAAAGGGAATACTGGTGAAACATTTTATCAGGTAATGTTACCTAAACCTGATTCCACACCTGTCATCGTGACAAACCGCTCTGTTATGTATGCTACATAAAATAAATCAAGATACAATCGTATCTATGGATAGAACAGGCTATATATTACGGAAATTGGATTTGCAAATGCATACACCAAACGTGGATGCAAGCTTATTCAATTTAGTATTCCATCTGGAGTAAATTTATCCGTATTGTAAAAAATAAATTTGTACAAAACAACCCAGTTCATGAGACAACGGATTGTAGCAAAATACGTCCCCGGTCAAAATGTCCCCACAATCTTGTTTTTTGTCCGCAAATGCGGATTTGTATGTATCTTGTACATCTGCATGCCGCAGGTGCGGAACAAACTGGCTTACATCATCTGTTGAACAGCGTACACAATATTTATCTAACCATATCCAGATGTAGGTCACGTTAAACTTTGTCTATGTGAAACATTTACGCCTTGCTTTTTTAAATAGGCCACTGAACTATAAATAAAACGCTTAGTTCTAAAATATGAGATCAATGGAATGCAAAAATAGTAAACAAAATATTACATTGTTGCCGGGTTCAGTAAGCTAGATATCCACGTAAACGTATATTAACTCACTGTAGAGATTAACGGTTTACGAGCAAATTTATGTTTATGGCTTCTTCGACTCGGTTTATAAACACGAGGCTACGAAAACCGCTGAAACTAAATGTAATTCGTGAAGTACGCACGTTATTTGTTTACATTTTTGCACACATGCCATACGAATACGCTCACCGGGTACAATAAAAACGTTAAATCAGCCATATATACCAGTGCAATAACCGTTTGTAACATTTTTATCCGTTCCAAAGTTTACGTCTATTTGATGACGCTGATATTGGAAGCCGCTGGTCATTGGTCGCGACCATTCGCTAATTAAATTTGTGGCTGGTGGTGAAAGTTTTATGAGCATCCATTGACTTTGTTACCATTCGATTGATTAAAAAGATATAATAAATCAAGATTGTTATCCGATGGCATTTGTTAAATCAATTGGTATTTAAAATGTCTGTTGAAGTATTATGCTTATATTAATAAAAAATTAATTTAACAAATTATGCTAATAGGAATAATTCTAATTAGATGTAAAACGGGCAATTGAAGCGACTAAGTTTAATGAGACAATCACGATTCAGGTCACGAACTCATAATGCGTCAGGGTAGATAAACTTCCAGGGGGTATCGTGCATTATAATCAAGTGAATACTAATCTAGGTATATATATTCTATTTAATTCTTATAGTGAATATATTTTTAAGATATAACACCGAAATGAATGACCTATTTATAATTATATAATTTTCATTTATCATTTAAGAAAATCAAACAAGGATTTTATGATTGCTTTTATTTAGCAACAGCAGGCTTTTCATCAAATTTGGCACCGGTTTGTGTCCTTTGTCTACTTCTGGTATCTAAAGAACATATATACTAAATATAAAAATAGGATTATATCTGATCCGTCTATCTGAGATTCTCTTGGAAATTTAGTTACTAGAACAGACTTTGATACATGCAATATGAGAGATATTAAACCGCTCAAATGTATTTTTCAATATACAAAACGTGACAAATTTTGTTTCCCCTGGATGGTAATCAAGTAAGGCGTTAATAACAATTACTGTTCTCTTATTGTAGAATATATAAAAGCAATTTTATCGTTGCTCGATTGTGTACCCAAGCGAATCTCCTGAGCATATCGTACGCAACCACGTTCTTTTAAAACTCTTGTAATATCATTCATTTCATGCCTACACTATCACTGATTAATGCTCCATACTATTGTTACGACTCAGGTTCCGACAAAAACAAAATCTACCAGGATATCTGTAACAATGCACATTTATTACCCGTCGGCATTTGAACTAATAATATTGAAATTCTTTTATGGTGGTCTTCTATTGTTTACTTATTGGCATACGACCTATTGTTGTATTGTAATCATTAGCCAGGTATTATGGATTTTAAAGCAAAAGCTGATTCTAGGAGGTCGGTCCACGTTGCCGGGCGGACATATTGCACTTGTGCAGTCCTCCCTCAATCGGGCCATTGTTTTAACAATGGCCCGATTGAGGGAGGAGTTAGTCGAGCGAGAACAACGAGCGAAGCGAGACGTGTGTACTACAATCGGGAATCTAATAAATGACGAACTTTTCGCGTTTTATTGAATTACGACTTTATGCATTACGTTTGGACTTGTTGTGTTCGGTTATATTTGTACCTGTGTTATTCATGTATTTATAGTTCTAATAAACTGTATAGTAATTCTAAGGGCATTTTAAATCGAGTCTCGTGACTCGAATCATTATTATCAGCAAGACGTATGAAACGGCATAATTTTTCAAGAAATTATAGGATTAAAAAAATCTTGGTTGCTGTCATGTAAGAAGTATAATAATTATATTTTTCTATAGTTATGGCCAATGATCCGCGCGGAGGGTTCACCCTTTTATTCTTTACCAGTACCATAATATGTACAGTGTACACACTAACCTTATTATATAAATGGCCATCGAAAATAAAAGTGTTGCTCGATTTAACAATAACCGGTTTGTTGACACGTGATTAACTCCGCACACCATTGGGGCAACATCGCGTGTGGATGCCACTCCCGGGCTACACGCAAAAATCAAAACATCCATTATAACATTATGTCAACGTTGTCAGCGCAACAGGATTATTATTATTGTCTAAAATAATCCATACTAAAACAAATGTAGGTCTTTGTATATTTATTTATTTCTTCAATTAAATTATTTTCTTATTTTTCAATATTTTGGATATGTAACGCATTTTTATATGAAATCGTTCTTTCGTACAAGTAGCGGGAATCGAATTAAAATGCCGTTAGAATGGCTATAGAGTTTATTGGAACTGTACAAACACGTATAAAACAGGTACAAATATAACCGAACACAACAAATCCAAACGTAATGCAGAAGGTCGTAATTCAATGAAACGCGCAAAGTCCGTCACTGTTAAATTCCCGAATGCACACACGTCACGTCCTTATCGTAATCGCCGACTGCCCCCTCTCTCCATCAGGCCTTCGTTTTATACCTCACAAATCCAAATGTGCAAAAAATGTATCGTAGTCAACGTAATCCGCAACATCTGGTTAATGATTCAGCCGCAAGCGGCCGTAAACGAGTAATCAATAGAATAAGGGTTCTAGGTTGTAACAATAATATACAGGTGTGAAAGAAACGAGACTAATGTAACATAATATTTTACATAGCAAAAAGTCTATAAGAAAGCGATTATAAACAAAAGCTATTTGGGTTTTTCCTTACATGCCACTAGTTCCCTCGTACTCCCCTACTACTTATTTGCTTTTCTATTACCTGGAAAAGGGGATAGGTTTCGCGAGCGAATAGCAAATACGCGTCAATTTGAGCTCTAGTCTATGGTATCCAGAATAACGTATTGATTATTCTATTATAACAATACCACTCGCATATGAATGAGAAAGCTTTTAGTTGTTATAGTGAAATAAAGAAGCAATACATAATATTATTGTTTGATTGAAATTCACTCCGATTATGATTACGTATCAATTTTCATTTTTAAAACTAAAAGGGGTGACTGCACATCATGCACTAAATTTGAAATGAAATAAAATTATTTTATTTTATTTCAAATTTATGCAATTTATTTATTTATGCAAGAATAAATAAATATTTATGCAAGAATAAATATTTATTTATTCTTGCATAAATATAGTGTACAGTAGTTATTTCTAGAAATACATGGTTCGGTATATTTTACCAGTTTCAATTTACATTAGTGATAATGATTCGCAACATTAAATAGACAATATAATTTATGTTTAAAATCGCAATGTTACTGATTTTTCCAATAATTACTAATGTTTTCCCCTATTACAAATAGGTACCTACGTACCTACATAAACAGTGCAGATATTTTGTTTGACTTGTATTAGCATAGCTGTCAGGTAAAGTTATCTGTTTCTAACTATTACACTGGCTTCAAAACCATCTTCCTAACTTCCCCGTTTGTTTAAACAAAACTCAGCCCAAGGGGTGTGTTAAATAGTTAAAATGTATTGAAGTTTGTAACTCATTTTGAACTGACATTGCTTTGCTCTGTAAACTTTTGAGCCTTGGCCCTGAGAAGATTGTTCCTTTTAGTGCAAATGAGAACTTTCTGTCTGTTAATAAAGACTCAATTCATTTGATAATTAGCAATTAAATGTTGAGTAGGTATTAGGTATGTGTAACACCAAATGTAGTAGTTAGTATACATATATTTGGACAGATTAATTGTAAAAGCTTAAGAAGTTATCAATTTATTATACTTAGTTTTTAAGATTAACACGTTAACTACCTGTAAGTATTAGCGTACAATGTAGGATATTGTTTATTAGCTCGTACTTCAAAGACATGTACCTAATAAAGACGTAAATGGAAAAACCTTTAAATAATAATAAATATAAGTAACCTTTTAAAAGAAATAACTTAATTACCTAACTATATAGGAATGTAATGGCTGAAAGAAAATATATAAATAATCAACCCATAAATGTCCCATTGTTGGGCTCGGGCCTCCCATTATAGGGGGGAAACGGACATTATACCTGCTACGCTTGTCCAAGGCGGCTTGGCAGGTTTGACACATCGGTTATCTCAATGTGCAGGTTGCATCACTATATTTTCCTTCACTGTTGTTAGGACGTGGTAATTTTAACAATATGCACTTTAAATCAGAAAACTGACTAAGTGGTGCATGCGTTCCGACCAGAATTGAACCCGCGCCCTTTGAGCTCGGGACGCGTGCGCTAGCCATTACGCTACCACAACTTACGTAGCTACGACACGCTACCACGGCTGACAGAAGCCGGAAACTAATCCCAAAATTGCATGTCCAGGCAGGTTAACAACTCTGACCTACAGTTAAAAAAATCACAGGAAAAATATTTATCCGAATACTTGCGTAAGAGAGGTAACACGCCACACAAATATCTGCAAGACAACATTACTTATCATTACTTAACATTACCTATCTAAACAATAGACATAGGACACAAACAATACAAACCTAATGCCACTGCTACATTTGAGATAATATATTATTGCTAGTTACCGCTTCAAATAGATGCAGCCATGATTTTAATGCTTTATTTGTGATGCGACATTGTTATAATTATTCATGAGGTTAATTTAGCATTGGCAGATAATGTATTTTACACTTATGTAGTTAATTATTAACGGAATAATTTTTTAAAGAAGACGCATTTGGTCACATTCGCTATGCTAATCATAAAATAATAGACCCGATTTGGCAGTTCTCATTACAACATTTTTTGGGATTGAAATGTCTAAATCGTTAACCAAGATAACCGATTACCACGAGAAATCCATAAAAAATTATATGATTTTGCGATCGTTTGATTTATTTTAAAATAATTACTTTGGGTCACACAAACACGTCACAAAATCGCTTTGGAGTGCGAAATTTTTGTTTCATATAGCATTTCGCGTACCGCATACATTTATCACGCATTATAATTTATCTATTGATTTTCTTATTTCCCCCCTTTATATATTTATTTAATCGTTTTTGTTTTCAGTACATATAGGTACAATTTTATAATATTATTTTTGTATAAATATATAAATTATCTAAGGGCTTAGAATAAATATGAATATAGCTTATTCCTGAATGAAATGGTAGCAACAGCAACTTCTTGGTAGCAAAACTAAAATTAGAGATAATACGCATTATAACGTAACTGTTTTTGTGACTTCACCATACGACGTAAGTAATTAATATTTTTTGTATACTTTCGTTATTTGGAGGAAAATAATAATAATTGAAATATATTTTATAACATTATATAAAGCATCATTAAAAAATTATATATCATATATCAACTAAATAAATTAATTATTACTGGCTTTCAATCTTGTTGATTTCGTTGAAATTAAACTTTATTGACTTTCTTAAGTGTCAAATTGGGCTTCTTGTTTGTGATTATTATAACATCAACTTTATCACAGATAGAGCGAGCACGATTGATGACAATTTTTGCTTGTTTATCCGTGTTTTTGCTTTGTACAATAACCGTTCATCTAGCTTTATATTCTCTTGTGACAAAAAGTGTATATACATCTTCAGTATGGCCTCATATCTGATATAAAATTTAAGCGAAAGCTTAGAATTCTTCTACTCCTATTATATTAATGTACTCTGTGGCTTGGACATTAATCATAACTCTTTATTCTTTGGGTAACAGCGAATCATTCATTTAAACCTCTCTGGGGCACGTTTAGAGCTCGTTTATTAATCTCATTTAAGCACGTTGCCGATCCAATCAGCCGTGAGCGATTTTCAACGGATTTACCAAATTCCAACGTGATTCGTATCTAAAACCAACTTTTCAGCAAATGTTAACGCCTTCATTTGGGTGTTGATATCGTTTTCCAATAATGGCACAAAAACTGTTTTAGGCAATCGATTTTAGACGTGGTATTATTTCACCAACTGCGAACTATATCATATACATATAACCTACCTACACACTGTTTTTCCTTGGAAGATCGTTTCGTACATTACTAACAGGACTTTTGCAATGAATTACTATTTAATTATGTTTAAATGCCTAAAACAACTTAAGTTACATCTAAAGTTAGATATTACAGTAGAAATTGTTTTGTTCTTAAAACATAATTTACCTCAAATTTCACCCAAAAATTTAATTGTTAAAACATGGTATACGTACGTAGGTATACATTAGTGGTCTTATTCATATTGAGTTACAGTAAGTTTGTAGGATTCTTTAAGAACCTTACAGAAACCTCCTTAAACTCACTCCAACAAGACCGTAGATATGTAATATATATGTAATCTTAATTTTGATGTAATGTACTGTTATAATTATTTGACTATGGACGTCATTTCTTTTAATTGTAATGTGGACGTAATGTTGTAATAGTAATAAGTTAAGGAGCTAAATTTGGAGGCTAAACTTTCAAAAACATATTTACTATAACCATAATTAAGGTAATGCCCTTTAAAACATGTTTATGTTAATAAATTAATTTGAATTTATCTTCAATTGTTACATGTTATTCCACCCGTATTATACTTGATTCCGTAGCTTTTAGATTAATATGCAGATATCCAAGTAAATATATTCTAGGCTCACTATTACGTCATGTTTAATTCATTACCAAGAAATGTATATTACGTGAAAACATGAAAGAAAAATGATCAGTTTACGTTCCAGCGTCGGTCTATTGATGTGTCTATTTCACAGCCATTTCTCGCCAAAACTTGGCAGAAAAGTGAATTCAGTGATACATTTTGGTGTGGTAAAATTGCAAAAAAATGCTGCTTTTCCCATAATACATGTATCTGAAGGATGATAATAAAAATTGAGTGCAAATAACCCTCGTTATGCAGATCTTCAGAAATAGTAGCAATCTTTCTTAGAGACCGCTTATAAGTCAATAAATATAGAGCATAAAATGAATGATATTTATTATTATTATGTTTTAAAGTCGTTAACATGTGCGCAACTAATCGTATTGAAATATTTCGTTATATATATATAACTTTATAAGTTTTCCTAAAGCACAAATGAACACTATTGGGAAGTAGTAGTGAATAAAAGCTAAATGTCTAAGCTAGGCGGACAGTAAAATATCTATTGAGATGCAGACCGCGCGCTGGGCGCCCGGCGGCCGACCGGTCACCGCAGCACCCCAGAGCCCTTACAATACACGGACGTTGAACCAAAACATTTTCATGCTCCATCGTATCCCACTTAACCGTTTTCATGTCATTTTTACCCCGTAATTTATGTGTTTTCAGGGCGTAAGCTGTGTAGGCTCAGAGTCGAGCGCAATGCGTTTGGACCTTAAAAGCAATTACTTGTGTTGTTAATATACAAAAATAATAACTTGGGAAATTTCCACTTCAGTGCGTGTAAAGGCTGGTTAAAGCGAAAATGGGCTGTTAAGGGTAGCTATTTTGTATTATTATACAGGTTTTTGTCTAAACATGTGCGCAGTTTTTAAAGCAACTGAAACAATGTAGCCGCTTTTTTCAATTTTTAACTTTATAATTGAAAATTCGTGTCTGATTCGCTCGAAATTTTTTTTTCACTTTCAAGTTCAATTTTTGTGAATTATGTTGATGTTAGTTAGGATAGTAATAATTTTACGTATAAAATTATAATTTATGAGGAAATACTTACATAAACAAAAAGTGCAGAATTTACGAGTAGTAGAAGTGAAACTTCAGAGAATATACTCACATATAATTCTTCTCTAAATTTTATTAATCAGAATATACATATATATAAACATATACAAACTCTATATAAATATATATAAACTCCTTTAGCCTACATCCGTCAATATATTATAATTCAAATAAACTTCTTAAATATCACATTAAATTTTTCACTGTTTTAGTCTGAAAAATGTCACGAGAGGCTTATGATAACTATAGTGACACCAACTTATCTGTAGAACGGCCAAAAGTGGAACTACTGACGCCATTTTGAAAACGTCATTTTGTTGTTGTCAGTCGTTGTAGTCAGGTGTTCAATCGCGGGTTCTTCTTTTACTGAATATTACAAATATTTTGTGTGAAAATCATGCCGAAAGCAATCAAAAGTGGCGTACGAGAAATGGTTATCAAAATGAAATCATTCTTTGATACAGAAAAGGAGCATGAAGCCCCAATAATACCATTTGTTCATGTCCACCAACGCATTGCAGCCGCTACAGGTCAGTGTTACCAGATTATAACTTAATGAATCGATATAAAATTGATATATTTTATTTATTTATTAAGTAACCACAGTATCACAATTTCATTTTATAATGAAAAATTTTATATTCATTGAATAATGAAAAACTAGATATTGCCTGCGACTTCGTCTATGTGAAGTTTGGTTATTGTTTTTCCGAAGCAACTCTAATGTTTTGGGATAAAATTCCATAGGGGATTTGTGAATCTAAACAGTGACGTTTATCATTACACGTCCACTTTCTGAAGTTTTATTTGTTTAATTACTATTGTACTTCTCTTTAGGTATTGGTCTTTCAACAATTTATAAAATTGTACAAGAAGGCGAAACGGCTGCAGAAACGGGTACCAAAATAACAATACCAGGAAAATCGAGACGAAGGACATGTGGCAAAATTGACGTGGACAGTTTTGATCAAGGGGTAATCAGGCGAAGTGCATGAATTTTATGCGTTTAAAAAGGAATTGCCTACTATAAATAAACTACTTACAGTACTGAGAGATGAAATAAATTTCAAAGGTGGCAGGGAAACACTTCGAAAATCGTTGCGAAAAATTGGCTTTCATTATCGAAAAACACAAAGCAAACGCAAGGTTTTAACGGAGCGTAATGATATTTCGGCGTGGAGAGCTAAATATTTGCAAGAATTAAAACAAAACTCATTATCAGCAAATCCTCGTCCAGTAATATACTTAGATGAGACGTATATACATTCATCACATACCACTAATAAATGTTGGCAAAGTCAAGAAACAGATGGAACTCTAAAACCTGTGTCTAAAGAGCAACGTTTTATTATTGTTCATGCAGGTGGAAAAATGGGGTTTGTCCAAAACGCTAATCTTGTATTTAAGTCAAATACAAAAAGCGGGGACTACCACGATGAAATGAACAACAAAAACTTTAAAAAGTGGTTAACTGACAAATTACTACCAAATCTTGAAGAACCATCCTTGATAATAATGGACAACGCTCCCTATCACAGCATTCGAGTGAATAAAACACCAACTACAAACACAAACAAACCTGAAATTCAAAAATGGTTAACTGATAATCACCTCGATTTCACGTCAGAATTAACCAAACCACAGTTGTTGGAGATTGTCAAACGAAATAAACCTAACCCTGTGTATGAAATTGATAGTTTATTAGCACAACATGGCCACAAATGCTTACGATTACCAGCGTATCATTGTGATCTAAATCCCATTGAGATGGTATGGAGTTCAATGAAAAGGAAAGTAGCAGAAATAAACATAGAGCACAAAAATCAAAATATGCAAAAATTAATAACTGAAGCGTTCAATTCTATTGGTGTCTCAGAATGGCAAAAATATTGTGCTCATGTGAATAAAATTGAAGAAGAATATAGACGAAAAGACGTATATTTAGATCAGCCCTTTGTAGTCCATTTAGACAGTGACTCCGACACTGATAGTGACAGTGATTCAGATTTTGAGGAAATAAGTGGAATATATCCACTGGACCACACTTATGGTATTAGTGCACATATTTCGTCTGCCTTAGATTATAATTACTGCTTGAAAGGTTTCGAGTGAAACGAAAAATCAAAATAAATAAAGCTTGATTTAATGTGTTATAATTAAAAATAGGAATTAAAAAAAATACTGGTTTGCTTTAATAATTCCAAGGCCAAATGGCTAAAAAACCCTTACAGTTAAGTCGGGACCTTTGTCTTTATCTTTCATGTACTTATATATTCTTTTATCTGTGATACCGAGCAAATCACGAACAGTAAAAGGCATATTTACGAATAATAAAAATGGCTGAAGTTGATTATTTTTATAATAGGTGGCAACCCTTTTCGATCGTAGCGCCATCGCTACATTCTACAGATAAGTTGGTGGCACTATAAAGTAGTGGAACAAATGCTCTTAGTTTCAATTTGATTTATGAACTTCAAAAATTCAAAATATTTGTAAGTTTTGTTTATGAAAATAGTGTTTAACTTAATAAATAAAGAAAACATTTCAAAATATTTTCCCCTCTATATTTTTCAGCAGTGTTGAAATTATTAAATGTCTCTTTTTAGTATCGCATTTTTTTCGTTTCATCGAGTTTAAACTTCACTTCACATACATCATTAAAAAATTAATAAATAACTCGAAACCTAAACCTGTTCATATAACTAACTGAATTTTTCTTTTGAGCATCACAGTTCTAGTCACCCTGTTTACTATACCTAAAGGACTTCTATGGAACATACACTTATTTTATTGGGACGTTCCGCACAAAGTGTTAAATGTCTATAAATAACAAAGCAACTTTGTGTGGATGTTGTTTGTTCCTTCTTCAGGGTCTTGGAAATTAATTGATTGTATGTAACATATATTTTCTAATTGGCTGTAAGAAGTGCATATCGACAATACATACAGGTATAAGATTTGTAGTATCTAGTTCCCGGGCTTAATAATTCCACAAAAGAGGTACTGGTGACGTTGAGCATCAAAACAACCGACCCGCAATGCGGCATCAGTGTTCTAAGCTTTTAATAACAATGCAACACCTGTGTTTTACGCCACGTTTTAAATCAAAATTATTGCTATTATAAAGAGCTAGGTAACTCAGTGGCGGCGTTGCCGCTAATTAGCCACCCTCCTACGTAAATTATGCCAAACGAAAATTAATTATGCATATGTTATGTGGGTATACGCAATTTTGTTTGTAAGCGCCGGCTCCTATACCGCAGTATATAAAATCATTTACATCAACTCGTGTAAATTAACCTTGTTTTATTTTCTGTGATATTTTATAAGATTGTTTTCGTATTTTGGGGTTTCGTTACCAAATGGCGGTATATAGACATATAGGAACGTAGATGAAAGGGGCTTTATAAACGTCACGCTACAAGATGTACGGTAAAATTATAACAACTCTAAGTAATAGGGCGGCCAACATACCGTCGGCTTCAGTACACAGTTACAATTCAGAACTGTAATTACGTATTTTTGGTGACATTTTTATTATATACATATTGACGAAAAAATAATGACACCAGAAATGCTGTATAGTTACAAAGTATACAAAGTCCTGCACTGACGCCGACGATATGAACTGTGTTTTGTTTCTAGATGTTGTATGTGTTAAAGAAAATTCAATACCCATACATAGACATGTATTGGTTTGGAAAATTAGAAAAATAGCATTTTGACAAAAACGGAACCCTTGTACAATAGTCTGACTGATTATTTATTAATCTTTATATAACACAACCAGTTTTTTAAGAAACTACAATATGATATTTTCCTTCATAAATTAAATGTGCAGAAGGGATATATCCTTATGTATGCTAAATACACAATGGTGTAGTGAAATCGATAACCAGTCAATGGTAGCCAGGGTCATTATACTCGTACATATAACTAAGGCATGTAGTTTTTCACCGTATAGGTGTACATAGTCGTCTGCAAATGGAATAGATTTGGAGATATTCTACCCGCACACAATTCAAAGCATTATTCTGTTTTCTGGTATGGTATATAAGTACATGGAATAGATATACTATTCCATGCACTTTTATGTTTATTTATTTTTTACCGTTGGTCACATGACATCACTGTGATTTAGAAGGCGGACAAGTTTCAGCATAGCAAAATGTTAAGTGCCAACCTCATTACCCAAATTGTGGCATATAATTATTATATAAGTTTTTTATCTTTACACATATATTCTTTCTTGCTTTGTAGATATGAGATACATTAAGCTTGATGGTTTGCTTAAGATTCGAAAGAGAACTTTAGTCACTCGTAGAACAACGACTTTAGTCGCCACTACAAACTCTTCCCTGTTTGTGTTGCGTTGTCAGCTTGACCGATTTTTTTTTCTTTCAATGATAAATTACAACAATATCGTTGACTTTAGCTACCTACAGTGTCCTTAGTTTCATCAGGTACTCAGTAAATAGACATTAAATACATCTATTACATCGTTTTGTTAATGAAGTTTGTTAATTTACAAGAGTTGGTTAGAATTTTCTTTACAGCAAAACGCTTCCGGCCTAGTGGGAATAAAATATACCCCTATTACGCCCCAGCATAATTAAGCAGCTACAAAATTACGCTGTGGTTGGCGCAGCGGTTAGGATATCTACATATCATTCAAATGACATGGATTCAATTATTGGCAGAAGAGATTCTCCGCTTATAAAGTTTTTCTCACCTCATGTACATAATACTACAGTTGTTATATTGTTGCCTGGGAAACCTACACATGGAAACTACCATTATGAGAAACCACCAATCCGCCTTAGAGAAGCATAGCAGGTAGGCCGTCCGTTCAACTAAAATGGAAAAGCCCAAGCCCAGCAGTGGGACGTTTTTAGATTAGTGTTAAAGGTACAATTACGGGTAAAAACCGCAATTAGTGACTGATGATCAGTTCACTTATGTTATAATAATGATTAAAAATTGAATTTCTCCTATCACTTAATTACTTGAGTTTTTAAATTAATAGACGGTTTCTGAATATGGCTGTGAGATTAATAAATAGATGATGCTATTTTTTGAATTCACAGGGCATCAACAGGATATTGTTCGTTTTTACCAATTTAAGTACATATTTGGGTTTTGATCTCAAACTTATCGATGGCTTCTGTGGTTTGGTGGTGTGAGGGTTGGTGCTTTTGGCTAACTGGGACATAAAGGTCCCAGATATTATCCTCAATTAAGTAAACCTGGAAAATAACTTTTATATCTGGAATCAGCCCTCTACTTGTTCTCTATTTGTTGGCCATAATACAAGTGAGTTTTTAGGAGGTGTCGTAATTAAAATTCCTACGAGGCTTTATGTTTCCTTTCATCCCAATTATTTGGGTTCGGCAAGGTATGTCCCTTCCTTCTACACTCTTGTGTTCTGGCACACCACAAATCTTTACCTCAGACGTTATTGTTTTATTTACAATCCATCCATCTTTTTTCACAAGGGTACATAGTTAAAAATCCATCTTTCACTATATAATATTAATAATACACTTTTTATTACACGCGATTTTCATGCCACCTCGTTACATGCTCATAAGATCCAATAATGTTCTTCCTATAAATAATTCCTTGTAACACATCTGACGTTGCAAATGTCCATAGACAATGGCAACAACTTTTCACCAGATCTCCGAGTCTGTAACTCAAATTCGCAGTCGAATCGAATTGAAGACGTAAGTTGACGGTTTTGGTAGTCTGTAGTTGGTGGCAACCTAAAATTGCAGCTAATATAATGTTTATAGGAGATATTATGAAGCTACAGTTGTAGTTGTTACTCGTATAATAATGTCATAATTTAATAGATTATATTAGGTATCACGAAACAATCGCTATTTTAAGGTAGATGTTTATTGAACAGTAAACATATACAGTGAATAAAGGATTAGTTATATTTACTAAATGTTTTGGTGGCATTTGTAACAGGTATTAACAAATTGCTAGACATTTTAGATTGCGTACATTTAATTGACGGCACTTTCAGGTAGTTTAGCGGAAGATCGGCGCTGGTTAACTCAACCAGCAATCTTCTGAGCTAAGAATAACTTAACTTTTCGGTGCATTTTACGTATAATATTTATTTATGTTGGTGCTATGTATACATAGCATACATGTTTGTTGTGTTGTTCTAAATCATTCTTTTTTCTTTCTTTCAATTTTTAGTGAATTAATTGATTTAACCAACAAGAAAAATAGCAGATTGGGGTTGGATTTATTTAAGTTCAATACGACTTCTGTTTTTAAAGTTTATGTTGAGTTAAACCAAATACTGTTTTCTAGTTGAGCGTATATTTTACTACATTGTATAAATATGTGATTTAAAGTTTTATATTTCTAGTTAAACATTCTTGTAAATAATAATGTTGTGAAATATAAAAAGTCTTAGTACTTTTTAAATCATAGGTTTATGTAAGTAGTTACATTACAATATACAATTCTTATTACGTTAATAATTACGTTGTTGCTCTCTTGAAGAGTAAAGTAAAAATACGCCTTTGAATTTAAATAAAATGTTCAGCTCTTACAAAAATCTTACAAATTTCCATGAATTTACTATGTAACTCTCTTATTATATTAATATACTCAGTAAATTTAACCAAAATATCGCTGTCTTGTTTTCGATCCATTTACTGTCAATTTATGCGTATTTAATTTCTCAAAATTCCTTGCATACAAAGTTCAACCTGCGATCTTCAACAACTAATCTCTTCAATTCTCATCTTATAAAAGTGCTCTGTATGTATGGATGTATAGATGTATGGATGTATGTTTGTTACTGTTTCACACAAAAACTACTGAATAGA
Organism: Dendrolimus pini; assembly: GCA_949752895.1. Classification (NCBI taxonomy): domain Eukaryota; kingdom Metazoa; phylum Arthropoda; class Insecta; order Lepidoptera; family Lasiocampidae; genus Dendrolimus; species Dendrolimus pini. The sequence continues at coordinate 14,210,949 of OX457126.1, read as the reverse complement.
GTTTGATGAAACTTTACAGTAATATAGCTTACACATGAAAATAATACATGGGCTATTTATAAGGATATAGTGCGAATTATCCAAAATATAACGATTTTCCTTGACCACGCGGGTGAAACCGCGGACGCAGCTAGTAATAAATAACAATAGTAATAACACCATATATGTTAAGAAATACTAAAATTGTTACATATATAAGAATAGGATATTAGATGTAGTCGATCTGCGTTTCGATAAATAAATAAAAACTAAATAGATAAAGATGCTAATGTAAAAAATGAGTCTATTCCAAATTATTATATAGCACAAGTAAAAATATTCTAGATCCATAGTTCCTTTCTTAAACTATGAAAGAGGTTAAATTGTTTTTTTTAATAAGGACCGTTAAATGTCAACAGCCCGGGTATATGAGTATTTATTTATTTTATTTTAGGAAGACTCAGTCTAATATATACAAAATATAGAAACAATAATATTTAAAAGATGATGCTGATAATAACCCTCCGCCTAATTATTATTATTAAAGAGAAAGAAAACATAAAAAAACATAAAAACATTACAAAACAAAAGACATGTGCATACACGATATTGAGGGATGATAAATGTAACACAATTTTTAGCTGTTTATTTTATCGAAGAAATTTTGAGCCAAATTAGGCTTAAGAGAATGTATAGTATAGGTGTGCAATACAGGTCTAGATTTGAGTCTACTACTATTTCATTAAAAGAATTTGAGCTTCGTATGATAAACGCGTTTTGTCTGTAGATGCTATTTGCGATAGGTGTGTGAAGTAATCCTCTCTGCCTCTCCGACATAATATATAATTAATTATGTCGGAAATAATAATTTCAAACCAATCTGGAGGCTATGGAGAATTTAATATCGCCGCCATCCTGTCTTAGTTGACAAGTCATGCAATAAATGATATGAAGTTAACAAATTGATGAAGATGACAACTGACAAGTTCCATCTTTCTATTTGTCAAAATGACGTTAAATTGGATATTACAGTGGACACCCTCCGTTAGCAACTTACAACGCCCAAAATGCTCCATCAGCCGTTCCACATGGCGACCACGGTCGTTACGGTCGTTGCTAAAACGTCACTAATGACATCATCATTTCAATCACACAGCGCTCACAATGTCCCATATAAAGAGGTGGGTCGAAGTAGGCGTTGACTATAGAGCATTAATTCTCTCTATCGTTTGACATTAAAAGGCGCGTATTTCGCCGATTATGACATCAACACTCCATAATCCGTTCCATTAGCGTTTATGATAGTGACATCCGCATGCAAGTGGAACGGGAAAAATCACGGTCGCGGACATAGTCGTTGTGAGCCTCTTGTGGAACTTAGCCTCAATTATACAAAATAGAGTATTGAGTGTACTATTTTCTAAATAAAAACTCAAAAATATTCTTTTCAAATTGTAAGTGCTCACAGTGTATTCGTTACGTGGTTTTAAGTATAGTTATTTTAAGTTAAGAAAAAAATTCACCAAATTAATTAATTTTTATTAAAGCAAGATTAAATAATATATATTTATGAAAGAGGGATAAATAATTTAGTTTTTTTTAAATAGTACTTTATTCACAATAAAATAACAATGCATCTGAAAAACGACCGCATGTATCTTCAAGGACGTTGGCGTTGCTATAAGCCTTAATATAAAATTAAGGCATTCAATGTCATTGCATGTCGTCGTATCCTTCCAGTTATGCGCCTTTCAACCAAATTGATACAATTTGAAGGTCCTAATAAACTTATTATTATGTCAATTTTTTATTCAAATTATTTTTTGTTTATAAAACTTAGTTTGTAAGTTCTTACTTACTAAAAATTAAATCGATATCCTATTCAATGTTACACAGGTCGAGCCATCGAGCGGGTGTGCACAGGAACTGACGGCGCTGGTATGGTGACAGCAGCGCGAGGACTGCTCGCTGCCGTCACGCGGGTCTTGCTGCTTGCCGACATGGTTGTCGTACGGCAACTCCTACTGGCTAAGGACAAAGTGAATATTTTTGTCATTGCTTCTAAATCTAAAGTTTCCGTACCGCCCTTATATCTTAACGTCAACGCTGACGCAAATAATCACTACAGATGCTTGTATTCTAAACGTGTAATGGGGTTAAATGTCCATCGAATAAAATATATGTATGACCTGCAAGTAGTTTTTACTGGTCTGCTTTTCCATGCGATAAAAGTTTAAATAGGGCAAAGAGTTTTTATTACAAAGCTTAAGTTGTGCAGTTAATATCTACTACGATTTTAAATGTAAACTAACATTTATGAACACCTACTAACTAGTACTAAAATGTTGGAAAACATATATTTTGAATCGAAACTTTAGTATAGATATTATAGTAAATAATAGGATTAGCTCGCGACTTCGTAGTGTTTGACAGGTAATACATATATTATTATTACAGTTATTTTGCCAGCATTTAACAAAATTAAAGGGTAGGTATTTTCAGCAGAATTACGGATTTTTTTGTACGATAATACATTAATCCGACGATTTGCGTAAAACCCGACATAAGTAATGTTACTAAAGTCACACATAGTTACATCTGTTTTACCAAAGATGTTTACTAAATATAGACATTGTTCTATTAAGCAAGTCCTTATATCACGTGGTTTTAAAGTTGGGAAATCCCGGGAAATATAATAAGTCCCGGATTATATTGTGTTAGTATCAAGCGGATCCGAATCTTTTATGTATACCTTTAGACTAGACCTGTTAGACTTTAAATCACTCCCGGGAAAATTCTCGCGGGATTGCCGGGATAAAAAGTATCAGAGATTTCATTTTAAGAAATTGCTATCGATCGGTATAAAAATTGCATTGTAATCTGATTTTTATTCTACTTGGCTACTTTAAAGCATTTTGTGTTAAATTCCTGCGGGATTCCCGGGATACAAAATAGTGCAGATTTTTTGACTAAAAATTTTGCTATCGATCAGTGAAAACCGCATCGAAATTGGCCAAGTAGTTTTTACGTGAATCACGAACACACAAAATCACAAACAGACAAGAAATCTAAAAAAAAATTCATCGTGCTCTCCTTCGTTTATATGGTCTATCCCAGTTGGATTTTTTTAATAGCTTCAATGTATAGACACGACATATTAGAATTTTATAATATAGATAAATATAAAGTATCTTGCTGCCCTATAAGCTTCTTATACACTAGACTTCTTTTATGTAGTCGGATATTTTCTAAAGACTCAATTTACGGCCGAGCGTTAAATTAGAATACGAGCTCAACCCATTGAAAGAACTGACGTGGAAAGAACGTCGAGAATATAAAAAAGGATGTTGTAATATTAAAGCCAAGATGAGCCATACTACGATTACCATAAAAGTTTATATCAGAAGCATACTTACACCCAAGTTGAGCTTACAAATGCGGACATAATTCGATAATGGCTGAAGTTTTATTATTACACCGACCAAAGTCACATTCGTTCAACGTTATTACCTCATAAAATCCTTGGCCTACCTTTGAGAGCAGCTAGAAAAATAATCCTTAATCGAGGCCGATACATTGACAACGATAAAATATCAATAAAATAATTCCGTGAGTCTCTGGGTTTCATATTATACACTAAAGTTTTCGACGCGGTTTTACTTGAGTAACCTTGTACCAGAGTAAATCAAAAAGTTCTTAGAAGTGCATGTATATAAAAAATTGTGAGAAGTTTGATATCCAAATTAAAGAGTGTTAATCTCACAACATTTATGCCAACTGTCACTTGTTTTTGTCAGTTCGTTCGCACGTAATAAAGTGTTTTATAAAACGAGTTGCTAAAAACGCAAAATTATGGATAAAAGTGAGTTACGTGCGCTCATAAAATATTTCAGCTTGAAAAAATATCTAAAGATTTTTCCGGATATTCAGCAGACATTAGGGTATCATGCTGTGCTGTATCCTATTCTACGGTTGCGTACTAGCTGGCTGAATTTAAAAGAGGTAGATCAAGCTGTAAAGATGACCCGCATTCTGGGCGGCATTCTACCTCCGTTACGGAAGAAAATTTCAAAAAGGTTGAGAATCTGGTTTTGGCAAACAGAATAATAACTATAAAACATATAGCTTAGATCCTAAAGATATCTTTTGGTAACGTTCAATACATTTTAATTGATTTAAATGTCGGTAAGATGGGTAACACGATTGTTAATCGACGAAAACAGAAAGCGACGTTTCGAAAATTCGAAGCGTAATCTCGAAATGTTCCAGCGTAATTCGGATCATTTTTGCCAGCACCTTGTCACCATGGATGAAACGCGCGTTCACCATTTCGACCTTGAAACCCAGATACAAAGCATGTCTTGGAAGTCTCTCCGTCCATCCATTAGGAAATATTGAGTTGCTCCTATCGCTGACAAAGTTATGTATTTTGGGATAGTGAAGGATTCCTTGTATTGATTACATGCCAAAAGGCACGACGATTACTGGACCCTATTATACAAATTTAATTCCGAAAGTGCGTGAAGAGATTAAAGAAAAATGTCGTGGAAAACTGTTCTTGGGCGTGTTGTTTCTTCACTATTACGCTCCCACTCATCGATCGGAAGTTACGCCCAACGCAATCCACTGTACTGGCTTCAATATCCTTGACTATCCATCATATTCTCCGGACTTAGCCCGAAGTAATATTTATTGTTCCCAGAATTAGAAGAGGAAATTCGTGGAACTAAATTTCCCGATAATGATGCGGTTATGGCTGCCGCAGAGGAGTTTTTAACCTCGAAGTCTCGAGACTCGAGAAAATCATTTTTTTCGCAAGGACAAAGAAGTTAGAAACGTGGTATTCTAAATGCATTGCATTGAAGAGAGATTATGTAGAAAAGTCAATTCTTTTGGTTAAATTTTTGCATTTTTTAAATCTTAATTCCAAGAACTTTTTGATTCACCAATTCGAAACCTACCCAAACGATGGTATTTTTAAAATGCAATATTATACATACCACGTTCATCCCCATTACTGAATCTATGTACTATGTATAGCAAATTACATAATTATCAACTCACTCCTAAGACCATAACGAAAAAAAGACATCTAAATGAAATCACTATCACATTTATATGTTGCCATCCAACATATGAATATGTTAACTTTATTTATTTTGTTAATGTGGCGTGAGGAAACTAGTAGAAAGTCGTGGTAAAGTTTGGTAACATGAAGCAAGTATCTATTTCAGTGCCGACGAAACTTCTCTGTAACTGTATAAGTAAATTGTGTCATGTGTTGACTACGCCTTGCTCAATTTGGCCCCGGCAGGTGGTGCGTTCGTTGGATCGCTTGGAGTCAGTGTCAAACTTTGCAGAGTTTGTGCGTGCATTTACCGAGTTTGGTGGAGGTATGGTGGAGCTAGCGAGACTTACAGCTGAACGGCGTGCGGATTTACGCGACGAAAGAAGAAGAGCCCAAGTGGCAGCAGCTAGAAATGTACTAGAACGTTCCACCCTTATGCTCCTCACCTCATCAAAGGTAATATTATGACAATTTGTTTCTCCAAATCGATTCTCTGGCAGTGGATCCATATCCCACTAAAATTACTAAACCAGCTGTTTCAACGAACGAAAAAACTCAATATCTCAAGCTGAGCCAATAATTCACTCCTATGTGTGGAGAAAGTTGAAGTAAAATCTAGACTAGAATGTGTGAAAACTATTAGTCAGCCTTAGACAAGCGTGACATAAGTAGCGTCTCTGAAATGAAAATCTTCGGCGAGCGTTAGGATATTCTTAAGCTATTAGGGCTCTTCAAATATCCTACAGAAAATAGTTTGAATGGCAACTATACCGCAACATTCGCATAAAAATCACTGTTAACTAATTTTACACCTTTGATTAGCTTTTTTCGATTACTGAAACAGCAGACAGGCTGACGGCCGACCTCTTATGGAAAATGGCTACCGTTGTCTATGGACATTAGCAATACCAGAGGTACTGCTAATATGCTGCCGGCCTTAAAGGAGAGACTGGAACCTGGCCATTATTGCCTTAGCACAACATACGACCAGTGGTGGCGGGGAATTCATCCAGTCGGGAAAATACCCTACCACCTGGCTGTGGGTTCTTTTATCGCAATCTCTTAGTATTCTTTTTCCAATCCAACACGGAGAAAATTCATTACGAATTGAGTTACCGTAAGTTATAACCTGTGTAATAAGTAATCTCGTATTTCAAATATTCTTTTTCTCCATATCTTAGTAGTTTCTAAATGCTATATATTTCATTCCATTCAAAGAAATTATGTTTTTATAAAGGTTTTTCTTTATAATTCTATCTGGAATTTTACGGTCCTGATTTAGTTATAGACTAACAATTAAGTTCAAGCATCAAAGTGCACAAAAACCTCTAACGCTCATCGTAATCAACATAATGGCACCATTCATTTTACAAACTCTCTGTGTAATTACAAGAGACATCATCATCAGAGCTTCGAAAATTCTTCTTCAATGGTATTTTTATTATTGTATTGTACTTACAATAATTAAAGACACTGTAATTCTTTTAGTTAACTTCTGGCATTACATATACGTAGATATGTCTTTAATAGAAACTAACAGGATTCTTTACGTCATAATATTTGACACTAAAAAAGCGAAGGTAATTTTAAGGTTAAGATAAATGAATAATACGACGTTATTCATACACCTACAACTCTATCCTTTCGCTATTATTAAGGATCAACAATGTAACAGAGTATCTTCAAAATCTTATGTTCTAGAAAACTATCGTATATCCTATTGGAATTACATGCTAGAATTACCGATCGATACAATAGATCTACAATTTCCATGTCATCTTTCACACACTTTATCCATGTCTTTCTTGACCTACTTTAATTCTTACATCATTGTTTCAGTTTAACACTCTTTATAAAAAAATCCTCCCGGATTTACACGATCGCGCGAAATACCTAGCACTTAATAGGTATCGATATTATTTTAAATATTCTTTGCTTTTTCTCGTCCAATTTTCAACTCAAATTAAGCAATAAGTCTAAGTATCCGAGAGTTCTGGCAAAAGATTTACATCTAACTGCCAAGTTTGTGTATAAAACCACTCCTAAGGAGGTCACATTACATTTAAACTTATATAAGTATATTTTATTTTGCCAACTGGGTCACAGAACATTCTACTTTATTTCACCAAACTGTGGTGGAATTTCCGTAAAATTATTTTACTAAAATGTATTAATTGTGTAAAATTGAATAAAAGGACACAAATTGTCGTAAGCTGAGTAATTATGTTTAAATTATTCATGGTGACATTTAACGGTTATTCCCTTAGATATTTTATTTTATATTTTAGTTAGTTGTTGTGTTTAAGTCCCCACAATGACAGGTACAGGAACTAAGCACTTACAACCATGTATTAAATCTTCAATATAGCACAACAAAATTATGGGCAATTGATCTAATCAACGAAGTTGTTATGAAAAATCTACTAACTACATTTGACTACACATTTCACATTTCAATTTACTTAAAATTCAGATTCAGCTCGTCAAAATAAATACATGTAAGTAGGTGTGTCTGGTACAATGTACACACTACTTTTTTCCGGTGTTATCAGGTGTGCAAAAACTATTAATATTTTACAACTATTGTCAATTTAAAGTGATATTATACATTTTAAGAAACTAACACGGCACAGAGCAACATCACCCTTCACGTTCCGTAAAAAATTTCTTTTATATTCTAGATAGATAGTGCCATATTCTGCTTTTACTTAATTGTGTAAATCTAGAACACACTCATGTGTTTTAGGTAGATTTATATATTTAGTTATTGCAGTATTTAAGTATTCAACTGAACTCGAAACAAAACTATATACCGTACTTCAATACGCGTTGAAAACAATGTGCCACGGTTTATGTATGGCGTGAACTGTTAACTTTTTTTATTTGGCACAGACCTGCATGCGACACCCGGGAAGCGCATCGGCGCGGGAAAACCGGGACACAGTATTCTGTCAAATGCGACGCGCCATGGATCTCATACACTACGTCGTCAGGGATGGCTTACCAGGTCACGAAGAATATACACACGAGGTTTGATTTTAATTTCTCCTTTAACTTTTAGTAATACTTCTGCAAGGTGATTTTTATTTTATTAAAACATTAAACTTCAAAAGTAATCACGTTAATAACCATGTCTAAATATCAATTATTATGTAATAGTATAAAAAATATGTCTATTTTGAATAAACCTTTCTGTAAACATCTGCTAAATTGTTATAACACTGTTCTGTTCTTCAATCAGCACCCCTGTGGAAACTTGTAGTGACTAATATCTAGGTTGGCAAGTACAAGCTAGTTCTATCGAATTTATTGAACATTGTCACAGCGCAATCAGAGGGCCTTTTATGAGATGAGATAAATTATATCTGGCACTGTTTCCAACACATGAAACTCTAGTCGTACAAATACTCTTAGGGTGATTTCAAGTAACATTACCGTTCGCATTACAATGACGACTAAAGTTATAGCTTCATCTATCTACCTAATGTATTTGTCTGTATAAATACATATCATTTCCCATGGATATGTGTAAATGTATAAATCTTTTATATAAATTAATCTAACAAATCTCTCGTAGATGATTTTCACAGTAAATGGGATGATGCTTGTTGGTTGTGTGATTTTCGAGTTGCAATATTTAGTGGAAATTCTTGAAGTTTTACGTGACAAAATCATTACACAATTGTAATCGAATTTCTGTTTGTTTACAACAAGACAATGCAATCCCTATTAATATTATAAATGTGAATGTAAGTTTGTTTGTTACGCTTTCACGCGAAAACTACTCAACCGATCATCATGAAACTTTGTACACATATTCTTGGAGGTATTAGAAGTAACATAGGACACTTAAAAAAAATCCACGCGGATGAAGTCGCGGGCAGAAGCTAGTATTTACTATAAAAGTATTCGTGCGTCATTAATTCTTAAAGTTACAAAATCCATATTAGCAGTCGACAACAACAAATTGTTTAAATTTCTAGGCTAATAGAATTTTTTTACTTAAAACATGAAATCATTTATTCATAATGTTACGAGTTGCAGGACTCGAATGAAAATGCCGTTGGAATTATTATAGAACTTATTAGAACTATACAAACACGTATTGTACCTGACAAATATAACCGGACATAATAAGTCCAAACGTAATGCAGAAGATCGTAATTCAAATAGACGCGCAAAGTCCGTCACTAAATAAATCTATTTTCTACCGAATGTACACAAGTCTTGCTTTGATCGTGGTTCTCGCTTGACTGTCTCCTCCATCAATCGGCACGGATGCAATATATCTGTTCAGCCGCGTGACCAAATTTCCTAGAATCACACCTGGCTAATGACTGCCATAAAAGATTACAATACACAATGGGCTGTTTTTCTAATCACTACTTTTAAACACAAAGTAAACAAAAGAAGTCCAAATTCCGAAAAGGTAATAAATTGAGCCTTAATAATCGACAATATTCATATTTAACACTTGAGATGTTTATCTGTGTAAATTTACAAAATAAATAGTTTTTGAGCTGTTTGATCTGGTGCCTATGTTGCAATTGTTCCACTGCACCACTCGCCGCGGTTCATTCTTGCTCGACACTTGGCAATCGTCCACTTTACGTGGTGGTGGTAACCGTTCTTTTATGCTTTTCGTCTGAACGTTGTGGAATGAAGCAAGCTCTTCAAAAAGGGCGTAAACAATTTTTTTAAGTCCCAACGAGGTAGACATCGCGATGGCTCCCTTGATGTTGCAGATGTCCATGGGCGGCGGTAACCACTTGCTATCAGATGAATCGTCTGGCAGTTTCTTGTGTGCAGGCATTTAAAAAAAAGGTTTTGAAGAAACTCGATATAGAAGCGATATTTTAATTTCACCGATTACCGTTTGGTGCGTTGGTTTATGAATTAATATTATTCTACAATATGAGCCACAATCCACGAGATGTTTCACTCTGCGATAATGTGGAGAAGCAATTTGAAATTCGCTACTATATACGCTCCCAAACAATGTTCCACACACGTTGGATGGAAATAAAACGTAACATTATTCGTCCATACTTACTGAAGACTTCTAAAAGCTGTTTAAAACTTTAAACAACTTTAGTATCTTTGTGATCCAACTTCAAACAACTTCTAGAGCATTGTCGTTTCCACTCACAGTTTCAAACTATACTGTTATTTCGTTATTATTTTAAATTTATATGGTGGTATTTTTAAAACACGTGTATTTTAAATCATCGACATAAATGATACACTAAGGTATTGAGAATGCAAATAATTCGTGCTAGTTATAAAAACAATTATGCCTTGCAATTATAGCAGATTTCTAGACACCCCATTTTTGACAGTGATTTGGTAGTATACATAGTTGAAAACTTTAGTTTAATTCATTAAGTTTTAAAAGCATTTATTTATCTGGCAAACAAACTCAGACATTGTAGATACATATAATTCTTGGCATCTTCTTTGTATTGTCATTTTCCAAATAAATAAATTATTTATTTCTTTCAGTACACCTGTATCTTGCTTAGATAGACATCAATAGCTAACAAGCATTGCAAAATCCTAGAGCCGGTACCAATAATAGCCCAGACTAGAGCACATAACGGAAAATTAGTTTCCGAAATTTTCTCTGTCTGGAAACGCATACCAAGACCATTAAACCAGAACAAAGTTTAAGTATAACACACTAAAAATATATACCTTATATAGAAATCAGAAATCATTTATTCATAACAAAGTTACACGTCAATTTTTACATCAATGAAATCCACAGGTCATTAATAAAATTAAAATTATGTCATATGAACTCCGCATGATTAAAGAAGGTGTGCTCGTCTCACCATTTCCTGAGCCGTGTTTTAAATAAACCGACGGATGGTGACTCCATTATCCTATTCGGTAGTTTTTTGTATAGTGGCGGTCCCATGACATATTAATTCATTTTACTGGAGATAGAGTAGAATATATATTTAAGTACTTATATATATATCAAAAAATAAATAATTACAATTTATAAAATTAAACTTTAATCTAAATATTTGAAAAAGTGATATGGACATGAAATAATTATTTTATACGGTACGTCTAATGCGGAGTGTATTTGAATATACATTACACTAGATAATACGGTATATATAGTAATGCGACACACTAGGGGCTTCCGTGACACATAAACCGGAAGCATACTACGTGTTGCTACTTACTAGAGATGCGGTTTCCTATGAACATGTCGATGAACTTAATTAGTTTAATTGTTTATATCAGTTTTGTGTGAATATATATTTTGTTTGCGTATTAGTTATAAATATATACATTATACTAGTTGTATGTATTACATACTCACATACATACTATGTAACAATTGTTTGCCTTCAAGTACTATATTATATTTATATCTTCAGTTACAGGCCATGCCAAACTCTATGACCGCTATCAGTTATCCACATAAGGCTATGCAATATGCGTTTTACCATACAAAATCAGATATTGCGCAACATGTGAATTGAAGCTATTTAAAAAAAACAACTGGAATACACTATATAAACGATAGGGAACCCGATGCAATTTTTTTTAGATTTCTTATCTGTTTGTTCGGGATTCACGTAAAACTACTGGAGCGATTTCGATGCGGTGTTCGCTGATCAACAGCAAATTCTTAGACTTTAAATCTGCGTTACTTTTTATCCAGGGAATCCTGCGGGAAAATTTCTAGGTACCTATGATTTAAAATAGCCAAATTGAAAAAAAAAACTCTAATTCCAATGCGATTTTTTCACCACTCGATAGCAATACTGTTTATGTGATGCTGTTTATTCCGGGAGCGCCGCGAAAATTTTCCCGGTTATGGTTAAAATTAGGTTGCATAAAAATTCGCTGATTCCAAAACAATTTCCCTAACAGAACATAATTCTGTATTTCCTGTCTAAATACATAGTGAAACTTAAAGCTAGTAATAACATTAAATAAGAGTCTGGTTGCTGAATTATTATCCCTGGAACGATAGCTAAGTCCTTGCCTTTGTTTTTAATAGCGACAAAATTAGTAACCAAACGTGGACGTAGTCGCGAGCATATCCCAATTTAAAATAAAATTCCGTTATATTTATGTACTATGTAATATTTCATAATAGAAAGATTCTGGTCTAAGTCAACGATCTCTTCAGTTTTTATTTTCAAACTAGAGTTAGACCTAGCCCTAGCTTTGTTTTACTTACATAAAAACTTAATTCGGATTTTTACATATAATAATAACAAAGAAACTAAAACCATATAATCTAGAGAAGACGACTGCCCAGTATAGAGGTGAGTCGAAGCCAACCAGATTTGAAGTAATATAATGAAAACCACTCCCGGGAAAATTCCCGCGAGATTCCTGAAATAAAAAGCATCGCATCCCTTAAAAAAGGACTAAAGCTATCGTTTTAGTGGAATCGTAGCGAAATAGCTAATATTTATACAATCTAACTAATTTGTGCCATACCCGGGAAAATTCCCGAAGGATTCCCGGACACGAAATATCGTAGCATTTAAAAAAAATGTAAGCTATCGTTAGTGAAAACTGTATTGAAATATGCAAATTTTTATGCACCCCAACAACTTTAAACTGCTCCTGGGAAAATTCCCGCGGGATTTCACGACTAAAATATATCACATTTTTTTACATTACATTTGATATCGATCAGAAAAGATTACACTCGACTTCGATTAATTTTAAATCTGGTTATTTTAAATAATTCCCAGAAAATTTCACGGGAGATTCCCGAGAATCTTAGCGCAAATTTTAAGTCTAAGAATTTTCTATCAATAAGCGAAAACCGCATCGAAATCTGCCCAGTAGTTTTTACGTAAATCCCGAACAAACAGACAAGAAATCTAAAAAAATGCATCGTGTTGTATCATTTATAGTCTGTTCCAGTTGGTTTATTTAAAAAGCTTTAATGTATAGACACCGCATGTTTAGAACTTTATACATTATCGCTATTCTTAGCATCTCAATATATAAAATAAATAAAATATTTCTGCACTAAGTTTTTGTAATTGCTTACTTAAAAATATATAAGCAAGCTACCAAACTGTAATAATAAAATAATAATTAGTAGTTTAGTGATTATTTTAAACAAAAAGAATTAATTGTATGGTAATTCTTTATTATGAATTCAAACTTTAAAAAGGGAACATCGACAAATCAAATCAGGCACATTTCTTATCCGAGCGTTGCGTCGCAAATAACATCGATAGCGATCAGGGACTATCGAGATGAACTATTTCTCCTTTTAAAATAATATATTTAGGATTAAAAATGTTAACATGACCAATAATATTTTTAAACCCAAAGAAATATTTTTAATCCAATCGCATTTAGCTTCAGGAACGACGGTAAGTACTGTGTTTTAGGTGCATTCGCTCGAAAAATCAAACCCTAGATTCTATAAAAGAACCGATTAATTTGATACTTTCGTTTCTTTTTCATTTACTTCAATAAAACATATAAAAACATGACACACTTTTCTTTTTCTGTAGTTGATACCTTTCTCGGATAGTCACGATCAGGTATTAAAATTAACTTGCAGGTAGAAGAGTGCCTTTCAATTTATTTTGTGTTTAAGTAACTTTATTCAGTCATACATTATAAGTCATGCACCGACAAAATGTTAGTGAAGTAAAAGTAGGCGCGCTTTTTGGCAAATTTGTATAAGTAAAATGGCGCAGTAAATTAGATTTATTTGATTATTGAGTTAAAATATTTCTGTTAATTTGAAATATTTTAATACGGGTAAGTAAAAATATTTAATGTATAAATCTGACTCAGTCAATAAGGATGACCTCTATATTGCTTCTACAATAAATAGCGTACGTTAATACGTTTAAGAATGTAACTACTTTACAATGGTCTAAACGCCGATTGTACAAAACGAAAACACTTTCACAATAGTATGTATGTTTCATTATTTTGTCACACTTCTTACGCTACTGGCCACTACATACTTATTAATTAGGACTCCAAAGCCTTGCTAAGCTTGTTGCTGTTATTTTAGACTATACAGGTAATGCAAAATTTAGTTTGTTTAGACACTTCGACACTGCTTACAATATTGGCACTCTTATCTCTATTTTATCTTAATAAATTCTAAAGTCTTTCTATTAATGTTTAGTTTCTATCAAGTCATATTGAAATTATTAAAACATTTTAAAAATTATGTTTTAACTAATTACATTATTTATATAAAATACATTGTAAGCTTAACTTCTTAATAATATTTCATATACTTTGAGTAAACCTACATATGTTTGGACTCCATTTTATATTTGAATATTTACTTCCATATGACAGGTTAATGAATTTTTGTATGATACAGGCAGCTCAATGGGAAGCAGGAACTGCGCTAGGCGCACTCCGAGGGCTGACAGCTCAAGTACGTGCTGCGAGAGCACGAGGGGGGGCCGATGTGAGCAGAAGAAGAGCCCTAGCCTCAACCCTTCGCGCACTTGTTGAAAGGACACATGACTTCACAGACTCTGCGTACACGTCGCACGATCATAGACAAAGAATACTTGCACTCGCCGAAAGGATAGCGTACGAGTTAGAAAGACTAGTCGCTGTAACTGTCTCCCTAGTAAGTTTATGTTCATACCGTTATTGTAACTAACTATTACTGTGTATGTATTATATCTTCAGAGCATTATTGGTGTTGTTTGCCACCTGAACATTATATCAGCATTATAGCCATCATACTCGGCTAGTTCAAAAAAGGTATCCGTAGTCCATATTAGTTATAGAAAATTAAAATATAAGTATCACAGCTATGACAATTTGGTTAAAAATGAATAGATGTTAAGTCACTGCATGTACTTTTATGTATTTAAGATATTGGTTGTAACTCTATAAATTCATAGAATTCATTGATTAATATAATTCCAAAGCAACTCGATAAAAAATTTGACTTATATCTGTAGTGAATGAGCAAACTGTTTATATTTTAAGAACAGTACATAATAATTAGTTTGTGACTTAGGAGGAGCAAGGAACTACCGGTAGTGGGGCAGCGTTAGAAAGTGCGTGCACTGGTGCGACTAGCGCTGCGTCTGAACTAGAACGTGCCTTGGTTGCAGCGGCAAGAGATCAAGCCCGAGATCTTGCGCCTCTAGCAGACGAAGCCAAGAGACTAGCCTCAGACCTCGCGCACATAGGTAACCTCCGACGGAAATTAGGTACAGCGGTGCTTATGTAAGGGGCAACGCTTTAGTGTACTGGTCTATGATAAATTAATACCCCTACTAACATTGTATACCACTACACGAAGTGCTAGTCCCAATTAACCACCACACCTAGAGAAACGCTTTCTAAAGCATGTTAAGTTGAAGTTAATTCATACATATTTATTCACAGCTAGTACTAGTGGTGAGAGAGAATCAGAGAGACTGCATAGTATAGCCAGCCGACTACATGAACAATTAGATCACATAATAGAGGTAAAGGAGACAGCTTCAAAATAAAATAACCATATAAATATGTTTGAACACGCAATGAACTGATATGTTCATAAATTCAACAGGTATGCAAGTTGCTCAGACATATAGCGCTGTCTGAAACTCTACAAGTGAGTGCGAAGTTTGCAGAAATTAACTTGCGGATATACGGGCCTCAAGTAGTTACGGCGGCGCGGACATTAGCGGCTCATCCGAGCAGTGCTGCGGCGCGGGAGAACCTTGACGTGTTCGTTGATATGTGGGCTTGGCTTCTGGCAGACGCGGCAAGACTCGCAAAGGAACTCCTGGAACTCACTGACGACAGACCAGACAAACAGCAGTATAGCAGCTTACCCAGGCCGGGTGTAAGTTTACACGTTCCACAGACTTGTTAACCAGCCCTTGTCAGTACCATGATGACTTTATTGAATGACGATTTTATATTTTCAAATATTTAGTTGTATGTTTTCAGAAACATGGCACAACAAGTAAACCGCTTAAAGCGGTGAGATTAGATTCTGATGAGCAAGCGAAAATTGCGAAGTCAGGTTTAGAAATGAAAATGATGTCCTCAGAAATGGACGCAGAAACTGAAAAATGGCAGGGCGCAGCTGCCGACGAAAACAACGACATTGTAAAAAGGTATAACTATATGCAATAGTTACATTACTAACCACGTTAACGTGTGTAAGTATAACACATAAACATAATACTGATATGGTAAGTCTTATTCCATCCCATGCTCAGAAATAAAGTAATTTCAAGTTACAACAATTAAGGGTCAACTTTAATACTTTAAAAATCGATATGCCTACACGTATTTTGTGGTTTTTTTTTTAAATTATATAAATAACGATATTATATATGTATAGATAGGTGTATGGATATATGTGTATGTGCATTGTGCGTGTATGTACAATGTTTATATATGTACATCTGTATATATTTTATTAAGTAAATATTTATTTTCAGACAAGTATATGTAGATTTAGGTATAAGTCCCTATATACTTATCCATATAAGCTTTAATGTACACAACCCTGCTTCTGGTTTTCCCACTCTCGCTAGACCCAGGTTTGCTGGAAGAAAATTATTTTAAGTTAGCTCGCCTGAACAAAATTTGTAGTTTCATATGTAACTATTTTGTGTACAATAAAGAATAAATGAAAAGATATTCCTTCAAAACCTGGTAAAAGTAATCATGCATACTAATTCCTAATATCCGACATTGTACACAAACAGATACCGAAGGCCAGGCCAGAAAGGTTTCTTTTAACATTTATATTATTAGAACCCTAAAATATCAGCAAAGGAAATATAACCTTATTACACTTCTCTTTCCAGGGCAAAAAATATGTCTTCCATGGCCTTTGCTATGTACCAGTTCACTAAAGGTGAAGGCCGATTAAATACTACGCAAGACCTCTTCACACAAGCAGAATATTTCGCTGAAGAAGCAAATAGACTTTACAAAATCGTTAGGCAATTCTCTTATCAGGTAAACTAAATTGTAACACAAGAAATTGTAACTAAATTCCTTAAGGAAACATACTTGGAATAAAATCTAATATTACAGGTTCCAGCTGGAACAACGAAGAAGGAATTGTTGGAGCGCTTAGACAAAGTTCCAACGTACGTTCAACAGTTGCAGTTCACTGTGAAAGAACCGACGGTGGGTCGCGCAGCCACCTTCAGCAAAGTGGACAACGTCATCCAAGAAACGAAGCACCTTATGAACGTGATTAGTAAAGTCGTCACGACCTGTTTCGATTGCGCAAACAAGGTAAACTCTTTCTCCTGCACTCACCAAATCAATGCATTATGAACTTAATTATTTTTAATTACGACATTTTCGAGCAACACGTCGCACTTTCTTTTAAAATCTAGTAAATTTAGGAAATATAAAGATTTTAGTGCATTGGAACGTAATGTTCCTTAGGTACCTTTGCCGTGGGAAGCCAGTGTGGGAGTGGTAAAAAGGCACCAGAGTGTTGCACCCGTTAAGTACTTTAAAGATTATTTTCATCCGTGATTGTTAGTCTTTCGGGAAGACGGTATTACCGTATGGTACAACTCCAAAGATTTATTCTTGGTTTACAAAACGAGATTTTAAAATTTCCATCTCAACTCAGAGACTGTTTAAAGTACAAAAAAATCAAGAATATGTCTTTTTAGTACTTTAGAAACTAGTTTGATTATAGTAATAGATGACGTGAAAATTTAATTTCTCTTAATTTTTCAGTCTGTTATTATTATTTTTATTTGTATTTTTGTTTTCGCCATGCACCGGGTGGTTCCCTCCACTCCAGGGTCTTATACCGCTGGACAAAGCGATAAACAAAACCTCGGCGAATACAAGGGACGACTCGGTCTGTCTCCGTCTTGCACTATACATTCCAATATTTATGTAATTGTGTGTGCACTTGTGTATGTAGCAACTATATAGCATGTTTTGTACAATCATGTCCATTATCAAAATTTCTCATTAATTAATTGTACTTTAACGGGGACCTATAGTTATATTTATCATAGAATAATTTCGCTATAAACATATTCAGAATTTACAGTTGCATAATTGATAATTGGCTAGATATATAAAGTTTTGCTATAATATTTTAAAGTCATCAAATTTCGTCCATTTTCTTTTTACGTATCCCATCGAAGTGAATATTTATTTATTATTTAATTATTATTATTATTTTTATTGTTTTTTTTTTCGTTTTTAATATTTCAGTATTCTTTGTGTATGCCTGAGAGAGTTCCTATGCATTGGAAACCAAATTTACGAAAAGCATCCACATATAAGAGTGAAAATAGTGTACTGAATGGTTGATGTAGGTATTTATGTGAACCAATTTATGGTTTTCCTTTAACACATTTCATTTGACGTGAAGCCTACAGAAACTAACATACTGACAAGTGCTAACAACTGTGATTAATAAAAATAGCGTAGAATTTGTTTGGTGGTGTAAACAATAGCTAATTTTTGAATGTTGTTACTGTGATGTTGAGATGATATTTTCTAATTAGTTTAGTCTCGATGTGGTATTTAATTCATTTTTGTATTTGTTAAAGTTTATAAAAGCAATTTATGAACTTTACACTCCCAAATTATATGTCATTGAATATTCGAAAACGATAGCTAATGCTTTAGAAAAACAAACTTCATTAATTGCAATTAATATTGATGTTATAAAATATAATTTAAAAAAATCGATTTGAACAAAAATAATTCTAAAGTTGCTTTTGAGTAACTCAGTTCGAGTGCATGGTGTTTCTTGAAGTTTATATGTAACACTAGAAATCGTATAAAATTCGGATTCTGAGTTCAATCTATCAATCAATGCCATTTTTAACTGTTTTATATCAAAAATATGAATGGTTACTTGTAAATATATTTTTATATTGTGATCTGTTGCCATGTCCAGAATCCGAGGTTTTGAAAGAGTGATTTAGCATAACTGAGAAAATTTAGCACTGATAATGATGTATATTAATTGATTGTCAATATGATGAACAGTACAAGCTGGACTTCACGGGTCTGTCTGCGGGTGTGGGTGGGGCGGGGGCAGGTCGTGGCGCATCTCGCGACGAGGAGGCCGGCGGTGTGGGTGGCATCGACGCCAAGCCGGGGGGGAGCAGCTCGGACACGGCCATGTGACAGTACGGCATGGGCCGGCGCGGCAAGGGCGACGCGCGCCGGACCAGGGTCAGCTTCCTCTTGTTTTAAACGGTTAAACGTCTAAAGCAACTCGTCGCCTACGGCCGAGGGACCGTACACCCACCCGCAGATGCGTATACACTCCGCACACCTCGACTCTCCATCCCTACACAAACTACATATTTTCAACTACTCATGTATACCTATTCCAATTAAAACCTCGTAATCATATTGTAACGTAGAAAACTATCACTTGTCAGTGATTTAGGTATCCAAGTCTCATTCCAATGACGTTGATATAACAAAAGGCAAAAGAGTTTATGTCTCTCACGCAGCTATGTCGCAAATTGATACAATTTCACGTGAAGAAAAACATCATTAGGAAACGGATCGTGATACCCGTGTGACCAATCTGACTTATGTATGTAATACAAATGTGACAAGTAGGCATACAGTTATTTTCACTCCGACTTTAAATGCTTATACGTTTGCAAATCCAGTAATAAATAAAGCCACCTAAGGACACATACTTACAGTCAATGATCTTATCTTACAGTAAAATATTTTGCATACTACATCTATTTCATATTTCGTTCACGTGGAGTTAGGACATATTTTTTACCACAATTACCACTACGCCTGTGCCGAATTGTAAAGAATAAACTTCTAAATACACTTTACATAAAAAAAATCGAAACACCTCTGATATTTTGTTTTGAATGAGTTTTATGTATTTTTTTAACATTAACAAAAAAAATAATGGCAGTTAATTGTGGATATTACAAGTATAGTTTAACGAATATCGAATATTTCAAATTAAAAATTAATTTATTTAGCTATCGTGTTTGATCACCAGGCATATTCCTATCCTTTAAGAGCAATTTGTAAAATGTTAGAAACAAATCCATAAAACCAAAAAATGTAATAAAAAGTTTGTCCCTTAACTCGTATTTTGTCTCCGGGCTCTAATGACTACTTCCATGCGGTTCCTCATGGAACGGATGAGATTCACAATCTTTTGTTCTGGGATGTTTTCCACACTTTTTGTATAGCTGTTTTAAGCTAGTCCAGCGTCTCCGGAGCAAGATTGCGCTCTCTGGCTCGTCTCTTCAACTCATCCCATACCTGTTCTATGGGATTTATATCCGGGCTTCTTGCGGGCCAGCCCAAAGTCGTAATACCGACTTCTATCAGGTGTTCATTTACAATGCCTACGGTATGATCCCTGCCAATGGCTGCATAAAATGAACTATTCGTCAATAAAATTTTCGTACAGTACCACATGAAGCTCCAAACACACTTGAATGTAAGGTAACACACGGTAAGTGAGGTCCAGATACAAATGCAAGTTCAGTTTTTCGATCAGCGCTTATGCCTCCCCAAACCATCAATGAATCGCCGCCGTAAAGGTCTCTTTCTTAATGCAGCGCTGTGCAAAACGCCCTCCCTCTCTTCGATACACCTTCTTTCTTCTGTCTTTACCATACAGCATGATGTTACTGTCTTTAGAAAAGAAAACTGCGTCATTGAAAGCATGACCAATTTAAGTTCTCACGTGCAAAGTTAAGGCGCGCTCTTCGGTGGTCTATCATTGATTTTGGGTCATTATGGGTTATGAGATTTCAAGTCACGCTCCGCCAATGTTCTTCTAATGGTCGAATCGCTCACAGTCAATCTCCGAACCTCATGGAGACGTTGCTGCATTTTAATAGGGTTAAAGTAACGATTTCTTAGAGAAACTGACGCCGACATATACCGGTCATCTTGCTCAGGCGTGACTCGATATATCCCAGATACTGAACGGTAAGTAAACACACCAGTCTCCCGGTAACACTCATATACTCTACTGACAGCAGAGAGGCTAAGATGCAATCATAAAGCCACAACACGCTGACGATGCCCTGAATGCAGCAACACCACCACTTGGGCGGCTTCCGTTGGCGAGGAATCCATCTTTGTTAAGCAAAAAAATCTTTGATAGGATGTCACAGAGCTTAGTTAACAATCAGTGTTACTTGCAGTACAGTTTCGGTCTTTTTGATGAGAAGTGTATAATCAGTGAATTGAGTTTCATGTAGATATAGCAGCCATAATACAGTGGGGTTAAAATGTTAGGAGTAATATCAATCTAAAATATGAACTCATGTCAGAAAGTTAATTTTTATTAAAACTGAGAATCCCAAACTGAAAATCTCTGATGCTGTAATATTCAAGTCACTTTTCTTATTCTTACTTACACCTCCGGCAAGACTTATTTATGGCTGATTTCTATATCTTGCCGACCATTCATTTACCTTATTATCGGTTAAAAATTGCCATAAGCTCCATACAAGTAATGTCATGTAGAATGCTGTTGGAATTCAATTCTACTAACAAGTCAGGCTAGTAGTTTGACTCGACGTGAATAAGTAGGCGTAATTGCTCAATAAATAATATTCCGCTCTGAAGATGCATGCTCATTGCATAAAATATTTTTTGGTCGAAACTAAATACCACCGTACTAGATTATAAAAGTGACAAATAATTGTAGTAATTAGTAATGAAAAACAACGAAAATTCTTTTTACATGTATTTTACGCATTTGTGAGTGGTTGTACTTCCCAGGTGTAGCGCACATTAGCATTTATTTTGGCCGTATTGCTTAAATTACAAAGTAAATGTTAACGTGCGCAATACCATAGATCGGCATCGTTAGCTCGTAAATTATTTACAACTCTGCAAAAAAGGCGCTTGTAAAATAGTTTACGAAGCATTAAATTTAAGATGGACAGTACGATATACTTAGTAAGTTTTGGCAAAACACTTGCGACACACAAAGCATCATTTCGATTTTCTTGAAATTTTTACTATTAGCTATAATAGTTCTAAACAGTTCAATATTGTGTATAATAAGTTGTTAATGTATTGCCTTTAATGTTAACACCACGAATCATACTTTTCTCATTCATAATACTTTTGTATTTTAACTTATAATAATATTATAGTACGAATTACGGACAGTATTGCAGTCTTGGTGACGAATATTGCCTCGCTCGTTTAGATAAATTTGTGATCAATAAAATAAGAAAAGAGTGAAAACGTACAATAATAATACTTGTTACACTTTCATAATGTTACACATTGTTACATAATAATACGTAGACAACAACACAGAGAAGCCTATTTTTTATCTTTCCTTTCCTAAAGCCTATTATAATAAGTAGTCGAACCCCTTTCAAACTGTTATCTGTAATTTTTACGCTTATTTACCCCCGATTATTGTTTACACCTAAGCTAGTTTCCTACAGGTGCACCTTATTACACGTTCTGTGCTCTTATCACATTTTTTGCGTTTTGCACGTTTCGCTTCTTCACCTTATTTGGCATTTGCATCGACTGTTATTTAACAGTTAAATGCTAGTTTATCACAATCAACTTCAGAACGACACAGTGCTATTACTCTTGCATTCGCTGTTCTCGCATTTTTCCAATCTCTTGTAAATACTTCAGCGTACATTCATTACATAAACATGACATGGTTATATCGAAGCTGCCCTATCTGCGAGCGTACATTGCATGATTGTGAAACGGAACAACATAGATGTGTGTTGCATGTGTGTTAACGTGATAATTATAATGGATGTCGTACGTCATCTTTCCGACGGGAGGATGTTTAATGTTAAGATAAGGGAATTTGACTCTGGTGGATGCTATGGCAGCTCCCATTTCGCCCAAAAACGTAGTGTTATATAGACCGGTGGCGAATACTGGACAAGAATCGCCCGTACAGACCACGGGTCGCCGTTTCGGACACCTCAAACGAGGCCCGTGCATGGTACATGGTACATGGTACTACATGTGGATCATTGGCTTGATGCTGGTGTTGGTATTAGATTAATCATCTTGCCCGGCATGACTGCAATATCGCCAGTAAATCTTTTAAATTACAGCAATAAAACAAACATATCAAATACGTAGGTTAATTGATGTTGCTGCTATATGATTTCTTATATCTGATGGTATTTAGTATTTGTTACATAGATTTGTTTTTGGATGAGTTATTTTTCCTTATTTCTGTTGTCATTAAATTTTCTGACTATAAAAATTAATGCTACCCGTGTGAAACCTTTTTTATAGTTTTTTTTTAAAGCCTCTAACACTTTGCAATAACTTTTAACAAGACTACTTAGATAATAGATATTGTTTGGAAGAAAGTAATAAATGAATTAAACATAATAGCAATAACGTATTCATTCCGGCTTAAACAGTGATACTTGGGTATATTGCGGCAGTATATATCTATCACATGACTGGAATTGCTTATCGAATTTACTATTGGATAAGCGTCACAGCGCTTGTAGAAAGACATCTTTTTAGCTGACCATGTTCATTGTTGGCTCTATCACTTGTCACTTGAAAGGCGAGACCTTTAGTGCATCTATTTAATGTCTACTAGACTAGATGTCTAAGCTTTGCGTTGCCGCTATGTGCTCCCTCCCAAACGACGCCTGTCGTCTGTGCTCGTATAGTTCCCGACACGGATCTAGAGCGGTCGGCGGAATAGTAGAAATTGCCTCATATATTAAGCGTAGCCAATGTGATGCTATTTATCGACATATCAAAAATATTGTTTTTGTCCCTTTAATCGAAAGGGACAATAACTCAAACATCGAAAACGAACCGCAATATCACTATCCGTGGGCCAAGGTGATCACTCAAGAATCGTGCTGGGATCTATACTAACTCTATCAATGGTCTATATAACACTTCGCTTGTTTCAATATCTCATACATTTATTAAATCATCAATGTTATCTATATCATTATTGTTGGCTTCTTAATTTGTTAATAAATTGTTACTAACTTTAGCCTACTTTATCTACTGTTATGATATAAAACTATTATCGCCTTCTTACAATTATAATTAATTTTACTGTACTTTAATACTTAGACGACTATCGAATAAGCCAGTTGCAATTGTAATATTTTAGACTAATTCACTTACAATTCATAATTATGACTAATATATAAAGAGCTTCATAAAGCTTTATATTGAAGAGTTGTGAATCGAACTTGTGGCCACGTAACATTAGATTCAAATACATAAATTAAGTATGGTGTAGTGTTAAACTGCTTTGACTGTTATTACCAATTAATTTTAAGGGTTCACTTATTTAAATCAAATAGATATTAATTAGGTCTAATAGCCTAGATTACATTCTTGTGGTCGTACAATTCGATATATTGCAGACCAAGCCTGATTTTAAAACTGAATCTGACTAGCTTTGACTAATTCTTATACTTAATAAAAAGGATAGGATAGGACCCATCGGTCAAACCTAGGCAAAACTTGTTCATCCTAATATTGGGTTTGGCCTGTAAAATACACATTTGTTCATCATAATTATCGAGATGTGTCCATGCTTTTGAAAAGAACCATAAAGTATTGAAGGTTTTTCATGCGTCTAAGCAGTTGTCTCCACTAATATTGTTTCCAAAATTAATTTTCACTTTTTAAAACGAAAGTTAAATTATTTTGTGTGCCAAAATAAAGATAGGAATTAAGTTGTTTTTAAACCAAATATAAACCTAATTTTTACATAGAATGAGACGATTAAGAGCAATATTTGTTCCCACCTATATTTAGTTATCATAATTTATGCTTAAATGAAATGGGTTGAATTAATAAACGTCGCGTCGGTACAAAGGATTGGAAGAATAATTTTATTACTATTAATATATTCAGTACATTTGTACTATGACGAATAGTGTAGTAGATGGTTAATACAATAGCTGTGCCATTGTGCCTCCTCGCGTAGTGTATCTTATCTAAGGCGTACTACCAATCGGAAAGAATAGCGGAGTAGCACAGATAAAAAATAATTCCGCGCGAATTCTGGATACATCATAAATATTAAATAGTACAACACAATAATTAACTTCCATTGCATAATTGTATGATAATTTATTGGTTAGTGTATAGATAGTATTAGAAATACAGATTTGTGATATTACAAGATACTTATTGAGATTTAGTACAACGTCCTTTAGTTTCAACGTTTTATATTTATTAACTTTAGATCGACACGAAAAGAACACCAAGTATAGTTAAAGTTAATGCTAATAATATATTTATAGTTAGTAATAGTGTACGCGAGGCATAGTTCAGAATCGAAGCGAAGAAATGTCAAGGATTTCTTCTGCTTTGTCAAATTGCTTCCTTCAGCTGTGCGAGTTTGCTTAGGTCGTTGCGGCTGTTATTTGTTAATTTCTCATCAAATATTCTAAAAAGTTTATAAATATCCTTTCGTTCGATACTGTTAGAATAGATAATATTAATTTCAAATGTAACGATTATGATGAAATTCTTTGCACTTCAAAATTTTTTTTCTTCATGTACTCTGTAATTAATTTGTGGCATTCAAAAAATAGCTTTGAATAGCTAGAACCAATGAGCCAGTTTTTTTTATATATAGAGTAGCCTAATAATTACCTATATCCATATTATGATATGAGGTGCAAAGTAATAGTTCTTATTGAATATATTTTATTGGTCTCTTACATTTAATGTATAAAATGATGTAATAACACAGAAGGAGTAAAACCCCGAGAAATGAATAGTTACTGTAAATAAATAATTTTTATAGAATTAAATTCAATGA
This sequence comes from Dendrolimus pini, assembly GCA_949752895.1. NCBI lineage: Eukaryota > Metazoa > Arthropoda > Insecta > Lepidoptera > Lasiocampidae > Dendrolimus > Dendrolimus pini. Next base: position 14,185,141 of record OX457126.1, on the reverse strand, counting down.
AATTGTCTAGTCGTCGAATATTTTGAATCAATTTAATGTTATTTTTTGTGTATTATCGAAAGAGTAATGAAAACTGTTGTGATTGTTAATATATATTTGAAGTTGCATTTTCATTGTAATAAATACCTAAGTAGAAGTATATTTTCCATAGCGCTGCCAAAGATATTAATGAAAATACATAGATGTAGTAATGTTGTTTACATAACGGAATATTTTGAGGTTGTTCGTGAATATATGGATTGTATTTATATGTGGTCGAAGGATGTAATAACACTGTGTACGTGATTTAATACATCACCAAATAAAATGGATTCAAATGAAAATTATGTGACTTTTCTTTCCTACACGCCAGCTGCTAATGCACTGCAAACTACATTCTTAATCAGCTTTATTGTTGTTTTTAACTAAATCACAAGTATTTTGATTAAAATATTTATTGTTATGCTGTATAAATAATCTAAAGGGGAAAATTGTTCCATTAGAATTATGGTATAGTTCAAATAAGCTTTTAATGAATACCTATATCGATGGCTCCTGCGTATGTCGAGTGCGTTGCGTCGTCGCAGCGTCAAGACTGCGTCGTTTCACATATATTCTTTAGTGATATGCCACATTAGGTACGCGTTCCGTCATCGGATGCGACGTTTCAACGGTTCGATGGACGAGAGACGAAGCGGGGGAGGGTGACGAGCTGCGCTGTCGAAGCTCCACGCTAGTGCGAGAGTGCAATCAAGGGAGATCCATTCAGAATCTTCTATTGTTTCGGCGGTGGCGTAATAAACGTAACAATAGACCACGTTTATTCTGATCCATTATCGAAAGTTGACTGAAATCCACACTTTACACGGAAAAGCTGCGCTGCGATGTCATCCGTCGTCACAATGCAAGCTTGGCATACAATGCGTCGATCCGTTGCGACGACGCCACGCAACGCACTCGTGAGGCCTCACGCTTAGGTACATCGTTGTTAATTTAAATACAGATGGATTAAAACGGTTCTAATAGTCAAAGCTCAGTACCTATATCAAATTCATAGTATACGTACGGTATACATTAGTAAACTAGCTTTGGTATTTTTATACGTAACAACATTAATCTATAGGTGGCGGCGAGTTGTTACCTACAACGAAATTTAAAATGAAAGAAACTCAGGGGGTCTATTACGAGGCCCCAAATGTCTTGGATGTAACTTAGATTTTTTGGCTGTCTGTTACATATGAACATCACGTGAAAACAACTGAACGGATTTAAATCAAACTTGAAACAGGCATAGCTTATATACTGGGTCCAGGATATTTATCCCGATAAATGAAGTTGTTTCCGTGGGGTAGACGAATAAAACCCAAAAGGTGGCGCTGCGATCGCGTTTTATTGTTGCCACCGTTGCAATCGGAATGCCTACACTTATTACAAAAAAATCTAAGTTATTTTCATATATAAAAGAACAGGCGATAAAATAACATCATCCAACTTCTAAAATACCATGATAGGAATCATTTTAACTAATTTTCAAACTACAATGAATGCGCTGTGTGTCTTCTTTTAAGCCTTTTACTTGTACCTACTAATAACGTCACAATTAGCTACGCTCGTACAAAATCTCTAACAGGACGCGCGACGTTTTGTAAATTTATAAAAAGTATTAGTTGATTTCACTGTCCGCTCCCCTATTCCCTAACAAAGACATCGTCCTAGCAACACTAACGAAGCTTCGCTGGCACTATTAGTATTTTCCCATTAAATCATACTCAAATGTAAAAGCGAGTTCTTTCCTTTGTTCCCTATTCACGAACTTGGCTATAAATTGACTATGAATTCTGATTAATATATTATACTTTATATCTAGTAAATATTTACTTTTCTCTTTGATAATGGTAATTTGCTATTTGACATGGAACCAAAGCTTATGCGAGGGAAACCACTTGAAGGTTATACTCAAACAATATATTCGATATCTAATACAAGATTAGCGTCTGCCAGTTCGTATTGAACACGATGGACCAGATAAGACGACGCGGACGCCGAGTCAAAAAGGCGCCTGACAGCAATAAATACAAAAAGTTAATAAGTAAGTTTTACCGGATTGCCGGACTCTACATATCCCTCTACCCTTTGCGGAAATCACGGCATACGCTATTGCTCTAATATCCACGCTTTATTTGCCTACTAGCGCTCATAAGTGGACGTCATGGCGCCTACAATGCCCCGCGCCAACCTGGTTAATCTTGATATATTAAATAGTAGAATAATTAAATTTTAATAAGTGACGATTTTTACTTTTTAGAAAATATTTTTATGTTAATTTTTAAATAATAGTTTACTGCATTTTAGCTCAACACCATCAGAGAGGAACGTTCACAATTGTTTCAATATATTCTTTAATAAAAGGAAAAATATACTTTTTTCCAAAATCAACAGGTTTTTACGTGCACGCAAAAATGTGACCGTAAATTCTTATAATTATGTTTGTAATGTGCTACCGCAACTTTAGAGAAATATAGATTTTCTTAAATCTATAATTTATAATAGAATTATTAATTATAATTTAAATATTAATAACAATTAGAAATCAAATAAAATACCGCGCTAAAAACCGTTAAACCGTAGTCTTATAACTAGAGGAATAATAAACACTCCACTAGTTTTCTACGTTTCTGCCTACTTGCATTCTAAAATCAATTTTTAATAAACAAAAAATAGGATCATATCTTCCATTAAGCAACTCTTAAATATGTAAATAATACAAAAGACCTAAAATTAAAATACAGAGAGGGATGTTCGTGTATCAACTGCTTAAATAAAACAACTTCTACCTATATATTACGTATTTATTTATATTTTATTTAAAGGTACAATATATTACATCGTCTAGACTTCACTGCTCTCACGTAATACATCACAAGTCCACTGTAATGACTATGCAAATGATATTCATGGTAAATGGGCTACAGCCCTACACAAAATACAAAACTAAGCATAATCTTATTTCCTAAAGTATCTAAATTTAATGCGGAAGTCAATACTGCAACGTACGAAATAACATAATTTTTGCATGGTGATTAAAGATTATGCACGTTCCAATAATTACAAGTTAAGGCCCACCATACACGAGGTATAGCGTACGATGTGCTTAAGGATATGACTGCCCAAGGAAACTTATGTGTAAAATTATTACACAAAGTTATTAATATTTGCTGTGTGTGCAACAGATTGCTGCGTTATAATGATTTTTCATATAACATGCTATATACATACAAGTATGTAAGGAGTATGTGCTGTGCTGTACTTTGACGGGGACTACCGCACATAGGACGACCGGTTTCATGAGCCTGTGCGCGGCGCAACATACCAGACTAGTAAGAGATTACTACACTACATTTATATTATTTCATAATTTAATATGTCTGTTAAGAACTTTACGTCCTGGTAAGAAAGACCTTTAAGCCAACTAAGCCTCAGACATGTTATAAGTCTGACCGTCGCCAATAGAGGCAGCTCAAGAAGTTACTTTTCTAGAAACAGTTTCGAAAATTCCACATAAACTCACGATTATTACTTATAGATATACAATATCCTATAGCTATCGTTCATTTTTAATCAATGTGAAAAAAAATCAACGACATTGCACAGCAAAATCAAACTTCAGGTTCCCATCAGAACTCCCAAAATTTCGTATAGCAAGCAAGCATATTGATACACTTTCATGGACAGTGGGCTTAACTGACAACATTTTAATATTATGTCCATAATATTTGTGTCCAATAAAATAAATATTTAGATAAATATAATAAAGATGTCATAATCCTTACTCCAAGGTAAATATACGGACAAGTTTAAAGGTAAAATTAGGAAATGATCAAAGATTCAAAAGTATGAATAAGGCTTTTTACAATTTAAAACATTTCTCTATGATTATGACTGAACCATCCTTCTTGTAGTGAAAGGAAAACCAATTAGCAATCCTTATTACTTTCTTTCTCCATCCAATATTAGAAAAAAACACTAACAACTAGCTATAGCTAGACTCTACGTCACGACTGAGCTATGAGCATAATTAATATCACTAAGCATATTATACCGGCGTAAATTTTGAACAGACGCCGTGCGATATCAAACCTTGAATAATTCAAATGCACGTACCAAGCCAAATATCATTATAATTAATTACATAGAAGTAAAAAATATCTCCTATCTAATAAAAAAAATGAATTTAGAATTTTAGATATCCAATGCAATACTTCCGAATAACTACAGTAAAACACTACCTTATAGTTATACAGAAATTAATGTCGAACACTATTTAAAAATTCTGTAGATTTTTTAAAGATGGTATATATAATATACTATTATATAATCAATTATTTTAAAATGTCTTATTATTCAGATTTGAGCCTAAACCAGTATATTTTCATATCTAACTCTCTGTCTAGAATGAGAGGTAACAGTCCAATCCAAAGGGTGTCAAAAGTTGAACCATTTGCCAAAGTAATTAAAAAAGTTGGTTTTATAAAATATCTATACTTAAGTATTAATATTTTTTGTATAGACAGATAGCATCGATTACACTACAATATATTATATAGATTAACTGAACGAATTCATTCGAGTTATAACTCTGACAATCAAAGTAAAATAAAAATGCAATCGTTGGATTGGTTTAACTTTTGTATAGCCCGCGCCAAACTTTGACCTGATCAGCTATTAGAAGGCTGCGCAATATCTTTCAATGAAAAATCTATTACGTAGGCATCGATTGCCAAAGAGCGGAAATTTTGGCACAGACTAATCCCTTAGCTGTCTACAAAATGCAATAATAAGAATTATTGATAAAGACCTTCGTTTTTTAAGCAAGTTTCAATTACAAGCTATTTGGCATCTTCACGGACGTATATGTCTAATCATAAGTTATGTAAATATATGTGCCCAACTCTTATCTGTGACAGTGACATTGACATTCAAACCGCAATAGACATCAGTCACTTATAAAAATTACAAATTGAAAACAAAATTCGTACAAAATTAGGCCACACTTATCGTAATAAATGCTTGTCATGGAGATAAACACCTTAGAAATAAATGGAATACAAAATGAATTTCATCAAGAAATCGGCTAATATTAGAGTTCTTTTATTTTATTATTACAATTAATATATTGCCCGGAGTCTTTTATTAGTCGTTGTTTTTCATTATGCTACAATAGAACTAGAAATCTCTAAATTTAAGTGCGTTGTGTTCAATCCTTTATATTACTATTCCGGTAGCAACACTCTTAAAAGACCAATCTGCAAATTACAATAAAAAAAACTCATTCGGTTTATTTTATTAAGTGTTAAATGTATCTGAGGAATGGTGAAGCCTTATTGACAAATGGAACCCGCTAATTTACGAAAAGTTAATACTAGTCTAATAGAGTTAAGAGATATTTCACAAGAGAATTGATTAAGACATATAAAAATTATAAAAATAAAACTTAGTATAAGAAGTTTAAGGAATGAGTACACAAGAATTATTTACAAAGTAACAATAAATAAGGGCCTCGAATAATGAGAGTAAAAAGTTGAAGCGAAATATTAGTGAGGCCGCACACCGGGCACACATTTGTACAACGACACTTAGTCGCTACAAATAAATATTGTGGCATAATAAAAATAAATTTTGTATGTTATTTAAAAAACCCTATTTGGTCGGAGAAGTTAATATACTAATTTAAGGTTATCAACCAATTTGCCTCTTTATCCTTAGTGAATCTGGTAAAATATGTTACGTGTTTGTAGCATGTGCCTTAGGTATGCGGCTAGTCATTAACAGTTGATGGAATTCAAGATGTTTTAGTGAATAAAATTGAGTAGTATACAAAGATATATTTTATAAACATATTAACAAAGAAGATAATGGCACTGTAACCAAGAATTAAGTATTATTATGATACTATACAACAAAATCCCGTTACAAGTATTCTTGATTCGAATATGTGAAGTCAACCCGTTAATAAATCTTAATGTCTTCATATCAAATATACGATATTTACATGGAATTCACGAGAAACTTAACCGTTCTTCATGAGCCAAGAAAATATTAAGCAGTAATTTTATATATAAAACGAATAATTTATTAAAATCAAATTCTATATAGGCATTGTATTAAAGTATATAATATACGCAACACAATTAATCAATAGTCTCTGTATAGTAAAATAGTAGATACAATCAGAGTTAAAATGTGATTACATTCAATTGATCGAAGCTATTTTAAAACTTATATCCAAAATTCCTTTCAACCAAGGAATATTCTTCCTACAATATTTTTCCTACACAAGTTAATATTTTTGCATATAATCCACATTGGTTTTGTCGACGACAAATATAACAGATAAGCGACATATAAGGTGAAGGCATAGACAATTGACATTTCCACACATATATTTTAAAAAATCAACAGAATCTTAGAATTGTCAAACTTTGACAGCTAAATGACAATATTTGACATTTAGCTAAGCCAGTTTAGTACGACTCAGACAATTTATTTGCATGTCATACCAATATTCTGTCGATAGTTCCATTTTGTTTATAATTAAGGAAAAGTGATTTACCTTGAACCTTCACCAAATTCATAATTTGTACTGCAATTTAGAACATATCGACTTTACGTCAGCAAATTCGCTTACGTAAAGTACAAATTTCTTATACTTCTTTATCCAAACTTGGCCATCTCTATCCGTTAAGATTTGTATTTTAAAAACGCCCACCAAAAAATATTATTCATCATACAAACTTTGCCATCCCAAACCAGCCTCCGAGGAGTTGTAATTAGGGAAAATCCCATCTTAAACCACGCCTACACTATAAAATGAATACCTTTTTCAAAGTATCCTTAGCAGTTTGGTTTGGGCGATATTTAGTCAATAGTCAGAAATTAGCATTTAATACATATAATAATCGATTGAAATACGATCGTAATGTGAGGTACGAAGACGCGATACCGGGTTAGTGACAGGTGAGTACGGTGGGTGCGAGGCCGGCGAGAACGCGCTCCACTTTAAAACAAACCTTTCTTTTTCTTGTCCTTTTTATCCTTGCCGTCGACAGTCCTGCGAATAATAAAATATTATATTTCCATATACATTTGGGTTCCTATGACGACAGGGTTTTCAGAACATCAGTTATCATATTGTGCTAGGAAGTTATCTGTTGATTATTCTACTGTTCGAATAAGACAAAACAGTTATTTATAATACTAGTTGGTTTTTACAAACGAGAGACAAGGGCTGACCATAGTCACGAGTTGTAAAAACCAACAACCGCACGTGTGTCATACAACATTCTCTACGAAGAAACTGTACAATGTGTAATTAAACAAATATAAATATTCAGTCGCATCAATCTTTGACGCTTTTAATTTGAAAATGGCGTGTATTTGCAAATGGATGCCTCCATTTGCAAATACGCGCATCCGCATGAGTTTGGTGAAATTTGGAACAACATCTTTCGTCTCACTTTCTCTTTAGTATTGAAGTGAGAAAAATGTATAAATTAGAAACGCTTCCCCAAAGAGGTTATTCCGTATTATTCCTAATTTGTTCCGTAATGTGGAACTCCTTGGTGGAATTAATTTTCTTTTTTTCTTAAGTACCTATTTTACCGCACGTTTCATTGTTTGGTGCATAATCTTTAACTTTCGAACAATGTATACAGGTTCGTAAATGCATTTTTGAACAAATGTGTTGAAATAGTAGATTGGTACACGAGAGGTGAAAGTGACATATCTAGGCTTGAGAGTTCGAATAACTAAATAGCTAACAACTATATAATAGGTTACTCTGACTCAACTCAATATGACTAAGACCGTTAATTTTGAATACTAACACAGATGAACTAATAGTAGCGCAGCATAAAGAGAATAATATGCCGTCCTATATTGGAGGGGAGAATGAGACGGATGCACTCACTCTTTGCTGTTGGCCTCCAAGGAGCGGCGGCGCAGGTCGTCGAGCGAGAGGCCGGTGTCGCGCTCCCAGGCGGCGCGCTCGCAGTTGAGCGCGCGCTGCCGCTCGTCGAGGTCGCGCGCCTGCGCCTCGAGCGCGCGCCGCGTCGCCTCGTGCCGCCGCGCCAGCTCCGCCTCCGACTCCTTCAGCTTGGCGCGCTTCTCGCGCACCTTCATCTCGAACACCTGCCAATCGACACATATTCATTCGTAGGCGGGCATACAAGCGCGCAACACCAGGGACGTTGCCAACACATTGCCGGAAAGTACGGAATTTTATAACGCCCTTCTTAAACAACCCCATGTCATAGGGCAGAGGGAAAACTTCGGCTGAAAGTTTCCACTGGTCAGATCATTGGCATCCGCGGAACAAACGTTCTAGAGAACCGTTGCATAGTTGAGCGTGGCACCTCAAGAAAACGAGAATGAAAATCACGTCGATGGCGAGCAGTGCGGTTGTACAAATGAGGCGTTGGCACCAAATCAAACAGTTCCTCGGAACAATCCGCGTTGTACAGACGGTAGAATGCGCAGAGATACAGTCTCTCCAAGCGCTAGTCGATTCTATAATGTCTCTAAATATGAGATCGTCCACTATACGAACGACGACGATGGAGTCGAGAGGATCTGTCTGGTATGGGGGTGCCTGGCCTATCACCTCTCCATATGCTGCTTAATTTGCGCTTTAGATAAAAATATTTAGCTTTACATAAGCGGTATATTAACAAAAGTACATTTCATTATATACTCCCTTGTGCCAGCGAAAATTCGTTCGCGTCGTTGCCATTATGACGTCCGTATTTGATAGTAAAGTGGAGTGTGGCTGCTCTTAGTTATTATATCGAGTAAGTATTTCGTATCCTTTCGTAGTTAACTAAACTGAGATGATATAAATGTTAACTCGGATCTGTAAAGCCTAATGTACATACTTGTTCCATTTCACTCTCCATTTTCTTCATCTTCAAATCATGCTCCCGTTTTTCTTCTTCCATCTGAGCCAGAGGATTCCTGTAAAAAAGATTATAACGTGAAAGAAAAAACACCGTTCACTTCTATCAAACTAATCAAAGGAGAATTGAAAATATTACTTCTTTTTACAATCTGTGTAACACATGCGTAATTGTATTTGGAATTTTAATAATATGAGAAAAAGAATTGTTTTAAATGAGTAATCAATAAGATACAATACAATACTACCTAATTATTGTACCAACACGATAAAAAAGAAACACACTTTATTACATACGCATCTTATATACTATAAACGTTTAAGGTAATGGGTGGCTTTATTGCATGAAGTAAATCTTCATGGCAACCTTCGGATAAACTAGATATTATTATTAAACTAGATATTCCGTAAAATATTACGGAACGGACTGCAAACTCGTTAATACCGAGTGCAATATTTTGAAATTTTGCCAAAGTAATGTATCTTAGTTGTATAACAAAATTATAATTTATAAATTAGCTATAGCTATATGTGCTTCCTAGCAAAGTATTATGTACAAATACGTGCAAGCATATATTAATTCTATTAAGGCTACATGTGTCTACTTCTATGTACATCTAAAATACCAAATTACAGATTTACATATGAATCAAGCAAAAAGTTAATTTTTAAGACTCGGTTATTACATGTACCATTTTAGCTTAAGCATCCCGAAGGCATAATGCAACATAGTTAAAAAAGTTACAATGAAATATGGACAAAATAAGTTGATAATTTTTATACATTGGATTTGCATATTTTGTTAAATAAGTATTACACAGGACTTAAATGAATATTAGAATATATTTCATTGTATGTACATATTACTAAAATTGGTCTTTTCCAGAAACTTTAAGATGGACATCGCACAAAAGCTAGACCAGGTTTTTATATTGGATAAGCATAACTGTAAAAAGCATATTTGTAATAGGAACTATGCATGCATAGAATTTAGTTTATAAGCAATACTGCACATTTTTATTAATAATTATAATTTAGTTAAGAAGAATATAGAACACGGTATCACGAAAATATCTCTAAATGAAACTAATCTACGTGTTTAATTATGTAAGTGTTGCTAAGACTATAAAACAATACGGGTTTACTCAAAACGCAATGAATCCATTTTGCTTTCTAGTAAAAAAAAAACGCAAAAATTGAAAACAACGCGCATACGCTTTTGTGACTGCAACAGCGTTGTTAACATCAAACGAAGTGTCATCTGAGTGCTTCGGACTGTAGAAAGCTCGATCAATTTTGAAAACAGCATGTATGTGTGTGTATACACAAATGTGTGTAAGTGGAGTCAATAGACGATAAATTGCCAATTCGAAACGAAAACCGTGCTAAGTAATGATAATGAGAAGTAAATAAATACGTCAATCGCGACGGGACTTACCAAACGGTCATGAAACTGTTCATCAGTCCTTGCGGGCACAAACTGAACACCAACACAACCATGGTTAACGACACAACGTGGCTGTGCTCTCGCAATCAACACGACAGTGGCATTGATAACATTAGAAAAATATTTACCTATATTTACTATTCAATATATTTAAAAAAAACCAGTAAAATTCATATACGGCAAGGGTATTCCGAACATCTAAATAAGCAAGGAACACGAGATACACGCCTATATCATACATTATTTGCAGGTAACTCAAATATTTTATATAGAGTGGGGAATTTCACACCCATTAACACGCCGCCAACGCAGTGTGACTATTCCAATTATTGCTTTAATCGTGCCTACATATTATCATGGCATTGATGTGTTTCACCGTGAAACACTGTATTGGATTTTCAATTTTAATGTTACTGGCTCTAAATTATTGTTTTATGTTAACATTTCAGTGATGTTTGTTTATATCCAAAAGATGAAAGAGACTGTGGCACCATTTGGTCTAGAATAAAAATGTAACATTTAATGGTTTTTACAAAATTAGGTTTTGTCATACCTAATATTCTTCTTCAATGGTTTCACCATCACTCATACACAACTACACAAATATGATGTTGATGATAAAAACTAGCTTTGTTTTAAAGCCCAAAAATATAAATTAATTCAAAAGGCATAGGTAAAGCGCATTTTTTTTTTAAATCGCCCACTATTCGCATTCCTGTGCTTTGATTTACATTATTTTAAACCTTCAGGATTTTAATTATCTATCATACAAATATAAAACATGGACACAATCTTCCAATTTACAAATCTTTTTTATACCATGTAAAGTCGATTGGCTGATTTGTCAAAAAACATCTATTCCTTATGCAGTTGAAGTAACTTCGGACAATCAGTATATTTATTAAATTTCATAAAAAGAACAAAAACCTACATATGTACAGTACATAGCGCCATATCTCGAGCAGGTACGTACGTCATATTCAATAATGTGAGCATAATACATCACAATCTTTGTTCTTAATAAAACAATTATTATTCAGTTATTTCTTATTATTATGCCTGATATATGATATACTGGCAACAAAGGTTTTCATTATAAACGATTCTGAGCCATCATTCATAGATGCTTAATGCTTTTATTACAGTTGAAAATTGTATCTAGCGAAGTGCGTAAGGATAAAACTACTGTACTAAAAGATAAGAAAGGCACAGCTGCTGCTAAAAATTGAAGTGGCAAGCGAAAAGCGCAACCTTGACTAATTTATTAAATTTTCAAAACAAATAAACATCATTATTCGTTATTTTCGATTACAGGTATTGTCTTCCCTAGTTTAACAGACTCTGTGGTCTAGAGGTTTTTTTTTATTTGCTTTTGTTTGGGTGTTACTTGGTTCGCACAAGTTTTCGGTTATGTTAACCATTCTCAAGCGTAACTCTCTAATCTTGAAAATATTACAAAAATTATGACATTTCAATTTGAAGAATGTTTTTTTTTTTATTGCATGAGTTCAGCAGACAAGCAGAGGGCCCACTTGACGGAAAGCGGTTACCATCGCCTATGGACATTTGCAACACCAAGAGTGCTGGTACAAATGCGCTGCTGCTCTCTTAAGGGATACTGTACCAGTATAATATTTCTGAGCCATACAAAAACGCGTGTTAACGGGCTACCTACCTACTTAGAGTGAGCTATATCGCTCGCGCGTTATCGCATTTTTGAAGATGTAAATTAACAGAATTGACTAATAAAGAAACCCGTATTACACAAATGTTAAAAATAAAATTATGCATGTTTCACATAAATTTGATATTGATGTCGCATACATTAATAAAATAAAAATAAATCTTATATATAAAATTCTCGTGTCATAATGTGTTATCATACTCTTCCGAAACGGCTTGACCGATTCTCATGAAATTTTGTGTACATATTGGGTAGTAGGTCTGAGAATCGGACAACATCTATTTTTCATCCCCCTAAATGTTAAGGGTAGTCCAGCCCTAATTTCTTATTAAATTTTTAGATAACAATATTTTTTTTGATACAGCATTAAAAAATACATACAACCCTAAATTTTTAACCCTCTACGATGAAGCCCTATTCTTTATTTGTTAATTTCTAAATTGAAGCTTTCCCGGGCAGGACGACGTCTGCCAGGACAGCTGTAACTAGCTAGTTTATCTATATACTTTAATTACTTTTTAATTACTTGTTGTGAAACATTTGTAACTATATTAAGATTTGTGTAATATGAATTTGTGGTAAGTGAAATCTGTCAATTTATATCTTCAAAAATGTGGTAATGCACGAGAGAGATGGTGAACTCTGTTTAGGTAGGTTCTTTAATATGTTAAATGAAAAGTGAGATCACACTGTGCAGCGGTGACACACGATGGTATGAATTCACTTCAGCCGATTGATGAAATTGTTATTAATGCCACTGTCGATGCGAATGAACTGCATGTTATTATGATTATGACTAAGTCATGGATGTTTTAAAATGCCATTCGAATACTCTCTATATTTTGTTTTGCATATTTGATTGCAGCGAAAAATAAATATTTGCCTTTAAAAAATCCATGTATATGACACATATGTAAACAATGGTTTACTTCATTTCTGCATGCCCAAGCACAGAACATTTAAGTACTTATAGAATGTTATATGGAGCTATTTAAGGTAAAATAAATAAATAAAAATAAAAACTATAATACTGTAACGACAGTGACAGTAAAGAGAAAAATTCCATATAGTTAAAGGTGACCAGACATGCAGTAATGAGATTACAATTTGAACAATATAAGAAAATTATTACATAATAACTATGAAACAGTGTGTTAATTGTTAATATAATATTAGTCTGGTCACCTTAAATGCGGTGACAACAGTTTTTAAACTTAAAAAATTACATATTAGTAATTTTAATATAGCCAACCCTGTCTAAATAGGTTGTTAACTCTAACCATGCCTGTACCAAATACAATTTAAAAAATATACTTTTATCACAAGAAATATGCAAAAAAACTTTGAAGATTTATCAGTCGTAATTATAAACCTTAAATAAATTATTAATGTTTGAGTAATATTCAAAACAAATGCAAAGTAAAAGAGTCGTAGTTCATTTGGAAATCAAGTATAAGGTAAACTTAACTATGGTTGGCACCCGACATCAATAATGGGGATTGTTCACAAAAAAATACTCTGATTTTATATTTTTATTACGTAAAATAGGGTTCTTTAAGATACTAATTTGAATATTTTTGTATTTTAAGCGTTAGTTTTTTTATAATTAGATTTTAAAATGATTTCTCCGATGACGTTGCCTAGAAAACAAAAATTATAAAAGTAAGTTTTATCTATATATAATCATAGTAATCTGTGCTACTATTTAAATGTCACTGTCATTACTCATTACGTATTGTGATCATTTTAGTGTTTTTGTCGCTAGGCTTATAATTTTTCGTGTTCAACCATTATTATTTTCTATAGTTATCATTAAATTTTTAAAGGTCAAATAAAGGTCAAACGCATTTCTTACAAAATACAAGAAGAACGTACGTTTTTTGGAATTTTAACTAGACAGAAATGATTAGGGACACTATTCCTCGAAATGGTTTTTCAAATAGCTAGATTGAAAAAAGTGAACAATCCCAATTGAAATCCTATTAATATATTCAAAGCATTAAGAAATTTTATTTTGAAGCCATATATAATATTCTTTAATTTAGTTATTCTAATTTCTTATTCATCTTTAATTAATTAACAGGGTTCCAATAACAAGGAGTGTATCAACAATGGTAAGGACAAAACAAATAAGTTTTTAAAGATCAATTTATAAAATGGAGCGTCCCCATTAATAGAACAAATTATTTTTTTTCATGACCAATTTTTTAATAAATATATTAATCGATTTTTATTAGAAGGTCAAATAATTGAATTAATTTTACCAGCTAATATTACCCTAAAAACAATATTATAGCAAGCCTATATTATACACTCTGATAAAAAAATATATTGAATCATCATAATTTAAACTATGTAAGCCTGGGCTGTAAGTTTTACTGGCGCAAGATGTGCGAGAGCCTTGTAAAATTAAGAGCACACTATGCTTTATCAATACAGATAACCAGATTTGCTATTCCTAATATCCTTCTTCCAATAATCAGTACATAAGAAGACAGATTCATCAGATATTTTATTTTCAAATGACACATTTTTTTTAAATCCATATCATGTACTTACATTTGTTTTGTGTATGACTCATTGAATGATAATTAAAATGTGTACAAATGCATAAAATGTTAGACATACTTGTTGGAGTTGATCCTGTGCGGTTTCCCGTCGTGAGACAAGCCGGCCAATTTGCGGCAGCGATAGTTCTCGTAGTGGACCGAACTCGTCACATCTTTCAGGTCCTGGAGGTGCGTTCGTATCACCATATTGCGAAGCGCGAGGAAATCACAGTGCTCCAAGTTCTCCACTGTAAATAGAGAATATCGATTTTCTTTTCTCAGTATTCTGTTGACAATCTAAATAATTATCTGTTAAATGTACTATAAGCTTTCGTACTATGTATAGTGTATATACACTATTTGTCAGTATTATTAAGTAAACGATAATTGTCTTATGTTGTAGGAAAGAAATGGCTTGCTCTAAGACAATATAATGTAGCTCCAGCCTGAACATTTCTGTGATGGTTTAGAATAAGGGTTATCAGTCTGTACTTCAAGCTCTCGCCCCCCTTATTCATAAGATAGGTAGATATATAGATTACACTTTATTGCTCACCAAATATACAATTTCAAAATACACAATAAATTATTGTCATGGTAGAAACAATAGGCGGCCTTATCGCTGAAAGCAATCTCTTCCAGGCAACCCAACTTAAGGAATAATGTAACCTAATCAGGCGATGTAGGTGGTGCAGATCATTAAATATATCATAAATAAACATACTGAAACTACATAATTTATAAATTAAATACACATACTTAAACTACTTTATAAATTAAAAACATACATACACATACATTAAATAGTCTATAATATAAGAAGTAGGCATAATTATTTAAGGAAAAGTTGTGTTTTCTGAGTGCGTTCTTAAATGTAAGCGATGTTTTGGCCTCTCTGACAGTAAGAGGCAGCACATTCCCAAGTTTGACAGCCTGCACTGTCACTGCCAAACATAATTGTTATGTTTGGTTTATACTCTTTAAAAAAAATATTAATTTGAACCTCACCTAACTATCACGAATAAGGAGGTTAAACTTATTACTTATCGGTAATCGGTTCTCTATGGTCACGTTTCTCGAGTATGTGTCGCGAGAACGTAACTCTTTAGAAATAAATATGTGTTGGCGAAAGAAGTCGTTTATTATATTCTTCAAGACAATGAAATAAACTAGTACAGCATTTTCTTAAGATTCCGCGACTAGTATACGTAATTAAAACTAAGTTTTAACGGTTTCAATTTTTAGCTAAAATTTCGACGATTTCTTTAATTATTTGATTTTTATTTATATTTCGACGTTTCTGCCAGTTTGCCACAGGTGGCCGAAATTTCGCCATAAAAATAAAAATGAAGTAAAATTTCGCGCTTAAAACTGTTAATATGTAGTTTAAAGATTCTAGTATATTGATTGATTTAAATAATAACGGACTTTTTTTTAAATTTGTAAACTGTTATAAATTAGGGTTAAGATATCAATAATGTGAGCAACAGCATAGAGAGCAGATACCTTCGGCGATGCCCCAGGGGTACTTGCGGCCCCTGACGCGGCGGCCCTCGGTCTCGATGACGGCGTTGGCGCCCACCACGGCGAAGGGCACGCGCGTGCGCAGCACCCGCGCCGCCTCGCTCGCCTCGCCCTCCTCGCCCGCGCACTCCGGGAACTCGTAGATCTTGATCTTGTGCTGCGCTATCTCCTTCATTATCTGCGAAACACATGACACGGATGTCGATACTCCATTCATAGAGAAGTCGTCTAATAAAATTCTAAACATGCCGTGACTGTACATTGAAGCTATTTAAAGAAAAACAACTAGAATACACTATAGTCATTCTGTAACACAATTCTGTATAAAACTTAAAAAAAAAAGAAATATAAATAGAACAACAAATATAAAGAAAAACAATTTTTAGCTAGACGTGTTGCTGGGGAGTTTCTTGCCGCTTCTTCTCCTTAACAGCAATAACACGTTGCGAAGCGGTGTACATAGACTAGGAAGTAAAATAAAATTTTAACCTATATGTATGACCTTCAAAAAGTGTTCTCCAGTGGAACTTATTTTGAATAAAAACTTTTGAATATTGAATTTTTTTGAATTATATAAACAATGCAACACAACAACAACACAATGCATTATTTTTTTTTAGATTTCTTGTTTGTTTGTTCGGGATTCACGTAAAAACTATAGGGCCAATTTCGATGCAGTTTTCACAGACTGACAGCAAGTTCTTAGACTTAAAATCTGCGCTACTTTTTCGGCTTATAGTTGTTCGGGTGCATAAAAATAATCTTAATCCAACAGTTATCACTAAAACGATAGCTTACATTGTTTTTTAAATGCTGCGGTAGTTTGTGTCCCGGGGATCCCGAGGGAATATTGTAGTATAAATATAATTTTATTTATTATATTATTTGCTTTATACGAAACTATAGAAAATGAAATATAATCTTTTGGGAGATTCTCATTGTTTGCGAATGATTGTCCAACTCGCATCATTAACGGCGATCAGATCATTTTAAGCTCATGCTAGATCATTCATGTTTGGCTATAATTAACTGATTACCGCTCATTATTGTTAAAAACAAAGCACCGGAAATGGAAAGATTCTTAAAAAGCTATAATATTTAAAAAAACAACTTGCTTGCAGTTAATGATGCGCGGCGTTAGGCGCCGGAAAATCACCCTTGCGTCTGTTGGCAATAATTTTATAAACACCTACTTTCAAATCGAAATATTCCACTAGAAAACATTTTTTCAAAGTTAGTAAGTCCATTTCTTACTTTGCAAGTTGTTATTGCTGTTTAAAGAAGTGCAATGAAACACACCAGCAATTCGTCTAGCTAAAATTCTATTATTTAACATTTATCTGTCTCAACATGAAAATAATACACTTATACCACATAAATTAAAATTTTATGAGTATTCTTTAACTGTATACTAATACATTTTGTTTATTATTTGTACAGTTAAAGATGTGAAAGATTTGTATATCTGTCTATAATAGTTGTTGATTTTCAAAGTACATTAATAAATTAATTAATAAAAGAAATTTAATGCCACACCTTACAAAATTTTAAAGAAACAAGTTAGGATATATGATAAAATACGATTGTATGTATAATTTCTTAAATATGTATGGTGCAAATATCATGAGCGAGATCTCATCGACTCAACCTCGACCCCATAGTCCACATATTATGTAAGTAGTCTATGCTAATGGATAAATTCGTTGTTCCACAATGCGTGGGATACTTCCCGAATACTACAGTAATTTAAACAATATTACGACGGTAAAGTCATACGAACATTAAAATTTGAACATTAAATCAGATTAAATTAAATATCACCAATATTGCCAATCAATCTAAGTCATTTTAAACTTTATTGTCAAACAGTTAATCATAATTTTCTATGAAAGAATCTATTATTTGACTTAGTTTTAAATGGTAACATGTGCTCGCGGAACCTTAAATGAATCAATTTGTATATTGACGAAGAGGTTTTAAACTTAACATTTACGGGGATCAAGCACAATGTAGTCCATTATAGATTACAATCGATAATACAAGTGTAAATAAATTACTTATCTTGAGAACGTAAATACAACATAATTATGTGTTAACCAATGTAAAATTTAAAAATCAATTAATATAATTCATGAACACACAAGCTTTCAAACACGTAATATAATCATCCCATTAATTAATTTTTTTGTACCATGTCATGCGATTTCCCATGCAAGGTCCCATCTTCACGAAGTCAGGATCTGGTTTGTGGATCGCAAGGAAATTGTGAGCAACACTTATTGAAGAGCATATACACTAAGGAGTGTGATGGCAAATTTGTATACGCGTGCCAGTTGTACAATTTCTACAGGTACTTTATATATTATTTCTAATGCTATTGAAGTATTTGCGCAACTGATTATTTATTTTTGGTTTTTAGTGTGAAGTCGGTTTTGTTTTGGTTAAATAAAAAAAAAATTGACATTGTAAAATGTATTCACCTGTTCTTTGAAATCCGTGCACTCCTCCGGCGTCATGGTGTCCGCCTTGGCGATGACGGGGATGATGTTGACCTTGTCGCCGAGCCGCTGCATGAACTCGACGTCGAGCGGCTTGAGGCCGTGCCCGCTGGGCGCGATGAAGTACAGGCAGCAGTGGACGCGCGTGTCCGGGGGCGCCGCCTTGCGCGTCACCCGCGACTCCGCGTTCAGGAACTCCTCGTACTTCGACTCAACGAAGTCTATTATTGGTTGCCAGCTGCATGAAATCACCAAAATCCAGGAAAAATAGATCATTTATGCTATTGCAGATGTTAAGAAGTATCAACATGCAGGCGCCGGATGCGGCGCACGACTGTTTCTTTACAGTAACAGATGGCTGCGTGATAAGACACTTTTTCATACAAAATGAAACTTATAAAGCATTATTACGCAGCCTTTTGCAGCTAATTCGGAAGTCATAAAATTTATTGCAGACTACATACAGTGACGACTTCTGCATTTTTTTTGTTAAAATGTAAAGCTTCTAAAATTTTGAAGATATAACGTTAAGAATCGAGTTACGATTTAAGTTAAATTGAATTATATACTTTACAACGTCTAGGAAGTAAAATTAAGTTTTAACCTATATGTATGACCTTCAAAAAGTGGTCTCCAGTAGAACTTATTTTGAATAAAAACTTTTGAAATTGAATTTGACGGCCATACCATACGGTCCAGTCCTCATGATCAAGCCAAAAGAAATGAATGTCGATTGTTCTGTCAAGTATAACTGTCATGTCAATTCAAGCCTACACATGGTCAGTTCTACTGGATCCAATCGCTGCCGATTGAATCAAGTAAAACTGACGCAGCATGATGCTGCCATCATGCTGATTGGACGATAAGTAGCATGGTGAATACACCATGCTACTTATCGTGCACCTATATGGCCACCTTTAGATGGAGTATCATAAAGTTTAAATAACAACTATAAAATTTTCTACTTTGCCCACTCCCCTTGTATTCAGCATACACTTATTCACATTTTAAGTCAAGAGACAGATATAAATGATCCTACAAGTCTTTCAATTTTTCCTGACATATAGAGGGAACCCAAATTCTTTTTCGTTCTTTCTTCCAAGAGTAATCTAGAAATTAAAATATACATACCAATTACTATTGTCCACTGCATCACCAAAACCTGGCGTGTCAACGATTGTCAATGTGAGATTAACACCATTCTCCTTGAGTAGTACCACACTGGTTTCTACACCGACGGTCTTTTTGACCCGTAGTGAGGGACCCGGGTGTTTGTCCCGATCGTATACCTCCGTTAAAAACAACGAGTTTATTAATGTCGACTTGCCCAGACCCGATTCACCTGTAATCATATAAAATACACATTAAAAATAAAAGGAAATCTTAATATCGTATTCAGACGCGAGTAATTAGTAAGGTACTTATTATTAGCTAAGAATATTCTTTAAGTTAGGTACACTAGAAGAGATCGTTGTAAGCATTAAGAGCGCCTATTATTTCGCCAAGAATGTACCTATGCATTTATTGTAATTATTTGTTTTGGTGAACAATGCTGTTTAAATTACGTCAAATTCAATGATGGAGCTGGAGTTTGCACAGTATCACATTTTGTATGAAATCAGTATATTGCGAAGCCATCTTTTGCTAACAACATAGAATAACTACAAAGTTTGTCGAGGTTGAAATTTAAATTAATTTTTTCACTCACCCACGACCATTAATGTAAATTCAAATCCTTTTTTCACTGCTTTTCTATACACTTGATTTGGTAGGTTTGCAAATCCGACGTATCCATCTAATTCTTTGGTTTTTGGCTTTTCTACTTTAGGTAATTCTGGTTTTGGCGCAACAGGTGGGTGTTCTTGTTTCTGAATTTTAAAAAAATACGCGTTATGTGTAGTACACAATGATAAATATAAGCAGTTTTAAAGGATAAACAAGGACACAAAAATAATGTAAATCGCTCTAAGATTGACTAAATAAAGTGTCTATTGAACAAACTTAAGTAATTATATGTATGTTATTTTCAAATTAATATTAAATTAGATAGATAACACAGTTAGTATTTAGTCAGATAGCATTCAATGACGTAATACCATAGTTACTATAACTTATACAAAATAAAAAGGTAACAACATAGATGATTTAGAAAATGAAAGAAATTATTCAATTAGGTACCTACTTAATTGTTAAAATGAACACCGTTGTAACAATATCATAAGTTCGTTAATTATATAACTAATCGTCGATAGTTTTATCACTTCGAAAACAAAGCAGACTGACTAATTAAATAATTTAATTAGACCAAACAAATACTGTACACAGTATTAGAATGCGCAAAATGAACTTTGCGCGTACTAATGCGGTATATTATAATACATTGTTTCATATAGTCACAAATTATATTAATTATGCAACATAAGTCTTGCATAATATAATGGCATTTAGTCTCTTCCTTAATTACAGTTATGAGTGTATTATACACACACAAACTCTTTTCCATACAGCTAAGGAAACCTAAAGGATCTTTGCTTCATTTATTTTTGGCACACGCCTTTTGCGTCAACTCCTTTCATTTAACTGTCATCACTAATTTTATGTCGGAAGATATTATAATTAAATTTACAGAGTATAGGCAAGACAATTTATTTAAGGTAATTCTAACTACAGTTAGAAAAGCTAATGTCTGTCTGTACGTAAGACAGTAGAATAAATATTTGAATATATTATTCGTATGCTGCCAGATCTTCTCATTGTATCATCACGTAGGTCAAACAAGTAACTACATTCAATAATCACTACAATAATTAAATCTAAATTTATTATTAAAATATATCATCTAAAAGTAGAGCATCTCACGAATAGGCGAACCATATTAATCCTAGGTCACAAAAGCCAGTTTCATAGCATTAAAAGTTTATAAGAATAGACGGAAGTAAAGGTGTCCGGTCCGACCTATTTGGACATAAACCTTTTTTGTGATATTTTTTTAATGTCTCTTTCTTTCGTTCATTTTTCTGTCAATATGAAATCTTAATAATAATGCGTATAATAAAAAACACTTTTCCTTTCATTTATATAATAACTAAGTTATGCCCGCGAATTTATCCACACTTGATTTAAAATTTGTGCCGGATTCCCGGGACACAAAGTATAGCGGCATTTAAAAAAAGAATGTCAGCTACCGATTTGTGGCAACTGTATGGAAATAAGCTAATTTTTAACCGACTTTAAAAAGGAGGAGGTTATAATTCGTCTGTGTGTATTTTTTAAGCATCAAACCGCTCTCGCGAAAATTTCCGCCGGATTCTCGGGATAAAAATATCACATATTTTATTTTATTAACTTCAATTTGCTATCGATCAGTAAAAAAATCACATTTGAATTCGATTTTTTTTAACTGGCCATTTTAAATAATTCCCAGGAAAATTCCAAAAGAAGCGTACAGTTTAAGTCTAAGCATTAACTGTCGATCAGCAAGAACCGCATCCAAATCGGCCCAGTAGTTTTTACGTGAATCCTGAACAAACAGACAAAATCAAAAAAAATTGCATTGTTTTCTCCATCGTTTATATAGTCTATTCCAGTTGTTTTTTTTTAATAACTTTAATATACAAACCTGGCATGTTTAGAATTTTATTATATTACTAGCTGTACCCGGCAGACATTGTACTGCATTTAAAAAATGAATTCTAGAACCCGACCTAATGTTAATCTAAACTATTCTCAAATCCACGTGAACAAACAAAAAATTTCATCAAAATCAGGTCCAGCGTTTAGGAGTATCGCGGCGCCACCTACTGGGTCCAATCGTTAATTTAAACCATTCCGGTACAAACTTCAACAACAACAAAAAGAACACCTAAATTCTGTTACCCAATTACAGTGCCATCTACCTGGTTCAAATTTAAATCTAAATCATCCCAGTAGAAAATTATAAAAATACTAATATCGCTATTAAAAAATAGGGGGTTGATCGTAAAGGGTAGAAAATTTAGGGTTGTATGTATTTTTTAATGCTGTATCATAAAATAAAAATAAAAAAATATCATAAATTAAAAACAAATTGTGGTGGACTACCCTTAACATTTAGGGGGATGAAAAATAGATGTCTGATTCTCAGACCTACCCAATATGCACACAAAATTTCATGAGAATCGGTCAAGCCGTTTCGGAGGATTATGGTAACTATCACTGTGACACGAGAATTTTATATACATGATTGAACACACCAGTTTTACACGTAAGCTTAATCAATCCCATAGTCACGACTAGAGTTTTACTTGCTTAAACATCATGGGCCTTACTTATAATAATCTCGTTAAGAAAGGATTAGCCATCTCTTAAATAACAGACTCTTAAGCCCCTAATCAATGACTGCATCACATAAAACTTGCCATCTTGCTTGCCTCTTAGCAGTCACTTAAACTACCTCTCCATGTTGGTTATTTTCGACAGTTATTTATGAGTTACTTTACCACCTTAAGAGGAGTTTATGGGTAAGATTTCCACTAATCAGTTACTGAGCAGTTTCTTAAAATTTAACAAACGATTATACGTAAGGCCACATATTGTTTGGCATGATTTCTAACATTTACCTAAATAGAAGTGTATAAATTTAAGTATCTGCCATGACAAATAATGCAAATATCTGTATATCTGGCAACTGTGGTAATGGCAAGAGATTGATTTTGATTAATTGTTTTTTTTTTATACATGTACAGTAAAGAAAGGTTTAAAGTTACGAAACGCCCATGCGCTTAAAAAAAATACGTCAAAAAAAATGTAGAATCAATTACAGAATCTCTTCTGTCAGGCAAGATGATCACCAAGCCGATACCAAAACAAACATTGGAAGCGTCTTCGTTGTCTCCGATGGAATACAAAAATGGTTAAAGTGATAGATCGACTGCTATTCCCGATCGGAAGGGTGCCCAAGACGACACATCGACTGAAAAAGGCTTGCTACAATAGAAAATATCTTGTCACCTTTATGATATTCTCTGTACTCCTTAATGGTGCCGTGATAGGTGCTGAAGGTGGCGCCGATGTAGGCACTGGTGGGGCTGGCGTCGCTGGAGGTACCGTGTTGGGCTGTTTCGGAACGTCAACCGAGACGCTGTTGATTAGCTTCGTTATGGCCGCAGTACCGTTTGGTTCGTGATGGTTGTTCTCGTGTGTGTCGGGCAAAGTCGCTGATCGTTTGGCGAGGGCATCTTTGAGCGCGGAGGGTGGTGCGGGCGGCGCCGCAACAGGCGGCCCTGTCGCACTCACACCGCCGCCGCTCACAGTATCCGACTTGAAGAACAGCTCGCGTTTACTTTGTAACTGAAACACGAAAAAATATTGTCAATTTCATCCATTATCAGAAACCGACGTTGCTGAAATTTTTTTAACAAAAAATGAAGATGTTTCTGATGGTGCATACAAATTCGAATGAACAACTGCCTTGTGGGAACATATTATTTTAAAGTTCTCTGAATTAAATGAATGAATGAAACTAAACTGAAATCAACGGTTTCATTCTTATCTTTAATGGCTGGTTTCTATACAATACCAAGCGCTCATTGCTGTTACTATCGGTTAAAATTTGACATAAGCTCTATACAAGTAATGTCAAATTTCAACTGATGGTAGGGCAGGTGAAAGAATAGTAAACGGCTATTAATAGATTTAGAAAGGGAGTATAACATATAAAAATAAATGAACCGAATCGTTAGAATTTTTTTCATAAGTAATGTATATAGAGTAATTAATTGCAAAGACAAATAAGTTTTGAATACAATATTCTTTATTGCACATAAGAAAGTAACACACGTGAGTTAACAATAAGTTCCATTTCTATCCAAACTTGAAAAAATCAAATGAACTGTGTAGTTTCAATTTTAGTGATACAAATATCAACGGCTATTGATGCATTCAATTCATTCAATAAGGTTATTGAATTCTACTAATAGATTTTATGCTCTATTAAAATTAAATTATTTTTAAATTCTAATGTATTGATGAGTTGAAATTACGAAAAGTCATAAATTACAGAGACGAAATGGTGACACCCTGTATCGGAATATATCAGAACGTTCCAATAAAACCGCCGAGCCGGTTTTCAGATCTTGCTCCGATGACTCATTGCTAAATAGGCATAAAGTAATTCCGAACAAAGATCATTTAAATTGGTTTAAACGCGAAAGTTTTTATTGTTAATACATGCCAAATTAATGATGAATGTCCGCATAAAATCCCGTACACTAAGCCTAGTTACATATTTTTATACTATATCGCTCCACTTAAATAAAAGCCAAGTATCTCAGCCCACGCCCAATGAATGATCTTCGTAGAGGTGAATTACGTCCATTGTATTTTCATCATTTAGCTACAAAATCCCAAAAAAAATACGTAAATGTCTTTCTGTCTGCATTATTTTTATACTACAAATTAAATAGTTACATATATTAATAGTATATTAATTATTGTTACGTTTTCCAAATAAATGACAAAAAATCTTAACGAGAGTTTTTAGCTTTTTTCGTATGTTCAATACATCATTTTGTAAATTCTATATATCTAGTTAGACCCAGTAGTTTATATGACATACGACTATGCCAGACATTCGAATGGACATGACGATTATGAAATGGTTCGTCTTTGCCAAAACGACCACCAAAATCTATTAAAACAAATAAACATTTCTTTACAACATTTTTAAATTTAATCTATTGCACAACCAATATACGGATAGCATAGTTGGGTATACAATAAATTTATTTTATACGTAATACTGTAATCTTACATTTTTAATACCGGAGTTTCAACAAAAATGTAATGTCTTGTAATATCTAACTAATGAATTTATACTTTTGTTTTTCCACAAATAATTTAAAAAACTCCACTAACACCATATCATCATTCCTATGTCCGATGCAAGACCACATTCCTACTTTTCGTCTACTTTTGGACAGTTCTTGGCATCTCTGTATTGTATATTTTAAAAGCATATCTTATAGAATTTTAAATGTTAACATAGTTTTTAAAAAAGTATCTTCTTAAGACTTTTATACCTTACACCATATAATTTTAAAATCTACTTTAACGTCTAGCCTTAAGGAACAAGAGATTCAAAACTCAATGAGAGAAAAACCAATCAGGCATCATTGTATCGGCTGATCGCATACGAGTGAAAAACAGTTAATAAACCTGACAATAAGTGGTATTTATAAAGGTGCAAAGAACGAAAGCGCTGAGTCACGCTATTCACGGAAGATGAAACGCGTTACTGCGTTGTGAGAACTGCAGAAGTGCACATATGAATTCAATGAACATTCTCGCCCTAATAACTTTCAAAGTAAACATTTTCACGTGTATGCTCGCAGTGGTACGCTAACACATAAAGCCGCCGAATCTCAATGTGTTAGAACTCATTACCGTTTCACATTAAAAGGTCAGTCACATTACAAGATGTATACAAACAAATTAGTGCATTCCCTATCTAAAACAACACGTATGACACTTCAAAAACAAGAAACAAATAAACAACTAATTTATAAATGTGGTTATGACTTTGTTTAGATGTTTGTTTGTTTCTACTTCGCGAACTTGGGAATGAAACTAACAACAAATGATCATAAGAAATGATTTCTATAACGGGGACAAATATCTGAAAACCTTCAGCCTCGTTAAAAAGTTTCTGGAGGATACATAACTAAAATTTAAGCCAGCAAAGCGAATGAATCGCTTATAATGAAATTGGGTAGATATATTTGTACCTATAGTAATTGGGAAATATTTGACCCGCAAAATAGTTTCAGCAATATACTGACTCACTGACCCAAAGATTACATGAGCGAAGTTGCGAGAGAAACTCCAGTCATATAAATAAATACGTTTTTCAATACAAAATAATTTTCGCAGACTATTTCGCAAGATATGAATTCAAAACATTTTATTATTAAATACTAAACCACACATTTTGCAAATGTAGTCCCTAAACAAAATTGTACTAAAAGTGGCCAAGGTGTAGAAAAAAGCAAGTTCCCCTTGTATACAGTGCACAGAAACAATAAAAAAACACGGCGAAGCTTGTATATTTTAAATCTCATATACGTATCAATGTAAAACAACTGCAGCTAATGTAAAATTCATGCGCACATATTTGCAAGAGTACTGAGAAGCACGTCGACCAAATGTATCTTGGTCGCCAGTTTCTAATAATATCTGAAAGTATCCTTCGAATAAACTAAAAGAAGAATAGGCTAGAAGCAAATATCTAAGGGATTATATATATATGTTACTTAATTGTAACACGTTGGGGACTGTATACTAAAGATTGCAAAGGAAAAAGGTATAAGTAAATCCAAATAGTGTTGTATCTGGCACGCGTTTACTTAGTCAAATTGAAACGAAGGTATCAAAATGAATAAACAAAAAATGAATAAAAAATAGATTCCTAATGAAATCTATTTATTTTTGTTAACTATTTGTTTAATATGTGCCCCTAAAATTATGCATATGTACGAGTGGTAATTTTAAACTTGTAGGGGATCTAGTGAGTAGTATTTTAAGAAATAAATATAAGGTAGTCAATGTACTTACAAACGATTCGTTTTCTTTATAATTTTTCTTAATCTTTTTCAAACTTAACCTCATTTTTAAAGAATTAAACATTATGTCGAATTCACATAACCACTAAAACGACATCACCAAGTTTTACTTCACTGAACATATCAACACATACACTGTAAATAAAATTATACCGAGTCCCAACGAAAAGTACGAGTATTTAGAATAGAATATGCGGAAAACTAACACTTATAAATTATGTACAATAATAATTGTAAGACAACCTTCATAGTCCACGTATAATCTACCGAGTAACGTTTTACATGAATATTATTTATTGTTTGTTTAACACGGTGACTACACGCTTTACTTAGTGGAAATATGACAACGCTGACTAACACTTTGACGACGCTATTATGAATGTACAAAATTCACTGACGTTCGCAAACAAATTTTATATAACTTAACACTTTCATCGATAACTCTGTACGTGTTGTTGTCACGAATACTTTGCTTGTGTGTATCGTCCGCGTCACTACACTTTATTGGAAACAAACTGCACTGCATCAGTCAACCTGTTAAAGAGACTTATTTCTCGTACTACCTACTCAGAAAGGTACGATTGTTATTATATTTGGGACTTCCACAGATATTTAATGTTTAAACGTAATATATTACTAAAATTAACAAAGTTAACCCCCACCCAACTACATAATTGAACTACATTATAAAATATACTGTTATATTTGTAATATTTATACGTGGATCAACAACCTGCCACACCCTTTCATACCAGTAGTTAATACATTTTTGGAAGTTGTTAATTGTGCCAGCAGTCATTACACGAATGGTTGAACCTTGACAATACGGTATTGTCCTGGACACAATACTAACCATCTCTTATTGAGTCATTACATTAACAACGAGGTAATTCTATGATAAATAGTAAGGTATTTAATAATTAAGTATCAAGAATTTTATAGCCCGGTCAGCATAATAAGATTTGAATAAAAGTAAGACAGCCTGTATAATTGCAATACGTAGCCCGCAGCAGCGCGGCGCCAGGCTATACATGAATGGCCGTCGAGCAACCGCGATGAGTCTTCCTGTCACTG
This sequence comes from Dendrolimus pini, assembly GCA_949752895.1. Classification (NCBI taxonomy): domain Eukaryota; kingdom Metazoa; phylum Arthropoda; class Insecta; order Lepidoptera; family Lasiocampidae; genus Dendrolimus; species Dendrolimus pini. The sequence goes on along the minus strand of OX457126.1, from coordinate 14,156,839 downwards.
ACTCATTATTTTGTCTTCGTACGGCTATAATCTCGCAAGCCATCCTATTTACCTATAACACTAAAGTAAGTAGTAAGTATTTATGAAATAAATCCTGCCAATATATTTTACATTCCTATTTTGGTAAGTCGGGGTTCATCAATAAAAATACAGACAAACTAAATATAAAAATAAGACAAATAGTACGTACTTTTCCCAGTCTTACAGCACCTTGAACTTTTTTCGGAATATTCATCACCCACAGAATATTTTAGTGAATCTGGACGTATGAGTTGTGCAGAAAGTATGAATTTAAACTAACAATGGTTCGGTGCTTAAAACTAAGCATTTGTTTGGTATTTTTGATGTTCTATTCCGAAGTTTTCATCAAAATGCCACAGTTCCTGCTTTGTATCAAATCACCCGAAACCTAGCGACTGAATTAAACAAATCAACTTCATGCAACAATATAGAGAGTATAATTCGGGTTACCAGCGGTTCACTTAACCTTGGTACTTTCTCTATATGATTCACTATTATTAAACAGTCTGTTCACAGCAACAGTGTTATTTTTACAATTTTTTGACATTTATGTACGACACAATCTAATTTAGTAACATAATTGTTTCGATGTTATTTTATATATATTTAATAAAAGTAAAATGCTTTCTTTAGTGTAAAATTTGTTTTACCATTATCTCATTAACATGACAATAATTAATTTACAACCCAGTACGCATTGCGATATAATTATATGATCTAAGCCAGTACGTTTGTTACACTAGTTTCACTTTGATTTGGCCAATATTATCCACTAGAGTACGCTCGGGCCCAAGCACAGAGGCTTCGCTCACGGTAATATTATCCCACGAGAACCGTACATTTTTTCTGGTATAAAAAGTAGCCCTGTGCTATTCCAAACTATAATCTATCTCTGTGCCAAATTTCATCCAGATTCTTTCAGCCGTTCTGGCACAATCGCGCTACAAACATCCCTGCAAACTTTCGCATTTATAATTTTAAGTATAGATTTCATTATGTAACAGTTCATATGCATTCAATATTTAAAAATAAATTTAAAGAATATAGAAAGTACACGGTGATCACATCAAGTTAAATAAAATTAACATTAGAAATTTGCAACGGTACTCTCAACACAAGTCCGGATATTTCTAATAATGACGAAATTTCGTATTAACTAATAAAACAACTCGGAATTATTGCGAGTATCCTCACGAGTGATTACTATGTAAATTTAATTTTTAGAATGCAAGAAGCATCTAAAACTGTAAAATATAAAATGTAATAATGTTTGTCTGTGATTTTAAAATAAATGCCGAAATTTATTTGGAAACTGCCATTTGTAAGACGCTTAGTCATAAATGACCATGTTTAGAACTTGCATGCATAGGCTTCTAAACAGCTCATCAGTATTCAATTAACATTTTAGGAATTAAACAGGAATTCAATCTGAAATGTTCGTGTTATATATCTTTCATCATTTTTTATACGCTTAACCAATCGCCGTGAATTTTTTATTAGTTTAATATGTCTATAGCTCTATGACTATGTTTGTTTGTTACTTATTCATAACTAATACCTTGAACGGATCTTAATGAAATTTGGCAGTCTTTGGCAGTTAAAGGGGATGAAATATATAGGTTGAACAGGTCCGTGTTTGTTTTAGTGTCACTTTTGGGTTTTTTTTCATTCAAAAGTATAAAAACAAAAGCAAACCAATTCGCAACTAAAAGCTAGTAACAAATACATATAAGGCTGTTGACCGACCGGACAAGACGTGCACTTATTATTTAACCAATAACAACGGACATTGTATGAACAACTTAGTTCGCATGTGTGGATATCTTGCGCAATAAATTACATAAATCACCTACAAAAACCTACGCAAGAACCGCATTACACTTTTATTCATCTTCAAATGCAAGTAAGTACTTTATTCATTACAAAGTAGGCGTATTGTCTTCACGCGTGGGCAAAACCTGTAATATCATAATAATCTATCTCATTAATGTAAGTCGAGGAAGATAACGCAACGCATGGTAATGATTGAAAATTTTCATACAATGATAAACTTCTCTTGTACAGATTAAAGTAATTAACTAACACAGATCATCAAAGAAAATCTTGTGATTAAAGTTAGCTGATTTTATCAATACTATAATAATATCTCTCTTAAATATTTTATGTAAGTGATTTTGATTTGATGTTTGAATATTTATTCCTTCTTCACATATGTACACACATGCTATCAACATGTTATCACGCATGTTTCCCATATGGGTAGGCAAAGACGATGCATCTCCACATGCTACGATCTTGGCATTACCTTTCGCTTCATCTTCTTAATAATCTGTTCAGAGATTGACATTTTTGGAGGTACTAAGTTTATGTAAACGAAGTCACGTGGGCATCTCAAATATAATATTATCTTTCCCTACTACAAAAGATAATATTGAAATACGTGACTTTATAGCAAAAAATACGAGAGTAAGAAACTTAAAACAATATGTACATTATTCACATGCTTTCTGTTCCGTAGACAATGTATGAGACATCCGCCACAAGAGACTCATTCCAAGAAGATCATGACAATCGATATATTATGTTGAACCGTCTCGATTTCCAATATTATTTTAATGTGATAACAATGTAAGAATAAATTTTAATACTACGTATAACAAAAATAGGTGGTTTATTTTATATTATATATTTAATAATAATATAAAGTTTATTTCTTCGAGTATTACACCGAAAGAAAATCATAAATTCAGAGTCTTTGTGAAAGCTGCTTTTGTAATTTTTCAAATTAAATATTTTACATAATGCTACGTAAAAAATTATAAAACATACTACTGTAGTCTGTCTGCTACATTTTTATTAAAAAAACATATTGACAAAAGACAAAATTGACTACGACAGTTTTTTAAAAGATAAGCAAAAGCTTATCTTTAAAAAAAAACTTTTCTGTTATCACGTCGATCTTGCAAAGAAGATTAAATAAATATTTAGGTTAAAATGGATTAAACTTTGGTTAATTTGATTTGCAGTGAGAGACACGACATTATGAGTTCACAAAAAACTATACAAGTCGATCAAAAGGGCACTTTTCGCGTCAGTTACATTTTAAATTTCTAACATTAATAAATAGATATAGGACTGGTTCATAATGAATCCGGTATTAAGGTTTATTAAAAGCCCGGTTGTGCAATGCGATGGCCATGAATTTAATGATTGAGGTTAAACTAATTATCTCTTAATTTAACTCAGCGAACCTGGAACATATGCATAAATAAAACAATTGACACTGTGAACTTTCTAGGGTTATTCCCTTAATCCACTTAGAAATAATTTAACCGACTAATGCGTAAAGAAATCTGTTTTCTACTGAAATAACGAATACGAAACATAGGTAAATATGAGACGAGAATTAATAATATAATTATAGGCCGAGGATAACACGTCCTAATTACGTAAGACTAGAAAAATATTAATGTAAGTACGTAAATCTCACTCACTCAACAACACACTCAAAAATATATTAATTATTTAAAGATTTTACATAAAAAAACCCTATTTACAAAGTAAAACAATACTAAGATTTAATAAGATTCTTTGAGTTATTTTTTTATTAGAAATATCGTGTGCTAACGGTAAACATTGTGCCTAAACCGATTTGGTCATTGATCGAAAGCACATCGATACATGAGTGACACTAGTTAATGCATCTTAGATAACCAGTGTATGTACCAGGCGAGTGTACCGCCAATTCACGTTATCAAGAATGCCATTTCGCCAATCAAGAAGCCCTTTCTCAACAATGAAACGTTTACGGGCTGACATTATACTTAAAAGACAACTTTGAATTTGAAATAGTGTATTTAATTAAGTTTAACACTGGTATAGTCACATATCAGGAGACCTCAGTTTATAATATGCGTTAGATAACACTGATAACAATTGTACATACCTATACAAGCAAGCATTTCAGAAATACACTTTCTTAGACAATATGTATGTAGGCATAGAGACGGACGGAGGATTGTGACTTATTATGATGCAATTGGTGTCAACGACCCCGTCTTGACTTTGGATTAGGAAACGGAAATTTCAATCGATTCTGCACTTATTGACAGATTATAATTGAATACACGTACGTGAACTGTATGCAAAGCTCATTTACGAGAATAGACTGGCACATAATAATTGACAAGTGAAATATCTCAAATAAGGAACGTGATATGGTTTTCAAATACATTTTTTTAAAAGATATTAGGTTTAAACTATACTTCTTGTTTCCCAAGGTTAATGTCCTTGTCAATGATGTGTACAGGCGCCAAACCTTCGAGACTTTTATTGATAGTAACATACGTACTGTGCGACAGATAGTCGCAACTAAATCAATATCAGCCTGGCGACAGTTCTATTTAACTGAACTCGATTGCTATTCTTGTATCCGTTTTCATTGCATGACTGCAAATTACATTACACTTACCACCGTACTTAGAGTCGGTAATGGAATGTTAACTGTAAATAGAGACTTCAGATTTTTCTTTTAATCCTTTATTTAAGTTTTGTAGTTGTAAAGAATATGTTATCATAATTACTACAATCACTTTATGTAGGTATCGAATTTTTCGATATTTAAATTACAAGTTATATATTTTAAGAATCTTTGTGATACACATTAAGCGTTGACATACTAGACTCAGTAAGATAGAAAGATCACTATTTAGAATCTTGGTTAAAAATTTCTGAAACGACTTTTGTGCTATTTACGCTAGTCTTGATGTTACTAGGATCGTTACCTGACTTGTTGGTTATATGCAATGTTAACCATAAAACAAACGTAAATTGCTTGTCTTGGAAATTTCTACAGGTTTTTTCTTTTAATCCTTTATTTAAGTTTTGTAGTTGTAAAGAATATGTTATCATAATTACTACAATCACTTTATGTAGGTATCGAATTTTTCGATATTTAAATTACAAGTTATATATTTTAAGAATCTTTGTGATACACATTATGCGTTGACATACTAGACTCAGTAAGATAGAAAGATCACTATTTAGAATCTTGGTTAAAAATTTCTGAAACGACTTTTGTGCTATTTACGCTAGTCTTGATGTTACTAGGATCGTTACCTGACTTGTTGGTTATATGCAATGTTAACCATAAAACAAACGTAAATTGCTTGTCTTGGAAATTTCTACAGGTATACTAATAATAAATAATAATATAATAATGCAAGTCTGAATGGATATTTGTTGGTCAATCACGCCTGAACAGCTGAACGAATCTGGATGAAATCTGGCTCTGAGATATTTTATAATCTGGAATAGCATACATGCTAATTTTTAACCCGGAAAAATGTACGTTTCCCATGGGATAACCTAAACTCAAGCGAAGCGATTAAGATTTCTCTTTGTATTCATCGTTCTTTAAGCTAGAGAGCTTAATGAACAATTAATACAAAGAGAGAGAGAGAGAGAGAGAGAGAGAATAGTCGCACTCGGAGGAGAGCAACTGTTAAGTTTAAGGTTTAATCACCTCTGCCTTTCTGCGTAGTGACAAATTCCTCCAGATGTCGCGGGGACTGGTCCATCCTAATTTGGTTTTATCACCTCCATTGTCACCTACGTTACTGGAGCACCTTGTTATTTTCGTCTGTTGTCCGTTGCCATTAGGTATTGCACGATTTGCCATTCTGTACACATCCAAATATACGAGGCGTGGCTGTTTTAAAAATCGCACTGATATAAATAAAGATAAACACAAAATCTTAGCACGTTTCTCACTATATATGCCGACTCAACTGCAACTTGTTGAGCATTTCAAATGCAACGAAAATCACAAAGTTTTATTTGATATGCGTGCCAAAGAACGCAGTCTCGTTGAATGTATTTTGTTTTTTACTGATGCGTTTGGTATCGATTTAACACTACCGATATGGTTTGTGTTATCAACGATTATTATAGGAAAGTTATCAACACTCATTACAATCGAGACGTTATACACGGTTGCAGATAAAGCTGTATAGTGTTTAGTGTTCCAGTGAACTTTTAAAACAAATAAGCTGTTGTAATATGAAGCACCGTTCACGACTGTGTCAGTTTGAGGTTAAGTTACAACGATACCGGCTGACGGTTGGCCAGGCACACAAGCGCATTTTGAGCCCATTCTACACGGGGCGAAATACTATCTATTATATTATAAACATACTTCGACTAATAGTACATATTCTTTTTTTAATAAATACAGCTTTGTACGGTTTGTGTGTATGTATGCCAGTGTCAAGTTTTCAGGAATATTCATGTATTAGAATAATCTTCAAACGAATAAGTAGCAGGCTAAAGCCGAAGCCTTATAACTAGTTATAACCCCTAATTTCAATCACAGTCAAATTGTAGAACTTTAACTGACCGCAACTAATGTAGTTGTTGGCAAATCGAAAAGCCATAATATTTTCTATTCATTATTAGCCCATTTGTAATTCCATTCTGAAAAGATTCATACAAGTCTGTATTAAAGAAAATGGTAAAAAAAATATATATAATCCATACTATAATTAACATGTGAATGGTTCAAGTTTGTACAATGTGTTTAAAAATGTAAAAATATCAGGGAGGCTAATTCGGACCAGCAGATTCCGAAAATATAGTTTTTACAAATTTTATACGTCTGTTCTGTCTGTTAGAGCATCACGTGATGCAGCAAACTACTGAACGTATATGAATTAAGCTTAACACAAAGCTGACTTATATCCCGAATCAACATTTAGGATACTTTTTAGCCCGATAAATGATGTCTGTGATGTTTCCATAAAATAGAAAGATTAGCTAAATCGATGGCGCTACAATCGCATTTTTTCAATTCACTAATACCAACGTTGTCATAAACAACATTTCATGCATTGTATTACTTCAAATCAGGTAAGCTTCGACTCAGCTTTATATTTTGCTTGCCAGTTGTTTGGACTATATGGACGTAGTTACTTTTTTATTATACTGAATTGAATATAATATATGGAATAAAAATGTTTAGTTTCATTTTTTATACATTTTCTTTTCTTTGCTATTTAATTTAATAACAGCATTTAGCACGCAGCTTGAATTTGACATGAAAAATTACGTAGTTTGCTTTTATTATTTTAAAAATACAAAAGAACCCTAATCTCGAAGAATGTGTTTATATAATAGTTATCAATTTATCATTTATAATCTTAGTTAAATCAGTTTTAACATATGGTGTCATTCTATAATTTTATATAAAAAAACTATATTTAAAGAATCAATCCGTGTGTATAAGGCCACCGTTAACTCAGGTATGGCGGAGTTAATTATGGCTATAGCTACAAACGTATAGAAGCAAAAGGATCCCGTCACACTCGTACCCACCAGACACACAAAAGCAAGGACCACTAGTTCGAAAGGACACAAAACAAACCAACCGATAAGAGGGAAAATGACTCTTAGCCCATTTGCTTAACAGTTCAAAAGAAATTGACAGTAAAATGTCGTTTAGCTCCTTAAGCTTGGAGTGTAACCATACATGTGGAGAACGTGCCCTAACCGCTTTTGCCGGTTGGTGAAAAACTTTAAAACAATCCAGATTGGCCTTAACACTGTTGAATTAGTAGACTAAAGCTTTTCATACAGCAACACAGATCCGAATTCTGATATTTTGGAAAGTACTTGATGCAACTAAATTCTCTTTATCAATTATAATAAACACCAAAATTTCACAATAATAATTGTATTCCTTTAATTTCTAAACCCATGTAAAAGAAACAGACAAAGACTTTTACATTTATACAATTTGTACGGAAATACCTAAATGGTAAGCCGTAAGCAGCCACTTAGATTTTGAAAGATGTAACCAAAACTACTTTTAAAACTGTACTGACAACATACTGCTGAGCGCTATAAGCAAGTCTGATTAGGACTTACAAGACAACATACAACTGATAAGAACGGATATAAAAGTGCCAAGAAATTTATTTCTGTTTGTACATAGATAAAGAAACTCTTGTAGAAAACTACACAACGATTATGAACGACAGTCTCGAACCATAGTCCTTGCAATTTGAATACTAGTTTGTTTAACACAACACAGTAAGTATATTGTCCAATCAATCGTGCAATGTGAAGTTGAACACTTTGCTTTGTATTTTTGTAACCAACAAGAAATAGAACGAGTGTTTTTTTTTAATAACATCATTATAATGAGTCTCATTTCTTCAACAAAAGGTTTTTGAGTTTTCATACACACAATAGAACTTACTTAAAATGTGATTAGTATTTATCAATCAGACACGAACAATTGAATTCACACTGATAACGCCTTTATTATATAGACACAAAGATCATGAAAACAAGAAACATTTAATTGTAAAATATAGATAGATATAACACTTTATTGTTCACCAAAACACGAATTACAAAAATGCACAAAAAGACATTACATAAGAGTACACATAGACATAGCTTGTATGATATGTTACTTGTTGGAACGCTTTTCCGACAAAGGGTTAGAGTTGACATGTCGCAGAGAAAAAAGCGTAGATAAGTAACAATTATAACAGTCAGTAACTGAATCCAAGAACCCTTATTGCTTTGAAACACATCTATAACTTAAATCAAGTAGAAGATCTGATCAAGTCAACGAAGAAACATTTGAATAATTAATGTGCTCAGAAGTTCAGGTCATGGTGCGACCGTGAAACAGTTAATGCCTGTTTAGTGAATTCGACACATGCGAGCAGAATGGCCGCCGCTACATGAAGTTTATTTTTAACCCTGTAGACATGGGGTCAGTCACCCGCCAACACCCTCCCGCACCCCGAACCAGTCCTATCACATGAGAACTGCGTGGGAATATGGTAGAATGTACAGCCAACTCTTGGCCAAGTAGAAAATAAGCAAAATATCACAAACTGTATAAAGAGATACAATATTACGAATGCCAGTCAGGACAATGGCTGTCTCTGTACACCAGCGTTCTGTTTATATTTAAATCACGATTCACGATAGCAACTGGGCGAAATTCAATAATGATTATGTATAAGGAGTTTCAAATAATGTGCACTAAAGAAAGATTATCGCGATTAACCGTTAACAAGCGATTCTTTTATCTCAGTAATTTTATCTTCCATGTAGAAAAATCTAGACCTTATATTTACATATTACTGTGCTTAGTTCAATTTTACGCACAAAATATTGATTACATTTTTATCGGTATAAATATCTATGTATAAAACATAATAACTCTTCTCAAGGTCAGCCCGTAACAACAAACCTACCCTACCAGCGTCATTATTAATATAGGCTTTATGTAATACTACACCTGATACAAACTACTATGTGGTCGCTGAATTGATGCATGTAGCTAATTGTAAACAAATATAATTTGATGCTATGTTATTTATGGACTGATACTTGTCTCTAAAAATTCGTACGCAGCAAAGTAAGGCCAGATTTCACTTATAAAAGTAATTGCACTGGATTTCCTAACATAAACAAGAGGTTTTACGTAGGCATTCAATGTTTCTACATTAAATTACATTACATCATGTAGCACAATTTTTTTTTCTTTATTAACTTAAACGTATTCAAACTTTATAAACCTAGCTTCTAATGTAGGCAGACATATACTTTATAAAAAATATAAATACTGTGTTGGTGGGTCAAACTAAAATAAAATGTACATGGCCCTTTTCGGGGTGTGCTAACTGCGATTAGGGGAGTCCTCAGAGGGTGCACTAAAAACGGCAAGGGGACTCACCGTCGCCGTGTCAGTGAGGGTAACGGTCGCAGAGGTAGGCCCACCATTAGTAGAACTGGTATTGCTCAAGGATACTATACTGGATACTTGATTATTTGAACTCTGTTCAATTATTCGCTGACGAAGTGCTAGCCTCTCTAAACTAGCTAAACGGTGTGATCCTCCAGTGCCTTCTCTATCTCGTTCTCTTAGGCCCGTTGTGCTGCCTGCGCTGAAAGATCCGCTGTATTTAGGCAAGGTCGGCGGTGGCACTGGTCTAGCAGATCCTCCGCGGCCTAAGAGCGAACCACTAGACGTATATGCATAACTGCTGGGTGTCCCGAGTGTGGCAGTACGGGGTGCAGCACCGATACCACTGAGGGGTCCGTTTGTTCCGTTGACGGCGCCACCGTTCACCGTCGTTGTGCTGCCGTTCATCTCCCCAATGTAAAATCCGTCATACGAATATTACAAAAACACACACTGAGTCACTTAGAGCGCACTTCGATGCAATCGCGTGTTCGTGTAATTGAAGTAGGAGCGTTCAAGCCGGGTGCCTGACGGAGGCGGTTTGACAGCTCGTGCGGCACAGAGGAGTGCGCGGGCGGATTTTCACGGCGCCCCGCGCTCAACTCCGCCGTCGTCGCCGCCGGCCGCTTGCCGTACCCAACCTCACTTACTCCCAGGATTATTGCCCCACAAAAGCTCGACCAGAGAGTTGAAAATGCAATGGTTGCACTTTCTTTGTCAAGGTCAACACAAATAGCTACTCCGTACGTATAAGGAACCAAATGAATCTGGAGCTACCAGATTTCGAAATCCTTGATTAATACAAAGTTTAATTTTATTGTTTTACAACCTTATAACTGTTATGAGCCATAGTTTTAAATGTCTGTAATAAATGTTAATATTTCTTCTTCAGTGAGAAGTCAAATAAACTCGCTATTAAATCTTAATTGTAGCAAATGACGCTCAATGTCACAATAGAGCTACGACACTGCCGTCTGAACCAAACAAATACTGATAGTGATAGGTAGGGATGAGCGCTCATGGCTAACGAAACGGAAATGACGCCGACTAGTTCGTCGGCCTGGATTGAAGACGCGATCGAAGGTTTTCTAGTAGCTATGTCTATCAGCGGAAGTTAATGATATTCCGGAAAAACATTTAAGGTACAATGTATAGTGAGTAGTAAACCGGTACCACAAGACGTGAAACTCAAATATAAAAACTGGTATATTGGTGAAATGGTGGCCTTATAAAACTCAAAAACAAAAATTGGTCAAGCGTGTAACATTTCACGAACTTTGAAGGTAATATGAAGAGGTGAGGAACAACCAGTAATTTTGCATTTTGGCTATGGAACTCTAAAAATAGCATTTACTCAAAACATTTTGAAATCTCAATAGCTTGGCAATGGATTTTGTTCAGATCTATTTCTTTTTTCAATGTATATTTTATTCTCTACCACCCTAATTTTTCTCTAAACTTTCCATCTTGTTGTTTAAGAATTATAGGAATGGACATTTTTTGAGAATTTAGACCAGTTATCAACAAGAGAATCTCACTAAGAAACATCGTAATGGTTTTGAAGATCTGTCTAACGATACACCGACAACCTTCTTTTATTGCTACATCAATGCCGACAACTATATAATACATTGGAAAAATGTGGCCTCCCTCCCGCACTAGCTTTATGTCATCTCAATTATTTTTGCGATTTCACTACATCTTTATGTATTGGAATATAAAATACACCTTTCTGCCGAATTTCATCAATATAAAACCCAATATAATCTCTGAAATATGGCCATGACATACATACACAAATGGATATTCGGATGAGCGGATATGATGCTTGTATAAAGTTTCATATTTGCCGACATGGTTACAGAATCCTAAAAACAAAGATTACATTCATTTATTGGTATGTAATTATGTACAGACGGAGCACGTGGTATTCGCGTGGAGCAGTCATGTCATGCCGGCAATCGACCGCTGCAGTACGCAAGCGCGTCGGAACCCTCACTCTTGTCCTGTGCACATGGTTCTTGTTGCAACCCTCCGGTGCATTGCCTATTTTCCTTTGCATCACATTAAAAGGACAGGACCGCTGTATGTTTATAAGTTTACGCTACAAAACGACCAAGCGGATGACGATGTTTAACATTCACCGTCCTGTTGAATATAGTCAATGTAGATAGCAGAAACATGCAGACAGTACAATTTTCTTTTAAAGCTAATGATTGGTGTCATTAAGTAAATGTATGTAGTACATTTTATTCCTTATATAAGGACGTTCTTAAAAGGAGTTTAAATTCTTGTTAGTATAATTTTGGTAGCTCAGCACAACATATGCTACTAGGGCTATTTCACTGGCGAAGGCTCAAGCACTCACCTTATACCAAGGCATCTCCATGTGGTGCCGTATAATCATGTAGAATTTAGGAGCTTGTAGAGTTACGTTTTTTACTGAGCGATTACCATTTCTAGTATTTATTCTTCCTCGATATCTATGATCATGCCCTTTGTCACAAGCTTAATTTCGCTTCGTCGCTCGTGTGAATTTTGATCGCATGAATTTTGGATGTGGAACATATTCAATCATTAGAAAGAAAGAAAATAAATATTGAGAACAAGATACAAAAACCGATATAATATAATATATATTACAATTAATTATGGTGTACTAAAAAGACTCTTCGAAGAAGTCGTGGTAGAGTAATGGTTAGCGCACTCGCCCCTAAATCGAAGGGTACGGGTTCGATCCTGACCGGAACGCATGCACCTCTTAGTCAGTTTTCTGATCTAATGTGCATATTGTTACAATTACCACGTGCTAAAAACGGTGAAGGAAAACATCGTGATGCAACCTGCACATCGAGATAACCGATGTGTCAAACCTGCCAAGCCGCCTTGGACAAGCGTGGCGGGTATACTGTCCGTTCCCCCCCCTATAATAGGAGGCCCGAGCCCAGCAGTGGGACATTTATGGGCTGACATTATAATATATTATTATTATTATAAAAAGACTCTTGTTCAGCATAATGCTAGTTTTTCTAGATTCTTCCACGATTTAGAAAGTACACAGCTTATTAAGATATATTCGAGACTAACTGACCGGTGCCCACTCCTCTGGGCGTCATTAAAAAAACACATACAATCACGCCCACACGCACGCATGCATATTTTTTTTGTTGTATGTTTAATTAAGCTTTGTAACCTTTAATTAATTCATAAACGCAGAAGGCACTAGCAGTGCTATTTTTTGGGACTGATGTAAAATGGCCAGATAAAAAATCGAATTCCAATGTGATTTTTTACTGATTGATAGCAAATTTATAATAAAATATGTGATTTTTATCCCGGGAATCCCGCAGGAGTTATTCCGGGAGCGGTTTTTAGTGGTTCGGGTGCGTAAAAATTACCCTATTCCAACGTAGTTTTCACTAAAATGATAGCTTACATTCTTTTCAAAAGCTGCGATATTTTTGCCCGGGGAATGACGCGGGAATATCAATTCAACCGTGGACGAAGTCGCAGGCATATCCTTGTTATATAATAAACACACAGATTATATCTTAAACGAGCAACTGAAAAAGCCTAGCGCTATTTGCGAAACGTTCATTCTACCTTCGTCTCTATGGCATTGAGGTTCAATGAGCATTCATTATTATCTTACATTTTATCGTTTCTAATGGATTATAATAGATGTTAACATATTTTCGTAAGTGTAAAAAGCCACGTTTAAAATACTAGACATACAAATAACTTGAGTAGCCTTGTGAAATTAATAGTGTTGTTTTTTATAGCGCTAGTTGGTGTTTTAAACAGATATAATTTCACTTTTTTTGAAATAGATGTATAAGCTTAAAGTGAACAAACAAATATCCCACGAATAAAACTACAATTTGACTTCTAAACAAAGTAAAAAGCAAGCGCCATCTGTTAACTTTGTCCTGGTATTAGACAGTACGCTCGAAGAGCCGGACTAGAGGTAACAAAGCAATGTCCTCCTATAACCATTCAAGAAAGCAACACTCATGGTCTATGGCCAATAGGTGGCGTTATGGTCAAAATCATACTACAACTACATATTATATCTTCCGCAATGATTTGTAGAATATCATATGTAGCATTCAGCATTTCACAGAATATTAAACACTTAACAGACTTAAAACTCCTTCTCTAAATAAGTTTTATTAAAGAAACCTATTCTTCTAACTGTCAGGATATTGTTATAGTAGTAGACTATTGGTGAATTCTAGTGTTGATACAGTTCTACGCCAGTAGCAGTAATTTCGAGATATTCTAAAAATCTTACGTTAACAAACATTGCTTGACCTTTACACTGTCTAACTATGAGCAAGTTTAGAACTAAGTAATAGGTATACAATTAATTTATCTATTACCAGACATGATAGAAAAGCTGGCAATTTTTTATAGAAACACAGATGTTTGCACAGTGCCCATGATAGTGTCACGTATGGGAGTCTATAAATTCACAATTAAATGTATAAATAATCGAGAAGCTAATGTTTAGAATTCCATTTCTATTTAATGAAAGCAAACTATTCATAACTGTTGAATGTGTATAAAATTATTATACCCTGTATTATATTACAACCGCAAAGAAAGTGAAACAACTTTAACGTCCATAGAACAAACAATACGTTATTTCTCATTGAACTAGTAAAGAAAGTATGTTGAACCGTACACACGTTGAAAGATATTATAAAGATGTAGCTAGCTATACAGTGCCTACAATCTGCTAATAAAAAGCGAAGCGAACGTAAACGAAACTACGATAATGTAATCAAAACTATGTTTAGAATCTGTGTAATTACCAGTTAAGGCAATAAGCTTTTCAGTACACGCATTACAAGAGAACTCACGTGTGTTTTAACCATACTAAATGATTTTCAAACCTGAGGCTTAATTTCAAATATATGTGGATGTTAGTAGAATGTTTATTTTTTCTATTGCACAGTTGGGTTTTAACCAAGTGTCATAGCTTTGTTAACGGATATTAACATGGGATACCTAGGGTTTGTCCCAGAAAAAATATAAAAAAACCTGCGGATTTTAGATCCGAAGTGCATGTTAACGTCGCCTAAAGAACCGATTACTATGATTTTTGTATCTACAATTACATAAAGTTATACATATTTATTTAATATTTATCCAAATATCGTCGAAAACGGCGGTGAATCGGTGTATATTACCCATAATACAAGCGTAACTTACTTAATTTGGTGATATACAGTATGTGTCTGTCTAGGGAGAGTCGCGGAGGGCCAAGACACACCTTCCATGATCAAATTGATCGTGTACTAGCAGAAGGTGATGTCAGGAGCCTTAAGAACACACGAACGTGCATGACAAGAGCTATGAATGTCAAAGAAGCAAGTGTAAGGAAGCAAGGTGTGTAAGAATAAGCCTGAATGGCGCTCTGTTGTTCGTACCTACCCCGCAAGGGACCTGGCGTGAAGTTATGTATGTATGTATGTCTGTCTACCGATTATTTATTTATTATTTGAATCCAGGATAATGTTTATGCCGGAAAAGAGAATAGTTATTAGTTTCAAAACTTCAAAAGGAAATCCACGTGGAACATTGTAGTAGAGTATAAATAAATTAGATGTTCTAAATGAATTAATCACGTACTTTATTATTTCATTCCGACAAGTAAATAAATTTATCAGACTCGAGAGACCGCCGCGCTATAGTAACAAGTTTAATTGTTAGTTTTACCAAAATAGAGCAATTAATAAAATCATCAAGAGCATATCAGTACTCAGAATGTACCGTAGAGTTCATTTATTTAAATATAGAACCCTTAAAACACAATGAATCGAAAAATATTCCAATTGTCAAAATTTCTGAACCCATTTTGTTGAAACAATTTCAATTGCGTATTTTAACTTTACCACTCATAATTTTTGCAGGTTTCAATAGCATAGTTTTAACGATTTTAGTAGCGAATATCTGACCATTTATGAAATTAAAACGTTTTCATGTAACATCATTCTAATTTTCTTAAGACCTGTCTAACTATAAGATCTCACACGTCTTTGATTTTTTTTAACCAACTTTTTCATCTCTTAATTGTATAGCCACTCGTTTTTTTTTAAATATTTTACGACACCATTATGCAGGGGCACATAGAACACATCTTACTAAGGCCTTATAAACTCAATAATTTTCTTCAAAATTGGCATTGGCAAATATGGATAGATAGACGGACGGACAGACATGACGATTTTGTTAGGGTTCATTTTATCTAAAATGGCTACGGGTATGTAAAATATAAAAACTAAAGGCTTATAACCCAAATGGGATGGAAAATAATACAATATAATAAAAAAATAAATAAAAAAAAAATGTTTATTAGGTACCACAGCTTTGTACCAACAATGGTTACCGTCGCCTAAGGATATCTAGCAATACCAGAGGTGCTACTATTGTACTGTCGGCCTTGAAGGAGAAACTGGAACCTGACCACTGATGCCGGAACACAGCTCGGTTGTTATAGCGGCAAACTCTAGATCAGGGGTGTTAACTATCCAGTCGGGTAAATGCCCTACCACCTGGCTGTGAGTTGTTTTGTCGCCTTTTACAACAGACCGCCCGGCCGCAGCAATTACAATTTTTTTTCTGTTCCACCTAATCAAGTAAAGTGCAAGCGTCCTCATACTAGCTCGAACGTCTATCACCCCCCGCTTTACACCCTCTATAGTATACAGGCTTAATTAATTATGAATTTAGTTCAATCGTTTTTCTACTTTTTAAAGAGTAATCAAGTAGACACATTAACATCGACCTCATCAAGTGTTCATTTGAATTGTAAATCATTGTGGTATCCAATCTGACCGCTGTACAGTTAAGTCGAGACACATGATGATGACACTCTTGGCATGCAGTTGGCACGTTTCATTAAATAATTTATGTTGAAGTGCGCTGATGTTTTTGTTGATACGACACAATGAAACCAACGCTTTGTTTGATAACATTCCAATTTAAAACCAGTAACTTGAGTTTCAATAACAACTTTAATTTTAAGTGCCACAAACTGTGACATTCCTTAAAATATTAAAAACCCATAAAAATATTATAGTTATTAAATTTATTATAGAAAAATGTTTTTCATAAAGTAAAAACAATTGTACCTAAGTAATATAATTACATACACTTTGTAAATAACAAAAAAATGAGTTTAAGTAACAAAATAATAATACGGACAATATTTAAAGAACTGAAAATAGATCATTATTCTCTGATTGTGAATGCAGATTAGAGTGCAACAAAATTGGGTTGCGCCTGACAACAGTGTTAATTTGGTTGTACAGGCTAACGGTCTTATTCATATTGGTTTAAAGGTAGTTTGTATGCTTCTTTCAGAACCATAAAGAAACCTCAAACTTACTCTATCTCAACAACCTAACTCAATATGAAAGTAAAACTTTTTAGAAATCACCCGCCGATAGTTTTTTTAACAAATCAAGATCAAAACCAAATTCTTATGTTTTACTTGGCACCGAATTTAATATGTTGTAAAAAGAAGGAGGATAAATATTTATTTTTTGCTTTTTAATTTGAAGTCAGTTTTGTTTTTGTTAAGAAAAACGCCTTTTAGTTGCGTAAGTACTTGAATAGCTTTAGCAATAATAGATTAAGCGTCTGTAGAAATTGTACTACTGGTAGGCCCTATACAAGTTACTATTTCACTCTTCGGTGTTGAGGGCGTCAACAAGGGTTGATCTCGATTTCCCTGAGATCCACTCATCAGATCCTGGCTTGGTAATCATGGTAACACCTCGGATGTATACTCCTACGAATAGATGAAAGAAAAATAATTGAAAATTGGTCCACAATTGACGGAGAAATCGAGTATCTAACGTACAAAAAAAAACAACGGACAGACGAATTGATAATCTTCTCCTTTTCAAGTCGGTTAAAAAGACCATTCCCCAGACTATCAAACATACAACGATTAGGGGATATGAAGTAATTACAGTCAAATAATAGACAGCTTTTATCATCTTACAAAACGTTAGAGCGAGCCTCTTTGATTTTGTACGAGTCAATACCTCATAATCCGAACGAAAAAAAAATACAAAAAGTTAAGTCTTTTGTTTCTTGGATTTTTTTGTTTTTGTCTGTTTGTTCGGTATTTACTTAAAAACTACAGAGACTAATTCGACGCGGTTTTTACTAATCGATAGAAAATTTTCAAGGCAAACCGAGAGCGGTTTGTAAGTAGTTCGGTTGTAGAAAAAATATCTTTTTCCGATACAATTTTCACTAAAACGATAGTTTGTATTCTTTTTTAAATGTTTCGGTACTTTGAGTCCCCGGAAATAAAAAAGTCGAGCGTGGACGAAGTTGCGAGTATATCCTAGTTTAAAATGTAAGATGATTACATCAAGGTATTTTACACTCCAGCATTTTTATATCTCAATTTAAATGTATAAAACATACAATTGTGTAATTGAACGAAACAAACAAACTTATTGACGCAAGTCACTACTTGCTAGTACTGGAAGTGATATGATGCTATATATTATAAGGTAGAGCACTAATAGAGCTACGTTTATCTACGACCAATACATACATACTTTGTCAGATAAGACTGTCCGAGTCAATAACAAATGGTGTAGACGTTTAACTACGATTAAACTATTTAGGTTAGTAATTAGGTGCCCAGAGAGCTTGTACTCGTATGTTGTGATATACAGACTAGTTATATACATTAATAAATAGATACCTCGCTACCAATAAGGAAAATAACAGTGCCAGGAAAGGTCGAAGCAACTATAACAGTGACCAATGGTTTAAAATAGAATTCAATCAAATGCCTCGTTGAAGTCACCCATAGAACTGCTAATTTAGAAATGCGTAAATTATTAAATAAAATTATGAAATTTGGAAATACGTATATTTTGTTGTATATTACTGGCTCTATTATACACTCTCAATGAACGTGCTAGTAAACCAAACAGGCACGCATGGGCCAAAGCAAAGCAGTGTTTCTTAAACAAACTACAGAAATACAACTCATACAATTCGACGAATTGAAAATGATTCGGAAATAGTACTGTTTAGCGGTTTGAAAACGGTGAAAACTTAATATAAGAATATTATATTTTTTTATATAATAAAACTTGTGTTAGGCGTCTTGTTGTCAGGAGTCACGAATAGTATCATTACAAAATATGAGCGAATTGAATGCAACGTAGACTACTCCGCCTTATTTATTTTCCATTATAGTTATACGAGATATCTCGACTTTTTATGACTACGTAGATTCGCATTTGACCACTGTCTCGCCCGATGTTGAGTGACAACATGGTCGAGGATAGAGCACGCTTACCTAAAAAAAAAAACACTTGTAACTTTGAAGACTTCTGGATTGTATTTGTCACGAAAAATTTGGCAAATTGTTCCACTTCTCGGTAGTGCGCACCAGGCCCCCTAGAAAAGTGGCATTAGCGGTAAACGAATAGAATAGAAAATGTACGGGAATGAAAACTATGTCGTTGCGCTATTTATTAAGTCATTCCCATACATTGTCATTCTATTCGTCTAGCACTAATGCCACTCGTTAATGGGGCCAGAAAATATAAAGCGAAGCGCTTCGTCCTAAATGGTGCTTTTATTAATATGTAATGATGGCGGAAACCAGTGCGGCTAGTTGTCCGATGGTAAAATGGGGATGCGAGAACCGGCCTGTGCAGATTTGAGGAACACTCCCCGAAATGTATTCAATAGAATACCGACAGCCTAGTAGCCTCGCGTCTATGCTCGAGACTCAGACGGTCATTGCCGACCAGCCTCCCAGTTCTTTTCTTAGACGGCTCCAACGCATCCAACTGGTATTTGGCTGAATTGTCTCAAAAATGAGACTTATTAAATAACAAGTATAAAATAACGTTTGTGTTAGTCGCATTCTGAAAGTAATTTTTAATTTAATTTTAACGAGCCCATAATCATAACTATAAAAGATAACTAAACATATCAAGTAAAAGAAAGGTTTTCTTTCGGTTACTTTGTATAATACAGTTAAATTGGTACCTATAAATTAGGTACACGAAGTTAATAATAAAAACAATTAATTTATATATAAATTAAACATGTTAACGTCTATAAGTGAGCACAGCGATAAGATTTAATTGTCCTTCCCACACTGAATCATCATTCATGGTTTAATGTATGATGGATGTGTAATGCACCACTTCTGAAGGAAAAATATGCCACATATTTACACCTATGTATTATAAAAAACAATGTCATAATTCTTATTAAAAAAAATATTTTAGATTAAGTTATTCCTTAAGTTAGGTTGCCTGGAAGAGATTGCTTTCAGCGATAAGGCCGCCTTTTGTTTCTACCTTGACAATATTGTAATTGTATATTTTGAAATTGTATATTTGGTGAGCAATAAAGTGTTATCTATCTATCTATCTATCTATATTTTATTTTTATAAGTATATAAAATAAAGACTCATAAAGCATAACTCATTGTCATTGAACGGATTTTATTTTAAAACTCCATAGAAGTTACGATTCTTATTTACTACTTGAAAAACTGAATAGATAATTTGTAAACCGAGATTAACAAAACTATATTTCAAACTTTTATCACGTAAGCGACATTTGGACAGCGATTAACCAAGGTATTCCCAGTCCTATTACATAGGAACAGGGTAGGTTTTACAAGAGCTAAGAAAAAGGGCTTAATGTAACTCACCTGTTCGGTGCTTCCAGAATTCGGTTTATAGCGAGCCAAAACTGGTCTATTCCTTGATCTGTTTAAAGGTGAATCCGACACAGATGTCATATTTGACCACTTTCACGAAGTCAGCAAGTTAAAATTGACCAATGGGATATATTAACTAATTACACGTTCATGAACCACTTCCCTACTGCTCAAGAGGAAAACTGTATTACAATACTTTAGTAGCTGTAATAACGCATTTTTTCCATCGACAAATCACATCCGGAGGAGTAATACGAATAGCTATGGCTCGCCCGGGTGAATCAACCGTTTACAACATTAGCCCAAAGCTACCACTGATAAGAATAAACGCTGTTTTGCACACAAATGCCACTTCAAACATTTTAATTATAACATATGACTAGGCACAAGATTTAGCACATGTGCGTATTCAAAAAGCATTTAAATTTGTATGTATACCTCTCTATAACCGACCATTCTGCGTGCTTTACCATGCACTTCTTAGTGAGGCAAAAATAGTTACCCCAAGCCAAGTTTAACAAAAAGAGAAAGGATTGAAACTGAAACGGAAATTTATGAGGTTGAGCTACTGATTTATGTTTGTTTTCAGGATCAAATAAAACTAATCACTAAAAACAACACAATACCACGTTACATTTCACGATGCAACGACCGCACGACGATAACAAATTCGCTAACTGAAAACAATACAATATGCGTCGTGGACAGAAAACGTTCGTCACTGCATTTGCCGGCGATGGACAAGTGGCGAGGCCGAACTGGGGCCGACAACGATGGCCATAGGGAAATCATTATCGGTGTCATGGTGTTTGCTGGAGCCGGCGAACAACGCCCGCCACAGGAGGACCGAATAGCGGTCGCAAATTCCTACTCGTAATTCAAACGACGCACGCAACACATACGTGTCCAGCGGACAAACGGTCCTGACGACCTAATAATTCTTATTCGGTATCAGTCCTCCGCAAGTGATATCAATGCATAAATATAATTCATTATATTCGTGAGGAAAATAATTGTGGAAGGATTTCATCGTTCTCATTTCACGACAGGAGGTCAAAAGTAGTTAATAAGAATTTGTATATTAAAGAGTCTAGATAGTAAATAGTAAAGTGCAAAATTAAAATACTAATAAGAAGTACTCACCGCTGAAGATTAGACCATCGAAACAGCACATGAAACAATAAAATTTAACTATTATAAACTAAAATATAAAAAGAATTGCAAACGGAAAATAGTATACATTAATTTTTTATCACGCTTTTAGTTTAATTTCTATGTAAGATCACCTACCAATACAGGGGAGACAACAAGTACCTACATCCTCGAGACTTTCTGTGCTTTCGTAAATAACGTCCATTAACGATACCTAACCTATTCCTATTAGTCATTTATTTGTATAACACAATAATCGGGCGGTGCCAAATGACCCGCGACAACGTATGGCATAGCAAGACATACTACTTACGATTTGTTGCTATAAGTCCACGCACGAGTCGTGAATCACTAGACCTGTATGTTAGCATTGTTTTTAAATCCCAATTGTTTTCAATCAATGTCGATAATGCCAACATTAAATTAAACAAACGATTCAATTTCAAATACTAATATAGAAAAAAGTGCAATCAGGTTTAATCACTCTTATAAGACTAAGCAATCTGAAAAACATCCCTCAATGAGCAGTGGCTTGATTAAGCAACTAGACCATTAGCCGCTTGATCGGTTTGTCACTAGAAATTACATTAAATATTAAGGACAAAAGATTATATTCTTACACGATAGACATGAAGGCTCCATAATGTCCATGGTAGAATAACCAATCGATTTAAAGAATTGTGTTTTTGAGCATGTTATATATCTCAAGGACCACCTCGTGTCATACAAACAGATCACCTCACTTTAATTTTAAATAAATGTTTGAAAATTTTTGATGATTAGAAAACAAGTCAATACATTGACTCCGTCACTAACAAATATTGGTATTGTATTTGTGACTAAGTTAGAATACTTTTTGTATAATACGTGTTGGACGTGAGACTAGATATTTACGTACGACCGTATTATTTCAAAGGTATGATTTTCGACTGTGAAGGAGAGCAGGCGTGTACGCTCGTCAGCGCAGACTGAGATGGCAGGCGCGGAAAGTGCGTGGAATTGCACTAAGTAAATTGCAAGCTATTTCAATACATGCAGGGAATTTGCAATCCAGCGAATTCCGTTGTATCAGGGTGGTCGAAGCGTTGCGCCAAAGATCTGATAATAACAAATAACACTGCTCTTTCGATATACTACAGTACAGTACATAAGATTATAATTGTACACGATAATAGTAGTAAACTACAAGTAACTACAAGTGAAATATACTAAATTAATATGCGAGGCCCCAATTTTGATGTTTTATTACCAAGTCCATGTTCAGCAATTGAGAAGAATATCCAGATACATGCAACGATAATTAAAATTAAATTTGTAAGTTTAATAGAGTAGTACAAAAGTAAAGGGGTGGTCTATATAGAGATCGCAGGAAGAGGAAATCTACTTACCTTACCTGCTTACCTTTACGAGTTTTAAATGACAATCTAATGTAAAGAATTATTGAATGATAATCTTTAAAAAAAATCAATTGATATTACTGACTAGTAAAACGAAGTCATATTTAGGCTTATATCATATAAACGTCATTTAAGTAAGGTCATGAATTTATATTCTGAGGATCAAATGGTCGTAGACTAGTTGGTTCATCCATATCCAGACGTAGGTAGAGGGTTCGTAGCTTAAGCTGCAGAATTTAGTTTCATAAGGAACAAAGTTGATAATATAATTTCTTCTTTAATGTCGTAATACCTTTCCTAAAGCTTAAACAGTATTATTTTTCGTTATTTGAAGATATTTCTAAAGAGAAAAAGTTATTACGTAAAAAATCTATGCCAAAACCTCAATATAGAGTTATATGGGCTGAACTGTTCATTTGGTGACAGTGGAAATGGGGACAAATTAAATATTATCGTTACAAATGCAAAATGATTATATAAAAGTAAAAAATACGCAAATGATATAGTGGCGCTATTCCTATTGTAAACTCGAAAAATATTCTTTTCTTTTTACTATAAGAAAGGCCAGAAAGGAAAAGAAAAGAAAGGAATTTCTCTTAGAATAAGGACTGGTAGGTACTTATTCTTTTGAGAAATTTCCTATATTTATATTGAAATACGAAAATATGTCATGTAAATAGCGTGACGCACGCTAGAAATGGTTTGGATTACAGCGAGATGGTCAGTTTCCGCGTGAGGGAGTCCCACCCGGGATGAGGTCACACGCTCAATGAACACAGAACAATACCCTTCCTGACAAGAGCCTATGTGTGTATACACCTTGTAGTTTCTTTCTATCATGATCTAAATGAAAATTTTACTATTTTCTGTATGCTGGGGCTTTATCTGCGTTAGTGTTAAAGATTGAGGCTGTAACCAAATGAGTCTTATTTAACGCTTTAAAAAACCGCCATTAACTCATAGCCACATTAGTGTTTATACATCGCTACATTTGCATAAAACAACCTATACCTTTAACTTTATCCCGGATTAAAACACACCATTACTAGAAGTATCAATGCAGTTTTGGTTGCATAAACTTTAATTTCCTATCCTGCAGCACTTACCCCATTTTCTATGATAAAAATTATTTTATGTTCATGCCTATTACTTAAAATTATCATATGTACTTGCAACAACTCAGAAGGGTTTATGGTAATAAAAGAATAGCAACTGGTCACATATTTATAATCAGAGAACCTTACGGTTTTAACATATTACATACACTAAGTCTTCACACTCTACAAGCATTTTTAGAACACCTCGCCATCCCTCCAACAATTTTACAGTATACTGTAAAATTGTTATTGTTATAACAAACCTTAGCAAATTGGCACAACCGATAGCAGATTGAAGTCATTGCAAGGCTAATTTAATTAAAGAGTTATGAATGAAAAGAATTTAATACATTATTGTTTGGAAATTCCAGATAATATTTTATTTAAGACATAAAATATTATACTTAAGGTTTTACTTGTAATAAATTTAACCGAACACAGTATAAAGCTATTGCATCTGCCAACATGAAAATAACATGTCCAGGGTTGAAAGGCTATTTCTTTTAAGCAACATTTTGTGTGGTTTTTTTTGGTTTTTTTGTCCTAATGTTTCAACTTAAAGAAATATAAAGTACCTGATGTCTAGTTGCAATCTATAGACATTCTTTTTTGTTAAGTATGGTACACAGTTCGTATGTGATGTGTTTCTATGGGTCATTTGAAACTTCAAACTTTTATTCGGGCAAGTTTTAAAAATTTCATTTAAAACAAATAGCCTTTCACCCATCGATGTAGTGAATACTGTCTATATACAATTAAGAGATTTTAAATTATAATCTACATAATTACCACATCATATTATAGATAAATACTGTTATATAAAATGGAGGCAAATTATGGAGAACTACTGTATATAAAACAGGTGCTAATCACAGAATAAATAAAATATAACATTATTATTCAATTAAGGAAATGGCTGATTGTATCCTTTAGAAATATTGTTTTGCTATTTTTATATTACTTAAAACATAGATTAGATTTTTTTCTGTCTATGTAATCATAGTAGAAGGATACTAGGAATGATAATAGACCAGTCAAAAATGTTTCTATGAAAAGTTTTTATATTTTACAGGACTAGATCAGATCACAAGTTAGTCTTCATCTCATATTAGTGAAATCTAATATTTAGTTGCTTTGATTAAGAAAATAACATGTTTTAAAAAATGATATATAACTCTTTATTGTACACTCTGCATTACAAACGACCAATCTGTTCCAGACAACCCATGGCAGGAAATATTCCTGCCATGTGTTAATATAATGTGTTATAAAAATTTATAGCTTTATTGTTAGGATTTGTGTAATACAGATTTGCTAATTGTAAGTAAATTCTGCCAATATAAATCTTGAATAATGTTGTAATGTGTGAGCAAGATATTGAACTCTGTTTAGGTAGACTGTTAGATGTATACTGCATTTTTAAATCACAATTCTTTACTTTGTATGGTTTCAAAAGGACACTCTAAAAACTGGTGTAAAAAATAATATAAAAAGAACAGTTGCAATTAATGAACACACACTTCATTAACTTCAGGGTTTATTTAGGTAAACATACTGAGATCTATGGTATACCTTTACAATATTATATCTTTAGCATTGACTGTATTTTGGGTATTATTTGTAATACATAGCCCCCACTGTGTGGAAAAAAATGCAAGATTGATAGATGGGCACACTGTCAAAGGTGAGATTAAGGTCCACTCCAGAACAGCTGAAGATCCAAAAGCCAGATAAGTGTACGGAGTGTTTCAGTGTGTGTAGGAGGGATAGAAGTGGACATACATTTGGCTGGGTCTAGACTTGTAACATTTCATTACATATCCACAGATTGATTATGCTAAATGTAAACATACAACAAGGTATCAAACGATATTACATTTAATAATGAAAGGTTTTATAACTATTTTGGTCATGTACACTGCAAAAAAGCTATTTGCCGAAATCTGTGTGAAGTGAAAAGTTATGCTGTTTTTTAATTTAAATAGTACCATAGCAAAAAATTTGACAAATTGCAAATGTGTAAGATCAATTAACATGCCACACTAACAAAAATACAAAACTTAAATATAGTATGTCATCATCCCGGTATATACCATATGCTGATAAATAGAATTGTGCCTATATTATTGCTATGCCTAAAACCTAGGTTCTGTTTGAATAAGTAGTTTCTGGTTTAGCATTCTGTATCCCAGAACACATCTCCACTTTACATCAGCCAAAATCATAGTCAAATATGAGTCTATTTCAGAATAGATAAAAAATGTGACTTATAAAACTCGGTATTCAAGTGAAGATTAGTACTAAGTAATAATTATTAATAAATTTGGTCAAGATATTTCAGAAAAAGATAAAATTTAATTTAAAATTTGCTGGGATTTTCAGTTTATTTATATAATTACATGTTATAGTGTTCAAATCAAAAACTTCAATTATTTGTAGAATTCTTTTTAGGGCGAAAATTGACAATCCTAACCATAATTTATTTAAAGCAAATATGACCCACTAAGTTTTTACCAAGGAATATAACGGTATATCTTGAAATATAATAACACATACTGACATTGTACACATAAAGTTTTTTATTGAACATCAATCATCCTCAAATTTTGGCCCATTGATATTTCTAAGTGAGCTTATCTATTATAAGGCGATATGAACGAAAGTCAAGTCATATATTAAAATATTAGAATTCCTAGGGAAAATTTAGTATTTCATGATGACTTCGACAACTAAAGATTTTAGCTGTAAATGTTATTAATTACTACTTGGCGCGAATCTGTACTTAGCTATTCATTCTACTAAGAGATCTAACGTTAAAGACCGAAATAGTAATTACCTGATCTTTGCATATTGTTAAGTTTTTGAAACAATATATCAAACTAAAAACATTGCTTCAACAAAATTTCACGCACTTCACCAACTGTCAACAGTTTTACCGTCTCACCCGCCCTTGCACCGCAATTGATTTTTGAATATTATTGCCTACTGTCAAAAAGATTTTAATGTTTATAGTGTTGCTTCTATAGTGAAATTCGTAGTACAGGTTGGCCAAAAGAGTACAATAAAATAGAGGCGCCACCTTCACACGTTTGTCTGAACTCTAGGAACCCCAACATTGTGACGAGAGTAATTTTGGTATTTACTAGTAACTTTAAGTATTATGTCGAAAATAGTGTAAGTATCAAGTTGGTTTATTTACGATATAAACGTATGTATATATGTTAACATAGCCCATCATATTTTCTTTAATAATAATGATGATGGTTATTAATTTTGTAAGCCACAGCTTTATAACGCCTTGCAACCGATTAGTAGGACAATTATTTGAATAAAAGAGGCTAAATGAACCATTACAAACCTGTCATGTTGGCAGTTCTTTGATAAATATTGTCGAATTTCAACAAAATCATTTTTCTTCAAATTCCACTAGACATACTTGGTAAACTTTAAAAATTACTGCTCGTGTGAGTCATAGTTTTTGAAGTGAAAGTTCTATATCTATATAGACGAGGTCTTACGATTTTTTGCTCACGAAAAAGCGTCACGGCCACGTGTTCAAATACTTACATTTTTAAACTCGTGATATCTTTCGGAATGTCCGAATTGAATAATTCAAAAAGTTATATAAAGGTATTGAAGCAGTCTTGAATATGAAGTAATGTATTTTGATAAGGATGCTAATACTACTACTACTACTAATACTAAGATACAAATAAAGAGCCTTTTCTAGTAGCGGTTTTTTAATTAATTTTTTAAAATAAAAGGACACTTATTGTGGCATTACTATAGTAGTTAGATATAATAATATGCTGTCGCGACATTTTTTGTAGATAATGATGTGTTCTGCAAAGTCGTAGTATATTATTTTATTCTATCATGAATAGTTTTCGCAGCGCACACGATTTTAGGTATTTTTTTACACCTTGGGTTACATTAATGGAGTTTTAGTAAGGATCCCTAATTTGTTTGTAAATATAATGTAGCCTATATTACCCGAGGATAATGTAAGCTACATGCCAACAGTGAAAGAATTTTACAAATTGGTTCAGTAGTCCAAAGAAAGTGAGAATACGACCTTGAACGATGGAAGAGATACGTTGTTTTATGTTGAGTTCGTCGAGGACTGAGACGTTGGTTTGGAACTGTGTCCAGGCTATGCGAAGCATTCGTCTCCAACACCACATTTCTAATGCGTCTATATTCTTTCTCTCGCTTTCTCTTATAATGCCGAAACGTAGTCCACATTTCGGCACCATAAAGGAATATGGGAATGATATAATGACGTCACATTTCGCAATTTTAGTTTCTTCGGGCGAGTTATTGTTGAGTCGATCAATAATCATACTTTAGTCAGGTTATATTATGTATAGAGATATAGGAATATTTTTTCGGTTTTGTTCTCACTTTTAGCTCAAATAAACGGCTTTTGGGAACAAAATTTCATTATATATATATATATATATATATATATATATATATATATATATATATATATATATATATATATTAATCAATAGGTTTGGTTGAATAAACCGGATTCGAATTATTTTTACAGCACACCGCCAAAGTACAGCTATGTGAATCGGCAAGTTTTCAGACGCTCACAGACACATGATGAGAGAGGTTAAACCCGATTGCAAGCATTGGTTGCTAGAATTTAGACAAATTATCGAAAATGGCAGCCTTATTTTTACTCTATTTGGCCAGCCTATACTTTAAGCTAACTGTATAGTGATATTGGCTTCTTGAGTTTACAATAAGGTTTGTTTGGTGTCATTAATTAGTCAAAGGCCTACAATTTAAAGCTGGTGAATACTGATGAATATCAAACAAGTTGGATAGACTCTGCTCCTTTGCCTGCCATAGTAGGGAATGAAATAGCAAAAATTCATTGTCTTTGGTTGTATTATACGTATGCTCGTTGATTGTCTGTTATTTCATTTCGATATTTAAAAAAGTAAACTCAAGTAAACTGACACAAATTTTAAATTTAAATGTAGAAAGTTAGAAACTAGGATTCGATTCTCTGTTTACGGTAGAAACAGTGTAATTAGATTATAATTATAATAGTAGTATTCTATACTTCTATAGTAGCTGTGATAATATAGTGGAAAACTAGCTAGTTGATAAAACATATAAATTATAGACTTAAATATCAATGTGGTTAGGTCCAATAAGTTGTTTAAATACGTTTTGCATCTTTTACGGGTAGAAAATGTCTCTCGCTAGTGGAAATGACTTGAGTGACGACGAAATTTTCATTGGCAAATTAACAATCACAGAAGTTAAGAAACACATATTTTTAGGCAGAGCAAGGTTAGTAATTGGGCTACAACTCGGATATTCGATACACGAATTTTAAGATCTTAAATTTTAAGATCTTAGTGGGTGGATGGAGTAGGTACGGGGGAGTTATATTTACCCTTCTGCAACCCCTAAGGCCTGGAGGTTTTGAAATTTTAATTTTTGGTAAACATAACCTCACCTATTTTTCTACTAATATTATTGTGATGGGTGGTGAAAGGTTGCGACCAGTGACTAGAGAGAGATTTAGGTTAGGTTATCTTCAGACCAAAGCGTATAAGCCGAGCGAGCGAAGCGAGTGTCGAAAATTATCTGCTGCAAGAGATGATAAAACATGTGTGCCAGTGCATTTTCAATGGAACTGTCCATAATATGACTATGAATATAATAATAAAACTACGTTTTAACGGTTTCAAGCGCGGTAATTTATTTGATTTTGGTTTATCCGACGTTTCGGTCGCTTTTCAGTGGCCGTGGTCACGGACGACAAAGATGACGTTTGTCTAACGTGTATTGTCGAAGTTTTATTTAGCCTACCGCCAACTTGTTCATTTTAATTATTTAGTTTTAATTTTGTTTATGGATATTAATTTACTCTATGGGAGCCTAATCTAATTTACCACCACTTCACAACATGTTGTGGCTTGAAGAGAAGAAGCGGTGCAAGAAACTCTTCAGCAAACATGCCTAGTTCTAATTTTTTTTATATAATATTAAAATGGGTGGAAGGAAAAATAAAAGAACCGTTCACCGGTGTCTCCTGTCGTGGCTGACATTTTTATGGAAGACTTCGAGCAGAAGGCACTGGATACTGCTCCGGCTAAACCGAAGATGTATAAAAGGTATGTAGACGATACTTTTGCCGTCCTCCCAAACGATAAAGTCTCTGCATTTCTAGATCATCTTAATTCCATTAACAGTAATATCAAATTTACTATGGAACTAGAGGCAAACCATAAATTAGCTTTTCTTGATGTGCTCATCCTAAGGAATTCTGACAATACTCTTGGCCATACGGTGTATAGGAAACCTACCCATACAGATAAATACCTTAATGGTTCGTCTCACCACCATCCTAGTCAGTTAGCTACCGTGGGCAAATCTTTGTTTCAGAGAGCACTTAAAATCTGTGACGGGAACCACGTGGCTGGAGAGCTTCAGCACGTCAAGTGAGTCACAACGCAATCAGCTGAAGACTCCACATCAACGTCACCCAAACCACCTTCAGTTGAGTGGTGCCCTGTTACCCTACCCTACATCAAGGGGGTCACAGACAGAATTGGTCGCATCCTCAGGTGAGCTTCAATCAAAACATATTTCAAGCCGCAAAAGATAACCCAAGTTTTGAGACCTGTGAAATACAATATCCCACTCCAGGATGCAGGTGTTTACAAGCTCGATTGTGAGTGTGGATTATCATACATTGGGCAAACAAAGAGGAGCATAAAAACACGGGTAAAAGAACACATTGCTGACATGAAACACACAAGGTCTACAAAGTCTGCGATCAGTGAACACACGCTGGATAAACCCAACCATTACATCAGATTCGATAACCCACAAATCCTCGCGAAAGAGAATCATTTCATACCAAGAATGATGCGTGAGGCTATTGAAATCAAAAAACACCCAAATTTCAATAGAGAAGATGGTTGGCAGGTACCACCTGTTTGGGATCCGATCATCAAAACTATTAAGACCCAAACCCAGCAAAAACCAACTGCCAGACCTCAAGACACTGTGAGCTCTTTCTGCGTGCAACGAAACACAAACCAACTCGACTGATAATTTCTTTTATTTTTCCTTCCACCCATTTTAATATTATATTTTTTTTTTTAGAACTAGGCATGTTTGCTGAAGAGTTTCTTGCGCCGCTTCTTCTCTTCAAGCCACAACATGTTGTGAAGCGGTGGTCAATTAGATTAGGCTCCCATAGAGTAAATTAATATCCATAAACAAAATTAAAACTAAATAATTAAAATGAACAAGTTGGCGGTAGGCTAAATAAAACTTTGACAATACACGTTAGACAAATGTCATCTTTGTCTTCCGTGACCACGGCCACTGAAAAGCGGCCGAAACGTCGGATAAACCAAAATCAAATAAATTACCGCGCTTGAAACCGTTAAAACGTAGTTTTATTATGTATACAAGTCGCGAAAACTTAAGAAAATATTATATGTATATAATGTTTATAAACTATTACAATAAAAGAAAACTTAGTTTATTGTATTCTACCCAGTCCTTCAAGACTATAAGTAGAATACTGAGCATGGGTCGTCTCTGGGTATTATTCTTTTATATTAGTATTATTTTTAATTTGTGTTTCAGATGTGCTAGTAGTGATTTTCAAGATGAACTATATTCCAGTATTAAAACATTTGATATTGAAAAAAAAGACCAAAACACTAGCTTAAAAATTATTGAAACACATTCCCAACCAAATTTGAATTCACCTTGTGTAAACAACAGAGCATCAGATGCTAGTTTTCTTGAAATGGAAGAATTTGTCAATAAGTTGTGTCAATCTCCTCAAAAAATATATTCAAAAGATGATCTGACTTATAAGAAAGTGCTTGGAAATATACATAAAGAAGACATGATCAAGTTAGAAGCAAATCAAAAGTCTCAATCACCTGTAGTTGATACAATTAAAAAAAAAAATTCAATTGTCCTCCAAGAACAAAATGTAAAGTTACATGAATCAATTAATAACATACCCCATGTGACTGCCAGTGTCACTCCAGTAAAAAATAATAATCAATTTACAGACAAAGATGTATTTAAGACTCCTTTAACAAGTATTAAACCAAAACCTACAGTAAAAACTTCAAGCAACACTCCTCACTCCAGTAAGAAAACTTATGCAACTCCTATGAAGAAATCTAATACTCCAAAATACCAAGACATAATGAGTCCAGTAGCTGCATACATTCATCAGAGCCCTCAAACACCATTAGTCCAAAATGTTCATCATAAGAAAACTCTAACAGGCTTATCATTAATACCTCAACTTGGCAAAAACTATATTAAGCCCGCAAATAAGGAAAATATAAAATTGCCTCTGATTGCTTACAAGAGTGCAAAAGTAACAAAGTTGGTAAGAACCCTTTTTTAATTTATTTATTTTGCTTCACTCACATATGCTCTAAATGTGTGTATCCCATTATGGGATTGCCATAAAAATTAATCCCATTTTCAAGTATAAGGAGTATACTATCAAGTTCATCCATTTTATAAAACTAACACCAAGTTTCATAATATTTGTTTTTTTCGAAAACCCAATATAGAAAGCATATAGATTGCTTGCCAATAGGGAATATGCATGTAATTCAAGTATGAGTCAATTTTTTTATAGGAAGTCTTTATTGCTGTACAATGGTCTTATTTTTTTCATTCCTTTAATTTATACATTTTAATAATAAAGTGTTTAAAATGCGCAGGGGATATTTAAAATTGTTAAAGGCAACACTATTGTTTTCATTTTGACTTTGTCAGATTGTTAACAAAGGGTGTGTTCCTCTTGTAGCTCACAACACTAAAAAACTCAAGTGGAACGGTTTATGGAGTACAGTACTGTTAGCATCACTGGCCGGCGAGTACGCGTACATATCGAGTTGCGGATGACGTCGCGTGAATGTTAATTTGACAAGGTTCCAGCGCATTACCAATTTGCGGGGATAATGTGGTTGATTTGAAAATTACGTCTGTCAATGCATTGATAGAAATAATTTATGCGTGTGCGTCTCGGGACGTCCGACAGAAGTGACAACTTAAACTAATCTAACGTGAGAAAAAGGGAAGCCAGACAGACTGGCGCCGTAACGCGTTACGTAGCGAAGCGGTTTACCCTCCCATAAGAAGTTATCACTTCAATAATTTACGTCATTAGTGACGTTTTCGCGGCGACCATAATGACCTTGGTCATTTTGTGGAACAGCTAAAGGAGCATTTTAAGTGTTGTGAGCCACAAGAAGACCACACCCTGAGAATCAAATACGACATCGTCAAAAGCCCGCTAAAATAATGGTGTTAACGTTAAAATAGTTCTTTATTCAAGATTTTAAATTATTAAAAAATAAGACACTTCCAACAGTATTTTTATTTTTTACTATCATAATATTAATAACAACAGCCCATGGCTGTCCACTGCTGGGCTCGGGCCTCTCATTGTAGGGGAATGGACAGTATACCCGCCACGCTTGTCCAAGGCGGCTTGGCAGGTTTGACACATCGGTTATCTCGATGTGCAGGTTGCATCACGATGTTTTCCTTCACCGTTGTGAGCACGTGGTAATTGTAACAATATGCACATTAGGTCAGAAAACAGCCTAGGTGGTGCATGCGTTCCGGCCAGGATCGAACCCGCGACCTTTGAGTTCAGGACGCGTGGCTAGCCATTACGACTTGTTTTTACTATCATAAAATGATATAAATAATCATTTAAAGATACATTCATATTCCCTGTTTTGTATTAAGTATGAATTAAAATTATCTAGCTAAGCTCAAAGTTATTTTCGAGTGTTCTTAAAAAGATTTGAAGAAGTTTGAATCAAGAAATAGAATAGGTGTTACTGATCCCACAATGAGATATTGTAGCTTCTTCGACCGGAACTTAGGTTAGAAAGAATGAGGAGTACCTGTGTTTGTATCTGGTGGTTTCTGTTTTGTATTACAAATATGATAAGTATGAGATTACTGTTATGGAAGTTTGTGCTATGTCTTACACCAACCAGTTAATCTAATCTAGGGGCCCATCCCGGCTTCACACAATCTATCAAGTCTACATTTATTTTTTAAACATTTTGGGATAAATATAGCCTATGTTACTCAGGCATTATGAAGCATTGTAATAGTGAAAGAATTTTTGAAACAGGTCTAGTATTTTTGAGTATGTTCATTACAAACATACAAATCTTTATAATCCCTACTAATATTATAAATGTGAATGTACGTTTGTTTGTTACACTTTCACGCGAAAACCACTCACCCGATCATCATGAAACTTTGTACACATATTCTTGGAGGTATTAGAAGTGACATAGGATACTTTTTATGAAAAAAATTTCTACGCGGACGAAGTCGCGGGCACAAGCTAGTATTAATTATAATAATAAAGACATCTGCCAATATATACAAACACATGTCAGTTCCTCTAAGTCATTCTCCAAGAGCTGTCAATATATGCTCCTAGGTCTTATAAATACTTAAATATCAATTTGATTCATAATATACCAATTCATGAAGAGAAAACTGAGAAATTAAATAAATTCACCATTTATTTTTATACTAATCTTGGTTAAGTCCATTTGCGAATTGTTACATAGCTATATACTTGTTATTTTTTAAATATTTTTAGATTGATCTACCCGAGGATAAAAAGATACCTAAAAGCTGCACCAAGACATCGTCATTTATACCCAGACCGACAATTATAAAGCATACTCATAGAGAAATAGGTCCAAAAACAATGGCTACAAATATTGAAGATAGTTTTGCTAATCTTTCATACCATCAGGCAGAAATATCAGTGTGTACCCAAAAATTAGCATATAATACCAAGAAGTGATGTATTGTTTTGATTAACATTTTATTGTGATGCTATCTGTTAATTTAATAAATAATGATTGATTAAGGTGAATGTATATTTAATCACAATATGATATGATGAGTTTTTTGTACAAAACTGTGGTAATGCTAGTATTCTCCTAAAAGCACTCTTACCACCTTATTTTATATTTCCCAGGTGGTAGGGCATTTGCCCGACTGGATGGCTACTCCTGGTCTAGAGTATGCCACCATAACAACCTTGAGTTGTGTTCCGGCATTAGTGACCAGGTTCCAGTCTCTCTTAAGAGAGCAGCAACGCATTTGTAGCACCTTTGGTGTTCTAAATGTCCATAGGCGATGGTAACCACTTTCCATCAAGTGGGCCTTCTGCCTGTTTGTGAAATCCTGCTATAAAAAAAATACTTTCGTAGTGTAGAGATTTGCTTGGAAGAAATTTCTTCAAGTTAAAGACTGCCCTTTGTTCAACATTTACTGAATCTAGTTTTTAATTTTTAGTTAACAATAGTGTTTTTCATTTATAACCACCTTATATAAGGGGGTTATTGTTTATATTAATATCTTGTGAAATATTTAAACCAGGGTTTTCATTTAGGACATTTTAATGAGACAAAAAAACCAATTTGTTTATTTTAATTACATACATTTTCCAAAACTACAATATTTCAAAATGTCTGAAAAGGCCGTTAACACCAATTTACACACTTAAAAACTAATCATATATTTTCAACAAATTTTATTACGCAGCACATAAGATTTTGAACATTTTACTGACGGAATTCATCACTAACAGTTCAAAGTTGAAAAATTTGAGAAATGCAACATTTTAGTTTCAAGTCAATTATTAGTGACTGCTCAAACAATAGCAATAGATTGAGATTTATATCTTTGTCAGGCAGTATAGGTAATTTATAACATGAATCTATCACTAATTCAACTTTGTTTTGTGCCACCATTGAATTCAGCCACTGGCTTGCAAGCTGATAATTAAATATAATATATAATATTAACCAAATATATTTTTTTGTGTGCATTGCAGTTCTTTTAAACTCAAAAGATGCACCGAATACTTAATATAATGTCCTCACATTACGGAAACTTGCATTTTGAAAGCCCATGCGGCTCCTCAAGTCAATGTGCGCTCACCTTTTCCTGCATTTTTTCGAGATTCGAGAATTTTTTAATGCACACATACATAAATGTACTAGGACAAGGTGCTTACGGTTGATGGGCTGTAATTAATACCTCATTCAAACAGTCATTTATTTCATCGACTCTAAACAGTAGCCTAATATAATAACATACATACCAACATTAGAACTTAATAGTGTTTCACAAGGCATTATTTCTCATTTTTAAATCAGTGACTAATAGATAGCAAGAAGGAATATAAAAACCCAAAAAATAGGGGCGAGTATCAAGAATCTTTTTCACTGGATAAGGACTAAATATAAATAGTCGTCAACAAACATTACAAAAGCACTGAAATTATTAATTACATCAAGGTTCTTTACATTTGAACAATAAACTAATTACTAGCATGCCTTACAAAGATCTACAGAGTAATAGTGTAGCACCTGATTATAATATTATTAGTATATATTAGTCTTCCATAAAAGCTCATTATAAAATAGAGACACAAAACTGCATATAAAAACGTAAATTGCTTATAAAATTTTACATAGTAATGTAATTTTAATTAGATTTCTTAATGTCTAAAGTTAAAATCAGAAATAATTTCCGAATGAGAAGAAATTTTTATTTAAGGCAGATAACATGACTTACAAATTATCACAAAATAATAGCCCCGACTTGACAGTTCTTATTGCAACATATTTAGGGATTGAAGCCTCTGAATCGTAAATCAAATTAACTGATTACCATGAAAAACCGATTAAAAATTATACGACTGTGATCTTTTGATTTAAGTTACATTTTGTGTCACACATGCCCCGCGTAATGGATATGGAGAGCGAAAATGTTGTTTCACATCGTCTTTCACGTATCACACACATTTATCACGCACCATAATTAATCTATTGAAATTTATATTAATTCACCCGTATAGTTTAGTAATATATGTATTCAATCACTTTTGTTTTCAGGACATGTACAACTATGTAGTATTTATTGTTATAGTATATATATATAAGGGTTTGGGTTTTTTATAAATATGTATATTTTTCCTGAATTAAATCGAGTATATTGGAGTTAATTAAATGCGAGAACCTTTTGGCAGCAACACAAAAATTAAAAGTAAGACGCCTTAGAACGTAACTATTTTTGGGACTTAGTCGTAGATTAATACGACAAAAGAAAATCAATCAAAATTTCATGTTATTTCAATATTTGGAGGTGAATAATAATACATTATATAATGCACTACTAAAAAAATATGCCTATTATCAACTAAATAAAATAATTGTTATTGGCTTTTCAGTTTTGTTATTATTAATAAAGCCATCATTACTATCATATTAATAAAACCTAGTTTATGCCTAAGAAAAGATTTTGTTATTTTTTTCGTAAGATTATTTAACATAGCATACTTTTTGCTAACATGTTTTTATATAATTATTATGACTATGCAGTTACTTTCTTACTTTAAAATATATATTTAAATGCAGAAAACTGGGATCCGAAGGTCCTAGAGCAGCAGCCAGTCTGGAGTCACAATGTTTGTTCATGTTTCCTACAGTTATACAATTTTCTCTAAGTGATGTGCTGCTATGGGTATGGAAATTTTCATGGAAAACACTGACTAGACGTAATAGTAAGTTTCTTATAACTAGAATCAGTAGTTTCATAGAAGATTCATAAGTATAGATATAACCAGTAAATGCCAATGCCAACCATAAAAGTTAACGTCATGTGCTACATAAAATACAGGTAGTATTTTATGTAGCACATGACGTTAACGTTTCTGACATTTACCTCTTTTCCAACGAAAAATGAAAAGCTTGTACCTACGACTAAAAAACCCAACAATTTAGGCGGCTCCGTCGGCTATGAATTTAACTCAAACAGCAAGAACCAAATCAAAAAGCAAAGATTTCATATAACTCCCAGGAACTCTGAGAAATAAGATCGCGGTAGCAATAAATCGACAAGATCTGTTTCAACATTTAGGAAAGCAAAAAAAGGTGATTAATTTGTGGGAATTTTTAGGATCACAAAAACTATTGAGCATGATAGCTGGATACCGAATACCATTTTACTCAAAATTATATATTAACATCATTTTGTCATTGTAGGAAATTCGAAACCAAAATGTCAACTGCTATGATGACATAAAAAAATAATAGCAGCCTATACGTACGAGCAACCTCTCGAAACACTTTCAAAATTGGTTTCATATCACCAATCTTCCTCACAAGACGATTCTCACAGATCGATCTCTAACGTAAATCGGCTAAATATTATGTTCATTATTCTAGATTGAGACTGCTGAGCCTGAAAAATATCACTGAAACGATAAAGGAAGGCATGGTCTAGACCAGGGGTGGTAGCCATCCTGATGAGAAATCACCCTACCTGGCTGTGGGTTGTCTTGACGCCTTGCCCGACCGCAAAAAATAGTATTCTTTCTGCTTTCCTGCACGAATAAATATTGATGGATAGATTACTCAATAAAACTCCATATTTCAAACGCTTACTTGATAGTAAGACTTAGGAACCGGTATACAATTATACCGGTATTTCGGACTAACAGATTTCGAAAATAATATTTTTAGAATTTGTCTCTGCCTGTTAGAGACAGAAAACTACTACAGCTCGTTCACGATAACTTGTAACGCAGGGAT
Source organism: Dendrolimus pini (assembly GCA_949752895.1). NCBI lineage: Eukaryota > Metazoa > Arthropoda > Insecta > Lepidoptera > Lasiocampidae > Dendrolimus > Dendrolimus pini. The sequence goes on along the minus strand of OX457126.1, from coordinate 14,118,002 downwards.
ACAAAATTCTAAAAATTTACATCACTTAATATCATGTTATTAAAGTTTATAAATAGAGATTATCAGAAAACGTAAATTATTCATAATTTTTGTAAGAATTTTCTAGTACTTATCGCGATTTTAGCTTTGTTTTGACTCTAGCTGTAGGTGTTAATATTTTTAATTGTTGGTAACCCTGCGGGACAAGTTATCGTGAACGAGGTATAAGCTGATTCAAATGAAACTCGACATAGCGCTAGCTTATATCCGCAGGCGTAACTACTTAGAATATTTTTTAATCTGATAAGTGACATGTCATGCCATGATAGGACAAAAATAACCGAAAAATGACACTGCAATTTTTAGAAACTATTAAACATATATGAATGAAATTCAAAATCAATGCATAAACGGCATTGCAGCCATCAGTTAAAAAAAAATGAAATTCGACAAAATGTTGACTTTAACCCGAGTTAACACTTAAATTCATTTTATCCCGATGAATAATTGGCCGCACTACCAAAATAAATGACGCTGTATTCGCGTCTTTTAGCTTATGCCACTATTTCATGTGGGATTATGTTACAGTTATCACCTGTTTCACTCAGATGTAGCTATGAGTTTAATGCGTTATTTATGATGTGATATTGTCATTAATTGTTAATTACGTTAAATATTGACAGATAATGTAGCCATGATTTTTAAACGATTTCCATCCTCAGTTAAATACATTTTCATTGAAGGTTCATATATATGTATAAAAACCCTAATTAAGTTTTTATGTAAGTAACATAGGGCTAATACAGAAGGTTTTTCACGCGACGTAGACGTGGGGAAAAGATAGTCTATAATATGAATTACCTTCTGTTCGCTTGTCAAGTTTTAGTAAAATTTGAATCTGGGTAGCTTCACTTTTCCGTGAAAATAGAGTAAGAACCATCATCTGCTTAGAATATTTTACTTTGAAACGAGGATCGCATTGTACTAAAGCAACAAGCCGATGGGGCAAGAATCGAATATTGAGGCTTTACCTGGGATTCTCAAAACAACATAAAAGCGATACCCAACTAAATCAAAGATCTTCAACATTTCTAACCTTATAACTTAGGTCTTAAAAGAGAATAAATGAAATTGGTTTAGTGCAAAACATCTTTTAGGTAAATTAAACTTTGCTGCTAACATAGTTCCGTTAAGTTTTCTTCACTGCAAGTTCACACAAATCGCAGAAAATCGTCTGCATACCAGACACAAGATGCAAAAAAATTATATTCCTAAATCAAGTGAAAAAACTGCTATAGTTGCTGAAAATTTTATAAAAATTTCCTGGATACAGATTAATGAGTTACTCTTCTTTTTTGTTCATTCTCCTTCCTGACTGATTATTTTGTCGGGGTTTATATCATTTATATTATTTTGTTGTATGGACAGGAAGGTATTACATATATTGAAAGAGGCCTTTGTTGAGGGACAAGCTGAGGTCAAGGTATAATATAAAGGTGTACTAAATCATTTAAAATTAATCCTAGATAGACTATTTCGTTTAATATCCGTAGCCATTAATATATCATCAGTATAAATATGAATGGTTCAATACAAATTGTATGGAATGTTAGTTAGCCCATGCAATGGCTCGGTCTAATGTTAAGTATATTATACATTTTTCATGACCAGTAATGCTGGGTATTACTATTATAATATTATAATATTTAACTAACCACTCATAATTTTTACTATTGATTGAAATTTTACATAAACAGGAATTCAAAAAATGTAAATTTTCTGCCAATAGGAAAGCGATTGATTGGATATTGGATAGAAAGCCGGCATTAATGAACAGCAGACTAAAGCCCCAAACAGTAAAAATGTGTATCTGTTTAAAAATATTTTAAAAAGTAGAAAGCCAAACAAAAATTAACTCAAAATGCCATGCATCATTGGATTTTGAATTGATTTCTTTATTGTATTATCTATTACTATAGTAAGACTCAATATAATAGTTGCCAGATTAATAAAATAAATTAAACATTTAAATATAGCAACATAATAGTCCATTTTCATTCTAAAGTTGAACTTATTTTTTTTTTTGCACATCCATTTAAATGCTATTAACATTTCACATGTATAATTAATATTTATTATTTATCTTATTTTACAAGCTTTTGAATATATATAAATTTTACATTGACTTTTATAATGATAATTATGGACACGTTAAAATAAGTATTGCGAGTTTTATGTACTAGGCCACTCAGAAAGTATTGCGAATAAAGTTTTTATGTATGAGATATTTGCCAGTTATAATCTATTTTGTAAATATAATTATTTATAAATAAAAATTGGCACGTTCCAATTTCAGTTTCCCTCCAACATGGAGGATTTGCGAACTAATTTAAATTATTGAGCCTCATTGAATAACGGATATGCGCCGAGAACATTTTCTCGCTATGATTTTTAACGATTTCCAAGTGTCGCCTGAATCGTATGGATAGGCTTCGAATGGCATTCATGGATGAAGGCCCTGCTATGCGTGTCGTTGGTACAACGAATTCAAGCGCGGTCGATTAACTTTGGGGGATGAAGAAAGAAGTGGTTGCCATTTGGCGGCTGTTACGGAAGAAAATGTGCTAGCAGTGAAAAATTTAATTCAAGACAATAGGCAAGTTCCGTATCAAGAGATTCAGCACATACTTCAGATTGGATCGGGAAGCCTTCACGTAGAATCTCGTGAGTCTTCGCGTGAGAAGGATAGTTTCACGGTGGGTACCACACAACTCACCAAAGCTCAGAAGCAGGCCCGGGTGGAATGGTGCCGTGATATGATAAACAAAATTGAGAGAGGCTCGTCTCGACGTATTTACGACATCATTACAGGTGATGAGGCTGGATTTATCAATGTGATCCAGAAAAAAAGCGCCAGTCGACGGTTTGGGTGTTTCAAAACGAATCAACGGCTACCAAAGCGATGTGATCTAGAAGGGGTGGAAGATTTTTATCGCGAGTTTTTCCAGTTTGACTGGCTACTTGGCATCAAGTCGTTTACGGAACTAAAGAAGCATCAACGCCGAATGATATATATACTACCTATTGCTTGGCAGAAATTGTCTTGGGCAACAAGCGACCAATCACTGGTCTCCGCGGGCTACTGCTCAACCACGACAACGTGCCCGCCCATACCGCGCTCAAAACGAGGGACTTCCTGGACACCACGCCGATCAAACTCCTGGGTCACACTCCTTACAGCCCTGACCTAGCACCGTGTGACTTCGTTTTATTCCCAAAAATAAAAAATCAGCTCAAATGGCTACAATTTTCACACACCGGAAGTTGCGCTCTCAGCGTTTGAGCAAGCTGTATACGAGGAGTTTGCGGCGGACTGGAAAAAGTGTTTCGAAAACTGGTTCAGACGTATGAAACTTTTTACAGAGGCTGGTGGAGAGTAGTTTGAAAAGATTTAATAAAAAAATATTTACCTATAGAACATTTTTATATTTTCGCAAAACTTTCTGAGTGTCCCACATATGTTTTTATTTATTTGTATTTATAAATAAATGAAACGAATATGTATATGAAAGGATAAAAATTATAATAATATATGCGCTGTACACCTTAGTGCCTGAGCGAGTGTGCCGTGACAGCGGCCAGCGAATGTCATCTGCTAATCAACAATACTTTAATAAATCTCACTGAAATTGAATAGTCAGCACATCAGCATTGCATTTACAGACTAAACTTCATGTGCAAGACCGCCTCGCACATGGACGTTAGTTTTTAGTACTATTTAATGTCATTTATATAAACAACTTATATTTTATAATATAGCATAAGAAACGAGGTTTATAATAAAACAAATACATAAATTAAAAAATTATAGATTATTTTAAATTAATATAAAATGGTTAATTCTTATCACAATAATATAAATTGCTAAAACAGAGATTACTGCACTCTTATAAATACTTTAAACTTAACATTACATAATTAATATCTCAAAACTTACGGTTTATGCATAACATTTTCTGAACAACCTTGTTTTATGAAAACATTTAATTTCCTGTTAAATATATGAAAATTTCGTTTTTCTCGTTTACCTAGTTCAAAATGCTGTTGCTTTGCCTGTTTCCGCTCTCAAAGAACATGAAATCCTGTAAGACATTGAAAAAACTATAAGAATGCGACAATTTAAATCAAAACAGAAGTAGCCTATATATAATACTAGCTACGCCCGCAGTTTCACCCGCGTGGTGATGGCAAATCGTTATATTTTGGATAATTCACATTATATCTTTATAAATAGCCTATATGTTATTCTGATGTGCAAGCTGTATATTACTGTAAAGTTTCACCAAAATTTATTCAGTAGTCTGCGTGAAAGAGTAACAAATATCCTTACAAACTTTATAGATGGTGTTATATAATATTATATAAATAGGATTACTTTTAATTAAACAACTTAATGCTTTTCTGTCACCAGTTATTTATAAATGTAAAAAAAGGTCTAGCTAAAAACTGATGGATAGATTGTGTGAAGGATGACATGATGCATTGTGGTGTGACAGAGGTCACATGTCAGTTCAGTAAAGACATTGCGCCGAGCCCAAACAATTGGAAGGTGAGAAACATACAAAAATCCTATGAACTATACTACTACACAACTAATAATTTCTTCCGATATACCTGCGCAGTAAACTAATCGTGTAAGTCAGAGGTCGGCAACGTGCGGCTCGCGAGCCACATGTGGCTCTTTGGGTGTAGAGCTGCGGCTCTTTAGTTATACATCGAGGGCTTCATACCAAATGGGTGTACAGACTAAAAGTGCAGTATTACACAACGCACAAAATTCTGAATAAAACGAAAAGTTGATCGTGTAAGGCTGAAACCCGGAATACCCTTCTTCTTAGGTACACTTGCATGCTGGTAAGATTTTCTAAATTGTAACATACATATTTTTTTTAAATGGCATTTTTTGTATGCCCTAATGTTATTGAAGCTCTCGATATGTAAAAAATACATGGTTTCCATTGAGTTTGTTTGCCCAATGTTTGTTATTGAAGCACAAGTTAGTCTTGTAAGTTAATAAGTTAATTGTTTTCATTTTTTTATTTAATAGTAAGTAATTTTCTAATAATGTCACATAAATATTATCTTTTTGTTGTGAAAAACACTACTTATATATGAATAAATAGATTTGTTTGTTATTATCAAACACTTAATTTATGCAAGTAATATTTATTGTTGGCAATAAAAAAATTGTGGCTCTTTGAAAACTTTGAAATGTCGTAAATTGTATTTTTGACTCTTCCGACTCAAAAGGTTGCCGACCCCTGGCGTAAGTGGGACAGAGCTAAGAATGCATAGCAAGCAACACTGCCTTTTGCCCTTGCAAATAAAGTTCAAAATAGATTTACGTACATGTCGGAAACCGATAAGCCTTATCTGCGCAAACGGAAATTGCCGATCGGAATTATTAGTATTATTGGGAATAATGTTTAGTATTAACTAAATGTACTAAGAGATGTAAAGCTCATACAATACATGCGAAGTCAAAATTTAACGGAAGATATAGAAAAACAACTGTACTTACGATCAAGAAACATGCCCCCAGTAAAACAGCTTTTATTTTAACGTCCAAATCCATGGGGAAAGAGATGCCGAAGTAGTCGCTGTCAGTGAACGCCTCTCGGGACAAACCAGACCACTGCTTTGTGATCTTCCCTACTTTTGTTTCCCCATCTCTTGAATAAACCTTAAAACAAAAACGATACATTCAATCGGATATCGCCAGTGGAAATGAAGACATTGATTTGTAAACGTAAAAAGTTTTTATGGTAATGTGGGTATCATTTTTTTATTTGCTGAAATATAGAAGACAGACTGAGGCTCAGCTATCGGAACGTGGTTACTGTCGCCTATGGACATGTGCAACAGCAAGGTTGTAGGTAACTAACATGCTACTGGTCTGGAAAGGGTTCTAGAACCTAGCTATTGATACCAGACCATAACTCAAGGTTGTTATGGCAGCATACTCTAGAACAGGGGTTGTAGTCATTCCGACTGGCAAATGCCCTACCACCTAGTTCTTGATTGCTTTGTCCCCTCTTATGACAGGCCACCCATCTGCTGCAATTAGTATTCTTTACCCATTCCTGCACTGATACCATTATACAATAACAAACATAGTCTATAAAATGAATTTTGAAGCGGCAATTATTGGGTACATGTGTCAGAAAAGTCCAATAGAGCAGAAAATGAGAACAGTCCTTTAAGAGGGAATTACGACATAAGGATATTCCTTAACGACTTGAATCAATGAAAACTCTTTATTGTTCACCATAATCTTAAATCAAGACAATTGATATGGATACATTTGTATTAGAACATTGGGCGGCCTTATCGCTTATAGCGATCTCTTCCAGGCAACCCAGTGTCTAAGGAGATTTTAAAGAAAATTACAAGAAACGATTTTTGGTGGTATACGAAACTAAAACAGAATATAAATAAACTATTATACATACATACATATATACAGTGATATTATAAATTAGATATATACTTGTATACATTCAAACAATACATACATTCATGTAATGCAATAATTTTATTTAATAGACCAAAAATGATCAGTGACCATACATTTAAATGTAGTCATTGATTTAGCTTGTCTGATTGGTAAGGATTGATTGATTGGTATTGGAGGGCGTTCCACAGTCGAACAGCCTGTACGGTAAAAGAATTTCCTAGAAGGAAGAAGTGTGTGCAGGTATTGTTAACAAAAGATTTTCATTTGAGCGCAAATTACAGGAATGAGATTGATGTAGAAAACTAAAAAGTTCTTTTAAATATGGGGGAGTAAAGGGATTGTAAAGGATATTGTGCAAAAGTGAGAGTAAGTGAACATTTCGGCGAAAGCGAATAAGCTTATCACGAAATTCGGAGACATGGTCATATTTACGCAAATCAAATATGAACCGGATACACATTTTGAAGGCGTTCTAGCTTATCTAGTTGTTCCTGGGTTATGTCTAGATAGCAGGCATCTGCATAATCAAGTAAGGGGAGAGGGGAGCAAGGATTGTGCAAGCATAACCTTAGTAGCAGTAAGTAGGAAATTCTTCAATCTCCTGAGTGAAGTGGATGACGCGAAAAGTTTCCTGCTGATTTCAGTTAAATGAGGCCGCCAAGACAGTTCTCTGTCAATGACATGTCCTAGATTCTTCACACTTTCACTGATTTCTATATCTACATTGTCAAATACGACACGGGGAAGTGATGACCAATCAATTCTGGAAACAAGCCTACAACTACCGATTATAATAACCTTTGTTTTATTTGTGTTCACCATTAGACCATACATGCTTTGCTCCAGTCGAGAATTTTAGTGAAATCCTTATTAATTTTTTATTTTAAGTCAGTAGATTAGCTTTCAAAATAGTGAAAATGGTTTTGTCCCTTTACTATGACTCTTTAAACTATGAGTGGAGAATTTTAAAATTAAAATTAGTATGGTGGAGCTTAAAATACAATTTAAGGAAAATTGTTTTGAAAAATATCTATTAACTTGTTTTGTTGACTAAATCAATGTTAAAAAAATTCTTTTGTGTGAACTTACATGAAATTCAACATCGCCACACAATGAGAATGTGCAAACGGGCCCCTTAATTTTGAGCACGACATCGCCGATTGCGTTCTTTATGGAGTAACAGGGCTTGCAGATGGACCACTCCTGCTCAATGGAGCCGATCACCGTCCCAGGCGGGGCGGAAACCTCCATGGTTTGCAGCCAGCACGGACACCAGCATGAATCACAAGCCAATGGACGATTTAGGTGGATAACCTGGAATATGTAATATATAACTGATAAAATTAATTCATTACTTTCAAGTTTTCATTGTTGTATACGTTTAGTTTGCATAAAAAAAATAATTTGAAAGAAAGTAAATTCAAATTCAATTTTTTTTCCTCAAAATCCCACTTGTGAGTAGTTCGTGAAGATCAGACATTTATATTAAAATCTACTTTTTACTTGATATACACCGCTTTGCAACATGTATCATCGTTTTAAAGAGAAGAAACTCCGAGAAATCTCCACATGTCTAGTTGATATTATTTTGTTTCACTTATCTGTGTGTTTTTATTTTAATTATGTATTTATGTATGTATGTAGGTATACGTTACACAGTTTCTTTTTCAATAATTAATGTTAGTTCATCATCATCATAATTTATCAAGCATAATAGTTTTTCAGTAGTGGTGGAATCATAATGATAGAATTAGTTAGGGAACTAGCCCATACTAATATTATAATTTTGGTTATATCAATTGTCTTTATTAATAGAACGCTTAAAGCGTGATGTCTAAAGTGCGTGCACACCTATAATTATCATTGAACAAAATATTATCAAGAAAAAAAACTTTTCGAAAAGCGCCAAACGTTGCGCGCCATATTTGAATATAGCTCGTAAAAGCGCGATATTTCCCTAGAGGATATTGACTACTACGACTACGTACGGTGACGGTCTTTAAAATACCATGCTTGGCATTTTAATGGTATTTTAAAGACCTCCATCCAACCCTGAACGGCACCCGTAATATGAGTATGTTCCCTTATAATTGAGGGGCAGAGAACCAAGGCAGCAACAAGTATTTATATTAGAATTTAAATTTTAATAAATATATTTTTACTGTGTTTCCTAATACTATGGAAAAAGAATACAGTTCTTTTATGCTAATACTACAAAATACAATGAGGCTTAAGTACAAGCATAAGCATACAAGTACAAGCATAAAACCCTACCAAAATAAAATCTGACATAAAATGAATAAAACAATTTTATATCCATTTATAAACATTACCGTACAAGACATCATATCCCTAAACATATAACTTTTAAGTAGCAGGAAACATGTAAGATAAGAATGTTACTGTAATAAAAGTTTTGCGTTCAATTTGCACATGTTATCTGTGATGTCTTAGAATGAAAACAATTGGATTGATTATGATAACAATATTTTACATAATAGTACATAATCTACACAATTTATAAGTGGATTTTCTTCGAGAATAAATTTTATGCTGGAATATTATCATGACTGATAAAATTAAGATAGTAGTGCGAAAAATGGAAACGGAAATGAGCTAAACATCCCTATTAATATTATAAATGCGAAACTCTGTCCATCTGTCTGTGCCATTTTCATGGAGCCACTCAAATATTTATGAATACACTAATGTATATAACATAAATAATGTATAATATGAATATATTATTTTCAAAAAAATAGAGTCTAACCGAATCAGGAAGTTTTATAGTTCGATTTTTTTTTCAATACAAACATATTCAGTCTTATTCATATTAAGTTATAGTAAGCATGAAGGCTTCTTTGAGAACCATAGACAAGGCTTCACTTCTTTATGGTTCTTAAAGAAGCCTTCATGCTTACTATAACTTAATATGAATAAGACTAATATACTATAATATATACTTAAAATAATATGAGCATTATTTAATATGAAACTGTACATCAATAAATATCCTTATTCGCGCCAAAAACTCCAAAAAAATGACATAATTCATTGTTTGAAGAAAACTATGTTCCCAATAATCTATATATACTATACTAAATCTGTAAATAGTTCGAGTTTGTACAATGCGTTTAAGAATGAGAAAAAAATTCAAGGGGGCTAACTCAGACAAGCAGATTACGAAAATAAAACTCTTAGAATTTTTGTCTGTCTGCCTGTGTTTCTCTCTGATAGAGCATCACGTGAAACTACTAAAATTATTTAAATGAAACTGGACACAGAACTAGCTTATATTCCCAGGCGTAAACTTAGGATAATTTTAATCTCGACGTTTCCGTGGGATCGACCAAAATAACGAAAAATATGGCGCTGCGAACACATCTTCTTTGGAAACTACTGGACTAGACGTATATGAACAAAAGTCGATATAGTGCTGGCGTAAAGACAGAGTTAACACTGAATATATTTTATCCCAATAGATGGCGCTATAATTGCGTTTTTTCAATTCACTAACAAATAACTACGTCGTTATAAACAACATGTTATTCATTATATTACTTCAAATCAGGTTGGCTTCTAATTACTTGTATGTTTTGCTGGACAGTTGTGTAGACTATTTAGTTTCTTTGTTATTATAATGAATTTACAGAAACAGTACATTAAGTTTCTATGTAGGTAACATAGAATAGAGCTAGCAATTAGGATATTACACGCGACGCAGCCGCGGGGTAAACTAGTGTAACAACAAAAAATATATAAAAATGATGTTTTGATACTTGTTTTTTCTTCTTTGTGATATTGATAAACTATATTGACAACTGGTCATGAAATTTAGTAGTTTTCATTATCCTGATACTAAAATAAAAACAATAAAATCCATAAACTACAACATAAGCGACATTAATGACTAAAAACAAACAACATTGGCGTCAATAAACACATAAGTATATAATGTGGGTCACAACATGTGTGACCTACATCATCGTCGATGTACTAATAGTAGAAAATGGAATATAAATCCGGAAGATTTCGTGAACGGATCTGTGTGTGATTTCTAATATTAGTTAATGTACATAATTTTTTTGATATTAAAACAGGCTTCTGTAGACAAAAACATACTTATGAAAACAACAGAGCTAACCGGGTTTATTAAATCAATTGCAATTTAGGACAAACTTTTAATAATAATATTTACCTCATTTCTAAAGTTATCCATTATTTTCAAATCAAATGGCCGCATGGGTCCACAGCAATTCCTAGTGCAGCAATCATTATCTTCGACGGCATAATAAACTTTTTGACCGACTATATTTTTTACAGTATACTTGTTGTTCGTTTCGAAGCCGACAAATGCCTCGAGTAGTTCGACTTTTTGATGTATCAGCAGCCTGTCAATCATAGAAAGGTACTCCAAGCCGGGCGGACAGTTGGTAGGCCCTATCGGCATATTCATCCAGCCGCCTGGAAATTAAAATTTATTTATATATATTTATATCCCGGGATTTGGTCCGTTACTTTACCGACTGGGGAGAAATGTACTTTTTATCGTGCAGAACTTACACGGCATTTGGACAATAAATATAGACGAAAAAAGTATCATAGCAACTTAAAAGCGAACAGTGTAGAAATGTAAGCGACAGAACCCGAGAGGAAAGATACGATCATAAAGACATGAGAGAAACAGTGTGGAATTCCAATTAATTCTAATTTCCATGTCCAATCGTGACCTACGAAGTCTCCATATAAATAAAAGACCAAACTGAAACTAAATATTCGTTTACAAATAAGGCGAGTCAAAGACATCTAATTACGTATATAGCTCAGGGTGTGGCCCCGCTCTGTTCATAATTTAGCTTGATACTGGCGAGCAAATTAAACGTAATCAAAATTAATTATATTGGAACAGTTCACAGCACACAACAGTTTATATGAAGATCATTCAGTCTGTTGTGTTACTCCAAAAGTTGAAGAAATTGTGAATATTTCCCAAAATTTTGGACATTCATAACTTTAATGAATTATGAATGAAGTATATAGAAGTATATTTTCTTAAATTGGACACTTTTCTTACTAATAAAATAGCGAAGTAAACAAATACATGCATTTAGACTAGATAAAGACTCTAAGTTATTGGGATGTTGTAAGAATACTTCTTTCATGTGTGCTGCGTGACATTTAAACATGCACAATGCATTTAGTTATAAAATATACTTACACAAATAACATAAATACATTAATAATAATATAGTGAGATGAATATAAAATATAATTAGGTGGTAATCAATAAGATCTACCCTCCACCACACTGTAATGGTCTATGTAAAATAAAAACCTCTTTTCATCGTCTGTTAAGAACTGTTCATATCCATTGTGCCGAGATTTAAAAATTCTCTTATATATTCTAGACAAGCCTCTTTTAACACTATTCACATTCAGAGTTTCCAAATATATGTGTCTGTTTTGAAGATTAGGTAAATGTATATATTTTTTACTCAAGTAACATTTAAACTTAGGCCATTTTGAATTTGATTTTACATTGCTTTGGGAAAATATTTCTTCCTTTAACAATTCAATATTTTTATGATTTTCATTCACCATAGTTTTTAGTAATTTATTCCTATTCACAGTTAAAATGAAATAGAATGTAAATGATTTAACACAATAATTGAGTATGAAAGGCTATAACAAAATGAACACCTATTGATAGTGTTGAAGTAACTGGGTGTTAACTGTTTAAATAGTAAACAACCTTATCTGTTTAATAAGTCGTTAACTTCGTCGTGTTCAATGATACAATAATAAAAATGACAAGACCTGCACTAATATGTACAAATAATACATTTGCGTTAAATGTTTTAATTATTTCATGAATATAAAAAGTTATGAATGCCTTTGTTGCTCCATCTTAAAAGGAACATATTTATTACTAGTTAGTAGTTTAACTCGCCACTACATGTTGGGTGACAGGTCTAAAGGTGATATTGGAAGATTCACTTTGTTGCAATTTCTGTCTTACATTTAGTTGCTATTTGAAATATTTTTCATACAGTATTTGAACACAAAATGAATCAAATGTGAAAACACATTGATTGCTGAACCAGTTCAACAGTGCTGGATTTAGGTATTCTTCATGTGTGAGAGTGAATAAAAAATGAAGTGTTCAGACACAGTAAGAAAAGTAACATTCACTCAGGTCGGGCTAGTATGCATTAATTGCGTCGTTTAGCAGACGGATGATTATTAGTCCAGTCACATTAGGGGTTTCACTTCGGAATTGGAGATAGTCAGATATAAACTTGTATAAAACTTTATTTTGAACCCTAAAACTTGTCTCAAAACTTACTTATCGTAGGGTGGCCGCGATCGCACATGTTTTGGAAATATCTCGTTTCCTATAGGATTTATGCTATTTGTATTTGTTACATATTGTAGAGGATTAAATTCTCTACAACTTTTGTATGAAAAATGTTTTTATATCTTGAACCGTTTTCGAGGTAGAGAGCGCGCAGTGTAACTATTTAGAATTTTAGAGTATCATTCGAGGCCAATTGGTAGGTAGTTAAAAACATGCTGTATAGTCTGTATTATTGATAAATATATAATTCTAAATAATTTGCATTTTTTATTAACTTTTAGGTTATATTATATATTATTAAATAATTCCGAGATACTTGCCCTATTTTGTCTAATATGACTGGCCTATCTCTATATACTATATAATCATTCTGAATTACATATGAGCAATGCTCAAATTTCTTAACCATGATCTGAAAATTCCTTTTTAGTTGTCTTTTTAAAAAAACGGAAGGAACAAACTCATTGTGTAAAACTTGTAAAAAAATATTCTATTGTAAAATTATGTCTCTAAACTCTTAATGTAATAAGTTACTTGAACATAGTGAAGACACTTGAGTTAAGTTGTGATATCTTGGGACAAGCAATTATCCACACCCAGATACTGACCGGACACGGTTGTTTCGACCAGTATCTGTTTCGCATTGTGGGCTGCTTGCCTTCTCCGGACTGCCGCCAGTGCGGCGCACCCGATACGGCGTTTCACACGCTTGTCGAGTGCGCTGCATGGACGCCGCAGCGTTTCGAGCTCGAGACGCACGTAGGAGCCGTCGGATCGCTTGGCGACTTGGTAACGGCCATGTTGCACAGCGACGACCGCTGGGAGTCTGCGGTTACTTTCTGTGAGGCAGTAATGTCTCTCAAAGAGGCCGCAGAAAGGGACAGGGAGCGAAGTCCTGCAGCGCGTGCTAATGTCTCTACTCGAGGTCGCCGGCCTTCAGCTGGCACCCGGAGAGGCAGGTACGCGCATTACTTCCCTCCCTGAGTTAGGTTCCGGTACGGGGGGCCCTTGCTACTAGGCAACGCAAGGGATTCATCTGCCCCCGTTTCGAAGTGGGGTGTGTTCTCCCAGGGCACACTCCAGGCACTTTATTGCGCTGGATCGACTGTTGCGTAACTATGTTCTATATCTCAGTCTTTCCATCACAAACAAAGCGCAGGGTCGACAGGGAGGAGGGGTTTTTTAGTGGGTATTGAGGTTGCACGCCCGTGCGGCATCGCTCTGAGTCTTCCACACTCCTCTGTGTCACGCCATCGCGGACGGAGCGCAAACAAAGCATACTATTGCTAGCGTTATCGCCCCCGATGGATGCGTGCCGTTTCCTAGTGACGGCCCAGAGAGTGCGTAAATCGGTCAGCATTTTCCCTCGCCTCAAAAAAAAAAGCAATTATCCACACATTCTAATTTCATTTGTATGATAAGTTGTGAAGTCACCAAAAGCAAATATCGACCTGTGTGATTAATGGACTAATTTCAAAAATGTGTAACAGCATGAAATTATTTTGGGTCAAAAATTTTGGGAAATGCTCACGCGTAAAACTAAAAACTTCCTAGTCAAGTCATTAGTTCTGTCACATTCTTATATAAGTTAGGAATAATGGCTGGAAATGTTTGAACTGATTTTATAAAACACTTTTGTGTAATCAATATTATGCTGATACTAGAGTTTACCCCGCGGCTGTGCCGCGGGTTAACCTCTAGTGCGTGTCTCTTGTTTATAGAGCAAGTGCTACAGGTTATATTATATTACATTTTTATGTATTTGCCCACGGAAGATTCACTTCATTTTATATCGCTAATTATACCATCCCCCCGTTTATCTTTCAACAAAATAAATAACAAAACTTGACCAAAAAGGCCAAAATGGTCTAAATGACCAAAAGACCACAGTGACCGACATGGCCAAAATGACGGAATAGGCGAAAACGACCAAAAAGGCCAAAATAATCAAAATGGTCAAAATGACCAAAGAGGCCAAAATGACCAAAATGGTCTAAATGACCAAAAGACCACAGTGACCGACATGGCCATAATGACGGAATAGGTAAAAACGACCAAAGAGGCCAAAATGACCAAATAGGCCAAAATGAACGAATAGGCAAAACGACCAAAAAGGCCAAAATGACCAAATAGGCCAAAATGACCAAAAAGGCCAAAATGACCAAAAAGGCCAAAATGACCAAATAGGCCAAAATTACCAAATAGGCCAAAATTACCAAATAGGCCAAAATTACCAAAAAGGCCAAAATTACCAAATAGGCCAAAATGACCAAATAGGCCCAAATGACCAAAAGGCCATAATGACCAAATAGGCCAAAATGAACAAAAAGGCCAAAATGACCAAACAGTAAAAATTACCAAATAGGCCAAAATGACCAAAAAGGCCAAAATGACCAAAAAGGCCAAAATGACCAAATAGGCCAAAATTACCAAAAAGGCCAAAATGGAAATTATCCCTTGTCCATCCTCAGTATTTAATTTACATACGTACCGAATTTCAGCCAAATCGGCCCATTAGTTCTTCCGTAAAAGCATAATAAACAGAAAGACAAATATATTTTTATCCCGGAAACTATCCCACTTTTCGGGATAAAAAGTATTCTATGTTCATTCTCGGTATCGAAAACATATATATACTGAGTTTCAGCCAAATCGGTACAGTCGTTTTTACGTGAAAACGGAACAGACAGACAGACAGACAGACAGACAGAGTTACTTTCGCATTTATAATATTAATAGGGATAATAGGGATAAGATGGTTCATCCTCAAACTTACATAACAAGCCCAGAACAATGACTATATTCTTAATTCAAATAACAAAACAAAGGCAACATGGGAAATTATAAATAAGAACAAAAGCATATATCCAAGGGAGAATGTGAGTGAAATAAATTTTGATGGTAAAGTAATTAGAAATCCTTTTATATTTTTAATTTATGTATTGAACAGGGAATATTTCTATCCAAATTAGAAATAACCATCATCAAGCCTTTACATAAAAAGGACTGTAAAACAGACATTAAAAATTATAGACCAGTTGCCCTGATACCAATCTTTTCCAAAATTATTTATAATAACTTAAATGACTATTTTGAATTAAATGACATTTTAACTAAGGAACAAAAAAGATTTCGTAAAAATTCGTAATAATGGCAGGAACTTTGGTTTAATGATATTGAATACTGTCCTTTCAGTTCCGTGCCTTTCAACCAAATTGATTGATTCTTCTAATACTGATATTAGAATTATTTGACAATATAAATTTTTAAGCTTATTTATTGCTAATATTGGATATAACACCAAGGTTTGTATATCAAACTATCAAACAATTTAGTGAAGATTCAATTTCGAGTTTTAAACACCATAAAAGGAGCTGGTGATGTTGTGCTGTTAGAACACTAGTGATCGATAAAGCAGTGAAATTCCTTCCTATTCACAAGCAAAAAATGTTAACTTTTCAATTGGGGTTAACCAGAATAGCCATTAAAAGTGCGCTTAATGGAGAGCACAACTTTGGAACTTATCAACTAAAAATAGGGCATTATCGTAATGAGTGTCTGAAAAAATTAAGGCATGAAAAAAAACCTAGTCTTCGTTATAGTGATATGCTGGAAAATATACCACAAATCAAAAGAAGATAGTTAAAACAAACAGTATGATAAAATGTCTGCCCACAATTGTGATGAAGTAAGCAAGCAAGCTTTACTGAGAATCCAGTTTGGGTTTATATTATTTATGGTTAAGCTTGGAGTGACATATTCAGGCTTTCCATGATAAGACAGCCTATTGTTTTCCATACTTATATTTCATGACCTGTATTTTAATGTAATGCAATAAATTAAACATACCAACCTTGTAACCATGTTTTAAACAAATAAATTAAATTAAATTAATTAATTTGGGTGGGGTATACAACACATTTATATATTCTTGACAGATCTGACTTATAATAAAACTACGTTTTAACGGTTTTAAGCGCGGTAATTTATTTGATTTAGGTTTATCCGACGTTTCGGCCGCTTTTCAGTGGCCGTGGTCACGGACACAGAGTACATTGAATATATGGAGAGTCACGGAAGACAAAGATGACATTTATCAAACGTGTATTGTCAAAGTTTTTATTCAGCCTACCGCCAACTTGTTCATTTTAATTATTTAGTTTTAAATATTGTTTATGGATATTATTTACTCTATGGGAGCCTAATCTAATTTACCACCGCTTCACAACATGTTGCGGCTTGAAGAGAAGAAGCGGCGCAAGAAACTCTTCAGCAAACATGCCTAGTTCTAAATTTTTTTTTTATATAATATTAAAATGAGTGGAAGGAAAAATAAAAGAAATTATCAGTCAAGTTGGTTTGTTTCGTTGCACGCAGAAAGAGCTCACAGTGTCTTGAGGTCTGGCAGTTGGTTTTTGCTGGGTTTGGGTCTTAATAGTTTTGATGATTGGATCTCAAACAGGTGGTACCTGCCAACCATCTTCTCTATTGAAATTTGGGTGTTTTTTGATTTCAATAGCCTCACGCATCATTCTTGGTATGAAACAATTCTCTTTCGCGAGGATTTGTGGGTTATCGAATCTGATGTAATGGTTTGGGGCCTTTGTGATGTTGGTCCCAAACCACCTTCAGTTGAGCAGTGCACTGTTACCCTACCCTACATCAAGGGGGTCACAGACAGAATTGGTCACATCCTCAGGCGAGCTTCAATCAAAACATATTTCAAGCCGCATAAAAAGATAACCCAATTTTTGAGACCTGTGAAATGCAATATCCCACTCCAGGATGCAGGTGTTTACAAGCTTGATTGTGAATGTGGATTATCATACATTGGGCAAACAAAGAGGAGCATAAAAACACGGGTAAAAGAACACATTGCTCACATGAAACACACAAGGTCTACGAAGTCTGCGATCAGTGAACACACACTGGATAAACCCAACCATTACATCAGATTCGATAACCCACAAATCCTCGCGAAAGAGAATCGTTTCATACCAAGAATGATGCGTGAGGCTATTGAAATCAAAAAACACCCAAATTTCAATAGAGAAGATGGTTGGCAGGTACCACCTGTTTGGGATCCAATCATCAAAACTATTAAGACCCAAACCCAGCAAAAACCAACTGCCAGACCTCAAGACACTGTGAGCTCTTTCTGCGTGCAACGAAACAAACCAACTTGACTGATAATTTTTTTTATTTTTTCCTTCCACTCATTTTAATATTATATAAAAAAAATTTAGAACTAGGCATGTTTGCTGAAGAGTTTCTTGCGCCGCTTCTTCTCTTCAAGCCACAACATGTTGTGAAGCAGTGGTAAATTAGATTAGGCTCCCATAGAGTAAATAATATCCATAAACAATATTTAAAACTAAATAATTAAAATGAACAAGTTGGCGGTAGGCTGAATAAAAACTTTGACAATACACGTTTGACAAATGTCATCTTTGTCTTCCGTGACCACGGCCACTGAAAAGCGGCCGAAACGTCGGATAAACCTAAATCAAATAAATTACCGCGCTTAAAACCGTTAAAACGTAGTTTTATTATGTGTACAAGTCGCGAAAACTTAAGAAAATATTAAGATCTGACTTATCTTAAGACAGGTTAGAAACTAGCCTTCATGATTATTTTTTTTATAACCACCCAAAGGTAATTTGTTGTCTCAAATAATAAATAAATGTGCCGTATATCTATACCACACCCATTAATATAATTTAACTTAACTAAAATATGTGCAAAAGGAAATGATCTAATATTTTACAAAAAGCTCTTTTATGAGTAAACAATTATATCTAAAGGTTTTAAGCTTACCTGGTTGACCTTGAGGAATAGGCTGCTGTATTACAGGTGCAGGATATCCAGGTTGTGGAGCAGAATAACCAGTCTGTGGATGGGGATACCCATGTGCAAAACCAGGTTGGAACCCTGGTTGAAATCCATGCTGCATTCCTGGCAAAGGTTGAGCACCAGGCGGTAGCGACGCTGGCACAGGACCTGGCGGTGGTCCCGGGTATCCTGTTTGCTGCATAGGATAGCTTTCATTTTTTTTCTCAGATTCTAAAGGTGGAGCGTATCCCTGGCTGGGTGGGAAATTGGGAGAATAAGGTGTAGGTTTATGTGACATGATTCTGAAAGAAAAACAATTTTAATCAATGAAGTTTTATGAAATTCACTACAAAAAATTATGCAGACAATTGTAGTCTGGCTTTATTTAGAAGTCCTTGATAGATAGATAGATAACATACATACATACATACTAAGGTGACCAACTGTACTCATTTACTGAGTTTTGTACTCTTTTTTCGCAAACCATACTCTTTTCAAATCCTGTACTCTGAAAGTACTCATAAGGAACGATGAGAAAATAGAACTTGACAAAAGATAGGTAGAAATCTTTCGGCATTTTAGAATAGAACATATCCCACATAAAAATTTAAAAGTTTTAATAGAAATTTCCTTATGTTGTCCAGGCACTAATGCTGCTGTTGAAATGGTATTTTTACTAGGGAATGATTATTGGATCAATGAGAACTCGTCTTAACAGTCTTAACATTTAATATGCAAAATGAAAGTTGTTCAGATGTGGCTACATTATTAGACGAACATCCTCGTTTAGCAAAAATTGTGGATTTTCCACTCCAAAGAAAAGTATGTTTTTAAAAGAAGTTTTTATCGTTTTTTCTTCTTTTTTTTCACCTATGAAATACTTGCAAAGTGTACTCTTTTTGAACAAAAAATAGTTGGTCACCTTAATACATACATAACTTCACGCCAGGTCCTTTGCGGGGTAGGCACGAACAACAGAGCGCCATACAGGCTTATTCTTACACACCTCACTTGATAGATAACACTTTATTGTAATTTGTACACCAACACAAACATGAACTTAAAATAAAGACTAAAATTATATCTACTTATGTACAAAGGGCGGTTGATAATAACCTGTATAAAAATTACTAACGAATGATACAACTTTATACGAGCAAAAGCGTTTTACGCGAGTAGAGGTAGAGCTCGTCTCGTTTCCGTGGCACCTCGCACCGGCTTGATAGAAATAGAAACTAGCTATACGTAGGTATTATAGATCATAGTTATATCACAAGAAAGCACTAATGTAAAAAAAAAATTTAGAACTTACATTTTTCGCGTATTTTAAAGCGTAATTAGCTTTATTTATTTAATATGAATAACATATATTATCAAAACTACCGATTCCCGAATCCCGGTCTCATGTTTTCATTTCAATGACGTTCTTTTTATTGTCTTTTTAATGTCCTTGCTCCATCTGCGTTATAGTGTTAGTGCTAATGACCATAGATAATACACTCTAAAATTATTGACTGTTACACGCAGTCTAGGTGTAGCGATGGGTTTAATGTGTTATTTGTGATGCGACATTGTTATTAACCGTTATATCAATGACGTTAAACGTTGCCATATAAACATAAACGGTGTTATTTTGAACGCTGTACGAGTCTATTATCGCTATACACGAGACACATTTGGTCAATCGCCAGTCACTAGCACTAACATTATTTCCGATGGAGCAGGGACTTAAGATAATGGTCAGCGTTGGACAATAAATATCAAAGTCAATGTGACGGTAACTCTTTATAATTGCTGTCAAAGTAGAATTTTTTTTTCCATATTAGTTATTTTCCATATTTAAGTACTAAAGCACAAATTTGAGATTTTATAAGTTCCTATTTGAATTTAAAAAAATGAAGCGGCCCAATACAAAATTGTATTTATTCTGAATTTTTACAATACTTATATATGAATATTATGAAATTTTAATATTATTTTACAGTAATTAAATACTTTATTCTTTATTCTGAGAATAAAACTTTGGAACGTAAAGGTACGTACATATTATATATCGCACCTCATGGACGTGGCTGAGGGGCTTGCCTTACAACGTATCTGAATTAGGAAAGTCCCTTAAAGTGTGCTTAAACAAACTGGAGAGTGTGTTACGATTCTGGTGTGCATATTGTTCTAATTCGAACGCGTACGACGGATGCTTCCGACGGACGTGACACATAATGTGTGGGTACCTTAAGTATTGTGTACCAACATTAAGATAAAATATGTTTCCGATAAATGTTGCCCAAATATAAAAGTTACCGAATAGTTAGAGTATTATCTCATGATCTGAGAATCTGTTAGAGCGATAATTGACATACTGCTCAGAAGCAAATTTCAGATAGGTCTATTTTTTATTTTGTATTAAGTTAAAAGACCTTCTTCTATCAATCTATATGGCATTAATATTTCTTTAATTTTGGCTCTGTCACACAAAAAGTATGTTGGAAATAAATACACCTATTGCACTGGCAACTCTAACATCCGGTTGAGACCATTTTTCCATTCACCAATCAAACCATTGCAACAAGGTGCATTGACCAACTTGCTGCTCTTACGGCCTCAAGCAAGCAAGAAGCAAATCAGTTGGATTTATGTTGGCTTCCGTGTTTGTGTCTTCGAAGTAAGGAAATTCGAAATGCAGTTATAGTTGTTTTTCAAATCGTACAACTAAAATGGCGTCGCTGTTTATTAATTAGCTCTCTTTATGTGAACGTTACTCAGTGATCGCATCCAAATGAGTCATAAACCAACATAGCAATGACATTTTTATAGCACACAGTGAGAATACGTTTCTAAAACGTTGTGTGGAAGACTCAGTGTGATTTTCGGAGCAGAATAATGCGCGAATTCAAAGTGGTCGTCCTGGGCTCGGGTGGGGTCGGGAAGAGTGCTTTAACAGTGCAATTTGTGTCCGGATGTTTTATGGAAAAGTATGACCCCACAATAGAGGATTTCTATAGGAAAGAAATTGAAGTGGACAATTCGCCATGTGTTTTAGAAATATTGGATACTGCCGGCACAGAGCAATTTGCTTCTATGCGAGATCTGTACATAAAAAACGGCCAAGGTTTCGTAGTAGTATATTCATTAACTAATCACCAAACGTTCCAAGATATAAAACCAATGAAGGAATTGATAACACGCGTGAAGGGTTCTGATCGCGTTCCTATCCTGCTCGTGGGAAACAAAGCTGACCTGGAGCACCAGCGAGAAGTGGCGCATGCAGAAGGCTCGGCGCTCGCGCAACTGTGGAGCTGCCCCTTTGTGGAGGCCTCCGCCAAAAGCCGCACCAATGTCAACGAAATGTTTGCAGAAATAGTGCGTGAAATGAATGTTAGCCCCGAAAAAGAAAAGAAAACTTATTGTTGTTGTACAGTGCTTTAATATTAGAGTAATGTGGCATTTATTTCTCGTAAGACTGCAAGGGCGCGGCGGGAGTGAGCCCGCCTCGGCTCGACGGCTGGCCGCCCTGGGCCCGCAGAGCTCCGACGGCCGCTGTGCGCGTCATATCACGTTGTTAATATCTTTGATACATACCATTGTCCAATCGAGGTGCTTTATCTTATATTTTCATACTTTAGTACTGGTAGAGATACTCCCGCAGTAATGGTAATCATATGGAAATGAACAAAATGTCTCCATTGAGGCATGGCATATTCAAAAGCGAAAGAGCATCATGATAATATTCATTTTGTTCATCACCGATTAAATGACAGCGGCCACACAAGCTGTTTCAGATAAAACAACATGTAATGTAAAGTAATGTTAGTCTACTTTGTATATAATTTCTTGAGATTAAAGATGTTGAGGGACAAGGACAATTTAGAGAATTAAAAAGCCATCCAATATGCAATAACCTTGTAATGATTGTGTCTAGGTTGGAGTGCGATGAGTAAGGGTTTACACCTAAGTCATGTTGCAATTGTGTTTTATTGTGTAAATTATGTTTATATATGAGAAATCAGTAATCAAGGAAATACCGTAAGAATTGTCAGTTGCGTGATTGTGTTTTAAAAGTCTACCAGGATTTGTGATAATACATATAACAAAGTATCTATAATAAAAGTTTTAAGTGGGAGATAAAAAGTGAAGTTTTATTCTGCTGGCACCAAGGTAATGATTGCTTTATGCTATTTCACTACTTGCACTTACATTTGATAACAGTGAATAGATTGATGATCCATAGAAAGAATCATTTGCTTACCATTATAATTTTCAGTAGAATGTATAAACAAGTTGACTCATTTTCTTTTAAATTGAACTATTTTTACCTGCTATTGTTAACCATGGATGTTACATCCCAATTTAAACAGCACCATGTAGAAAAGAACATATAGAGTTTATGAATTCACTTGCTGTATCTATGATTTTGTTTGTGTGGGATTGACACTTATTGTTAAAATTTGGCCAATTTATGCAATATCTAACTATAATAATTCTGTAAACTTTCATTAGAATCCATTCAGTTTCTTTGTGATAGAGTAAGAAACCTTCACCCATCCTCACAATTTTACTTACACTGATAGCCTCTGTAACTGAGCGAGCAAAGCCTTTGCCGGCATACCTCAGCGCAACAGAGACTCCGGGTTCGATTCCTGGTGTGGTACATTTTGGAAACAAATTTTCTGTTATTTCCTATGGTCTGGGATCCGCGGATCGGAGTAGTTTGTTGTTCCCATAACACAAGTGTAATTTGCTTAATTTGTGGGGTGTCTGCCGATTGCATATAATATCAATTTAATAGAATTACATTATAAAGTGCCTTTATTAAGTTCCTTTGATGTGTTTTGAAGAATATAAATTGAAAATACTGTTAGAGTCCTTATAATGGAGAATTAGAGATTGTCTGTGGGACATTTACAGGCTGTTATAGAATAAATAAGAATAATTAAGTTACTGGAATCTGGCTACTTAGATATACCTGCATATTAGCTAAGTCAAGCCACGGCTGCTCCTGGCAACAGATAGAGTGTAATAGACACTTTCATACAAAATATATTGTCCAGCTTATCTAAGCTGCAGATATTGAAAAGGTTGGTATCAACTATAACAAATTATAAAAAGCTTATCAAAAACTGTTATGTTATTCATAATCAGATTAATACTGAGATTATTGAATAACACTTTTTGTTAGGTTTCTCCTAACTAGCCTATAGCTATTATGAATAAGGGGATTAAACTCTAGCTCTAAAGAATCACTGGTTTTATTCATATTGTGTTAGAGTAAGTTTATAGGCTTCTTTAAGGTTCTTAAAGAACCCTACAAACTTACTATAACTCAATATAAATAAAACCGATAATGTTTTGCACATAAACTCTGTGATGACAATAACTTGATTCAAACTTTACACTAAATATCTTAAAATTTTCATCCTGCATATGAGTTTCTGTGGAGTGCTTTAAAATATTCAAGATTAGAATAAAGATTGGAAACCATTTTATTATCCATATTTAATCATTATGATATCTTAATGTATACCTATTACCTATAATTATATTAATATTGAAATTGGTAATGGTGTAATTATGTTATTACTCATGCACTTTAAAAGGTAAAGTTATGTGATAGATTAGATAAAGGACTAGTTTCAGATTTCATTGAATTATCAATAAAGTTAATTTTAAACTCTTGTCAGTTTTTCAAGGAAAACTCTGTCTAAATTCTATAGAATTTTCATTAGTATGAATAAGCTATGTAAGATTCTTGCACCTTGACCTTGCAAAACTTGTCACAATTTTCTTATATTGCAGTATGGCAATATGAGTGTATGAATTATTATATTTTGAAACTTAATAAATAATAGCACACAGTAAACTTTACAACCACTCTTAGTAACAGTTTGCAATAGACATATTTTCATAGAAAACCAGGAATTGCAGTCTATAGAGGGCATAAATGTCAGTGTGGATTTTATCTAGAAGTAAATTTATGTTTTAAGTAAATTGTAATAAAAGTGTTTTAATGCAATCATAAAATCCATAGAGATGGAAAGGGTACAGAAGAGTTGACATACCTATTATAGGTGTTTGTGTGCCTTCATATATAAACTAATCCTATTATAGATTTTTTGTTTGTGTATGCTAATTTCCACAATGATAGAATCATCTGGTAGTGGTTTTTGGTGGTGTCCTTGGGATAATCTTGCATTTTTAATAACATCTGTATCAAGGCCACATGGTTCATCATAAAAACAGGGATTGTTCTTTCTTCATGGGCATAGAAATTAACCAATTGTCGTGACATTTAGCAATCAGATATAAATAGGATAGGTGGATCGAAAGTTAATCTCAAGGGGCTTTTGAAAGGACTTAGTAATAAATTCGTATGTTTGAGAATTGCTAATAATTTGCATGAAAAATAATCATTATGGTGCTTACTGGCCCTAATATTGTTGCGAACATAACGGGACTACTCCTTGAAGCAATCGCCCAATAGCATGGGCAGACGTCCGAGGCGCAGAGGCGCGTGCTGGTAAACGGTCTCCAGCTGTTGGACCGTGACGTTTGTGCGCAACCGTCGTCGGTTTCTACAACACTCATTACTTGTTTGTAATCACTAATTACGGTACGATTTTCGCATCATCTTGATTGCTCTGCTCTATCGTTACGATAAACTTTTTCTAGGCATATTCAATTTGTTTTTGTTTCTATCGAAAAGTTTACGTTTATTTACAAATGCAGAAATGAAAACAATAAATCGCCTGCTTTATTTTTATAACAAATATTTTCATTTTAAAAGACATTTTTCAATAAAAAAAGTACTTTGAAATGCTACATTCATAAAAATATTTATGTTTGTATATGTATTATATCAATTATTGTAATATTTTCCTCTGTGAATTACTGTATGATAGTGTGATTTAGCTTGTTTTTTCGTTAGTTTTTGCGTAGAGAGTTTGCGTTAGAGCTTGTTTTTTCAGGAAGCCTGTCTTATTTTATTCCTTTGCCGGAAAGGTTTCAGAGAAAAGAACGGGTAACTGGTGAAGAATTGTGAAATGAATAGAAGTGTGTAATGGGTCAATAACGTCATATTCTAAATACGTCAGTCCTAATAGTATTAATAACATTCTTAACAAGGCAGTAGTAGCTAGGTTTATTTTAGATTAAAATATTATATTATTGTTTTCTGTTCTACTCGGAATATATATTATCTAGTAGGTAAACCTCAAATGTAACTTGCGCACTAGTCGTCATGTCAGGTTTCGATTGTTCGGATTCGTGCACTAGGTACTGTTTGGGTGCCGTTATTGGCCCAGATAAGAGGCAAATGGTAATTCGCCCAAACATCGGCCGCAGGTTGTGTTGCAATATTGTCAATTTAATTTTCTTTTCCGTGGTGAGGTAGTTACCTAGCAGTAAAACAAAACTATCCGATGACATCAATAGTGGTTTAAATAAAGAATTTATTTTTGTTTAAAACTATGATTCAAGGATAATGAACGACAATACAAACCCGTGTAATTATTTTATAAATATATTAACAAATAATAAACACTTATAAACAAAGGTAAAATAAATGTAATACCTACGTTTGTTCCATCACGATTTCTAACCGAATAAATTATCTCTTCTGGAGAGCATAAAGTAGCTTGGACTCATGTTGAAATGAATTTATTTCTTTTCATCTGCGTTATTGCCAGGTCATTGGCTCTGATATAATCATTCGAAAACCTCAAAGATCTTGCTCCAAGAATTCTTATATCCAGGCACTTTTTACCAGTCCTCAGAGAAACCATCTCGGGCGACTCTATTCGAAACAACTTAAAAAAATATTCAAGTATCCGACTCCAAGTGCACAACGTGCTTTACCAAGAATTTAACAACATAAAGATAAGTGTGTTACAGTGATTGGCCCACTAACTACGTGGTAATCGGTTATTTAAGTAGGTTGAATTGGTTAAGGAAATAAAATCTGGGTAATAGTTTAGTAAATATCCCGGATATTGTATAAATGTTTGATATCGCTTCAATTACGTAAGGTATATAGTCATTGCATCTTAATTTCCTTTCAAGGTAGATATGGTTGACATATTACTTTTTACTCAATAACATTATGAAATAGTTTTTATTCAACGTTTTTTGTTTTTAATTTATAAACACTGTTACACACAATCCGCCTGTTTCAATGTGTGGACTATATTGTCGTGAATTTTTGTTATAGGATTACCAGATAACAAAATAAAATATGGGTTATTTGAAGAAAATCCGGAATAATCATATTCAAGGAGATAAAGGTGTATATATATAATAGAATATACTTTACTGTACAAAAATTCTACATAAAATCAAGAACATCAAATACAATCGGCGGTGTTATCGCCTATGGCGATTTCTTCCAGTCAGCCTTTGGATGGAGTATAGGAAGGACAAGAAAAATCGGTAGTTGCTAAACCAGCACTCGTACAATAATTTAGTTTATTAATTAATAAATAAATAAATATATACACTGGAACCAAAAAATTAATAGTGAGCGAAAAAATAAATTATAATAACAAATTGTATAAAAACGTATCTACTTAATTGAAAGTGCTAAATTCTGTTAACAGAAACAAATCGCCGTGACTGACTATCGGAGAGTGCGCTTAACAATATTGCACGTCGTTTAGAAAATTCGCGTCTATAAAACTGTCATTAGACCAATTTTGATGTACGGCTGTGAGGCCTGGACACTGACACTGAAGGAGGAGAACCAATTGTTGGTCACAGAGCGGAAGGTTCTCCGAAAAATCTTGGGCCCAACAATAAAAGAAGATGGCAGCTGGAGGATCCGAACAAACTCCGAAATAGAAGACCTCATGGCCGAGCCTAACATAATTGGGGAGATAAAATCTCACCGTCTCCGCTGGCTCGGTCATGTAGAGCGGATGGAAGAGGATCGGGGAGTGAAGAAACTATACTTGGGACAACCAATCGGTCGGCGCCCGGTTGGTCGTCCCAAGTATCGCTGGAGGGATAGAGTGGAGGCTGACCTGACCGCAGTGCAAGCCCACAATTGGCAGGACACTGCGCAGGACAGAGGGAAATGGCGTGCTCTCGTTTCGGAGGCCAGGACTCACTTTGGGTCGTTGAGCCAACGGAGTTAGTTAGTTTAGAACCTTCCGCATCGGTTTTAACATTAATATCATTTGCTATAAATCATTCAGTTAGTCGACATTTAAATGTATCTCCAACTCTGCACCATGTGATCAAATGTTGAAATAATGCCAAATGAAGTAATTTTGATTAATTTTAACTATTTCGTCGCCAGTATTATATTATGTGCGGAATGATAAAACTACACTAATTGCATTCGTACTCGTTTACTTTTTTAAAAAGCTGGACCTGAGTCTGCACAGATACACAACTGTAAGTATAGCGCACTCGATTTATAGTATGTATCTCATTATACAAAGGAAAACTTCGTAAGTTCCCCTTCGTCTAAGCATCATAACCCTGCATAAATTGGAATCTCAATGAAAAAGGAAAAAATTAGTTATACCGTAATGATTTTTTTCATTCCGCGATGAAAATGAAAGTGACTATTCACCTCATGGTAAATACTATCGTCATCTAGGTGCACCTCCAAGATCGAAGATCAACTTTCTAGTGTTTTAAGCTGTAATTAGTCAAAAACTGATTGTATAGTTTCAGGCTTTTATTCTAAATGAGCACACATTGGTAAATTTAAGTGGAAGACTTAAATTTGTTCAAATCACAAAAATCGGCTTCAATCTAATCACCAGTGTATTCTAAAGCTGATAGTTTTTCAATTTCCGAATTAACACTAAGTATCATACTGTTAATAATGTTCTACAATAAGAGCATCATTATAAGTGTCATTCCGTAGATACATTTTTGTACTTGTGAATGAATGAATAATAATTGTATGATCACGAGTTAGATGGCCCGTGCTCTACAGGGAGTCGTGGATCTAAAGGTAATTAATGCATATACATATTATGCACATACATCATTGCATTTATTCTATAGAGTAGTATCAGATTTTGTGAGTATTAGTAAAAATACTCCGGTAGTGCATTGTGTTTGGATAACAATGCCTAGTTTTGCTTAACTGTTAGACAGTGGAATGTGTGATTATGCATTGATTTTACATA
The DNA here is from genome assembly GCA_949752895.1 of Dendrolimus pini. Classification (NCBI taxonomy): domain Eukaryota; kingdom Metazoa; phylum Arthropoda; class Insecta; order Lepidoptera; family Lasiocampidae; genus Dendrolimus; species Dendrolimus pini. The sequence goes on along the minus strand of OX457126.1, from coordinate 14,089,180 downwards.
ATTGAACAGGCAGCGCGAGGCACGGGTAAAAGGCCTTTGACTCACATTTACAGGTTTCCTATTTAAATATTCAATGATACGTTATAAAGACACGTAATTAATTATAGTCTAAGCTTATTATTCACTGATGCAGAAAAATAACCATGATGATATTTCAATTGTATATATGTTTTTAGTTTGTTTATTATACATACATGTATCTTTATAAAATAAAGTAAATAAATCTTCGTTTATGCGCGTAAGAAGAGTTATCAGATCGATTTCATAATTTATTACGCTTCTGTAACACAAACTATATCCCAGGAGGGGATATAGTTTGTGTTACATAATATAGCTCTTTTAATTGGTAAAATATATAATAACTTATATAGCATCACAGTGCTGCAATCCAAAGGAGTAAAGCGATTACGATAGCGACAATCGGCCTTTATTGTGAAGCATTTGAGTACGCAAATCACTATATGGGCTAATGACTAATGGGCTCAACCAATTTGCTAAGCTGACATTTATGTTTGTTTCACCAAAATATATTTTACTTACATGGACGAATAAAAAAGTAATGTTAGTTTTAACTTTTAAAGAACATATTAGTGAAACGAGTAGATGATATCTACGTGTTTGCGCATATGAAATTTCGTGAATGGTATGGTTGGTATTTTGGACGATTGTACCATCTTCACGGTTTTGGAAATTAACTGAATATCATAAGATTTCAGATATATGTAATTTCGATAACAGGGATAAACATGGGATTTCCTTTCTCCGCAAAAACGAATTTATTACGAGATATATCCGTGGGATAAAGATTTGTAATTCACGTAAGCTATAATTAGTTACTATAGATAAGTTGTAGAATTGTACGTGACTAAATGGAATTACGCATTTTTCTTCAGTTGTGTTTTGTCACTTTATGATACGTTTCACGTATATTCTTAATTAATGTCACTTTGTCATTAGATATAAATATGTAGGTTATTTCTATTACTATTAATTTAAATCGAAATATTCGCTGTAGTGATTACCGTATATGTACCGCATAGGGATTACTGCCTTTGCAATGAAATGATTTGAATGCGCGTGCAAGGTCTCGCTTGGAATAGAAGCGTATCGATGAGTCTCCCGCGCACCTCGACTGCTTTACGGTTCTGCGTGTGGGGCGTGTGGCAGCTATAAATACCCTCTACAAAGTACGCATGCGATTGATTATTATAAATATGTAATCATTTTAATACGAGCATTCTTTAAAAAATAATTGTTTCATGTAACCAAGAAACATGAGTAAAGAATGGCATAAAGACAATAATGTTGCTTTTGTTTGCCGAGTTTACGACTGTGATTTGACATCAATAGGTTGTAGCTCTCCCTACTCTGTTCACATGACTCGCAACGTTCTCATGGAAACAATGCGGGTGCGCCATTTTGTTCTAATTCATTAAATAGATGCTTCCCTGTCATAGATTGATATATATTTTATTGGTCAGATTTGCTGGTAATTAGTAGTTGCAACGTCTAATTGATTACCACCAAAAACTATTTACTACGTTGTATCGGTTGGAAATGTACGTATGTATGTTATATATTATGTATATATAGTATGTAGGTATGTATATTATCCATTTCATATTATGCAAGATGTGTAGGAAGGAGCAGCCTTGACTGAACTCCTAACGTGGTTAGTTGTCATCACTCAAGCACTCCGCTAGACTCTTTGACGCAGTTTGCGTCAACAAGTTGATTGTCTTGGTATCATTTTCCACAGTAGACTAATAGTATGTAACTGACGTACGTAATGTCATTGTATGCTAACGTTTCTTGTATTTAAATTAGTCAAGATATTTATAATGATTTTGATTTTCGGCTCACCGAATTCTCAACAGAGTGTGGTGCGTAAGAAACATTTTACCAGTAAGAACAATCGCAATGTAATAATACGTTTGGGGTCGGGGCTCGGAATGAGCAACACGTGCTCTTTTTCAAAGCGGTCGTCTGTTCGTCACAATAATAAAATGAGAGATTGCCATTGTTCCTTAGCCCTCAGGGATGCTTAAATTTTGTCACGTGTTTAACAGGTTTCAGATTCTAAAGAACATCCGCTTGAGCGAATACAAGAGAAGAAAGTCACTGTTAAAGTATTTATTATATATTTTTTGCGTTTATTTGATTTTATGTCAATTAATATTTATTTGTCTTCCATACCAAACATTCACGTTGATTTACCAATTTGTTTACATGTTTAAATATTGATTAGGAAACTTCTTTGAAAATTATGTTTTTAACAATTCTTCAAATAATTTCATTAGTTGTTAATTTGTCATAATATAAGGGACCTTGAAAAATTCCTCGACAATTCGAATCCTGGAAGTTCAAAGCCCTCAATAGAGGCGAAAATAATACGTTTTGCTTAAACTTCTCACGTAGGATTTTTATTGATTATGTATCGTGTGTATTGTTTTCCGTACGATGATCTTGTCTACATATTTATTAGGTACTTTTACAGTGTGTAAAGGACAGGAATATACGTGTCGAAGGTATGATGACCAGTATTATAGTATATCTAACTATACTTAATCTATTTGTAGCTATAAATCTATTTTGATATATGAATAGACAAAATCCTATAGTGTAGTGTATTATATGTTATAGAAGACGGCAAAATTATGCGCAATTTGCTTTTGTAGCGTTTTACAGTAATATGTTTTTTAATGTCATTGTTATGCCAGACTTATGAAAACGAATTGCAGACGGTTTCGATATTAAGTGCAAGATAAACTTGAAGCTTAGAAAAGTTATTTTTTAAGTTATTAAACAGTGATTGATGTATTAGACGTATACTCTGAAATAGTCTGATCTAGTTACAAGAACTAAACTATTATCGCTTATTTATGCAGTGAAGGAATAAAATATAAAAATATAACTAACATCATCATCTGAAAGTTATAGTTTCGATGGCTAATATATAGTCGAAGACACATGTCTTCTTTTACTATGCTAGACAACATCACACTTTAATCTCGATTAAACTAGGAGGATTCGTGTATCTTATGATAATTATTATCCTGTTCTTACATGGAAATTCTGACTTGTGTTAGCGCCTTAAACCATATTTTATTTATTATTGTAACGGATTTCCAAGATTAAAAGCCATATAACAATTAGCAATTTACAAGTTCACCGCTAGTGACTACATGGGGCAAGTGCGGAAATGTAATGTGTGGCACTAAGCCAATAATCAACATTAGGCAGCCTATGCAGCAATGCATTGTGCTTATAATAACAGATAAAACTGTATTATGGAAATTTTAAAGCTTGCGTAATGTGTAAGAAACAGTGTTGGCAATTGTATTATTAACAACGAAGCACTCATCAGAAGTGAAACCGTATCGAATCAAATATCACGAACAATCGTTTTGTACGTGTCTAGTTATTATAAGACTGCGTGCGGGAATTAGTGGTATACTGGGTAACATGCAATATCTTACCAACTACCGAACAAGGTTTATTATAAACACGGCGAAATTAAAAGTGAAATTGTTTTATTCGTCACATATAAATCGTTATGCTTCCGTAATTCAGTTAAACATAAAAAATAAAACAATTTGGTTATGTAACTCTTATTTATTAACACTTCGAGGTGATAATTTACGTCTACAACTCCACCCTTAAGGCCGTAACTATTTTTCATAACATTTTCTAAGGAAATAATGTTTCTAGCCAGCAATTTATTGTATTAACCATAACTGTAACTATTCCGTTTATGAAAATTCTAAACACTGCTGTTTGCATATTGTGCGTGACTTTATGTAGAGCAATAGTGGTTTCAAATCAACCTACGGTCTTATTTCTTCTGCCCTTTCCACCTGTAAGAAGGAGTATTTGAATATTTATTATATCATTATTTCCCTTGTGGGTTGAAAGGTTAGACGATCTATTTGACATAATAAAAACAAGATGAAGGAATATCGCAAAAGTTTTTGTGTTCTACATCGGTCATGTAACTTTATAGCCGATATAATATAACCCAATTAGTTCTATTTTTATATAAGTATCTTCAATGTACAGAAAGACATCTTGCAGTTTTGTAACATTATAAATTCAGATCAATTATGTTGCGTGTTAATATGGAAGTATGGAAGAAAGTTTGTTTGTTTCTTATTCACGGTTTTAAAATGAAATATCTATCTATCGTGAAATTTGGTACATATTATTACCTACTTACTTTTTGGAAATGAGGATTAAATACTACGATAATTTTACGGACATATATGCCAACTCAGACTTGTGAAAAGCTATTATTTCTTTGATGTTAGAGTAAAATCAGTACAATACATAAAATTCTTGAATATTTAATACTGATGTTTCGATGCATGAATGACTAAATAAGGGTCAGTCAGTAGTCAGTACATAATATCTGTGGGTAAGGTAATAAAATAATGTACCAAATTAGACTGACCCAGTTCTCAACAGTATCAAGCTTTGTAAGAAATGAAAAAAGGGAAAATGTAACAGAAATTGGTAAAAAGCTCATTCATAAAACATGTACCGGACGACGCACATGGCTTCAGGGAGGGTGAGAGTATCATTGTTTTTTTTTTTTACATACAAAAAGGAAACCAATTTGTATATTTTCAGTTAAACTTCTGTCTTAGGGTATAGTGGATAATATAAAAAAGTTTGTGTGTACGTCCGAGTTTTCGGTTTTGGTGCTTTGCCAATTTCCTTGAGCTACTACTACAAAGTTCAATGCCGTCTCGGGTACACCAAACAGAAGTTTGTTGTTACAATAATTGCATCGAATTTTGCAGAAATATGGCTTTCTTTTCGTTTCATTGTTGTACCAGTCATTTTTACTTTCAGGTTTTATAAGCTTCAAAAGTATGTACTTTTAAAAGTAACCAAGGTCATTTTACGGCACAATTATTTTTACCGTTCGTTATCTAACTTGTATCAAGAGAAAGGTTTTATCATGTCGCGTCGTTTCCTGGTGAAATCACATTTCTCACACATTTCTAGCAAAAAAGCCATTAAAGTACCTACAATGAAGAATAGTTAATTGTATTTAGATATGTGAAGTCGTCTCACAACCACCATATTATCAAGAATCGTGTATTTATGTGATTGAATCCCAAAGGCCTTTTAATGGAAAATACGCTAACGCGTTCTATCTTGGCGGAATTAAACCAAGGTAATTGCCCGATATTCAATTGTCACGCGCTGTTCGATATTGCACCTACACATCATTAATTTCCAAAGCATAATAATTTCTTGAAGATTAAATTTTTTTTATTGCCTGAAGCAGGCAAACAGGCGGACGGCCCACTTGATGAAAGGTGGTTACCGTCGCCTATGGACGTTTGCAACACCAGGGGCGTTGCCAACGCGTTGCCGGCCTCTAAGAAATTTTATAATGCCTTTCTTGAACGACCCCATGTCGTAGCGCAGAGGGAAAACCTCGAAACTATCTCTCTGTGTTTGTATACGATATAATTCCAAGTTTAACAAAATATTTTAGTGGTACATAGGTGGTTTTTCTTACTATTTAGAGATTATTATAAATTCGCTGTCTAGTTTGTACTTCATGAAGTGAAGGTATTAAGACATTTATAAGTTTTATCTTTTTATAACGGTATATAGTATATACCTATATACTATATACCTATATACTATATACCGTTATATAGTTAATGTTGTTATTTAATAGTGCAACTATTTCAACGCATCTATACTATATGTCATAGGTTGAAACATGGTTAGTGAGATGGCAAACCGCCAATGCCCCAACTCCGACAACGAACGAACATTGAAGGTATATACCATCAATGAAAATAACCATCTGAACTAATCGTCTAATCTAATGTCTGCATTTGCTTTATAATAAATCATGTCGAACTTGATCATCTTATAACAAAATCAATTACCCCACATACTATTGACATTGTGTATATTTGAAATGAGTTCCCTTCGCCGTTGTAACCATAGCTGGTGGAGCAAGACTGAAGCACATGCCGTCCTGCAAGCTGCGAACTCCTACAAAATCAATTTTAGAGTGCGCAAAATCCATATTTATACAATTTATAATATGGCTCTACAAATCTTGAGCGTCAAAACCAATTAGGTAAGTATTTGTGGTTAAACATGCCTAGAAAATTTGTATAAGTACGTATAAGTATGCCAGATCTATATTGACAGATTCTGTGGTCTAGTGGTCTAAGAGTATTTATCCGTCTGCTTGAATGAAGAAGTCCTGGGTTGTAACTTTTCGCTATTTATTCTGATCTGGCTTAGGTTAGCCCCAGAATTATACATTAACTATAATATAAAACTAATGATATTGTCCATACTTATAATACTAGTGTACTTTGCTTAGCTCGGGAAAATACGATGTTGGTGTGTTGATTTGCCGAATAAAAAATATTAATAGGCATACATATAAAACTTTGATTTTTGTTGGTTTGTTTTCAGTTTATGGCCTTACGGCAAGGAACGAATTACATGATTTTTTGTATATATAATTACTTACGATACTGGCTACGGACACACAATACCTACTTTTACCTGCCCTGACAATTTGAGATTGCTTGCGGAGTACTACATTAAGTTTTACTTGAATGCTAGTGGTAAATTTCTAATACAATAAAAGCAAAATGAAAGCACAATATGTATCGGCTGCAAACTCTTCGACATTCCAGGAACTGACGCAAGTATCACGTCAAACATCGCTTCCTTTTGCGCACAAATGACGATATCGATTAACTCATTCAAAATCAGGAGAAATAATTATACAATTTGTACAAGAAATTTTCGTAAGCCTCCCTTAATATGGTTTTTTTAATAGGCAAAGCGTCTGGAAACATCCTGTTCTGTTTTTAGAAGTTAGTATTTAAAATTTGTATTACCATGTGTATAAAATGATACTTAATTTACTTGTTTTACTGTTAAAGGCTTTCACACCTAATGGACACAAGCTATTTGGTACAATAGGACATGTGACAGACAAATAGAATAGTGTGGCATGAAAAATCAGAGATAAACGTAAGTAATTCGGTTGAAGATGTTAAATAATTCCACTGATTTCAACTTAAAACGTTTAAATTATCAAAGAAGACTTGCAATTACAATAAAAGAAAAATTTGAACTGTAATTTTCATTTTATTCGGTAGGAAGTTTAGTCAGACTTACTGACTTTATTAGTAGGTACTCCAACGATGGTTAGTCCAATAGACGTTTCTGATCAATTTTAAAAATAGGATTGATTTACATAATTTTTAAAAATAATTTTTCATACAAAATGTACGGGAATTCTTTTTTACATTTTCTGAGATTTTTAGTACTCTAACCTGGGTTATTCTCAGAAGTTTTTAATCAATATCAGAAACAGGATCGTTTGGCGTCATTTTTTTGTGTAAGATGGGTATTTGCTTGTTTACTGTATATTTTTTTTGGAAAATTTGTGAATGGGTATCAAAACTTCAGGAAAAATTTATTTTCGTGTAGCTGCAACGGTTAAGGTATTTCCCCTTACTGTCCCACTGAGTTTCCTCCTGTGTATAGCTGTAACTGAATTATGATATAATTTATTAAAGGAATGTCATCATCACCGCGTTAAATCCCGGCTGCGCTCGGAATCTAAGGTTCGCTGCTAATATAGTAATATGTTTGTAGGAACTTTAGTACAATAATTCACTTATTTTAATCTATATTTGTCGGGTGGTAGGGCGTTTGCCCGACTAGATGGCTACCACCCCTGGTGTAAAGTATGTCGCCATAACAACCTTGAGTTGTGTTCCGGCATTAGTGACCAGGTTCCAGTCTTCCTTAAGAGAGCAGCAGCGCATTGTAGCACCTTTGGAGTTGCAAATGTCCATAGGCGATGGTAACCGCTTTCCATCAAGTGGGCCGTTTGCCTGTCTGCTGAACTTCTGCAATAAAAAATAAAAAAAATACTATTGTAAACTATAACTCATATTCTTAAGTTTACCAAACTCGGGTAAAACATACATGGCAACAAAACAATTTCACACGCCATTACTAGTGCAAATCTGGATCTTTATTGATCTAGCTAATCTACCAGAACACACTTAAATATATAGGGCTATAGTTTCTATACACACATACGCGCACACGTGTGTGTGTGTGTGGGTGCTTGTATATAAGACTAAAAATAGTCTATTCATTTCCGGTTATTATTACTTATACACTGACTTTTTTTATTAAAAATGTTTTATGTTAACAAACAAACTTCACAATTTTTTATATTGATATTGTGGCGAATGATGGTGGAACCATCTAGTTAGTTTTAGAACTTTTGGAAATATCCAGAACAAACTAGAACGAAAAGACAAGGACGGATATATTTAGAAAGAGATAGACGACGAAAGAAAGAAAGAGATAGATAGATGTTAGAAAGGGATAGATTTATAAACGAAAGTTCCCGAATAGAAGGTTCGAGAAAGAAAAGACAGAGATAGATAGATGTTAGAAAGGGATAGATGTATAAACGAAAGTTCCCGAACAGAAGGTTCGGGAAGGAAGAGACGGAGATAGATAGATGGGTTCTAGAACATTCTTCCGGGTATATAAACAGCGTAAGGCGCGCCTACCGGGCAGTTTAAAGTTGAGTTCAGTACAAGACGGTGAAACGACAAGTGCGACACTAAAGAGTTTTTAGAGAAGGTTAATAGAGCACAGAGACGAACTAAGTGGTGAATTTAGTGACAAGTTTGGTGGACAGATACGTGAAGGAGGTGTGTAGCGTAGTTCGAGAGACGAATCGGAAGCGAGCTACACGCGATAATATTGGAGGTGGTCCGCGCAATATTGGCGACGGTATTGAGGCTGTGACAACTTATCGACAGGACTGTGCATCGTTGGTCGTGTGTATAGGGGCAACTCTGCAGAGAGGTACTACGTGCGGCTGTGTAAGTCAATAAAAGCTTTTAAATTAAAAACTGGTGTTTTCTTCCAATCCATAAGTGCGTACTCCCGCTCGCACGTAACAATATAAATAATATGATTATGTAGTAGGACGTAGTCATATGCAGAATATTTTGTGTATAATCTGCTTTTTACGTAAGTCGAGGCTTGCTTATCACAGCTGCGACGACGTGACGCCACGTAGAAAGCGTTTTCAAGAACAATTACGCAACATCAATTCTGTGTCGGTTCCAATTCATTAACATCATTTACAACTAACATTCTGACTGTATCACTTGACATTGTATCCATTTTTTTTGCAAATATTTCCATTTTATACGCATTTTTATCACCTGAAAGAACTCTGAAGTAATTAAGACGTTTCCAGAAAATGTTTATAATTAAAGGTAGGTAATTAATTATTCAACTGCGAAGTTAAGGTCCCACTTAACTGTTGGTGAGTTGGTTTTATACCACTTAAGATTCAAGATTCTTAAAGAATCCTACAAACTTACTCTAACTCAATATGAATAAGACAGTTAATGTTTAGAGGATTGACTCAAAGTAAGTAGATAATTATGTCGTTATCAACATACGGTCTTAGTTATATTGAGTGAAATTTTGCAGGCTTCTTTAAAACCCTTAAAAAAGATTGCAAACTATTTTTAACTCAATATGAATAAGACTATTAAAGTTTGGAGAGAATGGGGATAGCGATTGTATGAGGATATAAGAAATAATAAATAGACCTAGGTTGATAAGACTATTCACTGACCGAAATATTGATAGCTCTTTTGATGTCCTAATATTTTAGCATTTTTAAGGAAAAGCAAGAGCCACTTATCTTTGGGCATACATGGCAGCTTTCTTTGGATCAAGTGAATATTCTAAGTTCCGCCTGCTAATTTCATTTTGGAATTATTCGCATTTCCGACTCATTGTTTGTTATTCAGAGTTACTTATGCCCGTAAAAGAATATGGACCAAAGATTACGCGCTTGTTGATACGCGTATGCGCTGCATAAATGAAGAATATGGCTCCCTGCATTGATGTAGCAATAAAAGAAGTATTGTTACATCAATGGCTCCCTGACAGATTGACAGGGTTTAAGCCACGTAGTAAAAAGTTAAAAGAGAGTAAGTAATAAAATTTAATTGTATTTTGTTTGTATCAGAAACATGTCACTTTAATCCCACAAGTAGCAATTCTGACAGTGGCATTGCGTGGCGCGTCATTACATTAAGCTATTAACAAGAAAAGATATTACTCGACTTGAACTCAAGTTGGTTCGTTTATCAGAAATGTAATTGCAACCCACACATGTGCGAGGGAGACAGCCGTCGTTCATTTAGGTGGTTACTGTAAAATACGTTCATAAAACAGTGGCTCATCTCATATCATATAGGCCGGGAACGCAAGCGCAGCTCGTCGTTATAGGCGTATGAGTCATGTTAAGCCGATTGGTCCATCCGCTTTGCTTAGACATTTTAGCTCTTAAAAAGACATGAAAACTTCGACTTCACTTGCTCAAAATTTCGGGTCAATCACATCGGGACTCGAACATTTTTGTAAAAAGAAAATATCCCATACTCATTAATGTATTCTTTACTTCATTAGTTCATCCAAAGTCGCAACTTAAAGAGTGGGAACAAACAAACATATATACTTTCACATTTACATAATTATTGCTAACGATGATGTAATAGATGTTTTAACATTCTATTACGAATCATTCATACTATTAAAATTCAGAAGCCAGCTTTTATTAAAAAGTGTTATATGTAATTATAATTATGGCCATAAAAACAATAGCTTAATCGAAATCGAGAGTTCTGTTAATGGCCATTCAAATTATTTCTATGGCTAAGCATCGTTGGCGGAGTGTGCGCGGGCGCATCGAGGACTGAGATCCGTCTGCAGTCAAACTTGCTGTACTTATTTATTTTCTTTATCCTTGTATCTTTTTTGGGTAGCAATGGTTTTCGTCTATTTTGTATAGATGTTTTTAATATCCTTGACTTTTATAAGGCAATGAAAAAGCTAATTAGCTAAAGTATAATTTTAATATTCTCTGTAATGTCACATCGTTTGCTATATAGGTAATTATGGTTTACGTTGCAACATGAAAAGATAATTGTTGACTATCTTTCCAGCCTTGCGTGTAAAAACTAGCTAATAACAACCGGGCACTTTACTACATTATACGCTAAAATAAAAACTGAAATCCGCACGCGAAAAGTAAGGATAAGCACATCGTAATCTTTAATATAATACATCTGTAGAGGGTTGGAGTTTGTGCAATGCCTTTAGAAATGTGCGAAAAATCAGGGGGGCAAATGCGAACCAGCAGAATCCGAAAATGTATAATTTACAATTTTTGTCTGTTTATCGGAGCATCACGTGAAAATTACTGAAAGGATTTAAATGATGATATCGCTGCTATCTGCTGTCTCACTCATTCGTTTTTACATTGAGATTTTTTTACTCCAACTCAAATTCAAAATATTTCTTTCATACGAACCTTGTCCTGACCAGAATCAACGACAAAAAAGAATTAGCCGAATAAGTGCAGCCGTTCTGAAGTGATGTGGCTGCATACAATTGGCAATTACTATTTATTTATATAGAAGACAGATCATGTGTTGTCATAGATTGGGCTGGTCATAAAGTCTGGCGAATACTATAGAATCGCTCTTCTGTAAGTACCGACAAAGTACTAGAATTATCAGTTTAGCAAACCAGACGCATTATCAATAAGATAAAGTGCGAAAGTGGTGTATTCACGCAGACGTGTTTTGATCCGTAAGGTGAGTTGTTGACCTCAAATTGCACCCTGCAGTCAAACCAGTTGTTCAGAAGAGGTTGGTTCTAACACAGCGTCCCCGGCAAATGTCTGTAAAAACAATAAAAAAATTAAATCGTCGTTTAAAGTAGTTCTGTGTGGCTTATCTTTTCCTTTATTCATATTCAGACTCTGGAATTTACTAAAAATAAAGTGAAATTAAATTATTCCAACTTATATTTTATTTTGTTTTAGTGTTATTATTTATTCTTTTTCATTCGTTATTATAGATTATATTAGATAACACTATTGCTCACTCAAAATAAACAATTACAAAAACAAAATGCATAATTACAATACTTGGCAAAACAACAGGCGACCTTATCGCTAAAAGCGATATCTCCCAGGTAACCTAGCTTAAAAGAAATTCTTATCTACATGTTCTTTTGATTATTTACCTGTTTTGTTTTCTTTTTTCTTAACTACCTTATTTGGGTAAAACTTTTTTATTGTATTGAAAATGAAATTCAGACAAGTCTATCTATAATGTAATAAAACTGTAGAGGGTTCAATTTTGTATAACACGTTTTCATTTGTCATATTCTGAAAATATATATGTGTAATATACTTTAATGTAACCTGTAGGTATTAACGCTTGCTCTTTAAACAAGAGGTAAATACTGTAGATTGACCCCCGGCATGGCCGCGGGATAAACTCTAGTAGAACATACTCGTATATGTAAAATTTTATTTTAATTTTCTCGAGTGCAGATGTGGTAATACAAAAAAGTAGATATGGTTTCATTTTACAGCGCTAAGTCAGTGTAATTGAGTGTTACAATGCACGTAAATCGTATGCTCATACATTGGATGACAATTAAATTTTCCTTTCAAAGGAACTTGTTATTAATACATGCAATTGTTGTGGTTGAGCTGGTAATTTTATTGGATAAGTTTTATTCGAGACCCCTACATTTTGCTTTACTTTATAGCTGTCCTAAATAAATAAAACTTTAAGGGTGCCGAGTTACGCATATGTTGATAGAAAACCCTTGTGTTGTTAGTACACAGATTTTGGGTTTAGTTGAGTTTATGTATTCTATTGATTATTTATGTAACAAGCCGTTTATCTAGTTGACTACTTTAAAGTATTACAGTTTCTATCTCTAAATGGCTTATTGAATCTTAAATACCGACCATTTAATTTCTTGCTTTATCTAGTTATTAAATGGTTACCCAGAGCCGCCTTAAGCATATTGGTCGTCGGGGTGCAAAAATTAACTCAATCAATCAAGCCCCCTTGCCAATTGCCATGTCATATTTAAAAAAATACATATTTATAGACTTCCATTTCTTAGGGTTCCGTAGCCATTTGGCAAAAACGGAATATATACTTAAGAAATCCTTATGTCTGTCTGTCGCACGATATGAGGTATACGACGATCGGCTTGCGCCCCTAGGTTTCTGCGCCTGAGTGCCACGCACCCCGAGGTAAAGACACCCCTGACCCCTGAATCAAAGTTATACCATTGGTATAACTTTGATTCTATTTGTATGGAGCTTATGTCAAATTGTAAATAGTAGTGAGGAAAATTAACGGTTAGTGCGATATATGTATATTAACTGGCTACAAGTTGGTCTTTCGCGTCAATCAGTATAAAATCAAGTGAATTTTTCTTAATACAACTTTAATTGGCAAAAATGCTAGATTATTAGTGATATTCACCAAATGGACTATTGCTCCACGACGAGAATTTCCGATTTGAAGATATGGGTGGTATTATGGTAATCTCGATATGAAGGATCCTTACAATGTTTTCATTAGCCGTTAGCATATCGTTACTGGAACCATATACACAAAAGAATAAAAGAGCTTAATGCGGTCGAAAGTACATTGAAGGGTTCCGTAAAGGTATGAAATCGGGTGAGTTTTTTTTAATAATTCTATCAATTTCAGTTTTGTACAATACTATAGTAATATGACACCTATGTAAGCTATTACATTTATTTATTTATATGGATGGATGTAGATTGTTAATTAACAACATATATTTTGATGACTAAATTCGTTAAGTGGCGATAAATAAGAATTTCTAGCTAACGTTAGTCATTCAAATAAAAAGATTTTATTTAATATAAGTCTCAGTTATTACACACTTAATTGATTTTTTACACAAAAGCTTATCGCTAATAAAAGTGTACTTTAACCAATGCACACGTTAAGGCCAGGCGCACGACACATGCACAATATCTAACGTTTACATTGCAATAATCTATAAGATTATAAAATTCTAAACAAGCCGTATCTGTACATTAAAACTATTTAAAAAAAACAAGGAATAGACTATATAAACGATGCATTTTTTTTAGATTTCCTGTCTGTTTATCTGTTTGTTCACGATTCACGTAAAAACTACTAGGCCGATTTCGTTGCAGTTTTCGCTGATCGACAGCAAATTCTTAGACTTAAAATCTGCGCTATCTTACGTTATCCTGGGAATCCCGCGGGAATTTTTCTGGGATTGATTTAAATTTCCCAGATTAAAAAAAAACGAATTCCAATGTAATTTTTTACTGTTCTATAGCAAGTTTTATGTAATAAAATGTGTTATATTTTGCTCCCAAAGGCGTTAAATTTGTTACCCCTGCCCTAACAACTATATTATGAAGTAGGTACTATGATCTGGAAAGTTCTAGAAAAAAAAACAAAAGAATACTGCCGAAAAATATTTTCAATTAATATTTTTGTGAAGAATATTTGTTTAGTAGTTTATGAGATACGGGGTATTGTGAATTAAATGCTTTTTTTGGTTACATAGTTAAATAACGAAAACAGCCGAGCTTTGTCATCTTTACGGAACCCTTCGTTGTTTGTGGACTTTCAGGTACTTACTTCGTTTATACTTATTGGTATAGAGATCCCACGATATCAAGCTTCGAAATGTGAAATTACATATATATATATATATTTATATGATAACAAAAATGTTCATATTCTATGTACAACCGTACAATCAAAAAAGCGTATGATATAATTATTATGAATGGCTGCAGAACGCTGTGTAATTTATTAGATGTCTTAAGCATATATAACATATTGCATATTACTATAAGTATTCAATAATTTAGAAAATGATAAAATGAAAGCAGGTGGTTAAAATATTCCTTATCTCTCAAGGAAACGCTATCCCGATAGTGAGTGTCGGTGGTCACTTCCTCCTAGTCTACATTTAAATGTCCATTAGACACTGGTGACTGTAACTACGATTGATGAAACCGCTCGTTATACCCCGATTAGAATATTTATAGGCCATGCTAAGGTGTTGACAGGTTGGTATGAGTTTCTGGTTTTATCTCTGATTGTAACAAGAATCGATAAATCGTGTTCGGTTAACTGCTTTTGGTATATAGTTCAAAGAAGTGTCAGTGATAGCGCATGAAATAAAGTTGGTCAAAGTGAGTGGGTATAGTGTTTTTGAATATTTATCTATTTAGATTACAAAAAAAAATATATTAACATAACATCGATGTGTGAAACCCGGCCAATTGGTACCCGGCCTGGTCTACTAAATTGGAGGAATGGTGGAAGATATAAATTAATATCAATTATTTATATAATAATCAATTATTAATAAATAATATTAATAATTGATTATTAATTAATTTTGATTAATCAATTAATAATAAACTTCTCACAAAAATTAAGGTAGTAAATATATATTTTTTTCGGTGATTTTCAAAAAGACTTGAAGAAAAATAGTCGTTCAGTAAATTTAAAACAAGCAAATTGTAGCTCCAAGTGTCGAGATTTGATTTGAAAAGAAAGACCACGAGAAAGAAAACATAAGCTTCTTTACAATTAGACAGAAACAGAACTTAGTTCCCATAGTAAAATTACAATGACTAGTAGTGACATTTACATACAAATTTGGAACTAATCAAGAAAACAGTACATTAATGTACGACGATGAATATTCCTTATATTCATCTATTATGCCATGATTCAACTTTACGGTAAACAACACTTTCATTGCTTCATGTACTCATCTTATCTGTGTAAAATAGACACCTATATATTGTATTTGAATTGTGGTTAGCACTGCCGAGGACAGCCGCGTAGCAATTAGCCTGGAGCGCGGACGGCTGCGCCCGCGCCGACTCACGCAGCCACACGATGCACGACACGAATAATAAACCGAGGCACTTCCTGCCAAACGATAAGCGCTTCATACATAACGTACATCACACAATACATTTACATTAGATACATGCCTTATTTCATATTCATATGTGCTATAATAGATCACACACTATTCAACATACGCATTACTTACATAATAGAGTTAGTTTATATAGCATTGTAATTTTTTTTATTCATGTTTTTAAATAAATTAACCCATAATGTCGACGGCTTATGAGAAACATAGGGTAAAACACAAACGTAATTAATAAGTTGACAATAAAAGTATTTTTTTTTTTTATTCGAAAAATACAATTTATAAAAAATCATCCATGTGCGTGTCAGCCTACACTTTAGCTTTAGCTTTAAAAATAAGGTAAATTAAGTGACTATTATGATGCTATGATTTTAAAAATTCTGGATAATAAAAACCCTATTCTGTGCACCTAAATGTGTTTTTCTCTTAAATTTCTAAGCTATTCGCAATTTGATCACACCGTTGAGTAGCGGTATATATGAAGTAGATTTGTATACACTTTTTTACAATATCTCATCTCTACAGATGCCATAATTTTCGTGAAAAATTAGTCTGAGACAGGCAGATGGACGGACTGGACGGATTTATTAAATGGGTAACATTCTTATAATTTGACTAAAAAGCCAAAAAATAGTAGATTGTTACACAAGGGATGGAGTGACCTATTTAGGCACGAGATAGTTTAGTGCACGAGCCTAGCGAGGGCGCTAATAGTTCGAGTTCCTAAACAGGTAAACTTCTTTAGAATCATTGCGATTTGAAACTCGATGAAACCGAAAAAGCGACACTGAAAAGTGACAAACACAAAAATCTACCGGACTAAGCCTGCGAGAGTACGACATAGAATAGACATTATATTTAAAAAAATTAACACAAATTCTTGTACAGATAGAGATTTTGAAGTTTTTCGATAATACTCCAAATTTCGTGTTTGTAAGTTTAAATATACAATAGCGATATAATATACGAAATGTGACGTCACGAAATTTATAATCCCTCCCACCGCTTGACACACTTTGTTTCACTTCTACTGTGTGTGAACTATAGACACATACACAGAAACACATTTTTTAAATTATTATATGTTGACGGATGTAGGCTAAAGAAATTAGATTTATACTAATAAATGTTAGAGAAGAATTAACTGTGAGTATATTCTCTGATATTTCACTTATACTGCGTGTGAACTGCACATATTTTTTTTTAAATAGCCTTAATAAACACGGTATATTTTAAATATGATAGATAAGCTATGACAAGCATATTTACATACATCAAAAATGCAGTGGTTTTGTAATTCGCATTGAATTATTCACTATTTTCCAAGAGTTGAAATGCAAATCATAATTCTTCGACATTTTAATACTAAAGTTGTATGAATTCACTGCAAGAGAGGAAATGGACAGATTAGATAACGTATTGGCATGAGTCAGTTTAGTTGGAAGACCTTGTTTGCTTCTGATTATGAATATCTATTTCAAACAGTGTTCTGGCAGTAGTATGGTGATAAATCTTTGTAGAAAGAATAAAAGTGGATGCATTACTGGTATTACAATCATTAGACTATGGCCGTTAGATAATCGAAGCTTCGCCCAATCACTGTTGTGTGTTAACCTTGGTTGTCCATTATGTTTCTAATAAGCGTCATTAGGCATTGACTCATTCTTGACGCGTTTATGCACCGCTGTCGACAGTGAACGACATATTTCCCAGAAATGAAGTACAACAATTATTGAATGCATATTAACAGACGTACATACATACATACCATTTGGAGTCTTTATCACGACCTTTTAGACTGCTAAAATTTATAAATTCTTTATCGGCTTCCAATTATAATAGTTTACGTCTTTCGTGTTATACTATCACTTATCAGGAACGATTATGACTATCAGGATCTTTGATTGAATTGAATTTTCTAGAATGCGCCACATTATTGTGTCGAAATATAAACTGGCTAATATGCGTGCTGCGGTTGCCATACGGATGAACGCATCTCAGACTAGAACTTAACTGTAAATTTGTTCAAAGTATGTACATACCGTGTTAGACGGTTGTTTGATAATTTATATTATACTAGCTGTTATCCGTGACTTATCCGTATTAATTTGTTTACCTTGTGAATGTAGTGAAAACGCAACTGAAATAAATACGTATAATTAACTCTCTCTAAAAGCCTAAACACAAAAAGAGTTGGATGGATTGTGTGAAGGGTGGTAATTTGATGATTTGTGGTGTGACAAACGATGTATATCAGAATAGACTGGTATTAAAAGAGAAGACAAGTTGAAAAAGAGAAAGAAAAGCCTAATATAAATTTTTATATTCCTAACTTGATTAACCATTTTAGCCCTTTAAGTTTTATTTTAAAACAGACTTTAGCCCATATGCTTTTTCCAAAATCCAATATATCTCTTTTCAAAAGTTCAATAAAGTTCAGCAGTTTAATCTTGTATTAAGGTAAAATATCGGTAAGGTCGAAATATCTACTTCCGTTGCAACATTAATACTGACATGAGGAGTGCTCTAGAGATATATCAAAGGTCGTTAAACATAATTCACGTGGAGAATGATGTAAATCTTAGCATGGCGACATAATATCTAACTATGACGCACCATGATTTATTTGATTATAATATTTTTGGCTATTGTAAGAAATTACAAATGTATTATACATTGTATCTAATCTAGACGTTATTCTGGGAACATTACCGTAGGTACTAAACTACGTTTGTTCTTAACGCAACATATTAGTACCTACATTGTTTAGGTAATGATTATATGAATTGTATAGTAAGTTTGTATTATTGTTTACGTATACCTACACATGGATTATAGATAAGAAATTATCTTGACTAGTGATAAGTTAGCAAATCAAAAATATGCTAAAAGATTATCATTGTAACATTTTTCTTATCTAATAATGTGTTTATACATTTTATTATAGCTTAAAGAAAACGGGCAGCCGGTTCCTGGTCTTCAGAACTTAGATTTCCCAGTAGGCTGTGTAAGCTGGAGCCTAGGGCGAAAGATTTTAGTGGTGGCAAAATTGGGTCCAACTTTTTAATGATATACAAAAATTAACAGATTAATATTTATACGAACATAGATCTAAATGTTATTAAATTCAACATGTAATATGTTTCACGCTAATTACAGGAATTAGGTGGTGTAATTAGAACGATAGTACATAAAGTTAATTTAATTGAAAACAATGTAAATAAGATCGTCCTGAACTAAGGAATCGAATTGTAGAGATCAGTAGGGAAGGTAAAATTTGAATAGCCTTCTGGAGACAAATGTGTAAATAAGTGCAATAACATAATAAGATGTTCTTACAGTAAAGTATACTTGTATGTAACATATTAATAATACGTTCCGTCTTATTAGTATTTTCTATAATTGTCGTTGTCTAGCTAACTGTAATTGGTGGCGGTGACAACGTTTGTCTATGCTAACATCTGCTATCGCAGCAATTACTTAAGCAGTACAGCATGCACAACGGGTACTGCTGTCTACGCGCACATAGGTGTAAATTCAGTTCTGTTGATCTTTTATTATTCTGGATACTTTTTTATCTTCATGAGCTTACACATGTATAGAAATAAATTTTCGAAAATATCCCAAACATTTAAAGAAAATTCTGGGTATTCACAAACAACATACCACTCATGGTATGTTTGTACTGACTGTCCTGTGGATATGTAACTATGATTATTAAATTAATTATTATAAGTATATTCGTTTTTAAATACTTTAAATAAAAATATAAATTTATACGTTTTTTTATCTACTTTTTTAGAAATTCGGGAAGAATTTGAGTTTCCCCGCATTCAGAGAAAACAACCTATATTACCAGCTATGTCTGAAAACTTTGACCCTAGACTAGATATCGATGTCATCAGAAAAGAAACAAATACAGGCATGAAAAAATATTAAATATAGAATATTTCCTTAAGTTTTCGCGACTTGTACACATAATAAAACTACGTTTTAACGGTTTTAAGCGCGGTAATTTATTTGATTTAGGTTTATCCGACGTTTCGGCCGCCTTTCAGTGGCCGTGGTCACGGAAGACAAAGATGACATTTGTCAAACGTGTATTGTCAAAGTTTTTATTCAGCCTACCGCCAACTTGTTCATTTTAATTATTTAGTTTTAAATTTTGTTTATGGATATTATTTACTCTATGGGAGCCTAATCTAATTTACCACCGCTTCACAACATGTTGTGGCTTGAAGAGAAGAAGCGGCGCAAGAAACTCTTCAGCAAACATGCCTAGTTCTAATTTTTTTTTATATAATAGTAAAATGAGTGGAAGGAAAAAAAAACGCTTAAAACCGTTAAAACGTAGTTTTATTAAATATAGAATTTATTTTATTTTTGGAAAATATAAGATTTTCCGTGGCATAAATGAAAGCCATGGTAACATGACTAACATTTCAAATGTAAGACGCGGTAGCATAGTGGATAGATTCGAATCCTACCTGAACAGCATTGGGATTTGGGAGTTTTCTGACCTAAGGAGTATAACGTTACAATTACCACATGCGGTGAAGGAAAACATCATGAGGAAACCTGACATCGAGATAACCAATGTGACAAACCCGCCAATCTGGCTTGTACAAGCGTGGCAGGTATATCGTCCGTTCCCCTATAAAATGGGAGACCCGAGACCAGCAGTGAGAGAGCTTTAATGGGCGGTAATTTATTTCAAATACAAAAAAATAGACGAGTATAACATTTATATAATTAATATAAATATTGATCCACACCCCGTAGGTAAGCGGCATTAGCACTAAACGAATAATGAAAATCTATGGTAAAGACATAATTAGCATAGGAAGCGACTTAGCATAACGATATGTCATTCTCATATATTTTATTCGTCTAACGTGTTATTCTGATACCACTTGTCTACAGGGGCTGGTGTGTGGTGGAGCAGAGGAGTCTTCACCCGTGTTGACCCGTGTTGCCATAAGCGCGGGGCACATCTTCAGGACGACTCAGATACTGACCGGACACGGTTGTTTCGATCAGTATCTGTTTCGCATTGTGGGCTGCTTGCCTTCTCCGGACTGCCGCCAATGCGGCGCACCCGATACGGCGTTTCACACGCTTGTTGAGTGCGCTGCATGGACGCCTCAGCGTTTCGAGCTCGAGACGCACGTAGGAGCCGTCCGATCGCTTGGCGACTTGGTAACGGCCATGTTGCACAGCGACGACCGCTGGGAGTCTGCGGTTACTTTCTGTGAGGCAGTAATGTCTCTCAAAGAGGACGCAGAAAGGGACAGGGAGCGAAGTCCTGCAGCGCGTGCTAATGTCTCCACCCGAGGTCGCCGGCCTTCAGCTGGCACCCGGAGAGGCAGGTACGCGCATTACTTCCCTCCCTGAGTTAGGTTCCGGTACGAGGGGCCCCTTGCTACTAGGCATCGCAAGGGATTCATCTGCCCCCGTTTCGAAGTGGGGTGTGTTCTCCCAGGGCACACTCCAGGCACTTTATTGCGCTGGATCGACTGTTGCGTAACTATGTTCTATATCTCAGTCTTTCCATCACAACAAAAGCGCAGGGTCGACAGGGAGGAGGGGGTTTTTAGTGGGTATTGAGGTTGCTCGCCCGTGCGGCATCGCTCGGAGTCTCCACACTCCTCTGTGTCAAGCCATCGCGGACGGAGCGCAAACAAAACATACTATTGCTAGCGTTATCGCCCCCGATGGATGCGTGCCGTTTCCTAGTGACGGCCCAGAGAGTGCGTAAATCGGTTAGCATTTTCCCTCGCCTCAAAAAAAAAAAAGCGCGGGGCACATGGGAGGAGGGTGATTTTAGAGGAGTATTGAGTTTTTGAGTCTCCACACAAGCCGGCGATTTGACTCTGGTGCCCATTCGTGGTGTCACCTCTCGTCGCTTTGGTCTAATCCCTAGTAAAGGACGCGGTAGTGTGCGAGATACATTTCCCCCGCCTCAAAAGAAAAGTGTTTGCTTTGACAAATTAATCCGTTAGACTGAGGTTTCGAACGTGTTGTTCAGGAAATATTGCGTTGCAAATTTGTTAATTGTACCATAGTGGAAATAAGGGTACGAGTGGAAACAGGTTTACTGGCCGAAAGAGTACCGGCGCTCGTAACGAGGACACGATGACACATGTCTAACGGTAATTCGATTTTTACACGGACTATACTCGTATACATTCAATATTCAAAAGGAAAATTAATTCATTATTCATAAACTATGCGTGTTACCAGTTACCATTTATGCCGAGCAAGTTTAAGGATAAGTACCTAATAAAGTATAAAATATATAAATACCAGCTAATCAACGTTCCACAGTGCTGGACCTGAGGATGGATCCTTGTGTAAGTTTTTGCACAATGTATTTGTGCATTGTTAGCACGATATAATTGTAACAATATGCACATTAGGTCAGAAAACTGTTCAAGCAATGAATGCTTATTGCCAGACCTCGAAAAAAGTTTTTTTTTACTGGTTTATATGAAATCCCTATTAATATAATTATAAGCGCGAAAGTAACTTTGTCTGTCTATCTGTTTGTTGCTCTTTCACGAAAAAACTACTGGAGCGATTTGGTTGGAACTCAGTATATAAATTTTTTCGATGCCGAGGATGAACATAGGATACTTTTTATCTCGAAAATGGAATAGTTTAATAAATATACTTGTCTCTTTGTTTGTTATGCTTTTACAATAAAACTAATGGGCCGATTTTGAAATTTGGTATATATGTAATTTGTAAACCAAGGGTGGACAAGGGACTTTTTATCCCGGATAATGGGATAGATTTATGCAAAAGTTATCCCAGAAAGTAGAATAGTTTTTTTTGTGATTTGCCATTTTGGTCATTTTGCTCGTTTTTGTCATTTTGGTCATTTTATCATTTATGTATGTAGTTTACAGATAGATAGAAGGGGGATAGATGAAGAAAACTAGGTACATACAGGATGAAAGTGTATAGGTCCAATCATTTCTAAGTTTATAGTTATAAAAAATGATCATCTATAAAAAATGCGATAGTAACTCGGTCTGAGTGTCTGTTAAGCCTTCAGAGAAAAAACTACTATGATGAGTATTGGATCGGTTTTGCTTTAATTTTGTTTAAATGTAGTTTTAATACCGAAAACGAACGTAAATACTTTTTATACCGGGAAATGGGATAGTTTGCGATATAAAACGAAGTGAGTCTTCGGGGGCAAATAGCACTGACATGAAAATTTAATACAATGTAATCTGTATTAACGCCTGCTGTTTAAACAAGGGGCACGCACTAGAGCTTGAGTTCGTTTTATATATATACACACACACACACACACACACACACACACACACACACATACATATATATATATAAGAATATTATATACTTCCGATGAGCACGTGATATTTTTTTATACCGGAAAGTTCCAAATTGTAAATGAGTTAATAAATAATTAGGATAAGGTGTAAAGGTAGCGCATGCAAAAGCGAATGTACACGTGCACATAATAATGGCACACACTCGTCCCAATATGATTATTCCTTAAGAGCACAGAATGACCGATGTGGACAGGTTGCGATGGCGTCCGACAGTAGAAGACATGGACACAGATAATCTGTCATGTTGCAGGCTCGTCGGATGTTGCAAGCAAGCGAGCGATCAACTTTACAATAACATTACACATGCAGGGGGCATTCAATTTATATATTTTCGAAACCGGTCCTGGTTTTCATAACACGCTCAGTATGACTCGATCTTTAACCTCCTTTGTATGATCATTGAAATCTTAAGGCTTATCCCTCTATATAAATAACATGTACATTATCTGTGGAGTCAGATAGACTCCATATCAGATATACATAATATCTATTAGCTTTTCCCCGCGGTTTCGCTCGCTTTAATGTTATACCACGGCAACCGTATATATTTCCGGAATAAAAAGTAGCCTATGTTACTATTCCTGACTATATATATCTTTGTGCTAAATTTCATTCAGATGCGTTCTGGCGTTATTGAGCAACAATAATAATTGACTAGATAATATATATGTCACACTAAATTAGAACACTAATGAAATATAAAAACAGGCTTTAAAATACCATGTTTCATATTACTTATGATATTTTATCTTGATAGAAATAATTTTAATTATTTTTTAAACACATAGTTACGGTCTTATTAATATAGAGTACGTTAGTTTGAACGCTTGTTTATGGTTCTTAAAGAAGCGTTCAAACTTACACTAACTCTATGAATAAAGTCGCTATTGTTTGAATGCGTTATTTGACTCCGTTTACTTGTACCAAGTTATGACGTCAAAATGTTGTACACTTATATAAAATCTATAGGCCACGTTTTGTAAGGTGATAAAGTGTCCAATTGATGTGATTGTCATCTACTGTTATGTACAAAGCGGTCGTATTACTATAGACCGATCTCTTCTAGAAAGACATAATTTGATTCGTTGGAATTTACGATAGGTATAGGTATAAACGGTTTGAACTTTCGCTTTCGTCTTTGAACAATGGAGCATCTACAGAGCTTAATTAGTTAGAGATATAGAAAATAAGAATTCAGGATATAGGCTGGCTAGGCTGTGTAAGGATAATAATTCTGGCGTATTCGAGTGTAATTTTAATGTTACACGATTTGATATAAAAAAAAGTATTGTTTGTGTCCAATACAGACAGTAGACATACAGAAGTGCATCGGGAACCACGTAGTAAGTAGGTGATAACCAGTAATCTCTAATTTAATTATGGCACTGAACAGTGGGGGATTTAGGTGTAGGCCCCGTCAGGCTCTGGCCTGACGGGCCAAGGGTAGCATCAATTTACGGGTGGCAAAGTTTTCAGGAAGCCGAAACTTTGAGGCCGAAAATGTTAGGACATTTTCAAGATCTGACACGTTCTTGTTGGAGTTTTGAAATGTTGCTTCTTAACATGAACTTGCTTTTCTATCTAACTAAACGGTACTGAACAACATTGTTTACGCAAGAGAATACTTCCAGACTACTAGTGACAGGTTACACATCGAAGTATGTAATGTGCACGCGCGTTACAAGTGTCCGGTATCGAATGGCGTGGAGATACGTATCAATGTGTTAAGACTCGTGCGTGCTTCGGGTGTCCTACTTCAGTATATTGAAGGCCATAAGTCAATTCGGGCAAAGCCTGAGGCTCAATCCTCGCTGCAACTGGTCGCAAATGACATTTGCGCACTGTCTCCAGCTCTACGTCATTGGATTACGTAAGATTTTGTATTAAGCAATGAATGAATCGATATAGAAATATATTCCGTAAATATTTTTTTGTAATTTAAACTAAGGATGAGAACTTTAAGCGATTAACAGTAGCATTCAGAGTCCGATAATGGTCCGTTAACATAATTATGATGCAATTAAATATTTCATTTTAGGGAGCTCTTCATTATTCCAAGAGTTCGTAGAAAAGATAAAGCTGTAAACCTTTAAGCAAATTTATGTATTCGAGAATCGGCACTATTACTGTAAATAATTATTAATTATACTTCTTTTATAAATTTAATAGAAATCATTTGATTATCTCTAAAATTATAAAATTCTAAACATGCCGTGTCTGTACATTAAAGCTATAAAAAAAACTGAATAGACTATATAAACGATGGAAAACACGATGCAATTTTTTTAGATTTCTTGTCTCTTTGTCTATTTATCTATTTGTTCGGGATTCACATGAAATCTACTGTGCCGATTTTGATGCGGTCTTCGGTGATCGCCAGTAAATTCTTAGACTTAAAATCTGCGCTACATTTGTCCTGGGAATACCGCGTGAATTTTTCTGGGAATGATTCAAAATGATCAGATTAAAAAATCTAATTCAAATGTGATTTTTACACTGATCGATAGCAAATTTATGTATTCGAGAATCCCATATTCATGGCAGCAGTTTAAAGTTTTTCCGATGCATAAAAATTAGCTTATCGGCCTCAGTTACCACTAAAAACAGCTTAAATTTTTTTTTAATACTGCGGTACTTTGCATCCCGGTAATTCAGCGGGAATTTTAAGTCAAGCGTGGACGAAGTCGCGGACTTACCCTAGTTATACCATACCATTGAATTAGTTCATCATGAGCGAGATACACTTCGATGATAAACACATGTAGACATTCCTATGGTGTATGAACCACATAGTTGTAATGTACGTAATGTTTTTATAAATAAATAAATAACAAACTTATTCCTACATCTAACTATTATAATGACACTAATGTTAATTGATTGACACGCTTTTTAGGCTGAGTCGGTTGGAGCTCGCGTGGCGTGTATTTTGGGTGTAATGGGCGCACTGACGTAGTGACGTAAACTAAATCGGCGGACGTGGGAAGCACGCAGAAATCCTTGTGTTTCTTATTAAATCGTTTTATGGTGCATTATTAACATTTTTTATCCATTCCCTTCAAATAACATAAAAATATATTAAAATACTTTACATATAATATAAACGTCTTTAAATATTACCACGACGCTATAATTGTTCTTTGCATAAACTGTTTACCATACCTTCCTCTAAAACTAATTATGGACAAAATAATTTTTATAAGATACTTGTGATGAAGATATTTGTATGTGTTGTATTGTGTGTATGTGAAAGATGTCTTTTGTAAGTCGTGATAATTAAAAAGACTATGATACAATCAATTATAAAACAAGTTTTATGCTTGAACGTTTTTGCAATTTGATCTATTCTAAAATCTATACCGCCATACTAGTATACTAAATGCGAAAGAAACTCTGTTTCACTGTCTGTGAGGCTTTCACGAAAAAAACACAGTGCCGATTTTGATGAAATTTGTTATATATTTATGTAGTCTCAATACCGGAAAATAGTAAGGTTTTGCAGGTTGAAACTTTGCATGAGCGAAGCCACGGGGAATACTAGAATAAAATAACTTTTCTTAGTATGTACTGTTTAACGTGAATTTGTTTGTGTCGACTTCAAGTACTACCTATCGCAAAATCGCCGAAATTTTTATATTAATAAATATAACTATCATCTGACAAACACCAGACTTGAAATGTCCCACTGGTTGTCTGAGGACTCCCTATTTTAGACAACTGTTTAGTTGTCTAAAATAGGGAGTGTTGTTATCAATATACAGGTTTCCATACGATGTTTCGTTATAGCAATAGCACCTGGTAACTGTAATTCGATTTATAGTAATGTCAGTACTTAATGTATAAAAATATTGTATTGCTTTCGTGTAACTCGGTACTTCTTATTAAAGTGTACATTTATACAGGTCAGTTATCACAATAGGACAGAAATATGTCAAAAATTGCAAAATAAATTATATAAAAATCACACGCTACCATGATTTCTTTCATTAAAGTCGCTATATTGTTTATAATCAACAAAGGTCGTCTGAACGAAAACAAAAAGAACGTAGAGAGTCATTGTATTTGAACAAAGCGTGTGAACCCCAAGTTGAAAGTGTGCGTCTGGCAGGGGGGATACGAAGCTGAGTGCCAACTGTATTAAAATGATACTGTTATGTTGTGTTCTGGAACAAACGTCTCAGCTACCGATATAATAAGAGAAGCTACTTCTATTCATGTCAACGATAAGCCAGATTTGCTTTGGAATTTCTTTATTGTTACTTTCATACGTTATTTAGAATTTCAGGCACCTAATTACGTCGCAACTGGAATTTTAAGATATATATGATCTGATGACCTTATATGTAAATAATTGACGCATTGTTATGAAAATTGATGAAGTAGAAGTTTTGTCGTCGGTCCGAAAGTAAAATATATCTAGAAATATTTTATGTATAAGCACAGTCATATAAATTAAGTTAAAAGTTAAACCTAGATGGAGTTTTCGTTAAACCTAGATAGAAATTTCGTTTATATTATGAACATGTTTTGTGGGTATTTAAAAATCACATATCCGAATTCCAGAAACATAGTCATGTAAAAACGGAAACTTGAAATGATAATTCGTCCAAACAAAATGTTCGAACGTAAGACTGGTTATAAGGACATGTGGCATATTAATTTTACCAATTATCTCCTGATCCGCTAATTTGCCTGTGAGATTGATTCAGAATCATTAGATCCTAAAGCATATGAATACTAGATGCTAAGACCGGTCTATGCAAATATTACCTTGAGTCTTGTAACCTCGATAAATCATAGAATCCAATGGTTAAGGAACTCACATTTCATACAAATGACGTAAGTATGAATTCTGACTGGATACCATGCTCGTTTAGGCAGCTTTTCGGTTCTAATTTGCATCCTGTTACAATAACAATGGCTACAATTACCCGCAATGTTTGAAGACGAAAGTCTTCGAGTAGTGCGTCCTCGGCGTCCTGACCTACGGGGCCGAGAGATGAACACTGACGACAGGATTGGTCCACAAGTTCCAAGTCGCTCAACAGGCTATGGAGCGAGCTATATTGAGTGTTTCTCTTATGGATAGAGTTAGAAATGAGTTTATCCGTAAGAGAATCAACGTAAACGACATAGCTCGCAAAATTAGCAAGTTGAAGTGGCAATGGGCCGATCATAGCTGCCGCAGGACCGATGGCCGTTGGAGCAGACGAGTCCTGGAGTGAAGATCGCGTCTCGGCAAACGTAGTGTCGAACTCCCCTCCAACCCGATGGACCGACGATCTCTGCAAGGTCGCTGGTAGGTGCTGGTCGACGAAATCAGAGAAGGATGAGTGGCGCCGACTTGGGGAGGCATACGTCCAGCAGCAGACGACGAAAATTACTACAAGCTGACAGTGAGATTGCCAAATTATTATTTTTTTTTTATAATCGGCAGACAGACACACACTGTATATCCCCAAATTAAGCAAGTTACGCTTGTGTTATGGGTAATATACAACGGACAACTCTGGGGCCAATCCCAGACACCCAGACCATAGTAAATAACAGAGAAAATACGTTTCCGAAATTTACTATACCAGGAATCGAACCCGGACCCTCTGTGTTGAAGTGAGGTAGGCCGGCAAAGGCTTAGCCCGCTCAACCACAGAGGCCCTCGAAATTGTGAACCTGCTAATTTGACTTAGACAAAGGCGATGCGTGTATATTGTCTCCGTAAAATAGGAAGAGTTGATAGTCTCGAACCCCTATCGTCTATCAAATGCACCTGATTCGACAAATTCCAATGAAAACGGAAGACGAAAAGCGTTTCTGAGCAAGTCCTCTGAGCCCAGCGTTTATGGGTTTATGGGCCATTAGAAATTAGCAATTGTCACATAAAAGACAAAGAGAATTTAATTAGTCTTTGAAGACTAGACTATAAACGATAGAGACAACTATGCATTTTTTTAGATTTCTTGTCTGTTTGTCGGTTTGTCACGAGTTGCATAACAACTACTGTCCGATTTCGATGCGGTTTTTGCCGATCGGATGAGGTGATAATCGGTAAAATTAATATGCCGCACATCCTTATAACAATCAATCAAAGATCAATTTTTTTTGGATGGATTATCATTTCAAGTTTCCGTTTCTACATGACTATGTTTCTGAGCATGTTCATAATATAAACTAAATTAAAATTCCGTCTAGGTGTAAATTTTATTCTTATTGCACAAAATGTGCCATGTATCTGAAATTGCCCTATAATGTTAGATATAATATGTTACCGTATAATTATTGTAAGAAAGATTGTTAGTTAAAATAAATCTTGCGAGAGTTTTGCTCTATTAAAAAGCGAAAGATTATGGCGACCCCTTATCCTGATAGAAGTATTGAATTTAGGGGCTTTTTCAGAATTACGTTTGTATTGGGCGATTCTATACATTACTAGTAGTCTTCACCCAGGATAATACGTAATACAATCAAACGTATTTTTAATCAATAGCGTTTAGAATTAAGATAGTAGCGAATAAATAAGAAATGTACGCTGCATTCTCAGTTGCACATAAATAAGATTCGATGGTCAATATTTGAAGTAAAACATATCTAAATATAAATATAGGTTGATGTTTGTTTGGATAGACCATGAGGAGATATTTATTTTCATTCCGCAACGGCTGTAGGGTTGGCGTTTTCACATCTGCTTCGTGTATTTGTACGAAAGCTATAATATTGTAGCACATATTGTGCGGTGCCTTTCGTTTGGTTTCTGTAATTTATTTCTCATCTAATTCATGTGTTTGCTCGATAAATCGTAACTCGTAACAATTGTGTTTATGGCTGGTAGCGTTGCAGATGTCTTGTTTAGGGCAGCAGCTGCAACTATTAGGTCATGTGAAAGCCAAATCGTGTGTTTGACACACGTAACCAACGGTTCGATCGCTATTAGGATTGGCTCAACTTGTCTCGCATATCGAGGGCCGAACTGGAGTAGTGGGACGGATTAGGATAAACCGAGTCAATGGCCGGGTCACGTGGCTATTTGCGTTCAACACCAACTCCTTTCGCGTCGCTCGACGCTCACCGCCCCTCGTCTTCCGTTCCCTTGTTTCAACTATAAGTATACTAATTTTGGTCACTAATCTGTTCAACAATAAGATATTTAGAATAGACACATTTTGTTGTTATCCAAACAGAAACGAGTAAAAGGAGTTCAACAATAAATTCATAATTAACTGTGCTCTGTGACTTATTTTGAATAGCGTATTACGTAGCGTACGTAGTTAATTGGACTGTTGACTTTATTATGGCCAGGAGTGTTTTGGTGCGATTAATTAACTCATTAATTAAGCAATATTCAGTAGGCAGGCAGAAGCGAGTTCGCCGTTAGGTTCACTCTCATATTTTATTGCATAAAAATACAGCAGTACGAGTTATAGTTAAAAGAGAAAATAGATAAATAACAAAATATATTTACGATTTAAGTAAGTATTTAGGAAGGTAGAAATATAGATTTGAGATTTTGTAATATATTTTCAAGTAGGTAGCTCTACTTCTAGTATAAATGCAGTGATGCTATAAAGGCTGGCCCTAGATATTATTACGGGTATTTTACAGATATCTCTGTTAATTGGTTATTACGTAGGTATCAAATTATTTTTTTATGCACACAAAAGTAAGATTAGATGTATTTTATAATATTGTTACGAGTTGCAGGACTCGAATTAAAATGCCGTTGGAATTATTATAGAATTTATTAGAACTATACAAACACGTATAACACAAGTACAAATATAACTGAACACAACCAGTACAAACGTAATGCACGATTTAATAACACGCGCAAAGTCCGTCACTAAATAGATTACCGAATGTACATAAGTCTTGCTTTGCTTGTGGTTATCGCTAGACTGCATCATCTCTCAATTCGGGAATAGGTTTATACTGTACAAATGCTATATGTCTGCTCGGCCGCGTGGACTGAATTTCATAGAATCACACCGGGCTAATGACTACCATAAAAGATTGCAATACACAATGGGCTGTTTTTTAATCACAATTTTTAAACACAAAGTAAACAAAAGAAGTCCAAATGCCGAAAAGGTAATAAAACGTCTAAAGGTATGCAGGTGTGAATTTGTCTTTTGTCGGCGTTCAGGTCGTAACAATATATATGATTTAAAAATATTTACGTGTTGATTACTTTCATTAAGGGCGCGTTCTGTCGTGGCGACAGATAATCGTGTAGTTTTAAGTGTCGTGGCTTATTATGTTTAAATGGAGGTGTTCACATATAAAACGATACGATTTACTGTCGACTACGTCATTTTTTGCAGTGACGACAGACTATCATGCCAGTGGGAACGGCTAGCATGACAGTCGTAAAACGATAAAAAATCGATACGACTAAATCGTGACGGCAAATCTATCGTAGCCACGATAAAAATATCGTATCGTCGGTTACACGTGTTTTCCCTTCCCCCTCGCTAATGATGTGTAAACGACAAAGCGACTGCCGTGAAACGACAAAATGTCGTCGCGATCCAATGGGAACAGCTAGGTAAGATAGTCGGTAAACGATAAAAAAATTTGACGACAAACAATCGTTATAATGGGAACAGCTAGAAACGACAGTCGTCCAACGATAAATTAATCGTTACGACATAGAGGGAACGCGCCCTAAAGGAGTTGGCTATGGAGTAGGTAAGTACAAAATATATTCAATTTACAAGTTATTTGTATAAAATATAGAACATATAAATAAATGAAGAGGTCTATCTTTGGAGGTTGTTTGGCTTATATTTATTACCTAGGGAATAAACCGAACTATCAAAAAATGTTATATATTAATTATGAACATATGTTATCCCAAGTTAAGATGATAGTTTATTAAGTAAATAGCAACATTTTATATAGAGTTAAGGTAGAAAATTAAAAAAGAGATGAACGGATTGTGTTAAAGATGATAGGAATATTTGTTGTGTGATAATAAACGTATGCCATAATAGAGGAGCATAAAAGACCAACCCACTGGGAAAGGGAGACAGAAATTGTGTGACATCGATTTTTATGGGAATAAAGCTAAAACATTGAAATGTTGATTTTGTTTTTTCAATCAGAAAAATAAACGTATGAGCGTGGAAGAAGAACCCTTATTTCCATGGTGTAAGTAAGCAATGTGATCAAAACTGGGCGAAAAACCCTAGTAATGAACCCTGATCATTTTCGTCTCATTTCCGCTTTACCTTCAGATGTATCAGACTGTCGAAGAAGCTACTGTTACGTTATTACTTGCAAAGTTTGTCGTGAAGATCGCAGGAATTTGTCCCAACTGGTAATGAGGCATTGTTGAGCATACATTAAACTTCGTAATAGCAAGAGGGTAGGTTGATCTTATTGATCGATAGGCCTGTTATGCTGTACGAGTTATGCCACCTACTTTGTTCGTGCGGTAATTGAAATATAATTATATTGTTACAATTTGGGCTACCTGCATCCGTAAACAAAGCACATTTATTACTCGTCGGTGTTTGAGCTAATAACACTGAAGCGCTTTTATGACCGTTTTCTTTTGTTTACTTTGTGTTTAAAATTTGTGATTGGAAAAACAGCCCATTGTGTATTGTAATCTTTATAGTAGTCATTAGCCAGGTGTGATTGTATTTGTATAGTATAAAGAAATGCCTTAAGGGAGAGGTGAGGCAGTCAAGCGATAACCACTAGCGAGACAAGACGTGTGTACATTCGATAATCTATATAGTGACGGACTTTGCGCGTGTTATTGTACGCATTACGTTTGTACTGGTTGTGTTCAGTTATATTTGTGTTATACGTGTTTGTATAGTTCTAATAAATTCTATAATAATTCCAACGGCATTTTAATTCGAGTCCTGCAACTTGTAACAATATCTTCTAAAGATATCGAAAGGAACAATAAATAAAAATGAAACCTAGTTTTAATCTTAAAATTTTTAATGAAATATTTCCAGAACATATTCGGGACAAGCTTGCAGAGAAGCTAACACATAAACAATTAAATACACTCATTTATGATTAGTCATTATATTACTGGCAGTTTCCAATTAATGTTTTTCGTTTTATACGCCACAATGGCAGGCAAAGGAACTTAGTCTATACTTCACAGGGCAAGGCTGTTTCTAGACGTTATAGTTCAGCCAATTTCTTCGACTGTCGCCAGTCATCGGTGTTCTTGTGACAACTCGAAAGGCCACATTTCCCTACAGTTTTATAAAGTCAAAATCACACACACACAGTTGAAATTTCTGTACGCAAAGGTTTCTCTTGTGTGCAGTGGGTGTTTTTTATTTATTGCAGGAGTTCAGCTGACATGCAGACGGCCCACTTGATGGAAAACGGTTACCATCGCCTATGGACATTTGCAACACCAAAGGTGCTACAAATGCACTGCTGCTCTCTTAAGGGAGACTGGAACTTGGTCACGAATGCCGGAACACAACACAAGGTTGTTATGGCGGCATACTCTAGCTCAGGGGTGGTCGCCATCCAGTCGAGCAAATACCTTACCACCTGGCTGTGGGTTGTTTTGTCGCCTCTGGTCCTGCACGGATAAAATGAGTATATAGAATGAACTCATAACTGAGGTTTTCTCACAGCGCTGCGATATGGGGTTTTTCAAAAAAAAGGGTCATAAAATTTATGTGAGGCCGGCAGCACATTGGTGACGCCTCCGGTGTTGCTAATAGTTCATAGGCGATGGTAACCGTTTTCCATCAGGTGGGCCATCAATCTGCTGCTACATTCGCAAAAAAACCTCACAAACATACATAATTATTACTCATAAGCTATCAATATTTTATAACTATTGCTCACTTTAAAGTAATATAAAATATTACGCATTTTGGAAAAGAAATCTTTAAAATACAGTATCACCCTTCAGTTTCCGCCAAAAAATCCGTTAACAAGTGCTAAGTGCTGTAAGTGCAGTTTGACATTTATGCTGAAATGATAGACAGACACTTCAATTTTATGTATTGGTACCGATAGATGTCTTATAATTAACTTTTTGTTTTGGGATATCAAGAATCAAGACTATCTTGTCTTAGCTCCACGACAAGTTCTGAGCTGACACCCGATATGGAATGTTGATAGACTAGTTAAAGACTAGCCAGAACAAAGAGATGTGATGTACTTTGTTTTGCAGTAAGTACCATACACAAAAGACTATAACTTTTACTTCTAACATTAAAGACTTGCTTTTTAGTACATAACAATTTAATATTATATATAAAAAATACACCTTGTTATGATAGCAGTCCGGCGAATCCTTTTCAATTGTTTTTGATTTTAGTTGCATGTATGCTAGATATGGTCTAAGCATATGAGATAGTTTATTTAGATTTTGCTTGAATTTGTTCAACAAAACGCGGGGCGTTATGTGAATGTGGTAGAAACACGAACTCAAATTCTAATTACTGCGCAATGTTTTAGTGTGAAGTTGCAATTTTTTTATTACATTATTTGATTATTGTTTCTCAATTAGCATATTGCTTCATACGGTTGTATAAAAATGTTAACATTGTTATGTTGAGGTATCATAGAGTACGAGTATGTAGCAGAAGAATCAGTCACAGCAAAGTTTTAAAACAGATACATTGACGTAACTGTGTAGGTATGTATACGTTAAGTGATCTTGGTCACGACTGAGTTACAACACGGAAAAAAATATTTTTTCCATAGTTTCAATTAGGGTTACTTTACGTCCAGATCTTTCCAGACGTGTGCATAAATATGTATAGGCCTTTTAGATATCTGTCTCGTAAGCGATTGAACTTTACACCATTTAGCATTTGTATAATTCAGTGGAATACATAAGAAGTCGAAATATTTTTTTTTAATTTTTATAATACATAGAATTAACACTACTGCAAATTTTGAATTTGTGTAACGTTTACGTACATAGAAGATGCGAGCATGACAGCAGGAAACATTTACCTATATGCTTTGCCATAAACTGATGTTTTAATAAATAAAAAAACATGTATAATTTTTTATGACTTGATAATTCTATATTCGATTAACTCGAGCGAGATTGTTATGGAAGTGTGTAGTTAAATATAATGTGAACACTTTTACTCGACAGAACTTTTGCTACTTAGTATTTTGTGTCGGGCCACAGAATACTTTATATGGGTTTAACCAGCGAGTGGGCGGCCGGCGGCCGTGAGCCGTCCCTCGGTTGGCACGTTGGCACGATTAGCAGAGTGGTTCGCCGGCGGGGCGGGTGGCAGGCCTCGCCTGTGTCATTGCGACACTAACATCACCTTTATTATGTAGTATAATGTTCATCTAATATATAAAATTCTCGTGTCACAGTTTTCGTTGCCATACTCCTCCGAAACGGCTTGTCCGATTTTGATGAAATTTTTTGTGCTTATCCGGTATCTATGAGAATCGG
Organism: Dendrolimus pini; assembly: GCA_949752895.1. Lineage (NCBI taxonomy): Eukaryota > Metazoa > Arthropoda > Insecta > Lepidoptera > Lasiocampidae > Dendrolimus > Dendrolimus pini. The sequence goes on along the minus strand of OX457126.1, from coordinate 14,053,489 downwards.
CCAACATCTATTTTTCATCCCCCTAAATGTTAGGGGTAGTCCACCCCTAAATTTTTTTATTTATTTTTTAGACAAAAATTTTAATTTCTATTTTTTTATGATACAACATACAAAAATACATACAACCCTAAATTTTCTCTCTACGATCAACCCCTATTTTTTAATAGCGATATTAGTATTTTTATAATTTTCTACTGGGTTGAATTAGATTTTAATTTGAACGATTCTCATGAAATTTTGTGTGCATATTGGGTAGGTTTGAGAATCAGACATCTATTTTTCATCCCCCTAAATGTTAAGGGTAGTCCATCCCTAAATAATTTTTTTTAATTTTTTGATATTTTTATTTTTTTATGATAGCTTTAAAAATACATACAACCCTAAATTTTCAACCTTCTACGATCAACCCCTATTTTTTTCCGGGCAGGACGTCTGCCGGGACAGCTATATCTATATATATAAAAGAAAGTCGTGTTAGTTACACTATTTATAACTTAAGAACGCCTGTACCAATTTGGCTGAAAATTGGTGGGGAACCAGGAGACAGACATAGGATACTTTTTATCCCGTTGGTAGGTGGCGCTGAGATCGGGTTCTAGAATCCTCCTTATCACCTGGAGCGACTTTGGTGATTTTGTTTTTGTGTATTTGAGTGGGTTCCCGGATGGTTTAGATTAGCAAAAAGAACCGGTAGGTGGCGCTGAGATCGGGTTCTAGAATCCTCCTAATCACCGGGAACGCTTTTGGTGATTTTGTTTTTGTGTGTTTGAGTGGGTTCCCGGATGGTTTAGATTTGCAATTAGAACCGGTAGGTGGCGCTGAGATCGGGGTCTAGAATCCTGCTAATCACCGGGAGCGATTTTGGTGATTTTGTTTTTGTGTGTTTGAGTGGGTTCCCGGATGGTTTAGATTCGCAATTAGAACCGGTAGGTGGCGCTGAGATCGAGTTCTAAAATCCTCCTAATCACCTGGACCGATTATGGTGATTTTGTTTTTGTGTCATGAAACATAGTCTTTTAGGAATTCAGAAAATATGGCGGTACGAAGTTCGCCGGGTCAGCTAGTATATCAATATAAATTCATTAAAGAAATTTCCTGTTGTCTAATAAAAGCAATTGTCTTACACATTTGTCAAAAATATTTAATATCTATTGTACTCATTTTATTACATATCAAAAATACCACAAGTAGTCTGACCCGCAAAAGCAGTATTGCAATAAAACTACTATCTGTTTTGAAATTGAAATAATAATAATGGTTCTGTAAGACTAGACCAATTAGTGCGTGGCCGCGGCAGCTCGAACACTTGTGTGCACAGCAGCGGGAGTGCGTTCGTCCCAGATTCGTGACAGATAGCTGAGGCGCGATCCCGACAGTTGCGTATTGTGCGACCCCCGCCTCGGGGTGAACGCTCTCCCTGGAGTCGTCGACACGGCTACGATAATTACTGTCGCTGGCGTCCCTACCTACGCCCTGCATGCCCTCCGACTCCGACCAACCAGCTGCACCTAACGCGACAGCGTTAACATTACGCCCTAATTGAAACTTGCACTAGCGTTCATTGTTTTTTGTACAAGGACCAGGTTCAATGTATTGAAATTAATATTTGTACATCACTATTACAGTAAAAAACTTATTTTAGGACTAGCCATACGACTTCATTCTCGTAAACTTGGAATACGAATCCAGTGGGAATCTTATTCTTGGAAGAAAAGATGTTATCGAAAGTATATGAAATTTCGTGGTAATCGGTTTATTTATTTCTAAGACCATGACAAATGCAAACTTTTTTCTTTGCAGATTTATTATATAGCATAGTATCTTTTGTCGTGGAGAGAACTTCAATACCTACCTAGAACAATACCTACTGATAGAATTAATCATAATTATTTTATGTAAAAGGCTATCATGGAGGAAAACCATGTCTTATCTATTTACGTATTTAGTAGTATCGTATCCCAACTCCAAAGGCAAGATGTTAAATGTGTATAAAACTAAATGGTACTCGTTATTGTTCTATCGATTTTAGACACTTTAGCTTTCACTTTAGGGCAACCATATTTTGAGACTAAAATTAGGAAAATTATTTTAAAAATCTTATAAACGTCTTATCAAACTTTAGTATGTATATCTGTACATAAAAACTCTGCGTATTTCCAAGCTAAGCAATTTACGCTTGTGTTATGGGTAATACAGCGGACAATTCTGCGGCCGACCCAAAATACCTGTAAAACTAAATAACGGGAAGGTCGCTTACGAAATTTACCCTGCCGGAATCGAACCTAGGACACTGCTTAGACTACTCATAGAGGACATATAGAGGACGTTAACTTTATCAATGTATGAAGTTTAAATATATTCTATAATATAATTTAAAAATTTAATACTTTATAAGTAGAACCGAGTGCCGAGAGGATGTTGTAAATAGAAGCAGTTCCCAAACTTATGTTGGCAAGTCGCTGTCAATCTGCAGGCTGATTAATTATTATTGCTTCATCAAACAAAATCCTTCAAAGTGAACGACAAAGCGACCTAAATTGATTTCGACCGAAGAGTATCTTACCATAACAGCTCCGAGGAATTTGCTTAGATTCGTTATAAATAATAGTGCTTTTACTAAATATAGTTAGTGTGAAAACTCCATACATTGACAAGTTTATCTATACAGACAAATAAAATTGAAGTGTTTGTTTGTAATGTCAAAATAATATCTTTTTAAGAAATGCATATGAAAGTATATACTAGTACAGATATATATTTTTTTAAATTGTTGTGTTCTCTGTTTGTCTGGATGTTCCGGCTAATCTCTGAAACAGCTTCACCGATTTGGACGGGACTTTCACTGGAAGATAGCTGATGTTATAAGGAGTAACTTAGGTTACTTTTTTAGGTTCCCACGAAAAAAAATATTACACGCTAATGAAGTTGCGGGCACAGCTAGTATATAATATAAAAAAGTAGCCTAAGTTATTCCTTATAATACCAGCTATCTGCCAGTGAAAGTCCCATCAAAATCGGTCTACCCGTTTCAAAGCATTTAGTAAAAATCTGTTATTTTGACGTAACAAACACACACTTCATTTTATTTATTTGTTATAGATTATACATACATACACTACGTTGGGCTAGAGCTTGTTAAGTGACCTCACTAAGGTAAACTTCGCATGTTTATCTATCATATTATAAAATTTTTAACATTCCGTGTCTGTACATAAAAGCTATAAAAACAATTGGAAAAGCGATGGAGAACACGATACAATTGTTGTTAGATTGTCTGTTTGTCGTTGTGTTTGTTCGGGATTCAAGTAAAAACTACTGGGCCGATTTCATTGATCGATAGCTAATTCTTAGACTTAAACTCTTGGCTACTTCTTATCCTGGGAATCCCACGGGAATGTTTCTGGGAATGATTTAAAAAATTCATGTTTAAAAATAATTCCTATGTGGTTCTTTTACTGATCGATAGCAAGTTTAATGTAATAAAATGTGTGATACTTTTATCCCGGTAATCGCGCGGGAATATTCCGACATTTACATTTGTTTATTCCGACACAGTGTTCACTAAACGATAGCTCACATTCTTTTTTAAATTCTACAGTATTTTGTGCCCCGGGACGAAAAAGACGAAGTCGCGAGCATATTCTAGTAATATTCAATATAATTTATCGACATAAACAATAGTCTATGTTATTTTTAAACGACTTCAAAAAGGAGGAGGTTCTCAATTTGATCGGTATGTTTTTTTATTTTTTTTAGATGTATGTACACCGATTACTCCGCGATTTATGATCCGATTTACATGATTCTTTTTTGTACGACGCATAATAGCTGTCATTTGGTCCCCTAAAAATTTAATATACTTTGGCCTAGTAGTTTTCATTTTATGAACATTTTTCATGTAAAAAAATTTCACTCTGTTCCATATGTACACCGATTACGCTGAGATTTATGATCCGATTTACGTGATTCTTTTTTAGTTTGATGCGGAATAGTTACCATTTGGTCCCCTAAAAATTTAACATAGTTTGGCCCAGTAGTTTTCATTTTACGATCATTTTTTTGATCCAATTTCTTGGAACTATATTTTTTAAGGAGCGCGGCACCTTTCGAAGGTCTATCCATACATAGCTAGACACTAAAAAGTAACAAACAAAAAAAAACTTCATTTAAAAAAACCGACTTCAAAAATTAAAACACTAAAAAGTTAAAAAAGTTTGAAAATTACTAAGCACCGACTTTAAGATGTTTTAGATAATATATATTAATAATAATAGATTTAAAAATAAGTTATTTTATAATTTTTAGTTTTTTAGTGTTTTAGTTTTTGAAGTCGGTTTTTTAAACGATTTTTTTTTAAAATATATAATATACGTACATTTCCTGACAATGGTTTTATTCGGGAAAGTGAAGTGGTGAGTTAAATTTTAAAGCATTTTAGTATGAAAATACATGGATCCCGGAATCCCAGAAATTGACGTAAAAATTCAGGATAAGTATAGTAAATGTAGTAGTACAATTGTTTTACTACATTTTTATCTAGCAGTTAAAATTTCGCATCATCTTTTTTTGACCTGGTCACTTTAAACCTCTCCCAAGGGAATTCTTGTAGGATTCTCGGAATATACAGTACCGCAGATTTGAAGTCCGGAAATTTACTATCGATCACAGATCAGAAAACCTTGAAATAACTCTAGAGGAAGCAATAAATCAAGCAATGTCCCTTGAAATGGCGAAAAACGACTCCAACGATTTTAGTACTAAACCTTCAATGGAGTTCCATTGTGTAGACAATGAAATCGAAAACTCCACAAATTTGGCTGCGTCTAAATCTCGCAGACGATGTTTCTTTTGCGGTGGCAACGTACACCAAAGGGTTAAATGTCCAGCTTTTCGAGCAGTTTGTCAAAACTGTGGTAAGAAAAGTCATTTTGCCAAAGTCTGTAGGAGTGAGAGCTCTGCAATCGAGTCTACGAGCAACTCTATGGCCGAAATAGAACGTCAAAACCTTGGGGCTATTCTAGCTGCGTCTCCTGCTAGTTTACGGAAAGCTACGATTTCCGTATTCGTTAATAATTATAAAGCTGATGCTCTGATTGATAGCGGAAGCTCTACTAGCTTTATTGACAAGAATTTCGCTAATTTGTTACACTTGAAATGTTATCCTTGGGATGAAAAAGTAACCTTAGCTTCTAAAAATAACATTTCTTCCGTAAACGGAGTGTGCTATGTAACTCTCCAAATAGACAAGTACAATTATAACAAAAACTACTATTCATACTCGACTCTCTCTGCACTGATATTATTATCGGCCATGATATCTTAAGTTGTCACTCAACTCTTGTACTTAACTTCGGGGGTCCAAAGGAATCCCTTAAGATATGCAACGTTATGGCGGCGTCGGTACCTGAAGTTTCGTTATTCACGAATCTCACGAGTGGCATAAAACCTATCAAGTCCTAGTTACTGGAGGACAGACGCATCGCAGGCGTCTCGTTATAGATTACTCTCAGACTATAAACAGATTTACCGAATTGGATGCCTATCCCTTGCCTAACATTGAGTCAATTGTATCAAAAGTTGCTGAAAATAACATTTTTAGTCAAATTGACTTGCGGAGTGCCTATCATCAAGTACCAATTCTGAAAAATGAGAGAACCTATACTGCTTTTGAGGCTTGTGGGAACCTATACCAATTTACTCGTATTCCTTTTGGTGTAACTAATGGAGTTGCAGCCTTTCAAAGAACTTTACATTACATTATAGCTAAAGAGAAGCTGAACGGTACATACGCGTACCTTGATGACGTTACTATTTGTGGAAAAACAGATGAAGAACATGATAAAAACCTGAAACAGTTTAAGGAAGCGGTCATAAAATATAATCTTACACTAAATGAAGAAAAATGTGTATATAAGCAGCATTCTATTAAATTGCTAGGCTATAAGATCGAAAATAACACTATTCAGCCAGATGAAGACCGACTCAGTCCTCTAATGAATCTACCTATTCCAACCGATACGCGATCTCTTAAAAGAGCTCTTGGTATGTTCGCCCACTACGCTAAATGGATCAGAAACTTTTCTGAAAAGATCAGCTCTCTTACGAAAATATCTGAATTTCCTCTTAACAAAAATGCGATTGATTGTTTTCAAAAGTTAAAACTGGATATAAAGAAATCAGCACTGACGGCGATCGATCCAAATGAAACATTTACTGTTGAAACAGATGCTTCGGAACACTCTATAGCGGCGTCTTTATCACAAAATGACCGACCAGTAGCTTTTATCTCTAGATCATTATGTGATGCTGAACGTCGTCATTCTTCGATTGAAAAGGCGGCTAGCGCTATAGTTGAAGCTTTAAGAAAATGGCGCCACTATCTTATCGGACGACGCTTTCTTCTAATGACTGACCAAAGATCTGTCTCTTTTATGTTCCAACAAAGTCTTAAAAGTAAAATAAAAAATGAGAAGATTGAGAGATGGCGCCTAGAATTATCGAGTTTTAAATATGACATTATTTATCGTCCAGGTAAGGAGAATACTACAGCTGATGCCTTATCACGCGTCTGTTCGAACATAAACACCAAAGACAGGTTGAAAAGTTGCATGACATAATGGGACATCCCGGTATCGTTCGGATGGCACATTGGATACGATCCAAGAACCTACCATATACAACTGACGACATTAGGGTAATGACTTCAGGCTGTTGTGTATGCGCTGAAGTAAAACCTAGATTCTTAAAAATGCAAGGAAAACTGGTAAAGGCTTTAGCGCCATGGGAGAGACTTAATGTCGATTTTAAAGGACCATTACCTACTAACACAAGTAATCGCTATATTCTGACAATTATAGATGAATATTCACGTTTTCCATTTGCTTATCCATGTAAGGACCTTTGTGCAAGCACTGTAATAAAATGTTTTACGGACTTGTTTTCTACATATGGCGCTCCACAATATATCCACACAGATCGAGGAACAGCGTTCATGTCAGACGAACTACGACGTTTTCTGTTATCGAATGGAGTTGCATGCATTAGAACTACACCTTATAATCCTCAAGGAAACGGGCAAATAGAGCGCCTCAATGGAACACTATGGAGAAGTATAAAATTATATCTCCGTTCAAGAAACCTTGATCCCGTTCACTGGGAAGAAGTCCTTCCATCTGCCCTACATTCAATTCGATCCCTTTTATGTACTTCCACTAACGCAACTCCTCGCGAGAGATTCTTTAATCATCCTCATCGGACAGCAAACGGAGGATCCTTGCCAACCTGGCTCCTAGAGCCAGGTCCAATATTGATGAAAAACAATAATAAACGCTCTAAATATGAAGCGGATGTGGAAGAAGCAGAACTTTTGGAAGCGAACCCATCCTATTCTTATATTAGATTAGCTGATGGCCGTGAGACAACCGTGTCAAATAGACAGCTCGCTCCCCTACCAAGAAATCAACATATACACGATTCAAGTGACCAGTTCTCAGGTATTGAAGTTGATGAAGACGTCGATACGGAATCACCATCGACCGGTAATGAGGATTCTCCAGCTGAAACGAGCCAGTTGCCGGCAGAGTATTCTTCAGCTGAAACGAGCGAGCTGCCGATGCTTCGACATTCTACGAGAGCTAGGCATGCTCCACGTTACCTGCAGGATTACGAAGTAGGAGGGGTGAATGTGGTGTAAATCCTTCTTTATATGTTTGTACTAATTTGAAAGTGTTAACTTGTAAAAGAAATATTTTGACATTATTCCTTCTATAATTTTAATTAGAATAAAACCAAATATTAAATTGGTTTTGTCTTTCCTTTATATCACCTGAACAAACAGACAAACACAAAAAATGTAAGAAACAAAAGACTACACTTTTACAATTTTATAATATTGTCGACAAATATTAAATAATCTCTAATAAAATAAAAGAGGCTGACTGTCGTTTGTATGTACTTATTACCTTTTAATAACTTTAAATAAAGATACAAAAGTTATTTGTCTTTAAATTGGTACCAAAAATGCTTTAATTTCTTATAAATTACTACTTGTTCTTTTTAAAGGTTCTATTGGGCTTGTGGACATTAGCTAGTATCATACCCATAATTATTCAAGTTTTAGAATATCTTGAAGTAGGTAGATAAATGTAAGCCGGGTAGATGAAATATAACCTACTGACCGCAACCTGAACCAAATTTTAGGTCGAAAATTAATCAAAACATCTCACTATATACTATGGGGTAGTTTATACATATTACAATAAATTCTGAAACAATATTTATATACCATGTTATCACCATAACTTTTAAATATTATTATAGAAATAATTTTAATAATTACTGTTTAAAACAGTGCTTTTCAATCTTTTTGAATACACGACCCCTTTACAGGTTGAAAAATTTTGGCGACCCCCTTGGGCCATAGACAGACAAAAAGTTAGTAATTTAAATGACTACGTTTATATGTTTCCCTGTTTTGTTACCTATATTCATTAATACGGCCTATACTCTGCAAAAAACTGCTGAGCTGAGAAAGTACCTAAGTATGAGGTATAAACTTAAATTGCCTTTTCCCTTTTGCCGGCGACCCGTCGAGCAAGTCTCAGCGACCCCCTAGGGGTCGCAACCCGCAGCTTGAAAAACACTGGTTTAAAATATAATTAATACGGTATATGTCTCGACAAAGAAATAACGTCATAATTTGCAAGCCTCGTACAAAGTTTAGGTTGGCTTCGGCGTTCTCTCAAGTAAGTATCTCAGTTGATTGAATTATCAACTACCCTATTGTGATTTGAAGTACATAGCAGTGTTTTTACAAAATGTGTATGTTATTGTTAGAAATAAAACTTTACAAAAAAATCTCACCAGCCTGAAGCTCCAGTAAATTAATATTTAAGAATGTCAGTATGTTTTATTCGATGTCGCGTGGTACTAAAGCGTTTGTGGGGCTCAAAGCAGGCACTTGTTACCATGGTAGGGCTTGAAAGGCCCATTTCTCGGTTGATCCCCATCGCATTTGCGGGGCCGTCATGTCCACTCAGCGGAGAGGGCATACAAGGATAATGGAACCCACGTCCAGGGGATTTAAGTAATGGACTAAGGGCTCGTATAGCGTTGTGATTTGCCTGGGTATATGGTAGATTTGCAAGTAGCGCTCTGAAGTAACGGATCTTGTTACCATTTTTGAGGGTTCCGTAAGCATTTTGGCAATAACGGAACTCATATGTTTTTGTAATGTCCTTTCGGTCTTATTCATAATGAGTTTGAGTAAGTTTGTAGGGTTCTTTATGGTTCTTAAAGAAACTCACAAACTTTCTTTAACTCAATATGAATAAGACCCTTTATCTTTATGTTTCCGAAACTACATTGTTTCGCGTCAGTAAAATACACTAATTGAGAGTTGAGTGGAAGGCAATATGGGTTTGGCCTTCGCCTGATGCCCATTTATTTAAAAATATTCTTAAACTTGAATAATAAAATAATGAATATTCGACAAAGCATTAAGACCTTTATTATATACATCATTTTTATAACTGAAGATGAATAGGATATTTATTGGCTGTACATAAAAGACTTTCTACCTTTTAAAATGTCTAGTCTATTTTATAACATGATAGGAAATGACTGATTTTAAGGTACTAAGTGCGAATAGTCAATTAAATTCGAACCAAACAGATTTTCCGATAATTGAATCGGAACTACCATAAAACAAGGGCGCGAACGTGCCTCCACGTAATTCGTCGCTGAATTTTCCACAATCGTATGCCTTTCATTGTAAGTGTGGTAATATAAGTTAGTTTTTGCGCAATAGAACCATAATATCGGCTCAATTACATTTGATTGCTAATAACACATGCTATTTCCATAATATTTCTTAACTACACAATATGAATTCAATGACCTAGATATTATAAAGATCATAACATAAAATTCAAGGACTACAAGGACTTATTAAGAGGATTCGGATAGTCGGGTGCCTTTAAAATCGACCAAGTGGTTGCGTATTGGCAACAAGCGTCTTCGTTTAATACCTATGTTGTTTTTGCTATTTATATACTGTTACTGTTACATGCTCTATAGACTAGTAAACAAGTGCCTTTTGGACTAACTTTTTTCAACTTTTAATTTTGTAACAACGAAAATTATTAATAAAAAAATGAAAAATAAACATTTTCTAATTTTTCCAACGGGGTTCTATTCTAAAGCCTTTTAAGAATTGCTCCAAGAAACGAAAAAAATCTTAAATTTATAGTTTAACAATTATCACACTTGCAATGTTTATGTTCAAGCAAAACAAAAATATTTTGTAACAACGAAAATTATTAATAAAAAAATGAAAAATAAATATTTTCTAATTTTTCCAACGGGGTTCTATTCTAAAGCCTTTCAAGAATTGCTCCAAGAAAGGAAAAAATCTTAAATTTATAGTTTAACAATTATCACACTTGCAATGTTCATGTTCATTTTTTTATTTTCATATTTAGTATGTTTAAATAATATTTATTCATTAAAGGGCCGATGTGGGTGTGGCTTGCGTAAGCCAGAGTACCCGTTTTCGGCCGTATTTTCATCCCTCTGGGAAAATTATAAATATTGATCTTACAGTTTCCGGAGTCTAGATTTTTTTTAGGAAATTTCCTCCTCTTTTCGAATCTTTCAAATTTGAAAAATCTTTATTACATTTTGAGATATTTGCAAAAAACTAAACCCCCCTTGGTTTTTAGTTAATTGTTAATAACTTTTACAATTTTTGCAAGCGGAACTTCATTTTTTTTAAATCATCTAGATGCCATTCCGAATCGAATGACACCTCATTTATAATTTTCGGAGACTGCTGAAAAAAGTTGGTCCAAAAGGCACTTGTTTACTAGTTTACTACGGAAGGATGGAATAACCATAAACAAAAATTAAAACTAAATAATTAAAATGAAAAATTTGGCGGTAGGTTAAATTAAAACTTTAACAGTACTTATTGACACTTGTCATGAATATGATGGCTACTGAAAAGTAGACGAAATGTCGGAATAAAATATGGCGCTTAAAACCGGTAAAACGTAGTTTTATTATGTGTACTAGTGGCGAAAACTTGAGAAAATGCTACAAGTAAATTCTCTGCTAAACCTAATTAATCACAATGGGTTGGACTGTGTCGACGGGCAGAACTTTGTTTTATATTTTATTTATTTGTTTGCTTTTTTAATTCCGTACCATATTTATGAACCGGGGACAAGGTGTTGGATTTTATTTATTGATAATTCTGCCGTTTCACAATTTTCTTAAGTTTTCTATTCTATCCTAATTTTACTACTTTTGTACAAATTTTATATTTGGCTTTATCAGCTGCATGAAATATTTACTGCTTAAGATAGGCCTAAACGATCTTACAACAAGAACAGACGCATTTCGATTTTAAGAAATATATATAAACCACTAATTCTAACTTTTTTATAACATGAGTTCATCACACAGAAAAGGTGTTACCCTTTTCCGTCTGTTTCTACGCAATTCGTCTATGGATATTTGTTTGTAACATGTTACCAATATGTTGCCGCTCCCTAAAGAGTGACTGGAACCTGGCCACTAATGACGAAACACATATCAAGGTTGTTATGGCGGTATACTCCAGACCAGGGGAGGTTCCTATCCAAACGGGCAAATACTCTACTATCTGGCTGTGGGTGATTTTGTCGCTTCAAACGTCAGGCCGTCTGCCCGCAGGCAATTGTATTCTTTCTCCGTTCTTGCATAGATATCTATCGTTCATATTAAGGCTTAGAGAAACGCCATCATCCGTGAAGGTTTTTCAGGCGATAGCTGGGATTCCATAGACGCAGTCGTTTTTCAGACGCATTTTTATTACGAATAAATAAAGTATTGTTTAAAAAACTATTAAACAATATTATCTCTTTTTTTATAAAGATGTGGACGTTTTTTATCCTTTTTTGAAAAAGTTTATGGAGTAAAATGGTGTCATGTCAGTAATTTGGAGGTGATTTGGTGATTTTTTTCTTAAAACAACTATAGAAATTTTTCGAATAAAACACGTTACGTCTCATATCGTGAACATTTATGGTTGTTTTTTTGGTAAGTTATTGATTTGTAAATACAAACGAAAAGTTGTTTTGTTTGCCCACTTTCGATCTTTTGCGGCAATGGGAGCCTTAAAGATGACAAGTGAGATGGAAGCAACGTACCAACACAGGAAATAACTAATTAGTAATACTACAAAATTGACAGAAAGTCGTACTGGTGAAAAGAACCCAGCGTATGACCTCCTTAGTTAACGACGTCAATTTAAAATTATCTGCCTTTGTGTTATTTTCCTTGTACTTACATATTTCTAGAAACTGGCGTTTTTATTTAATTTTATTTCTACTTACTATTGATACGATAATATAATTATTTGTAAGTATTCATTATATTTATTAGGAACTTATTGTTATAATTTTCTTGGGAGGGATCATTTACTCCTAAAATAATTTATTATTTATATTATTACATTTTTGAAGCATTATCGCTCCTGGCCTTCTAAAATGTATGTAACGTTACTATGGTATCGGGGCGGCTAATTTGACAAAAACATATCAGAGTATGATATAAGTCCTTTGTAAAAGTCGCAATTGCGACTCATTTGGTGATAATATAAAAAATCTATTTGCTTAATCTTCAATGCAGCTTGAATGATCTTGTAATTTACACATTCAATTTTGCGTTAACACGCACTAGCCACATGCTTTCGATTCACAATCTGCTGCCAGAACAAAGTGCTATGATACTTGATGTGATCTTTCTAATTATGTCTAGAACTTTGTCGTTTAGTTTAGTCCTAATTCTCCGGACAGTTTTAGTTTACGTAGAAAACTTTGCTTTGGTACCTACTCTGATGATTAGTTCCCATCAAATATCATCTCAGACACAAAATTTGCTTGTAAAGAACTTCATAGAATATTTTTAGATTAAGCTATGTTTCGTTTATTATTATATGTTACTACAATACATAATTAAAATATTGTATTACTTATTATATAACAGTCCTTTCTTTAATGATACGGTTTTTGTTATATTTTACAGTAAGCAGAAAGTGTCCACATTCTTTTATAGTGACAACAATATATGGTAAAACTACCTATTGATAATGTGCGTATAAATGATGTCGCCTTGAATATTAATACTTTATGTAGAACAACAGCGATGCCTCGATGGTCCCCAGCTATCTATTCATACTAAATTTATCCTGTTCGACCTTATTTGGCGCGTTTTGCTCTATTCGATTCCTTTTAATTTATTCTTCTTGGAAAGTACTCGAAGAACTCAGATGTATCTCCAAAGAAAGTTTATTACAGGAACTTATTATATATGTAACTGAAATATGAGATTACTTTCGCCTTGATTCAGTTACCAACTTTTCTATTCTGAAATATTAATGCTATTAAGAGTTAGAATGTTTATTTGATATAATTTAGTAGTCTAATAAATAAGATACGACCACTACCTAGTAGTATGAACTGTTCAAAGTGTAAAAGATTATTTATTTTCGATAGAAGATGGATGATTAACTTTTGTTAGCCTAGATTCGAATTAGCCACATCAGTGGTCAGCCAGGCCAGTGGAACGAGCAGGCGTGGTAAGGCCGCCTGCACATTGTCCACAGCCACGTCTACTAATGGCTCGCTATCCACGTCTCTATATCGTTTGTGACGCAACCGCGCGTGACCATGATATCAGTTTTTCAAACTAACTTTGACACAGCAGCGGACAGTATGATGAATATTATACTCTGACGTATGTGTCATTTGATTTCCAACGTAAACGTATAGCATTGGAGAAAACTAAAAACTATTAAAAGAAGCAGTCTAGTTCAATTACTACGTAAGAAAATCATGATATATGTAGTCTCCAAATTAATCACGGGCATTTGTTTTGTTATGCCATTCAACACGTAACATAACGTTGTTGACGCGGATGATTCAGATTACCATTACTAAGAGCATATACTACACACCTATGGTTTGTAAATGTTAATATCAAAGGGTGTCTGTTTATATTGTTGTTTTTTTTTTAAATAAATTCCACGTTGTAAATGACAACGACCCTATTTCATAGCGTGCGCTAATACTGTATTTGTTAAAAAATCACATGGCGCACCAACTCGTGTATTCGAAATTTATTTTTTAATTACTCAGAGTGATTGTTCTAGTATCTAAAATATGAAACTAATGTGTGTTTATTGTACTTTTTGGACAGCAAGGATTAGAGCGAATTATAATATAGGTATGTATACTTATTACAGGTTTAACGTAAAATAACTCAGTTTATGTTGATAAATTTCAATTCAGGCCTGAACAAAAAGTCGCCTTGGCAGCGAGGCGACGTCAGGGTGCCATCATTGTGATAACAGCGACGAGGATACGGCGCTGCACACACTCTAGGACTGTCCAACCTGGACGGATCAGTGCCAAGACCTCGTCGCGTTAACCGGATTAGTTCTTTCGGTCCCGGCCGTGGTACGCACCATGGTCGAGAGCAATAAAAGGAGGAGACAGAGTGGAAGTGTGAGTCACGTCACGGCTCCGCTCCCGCCAAAGGAGAACGCGCCGGCGCCGGAGGGCCAGCACGGATCTTCGTCACCTTAAGCGGGCGGCGCGGGAGTGGTACCTTGGGGTATAGGAGTTCTCACTCACGAGATGGGAGCACGAGTGTTCCGCGCGCGCTCACGTCTCCTCTCGTGAAGCTATTTACAAACCACCTCACGCACACAGAACTAGAAGATGCCGAGGGATAGAAGAAAGTCCCCTGACAGTGGAAGTGGCCTTACGAGACCTACGCCTGCCAGGGTTGCGTAGAGGCTAGATCATATACCCGTAGCCTTGGCATAAGGCGCAGGACGGAGCATCCAAAGGTTTTAGTAGGTATCCCTAACCGGCAAGTGGCAAAAGTATAGCGCCAGTTCTGACTGGGCATGAGTGCCACCTCGACCTGGTGAATCCCACACACGGGTCGCGAATTATCCCCCCAAGCTCCTGTGCTTGTCGCGGGTTATGGTCCTCAATCGAAGGGTTTCCGCTGGTTAAAAAAAAGCCTGAACAAAGAAGGAAGTATTCGTATATACGTATTCTCGTATATTGATATGACGTGACGGTTTCTATTTATCTTACTACGCTGATTCACGGTCCTATGATTAGTTACGATGCTATTTATTATGACCGGTTCATATACGAGTATCATACTATTCATTTACTCACCTTACCATTGGTTGAATTTTGACATTACTTGTATGGAGCTTACGTAGAATATTCTGAATAAAAGGAGTTCAAATAATATTTTCAACAAATGACGCGACAGAATCTGTCAAGTAATTTATAGATGTGCTTTATGACTAGATGTTTATTTTCGGTTCGGTAGTAAAATGTATCACCTTTGCGAAACCCTTTATTATTCGATGACATATACACACACGCTTGGCTGATTTTTGAAGTTAAACTTCTATATAAACGGGGTCTTACGATTTTTTCGCTCACGAAAAAGCGTCACGGCCACGTATTCTAATACTTACATTTTTAAACTCGTGATATCTTTCGAATGAAATGTCCGAATTGAATAATTCAAAAAGTTATAAAGGTATTGAAGCAGTCTTGAATATGAAGTAATTTATTTTGAAAAGGATGAATACCGAGATACAAATAGAGTCTTTTCTAGCGGCGGCATTTTAATTAAATTTTTAAAATAAAAGAACACTTATTGTGGCATAACTATAATAGTTAGACATATATTGTCGGGACACTTTTTGTAAATAATGATGTGTTCTGCAAAGTCGTAGTACATTATTTTATTCTATCATCAATAGTTCTTGCAGCGTAAGCGATTTTAGGTATTTTTTTTACACCTAGGGTTACATTATTGGAGTTTTAGTAAGGATCCCTAATTTTTTTGTAAATATAATATAGCCTATGTCACCCGGGGATAGCTTACCAAGAGTGAAAGGTTTTTTAAATCTGTTCAGTAGTTTCAGAGCCTCTTCAATGCAAGCAAACAATCTAATCTTTCCTCTTTATAATATTAGTACAGATATTCATATATATTTATTATAAAATTAATTAGACATTTGCATATTATAAAAAGCGCAAGATTTTGCGCTGGAAGTTGTTTAGTAAAATTGGGAGCTGGGTTGCCCTAAAAAGCGCTATATCTAGCTCTGAAAGTGCTAAATTGGAAGCCCTGGTGAGCCGAGCGCCGGGGAAGTCCCGCAAACGAGAAAGCGAGCGAGGGAGCGGGCAAGGATATACCTCGTCCTCCGACGACCTCGTCCCTCTAATACTTAAAATCGCGTTCAGCGCATCGGAAATTGCGATGTTCCGAGCCGCCATTAATGGAGGCAAACATAATTTTGCATCGAACTATACCTTTGCTAATATTTTCTTAAGTTTTCGCGCCTTGTATAAAATGTACCTAACCTAACCAAGTCATAATTTGCAGTAAACCTGCCAAAAATCGAAATGTGTGCTGGGACAGTAGAAAAACGAATGGCAGCGGATAAGTGGAAAAACGAATCGCAACGGACAAGTTGAAAAACGAATGGCAACGGATTAGTGGAAAAACGAATCGCAACGGACAAGTGGAAAAGCGAATCGCAACGGACAAGTGGAAAAACTGGAAGTTTTACAGGGCAGATTGTTAATATACTAGTCCAATTTAAAAACCTGCCCGTAAAACTTCAAGTTAAAATTTAGTTGCGATTCATTTTGTCACTTGTCAGTTGAAGATTTTCCACTTGTCCGTTGCAATTCGTTTTTCCACTTGTGCGTTGCGATTCGCTATTTCACTTGTCCGTTGCGATTCGTTTTTCCACTGATCCGTTGCCATTCGTTTTCAAATTGTCCGTTGCGATTCGTTTTTCCACTTATCCGTTGCCATTCGTTTTTCCACTTGTCTGTTGAAGTTTCACCTCTAATATGTGTCCCAGCACACATTTCGATTTTAGTTAGTATAGTTTTTATCATTTAAAAACTATAATCAATAACAAAATATACATTTAAAGTGTGTTATCATAAAATTATCTAAGAAATTCAATTTGAGTTATTTTGTTAGTCAAATGGTGCCAGCTGATAAATTATGTAACGATAATTGTGTTTATTGAGACTTGGGTCTCGCTAGTAGCATGCTAGTTTAAATAGTGTTATCTAAGACTAGCCCAACATATCAAGCAAGGCAATTGACCCTAATATACGGCGACACCGTGTTATCATTATCACCGTTTGACTATCATATTGGCCTGTACAAAATATTGTCTTTATGAATATTTGTACAGATTCTTAAGCTTATGTAGGTAGTACTAGAAAAAAAAACTAGGGATAAATCTAGAAAGCTAAGCCAGATGATAGCGATGAATACAAATAAATGTCTGGTTTAAAAAATGTATTATCGGTGTACATTTGTCTATTTTCAATTTCCATTAAATCAGATTGGTTAAAAAAATAATATTTTTAATACTGTGGACAATTTTACTTCGAAATTTATTTCAGATGCGCAAAGATTCTTTCCCTAAAAAAAGAATTCCCCAATAACGGAGTTATTGTTGGCTTTTGGTAGAAAACGTAAGCAAACCAACAGCTCAGTCACTTGGCGCTGAGGGAGTATTCGGTGTTGGTTTAGTTGGTAGGTGACTTCATATAGAGTCCAACATATTATTATTGATTATACATTCCATCTCTAGAAAAAGACATAGACAATGTTACAATTAACATTGTCTATGTCTTTATTTTGTGTTTGGGCATTTGTTTGCATGATGAGACTTATGAGGATGTGGTCGATGGGTGAGAGTAGACACAGATGGGACATAGGCCGAGGCGGAAATTGGTCGGCGGGCGTTTATCGGCGCAGCGGGTGGCGGCTGCAATACTGTATCACAGGAAGTGGTCAACAGCAGTGCTCCACTAGCTTTTATAACTAATTCTATAAACATGTTGTTATTACTCTGTTGACGAATAATAATTATTGTATGCAATTTGCAGAAGATAGTGCAGTTAGACTTCGGAATATATTGTTTCGATATCGCTATATTTCTAGAACATTAGATTGAATTGTGCAAATCGTTTTGTGCCTACGTTCTATATTAGACTAATTTATTAAAACAGAGCTTAGTAATAATGAAATATGTTTTATTGTTCGTTGTTATATAAAGTTAAAGTCCTGTAGCTATCTTGCTAAAAACATCAGGTCATGTCCATCCGTCTCTATATATTTTTTATTTAACAGTCTTTCTTAAAAATGACTAAGTTTATAAAGGATTTTTTTAAATGTTTTTCGTACTTACCTTAAAACACACTTACATACTTTGAAAAAAAAATCATCCCTCAATATTTATAGTATGACAGCCACTTCTAATTTCAGTTATACGAGGATTATAGACTCAGTAAAAAAGTATTATTTATAATCGTTTTCTTAATTGTATTATTATATGATAATACGATTATGAATAACACTTTTTGATAACTTTTTTCAAGCCTATAATAAGTTCCTTCATGTTTCTACTAGGTAGGAAAATATAAAAATCACCTTTTTGTCTTATTTCATACATAAGCATGGAAGCACTAGTAGTATCTTTCCATAATATATTATGTAGGACCAATTGACTCCGAGAAAAATGCGACATACCAAGCGAGATGGATAAACGGACCGTATATTATACATGTGAATTTATAAAGGTTTGGTTTTTGTCAAAATCTCTACGGTTCCCTATAAAGTTTCTACCTTCAGCAATGTATATCTTAGTTAATTTATATATATTTTGCATGTTATGTTTGTCTCTGAGGGTTAAAGGGGTTGAATTTTTATTTTTAGGTGAACTGTGGCTTTTAATTTCTACGTTCGCTCCGTTGAGCTGGGGAGGGAAAACGTCAAACTAGCGAGGGGTTAGAGGCTGCGGTGTTTACGTACATGATTTATAATGACTGTCCAGTAAACATGGCGGCGCGGCTGCTTATCAGCGGACAGACCGCAGGTTCTTCACCCCTGCTTGTGTACTCTGTACTCCGTTCATACATATCAACGTTTAGAACTATCACCATTATAGCCTAAACATTAAGGACATTTTATTTATTTCCAATGATTCTTTAGTGTTATGGTACTTATAGAGGGAATGTAGCTATAACGGAATTTTGTTCAGGTAGCCAGACAAAGTAAAGAATTATGTGTATGTCGGTTATCTCGCGGAAACTTCTTTATATGCACTAATACCGGAACAAAACTCAAGGTTGTTGTGGCGACATACTGTGACCAAGACCAAGGGTGGTAGCTAATCAGATGGGCAAATGTACTACCACCTGGTTGTGGGTTGTTTTGTCGCCTCTTATGACAGGCCGCCCGGCCGCAAAAATTGTATTCTTTCTCCGTTCCTGCACGGATAAACCCATCAAATATTTTATACCTGTTCACAAAAACTAATTATCATTACATTAACAATAAAACAGGAAGAACCAAGGCGCATGACTCCGAATACTCTTTGAATCTTGATAATAAAAGTATAAGGTCTGACGAGGACGTTGCAGCAGACTTTCAGAAGTTTTTCGCCGCTATTCCAGCTGAAACTACTCATTCACTTCACTCCATTGCTATTGTGGCTGAATAATTATCACGTGATAACTTTGCCTTTCATTGTGTAGATGTTTTGAAAGCTTTCAAGCTTTTAGATCATAAGAAAACTGCTGACCTTTGGGGAATATCCGTAATCATTCTTGTGTCACCGTGCTTAGCCATAGTATTTAATAACTGAATAACATGTGGAGTGTTTCCTAATCAAATGAAATTAAGCAAGGTTATGCCACTTTGTAAATCTGGCAGTACAACTACCCTTAATAATTTTACACCTATCTCGATACTGCCTACGTTTAGTAAGATATATGAAAAACTAATCTTAAATCAGTTGCTTAGTTGCATTTCAATATTCATAATTTGCTCAGTAAACAATTTATTATGGTCGAATTTCGACCAAGGTCGACCACTAGTATATATAAATTTACATACACATAACATAATATATAATACATATAAAGATTTTTTAGATGATCGCACCGAATGGGTATAATGCGATCGCCACCAAGCTTTTTCAGTAATCATTCATTTAAATTACTTTGTTAAACCTTGTATTAGTATAAATTACATTGACATAAAAAGTAGAATAATAATAATAAGTATGAAGTAGAAATATGTTGCTGGGGCGTTTGGCCGCATCTTCTTCTCCTTTAACAGTAACTAAAATTTCTTTGGAAGCGATGGTATACTTGTAATAAGTATTCTGTAAGCTTCTACATTGAAATAAATACATTCATCATCATTAATATGTATTATAATAATTATATTAGCCCATGAACGACCCTCTACTGAGTTAGAGCCTCCTGTTTTGAAGAGAACATACGATAGGCACAGTATTACCCACCATTTTTTGTCTAAGGAGGACTGGCGGATTTCACACTTCTGTTATTTCCATGAGCAAATTTCATCAGATGCTTCTTCTCTTCTTCGCTATCAACATGTGGATAATTATAACAACAATGTGTATATTAGGATATAAAAATTACGTACGCAGTGCATGCTTCCCAGGTACAACTTTCAAAACTAGTACCTACCTACATAAAGATGTACATACTAAATATCAACATCGCTTAATTTCAAAAGCTCAAAACAAGGAACAAATAATGTCCGAAAGAAGTCCCATTCATATTTATGTATTACATGTGGATTACATTAGTCAGTATAACAAAAGATGGACTTGTTGCACCTCAGCTAAATGACGATGGCGTGCGTTTTAATTAATCATTAATTCCTTGAACATCGTTGGTGCTGGCATACCTTAGGAAATTCGTCGAAACAATAAAAATCAGGCAAGTTTACGTCCGGAGTGAATCAGAATTTATAATGACATGTTTTAATTTACACATTAAAATCGAACAATGATTGATATATAGATGGCACTAACAATAACAGTGAAAGAGTGATTTACGACATTGCTATACATATATTTGCAAGCACCGGACCTCTTATCACTGTTTGATTAATGCTTCCATGGCATGTGCGATGTTGATATTAAAGTGGTACGTTAATTAACAGGATGTTAAAGATATTGCTTTATAATATGTGTAATATATATGAATAAGCAATCATACGTTTGCAGCACGTATGGAATTATCAACCATGCTGAGCACTTTTCATTCTTGACAAGTTTCTTGAAGGACTCGAAGAATATGCGTGCCGGATGGTCATACCGAGTGATTCGCTGGACGTGTGTTGGTTTGAAACGAGTATTACATTTATAGTCTAATGGCAGACTAGTCGCTAGTTCCTACGGCAATGGATACTTAATCAATTTTCGAACGTATGTTTAAAATCTTTAGAATTACGTTGCCATTTTAATTAAAACGGAACCCTTATTATCATCTGATGCATCTACTTTGTGCGTATACCGCTTTTTTTCGTTTTTCTCACAACTATTAAGTTAAGCTAAAAATATCAAAATTAGGGGCGACCGTCAAACATAATATAACTCAGGGATTCAAATTATGTCTTCACTGTGTATACATAGGTATAGAGTTTCGTTCCTTTGTACTTAAAAAAAAAGTAGAAATGAATATAAATTCCTGATATATACATATCTATACTAAAATTATAAAGAGGTGAAGTTTGTGAGGTTATTTGTTTGTAGGAAGAAATCTCTTTAACTACTAAATCGATTTTAAAAATTCTTTCACCATTGGAAAACTACATTATTCCTGAGTGGCATGGGCTATATTTGATTGTGATTAATAACATTTTTAATTTTTTTAATGACACCAGCGAAATGGTCAAGGGAACGCCTGTCAAATCCTCTTACAAGGCACTGCGAGTGCTTTCCGCGTTTGTGGTACACTACGGTAGATATAATTTTATGTCCTAAAATACGATTGTTGGAATGCTTTCGAATTGAATTTAAGTAAAAACAATAAATTTTTAAACCTAATCTATTATAACTAAATTTATTTATGGTAACTTAAAAATTAGGTTTGATAACTAAATGTAATTTCATTTTTGGTCATCCTCGTTTTGATTAGATTCTTCCTTTGTGACGGCTTCATTATTTTCGAGACTCTCTAATTCACTCATAATCATTTCTTGTATTTTTAACCTCAGATTAAGCTTTTTAACGGGGGGAATATCTTTCATATACGGCAAGAGGCTCTCAAAAAACAATAAGTCGCTATTTTCCCTTCTGTTAAATTCTTTTTCTAACAATTCTATTTTTCGTCTTTTTAATACCAGTAATTGGTCTTCGTTATGACTGTCTGTGTCATATTGCCTTTTCATTTGTTGGGCGAGAGTGAGGTTATCTGAAACCGAAGAATGTGCTGGAGAAGACTGCTCCAGGAATACACTAGGATCGCAATATTCATTATAATAGTCATCTTCATCCTCGTCCTCTGCTATTTTGTTTAACACAGACGTAGAATTTCTTAGAAATTGTAGTTGATCGAAGTATTGCCAAGTCCGTATACCTCCTCCATGTTTATTTTTCGACTTTTCCAGTTTCTGACACTCCTTTATAAAATAGGTTCGTAAATTTTTCCATCTTGTTTTAAGTGATTTGACTGTAACAATGACAATCAATTATTGTGCTTATCTATTTAAGGATTTAACGAGAAGGAAAATCTGAGCATAATATATTTGTACGGCATAGTTGTTTGGCTATTCGAAGTCATAAGACAACAAAGAGTGTCATGAATAGATTTCTTGTAGCAATTTGATTAATATTGATGATTAGTGTTAATGACTGTCGTCTATACAAATTACCGTTAATACCTTTCTAGATAGCGGATTTCAATGCTTTAAAGGATTTGGTGAAAAGCGGAAAGAGTTGAGTTGGACGAGAGGAAAAGAGAACTCTCGTTATGATACTTGTTTAGTACAAGGGGGGGAAAAACTGTGTTTATGCTGATCTTCAGAGACTAGTAGCAGACTGGGGAAGCTTGCCCATTGATAGAGCTAGCTAGTAGTCTAATGCCTAGAATATGGTTTGTGGTTCTAATTACAAGTTTAATATGCAGAAAAATATTACTAACCGTCCTTTTGCAGTTCTTCAGCGATCTCTTGCCAGAGCTTTCTAAGCATATTTGAGTTTTTGTGGAGTTCATTAGCTGGATTCCATAGAGCCTCTCTTGTGTAGACAGCAGCGATTAAAGAATTGTCCATTTTGTTTCAAATAAAATAGATAAATTCAAAATATTGTGTACAAAGCGAATAAAACCCAACAAACGTGAGCGCTCGCTACAATACCCGCTTGGGGACTAGCAAGGGTAGCGAGGGGCGGGCATGAGCCTCGAGCTAGGCCCGCGTCGGTGCCGGTGGCAGGCCTGTGTGTGTGTAACCACTTCTACATGCGTAATTCCCAAAGTCATTCAACCAGCATACCGACCTACCTACATATCTAGCCTCCAGCCCCTGCCGTCCCGTTTCATTCTGGCTATTACGCTACGTTGATTTCAATCATTTTACTCTCATAATTCATTATAAGATTTATTAAAAAGTTTTCATTCCTATATAATTGTGTTTATTTGTTACTTTGTTTCAAAAATGATGTTTGAGAATTCTCACTGTTTATTATTAATATTAGATATTGAATATTTACCTAATTTATCATTCTAAAACACACTTTACACCAAAAATAATTAATTAAATCAATAAAGTTACTGGACTCTAACTGTAAATGTATAAATGCCGTATTTCATAATAAAAAACAAGAATAATTACTAATAATTAGGTTAAAATGTAACTGAAAATCTGCAAAAGCCTAATACCATAGATAAGATATAGATATTATAACCCATAGATTATTTTGTCCCTAGCTTTTTGACGTTTATTTTACATATTTATTATTTTACATTATTTAGAACATTTTAGCTCAAAATCAGTCAATAGGTGAAAATAATCTTGATAATATTTTAATTATTCGACTTATTTGGTTAAAAAAATATTTTAAATAATAAAAACACGTCTAATAACAGGAGAAGAATGACATCTAGATTTGTACAATATATGACTGGTTCCTATATCTAACAAACCGTCCATTTGCCTAACGGATAGTTATCCGTTAAATTTTGACAAACTCCATACAATGTCAAATTTCTACCGATGGTAGACGGTCCCCATCCCCGGCACGATTTTTGAGGGGTTATCTTGGCATACGCACAATGATATTTCTGTTCTTTTTGAAGTATGAAGTATTATAACCTTACAAGTGAAGAGATAAAAACAAACAAAATCATTATCAATATGTCGATAAATCCCGTTGGCTAAGCTCATTATGTAAACCGATTTCTTTGTATTCCGCCGACCGCTCAAGATCCGTGGCGAAACTATAAAGTAAGTGATGGTCGGTTCCTATATCTTATTATTCACTCACTTGCCTTACCATCGGTTAAATTTTGACATTGGATGGATATGCACGTTATGTCAAATTTTAACCGATAATAGGGCAAACGACCCGTCGTTGAAATTAGGAACCGACGAGTAATGAATAGTACGACATATAGGAACCGACCATTAGGAGCGTTTCACAATATTGTTTTTGACTGGGAGATTGTTATACCTACATTATTTATTATTATTCTTCTATTATATTAGACATCTGAGAGCCTAAAGCGATCACCTTGGGCCCCAGTACTCTGTTTTGGCAATAAATAAAGTGTCGAGCTTAAGTCTCTTTATGGTAAGTTGTCTAGGAAACAGGCAACGAAACCTCAGCGTACTCTTTGACGTGACCCTGAATCATTATCAGGTGATATCCTACTGCATAATCTATGTATCTTGTGTAAATAACAATCGAGTTGTGGTAACTTTATGACAGGCTTATTTCAATGTCGGGTTTTCGAATACTCGCAGAGAACAAGCATATAAACAAATTACTTAGGTGAGTATCTACTTAGGTATATTAGAAGTAGTAAGTATAGCGTATTAATACAATTACCATTAGGATATGCGTGGCAGGTATACCCATCGATTGTTTTATATATAACCCATACAACCTGGCTTATCAGTAGATTTTTTATGGACTGATGTTACTGATATGTAACATACATTTAAATCCCCTTACATAATTGCAGTCTAATAACAAAGAGTTGGCTATTTTAAACAATGGCTAATTATATCTTTTTTAGTT
This sequence comes from Dendrolimus pini, assembly GCA_949752895.1. Lineage (NCBI taxonomy): Eukaryota > Metazoa > Arthropoda > Insecta > Lepidoptera > Lasiocampidae > Dendrolimus > Dendrolimus pini. The sequence continues at coordinate 14,028,312 of OX457126.1, read as the reverse complement.
TTAAACTGAAATAACCTATATAGTTAATAGATTCGACTGTCTAGTTCGTAATTCGTATCTTTAAAATGTGTTTGTGTCTGTAGCCTTATTTGTTTGCGATGCGTAAGCGCAGCGATGCGGTGACCTGGCGACCGGCGCAGCGATGGCGACGGGTGCCGACTTGCCGACGGCTGGGGCGTGGACGCGGATGAATGAATCACCCGAACCGGACCGTGACGTCATCTAGAAGGTGCGTCCTTCTCATCCTTTACAAATGGTCAGGGATTCAAAGACATAATTATGGAAACATTAACAATCATTATTAACTACTGCTATTTTATAAAAAAGGTAGGTATAGCTTATTTAAAGTTTCAACCTTTTTTCTTTAACAAATACTTAGTAGTTATTTTTACAAATATATGAATTAAAATGAGTATTATTCTCATAATAGGTAAGTAATAATAATCTAAAAAGGTATAATCGACACCGTATTTTTATAAAAAGTCAAACAATAAAAACCTAACCTATGGAAGATCCGCGTGCAGTCAAATAATCTAAACGAAGCAAAAACTACCACCTAGACACTTATATTGATGGTGGAATAAGAAAAAAATTGAATACAAAATTGGTATTCTACGAATGGCAACATTAATTTTTGCTGTGCTAATTTTTCAACACCAATTTTCGATAAGGTTAGCGTACTCTGTGTAATTATGATTTATTTTTAGATCTACGATAACAACAGTAAGCGTATATTGGATATAAACTAATAAAAACATACATTATATATGTTTTATACATGCATTACATAACACATTAATCATTTTGAGAATATGTGGACAGGTATTGCACAATCTCACATTACCTACTGTGAGTGCAGATTTATGAGCTAGTAACATTGAAGATTAGATGATATATATATATATACCTCAATGAATTGAAGAGTATTTTTCTATCTGAATCCAAAATGTTAAATGAACTACAACGGAATGCCGAAAATATAGAAACTTTAATAGCGGCGATGGTTCATATAAAAACATATAAAATTCGATCTATGTTATTGAAATAAAATGTATAATATTATAAAATTCTAAACATGACGCGTCTGTATATTAAAGCTATTAAAAAAAAGCAAATGGAATAGACTTTATAAACGAAGGGGAACACTGCATTTGCATGCATTTTTTTTAGATGTCTTGTCTGTTTGTTCGGGATTCACGTAAAAAGTACTGGGCCGATTTAGATGCATTTTTGGCTGTCGACAGCAAATTCTTAAACTTAAAATCTGACTACTAACTACTTTTTTTCTGAGAATTCCGCGGGATTTTTTCTGGGAATAATTTAAAATTGCCCGTTTAAAAAAATGAATTCTGATATGTGTTTTCAGTGGTCGATAGCAAATTTAATATAAAAAACATTATGATTTTTTTATCCCGGGAATTCCGCAGGAATTTTACCCGAAGCGCATCGTGGTTGTTCGGGTGTATAAAAATTAGCTTATTTCGAGACAGTTTTCGATAATACTATAGCTTACATTCTTTTTTAAAGGGAATCAAGCGTTAAGCGTGGACGAAGTCGCGGGCATGTCCTAGTATATAATATTTTCATGACGTTTAAAAGAGAATAATACTAGGTGGCTTCAGTACTAATAGTACTCAATTGTGCTCGGTTTCTATATCTTACTATTCATTTATTTCCCTTATCATTGACACTATTTGTATGGAGTTTATATTAAATTTTAACCAATAGTTAAGGCATATGAATGGATGAATGGGACTCTTTATTGTCCACCATAACTTACACTTGACAAGTTAATATGAATACATTTCCATTAGAATAATGGGCGGCCTTATCGCTTATAGCGATCTCTTCCAGGCAACTGTGTCCAAGGAGACATTAAAAGAAAAATATAATAATATTTGACAAATGAATAATGATGAATCATTTAAGGTTTACTTTGCTACAAGTATACAAGCTTAAATATTAGAGTATAATGAGTAATATAATTCCTACTATTTCAGTTAAGATAATTGGCTCATTAACTAACTTTAGGTATGACGGTAAGATAACTATGGGTAGGTATTTGCTTGAAACTTCTAAAAAATAAGTTATTAAGAATACTATTGCTTGTTAAAACAGTACAGTGGTTGCGTGATTAAGGATCATACGATTTGATTAACGTAACAAGGACGCCAAGGGAGTTTTGAGATGTAAATCCAGGCTTAGGTTAAGCCACATACATACATTACTCTGGTGCTCCATTCGTGGATGACACCTGTCGTCGCTTTGGTCTAATCCCTAGTAAAGGACCCGGTATTGTGCGAAATGCATTTATCAAAAAAAAATTGCCACAGACATGCCGAAGATTTCAGATTCTCGTAGTGAATGACAGTGTAACTGACAGGCCATGTATTTCGTCCTGTTATTGGATAATAGATCTCTAACATATTTAATCGACACCTAATGCCACATCTTCGGGGAAATTTGTTTTTATTTTAATAACGTCACCCCGAAATGTTGTACCACTGCTAGGTTCGTGCTTGCCTATTGCAGATTCGATTGCCCCTCATCGGTAATTTTTATGATATGCGAGTTTCTTTGTTGTGTATTAATTCTAAAATGTTGCGTATATAAAAAGCTTAATATTGTTACGAGTTTAGCGGGACTCGAATTAAAATGCCGTTGGAATTATTATAGAGTTTATTACAACTATACAAACACTTATAACACAGATACAAATATAACCGAAACAACAAATCCAAACGTAATGCAGAAGGATTCCGATTGTACATGATCTGTCTCGCCTTGATCGTGGTTCTCGCTCGACTGCCCCTCCCTCAATCGGGCCATTGTTTTATAATGCACAAGTGCAATAGGTCCGCCCGGTAACGTGGACCGAATTTCCGAGAATCCGCTTGTATTTTAAAATCCGTAACACCTGGCTAATAATTACAGCCGCACGTGACTGTAAACGATTACAATACAACAATAGGTCGTATGCCAATAAATACGTAAACAAAAGAAGACGATCATAAAAGAATTACAAATAAATTACAATAGTTTCAATGTTATTCGTTCAAATGACGGGTAAAATATGTGCTACTACAAATCTGTACGTGGAATTTGTCTTTGTCGGCGCCTAGGTTGTAACAATATGATCATATTTTTAGAATATCATAATAGAATAATTTGTATACATGTTTGAATAAAATCACTGGTCAAACGTAGTTTTGTTACATTGGATATTATAATGGCTTCGAATAATTCTATCCCAACAACTAATTAAACTATGAAATTGATTTTTTTTTAAATTTTCATTTGCATATGACACTAAAAACCAGTAATTATGAAATAAAACATAGGTAACAATTATATACCTAAATATTTATTGAGAAATACTACAAATTGTTTTATTTTATTTTTAATTAATGTATATAAACGTAAAAAGAGAAAATATCTAGTTAAATCTATCTTTTACTACAGAGATACACTTTCCATAAGATTTTCATCTATATTATTTTTGGGCAAAATTGCCTTTATGTAGTGTTCACAGTAACAGTGTTCTGCCATCCTGTAACGGTCCCGTCTATCTTGATACCTTTCCACCATCACTGTTAGATCCTGATAGAAGTGCTCATCCTGTTACACACTCATGTTCTCAAGCTTATTAGGAAATCCAAACCATATAACTGTTAAGAAATTGCAACTTTATGGTCATATTCACTCCAAAAATCTTAAGTACCAGAGCTAATTCAGTAGTCAGCAGTACTTATGTGAATATATTCGCAAATTGTGTACTGGAAATTATAAAAAGCTGCAGACAAATCAAGGGCAACAATGATTTTCTAAATCATTTGGCCCGTGTAATAATACGTTACTTGACTCATTAAAGAAACAACTTCAATACTTATTATTCTCGTACAAAATCTAATAGGCTTCGGCATTTTGTAAGATGATAAAAAGTATCTATCTCATTTGATTTGATTATCAATTACCCTCTTGTCAAAACATCATCATTAGGTCATAAATTTGCCCAAGCATTGAATACCTCCTGCAAGATATAATGAAACCATAGGCAGCCATTACACGTTCAATCCAGATCACGATCGAAGCAATGTGACAGATTGTAGAATTATGTAATCTTGGTGTGGCTGGTCGCGACATTAGACGGTCAATCCAGATCATATCAGTCCACTGTTCGATACCGTCAAATACAAACGCATTCACAACTACTAAATGGATCTGAATAAGAAAAAAGCTTGTGCAGCAATAATATTATTGCTGTTTTCTGAAGAAACGCGTGAAGAGGAAACGTTGGGTTAAACCATGGCTACTAAAGAGGAACATCTATACACATTTGAATTTGTTAGATGAAATTCATAGTACTGAAGAGGAGGAGGAAGGAGGAAGAGGATTACGCAAATTACTACAAGATGAAGGATCGGCATTTTCGACGTTGGTGGCACTGGGGGCCGGGCCGGCCGGCATATCATCGTTGTTGTCGTCCGACTCCATCGCGGTGCGAATGCAGACTGACGTAATTTGAACTCATGTTACATTACACGATCAATCTGGATCGCGATCAATGGATCGAGATCATTGATTTCAAACATCTAGATATTTTCTGATCAGTATTCACGATCCGTCAATCACATACCTTACACAGTCAATCTGGATTGAGATCAATGATCACGCTCAAGGATCCCAATCTAGATTAAGTGTGTAATGGCTGCCTTAGTTATTAGGCTCCAAGATTTATTTTATAACGATTTATATGAATCCAAAGTACTATATATGAGTAAATTCCTTAAAGCCTTGGTGTAAAATCATAGTTTTGTGATAACATCGTTAATTGAAACGACCTCACTTCGTCTGACCTACTTATTAATTGTTACATTCTCATTATAAGATTATTGGGCAAAGTTTTTCATTGCATGTACCACACAGAAAGTTTAGTGAGGAAAATTAAAAGCAAGCAGTAATAGTATATTATTTATACCCACTATTACAATTTAGGTATTTGGGTTATTTCAATCATTCTACGTGACGATTAAACTAACTTAATTAAAAAGTTATGTTAAATATGGTAGGTACTGGTTTTATACATTTTTAAAGTAGTATTGTATTGTTGAAAGTAGAGGATTTCTCAGCTGTTCGGAAATTATCTAATTTAGGTTCTAATTTCCTAATAAAAAAATTACAAATATTACATAAGTCCCAAATAGCTGTTGGTTGTGAACGTGCCCAAAACGCTGGCCGCATTCCCGCGCTGGATGGCAACCATTTTTTATATATCAATGATGGCAACGCCGATGCGTTGCCTTAAGTACAGGCCAGCCTTTTGGTCACGTGAGACTTCTATCAAACGAGATGATAAATCTATATGAAACCGACCTGTTTCGAGATCGCATGGTCCTAGAGTCTCGACACCGAACGCCACAAATGTCCACGCCATCATCCAATAGATACATATTTGCGGCGTTTTCTTCCGTATCAGAGGTTGAAGGCCACCCAAATTGCGGGTCATCTTTACAGCTAGATCTACCTCTTTTAAATTCAACAACCCAGTACGCAACCATAGAATAGGGTATACCATCATCCCCTAATGTCTACTGAACAGTAATCCAATTCGAAAAAAATTCTTTCGTAGACATTTTTTTCAAGCTGAGAATTATATTATCATCGCAAATAGCTCACTTTTAACCATTATTTTGCGTTTTAGCAACTCGATGCACACAAAATTTTATTACGTGCGAATGGACTGATAAAAACAAGACAAGGATGTCTGCCTTCCCCTCAATGCCGCCTATGTCGCGCACAAGACTTTACGTTCCATACACTGTTTGACTGTGCAGCATGGGTACCGCAGAGATTTGAACTCGAAGCCGTCGTAGGTCCGATCGATTCGCTGGGTAGCCTGGCCATGACCATGGCTATGTTGCACAGCAACGATAATCGAGATGGAGCGTCTAAATTCTGCGAAGCAGTAATATCTCAAAAGAAGACCGCTGAACGAGAAAGGGAGAGAGGTGCGCATGCATCTCGTAGGGGCCAGTCGGGGCGCAGATATGCGAAAAATCTCCTCCCGTGATTCCGCTACAGGGGTCCTCCAGCACCTGGGGTGCGGAAAACCAACTTCTATTGACGAAGTGAGTTTGCCTCTCCCGGGGCATTCTTAAGCACTGATGCGCAGGATTAGCGTGGGCGTAACTACGAACGAGGAAAAGCTTGACCTTTTCCGATCATGTGTGCAGTACACATGGAAGGAAGTGGAATGGTGGCCTATACATACCTTGCGGAGTTTACGCGCTACCCGGCATTTGACACTGTTATCTGCGCCATATACAGTGGATAACTCTCGTTGCTTTGGTGTAATCGCTAGTTAAGGACCCGGTAGTGTACGAAATGTATTTCTCACTGCCATCTGATTAACACTCCTTAATTTTAATATCGAACTTCTCCCAAAATGGTTTATATCTTTTTGAATGACTTAGATGAGTTTTAAAAGAACAGTACTGTTTTAGTATACTTATGGGCATAAAACCCTGAGCTCTCAAAAACGATGCGACGCAATATTGAACATATTTAAAAAAAAGAATTTTGTGCCATACGTCACTTGTTATGTACTTTTATAATAGCTTATTAATGCAAAATCTTATATGGCCAAACAGATAATCACTTTAATGTATATTCATTACTTGTCTGGAAACTAGTCGTTCTTGGCTCTCGTCCGTCGGGCACGACGCCAAATCTCCGAACAAGGGATTCAAGAACAAGACGCAACTCACCCTTAGTATTTGGTGTGAGCACGTCGCAAAACTTTCACATATAATAATTCTTTACCTCACAACAAAAAAGACAATAAATAACTTAATATTGTAAATGTAAAATAGATAATAATATAAGTATACTCGTATAATAAAACATAAGCGAGTCGCTCAGTGGAACTGGGGTCTAATCCACAAATTTAGAAAATCAGAGATAAGTAGAAGTTTTTTCTTTATATGTAGTTCAACAAATTTATGTTTGTGTCATCTATTAATATGGCATCTATTTAAAAAAACCGAAACTAAATTTAGGCCACTATGTATAGATTCAAAGATCTACATGAAGAAAACAGTCCTATTGAATAGTGATATTGTAAATTTGTGGATTAAACCACTCCCCCGTTGAGCGCTTTCTTATTGATTTGTCCTAATAGAAAAATAAGAGCATCAATTGTCCAACGCGCTTCTCTCGCGCGAAGTATCAGGATAAAAAAATATTGCATCTTTCTATCTGTTATCCAAAGTATCAAAGCAAAGTTCATGATAATCAGTTCTGCTTACGTAAACTTCGAAAATGTAACTTGAGAATATTGTCCCACTTGACTTGACACTTGACAAAAATTATCAATATCAGAAACAGACAGTATTTTGCAATGAGCTTTTTTTACATTAGAAAAGTAAAGCAAATGTTCTAATTTCAAATTCTCAGCATCCAATGACTCCTTATTAAATAGTACAGATCATTTTATTTAGTGGTATTGATTCACATTATTTATCTACAATCCCTCCTTTGGCTGATTTGATCCTTGGAACAAAATCTTACTATTTATATTACGATTACAAACACTAATTTACACTTTTGTAACTTCAGTATTACATGAAAATGCGGCTAAATTACAAAACACGACGTTATTGCAATTAAGTTTCATTGTATTAATTATGAGAAATTAAAAAGTCTCATCAAATTCAACTGTTAAGGCTTGTAATAATGCCAACGATCTTGACAGTTTGGGAGAAGCCTCTGTAGCGCTTTCCGCGCCCGGGGGTTACACGCGGGGAGCGGGCAAGCGCCCGTTTCCATCGCCCGCAGTCTTGTAACGGAGTGTTTATTACGGAGTCTATCAAGTGAAAAATAAAGACGTGATTTATTGTACACAGAACATTTGAAACTACTACTACTACCAAAGGCTATAAACTGACTTCAAAAAAGGAGAGGTTCTCAATTCGTGTGACAATTTTTTTTTCCATTTCTGTTCAGCTATAATTTATTTAATTACTCAATTTGATAATTCTTTTTGTGTTTAATTAAACAAAGCTTTCCTTGAAAAGGTCCCATATATTTTTTTTGTTTTTCAGCCATAACTTTTTTCTGAATCGATTTTAGTAATTATTTTTGTGTTAATTTCAGTATAGTTTCAGAATAATTCCACATAAATATTATTGGTATTAAATCTTGAGATCCGAATATATAGCAGTAAATCCCTAAAAGCCCCGAAACCTACAACACGGGCGTCTTCAAGTCCTGTGTACGTACATAGGCAGCTTCTAGGTAAGCGTGCTCGGTCTTAGACCATAGCTCCGCTCAAAATCGAGCAAGATAATGGTCGAACGCGAACCTATACAGTAATAAAAAAAGAAGCAAGTAGAAAACGTTGTAGTGATTGACGTCTGTGACTTTTTGTTTCTTAACCAATTTTGATGATTCCTTTTGCATTGGATTTCAAGTACCTCCATAAAAGTTTGGTACAAATTTCATTGCAATCGAATATTGGGCTTTGAAGATATAGCAAAAACTCGTTCAAATTATTGAAAATTGTTTAGATTTTGAGGTATTTCATTAATATTTTTTTTTGTTTTTTTGTTTTGATCATTTTTGTGTTGGATTTAAAATAGTTTTATAATAATTTCATATAAATTTCATTGCTATTAGACTCTGGGTTCCGAAAATATAGCAGAAAATTTCTCAAAATCAGCTAAAAAACGTATTGAAATGTTTAGCTTTATGACATCCTAAAACCAGTAGGTACCTAATTAAGATCAATAACGTGCTGCACTAAACTCAACTACAACTATTAAGGCGTACAATGGAAATCTATCACGATAAACATAAGAACGCGTAAATACAGTTATGATTTCTGTTGTATTTTAAAAAAACATCGACGATTAGAGTTGAGATTCAAACGAAAATGTATCTTGGCGAAATCAGAAAACGGGTGTAATCATAATATTTTATAACAATTTTCGTCAAGTATTTCCACCAATCGGACTTTTTGAATAACAGATGAAAATGGGCTTTGAGATGCGGCTGAAGATCGCGTCGAGTTAGCTTTCTGTAAACACGAGCGGCGCCGCAGTTACATTTTAATTTAATTATAATAATATTAACAAGTATGTTTTTTTTTCAAAATTTGACGATTCTATTCCTGACAAGGTTAATTGATTTTTAAAAAATCTAATGATACCACTTTCGTCAAAATCGGCCTCGAGATTCCTTTGAGTGGTTTTGGCTATTTAGTATAGTTTAGGATGTGGCCCTGATAGCCCACTTGAAAAATTCACTCTGTAAACTGAATAAAAAAATTCATACTCGCAGTCATAATTTATTCTCATATCTATTTACTCAACTGCCAGAAACTTGACAGTATAATTTGTTAAATTAATTTAATTAGCCTCATACTCGAAACTCTATTGTAAAATAAATGAGGAACATTCATATTGCTTTCATTTTCAGTTCATTTAGACAAAACCAAGGACATTTTCAGCGTCCATACACGTAGAGTCATCCATCAGGCGTATTGTTGTTACATTACCGCACTAATTAAGCCAACTGCCTATGGCGTCATGCTAAATATTTCCAGGTGCAACCATAAATATCGGGATTTGGAACAAAAACTATAATAATTAGGATCCAGTATGTCATGTTTAGATTTTTTATTGTATAATGCCTAAATATCAAATTGAGAAGGTAGCTATACCTATATTTTATATATTAATAAAAGTTATCAGTTAAACCTGCCTAAATTTATAAGTTAAATAGTTCAATAGTTTTATTAATGAACTGTCATTTTTTATTTTGCCGTTTTGTTTATTCAAACTCCAGATAAAAATTATACATAGGATTATAATTTTTATCTGGAGTTTGAAAAGTCGGCCCTAAATTATTGAATCCTTATCCACCTCTTTCTTTCCGGTTATTCCAAATGTCATAAATGGTTTATTTATCATCTTATCATTATTTTATTCTAATATCTGTTTAACTCTTCTAAAATTAATTACACGTTCACAACAACATCAGGGTGTTGGTAAGACCGTGTTACATTATGACCGTAAGCGACATATGAATCTTCCAAGTTAAACTTTTTGGAAGACTTCTATTTCCAAAATCATTATTTAGATTAACTGACTGAGAGTATTTTGTACCTAAGTAAACCTTTAGTACGTTTGAAAAATTGAGACGTCTCAGGAAAATCGTGACACCTGGCAAAACTGGCATGGTTCGCCGTGCTGCTGTCGTAATTATCATAATGAAGCAGAACCTTGGCCTTGCGGCAGTTTCTCTATACGTCATGTCAGCTTCTTCAATTCTTCATTCGTGTTGTCTCTCGGCGTTGGAAACACGCAACTTTAGAAATGCCCTTTGCGTGATAAGTTGAAATATGTAATTATTGAGTTCGATAACCAATTGTAACCAGTTACCATGACTTTTTCCTATTATGGAATAATATTATATTTAAAGAGACATTAAATCATAAAATATAAATATCAAATGAATGTATGTATTGTAGACGGTAAAATGAAGGTAAATTAGGACAACTGTCAAACTGACAAATTGTGATATATTATGAAGTAGAAAGAAATTACATATGAAGTATTATATCCTTTATTGAAACTCTTAGCTTGTAAACCATCTTAAGCATGTAGAACACGGATTAATGATAGTGAGACGAACCTCTTCGAGCATTGTATTCCACCCATTACGATGTACGATGCCTAGACATGGCCACTCATACTTGAGACTAATTTTATTTATTTTATAGTATAGGGTTCTGAAACACTATGTACATAAATCTCATTATTGTATAAGGAAACTCTATTGTGAATTGCGTTTGAACCATTATATCAGTCATAAATGCTACAGGGTTTTATTACATGTCCCGTACTTTTCCTTGTTCATATTTGCGCCTTAGATTAACAAAAAATACTTAATTATACATCATAATATTACGACTGTGGTAACTTACAAAACAAAGCGTTATCAATGGGAAATAAGGAAAATTGTTTAGCATTATAAATTGGATTGTCGAAACGAGTATTTACGTTGTATATTTAAATTAAACACTTCTCGGCGAAAATAATAATGAATGTTGAGAAATGTTCAGTTAGTAAAAAACAACAATTTATAATTTACTGACGCCCTCTGTGGCTTAGTGGGTTAAACTTTTAACGGCTTACTTCACTGCAGAGCAGAGGCTCCGGGTTCGATTCCTGGTATGGTAAATTTCGGAAACGAATTTTCTTCGTTATTTACATATATAAGATCTGGGTGTCTGGGATCGGCTCCAGAGTAGTCCGTTGTATATTGCCTATACCACAAGCGTAACTTGCTCAATTCGAGGAAATAAAATATGCGTGTTTGTCTGCCGATTATCTTTTTGTTATATTTTATTTTTATTAATAATTTAAAAGATTCTTCTAATTTATGCCCTTTTGATATAAATATTGAAGGGAATTAATTGACTATTTTTTGATAAATTATAAATTGTGTGTAATAATAACATATCTAAAGTCATAAATTAAACATTAAAAGGTCAGCTTTACAAAAAGTGTCACTCAATGTTTTTCCCATGCAGTTTTCAATTATGGTCTCAAACTATATAGCCATCACGTTTGACAAAGGCGAATAGGCGCGTGTCACACATCGGAAACCTCGACATGCAGGTTTTCTCACGATATCTTCCTTTATCGTCAGCACTGGGTAAGTGTAGCAAAATGTATCTATATTAGATAAGCACCACTTTTTAGGTCAGGATTAGAAAAATGCTATTACAAGCTGACAGTTTAGGCATTTTGTATGGGAATTAAGTAATAATTATTTATTGAACCAACCATTAGTACTAACATCAGTTCTGCATACATACACACAGTAACTGCTTCAATGTATCACAATTTTTTTTTGGGGTAACTACGAGGTTATGTTTGTGCCGTCAGTTTTATTCGGCCGGCATTGCGGAATAGGTAAAATTTCAATAGTTACATTACATCAAGGTTTTAATTCAAAGACCCATTATAGCGTGAACCCGTGAATAGTCAAGACCTTCGTTCAAATGACTCGGCAAAGCAACTGTTATTGTTACATACTATATTATATTGCTTCTGCAAACAATCTTTGTAATATCTACCGAGTCATTCTTAAGCAATGAGCTCTGGACAATCATGAGATATTTTTTGTTGCACATTATTAAAATCACTTGTCATCTCTGATATAAGTTATTGTTTAATAATGCGATAAAGGAATAATTTACGGTTTTTGTTACCTTTTTTGTTTTGATTTTTTCTCTGTCGTTATTCAAAGTAGAGTGAATATCTTTTTATTTTTAATGAATATTTGTCGAAACTGTCTTAAAAAGTGTCATGAGTTAACATAATATTATGAAATTATATTACCTACCGTTAATTGAATGTCAAAGATGTTATAAATTTAGTGACGACACTTTAGTAATAGGTTTCTTTATAATGTAGGCTGAGGTCAGAATATTGTTCAATTCTATGTAACTATTTACACATTCCTATCATTAAAAAATTATAACTTCTTAATAATGTATATTACCTAGATAAGGATTTATATCTTCACACCTAATTTGGGATCTATGTATTTAAGAAATGGTTGGTATAATTTTTTATCATTTGTACACAAAGCTTTAAACATCTTCGTACTTCTATATGCTATATATTAGAAAGCACGTGTATAATGTGTTTAGTCTTCAGCCCTTACAAACTGCCCCTTAACAATGAAATCCATAATCTCTACTTATACCACTATATCATGGAATATCTCTGTAATCCCTATTAATATTATAAATGCGAAAGTAACTCTGTCTGTCTGTCTGTCTGTTCCGTTTTCACGTAAAAACTACTGGACCGATTTGGCTGAAACTCAGTATATATATATTTTCGATACCGAGGATGAACATAGGATACTTTTTATCCCGAAAAATGGGATAGTTTCCGGGATAACATGATATTTGTCTGTTTGTTTGTTATGCTTTTGCGGAAAAACTACTGCACCGATTTGGCTGAAATTCGGTACGTATGTAAATTAAATACTGAGGATGGACAAGGGATAATTTTCATTTTGGCCTTTTTGGTAATTTTGGCCTATTTGGTCATTTTGGCCTTTTTGGTCATTTTGGCCTATTTGGTCATTTTGGCCTATTTGGTCATTTTGGCCTTTTTGATCATTTTGACCTTTTTGTTCATTTTGGCCTATTTGGTCATTTTGGCTTATTTGGTAATTTTGACCATTTTGATCATTTTGGCCTTTTTGGTCGTTTTTGCCTATTCCGTCATTTTAGCAATGTCGGTCACTGTGGTCTTTTGGTCATTTAGACCATTTTGGCCTTTTTGGTCAAGTTTTGTAATTTATTTTGTTGACAGATAGACGGGGGCAAATACATAAAAATGTAATATAATATAACCTGTAGCACTTACTCTATAAACAAGAGACACGCACTAGAGGTTAACCCGCGGCGCAGCCGCGGGGTAAACTCTAGTGTTCTATATATTAATGTTTTATTATTATTTAAATGCACATATATAATATTTTTCATTTTATTTGTCAGACTTCAAACACAAAGGACTTATAAACATACCTAAATATAAACTCTAACATCTTAGGGAGTTGATTTAAGAGAAACAATATGGTAATATATACTTTGCTAGTGCTCAAGGTTTCTCAGTACTAATTTTTACCATAATTGTTTCACTACTTTTCACGTTAAGGCGTAACGTATCATAAACAACTATATGTAATACTTTGGTTTAAATAACTTAATAATAACGATTTGAAACAGCAGTGGTGCCAACGTATGCTGTGCAAATAGTTATGTAATCGAATAGTAATACTATAATACCTAAAAGCACTTTTGCTAAAAGTTCATAAAGCCAGTACGTAAAGTACATGCTGTGAGTGCTCGCGCTGGTTCTGAACTTAGCGCACACATATCGAAAAGCAAGCACTAACGTGGAAACTCATCGAAAGTTGTGCACAACGTTAATTCCTTGCGATTCAAAGTAAATTCACGTAGAACTTTGCTTGCGTAATTGAAATTTTATTCCGTTGCTTATAGTTTCTAGTTCAACGTAAAATTTGAATTAGGAGAATACCATGAAAGAAAATGCCTGGTAAGACGTCTAAAAGAACCTACATTCTGTCTTAGATAGTCAACAGTTTTAAGTTTTAATAATGTTGCTTTCAATTATTGACTAATTTAGCCTAAAAAAGTTTTGACTAATAAAAAAGCGAGAAATGAACCAGTGGTAGGTACCACTGAGTCACGTATGGTTTAGGAGTTTTTCAAAATTACGATACGGTATTACTAGCAGATTGTTATTACTAGTTATTCTATTTTTATGATTAGATGTAGATACATAATCCCGACCGACCTAGTCGCCACGCAGCACGCACGAAACCTGTCGTTCTCGCATCATATTTTACTCAAAAAGATATTTTAAAATGTGCTGGTACTTTCATTGATGTTAGTCTGTTTGAACGTCAATAATTACTTTCACAGAGCTTCAAGTATGAATTTGTATATCGCTGGAATTACTACATGAGATTTAAAGAGTCTAATGATTATCTCTACCAAATATAATAAATAAAAAAATGTACATATCTTGAAGTAGGAACAGACTTTGGTTTTATGCTTAAATAAAGAACGTTGAAACTGTTGATGTAAGTCAGTAAAAATTCTCGAAATTATGACTCCAAGCTGTGAATCGTTAAATGAATACCAAGCAAAAGTTGTGATTCACAATTCATGACTGAAATTATAATTTATTTGACACCTATTACCTACTCACTTTTTATTTAATTTGTTAGCATGAAATTAAGCGCTTCATTCGCGTTTTAAAACTTACGTGTAGCTAAGTATGAAATGAATTCAAAGTAAATAGTTGCATTAATATTCATTATTGCATATCATGACAGCACTAGGTAGTAATTAACTATCGAAACAGATTACAGGAAATGTAAATAAAAAGAAGACCGAAGAAAGATGTTCAAAAGAGCGAGGAAAACAGTTATCATGATAACAAAGGAAAAACTACCGACCAAAAAATAAAATATGATATGGTAATACAATACTAGCTTTAGAAAATAAAACTTAGTTATAATTAAAAATAAACTAAATTATAAAAGAACAGGTTATTGAAATAATAAAATCAATACTAATATTATAAAGTGTTTGTATGTTTATAACGAACAAACTCAAAAATTACTGGACCGATTTTAAAAATTCTTTCACCATTAGAATGCTACGTTATCCCTGAGTAACATAGATTATATTTATTACTAGAAGAAATTAGGGATCCCTTCTAAAACTTCAGTAATGTAACCCAAGGTGTAGTCTAAGGTGGGGTAGCCATAACACACCCGTGTGAAGCCGGGAAAATAGCATTGAATTGAAAATACGGAATACCTCATAGATATCTCAAAAACTACTTAACGGATATTGTTTAAAACAAGTTGTAAGTATTTTTTAAGCTCTACCACCTTGATTTTTTAGAATTTATCACTGCTTTTTTTACACTCACTTTTTTATTATTTAAATATGGCTTGTGTTTAAACGCCTACCAGAAATGCACCTATTTTACTACCAATAAATTCGAAATACCTACCAGAATGGATAAATGCTCACCAAATTGTGTTTCCAGAAGTATTGTAGAAATTAAGCTATTTTCCTTTTTATGCTATGCCATAAAAATATATAAACGCCTTTAAAGCTAATTTCAGACCAAATATTTTACATTATCGTTAAACAGATATTACCAATATTTTATTTCTCCACTTCCAATTTAGTAATTTTTGCTGAGGCAAAAAAGCAAACGTTCCAACGTACAATTAGTTTTAATACCAAATATAATATTTCGTATTCCAAACATGATAATATATGTTGCTTGTTTATTGTTTTATGAATTTGATTAAAACATGATAATATAGCCAAATAAATACTTCACTCTCAATATTACTGCAACACAAATGATTGAAGTAGGTAAAAAATGAATCACTAGTAGAAAAAAAAACAAAAGTAAAACGAAGTTATGTTTCATTATATTTATAGGTACTTATAAGATTTATTTGTACTTAAGATTTATCAATGGCACTTTAAAGAACACAATAGTTAAAAGCAGTCAATCACATAAACTTTTTTTAAAACTAACAAAAGAAAATAATTATTGAATCAACAGAGGTTTTTTAGATTTAGCTGGGCGCACTCTCTTTCTCTTCTCACAAATAGGGATATTCCTAGCTTCAAGAGGTGATTCCCAGTATTTCAGCGTGACAATGTGTGACGCTTGCGTGACGGGATTGCGTCCTGCGGCCTGTGCCTCACATGCCGGTGGCGGCTGGGCTGGTTGCAGGGTAAATAAGTAAAGGGAAACGACTGTAATCTTAGTTTAACAATAATATATTCTGGATTCAGGTTGGATAATTTGATTACACTTAAACTATTTAGAACTGTAATTTTCGGTTTGAATGTTAGTGTTTTAGTATAACAATATTTGGTGGGCATTTATCCATTTTGGTAAGCAAAAAGAATTTAAATACAAAACGTACAATTATTCTGATGAGTGTATATTTATTTTGGAAAGTAAAACGTTGTTTTTTAGGCACCTCGGTATAGAGTGGATTAAATTTATATGAAGTAATATATTTTATTTGGTGCTTAATCTAAGGGACAAAATTTTTTTTTGGTGAGCATTTAAATTGTACCCTTTAAATATTAGAGGGGAGGTGACATCATTTCCACAATTTGGGAGCTAATATTTCGCCACCTATTTGACTTTACTAAACAAGTCATTTAGAAATATTGTTATATTTTTCAGGATCTGACTAATAAACAATATCCCACATGATTACATACACTGATTTTTTTACCCTTAGTGCTATGTACTCGTGCATGGTGGCCGCTGCTGCAAGCCTTTCCACTTGTTAATTGAATAAGGCGAAAGATAAAAATTTAGAAAAGATTTGTATCTTGTAACACCAAAGAAGTATAACTTCTAACGCGTGTACATAAGTACACACACACTTTTTTTTAAATCGGCAGACAAATACACATTGTACATCCCTAAATTAAGTAAGTTACGCTTATGTTATGAGTAATATGGAACAGACCACTCTGGGGCCGACCTCAGGCACCCAGACCATAGCAAATAACGGAAAGTTTATTTATGAAATTTACCATAGTGCGGTCGACCGGCAAAGGCTTAGTCCGCTCAACCACAGAGGCCAGTTCGTTAAAGGTACTACTACACTTTTTATAATGTAATAAATAAATAGTTTTGAGAAACGATAAAAATTAGTACTTAGTTGATAAAAGGCTTTTATACATTTATCGTGTTTGGTTTTTAAACAACATTTATGTTCAATGGCCACATAGCTTCTTAGTCATAACGTAACAAATTATTGGAATGCTCTTTGCATGATTCATCGGAACGTATAACTTCGTCTCATTCTCGGTTCTTATTCACTTTTCAGATACAACAATGAACTATGTAACTATTATGCTTACTTCTTGTGTCATATAAAGTAGTAAACGCCTGAATAAATTTATAAGGCAAAGTTTCGTATAGTTGATTAATAACTTTCTTTATTTCATCGATATTATAACTCATTCTAAATGTTTTAGCTCATTAAGACTTTATAAAACCAAAACATGCAACCTTTTGCTTTACGTAACAAGTCAGTGCCACATGCTACACTAACTGTTGTTCTCGCAACTTAAAATTAAAGGAAAATTATTATTCAAATGACTTGGGAATCTTTGCCGGGAAGCATGCACTGTTTAGTGCTTAGGCAGTTGTTAGGATCTATTATATTATAGTATATTGTTATAATTGCCGCGTGCTGGCAGTGAAGGGTGATGTTCGATTCCCCTAAAAATAGAGAAGACACAAACTAGCAGTGAGATGTGTGTGGACTGATATTACATAGTGTTTTAATTTATATAAGAGAGATTGACAATCCATAATTTAACCTGATTTATCTAATGCAATAGCAAATGCAAATAAAACAGTAAAACTATTACTTTCTTATTATTTGTATATTACTGTTTAAGGTTAACGGGTCATTATTCTACTTTGAGTGCAGCAGTCATTATTTTTTAGTAATTAAGGAATACTTTTGGACAAGTTTCCTGTGTAATTTCATTGATGATTTCTTGAATGATAACTTGTGCAATTTAGCTACACAGGGCATCTGGGAATGTGCTCATATGTAAGAATTCGCGGCTTGTAAAATGGATACCCGTCGTGTTTGTAGAGATACCCAACGGAAGAGTAGTTTGTACTATTTAGGATATCGGCGACATTGCCTCGTGCGCCGTAACACATATAAATGGTGGTACTTTGTGCCGCGAATCGATTCCCTTTTGTCTAGATGTCGGATACCTACTGCCGATTGAAACACGAAGAAAGCTTTCTTCCGCTTTTGTGTTTTATTTGAATGCTCCATTTTGTAACCTACTTATCAGCATTTCACAAAATGACGTATAAGTTTGCACTTTATTTAACTTATTATTATTGTCTAACTATTAACTATCTCGTCATTTTACTCTTCTGAAATGTTGTTTCTCGTTCTATTCATAGTTCATTGAAATTTTACATGAGCTTTGCATTTTTTAGAGGACGCAATTTTATTTTTGGGACATGTGTGGGGGGTCAATAGAAGCTTAACCTCAAGTTTGTGGGGTCGCCACCCTTGTCACCCGGCCGCCATCTTGGAAAAAGGGGTGAAAACACTTTTTTCGCGGTATCTCAGAAACTATGCGTCATACAAAAAATTTATAGTCATAATTTATAGCAAATTGTTTTACCTACAAATATGTTTATACAACTTTTTGCCCTAAATTAAAAATTAAAGAAGTTATAAGAAAAAATTGAGAATTTTTTTATTCATTCCCAATTCTTTTCTTTACCATAGAACTTACCAAATTTAACTTATCGAATGTTAAGCAGGTAGAAAAGGTCCCCTGTTTTCCCCGCCACCTATGAGGTAGAGTCCGTAGGTGCGTTTTTTTACGTGGTGTCCCCAGTAGGCCTACTCCATGGACATGTCCCAAAAATAAAATTTCGTCCTCTAATAAATGCAATATTCTGTCCTTAAATTGTAAGATTTCAATGGACTATCACTACAGATCCTAAACTAAGTAGTACTTTAATTTTTGTTGTATTACAGAATATAAATCTTCTTTAGCTGTAGTTTCTTTAGCTGTTTTCCATTTTGTACCTATATGTATGTTATAGCTATTTTTATCGAAAGTCAATACTTTGGAGAAAAATGTCCATAAGTTAATGAATGAATGAATATTTATTTGGAGAGATACAGATACAAACAGTAACAGGTCGACAATAGATGGTAAAAAAGAAATTGTATCACCGCACCGTATCTGATCTTATCATACAAAAAATTATAATTCAAACTTAGGGTACATATTATTATCATATTAATAGGTATTAAATGTATTGATATTGTTACATTTTATGTTATAAATCTATACGGATGAAATGTGACAGGAAGGAGTAATCTATGTACCTATTTATAAAATGTATAATGGTGTAGTGAAAACTAGAATGAAACTAAAACTATTGTAATGAATGTCAGTACATGTATTGTTATGTAAAGAAAGAGATGCAAAATTCTAAAATCGAAGTCGTAGGGAAGAATACTCTCAAAGAGAATGTGTTACTACACGGGCTATTGAATAGATTTTTAAATATGGGATATTTTCTATGTAATGATTTTTAGGGCTCTGTAACCAAATCACGAAAACTATGGAAATTTTTCAATTGTACAGAACTCTTGACTTAGCTGATTTTTATAATATGTATTTGTTAAATTTCTTAGGTCTTTCAGATGGTCAAAAATAACTTTAACTTACATTTTATTAAAATTTTATGCATGTGTAGGGGGCTATATGAAATAACTGCAATATGGAGTATAGAAAAATTTAATTAATATCAATTATATTTCTAAAGGAATATATTAAAATCTTTCACCGAACTTCGTCCGAGAGAGGTTTAAATAACGTGACGCTTCAATAACTATCTATCACACACTATTGGTGTCGGATTTAATAATTTGCATACCGTTGAGATCATATCATGTGAAGCATCGTTTTGTTTGTCTGTAGAACCATCTACCAGCACAAAAGGAACATACTGGGGACTCAATGCATGTGTAATATCTCCATATTTCTTCAAGAGAAGAGACGCTCTTCCATTATGCATACAGGTTATGATGCCTTGGACAGGTGTATGGAGCTTGTAGCTGCACTGAAAATTTGAAAAGAAACGTGTTAAAATCCTTTAAGGTTGAGTTTGCTTTTGGGTGTTGTAGCTAGTATCCGTTGTACGTCACAGCGATTTTCCTTGAGAACAAAGTGTTGTTTATTTTCAAATTTCACCCTTATAGTCCTCGGGCTTGAAAGGTGAAATTTGGATGAAATATGTTTTATATGAAGCGACCTACTATATAATAGCATAGTGTAATTAGAATAAAATATTTAGCTCGGTACAAGATACTTGCAATTCAGTGATGAAAAATATTTCAATGTATATAAGAGCGTGTCGTTTTAAAGACGCGTTCGGACCAGTTTCTTTCTGTTTTTTTTAAAGTTCGCAAGATATGTCCTATTAAGTTGCTGACTTCATACTCAATTTACAACTGCGTATTGGAAAATTAAAGTATAAGAAGTTAGAACATATATCATAGAACTTGCAAAGAAAAATTGATTGTATAAGATATTTTTGTTAGGTACATTATGAAACCCTTCACTACACATGGTCTAACACTGGTCGGTTATTTCCTTTACCACCTTAACTTTTTATTTTTCAAATATTTTTTTATTTATTTGAAATTAGATTTAAATATTCAAAGTATTACGGATTACGGCGTTATAGTTACGGTGTTGAGAACCATAAAGAAGCGTTCAAACTTACTCTATCTCTCTATGAATAAGACTGTTACAAAATTACCCAGCGCATAATATAGCTGTAGTCGAATCCGTGATTGCTTCTATATGCAGAATATTGTAAGAGGCAGCTATTAAATAACACTGCTTGAGTATTGTTTCTTAAGGCGTCCACGACACATGCTTGTAACTTGTTACCGTAACATTCCGCAGGCCCGTGCTGGCATCTGAATTCATAATGGCCTCGAACTTGAAAAGTCTGAAAAAATGTTAAATTAAACAGTATAATAGAGAGATATAAACAAAAAAATCAAAACGGATGTATAAAAAATATTTCAGCGTGTTCCTGCTGTTTCTACTCAATAGCAAAGCGACAGCGTGTTACGAAGCAGTTACTTAGAAATAGATTCAATTTTAGGATATAAATGACCAATAGGACAATTTCTGTATCAGAATTTGATTATAATAATTGTAAGTCTGCGTGAACGGACGTTAAGGTTTAATATTATGCTATGGAAGAAGAACAGGCACTAGGAATAGCGATCACCCAATAACTATAATATCCAAATGTCATTATTCTGTTTTCGCTTTTTAAAGCGTTTTAATTATTTAAAACGTATTTTATGGTCCGGCTTCATTTGCGATAATGTTACAAATATAGGCCGTTTAACGCACATGTAGCTATGGGATTTATGCTTTGTTTGAGATGCGACATTGTTAATGACGTTAAATATTATTAGATAACGTATGTACATATACTTATGTTATAACGGCTTTATTTTATAACGATTTAAATAAGACGCATTCAGCCACAGTCAAATATTCAACATTATAGCAGATGAAGCCCTCCCATTGCAACACACAAATAAATTAAACAAAATAAATTAAAAAAAGTTATCAACACTTATAATTTTTTACTGATTTAAACTAAACAATATGTATGACGTAGGGTGTTATTTAGAAATGTACGGCGTGGAAGCTTTTTAAAGTTATGTTTTTACTATGCAATAGTCAATAATCTTCTTCTGTAATTACGCTCATCACATGAAGATACTTTATAATAACATAGAATACATATCCCGGATGGATCCCAGCTACATCTGTCTGAACTACAGAAAATCTGGAATCGATTCCTATATTTGTATTAACGAAAATCGAGCGCTAACGTCTATCCAGACCACATAGACCATATAGAACAGAGATCGTCTAATTCAGTACAATCGCAAATCACTGCTTTTATTCAGTAGGTACTTACATGCGTGAGAAGTTTGTAATTATATCTTAATTAGGTACAATTATAAAAAGAAAACAATGTATTATTTAGAAAAATAGGTCAAAACAAATTAACATACCCTGGCATGCCCATAAGGTATTAGGTGGATATCTAAATAGGGCGCTAAGAGTTCCACTGCTGGTCGTAGTTGCTGCGTGAAGAAACGCACGCTTGCTGGACACAGTATTTCGTAATAAACAGTTATATTTAGTTTAGACTTGACTTCATCAATTTCAGAGATCTGTAATAATATTTCATCAATTATATTAGCTGGGTATATCAAGGTATATTTAAATTTCTTTTCGCAAGATGCAAATACAAAAATAAATAGTGTAGGAAATACATATTATATAATATATGAACACTGGCTACTACGGCCAGTGTTCATATACATTTTAATTTTATTTTTTTATGGAAGTATAGGTTTGCATTTGACCACTGTCTCATCTGATGTAAAGTGATGACGCAGTCTAGGATGGAGCACGCTTACCTAGAAGATACCTATTCACTCGTGACTTGAAGACTTCAAGATTGCATTCATCAGGAAAAACAGACTCCGGCAAATTATTCCACTCTTCGGCAGTGCACACCAGAAAAGATGAAGCGAAACGCTTGGTTCTGACTGGTGGTGTTTCTACCATGTATCGGTGGCGCAAACCGGTCCGTCTGGTTGTCCGATGGTAAAGTCCAGTTATTTAAATATTTTGAAATGTTAGTTTTGATTGATATGGCAGTTACCATAAAACTTTTTCTTAAAACGCAATTTACTTAGGAATAAATTGAATATTACAAATAGATTGGAAATATATCTTATCTATAATATCATAACATTGTAAAAGTTGCTTACATTTTTTATGTTTGTCTGTTTGCTCGGGATTCACATAACTGCTAGGCCGATTTCGATGCGGTTTTCGCTGATCGATAGTAAATTTCCGAACTTAAAATCTGCGTCACTTTATATCTCTAAAAGCCTACGGGAATTTTCTTGGATGAGGTTTAAAGTAGCCCGGAAATGTCATAATAATCGGCATATTCACATACATAGATAGATAGATAAATATACATTTTAGATTATATTTAAGTATACTTATAAGTAAGAAATGTATGAAGAATTAGAATAGAAAGCAAAAGTTGAGAAGTAGTATAAATAGGAATAGGTAAGCAATAGTAACCAATTCGTAGCATGAATAAGAAAGTAGAATATCTAGGTTAAGAAAGAAGGATGCTATATTAGAATAAGGATCCCATCTAATATGTTTAAATATTAATTAAAAATGAGACATAAAAAACCCACGGGCAAAAAAAGCCCGACAACCTTGTCCGTCCGTAGGGATTAATAAAAAAAACGGCTTATTCTCAAGATCATAAAGAAATAACATAGAAAAATACAAAGATTTTTAACATCTATGTATAAAAGAATGGGCTGTAATAAAAAAAAAAAAATACATATTTTCTATTAAGATATAAATATGTACCTACCTTTGTAATATTCCGACCAGTATTTAGTCTTGATGATATTGAATCTTGACTTCTGTCTGTTTAGTAAAAAGCGTATCAGAAAAGAAACAATGATAATATTCAATGAGTAATAATAAATAATGAACTTACTTTGAAAAGAAGTTTTTTCGCTTTTTGTTCCAATAGTCATGTAAATTAAGAAGAATAATTTAATATAAACCATTGTCACGTTGTAAGCTTTTTTCGGACTGAAGATTCCATCTTTTGAGATTATTAAGAAGACTCAACAATAAATTGATAAAATATTATCACTACATGTACAATTCACCTATATACCTAAATTTAATCAGTTATCATATTGTTTAATGAATTAATAAGTCTTTAACCTCTTATACTGATACGAAATTAGTAGTTGACTTCTGTGATAATTCCATATCAGTAGTGTTACCGACAGAAAAGTGCATCGATCTCAAAAGGAACGAATGATATTATGTCATGTTTTAATTATTTTGATAGTTGTATTTGAGATTAAAGAATTGAGACAAAGAAGATATAGGCATGTATTAAAAAGGGAAGAATATCATGCGACCATTGACTTTGAAACTGGAAGATGGTTGCATATAAGATTAAAGGAAAACTAAAAAAGAGATGGATGTATTGTGAAATGTTTCATTTAACAGAAGAGAAATTGCGAAATAAATCAATATTAGGAGTAGTCGCCATACATCTTATATATATATATATATATACATATATATGTATATACACACACATATATATATATATATATATATATATATATATATATGTGTGTGTAGGATACTATATAATTAAAACACAATAAAGTAAAGAAATATTACAATGCTCGTCTCACAATCCATCTATCAACAACTCGTTGCTACGCAACCACCATCCTACACTCGGCCATCCTGCAAAATAATGTGACGCGTAACCGAAATATGTGACGGTAAATTTTTTTCCAACGCCGATAAAGAAGTTTCACTTCAAAAAATTCCATGTACACATAGTCGTGTTGGAGTAGTTAGTTATATCTAGAAAAATCATATCGATGTATTTTGTTTAACTCAATCAATATCAATATAAGATATTGGTTTCGAAAGTGGTAAACATTATGTTCATTCCCACTTACTTTTGAACTATGAACTTAGAAAAATCTGAAAAAAATGTAGGTAGACTTAGACCATTAATAAATGGTCTACGAGGTGACATTGCTTAAAAATACTTTCCGTGAAAATGTGTTTCAACACATTACGGGATGTGTTGAGTAGTAGTAGTATTAGAGATACATATGGGTAATTTCTATTAAGTAAATGCTTTCGATTAAATAGTTTCGTAGCCAAATGATAAGGAGAGTGGGCATTTATCACCTCCAGGAAAATCGTTAACTTGCGTGACCACCGATTCACGCAAGTGTATATCCACGCATTTGGTCGATTATTTTCAAATATGCATTAGGTTTTAGCAGAGATATACTAAAAGAAATACAAAGAGTAAAGATATACGATGACATCCATAATGTAGGTATTTATTATTTAATTACTGCATATAGTTATTTAAATATTTTGAAAAGCTTTAATATGTTCTATGCGATTGTTTCATTTGCATGCCTCTGGTTTCTGTTTAAAAGCTGCGCAAACGTCATCCATAAAGTTAGTTCTATTCCATTTGAGTTGTTTACCATCAATCAGAACATAGGGAACAGAATGAAACCCGGCCTTTTTGCTTTTATCTCCATATTTTTTCAGAAGAGTCATTCCTTTATCTCCTTTAGCACATTGCTTTGTTTTTATTACATCAAGAGACATTTCACGCGCACACTGCAATGAAAAAAATTATAGGTTTGCTATACATACAATAGCAGATGCTATTTGTTATTCGAATTTACTTTAATCGTTGTAGGACAGACTCTACATGACTGTGTTATTCCATCTCTATATTTTGGGCAATTGATTACATAACAGTGGCTAGGAATTTTAGAATGGTACACCGAAGTATATACCTTATTACATTAAAATCAGTTAATTCTTAAGGCCGTAAAAATAAAGAAAAAAGCATTCGAAAACATTTTCACGTATATATGTGTAAGATAATATCAATTAGTGTCGTTAATAACATCAATTAATATCCAAGTCATTTCAAACTTTTTGTTACCTTATCTACAAATTCATCAATAGATTTATGTAACATGAGGCAATAGTTAAACTGGAATCCGACTTTGCTTCCCATAACTTCAATAGCGCACGCGTGTAGCATATTTCCATAACATTCTTTAGGACCGTGCTGACAACTAAATTCGAGGCGTCCATTCTTTTTAATAGTCTGAAATTTTTTTAAATTATAGAGTCGAAATAAATACGAAAGCAGAACTAATTTCAGGAAAATAAATATGATTTTACCTTTGCATTTCCGTATGGATAAAATTTGACATTTAAATATTCGCCCATTTTTAAGACAGTTGGATACAATTCGTCGGTATAAAACATTATAGAGAATGGACAGAAAGTTTCGTAGTATAGTTCTATATTTACTTTCTCCGGTTCCTAAAATTATGGATAAATATTTATAAGTTAGCTTAAATTAATTGAAAGTTATCCACGCAAATCTAAAGCGTCGTGGTAAGGTAATATTTGATTTTTTGTTATATCTGTATTCATATACATATAAAAATAAATTAAGCATTTATTGCAAAAGTATGAAGTGTTCTCAAATGAACATAATATAATTAATTCTCATAAGTCAACATAACATTAGTACACAGAGCAGAAGAAACATTACTGTCCAGATACTGGATATTTATAAAGTCGACTTGACACAGGGAGGAGTAGTACATGTCCTAATGGTTTTACAATGAGGGGTAAAAATATAGTCTTAAGCAGATTTTGAGATTGAATTTATAAATTCAATCTCAAAATCTGCTTAATCATAATGAATAAAGGTAGATTTTATTAATAAATATTTAAGAAAATTGTTTATAGCGCGCACTTATTTATTACGAACTATTATGAACGTTTTAAATATAGATTAGAAGGCTAAGACGGGTGAGGTCCGCTTTGCTGCACTCCCTTCTTAGCCTTCGTGATTATTCTTTTCATAACCATCTAAAATTCACTTTATATCTCAAATAATAAATAAATGCGCCCTATAACTGCACTCAAATAGTTAATCACAATTTAAGATTCGTTATAGCACAATAAAATAATATTACTTGACTTTGAGTATGTAATAAATAATTAGCCATTTCATTCGTATCTCCATTACCCTCAGCTTCTGAAATTCAAATAGTGTAAGTATTATTAATATTTAATAAATAAACACAACTAAAATATATTATCGACGTATACATTTATATATATAAATAATGTTATAAATGACTGTTTACATACCATAATCTTCAAAATAATCCTTAGAAAATCCAGAACATAAAACAAAAATTTTCAAAAGTAAAATAAACAACTTCATGATTGTTAGACACTGCAGGGTATGTGAATAGTAATTAGACTATTATCTCTCATTTATGTATTTAACAGGCATTATTTATAGCATTCTCGACTTGATTATTTTTATTACTTACTCTATGATAATAAAAACGCAAAATACAATGAATTCCATCACTCTTACATAGCTTAAATAAAATACATGACTGTTTAATTTATAATAAATCCTTATAATTTAAATCCTTTATAACATTTCTACACTAATATAATAAAGCTAAAGTTTGTTTGTTTGCTTGAACGCGTTAATCTCAGGAACTACTTGTCTGATTTCAATAATTATTTTCGTGTTAGATAGCCCATTTATCGAGGAAGGCTATAGGCTATATATCATCATGCTAAGAACAATAGGAGCGGAGCACCAATGAAGAATGTTTTAAAGTAGGGGGTTTTTAACTTACTTTTTTTTACTATTCTACCCGGACGAAGTCACGGGCAGAAGCTAGTCCTATATAAAATATCACTTAAATCGAAAACTGTAAAATTCCTGCTAAGTTACAGAAGTCAGAGAATGTTTCGATACAAATGACTAATATACGTAATTAATGCAAGTTTATTGAATATTATTAATACATCATTTTACAGAGAAAAAGTAAATATTTTCTACTTCGATACTGGGTACTGCTTGCAGGGCGGCGGCGGGTCGTTGAACGCTGCACAAATATCCCTCATGAAATTTTCACCATCATTGACTGCACCGTTTATCAAGATATAAGGTACATACTTAAAACCCACTTTCTTGCTTTCTTCCCCATAAAACTTTAGGAGTTCAGCACCCTTATTACTTTTAGCACATTGCTTTATGGGCTCTGAATCAATATCCATTGCTTTTCCACACTGTAAAAGGAAGAACGCGTTTTCTTAAAGTCGATCTTAAATCAACGTAATCTCAACGGATTGTTGTCTATAATAGGTAAGTTTGTTTTTCATTAACCGACTTCGAAAAAAGGAGGAGGTTCTCAATTCGTCGGGATCTTTTTTTTTTGTATGTTCGCCGATTACTCCGTGATTTATGATCCGATTTACGTGATTCTTTTTTTGTTCGACGCGGAATAGTTTCAAATTGGTCCCCTAAAAATTTTACATAGTTTGGCCAAGTAGTTTTCATTTTATGAACATTTTTATGAAAAAAAATTCCTTTTCGTTCCATATGTACACCGATTACTCTGAGATTTATGATTCGATTTACTTGATTCTTTTTTTGTTCGACGCGCAATAGCTGCCATGTGGTCCCCTAAAAATGATTGATATAGTTTGGCCCAGTAGTTTTCATTTTACGATCATTTTTTTGTTCTCGTTTCTTGGGACCTATATTTTTTTTAAAGCGCGGCACTATTCGTAAATCCACCCATACATAGCTAGACACTAAAAAGTAACAAATAAAAAATAAAAACTTCGTTTAAAAAAACCGACTTCAAAGACTAAAAAACTAAAATGTATAAAATAACTTATTTCTAAAGCTAATTATTATTAATATATATTATCTAATACATCTTGAAGTCGGTGCAAAGTAAAACATAATAAAAATTACTATATTTTGCAAATTACTAAGCACCGACTTTAAGATGTTTTAGATAATATATATTAATAATAATAGCTTTAGAAATAAGTTATTTTATACATTTTAGTTTTTTAGTTTTTGAAGTCGGTTTTTTTAAACGAAGTTTTTATTTTTTATATAATATACAGTCACAACATAGCGTAAGCTACTGTGTTTGTATCCTCAAGACTTTAAATTTTAGAAAAACGTACGCTATCAGCCGCCGAATCATCAGATCCTCGACCACTCTGGTTATGCCTCATCATGCAGCCGTTGTAGAACACAGTTTTGGTGATGTTGCCTAGGAGATCAATAGCACAAGCGTCCAGCATATTGCCATAGCACTCAGCAGGTCCGTGCTGACATTCAAACGTGTAGTGACCATTGGTTTCGTTAGTCTGTGAATAAAAGTTAAATATTATTTAGTTACTACATCACTCAGTATATTTTACTATTCACAGTACAACGGGATTATATAATAACGGCCCATAAACATCCCACTGCTGGGCTCGGCCTCCCACTATAGTGAATAGTGTGACCGCCACGCTTTTCCAAGGCGATTTGGCAGGTTTGACAGATCGGTTAATTTCTATATACAGGTTTCATTACGACGTTTGCATTCACTCTTGTTAACTTATTAGCACATGGTAATTAGTAAAACATGCACATTAGTTGAAAAAAATTGCCTAAGTGTTGCATACTCTCCGGCCAGGATTCAAATCCGCGCTGTTCAATAGTTGTTCAAGTGCTCAATTCGCTACCACGGCTAAAACGAGATTAATTCATCTAAATATACTGTCTGAACCGATAATTATAGTATCCGCTTATTTTTGTATATATTAATTCTGATTACCGACCCGATCATTTGTTTGCTCCTATAACGCATTATTGTAGGTTATGTAACTTTGACAATACTTGTAGGAGCGCTGGCGCTTTCTTCGTCACGTTTGATATATTCAAGCTCCTTTTCGCCTTTCTATATTTTTTTCGATCCATTATTGTGTATGTATATGGATGATCTCATATATGAGATACTTGTCAAACCGTCTCGGACTAATGTAACTAACAGGTACACCATCCGTTCCCCTAAAATGGCAATACCCGACCACAGTATGCATAACATATACTAGATCCACGCGACCTCGATTATACTTCTGATTTGTATCTCGCGGAAATGATACCGTTAAGGGTTATATCATAATAATATATTGGTCTCCATTATCGAAAATTTACCAAAATGAATACTAATTGATTCAAATCCAAGGCCCTGAAGAAAACACCTTATAAATGAAAACTAAAGTCATTAGAATCATTACTATCGTATGGGCGTTATAGAATATAATACAATAGATGATTTTCAGACTGCGTTATACAGAGACCTTGTGGTTTGTTCGTGAGATTCTTTGTGTATCATAATACCTGTGCATTTCCGTAGGGGTAAAGTTTGATATCCAGATATACACTTAGTTTCTCAACAGTCGGGACTAGGCTCTCTGTAACGAATTGTCTGCAATCCGGGCAAAATGATTCGTAGTAAAGTTTGATTTCTACATTTTCTTTTCGAAGTAATTTCAACTGAAAAATATGATAAAGTGAGATAGTTTTAAAAGTCTATTAAACTAATCATATTTTTTAATTGTACTGTATTTTTTGTGACATCATCATTGGCGGTAGTTATTGTTATCCGGATATAATTACTCGTTATAAATAATAAAAATGTGTGCGTGTACTAGTGTACACACGTATGAAATGAAATTTCTTTAAATTGGTTAAATAAATAAAGCCCCTACCACGGTTGAATCGACCGTGGTAGGGGCAAGAAAAAGATGGCGCGTAACGGGAAAAATGTCACGCGTAACAGAAAAATGTGACGGTAATTTTTATATATATAAATAACTTAATGTGAAAGTAAGATTCTTTGTTCCTTCATCGTAACCGGAAACCATAATTAAAATCGATACATTTAGTAAAAATAATAGGAATGGACTAAGATGACACATGACATGTATATATTAATTAATAATTACCTACCTTATGTTCAGTAAAATACGAATCGACTGTAATTACTTTTGTGGGCGTATTACCGCTGTCTAAAACATTGGAAATGATATCTATAACAGGAAAATCACAATAATATTAAAATTTTATAATAATAGAAATAATACTTAATATAAAGTTTCGTTATTTACTTACCAAAATATTGGCCACTGGCTGGATTCAAATATTTGACGAAAAATGTTAAAATTATTAACCAGAACATATTGAATGAACTCCAATGAAATCTTTATTGGGTGTATCGCTTATTGTTATCGTAATAATATTATTGTATGTAGTTCAGAGCGACGTGACCGCATCGAGCTGTACAATTTATTATTACTGGTAGAATTGGCGCTACTATCTATGACAAACGTCACAATGAACGCTAATTTAGTAGGAATAAAGTTATTTCTTAAAAATGTCGCTGGCGACCATAAAGTAGGTAGGAATATTATTGACAATAATTAAAGCTATGTTAGTTGTATTGTGTATTTTATTTTATATATAATGTAAGTATACAAAAAAATAAAATCTTTCAAACTAAACTTTCTAAAGAGAATCGTTTAATTTATAACAGTTTAAGATAGTAAATATTATAATTGCCTGTAAATTTTATTTTGTACTCACATGGCCCATAGTTTGGAAGTAAGTATGTAGCTCTTATTTACTACTAATTTTTAGGGTAATTGCTAATATTTTGGGTGATCACATGATTATGCTTGTAAACACAATTCGTTTATTTATGTATTTAATTAATCATAGATATGTAAGTAATTTAGCCACCTTAATTTTGCGGGTGGAGGAAGCACGAGAAAGAGGAGGAGTGAAGGTCATCAATTGGCTATGGAAGAAGAATATTTATGATGCCAGTGTAAAATATTTTCGAAAACTTATCATTAGTTTTAGCTAGATAATATGTGGTTACACAGACTAAATTGCACGTGAAATTTATAACTCCTGTATTTTTGCGTTTAAAAATAAAGCAATCCTGAATATCAGATAATCTCTTTAGCAATCAGTCTCATATTTGCTGAACGAGTTCACCTGGCAACTGGCTCTTTGGTTCACATTTTATTTGATGAACGAGCGATGCCCTCCCTTTTTCGTTTGCACAACAGGCTTTCATCTCGTTTCCCATAGACATATTATGCACGTTCCAAAACAGCACTTGACTAACATTAACTTGCAAAAGAATATTTCTCGTCGTAAATAATTTCTTTGCAAAGTTTTCCGTGCAGTCTCTAAAAATTATGGATATGGACTTAAAACTTTATCTAATATAACCAGAAACTTGTTCGTGTTTGGAGTAATATCCGTGCTTTATCATGGGTAATAGTGCAAAAAAACATATTTCTTTGTTTGTTTTGGATGTATTTCTTGCGATTTATTTTTCGATCATTATTCATATAGCCAACTAATTGAAGAAACATTGACGTTCACTTAAACCTAGGTCGCTACACTGCTCTGCCTACTTGCCTCTAATAAGATTTGCCTCCAGACCGTCGAGACTGGTTACGAGCTTCGAAATAATAAGGTTTACTTCCAGCGCTTACGCGGTTGCATTTTGTAATTTAATAATGCAGTTTGCATATAAACTACATCACAAAAAACTGTTATTAAAATTAGGCAGGTTAATTGCCATAATTATTTTGTATGGATGATAGTCGTACAAGAGCTCCATTTCCGTTATTCATACCCGTTCCTCTAGTCTTTGTCTCCTGCCAAATTTTATCTCAAATGTCAAGAACATGTCTGTAGTATCTGAAAAAACACCTATGAACAGATATCTGCAACAATGGTGTCGAATTATTATATTTAGGCCCACTTACATGTTTCTGGGTTAGCTCAATTAACTTGGAGTTAACTGCTAACACGGTTAAATTAACAATTTACCTTGCGCCATCAAAAGTTAGGAGTTAACCCAAGGTTAAAATTCTAAATATTCAACCCACCGATGTGGAAAGGTTAAGTCGCTAACACAGGGTTAGTGAAGTTTAATCTCAAGTATATGTTAGCTTTCTAGTATTCGGGTACAACTAGGTGCCCAATTCTGCTATTTCAATATCTTGGTATTGTGGAGATATTCAAAGTACAATTCCAATGCGATAATGTCAAAATATCGTATTCTACTAAATCCAGAATTATCTTTTCAATACCGTCGCGGCAGAATAATAGTAAAAAAAACTGGATTTACCATTAGTAGAAATATTAGCCAAAATAAATAATGAAAATCTACCAATATTTTAAACATTTATTTAGAGAGTTTTCCCTTACAAATTTATAAAGTTATTATTTATTGAGTTGGAGTGAAATCAACCAAACGACTGAGATGATAGTGACAGACGATTTTGACGAGATAGTCATAGCAGTATTGAACCCTAATGGTACTAAAATTGTATATTTTTGTGACTTTGAGCCAGCTGAATATTTTTACTGAAGTTTAGCTGCATCGGCTGTTTAATCACCCTTACGATTTTGTATTTTCGTTGTGAAATTGTGGGCACCGGCTTTTAATGTATTATTATTTAAAAAATAACCTACTTTATAATTTTCACACAAAAATGCAAATAAACGACATAAGACAATACGGTTAAAATAAAATTTTCAACTGTCATACGAGATTTAAAAGTGGATCTCGTCATTAACGTAATAAAAAAATACTCTGAAGCCCATCAGAAACGGCTTCATCACCGTGTAAATGTCGAGGCAATCCAGCTCCTTGATAATACAGATTTATAAAGAAGACTCAAGAGGACAAAACCGTTAGAGTTAGTGTAGAATACTCTCATAATAATAAAGTGTAGTGCTATATGCTAAACATTAACAAAGAACACATGAACAAAGTGTCTTCTTAATAAAGGCAATAGGAAAGTGTTATTGGACACATTCTTAGTTTAAGTTATATCTAGTTATTTTAGGTCAGATTTAAATTACTCATTAGTCTTATTTCCTAGATTAGATTGTAATTTTAATGTTGTACCACTATGATGCATCATTTATTTAAAACAAAAATCTGTCATACAATGCAAAATATTTAAGGAAGCCTATATACAGAGTGCTGTAGTGTAAAAGAGATAGAGATATGTTTCGTTTTAAAACTCTGGTTGGGTTACAAAAAAAAAGTAGGTATAGACCAATGTTACGAACTAAACAAAAGAAATAAAGAAATGCTGATATTTTTTTCATTTAGTTTACCCGGTGGTATTTTTTAGTGGCACAAAGTACAATGAGAGATATTTTTTTAATTACCTAACCCCGAGTTTACAAACTCTACATTTATTTATTTAACCTGACTATGCGGGCAAGTATAGCAAGTGGGCCTATAGAGTAATATAGAAATCTCGTGGTTAATGTCTAAAATATTTAATTTCTGTTTTGTTTCTTTTTTATTTTTCGTAAAAGAATATTCTTTTTCTTTTTATCTATTTCTTTCCATGAGTGATGACACCCACATATATTAAGGTCGATTATCAGATCTTAAATCAACTTTAAAATATAAAAAGGATACAAAATAAAAACTGATCGAACAGTGGAGATACCGAAATAAAACCAGTCTTTGGTTTCAACAACATCTTTATTTTATATAGAACTTGGTTCTCTATAAGTCCTTTCAGTCTAGTCCACAGCGCGGTGCACCGGAAGCAATCCAAGAAGTTTTAACTTAATAAAAGCTGAACAATCCTTCCAATCTCCAACAACTATCCGCTGCTGTTTTAAAAGCAAGAGGATATTACCTATTTAAACTAAGAAAATAATTTTATAACGTTTGATTTATTGTAATTTTAAAATGTAAATTATGTGTAATTTTAACTTAATCTCGTATATAGGGCTCAAGATTTTTTGAAGTAGTTTTGCTAATGTTTGCTTTTCTTCTTGAATATTATCTATAGTATAAATGTCAGAAAACAAAATAACTAATCAAATACAGAAAATCATTAAGGCCCTAATTAATATTTTATTGCCTATAAAATTGTGTGTTAATTTTTTACCAAACATTTGGAGTCGTCATAGTACGTTTTTACGTTCTTGCATATTCCTACTGTTAAAACTTAGGCCCCGACAAAGACAAATTCCACGTACAGATCTGTAAAAGCACATTTTATTACCTGTCGGTATTTGAACTAATTGTAATCCTTTTATGATCGTCTTTTTTTGTTCACTTATTTATTGGCATACGTTTTTAGTTATCGTAGAGAACAGCCTATTGTCTTATTGTACTCGCTCAGGAGCATCATTACCCATGTGTTGCGGATTCTAAGTACAAGCTAATTCTAGGAAATGATGTCGACGTTGCCGGGCGGGCACATTTGCATATGTGAAGTATAAAACGTCGCCCTGATTGAGAGAGCGGGTCAGTTAAGCTACAACTATGATCTAGGTGTGACGTGTGTCTACATTCGGGAATCTAATAGTGCCGCACTTTGCGCGTTTTATTGAATTACGACCTTCTGCATTACCTTCGGATTTGTTGCGTTCGGTTATATTTGTACCTATGTTATGCATGTTTCTAATAAACTATAATAATTCTAAGAGCCTTTCAATTCGACTCCCGCAAACTCGTAACACTATATTGATATACATTACATTCCCACTTCGTACCACTAATGTTCATAAGATCTTTCTACTCCATCAATTTCTTGTTGGACCCGACTCTAACCTTCTATTCACCACTCTTGCAACTCAGCATTCTCTTTGTAAAATGATTTTCAACCCTCCTCCATAGATACAAATACTATCCTATATCCTATTCCTCTAATTTTATCAGTCACTGATGCTACTTTCCAGGATCTCCTGATGTTTCTCACCTTATACATTCACATGACACCAAAAATCTGTCTTAACATTCTCATTTGTGCTAATTGGGGTATTGGTCTAAACATTGTGTGTAACTTGCGTAATATGTTTTCAGCATTTCAAAAAGCAGCGAAAAAGGACCGTTGAAAGCTGTAGTATAATGCTCGTCAGGTGGTCGGCGCGGAACAGAGCGGGTTGCTGGCTTTTATTTATCTGCACTGAAATGAAAAATGGAACTGAATATAGTTGGAATGAAATTGAATTGCAAGTTCTATGTTTATGGTTACGTACATAAATCTACAAAAGCTTCGTTTCGAACTCGTCATTTTTGATCAATGACGATGATTTGATAATATGAATATTCTATGTTAGAATAATTTTGTGTAATAATATATTTGATGATTAATATAAAACTGAAAGTATAATTATTATTTAATATAAAGTGACTCTAAATTCTGCCATTTAAATTTCCTTGTATCATTCCTATTCTTAGGTCACTGTTGTAAGTGAATATTTTCCTTATAATAATATTATTTGGTACTGACAAAAACTTCCTGTTATTAATTTAAGTAGATACCTACTTGCTATGTTATCTGTAATAAAGAATATTGTATGTTCGTATATATATTTATTTATCTGTCTTCTAATATCTAATTGGTTATAAAGTCTTCGGATAACGTATAGAACATATCATAATTTTTACTTATCCTGGAAAATAGACAGTTCTTCAAGATACGGGCCGAACTTTATGTCAGCGAAGTCTGATGGCAAGCCCCAGCTTTAGATTTTAATTACTAAACATATTCAACTATAATAAATACACGCATGTTTTTTGATCTGTACCTAAGTACGTGAACATATATCACTTTTAAGATATTTTTTAAGTCTGGTAACAAAGAAAAAATGCAGGGAACGATAATGCTTTAATAAAAATAACAACTCTAGAAAACTGTTACACCCTACATGATTAATAATATTTCAATAGGTTTAATCAATTATTCAAAATATAAAATGAGATAGATAACACTTTATTTCTCATCAAAATGAACAATTAAAGAAACAAAATTTAAAATAAATAACAGGCGGCCTTATCCGCTAAAAGCTATCCCTTCCAAGCAGTAAATGTTTATTATATTAGATATATTTATTTAATCTATGTGGGTTCTGAAAAGTAGATAATGTTTTGACCTCTCTGACAGTATAAGGAGGCAACCAACTCTAGTGTTTAAAAGAAAATTTTAATTTTGTTTTCAATCCCTGACTGGTTTGTGCTAAATATGTGGTTCAAATAAGGTAACCTCAAAAACGAGAGAAAAATTATCTGTGGCGCTTAGGCTAAGGTTTTGGTGCTTTTAAAGCTTTGTTTTTTACTAGATGATTTTCATTCATAGATTTTTTTTCGTGTTGGAAACAAAAAGTGGTATTTTTATATGATTGTTATTTTATTATTGTTAGAGTAAAGCAACATTTGGACTAATTACGCCTACGGAATGTATGGTGCACGTGCATGACCATTCCGACACCATTGTTGTAGTAGAGTTGGTTATAGGGGACCTGGAGAGTGTTTTTTTAAAAGTTATACTTCTTTAGGCGCGATGAGAGTAAATTTTTACGTACGCGCGCACACCGTCACACGAAAAAGCTACACCATGAAATTAGCTATAGTCAACATTTTAGTTTTTCAGGATGGCCGAGTGTAGTATGGTAGTTGCGTAGCAAGGAGTTGTTGATAGATGGATTGTGAATTTGTGAGACGAGCATTGTAATATTTTTTTACTTTACTGTATTTTAATTAATATACGACTTTGATGATTAATAAATCATTTATTTAGTATCCTACACACACACACACACACACACACACACACACACATATATATATATATATATATATATATATATATATATATATATATATATATTAAAGTGATCAGCAAAATCAAAGGATTTATTTATTTATTTTTAATTCTAATTCCAGTGAATTTCTAAAAAAAGTAAGTAATTATATCGCTTTTTCTAATACTTGATTGTGGTATTTATTTTTCTAAGTTATTTAGAGTGAATCTCAGTTAATGATTGTATTTTTAGAGTTAACCTCAGTTTTTGATTGTATTTTTCGATACGGTCGGTTAAATAAATAATGCCCCTTTATTTATTTAACCAATTTAAAGAAGTATAACTTCTAACGCGTGTGCATAAGTACACACACACTTTTTTTTATAAGAATACCTCTTTATAGGTATTAGGTATTATTTTAGCATTTTATCACTAATCAGTATAATTAAAAATAGCTAATATTATTGTGTAAGTTAATAGTCCCTTCATTTTAAATTACTCCTCAGGCAGTGAAACACGAAGGTATGTTTGTAGTTTCCCCAGCAGGTGATAGTTCTCACGCCATACGGGCATTATTGTCCCTCCGAGAGGGTTGGTCTATTCACATTAAATATTAACCTTATCGGCCGTAGTTGCTTTAACTGTTTGCTACTTATTTTTAAAATGCCACTGTAATAATAAATATTCTTCAAAATTATGTAAATGTAAAAGATCAAACGTATTGTGTAATTCAAAAATCAAGTGAAATAAAGACTAATGCTTTACTTTAAATTACTAACATAAATCCTAATTCAGAATAAGAATAAAAAAATACTACTTATATTAGTCGCTTCTAGCATCGACTAGGCAAAGCCCGAAAAATATTATTTTACGTTCAAGGTTTGAATAAAAACTTAGGTATTTCTAGGTTTGACTAAAATACTTTAGTCAAGGAATGATATTGGAATTCATTTCGCTTTTTTCGAAAGGCCTTCGTTAAATCTACGATAAACCTATGTAAATAAGACGCATTTGGCCATAGTCAATAACTATGACTTTATCCCAGATAAAGCATTACATGGAAGAAAAATACTAAGAATGACAAATACCGAAAAAATAATAATTTTAATATTTAAAATATATATTTTTAGACGAAATTAATCATCAAGAATGGGGGGAGGGGGTACCTTTATAAGTTTCAAGTTTTCAATTAAAGGCAGGTTTGGTATGAAATATATATTTTATAAAATCAAAAGTGAAACGACAACGAGATAAGGGATTAAGAAGGCAAGGAATTAGGAACTTTTCTTGATTACGATTTTTTCTGAACGATGGTTACTCCTAGCATTCTTCTTTCGTGATAATATCAAATTCAATATCATCCTAAAGCTGTGACAATTTTATATTACTTATATACTTATATAATATTTAATTACTTATATGTTCTTTAAATGTCCTTCTGCTTTATTAGCTGTACTTTTTGAAACGCATTTATACTTTCCCACTCATCTTATGAAAACTGCTATATTTTCTGGAAATTTAGTGTTCATCCCCGTTTTCGAGAGTAGATAATCTTTTATAAGTTAAAGCAATTAATTTATTTCATGGACCGCAAAGAACGAAGGAACAAAACCGATTTAAAGTAACATTAGCGGCCTTTGCGGACCTAAACGTTTCCAAGTACGATTCTTAACATGTTAAATTGAGTAAAAATTTCCGTTATTTACTACGGTCTGGGCGTTTTGGATAAACCCTGAAGTGGTCCGTTGTATATTACCCATAAAACAATTGTAACTTGATTAGCTTTAGAATATAAAAAAGGTATATGTATGTCTGCCGGCTATTAAAAAACTGGATAAATTATGTTCGTGTTAAACCTCAATTAATAAACTGTTATTGCATTGGGATAGTAAAGCATTTTTATAATTAAGTAAAGATATTCATGTATGCATATGGAATCTGCTACAACAGTTTTCGTTTGGCCCCATTTCATTCCATTCTCCCGGGGATATCTGAGTCAGGTCAAACGGCGCTCTCTGGGGCCTTTGTTTCCGCCAGTTGCTATCGGCCTTCATTTATAGCCCTTATCTTTTGCACACACGGATAGGTATTCCGACTATGTAATAAAAACACGTGCCATACTTATTTGTCTGTTCACTCGTATACCGTTTGGTGTCTTGTTTATGGCTTTACGCACGTCTGTGTAATGTTATCGTATGGGTTCTTTTTGTTACTGAATTTTCTGTACAATATTTTGACTAGACGGATCTTTGATATAACCCAAGTTATTGGAAGAAGGAGAAGCAAAAAAAGATCTCATAGGTTGACTTTTGGGAAAATATCCCAATTTAATGGATAATACTGTATGTCTTTGAAGATCACGGGCCATAGAAATGGTTCGGACTTCTGGAGGGCTTGCGTGGGGCCATGGGAAGACCAATACGTTGAAGCCCTTGAAAAATTTAATGTAAATGTGGCGTTACACTGA
Organism: Dendrolimus pini; assembly: GCA_949752895.1. Taxonomy (NCBI): domain Eukaryota; kingdom Metazoa; phylum Arthropoda; class Insecta; order Lepidoptera; family Lasiocampidae; genus Dendrolimus; species Dendrolimus pini. Next base: position 13,988,457 of record OX457126.1, on the reverse strand, counting down.
CCGGCGATTATCCCTGTTCACACCATATTATAATGCACCGAAGGACCAGCTCCGGTCAGTGTAGGACTATTGTGGGAAATGAGGACCAAAAGTACCGGGCTATGGCGTTTGCCCGTCCCAATGTTCAGGGAACATGGAAAAATGGGTAGACGGTGACTCGCCACTCCCTGCATGGGCCCCAAAGAATGCCATAGAAGACAGGGGCAACATGGGTGTGAGTGGCTAAGTGGTGCAGGTTCACCGAAGCAACTTCTGACGTGATGCCATTTATCACTTCCACTCCTGGAGCTTGAGTCTTAGCTCTAGCGATCTCCACTCCGTGCCGGCTGGTTAAGGCAAACACGGAGGCGGATACGAGGTGTCGCTACTCACCTAAAGCTACGCCACAAAGCCCCCTGCGGGGTTATTGTTATGATTATTGTTATGTCATAAGTAGCGTGACACCCAGACCTTCGTCATTATTAGCTACAATTTAGTTCTTGGTTCAAATTATTACAGCCCAATGATAAAATTTTATACCCAAAATTTGTTTCTCCAGACAAATAATAATTTTAGGGAAAAATACCCAATCTAAACACCCTACCAGACATATAATAAATGCATTTGCTATACCTAATATTTATGTAATTAATAATCGTCGTATAACTGTTACGAATAAGGGAAATTTATACTTATAGAGTACCTACATGCGAAAATTTGGATGGATGTATATTACGCATTCACGCTAGAACGGTTAAACGGATTGTAGATGAAATTTGGCACAAAGATAGATTGTACTGTGGAATAGCACTTATAATTTTTCATCCCGAAAAAATTTACGGTAGGGTAGACCGGGGCTTTAAGGTCCACGGGTAAAAAGGACCACCATAAGTATTTAAAAAACTAGTGAAGTATCGTTCTTTCGAACTATACGAGCGATAAGAAGGGGGCGCGGGAGGCGTAGGGATGCAAGACTAGCAGTCTCGTGGCACCGCTGGGAGGAGATACACGACCGCGTCTCAAAATTGTCACATAAGTAATTTTTTCCATTATTACTTTATTTTGTTTCTAGTGGCAATAATTCGTTTAGCAGATTTCAACATAATTTAATCGTATACGTGATTTAGTTGTTTTTCACAATTTCTGATTACTTTTCAGCTAGTTTTAATGTTAATTTTTTTATAACCTGTCAAAATACTTACATTTGGTTGGGGTAAAAAGATCCAATGTGGACCTTTTTACCCCATCACTTATTTCTGATTATTAAAAACTATTTTTGCTTCAGTATGCGCAACTATATAAGAAAACTGATCGTGGCACTAAATCTGTAGAGTTGATGCAACGTGCAGCAAATTTGGTTGTCAATGAAAACAAATCACTGAGGCAGGTATGTCTTGACTTTGAATTTTACTTAATTCAAAGTCAAGATTTATTGAACGTATGAAGAATGATCCTGTCAACTTGAGATTTGGCTACGGTACTCCAAGGCAGATATTTAATACAGAACAAGAAGCCAGACTTAAGAATACTTACATAAACTTGCTCAGATATTCCACGGCATAGGTGCCAAAGAAGTTCGTCGCATGGTTTATGATTGTGCCATTAAATATAACATAAGTATACCAGAAAAATAGCATACCAATAAAATGGCCGGTAGCGACTGGATGTCTGCTTTTCTTAAAAGAAAAACTAGTCTCTCCATTAGAAAACCTGAAGCTACAAGTCTCAGCAGAGCTACATCATTCAACAAAACTAATGTACAAGAATTTTACACGAAGTTGACAGAGGTTATGGACCGATTTAAAAATTTAAACGATGAGTCTGATTAAGATAAAATAGATATACATCAAATTTTTAGCTAAGTTAATTGATTGTAGTTATAATTAAAGAACTCTATTTTTCTATTAGGTTCGAAAAAATACCATTTTTGTTTATTGTAACATTATAAGTTTCTCATGATAAAACTAAACTACTATAGAAAAAATAACTTTTGTTTTTTATTTATGATAATTACTTTGTTTTGCTGTAGAGACGGTTTAAATATTATGAAGCTTAAAAATATTACTTTTGGTTTTTAAATAAATACATATTTTTGAACTTCATTAAATCAAATATTGTTATTATTACATATATTTTTTAAATAGTTAAATACTGGACCTTTTTTGATTTTTGATTTTATTGATTAATAAAATAAATTACCGCGCTTAAAACCGTTAAAACGTAGTTTTATTATGTATAAAAGTCGCGAAATTTTAAGGAAATGTAACTGGACCTTTTTGCCTCCCTGCTGTCCTTTTTTACCCCTACTATGGGGCAAAAAGAGACAGGTGACAAGTTCTAGAAAAATCGTAAAATGACTTACTTCTATCATGATAATTCAAGTAAAAATTGAGTTAAACATGGTCAGGTAACTGTTTGTTTGATTAGTGTTTTACATTTTGATATAGTAGTTTCGGTTTTCACAGTATAATTCGAAATAGTGAAATTGGACCTTTCAGCCCCGCCCTACCCTACCCGTCGAATAATATTAATGCGAGCGAAGCCGCCGGATAAAGCTAGCATGCATAAGATTAATTGTTTTGTCACATCCATAATTAAAAACAATTCACAGTGAAAAGAATAAACAAATTGTAGAAAACAGCAAGCGATTTAGACGAGCGCTGCTTGTAATGAGATTTATTTTCAATTAGAGTAGGGGGCTCTCGAGTCGATCGCAGCCAGGGCCACTAATGACATGATTTACATCCAGCTTTATTTGCGCCCGCCACGGTAACGGGTAATGAAACCGAAATGGCGAAATTACTGGCGAGGAAAGTACACCTGCATTCGGCAATTAATTTGGGAAACACTTGGCAGTATTAACGATTCAACCTTTCCTTAATTAAGGCGATAAATAAATATTAATAATAATTTGTTATATAATATATTGTTATTTGTTACGAGTTGCGAGACTTGAATTAAAATGCCGTTGGAATTATTATAGAGTTAATTAGAACTATACAAACCTAATATAACCGAATAATGGGCTGTTCTCTAGATACGTATGCCAATAAATAAGTAAACAAAAAAAGACGATCATAAAAGAATTACAATTAATTCAAATGCCAACAGGTAATAAGTTTTTACAGATATGCAGGTGGAATTTATTTTTGTCGGGGGGCTAAGTTGTAACAATGTATACGTTCAACTAAGGGTTTAAATGCATTAAATAATGTACCAATCTCTCGCGAAAACACATTTCTCAGGACATAACGTTGCTTGTGTTCTTATTCTTTTAAAATCTTTGGACGATTTATTTATACTATTTTTCAATCAAGCAGGTATCACACGACAATTTTACTCATAATACACAGGCCTTCATGACCAAATCCTAAACTATACGAAATAGCGAAAAACATCAAAAGTCTCAGGGCCGGTTTTTACGAAAACTTAATTGGTATCATTAGATTTTTGAATAATTAATTACCTTTCTTTTAGGATAACTGAACACATATTAACATGAAATTGATAGAAACAAGCTACAGCTTGTCAGGATCAATTTCTGTGAAGGAATATCAAGAGGAAAACCAAAAGAAAGGGTAGTTTTTGAACAAAATCTTATATTTACCTTATAATTATCTTTATAAATATAATTCTTCTGTAAGTATGTTGACAGTGAACTCCTCCTAAACGGCTGGACCGATTTGAATGATTTTTTGTTTGTGTTCAAGTGGATTCGAGGATGGTTTAGATTCACAATTGGACCCGGTAGGTAGCATTGCAATCGGTTTCTAAATTTTTTTCAAAGCAGGATGTCGTCTGCCGGGACCGCTAGTATTATATAAAAATCGATATACCTATATTGTATAAAAATAGATAATCATTAAATTATTCAGCTAATATTTTAGGTGAATATTTTTTTTTAGGTGGTAGGGCATTTGCCCAACTGGATGGCTACCACCCCTGGTCTAGAGTATGTCGCCATAACAACCACGCGTTGTGTTCCGGCATTAGTGGTCAGGTTCCAGTCTCCCTTAAGAGAGCAGCAGCGCATTTGTAGCACCTTTGGTGTTGCAAATGTCTTTAGGCGATGGTAACCGCTTTCCATCAAGTGGGCCGTCTGCCTGTCTACTGAACTCCTGCAATAAAAATTTTTTTTACCGCACAACCTTTATCACATTCCGCATCTAGAACATTTTATTTATTAAATAAAATGGTTTTTTTTGCAGCTTAATGATAAATAGATACACCGTCACATAAAATTCAATGAAGTCAGACGTTTGAACTTTTGAAATTCGTTTCTTGATTGTATGATATTGGTTGCTCTTACACGTGCCTTGAATATTCCATAATGTGCGAGTTATTCAGACCGCCCTTCGGAACATACCGGATTTATCTGGATTGAGCTCACTTTCCCATTTCAGTGAGCCATAGTTAAGCCAGTACAAGGGTTAAGAGGGTATGTATACGTTGTAATTAGTTATAAGGCATCTAACTTAGTATTTATTACTTATTAATTATTAGATAGATAGATAGATAACACTTTATTGCTCACCAAATACACAATTTCAAAATATACAATTACAATATTGTTATGGTAGAAACAAAAGGCGGCCTTATCGCTGAAAGCAATCTCTTCCAGGCAACCTAACTTAAGGAATAATTTAATCTAATCTGGCGATGTAGGTGGTGCAGATCATTAAATATCAAATATCATAAATAAACATACTTAAACTAAATAATTTATAAATAAATAAAAAATACACATACTTAAACTACTTTATAAATTAAATACACACATACATATATATTAAATAGTCTATAATATAAGAATTAGGCATAATTATTTAAGGAAAAGTAGTGTTTTCTGAGTGCGTTCTTAAATGTAGGCGATGTTTTGGCCTCTCTGACTGTAAGAGGCAGCGCATTCCAAAGTTTGACAGCCTGCACTGTGAAAGAGTTATCATAAAAGGATGAAGTGTGTGCAGGTGTAGTGAGTTTACGATACGTATGAGTGCGCAAATTGTGGGAAGTAGAAAGGTGAAGGAATTCAAAACGTTCCTTAAGGTAGGGAGGACTACTAGGGGTAAATAAAATGTTATAAAGTAATGTGAGAATGTGAGTATTCCGGCGAAAGCGAATAGGGAGCCACTTGAGTTTTTCACGAAATTCAGAAACATGGTCATATTTTCGCAAGCCAAATATGAACCTAATACAAAAATTCTGAAGTCGCTCAAGTTTACTTAGCTGCTCTAATTATTATACATTTTTCCTTTATTTCCAAAAAAAAGTGTACGAATACATTTTTTACAAAATAACTATCGGACCATATACTGGGTCCAATTTAGAATCTAAACCATTCTGGGATCCACTTGAACATACAAAAAAAAATCATCAAAATAGCTCCATCTGTTTGGGAAGATTTAGTGACTTACGCGAAAAGAAGAATTTAATATGTAAAGACATAAATATTATAACTTTATAAAGACAACATAGTTACTGAAATAATTATTTAAGAAATATAATAATTGACATGCGAAGGCAGCAGAGCTTTGGGCATAGGATACCACTGGTTAGGCTCCAGAGACAGGAGCCGGTTGTGGGAGCCGCGTCCAGAGGTGTCGGCTTCTATACGTGAACCTACTACAGACGACCTACTTGATGGAAAGCGGTTACCATCGCCTATGGACATTTGCAACACCAAAGGTGCTACAAATGCGCTGCTGCTCTCTTAAGGGAGACTGGAACCTGGTCACTAATGGCGGAACACAACTCAAGGTTTTTATGGCGACATACTTTAGACCAAGGGTGGTAGCCATCCAGTCGAGCAAATACTCTACCAATGGCTGTGGGTTGTTTTGTCGCCTCTTACGACAGGCCGCCCGGCCTCAGGAAATTGTGTTCTTTCTCCGTTCCTGCACGGATAATATACCGAACCGTCAATAACCAGAAGTCAATCGAGAACCTTTCTAGTAATGGTGGAGACATTTCGCAGTAAAGAGCAATTTTATTATTATCGAATTTTGTCTTGTCAGCGTCAGTTTCCTACCAATCACAACGTCGCTCTGGTAAAATTTACATAGATGACTATTTTTTAAAATTCTACGCTTAAGCTGAACTAATTACATTTAGGTACACGCCATATTTTTCCATGATAAAAGAGTAAATAAAAAACTATTCCAATATCCCTCGAGAAGTGTATAAACACTTATGAGAAGCTTGATGAAATATGTATTAGTTTATTATATGCTAAGGGATCGACAACATTTTTCCGTCAATTTACTGGCCGTGGGTAGATATGAAGGCAATATATCTGAGTTATCTGGAAAGGGCGCTGAGATTGCACTACTACACGGGATTTATTACACTAAACACACTGGCTCGCACAACGAGAGTACATGACGCCATTTACATATTATACGGCTGAAATCAAAATTTCTTAAGTCTGTTCAGTTTTTGTTTACCAGAATTATATTTGAGAAATGTTTTACTTTATCTTCATAGTTTTTTGCATAAAATAATAAAGATAACTATACATATAATTATAAAAATAAATGAAATATAGGTATTATAGTTATGATTTATAGTTTGAATTTAAATAATATATTTATTTACTTAATTATGATGCTGTACTTGTCGTATATATAACTGATTCTGTATGATTTTATTTTAATTGATATTTTATTTTATTTATTTAGGTTTAAAGCTTGGCAGCTAGGCCTTTAAGCCAAATCTTAATTTACAATATAGTTTTTTCTTAAGCCTATGTGAAGCATAGCTGAACTGTAAGTAATCAGCTAGTATCATTCAACGGAGTTCTTGTGACAACTCAAAAGGCCACATTTGACTATACAGTTCACATTTCTCACAAAACACAAAATTACTACTCAAAAACTATGCCTACAACTATTGTTCATTCGTTAGAGTAATTTTACAAATTTTTGGAAAATAAAACTGCACAGCACAACATCTCCTTTCAGTTCCCGCCAAAAACTTCTAATTGATATTTCGGCAGATACAGTATAAGATGTCATATAGCTATATCGACATTCCTAAATCTTACTAGAATCCTCTTTCGATAAATTGTTTTTTTATTTATATTTTGAAACTTTTTTTCACTTACTTGACGGTGTACTTTATAACGGCGTCATCTATACTAATAAATAAAGTGATTAAGGTGTCTGTCGGTAATTTCAAAATACAAGCCAAAATATTATTAAAAATTGATTAAAAATAATTTTATAATTTTTACCACTGCTACTTTATTTAGAAAGGAATGAAATTAGTCAACGATTTTAATGAAATTTTTATGGTTTACAGTAAGAATTTAATGTTTGAAGTTTATGTTCTGGTTCAAAATATATAGCTCGCAGCTAGTTGATCAATAAATATATTAAAAGAATGAAAAATGTGAGTTATTACTCAACGTCTACTTAATAATACAGTCTACATGCTCTCTACAGGTATACCATACTCTGTGCTTCAGATATTGTCAGGAGCACTTGAATTTTTCATGAGTTTATCAAAGGCCTCGGGCAAGCACACCTCGCTCCGCACTAGAGTCTGTCGTCTCGCCGACACCGAGAGGAAAAGTCTCTGTTTTATGACTATTTTCACCCCCACGGGGTGGGTGTGCGTGCCGGCACAAGGAAATGTTTACGCCGCTGCATCTATTTGTTGGCATTCGTATTGGTTAATGTTAACTATACGGGTACATCTATGACAGTAAGGTTGTTGAACTTATATCCTTTGTTATATTTCTATGTGAATCTTAAATACTATTGCAGTAGTATTTATCTTTAGTTTTAATTAAGTATTATTTGTCACAGAACAAGAATATTAGGAATGAGAATGGTCCAGTAAAAAAGAGAAATTTGAAAATCTACTTAATTTTATATGAGGGCGCAAAAGGTAGTTCTTAAAAATATTTTTTAAATATATAATAAAAAGCGACAAAAATAAGCTGTAGCATTTAGGAACTATTCAGAGTTAAGTATTAGGCGATTGCCATTCTTAGTATTTCCTCTCCCATGGTGTAAGATGTTGTTTTAATTAAAATCTTATTAAAATATTAATGTAAAGTATACAAATTCTAATTTAATTGTCACTATTGTTATTAAAATGGTTTTTACTTGCACTACATCACATTCTATGGTAGCAATAAATTCATGAGGTTCCAGTACCGTACTCAAATATGTGAATTAAAACATATTAGAAAATGAGAAAATAAATCATAGGTACTACATATTAATTTATATTGTCATTTTCTTTATTATTTTTTCCTTGTTCATGAGCGAGAGACGGCGTCGGATAATATTGATATGGAATTACTGTGAAACCCAAATACTACTGAAATAAATTCGTAACAATATTAAACATTCTAAAAAATTACTGTAAAAACTCTACATTCATATATGTATGTAATAAATAGCAAGCAAACAGCAATTCGGCCATGTGTTGGTTGCAGCAGTATTCCACAAGGATTCAATTTCCCTTGCGTAATAAAAAACATACATTTTCCTAATTTGTTCCCATCACTTACGTTCCGGTTGGATATTTAAATGATCGTTTGATAAATTGAGTCCCATACGAAATTGTTGTGTTTATTTCACTCGCTGTTTATGGGAATTTGTAAAGAAAATGCATTACGAGATATATATTATGTTTCTGTTTATTTGAGTAAATGAGCATTTTTTATGATGTAACAGTGTTTTACGGTTTACAGTACATTTGAACATTAATTAATTATAAATAGATAAGTACGTAATTATGTATGTTATAAGTACATAGGTATCATGATATAAACTTTGGTAAAATATCTTATGTTATTTTATTAACTTTTTTGTATTGTATAATCTCTTTTGCAGAAGCTTCTTAAAATAACACATGAAACAGTCTGTTTAGACATATGTTGTATGCTTTTTCTTCGCAATTTAGCTGTCAATTTCTCTATATATATTTATTTTATGTAAATTATTCGATGTTAATTAAATTTTTCAGCAAAATTGCTTAATAGTTTGTATATTACTTGCTAAATACTGTAATACTGATATTCTTTAAACTCGAAATATTTTTAATAGGTAGATATTGTTTGAATTTTCAGGAAATTTGTAAATATGCCTAGCAATTATCAGGTACCTAATTTTTTTTTTAAATTAACACCTGTGTCTTCAAGTAACTATGACATTGGGAAAATGAATACCGATAAAAAAATATCTAGTTCCATGGGGTCTTAAGAGAAGAATGCGTTTTAAATAAAGGTTTATGTGTGATTGCAATATATTATTTAGACTTTTCGAGTAATACCACGTGATAGGCAGGTAAGTGAACTCTATGTACTTGTCCGAACTCAAAGCTGTGTAAGGAGGAGCGTTACAGGGCACGACAGGACAGACGAAAGGGGGCGAAGACCCTGCCAGGTCGACACTCTTCTCAGACTCCTCAATGTCGTAAGGTTATTCAATTCCCCAAGTTCAATGACCTTTACACAAAAATATATTTTATAAGCTAATCTAAATATTCTAGATAATGCTTAGGTTTTAGCTGCGTGAATTGTGTTCAGAGCTATGGATGCTGATGCTGTTATTGATTTTTTATGGAAACCATATCTTAATTAATTTAGATATATATAATTGATTTTTCTGATTTTATTCGGATATATCGGCTACTTTTTACAAAATAGCGCGGTTAGAAAGTGGCCAAAACGACGTAGCTAAATCTGTATACTTAGGTAACATTTTTTTGTTTTTCGCTACCGTTTACTAGGTTTTTTGTTGTTGTTATTATTGTCTTAAAAGCGACTCCGAGATTTTAAAGTGTTATTATGTTAATTTACATCTTTATTACATAAAACATCAATAATTTTAAGCATTTATACTAATATACTTAGTCATTCATATCATTTGAATGTCATTTCATTTTGCAGTTTAATAAAGACGCAACTGTCCTTCGCTATCAAAAAACCTTCTAAGAATTTTATACCCTGAGGATGTCTGTAATATGATACGTTGAGAGGCAATTCCCTGAAATTATATAGGCGATGAAATCAGAATCATTCCATTTACCGATATGTCGCTCATATTCGGGAGACCTTGACCGCGGTAAAAAAGAAATATTATGTCGTCAATACGACATAATATTCACGTGACTGTGAACATTAATACTGCCGTATATTATCACCAGTATGGTTATTCTATAAAAGGTGTGGTGAGGCTAATCAATAATTTTAGAGTTTCATAGCCACTTTGACAAAATGGAACTCTTATACAATTTAAATTATAGCAATCTATCTCAAAAACGACTGGTTCTCACTGTTGTCATCAACTTAAATCACGGGACCCACTTCTGTGATTTTATCCTGGCGTTGTGAAGATATTCAAAGTACTTACAATTCCATTGCGATAATGTCAAGAAATCGTATTCTACTAAATCTACAATATCTTCTTGATATCAATCGTCATGGCGGAATAATAGAAAAAAAATAGTATTACAATTAACAGAAATGGCGTTGGCGAAATTAATATCAAAAAGCTACCAAAATTTTCAACGTTTATTCTGTAAGTTTTCGTTTATAAATATTAAAAAACATTAGAGTAGCGCGCCACGGGCACGCAATTGTAGTTGACAGAATACCGAAATCAGGCAAATCTACTATTGAGACGATACCGTCCCGCGAATTTGACGAGATAGTAATAGCAGAATTGGGCCCTGGTTAACTTCGCAGCCCAGGGTCCGATCTATTTCCAGGGTCCGGTTTTCTATTTGCTATCAAAAAAGAAATGTTTCTATATATATGACGAGAGCGAAAAGCTATATTGCATATGCTTTTTCATAATGGTGTAGTGACATAGTATAAAGAGTAACAATTAAGGGTGGCCACCATACATGAAAGTGAGATATAACTATTATGGAAAGGTATATAGAATATCTAGATCTTTATGCTTATAAATCCACAGAGAAGCAGCAGTTTAAAGAAAATGATTGTGTTATAGGTATATATAAGTATAAGTAGATAAATTGGTAAACCAATGTTACGATTTGTTATGGCTTCCCTTTTTACCAAAATGGCTTTGGAATCCTAAATGAGAATTAAAATAGTTGTTTTGTAAAGAAAGATAGCCCATGTCTTTACAATAGTAAAGTTATCCAGCATATAGTGCGGGGAAGTCTAAGATATGGTTTCTATATCTTACTATATAATCATTTGAATATAAGTACTGGTTATAATTTGCTATAAACTCATTATGCTTAAGTGTTTGTAAATTTATATCAATTGTAATGTAATAGAATCGATTGTAAGATATAGTAGAAATTCGACAATAGATGGCCACACAAAACCTACTTACGCGATTGCAGTCCGCACCTGAGTACATTCTTTGCCATGTACAAACAGATTGTTGCAAACGAATGCAAACATAATAATGTAAAAAAGGATTCAATATATTCTCCGTCGACTGTGAGTCTCTCCAAAAGGTTTTGGTTTTGACCGTCCTTTTAGGATAACACGGTAAAACCATAAATAATTATGCCACAAATGCGTGGCACACGCGATCTACAAACGTAACAAAGGAGCCATGATTCGGTTTCAGGGGAAATTAGAAAAACCTTTATAAAACGATTTTTTACATATAATATTTTTTTCTTTTAAAAGTCCTCAGGCTATTAACCACGTTAGTACATATACCTATTAACAACTTCACTACATATAGAATATTTTTGAAGGTATTATAACTAGGCCTTTTTTGTCACTTCTTTTTTGGGGGCACGCTAATTCTCGAACATTGTAATTCTATCATTTTTTCTCGAATTCTTTAATGTTTTTCAGGTTTTATATTTTTGAAATTTCCTTTAAGGGCACTGCGTGCCTCCACAAGAAACGCCCTGGTATAACTATACAGTATACCTATCTATCTATCCTACAATATCTATAGAGTAATAAATATTCAGGGATACATTATTTTAATAATATTTTAAATTTTCCCTTTGTGAATTTCTTGCGTGTATCACTTAGTAGCCATGGTACTTACCTAAATTGGAAAACACATAAACTAATTTCTAAGCAATATGGGGATTTCCTTGAATTATAAGTATTGATTGTTATACAGTAGGTATCTAGTTTTCTGTCATGTGTCAAAAACATACACTTTTTACCTACTCGTTTTCAGATTTAGACTTACCATGTAGACTTGCCAAAGTGGATCATAGAATTCGTACTTTTAAATCCTGTATAAACGTTTTCATGATAACAAGTTAATAGAATCTTTGTTAATAAAATCATTTTCCATTAGTGTTTTTGTAACAAACAGGTTGTCTAAAATACATCGCAGTAATAATCTCTGTGGACAAACAATGAAATCCATAGGATATTGTTTTCATCCCCTGCATTAGAGGCAAGGAGGATCGAGATTAATAAAAATGAAACAGGATTTCATCCTTTATCCGATATTAACCAGCAAAATAATTTCCGAAATGGAAAATGAAAATCATTTTGTATCGTCTCAAAGAGATGCAGAGAAAAATCTATCTGGGGAAAGTGGATAATCCGTCTCGTCGCCCAGAGTGAAGGCTGCGACACCGTGGTGCGGTACGCCTTTGAAATATGGGTAGAGTCGGAACCATTTTCAACGATAGTTTCCTTAGAATAAAATCGATAGAACGTCCAACGTATTACAGTAAATCAGCTGCGACACAAAGGATCGCTGCTTTACCTATCATGTCTTAGAAAGACCAATAAAATACGTATTCAAGTCGATATTTTATGGGTTTGGTCACATAATCATAATCAATTAATAACTAACAGGACTACTAGGTGTTACCCGCGACCTCACCAGCATTTATCTCCTTTACTTTTTGATTTAATCCATGCTTCACTTTTTTAAAAGCCAACTCTAATGCCGAAATACTTTTATTTCTTACAATATAGCCCTTCTTCTGCCTTCCTTTTTATAATATAATAAAATAACACGTATCCGTAACATACATTCCTTTAGAACGGAATCTTCAGGACCAGCAATGGGACGCTTATGGCCTGATATTATTATAATAATTACATCACGGCTATCGATACCAATATATGTATTATCATAAACTTTACATATATGCTAAAAATAAGACTATAAACTAAAATAAAAAAATATCATAACTGTTATTAGTTTCGTTCATTTATTTTACATATTTATATTTATAGAAGAAAATAACTCATGCTATAAATATTACAAGTTTATGAGATTAGATACAGCTTATTGGAACGTAGTTCCTTATCGCGCGGTACGAATGGGGGCTAGACGGAAAAAATTCTTACGAAAAAGTTGTCACGACACTTTTTGAACTTGCTAAGATAAAATGCAGTTTATGCCCACGCAGTTAGAGTTTAATTTGGAGTACATTATTTTTAAATGTCATGGGTTGCTGACGTACAGATAGCATTTGCGGACATATAGAGTCTTAATGTCATTAAAATAAGGAGCAATATCGCGAATCTGGTTTAAAGTTAAATTTGTTTCAAGAGTCGAATTGCAGGATGTGATTCGATTTTTAAATTGTTTCTTATATTGAAGTAAATAGGATTCAAACTTACTCATTTACTATTACACTTCGCATTGAACAGTGTGGTATCGCGACGATTATTTTTGTTGAGTGTATACAGGTTTTTTGTAAATAATCGAAAGGAACTTCGTTCCATCCGGGTGTCCCTTGACACCTCTCAAGTTTTTTTTTTGCAAGGAAAATGGTAATCTACCAGGCCATAGCTTGAGTAGATTTCGTTAATAACTACTGTTAATTGGCAGACATAATAATATTCATTGAAGAATTAAATCGATTGAAACAAGAATCCGCATTCTATCCAGGAAAACTCATCGAGTGAAGACCTTCGATGTTTTTACTGCAAATCCGGGCATTCGCAAGCTAAGCCTCAGCATTCTTATGGGCTCTTTTAAATTATGTAACTTGTATTGTTTCTTTGTGTTATTTTAATGTATAAGTTTTTACTGCTAAAACTGTATTTAAATTGTTGTCGAATTTAGATATCTAAGAGCGCTACATCTGTTCTCGCAGCTTCGCTTACGCATTATGAAAACATCTATCGCATACCTGAAATCTATCGCATTTTTAAGTTTCATCTTATGTAATCCCATTTATCGAAACTATTACATACTTTAACATTAATGATGATCTCCGCTTCCATATTTTGAATTCGTATCATATAGAAAGAACTTTAAACTGAATGTTAAACTACAAGATGGATGAGTACAGATGTAAAGGTAGACCAAAAAAATAAAAACTTTGTTTAAAAAAACCGACTTCAAAAACTAAAAAACTAAAATGTATAAAATAACTTATTTCTAAAGCTATTATTATTAATATATATTATCTAAAACATCTTAAAGTCGGTGCTTAGTAATTTGCAAAATATAGTAATTTTAATATAGTAATTTTTATTATGTTTTACTTTGCACCGACTTCAAGATCTTTTAGATAATATATATTAATAATAATAGCTTTAGAAATAAGTTATTTTATACATTTTAGTTTCTGAAGTCAGTTTTTTTAAACGAAGTTTTTATTTTTTATTTGTTACTTTATAGTGTCTAGCTATGTATGGGTGGACATACGAATGGTGCCGCGCTTGTCAAAAAATATAGGTCCCAAGAAACGAGAACAAAAAAATGTTCGTACAATGAAAACTACTGGGCCAAACTGTGTCAAATTTTTAGGGGACCACATGGCAGCTATTGCGCTTCGAACAAAACAGAATCACGTAAATCGAATCATAAATCTCAGAGTAATCGGTGTACATATGGAACGGAGTGAAAATTATTTTCATGAAAAATGTTCATAAAATGAAAACTACTAGGCCAAACTATGTAAAATTTTTAGGGGACCAATTGGAAGCTATTCCGCGTCGAACAAAAAAGAATCACGTAAATCGGATCATAAATCACGGAGTAATCGGCGAACATACATAAAAAAAGCAACAACAAAAAAACCTCCTTTTTCCGAAGTCGGTTAAAAAGATGGATTGATGGATTGCGTGAAGGATGATATGATGATTTGTGGTGTGACAGAAGATGTATGTCAGAATAGAAGAGTGTGGAAGTAAAAGACATATTGACCGACCCCAATTTATTGGGATATGGTGAAAGAAAAGAGAGAGAGAAAGGACTTTTCTTTGTCGGGATAAAAGTATCACATGCTTATTTATATCTGCCATTGCAAGTACGTACCTATATAATATAAGTACAAAATTTCATGAAAATGGTTTAAAGCTTAAAGACGGAACAAAGAAACATAACAAAGTAACAAACAACATATTGTTTAAAATTTACTTATGGCCGGTTTATAATCTAACTATTCTTCACTTGACTTACCATCGGTTGAATTTTGGAATTACTTGTATGAAGAACAAATTAACAGTCGGTAAGATATAGGAACCGGCCATTAGACTTCGTGAAATTCAAGATGGAAGATTTTTTTTATTACCAGCTAAACTAACTTTCTGTATGTTCCATACGACAACATTATGCCAATTTTATTATTAAAATTTAAAAACTTCGTTTAAAAAAACCGACTTCAAAAACTAAAAAACTAAAATGTATAAAATAACTTATTTCTAAAGCTATTATTATTAATATATATTATCTAAAACATCTTAAAGTCGGTGCTTAGTAATTTTCAAAATATAGTAATTTTTATGTTTTGCTTTGCACCGACTTCAAGATGTTTTAGATAATATATATTAATAATATAAGCTTTAGAAATAAGTTATTTTATACATTTTAGTTTTTTAGTTTTTGAAGTCGGTTTTTTTAAACGAAGTTTTTAAATTTTATTTGTTACTTTTTAGTGTCTAGCTATGTATGGGTGGACCTACGAATGGTGCCGCGCTTCTTAAAAAATATAGGTCCCCAAGAACCCGGAACAAAAAAATGATCGTAAAATGAAAACTACTGGGCCAAACTATGTCAAATTTTTAGGGGACCACATGGCAGCTATTCCGCGTCGAACAAAAAAATAATCACGTAAATCGAATCACAAATCTCAGAGTAATTGGTGTACATATGGAACGGAGTGAAAATTATTTTCATGAAAAATGTTCATATAATGAAAACTACTGGGCCAAACTATGTCAAATTTTTAGGGGACCACATGGCAGCTATTCTGCGTCGAACAAAAAAAGAATCACGTAAATCGGATCATAAATGACGGAGTAATCGGCGAACATATGGAACGGAGTGAAAATTATTTCCATGAAAAATGTCCATAAAATGAAAACTACTGGGCCAAACTATGTAAAATTTTTAGGGGACCAATTGGAAGCTATTCCGCGTCGAACAAAACAGAATCACGTAAATCGGATCATAAATGACGGAGTAATCGGCGAACATACATAAAAAAAAGAACAAAAAAAAAAAAAAAAAAGATTCCGACGAATTGAGAACCTCCTCCTTTTTTCGAAGTCGGTTAAAAAATAAATATAACGCACATTAAAATGATGGTTGAATAAAATATTATTTTTATTTTTTGTTTAAATAACCGCTTGGTGTTCACATACTATTTATTCTCCTCTCCTCTCGAATTCGTACGTAGCATAGGTGCATAAAGGCCGAGTGCCTAATACGGTCGGTCGCGCAAATCAATGTAATGTGCTACACTGAAGCAATCCAAGCAAGAAGCCTGTCTAGACTGTGCTGAGCCAAGCTTTGGGCTATAGACTGCTGTTTAATTAATAATATCAAATGGATAGAGGTATACAACGCACTCAGAACAAGCCAGCCGTGACTTCTGTATAACTACATACACGTACTTAAGCCCTGATGGAATTAATTAATTGAAAATCAGTAAGGGATTCCCAGGACTAATCTAAAAGGATAGTAGTTTATAGTTTTTGTTTAATTTTTAGGAAGAATATTTATAATGTTTTCTTATAAAACACATACTACAAATAGTAGTTTATTGGAATTGTGTACTATTTTATCTATTCAAAATAAAGCATTTTTGCGCTAAGAGATAGTTTCTTCATAGAGAAAGTTATTACCAAGATTATTTGTAAAAATAAAAAAAACATTTTTAATCACCTATATAATGGAACAACTTTGTAAGGAAATAGATATATACCTACGTATGGATATATAATACACATACGTACAATTATTATTGTAGTAAAATTACTAAGAAACCCTCCCACGTAAAATAATCGCGTACGAAGACCTTAATACTAATAGTCGTCGACATGGTAACAAAATCAGATTTATTTATGTCTTGCTTGGCTGATATTCCGAGCGTGCGCTGTTTATGAATGGAGGGTGTTCCGACGGCGGGTCTGGCCGGTTGCCTAGCAACGCATCCCTCTTCGGCTCGCCGTTTGACCCTGGAGGTCGCTCATCCCGATTCCCATCCAATACAATACCCCTCTGAAAAAGAATTGGCGTCTAAATGCCTTGGTTATTCGCCTTACTAATTTCGCAAGATGCATAAGCAAATAGTTTTAGATAGGAAATTTTACAATTCCTTTTAGATTAATTTTTAAATATGTTTCAAAATACATAAAACATCAATAATTATTCATTGTAATATGTACATGTGGAAGTGAGTTTATGTGTTTGAATGTTTGTAAATAGCTTAGTTTTGTTTTCTTTCACGATATTGGTTTAGAAATGTTTTTCATGAAAGGTCGTTTCTAAACCACATAATACGCGTTTCTATTGGGCACGGAACCGAAATTAATGTAAAATCTTCGTGAATCTATATAATTATGAATACATTTTTTGTTAACTTTTTTCACAGATAATAAGTAGATATAGAGAATCTTATAATCAAGATTTTTTTAAGTGAAAATTTATGTTACGGTAAACCGGTTAGTTACGTAACGCGTTACGGCGCCAGTCTGTTCGGCTTTCCTTTCTCTCACGCAAGTTATCCCTTCTGTCAGGCGTCCCGAGAGGCAATCTTTTTTTAATGATTTTTCGTGATTAAACTCGTTGCTACTACATTATTACAAAATTCTAAAATGTGTTTCAATAATCTAGTAATGGGATCAAAATAATTATTAAAATAAACCATAAGAGTGTTTTCTTATTAGGTATCGGAGTTGCATACGTACGATTCCTCTCATCACACTTTTCTGTCTAAAAAAAATTAAGTAAAAGTCCTTGGCAGTTCAAGCACCGTGTAGGGTTCTCTAAACGTAACAAGCTTCCATTGTTTTCGCCAAGGGATCCATAAAAATTATGTAATCGTAAATATCTTATATCTCAAAAAAAAAGATTCCGACGAATTGAGAACCTCCTCCTTTTTTCGAAGTCGGTTAAAAATATACCCAAAACATATTGTTCAAAGTATTTTTGAAGCTCTGAAACCCTGATTTGTATCAGAATTCTTTACCTAAAACTTTAAAAGTTAGAGGGGCGAAGACAGATGTACGATGGATAAAATGGACGGTAAGGGTCATAAGAATTCCGTTTTTTCCAAAATAATTACGGAACCCAAAAAGCTATTGTAATAAACTAATCGTTTCTCAACGTTTATATAAATACGTAATTTTGAAAGAAATATTGCCATCTAGCGATATGCGTGTGAAATTTTGTAGCAGTTACACCTTACTATGTTGACATTCAAGTTAATACTTTTCAGTTAGACCTTTCAAATCAGAGATGTCGCTGTAAATACAATAAGTATTGCAACGTCGTTTTCCCGTTCTATTAAGCGAATTTATATTAACTTTATAATAGTTCTAGTATATTTCTTATTTATTATGCACAAAGTATAAGTTTTTTTCAATAATAATATTTTGGATTTATGAACTTTCCCTAGATGTCAATAAAAGTAATGGCATTGGTAACTACGTTTTATATAGCTTTTCTTGTTGTTTTAATGTTATATTTATTTTACAAGTATCGGGATTAACCAAAAAAATCAAAAATAAAAATTATAGAATACAAATTATTTAAATATATAAAATTGGACCTGTAAGTCATATGACGAGGTGGCCGAGTGGTTAAGGCGTTGGACTGCTAATCCAATGTGCTCTGCACGCGTGGGTTCGAATCCCATCCTCGTCGTTCATTTTTGAAGCTCTTAATATATTTTAGTTAAAGCTTATGGTAACGCAAGGTCGATTTTTCAATCGTCAGATAAAAGCCATCAGTCGAATATATACTATAACCTGAGTAAATTCAAAAGTAAAACCAATCAATCGTTTGATTCGTGCAATTGACATTTAAAATTTTTCCATGTCATGGAACTTTGTTTTAACTTTATTCTAAGAATAACTTTTATTAGCTGATTGAAAAAGCGGCCCTAAGTCTAATAAATTAAATAAAAAATAATTTACTGACTTCAGTTGTAGCTAAGCCTTGTTCTAAATACATTTTTGTCATTTTAAAGTAACAGTAATTATAATAACTAGAAATAAACAGGTGTAAGTGCTAAGTAAATTCGTGCTTAGAAATCGTAGTTTACGTTATTTTATGTAGCTTCTACAAACGATTTCTATACTTGCAAGTTACTATGCGAATTCAAATTCGATACCAAGTTTTGCCTTGAAAATTGATTTTATACAACTTAGACTTATAAATAGAACAATTTTTATGTCGTATTTTTCCTTATTAATTCCACATGTTTTTAGGCAGCAGAACAATTTGAAAAAATGTTGGGAAACGGATTGTTTTTTAAACGTCATCTTTTCCTAAACGACATATAAATAAGTAAGTATGATGGTTGCTTTAAGTTAAGTATACACAATAGATTATAAAATAAGAATACTTATATTTTACCTGTATTCTTTCTCTTTTTCAGGAGACATATATGGAGGAGACGCATATGAAAGGAAGTGGTTGGAAATGGACAGTGTACAGTTCCTCATGTAATTGTTAAATAATGTGAAACGCTTCTTGCAGATGGAATGGATGGATGGATTGAATATTTACAATCCTTGTATTAAGTTGTTTTGTGTGGTTTTTAGTTGGTTACCCATCACATCGGCGATTGAGTGCGAATGATGTATTTTAATAAGTTTTATCGCAAAAATTCAATAGTTTGTATGTGGCACAGTTAGGATATAGTATTAAAGATAACCCAGTTTTTAACCGACTTCGAAAAGGAGGAGGTTCTCAATTCGTCGGGATCTTTTTTTTTTTTTTTGGTTTTTTTTATGTATGTTCGCCGATTACTCCGTCATTTATGATCCGATTTACGTGATTCTTTTTTGTTCGACGCGGAATAGCTTCCAATTGGTCCCCTAAAAATTTGACATAGTTTGGCCCAGTAGTTTTCATTTTACGAACATTTTATTGTTCCCGGTTCTTGGGACCTATATTTTTTAAGAAGCGCGGCATCATTCGTAGGTCCACCCATACATAGCTAGACACTAAAAAGTAACAAATAAAAAATAAAAACTTCGTTTAAAAAAACCGACTTCAAAAACTAAAAAACTAAAATGTATAAAATAACTTATTTCTAAAGCTATTATTATTAATATATATTATCTAAAACATCTTGAAGTCGGTGCTTAGTAATTTGCTCGGTGCAAAGTAAAACATAAAAATTACTATATTTTGAAAATTACTAAGCACCGACTTTAATATGTTTTAGATAATATATATTAATAATAATAGATTTAGAAATAAGTTATTTTATACATTTTCGTTTTTAGTTTTTGAAGTCGGTTTTTTTAAACGAAGTTTTTATTTTTTTATAATTATTTATTGTTATTAATTATTTATAGTGTTTATTGTACACAAATTATTTACATATAAACTAAAAAACAGTGGTAATGAAGAAAGGCGAGCTTAACCCTAAAAATAATTTTCTTCAAGCAACCCTACGGGTCTAGCAAATCTGGGAAAACAAGAGGCAGGGTTGCATATTAAATTTTATATGCATTGTATGGTGGTAGCTCCCTGGTCAACATATAGGATACTTTTGATGCCGAAATTTTAAAGATTTCCAGTAGGATAGTTAAAAAACCGCACCATGAGGACGAAGCCGCGGGCATCAGCTTGTACCTAAATATATACTATCTACATATTTATAAACTAGCTGCGCCCCGCGGTCTCTCCCGCGTGGTGATTGAAAATCGTCATAATTCCAAAATAAATGATTTTTTCTAAAATAAAAGTAGCCTAAGTTACTCCTTATTACATCAGCTACCTGCCAATAAAAGTTCCGTCAAAATCGGTCCAGGCATTTCAGAGATTAGCCGGAACAAACAGACAGACACACAGACAAAAATTGTAAAGAATGTTATTTTGGTGTATGTACCGTATATATATTCATATGCATGTAGTAAAAGACACAAACAAACACTCCAATTTTATTTATATGTATAAATGTATAGATATAGCGATAGCAGAGAAACCAATTTGCAAAAGCTGATTTTAAAAATAGGATAATGTACCTACTATGAATATTAAATGAGACTCTTTTATACATTCTTGGGCCCAGATTGTAAAAAGATGAGTATTTTTAAAATATTTTATTATTTTTATAGTTGTAGTCAGTTTTGTTAATTTGAATTAATTAATGGTGTGGTGTAACTGTTTTCATATTTATTAGTTGTTGAAAATCATTCACATAAATCAATTATGGTAATCGGTAACTTATATTATTTGTTAACTTATTTTTAAGACTTCTCATTTTCCATATAAAATAAGGACTAATGTTATCCATTTGTAATAGAAAAAAATATAACACTTTTGTAAGCCATATTATCTCAACTCATTACATTTCTTTGGCCCAAAAGTCCTGGTCTCCTTTCATGAATTTATAATTCTAAGTCAAACCCTTACGCGATGATCAAACCATATACCTAACTATTACAGTCTTGGTTATTGCTTAATTTAGCAAAAGAGCAAGTTGTATCAACATAGGTATACGAGGTTTCGCTGTTAATCACCCTCTTATGCCCCTTGGAAATCCTACATATTTCGAGAATGACTGAAACAGTACAGTTTTCGATTTAATCAGGTGTTATCGCTGTAATCGTTAGCAAAAATAGATATCGTCCACAAGTACATGTGGCTATCATTTGCTTCGAATTTATCTAGACCTGCTTTCATTATCTTATCGAGATTACCCGGTACCTTTTATTTTACAAGTTGGCTATGTGCAGGGTGCGTTGAAGCAGTGACCATTTCAAAACTATATTGCTTCTATTTATCCTATTGCTGCAGTTTCTCTCTGCTCAGTGCGCAGTGGTCTCTGGATAACAAGTTATGTGATATGGACATGTGATTTTCTTTAGTGGTATATGTGAAGTGAATCATCACAAAGGTCTGCTGATAACAAAAGAATTGACTACAGTAAGGTTATTTTGCCTGTGTTTTTGCTTTAAAGGAATGACAATAGTTATATAAGGTTCTGTTATACCTAGACATGAATAATAATTTGATTTACCTTACTAGAATTTTAAGGCACTCATTGCTTTCTTTGAATTGAAAAATATAGATTTTAAATTTTTATTGACTCATAATTATTGCCAAGATACTTTTGACCAATGACCAACGAATATATATTCCTGATTAAACAAGGTTATGTGTTGGATGCGTTTTTAGGGAAGCCATATTTTGAATGGTGGGAAATGATTGGCTGAAATGTGTAAAACTCAATGTATGGATGAATGAATGAATGAATGAAAACACTATTGTTCACCAAAACTTAAAACTACGTTCGGAAAAACTAGGTACAGCCGTGGAATGAAAATGTTCGTCACCTTAAAGTCGACTTTAGCTTGCACGAGTACATGAAACAGTACTGCCAACCTTTTAATAAATTTTACGTTTATAAAATACAGAAACGTGAAACAAATTTTTTTAATGTTGACAACGACAGACAATGAGATTAACAATAAAAAATAAAGGGGATATAATCACTACGCTTAACACTAATGTTAAAATCAATAAGAAGGTTAGATATGTAATTTAAGGAATCTTAGACAAAATCGTAAATCCAACTACTTTGATCTAAGTAATTTTGAACTTTATTGTCAAACAGTTAAATATGATTTTCTGTGGAATAGTCTGTTCTGTGACTTAATATGACAACACGTGCTCGGGGAACGTTAAATTAATCAATTTGAAAACTAAACATTTTCATACCACGGCTGTACAATAAACGTTGAATAAAAAAGTGATCTCTTCCAGGCAACCCCCATGTAGTGTTTTCTTGGCGTAAATCTTATACCTAGCAACTTTTGTACAGTATTTGACATTCAAAATTAATGTAGACAATTCCGAAAAAGATTTCGAAACTAGGTAGACTTGAATTAAATAAAGAACTTACGGCACTAATGGCAGAAGTATGGCCGGAAGACGAAGAGTGCCAAATTGTGTGAAATTAGTAATAATAGATGATTCATAATAGTTTAAATCTAATTCAAAGCAAATATATACATCAGTGAATGTAGGCCCTTATCAAAGGTAGAGTAGGTATGTACCTACCTTCAATTGGGCAACCTTCTATGAATATGAATACGGTCCGTGCATTGATAAAGCCACGTCTAATATTAGGTAATATTAGTAATATACTTCGCCGTGGTTAGTACAAATACTACACTTTTTAATGGTTTATAGCATAACATTAGTAGTAGTACCATACTGTTAGTCTAAGGTTCTTTTAAAGTTTGGAACAGTATCTATCTACGTTAATGCTATTGTATATTATACTTAAACATCAATATATATTACAGTTATTACACAAGAATTTCCCCCATACCTCTATTATGCGTGTGTTTGATATATGCTCCCAAATACTTTGCAAATAAGAGAAATCTTAAATTCATATTATGTCTATTAGGTATTAATATAAACGTACGTCGTCCGTTCGATTACTTAACAAAAAGTGTATCTGCATCTCGATGTGTTGTGATTTTTATAAAAATTAATTTAATATTTACTTATTAATTGGTAACGAGGTAGATACAAATTTAATCCGCTTAGGGTAATTAATATCGATTCCAATATTCGTATATAAAATAACCATGCCTCTGAAGATAACCTTTAATTATTTCGAATTGATATAATAAATTTTTCAACAGAACAAAAATGTTTTCAACCACTCCTTGCTGATAAAGAATGTAATATTCACGAATACCATGTTAACTCAGTCATCGATTTATTATCATAATGGAAGCAAAAGAGTTGTTATTATGTCTAGAATAATATGAAGTTGGACTTTATCAATTTATCACTACTGAATTGACATCTTCATGTGTGCAGCATTTTTGTATTATTTTTGATATTCATTTTGTAAGATTTGCAAGTTTGAATTCATTCGGTGTTGTAAACCCTTATAGATAATTGGTATTTAATTACAGACTTTAACCACAAATGAAATTTTTTAAATACACTTTATTATTTCTGTATTTGCAGAATAGTCGACATGATTTGGCTAGGTATATTGTTAGTAGCTGCTTTAGGTGGCACACACGCTCAACTAACGGCTCAAACTAGTGTAGCACCAGAATTACGAGAATGCTACCTGGATCCTCAGCTTTTGAATAGGAACAATCTACCACCGACCACTATGCCTGTGCTTATTGATATTATTAGAAAAATTGAAGACAACCCAAACATTAATATGGATTTAAGGCAATTGTCCGCCTTAGTCTTACATACGTAAGTTTTTACAAATTGACATTAATCTTTGACAAGATTATATTTTACTGCTTATAATTTCAAATTTATGTAGGATTATAACTATGTTATTTATTATTTTACAGATATAGACAAGATGGTATAGAATTCCATCAACCGGAAACTAATGTGGGCACTTCGTCTATGGTTCTGCCCTACGCTCCAACATTTCACTCTTTCCATCGCCACAGGTTATTGCTGACAAGACTTATCCCTAGCAATTTGCAAACATTAGTAAACACTACACTTAACTCTGCCCTAAAGGTGTGTATTTAATTTATTAATAAGGAATCGATTGATTTGACAGAAAGGTACTCCTGATAACTTGGTGTCAACTTTTTTCAGTGTGCTTTTCATCATATGTTATCAATTACTGTGGATGCGCGCGTACGAGGCGATGAGAGCAGCTGCAATCAACTATCACAATATCGTGCATTGAGATCAGGTCGCTCTTTAAGATCCATTAAAGATGACGTTGAAATTTTAGACGTTGCTAAACTGTAAGTTTATTTTATAAATTTATAAATCACCTACTAGATGACCTTGTCTCTCTTAGTTTTGAAGAGGTAATATAAATTGCCTTTATAATTTTCAGACAATTATCAGCAAACAAAAATGGTCAAATAAGGAATCCTAATCCAAAGGATGACGTAGACTATTCAAGTTTCAGCGGAGCAAAATCTGAGCGACAGCTTTTAGGAGAAAGTACTTGCCCCTTGCTTAATGGTGTAGTATCCACCCAATGGGATGCTGTCTCCGGTGGAAACCTCATAGCTGGTATTGCGGCTGGAGCTCAGTTACAACAGGTTCCTGTATTAGAACTAGCTAAAGGATCAGCACTTAACTATGACAATGTGCAACAAACTGTAACATCAATCTATCCAGCTACATTAACAGGTTTGTATTGCTTAAATTTCGTTATATTTTATTGTAATAAAGTAAACAAATCTTAAACATCTCAACCGTACTTTATAGGAGACTTGGCTGAGGCTATTTTGATACAAGGCACAGATAGAGGTAGCCCATCTATTTCGATCGGAACTGCAGGAAATTGGAACAGCACTCAAGCTCATAGACATTTCATGCTTCATAGCCGTACCAACGTTGAAATGACTGACCCTGAAATTAGAGGAGATATCGACGGTTTCGTTCTTGGAAGCACTATAACGACAACCTTAGGAAGATTCAGTTCACTGAGGCTTTCTCAGCTCTTGGACATGTACTATTCACCAAGGGTAACATTTTGAAATAAAAGAACTCTTTAAAAGTGAATTACTTATATTTGAGAGATTATTATTTAATATGCTAATACATTATTTTTATGTTTTACAGAACGGTGTTTTCGATCGTTCACTGAGGGCTTGTAACCGTAACGAGCTTAGTCAAACATTTATTACAAGCGCCACTTTAGCCAGTGAAACGTATGCTTTTGCTGCTGCTTTGGATACAAACATGCCACTACGAGGCACGATAATTGGCGGTCTTGATCAACTTGTTAATAGCGCTGTCAACAACTTCCAGTCTTATACCAGTAAGTTTAGAATTAACCGAAATAAATTTGACTTGTATTTCTTTTTACACTTTGATTATATCTTGTTCCCAAGTTAAATTCTCTTTTTTTATGGCATAAATGAATTATTACGTAGTGTGTTGAATTAATACATAATCGCATTTTTATTCTGAAATGTTATTTATTGAATTTATGAAACAAACAAATCAAGCTCCTGAGTTCATTGAACAAAATTGTTTCCAGGTAGCAATTTGAACAGTGTCAGTTGCATAACAGCCGAAACAACGGAGCCTGATTTCCGTTTGAAGGCCAACCTATATATTGTTCTTGACAATACATGGCAGTATCAAGCAATATACCCTGCAATTTCGTATCTCATCGACTCAATTGAAGTTGGAAAATTCGGGTCCAGTGTGACACTGTTAAGTGCTTTTGATGGAAGTATTGTTGTCAACAGAACATTTTCTTTAGCGGACTTCCATTCTAATTATACACTTGCTACACATCAATCAAGTAAGTATATATAAGTAGAAAGATAAGGTTACAAATAAAATAATTTATCTATTACCATAATCTATTTATGGCAATGAATTTCAACAATTTTATAACAAAACATTTATACCACACGATTAATTTCTTAAATATTACTATACTGAATATAATAATTATAAAAAAAATATCAACATACAACCTTACCAAAAAAATCTTATAATCACTTCTCTCCACAAAGTACATTCATATAATACAGACTCATCTTTTCACAATCTGGGCCATCTCCTTTACGAGTTAACCTGCTTCTTTTTTCGTAGTGCACTCTGGAGTCAATCTTGAAACTAGCTTAACCAACATCAGGATTATGATGCAAAATGAACTTCGAAATGAGAGTGCAGTGAATTACGTTGGTGGCAATTCTACGGTGCTCTTATACCTCATAAACTCGGGCAACTTACAATCTAATGAAGCTGTTCGGGAACAAGCCCGAATTCTTAATGAGACCGTTCCAGGTACGTTAATTAATATTGGAAAGTATATAATGATTAGAAATATTATGTTTTGTATGCGTTATCATTAAATAATTAAAATTGTGGCCTTTTTCAGATCTCAGAATATTATTTGCAACAAGCACGAATCAGTTCGACAACTTATGGAATTTGGTCAGAGATATGCACAATGACATCATGACCATTTCCCTGTCGACAGCTGGCGTTAATGTTGAGATCGTAATGGCAACTGTATTGCGACGCATTCAAGAAGGTATTTCTTTAATTTTATTACCTAACCAAATCCATGGAAGAACAATACTACAAATAAGAATCACATAAAATGTGATGTTAGCCTATTACACATTTTACGTACCTAATTCTTATTTGTAGTAACTATTCGAAATGTATAGTATTATACAAAACTTCAAAATCCTACATGACTAGTGCCGTCAAGGGTTCTGCCCAAGCATGGAAATGATTGCTACTTTTAATTCATTTTCATTGGATGAAATTTAAAAAAAAATCACAATGATTTCACATGTGAAATTTCACTGGCAATGATTTTTAAAGCTTAAAATTACCACAGCGTCACACGTTCCGTGCGCTATTCAAAATGAAATATTAATTATAATTTATAATCACTACGCATGCTACTTTCGAATCGAATGACTGACCTGCGATAACAATGAAATTTAATTTCCTAAACAACTGATTTTGAGATTATTTCAAGGAAAATAATACTTTACAGACCTTCATTTAAAATCTATTTTTTAATACTCTCGTAAGATATTCAAGGTTCTCCCGTATAGTACTTAAACGGAGCACCGATGGCGCTACGGTCTTCATACTACTTCATAGTCGTATACTTAGCGACTTAGCGGCGACGAATCAGCAAAATATAGTTTATTCTTTCTATCACGCCCGCTCATTCGTCCCTACTCGCTCGCTCTCGCGATTTCATTACCTGTGTCATTTCACAGACTAAATGAAGAGAGGTAGCAGATGCGATGTATGAAATTGCATTTCATATGAAATTTCACATGCTACTTGTGAAATGTTCCGTGCCTCTGCCACATGCAACGAACGTTTATTTAGCCGCCTATTTGACATACCAGTTTACTTAGGGTACGTTCCTATTGTAGCTCACAACATCCAAAATGCTCCGTCACCTGTTCCACATAGCGACCACACTTGTTATGGTCGCCGTAAAAACGTCACTAATGACATCATGATTTTTGCTCACACAGCGTTCCGACCTATGTCAAGAAATGGGTCGAATAATCTGTTCTACTTGAGTTTACGATTGTAACGCCCATGATTGGAATGAGGTGCGGATGCATTATCAGTTAATCTACCATGGCTTCTACCACAACGTGTTTGTTCGGGTTTCTCGTTTGTGTGAAAATTTATTTGTGTGGATTGGTGTAACCAGACTTAATAAATTTAAGCACTATTTTATTCTAGTGAACCTCGAGCAAAAACGAGTAGGGAATTTATTTACTTATATTTCTTGTCTTATATTTATTTATGTAAGTGTATTTTATAATGTTTTATTTACATATATCGTATTAGTATATTATTTATGTTTTTATTAATGTATGTATATTATATAATGTATGTATTTATAAGATATATATTAGGGATGGGACGAAATTCGTTTTACATTCGGTTTAAACGAATTTCGGCAGTTTGAGCTGAACTTCGGCATTCGGCCGAAATTCGGTTTAGAGGGCGAACATTCGGTGCAAGGAAAAAGTAAAATGCCTACTTGCTCATGGTCATTTATTCTAGTTAGCAACATGTAAATCTTAACGTGCAATGTGATAAAAATAAATAAAATTTGTTCTTGATTGAGTCTTTGCCTAATTAAATAAACATCAAATTAAAACAAAAATAAAATAAACTTATTATTCCTCTAAGAAACATCAGTAAGTAGTGCAACTGTTTAATTATAATGCGTAACTTGAATTTAAAAAACACGTCTAAGGCCCCTCTCCCACGGCGACTTTTTGTAGCGATGCCGTCGCGTGTCCGCATCGATACAGTCGCGAAGCGGTCGCTAGCTGTGTGCCCTCCCTCACGGGGTCGCGATGCTGTTGCGCTTTTATCTCAAGCAAGCGCAACAGCCAGTGGTGGATTTACACTAGGGGCAGTCGGGGCTAGTGCCCAGGGCGGCAAATTTTCTAGGGCGGCAAAATTTGGAAAGTGAGAAAAAAATTTCTGTACATATATAATTAACTAATTCTTTTAAATAAACATTTTATCTTTCAAGAAATATAATTTAAGTATTATGTATCAAATTAAAATTTTGTATTTGATAATATAGGAAATTTAAGTAAAAACTATTCAAATAGTTTAATTAATTTATTTCCATAAAGGTTTGAAAAAATTAAAGTTGATATTTTTATTTTCTGGAATTGATAAATTTATGTAGTTTTTTTTGAAGAATTAAAAATATTTTCATATTATGTATGTCTTTTTGATAACAGAAACTTTCATTGATTAATGAATTTTTCTAAAATTGGAGAATTATCCAAAAATATATAATTTATTATTATAAATATAATATATATTAATAATATATATTTATTTATTATGTATTATATATAATACGTAATAAATTTCCTGCAATCAATTAGTTATTCTAATTCTTAAAAAATAAGATATCAAAACTATTAAAATAAAAATTAAGTCATAGGGCGGCATTTTCTTCATTGCCCCAGGGCGGCACAAATTTAAATCCGGCCCTGGCAACAGCTCTCGACTTGTCTGATGCTCGGTTCTCCACTCACGCGCCACCCTTCCTCCGTTCTCTCCGCGCGCTGACGTTGCTACTGTAGCGCGTTGCAAGTGCGACTAATACGCATTAGTAGCGATGCTGTCGCACGTTTACTAAATGCGCGACAGCATCGCTACAAAAAGTCGCCGTGGGCGAGGGGCCTAAGGGACATCAGCAATTATAACTTTCATTTTGATTGAAATCACTTTGTACGAATTAAACATTTCGAATTTAGAATTATGAAATGGTGATTTATTTTCAACCAAAGGTCTAAAAATATATTATTTTATCCACCTACTCATACTTAAAATTTATTAGGGGCAGCTTATAGTGTAAAAAAACCAAGACTCGGTGTTATCAAGTTGACGTTGTCAACAGGTCACTATTTGTTGCTCTTGAGAAAGCGTGGCGAAATCAAACCGAAGTTCGGACGAACTTCGGCCGAATTTTATTGTTTAACCGAATGTTAGGCCGAAATTCGTATTCGGTTCAAACCACATTCGACCCATCCGTAATATATATATTTATAAGATACTGATTCGATAGTGAGAATAATGCAACATACCCCTGTTCTTATCAATTTTTTTTGTCCATCCAAAGGTTGTCTGGAAGAAATCGCTAATAGCGATAAAACCGCCTGTAGTATTTTAAAATTTTGTTTCTCTTAACTGTATCTTTAAAACACAATAAAGCATATTCATTCATTCATATATTTTCAGTTGGAAGAAGGATAGTTAACCCTCTATGCGGTGCAGACTATACAGCTGGATCATCTGGCAGCCGACAGTTCGATGACTTTGTTGAACCCGGCTATACAAACTTTTACGCTATGAGTCCAAATTACTTTTATCTGTTAAATGATAATAGGAGGATAAGAGTAACTCGTAGCAGTGGTGGGATTGGCAGTCTTGTGGTCTGCCATTCTCGGGTTACACCCCAGCCAAGGTAAACATTATTTATACAAATATCATAAATGCGAAAGTAACTATGTTACCTATTTTCGTCTAAACGGCTGAATTACATTTGGCCAAGAGATAGATTATATTCTAAGCAAGGAGATAGCTTCAGTGTTTTGGCCAAATCCCTGTAGGCCTAATTTGACATAAAGTATATAAAATAGTACAACCTATAAACATGGCCGATATAAAATTGATAAAATTGAACTTAAAATTTTACATACATCTTAAAATTTTACATCCTTCATGGCCTTGACCTAGCAAATAAACTACAAGAGTGTGGCGACACTTTTATAGTTTATATGCGAGATCAACGATTACATGCTTATATAGCCAATGTTACGGAGTAATATGATGTGGGTAACAACATTTAAAAAAATAATGTCCCACTATGTCGTCTTAATCACGTCTCCGCTCCGCCAAAAGGGTAGGTAGGCCCAAGAAATGTTAGCATGACCTCGTGACGGATGTTGTAGGTTTCAATATGAGGAATGCCGAACGCCATGCGGATAGTGTAAAACAAGTTTGAAAGCGAAATCCAAACTTCAAAGTAAATGGTCCAGACATAACCAAGATTTCATGTGGAGGATGTCATTGATAACATCAAAAAGATTTATTTAATATTTTTACAGGCGCAACACTACGATTGTAGGCTACGATCAAAATGCGGTCACTTGTGAAACACTGGCTTCTACAGGCAACATAGAAATTAGTCTTCAGAATATGTGCGACGGGTATTGGATGATTAACTCTTGTCCATTCTTTTACCTCTCCGTCCAATCAGATGCAGGAACTGCCACTCCATTAAGTGCTACTTGCACTGGTATGTATTATTTTACTTACTACTTGTAGTATTGTGCATTTTTATTCATAATTCGTTTTATCTTGAGCTTGGTGCCATGGAGATGAATGCGCGACAGCATGCTTCGGTGCATATGTGATGTCACATGAAATGGTAAAGAACTCCCGAATCCACGGCATTCTTCATGACCAAGACATTCCAGAAAAACTGCAAGAGTCACTCGTGCTGGTACGGCTGCGTTTTAGGGAGACAAGCTGGTTACGGAATTTATCGATACTATTTGACATCTTTTTTACAATTTTCTCCTCCCGCCCCCCTCCGCCCTCGGTGACCGCCCGTTGTATATGCCGCCTCCCCCTCTAGTATATAGTAATTAATAAATATATAGTTTAAAATCCTTTATTGCAAACAAAAAGTAAGAAAAAGGCTCATATTTAATTCAGTCTTTATTAATCGGCCTTTGTCGCGTGACGCCAAGGATACCTCAGTGTTGCCACCTGTGACTTTAAAAACGCTAAGCGTTGCGCGCCATATCTGAATATAGGTCTAAACTAAAGAGCACAAGATTCCCCTAAAGAAATTAGAGGATATTGACTACGTGACGAAAACCTAAGCTCCTTCCTCACTAAATGAGTCACGTAGTATACACATAGTACGTTCCGTTATATGGCGAACAAATTTCTACCCATTTAGACTTCGCCAAATCTCGTAGATGAAATAAGCCTAGGAAATTGGATGGTCAATCGCCTTACAGCACACACAAGATATGTCGATGTCCACGCGAAATGGAAAAGAAGAAGTAGTCAAGCGAACCATAAGCTCGAACCAGACACATGGATGATATTGATTTATTTTTAAAATAGGTAAATTATTCAAATTGTCTTAACCTTAAATATATTTTTACAGATAATTCAGTTTGCAGATTTCCATATAATATCAGATATTCAATTCAAGTTGAGGAACTCGGATGCTTCAGTGGAGCTAGAAGTC
The DNA here is from genome assembly GCA_949752895.1 of Dendrolimus pini. Classification (NCBI taxonomy): domain Eukaryota; kingdom Metazoa; phylum Arthropoda; class Insecta; order Lepidoptera; family Lasiocampidae; genus Dendrolimus; species Dendrolimus pini. The sequence goes on along the minus strand of OX457126.1, from coordinate 13,955,850 downwards.
TAGTTGCAAGCGTTACGTTTATTCTAGCCAGCCTTTATATAACTGTTATAAGATCAATTTAGTTCTTCGTATACCAAATGTATTTCCTACCGATTACTATGTGTTTGTGAGTTTATTAGATACATAAGTTTAAAACGTAGATAAGACAGATTCACATAATATATTTACAATTGCGGTGTATCTTTTGTTTAAGTTAGTTTTAAAATATTGTTTTTTTTTTATAATTAATTTTATATAACGACTAAATAAACAAAAAATATTATTCATAATTTCGTTATACCTATATTACAGGTTTTACGATAGTTAAACTAAGTTTAAATAGAGCGATCAGAGTGATTACTTATTTGATTTTCTTAATGAAAGTGTACCTTATAGAATTATTAATAAACAGGGTATTAAATTACTTCAAGTTCTTATATTCGTTTAAATAAATCTAAACTAAAATTTACCTACATACATGTAAATTAAAAATTAGAATTAAAAATTGTACGTGTAAAATAAATATCACTTCCCTACAGTTTTTGTTTTATAAGGATAGGTATATTTTTATAATAAATTATTATTTAATACTATCAAATTGTTTTTCTTAAAATATCTCTATTAAAATATTAAATAAAAAATTACAATTAAAAAGAAAGATTATAAATGCGAAAGTACCTTTGTCTGTATATCTATGCTTTCACGGAAAATCTACTAGACCCATTTGGCTGAAACTCAGTATACATATTATTGTATGTGTTCAGCAGACAGGCAAACAGCCCCACCTGATGGTAAGCGGTTACCATCGCCTATGGATATTTGCAACATCAAAAGCGTTACAAATACGCTGTTGCTCTCTTGAGGGAGTCTGGAACCTGGCCACTTTTGCCCGAAAATAACTCAAGGCTTTTATGGCGGCATACCTTAGAGTTTAGACCAAGTAGCGGCGGTACTATGCCCGTCTTTGGCTTTGAGTTTTGGGTGAGCCTATTTACTTTCTCTACTTATTTATCAATATTCAACAAACATTTACACAACAACTGAAGGAAACAAAATTATACCATTAGCTTCAGCGGTTTCGTGTGTACGGAATACCCGGTGTATTTTTTAATTTCGGATACGCGCACACAGTTCTCTATTCCCTGGAAACCATAGATATCACTTATAGGGATATAGAGTGTTCTATATCCTAACCCAGAATATAAACTAAGCGGCACGGAATGTGACCCAAGCGCGTTATGTGGATTATTATCAAAATTAAACGCGACACAAGGTTCTTTTTTTGTGGTAAATATAATATGTATGTATGTAATAAATAATTAAATCTTTACCTAGAACTTAAATGCAAATTTTTAATTAACAAAAAGCGAGTTAAATTTGTTAAAATTTGTGAAAATTACAAAAAGGTATTACAGCTCTATGTTTAAAAAATATTTTTGTTTTTTTTTTACAAAATTAGGTTGTGTTACTTAAAATTAATAACGGGTATTTCCACCTCTGGCCCTGATAACCGCCTGCATACGATCAGACATGCTATGGATAACGTTTTTAATGTCCACCTGGGGTATTTCTTCCCAGGCGCCCACCAAGGCGGTTTTCAATTGACTGATGGTCTCAGGAGGGTTGGGACTGGATCGAATTCGCCTTTTAAGCATATCCCAGACATGTTCTATGGGATTAATATCTGGACCTCGTGGTGGCCACACCAATTTTCTAATGCTCACCTCCGACAGGTAATCATCGACGCAACGTGCTATGTGAGGTCGGGCATTATCTTGCATGAGGATGAAGTCTTCGCCGCCGATGAATCCCACGAATGGTAAAACATGTTCCTGGAGGATCTCTTCAATGTATCGCACTGCTGTTAGACGACCTTCAACAACTACCAACTCTGTGCGTGCGTCTGAACAGATACCTCCCCATACCATAACGGACCCACCGTGGAAACTGACGGTTTGCCTGGTAGTGATTGGCAGAAACCTCTCCCAATGCCTTCTTCACACACGTTCGCGTCCGTCTGGAGCTCTTAAGGCTACTCGGCATTCATCAGTCCACAGAACTTTACTCCACTGCTCGTGAGTCCAATTTGCGTGTTCGCGAGCGAACCGTAGTCGAGCTACGCGATGGTGTCGGAGCAATTCTGGACCACGTGCTGGTCTTCGAGCACGCAGATTTCGTTCCTCCATTCTTCTTCTTACTGTTCGCTCACTTACGTTGATTCCTCTTGCAATTTGTAGCCGCTGCCGAATTTCGACCGCAGTAAGGAACCGATTTCGCAAAATTGCGAGAGTGATAAATCGGTCATCTCGCACTGATGTACACCTAATACCGCCACTACCTGGTCTCCTTGTGTATAGACCGGTCTGGTCGTACCTTGTTAAGGCGTACCTGAGAGTTGTACGCGGTACATTTAAAGTTTCAGCAATTTCTCGCTGCGTTCGCCCCTGACTTCGAAGTAACACAGCCTGAGCAACTTGAGCAGGTGTTAGGGTCATTGTTTTCCAATTCTGGAAGCGTAAATTACTACCGATTAATAAAAAAAATAAACATAAAAGATTAAATGCACGACTATTGGAATATCTAATTTTAACTCACCCGTCTTTTGTGCGTTTCACTAACGAACTAACGTTAAATGTCACAGAAATTAAACAAATGAACATTTTTGAGTGCTTACCCTCTTAAATTAACAAAAAAAATGGTTCTGACAAACTGCCACTCGAAATTCTCATACGCGGTACAAAAATCGCCTGTTATCGGTCTGTTTATGTTTGGGCCATATTCCGTGCCGCTGACTGTATTTATAATACTCGTATATATATTAAAAGCTGTACTCTATGTTAAGATTAATTTAAATCAGTTCGGTACAGTTGAGTACCTTAAAATAACATGATAGCAGCGCCATTTGATTATTTTCTTACGGAGAGGAGTGATGCACAGGGAGGAGGGAAGCGAACCGACCCGCGCATCCTCTTTCACCTTTTGGAGAGACCCAAGGTAGTCGGAGAACCCCTGCTCTCCATTTTACAATGCAGGGCCCATGAACGGGTTGGCCTTGGCCATCATTCGACCGGGCTAGAGGTGAATGCGTGAGCGAGCCCACAGCCCGGACTTGGGATGCAACGAGGATCAGCCAAGGTTTAATAGGTATCCCCAACCCAATGTGGCAATAGCATTCTTACAGGAGAGCTAGTACCACCCCGACGATTCACTTAATAATAATAATGATATATAATTTATTTCGAACCGGGGTCCATTTGTAGTTAGTTTTTGGGATAGTTACAAATATTTTTCTTTCTTGAATTAATTGTACAAAGTTGATCCCCCTCCACCCTACAGTTTGAGTTTTTATTTCAAAGTGTAATTCAAGACGAACCAAGTTATAATTTCGTAATTAAAAATTACAGTAAGACGAGACTAAGTGTTTTTCGCGGCAACTAAAAAATACTTTATTTCAGGCTACAATGCCAAATTAGCTTTTAAAAACAAATTAACTTATTACTTAAAATAAGAATAGTTTGTTTGTGTCTTCGATCAACAATAGTACTAGATAAAGGGACACGTACAAAATCAAAGCAAAAGCTGTCCGCGTGAATATACATTTGTAAGCTCGTCAGAGCCGTATACGCTCATGACGAGCCTATTCATCAGAAGTTATCATGGCATGGCATAATGTATATGGGTATATTCATGGAATTGACATCTTTCGTGATCTTTGCCAATATAGTGTTTCTATTGTTTAAATAACAATCATCTTTTGTTGCACACTCGATGCCTTTGCGACCACCCCAACTCGTATCCAATATCAATGTACTCTTTCTGCCCAACAACGCCCAAAACATGTCTCGACACGACTATCTGTCATTAGTGTGGCCGCCTGCAACCATAGATATGCAGCACTCCGCTAAAGTGTCATTGTCAATATATTATCCTTGGCGATGGTTCGCCGACACATTTATACAGCTACGTTTGTTTACTAACAAACGAAGAAAATAGTACATTATGGTACTAGTGTGTAACATTGGTGATTACCGCCGAGGCGCCATTGAGACTCGAGCCGTAGGCGAGGGTCTTAAGAGAGCCGAGGACGGTAATCATCAATACACACGTGTATCATACGACGTTTTTCGACACACTTGTGAATAAAATAACAACAAAAACTCATTTTATTTAGTAGATAACAGTTTTCCTATGCGCGCGCATTGCGATCGGGCACAGACTAAAGGGATGAGGTTTTTATTTTTTTATTTTCCGCGCATAGGGTTTGCGCCTATTCTGCCACGTACAAAATGGGGAATTTAAAGTTACAGAGAAAAAAAAGTTATATATGAGTGAAAGTTTTATTTATTAAACACGTACGAGTTAAAATTATGTATTTAAATAAGAAGATGCATGAAATGAGCAAGCAATAGGAACATTAATTTATTTGTTCTATAGACGAATACACGATCTTTTTTTTAAAAAAAAACTTTTTTAAGAACAAAGCAACTCAACCAATAAATTTTTAAAAAAAATCTATAACTCACTAGTGAGTTAATTTTTTTTAGTCACAGTTTGATTATGGGTGTCATTCTGTGCCTAATTGCGGTGAACACAGAGCCACTTTATGAGCAAGTGTGTTGAAAAAGTTTTAAAACAGTTTTAAGTTCAACGTAATTACAGCTATGGCACCTAGTAATAAAGTCACAAATGTCCAAAACATAATCGAATACTTACGATCATTCGTCACATAAAATGAGATGGAATAAATTTAAAATGTCGCTTGAAAATAAAAAGTCATCAGTACAAAAATATTTATTCTAAAATGATACTTAAATCATAAGTAATAAAAACATTTTGTTTACAATTTCGTGCTTATTGTATTGTGGAACTAGATTTAGTTCTTGGTATTACATTTCAACACAGTAAGTATCTCCGAACACAGTAAGTATTGAAAGGCGTAGAGTTGCAGAATATATTTTTTGTTTTAAATTTATTTTATATGGTAGCAAATATTTTTGACCGATTCAGTACTAGATACTATTTTACATTGCCGCTATTACAACAAATAGGTAATGTTTTTTTTCATCAGTCTCTTGTTAACTTATTGCAATGTTTGAATTTTTTTGTTTTATTATCTATGACTTTGCGAGCAGTGAGTAACTGTTTATTCAGAAACCTCGTTCTGGAAAACTGATATTAAATCTTATAATGATGCAACAGGAGAGGTCATAACAGAAATATGCTCTGCTTGGTGGTGTCATGTCTAACAGAACATCAGAATTCGATGATTGTTGGCGCGGGAGCGGGGATAAAGACAAGGAAAGGACTTACAGGATAAGGTACGCCGCACCAGGCACGCTACGAACGATGCGTCTTCGCAGCGGCAGGCACTTCTTCCTCGTGATCCTTTCTTCTTGTCTTGCGGTTCCTTCGACTTAGTGGACCAGCTGGAACGGTACAGCGTGCACCTTCCAACGTGCGGAGTGATGAAAGCGGGTGTATAAAGCGGTACAACACACAAGACGCGGCGAGGGTTGTGCGAGAGCAGCGGTGCGTTCGGCGATCGAACGTAGACTATGTCACATTGCATAGTGACAGATGCGGCGGAAGAAAAAATAAACAAAAGAGGCGGCGACCAAATAGGTCGGCGTTAACAATGATAGAGGCTGAAAAAATAATAATAATGTATGTCCTTAATTAATTATCTGCAATGGCGCGAATATACGTTACTGAAATTAACTACAAATCTCAATTATCACTTAGCGAAATTGTTAGAGTATAAGAAATAATAAGTTAAGTTTTTTGCTGAAATAATTTTGAAAAGATTTAAAGGTATTTTTAAAAATATATATTTTCAATAAAATAATAATTTAGCATCACATATAATAAATTAACGACACCTACTGCTAAAAAATGACTCACTTGTACGTCAATATCAGATACTGAGAGTTTAGTATTGGGTGCTGCCAATTGTGCGTCCTTCAAGAGGGGTTGAATCTGTGTTTTTGAAAAGACTCTTTAATAATAGATTAACATGAATTCCAATAATACGATGATTTATCGTGTCACAAATACATTTAAGCACAAAATAAAACACAGATAAAAAAATACAATTTGATGAATGTACCTGTAATTTAGGAACTGCTGTTTTAACCAATTGACGTCGGTTAGTATTTCCGGATATATCCGATTTATCAAAGTGATCCGAACATATGATCGAATTCTTAGCTGGCTTATAAAATTCATCTCTTCTTTCTCTGGCGACAATCGAGATCCATTCTGCACACGTAAATGGATTGCTAAGAAAGCTAAAATAAAAAAGGAAAGCTAAGTATCTAATGAGAGTCCAACAAACAGACACAAAAGCAGCATTAACCAATTTAAACCAACCAATTTTGAAGTTCTGCCAACAAATTTTAAAAAAATATTACAACAGAAATCTACTCCATGCATTCACTGTTCTGTTAAACAAAAGTTTGTAAATAATATGTTGGCGACCCTTGGCCAAACATTTGCAGCTGTGGTTTAAAATCGGTAATTTTATTCAAAATTTAATATTATTTATTAGTTTAAAGCTTAAAATATAACTTATACTTCATGTACTTACCGAAAGTAAGATACTCCGGCCGTTAATTTGCTTTTTCGGGCATTATTTTTGCAACTTTTGAATACTCACTGCGGCATTGAGAGACGTGTTTACATTGGCTATGTTTCAAGTAAAGAAATAAGAGCTTACATCAGTGCTGCCAGATGACCATGTCAATTAACCCCCAAATTTTTTTCAAAAACCCCAATTTATGCTTTTTGAAAAAAAAATCCCAAAGCAGTTTTTACTTATTTTAAAGGACAAATTAAAAAGCAAAACAACCGTCATAGCGAAAACGTCACTAATGAAGTCATCATTTTCGCTCACAGGACGCTCACGACGACCCGTGTCAATAGGTGGGTCCGTTCTACTTGAGCTTACAATTGTGACGCTAGCAAAAAGTATATAAGGAAAGGGAAAAATCGCGTTTGTTGTGGTCGTTGTGAGTGTCTAATGGAACATAGCCTAGAGCATACGACGTATACGAGTAGAGACGGCATAATAAATAAATGACGTAAATGAACGAACGAACGAATGAGTTGAATTATTAAAATGAACTATTGAATGATTCACTAGTAAAATATAATCCTAAGATTAAGTAATAATACTGTATTATAACTTAGATATAATGATTGTGGTGAGGAGAATTGTGTTTGTAAATGAATTACTGGTACTTAAAAAATCTCCAAAATTTCTCTCAACAAAATTTTCCTCCCGAATGTCCCCCCAAAGAATCTTTATCCCCGAATTTCCCTCCAACGTCGAAAAAACCCGAATTTGCAGGGAATCCCCCCATCTGGCAACACTGGCTTACATTCAAGTGAGCTTTTATTTAACGAGACGTATTTTTTGCACCGACCGGGTATCTAGTACTATTGTTGATCGAAGGTTTGTGTGGAAACTGTGAACTATTTAGTCCATTTATATTGGCAATAAAAACTTTTTGCATGATATGCCAAAGCTGTATAAACTTAATTCCTTGCTTCCCATTGTGTTTAACTGAACAACACAAACAAATTGTCAGCAGGCGTCAGCTGTTTAATGTCAATGTCAAAAACTAATAAACTTTCAAATTTCGTGATATTCTAATTCGTAAACAAATATAATTTTTATTCTAAAAACCCCCTTTAAATTGTGTAAAAATGTCTGGAGAAGATTGTGACACATTAGACCGCGGGGATAATGACGGGCAGAAGCCCGATAAAATGTTTACGTTAAAAAAGTGGAATGCAGTTGCAATGTGGAGCTGGGATGTTGAATGTGATACCTGTGCTATTTGCCGCGTTCAAGTGATGGGTAAATAATTCAAGTCTTTTTTCCTTTTCTTCGAATTCACAGGCTCAGGCTGAAAAACATCATCAGTCTTGTTGTTAAGTTACTTTAATATTGTGTACTGGTCTTATTCACTTAGGCGCATGTCAATGAAATCTTTATATCTACATGCCTTTACAGTATTAAAGTGCATATTTTGAATCCACAGAGAAATGATGGTTTCAAACATTGTTAGAAACAGGTGACAGGTTAGGTTGACCGTTACAGGAGTTTTACAACCCGTACATTATAAATATGTATAATTTTCTCTTTTGTATTTAAATACGAAATGAAGATATATCCTATGCACAATCAGATAATTGTGGATATAAATAACATGTCCTTTATGGCGAGTTTTCTCTCTGTGTAATGTAATGACTGTTGTCAATTATAAATTCAAAATCTGGCCTGAAAATCAGTGAGCGACAAGGTTTGTCTCACAGGTAACAAAGAAATAAATACAACCACAGTATTAGCCTCTATGTTTTACTCCTCTTCACTAAAGGACAAAAGTTGCAACAAGTTTTATAGAAGCTATATAGTATTATACATATAATATAACCTGCATATTAATGTAATGTTGCCTTAAAAAAACAACAAACTGATAATTTTTAGTTTTTATCGATAAATTCTGATTAATTATTTTCAGATAGGATTACAACCACTGCTCAGAGATCAGATCAGTGAGGAAATAGGTTGACATGGAGCTCTTTTCTTAAGTTTCATGATGTTTTAAGTACCATAATTTACTTAATTTTTATGATTCTGACATTTCTGCCACTTTTCAGTAGCCATTAAAGTTTTATTTAGCCTACTGCCAAATTGTTCATTTTAATTATTTGGTTTTGCTTATGGTTATTATTTACTCCATGGGAGCCTAATATAATTTACTGCCATTTTGAAACATCTTGTTGCATCACGATAAGTGGCATAAGAAACTCTTCAGCAAAATGCCTAGCTCTAATAATTTTATTTAATATTAAAATGAGTGGGAGGTAAAATAAAAAAAAATGTCAATCAAGTTGGTTTCTCTGTGCACGCAAAAAGAGCTCACAGTGTCTTGAAGTCTGGCAGTTGGTTTTTGCTGGGTTTGGGTCTTAATAGTTTTAATCATTGGATCCCAAACAGGTGGTGCTTGCCAACCATTTTCTTTATTGAAATTTGGGTGTTTTTGAATTCAAAGCCTCCTTCATCATTTTAGGTATGAAATGATTCCCTTTTACAAGAATTTGTGGTTGGTTGAATTTGATATAGTGGTTGGGTATAAACATTTGTTCACTGATTGCAGACTTAGTAGACTTTGTGTGTTTCATGTCAGCAATGTGTTCTTTTACTCGTGTTTTGATGCTTCTCTTTCTTTGCCCAATGAATGATAAAACACACTTACAGTCTACTACAATATCAATTAATTACTGAGTTAGTACTTGTTTTAATCTAAAATAGTTTGCCTTTTGAGGTAGGTTTAGATGACTATGTGATAAAATCAATCATATGAGACAAGTTTGTGATTTAATCATACACCACATAGGTTTCTATATAAGCAAAGATTATGCACTGTTTATGGTATTGGTATATAATTATATACTTTGTATATCAGAAATACCAAATCTATTTAAAACAATTGTATATTGTCCTTCTTTATGTACTTATAAAGACCAAAAATTGACTCTTGATTTATGACACTTCAATTAAGATTCAATTATTAATGATTGCTTTCAAATTTCCAAATTTAATATTATTATGCCTATAATGACCCACAGCTGGACTTGGACATCCCTATTTATTGGGGGGACAGACTGTATAATTGTATATGTACTAGCAATTCTTGTCTGAGCTGACCTAGAAGGTTTGACACATCAGATATTATGATGTGCAGGTTTCATCACAATGTTTCCCTTCACCGCCAGCACATGGTAATTGTAAATTGCACATCAGGTCAAAAAACTGCCTAAGTGTTGCATGCTTCGAAGTCTGAATTCAAACCCATGTTTACTTTGTAATGCGTATTTGTAATTTGAGAGAGATTGGCCAACTAAGCTACCATGATTTATCAAGTTTAACCACTTGTGCATTCTTTCCTAATTTTTCACACAAAATTTAAAAGTTAGGGAAAGACAATAAAACTTTTATCTATGACTATAAGTGCATATGTGATGAACTATTGTGTTTAGTTTCAGTTTATTTATAGCTCTCCCTTTTGTTGTGGAACCCTAAAAAGGTAGATAAAATCCTGTCAGGATATGGCCCAAAATCATTTATCAAAAACACATTATTATCAATATCCAATTTTTATTATAAAATTTAATTTTGTCATATATTATATTAACACAAAAACATGACAAAATCTATTTATCTATATCTATTTTTATTGCAATACTTATTGTAACAATTTCATAAATACTTATAACTAATATTTCGAGGGTTTTAATTTTCTACACTAGATAGAGCTTGCTTATGCATAATATTTTAATTATAATCATTTATTATATTCGAAATACTTGTATTGGTGTATGTGGCAGAATTTAATAACAAGATATAAATATAAATTAAAAGATATAATTTTATACTAGTTGAAATAAAGGCTACATTTGAAAAATAGTATAAATTATTTAAAAAACATTTTATTTTATCAAATGAAGAATATTGACGATTTTAATATCACAGCCTATTCTAAATGAAATATCGTCCAACCTTTGTCATAAGGATGTACATGAATTACACAATATATAGTATTATATATATAATAGAATATATGGTACAAACATTTAAAAGCTCCGAAGTGCTTGTTGTACATTATACGTCTTAATCAAATTGATAATCAACATCCATTTGGCAAAGGTTTTATATTTGCAATGGAACTCATTCGACGTGTTCGTGCCTTTATTCTACCTGTCATCTTAGTTTCTATTTGCTCTAGACTTTTGCCTCGTGTTTCTGGTACGCACACAACTACAAAGAACAATCCTATAAAACATATACAACCAAACAACCAAAATGTGCCAGCGGGACCAATTGCATCAATAATATTTTGAAATGATTTTGTAACTGTAAATGTACACAACCAATTGAATGCTGTACAAATAGATGCAGCGCTCCCGCGTATTTGTGCCGGTAAGATCTCCCCCATCATTAACCAAGGTATTGGGCCAAAAGCTAATGAGAAACCCAACAAATATACCATGACGCATGTTAAAGGTATCCATCCTAAACTAGCTACGTCCAATTTTAAATCATCCTGTACGTAGAAAAATGTACCTAAAATAACTAATGTTAGTGTCATGGTTACCGATGATATGTACAATAATACTTTACGGCCAGCTCGATCAATTAATGCAGTAGCAACAAATGTAGATGCAAAGTTTACTACTCCAACTATTATAGTTGACAATTTTCCATCAACTAAACTTCCAGACATATCAAATATAAAAACTGTATAAAATATCACAGCATTAATACCAGAGAGTTGTTGAAATGTCATTAATCCTAAGGATATGAATATCGCCTTCATGTACTTCATACTTAATAATTCCTTGATGCTCGCATCATCTGTTTTAGTTTCTGCATCCATTAGGGCAATATCTTGTAACTCTTTGTCAATTTTTGCGTTTTTTCCCCTTAACCATTGCAATGCTTTCCGTGCGTCTTCATTGCGCCCGCGTGATATGTACCAGCGAGGTGTCTCTGGGATCATCAACATTAATATAAAGAAAGGTATCGGTAGAGCAGCTCCCAGATATGCTAGTTGGGACCAATCAATATATTTACCCGCGATGTAACATATTAAAATACCAATATTCCCAATGGCTGTAGGAAATAATCCTAACGTACCGCGCACCTCGGGTTGAATCGTTTCGCCAAGATATACAGGGAAAGCTAAAGAACCAATTCCAACACACAAGCCGCATATTGCTCTACCCACAAATACTAATTGTATTACTCTCGCTGTAGCTATTAAGATCCAACCTAAGAAGAACGGCGGAGCAAGGGCTAGTATTGTTCTACGTCGACCTATGTAATCCACTAGTGGTCCACCGATTATTCCGCCTGCTAATGCAGCTAACGGCATCAAACTGCCTACCCACGTGCCCTGGTAACAAAAAAAGAAAAACGTTAATTGACGTACAAAAAAAAATTCATTATTAACAGCACAAAGACATTTCTTTACCTTCAGTAATAAAATCGGGACCTATTCTCTTTATTCGTAAATCAGAAATAAACATGTTAAAGATATGCTAATTATTTATATAAAAAGATCTAGTAAATATAGAACGCACATCGAAGATTTTTGAAGTAGAGACTCGTTTTTACCATTTCTACCTTCGGAATTATTATATTATGTGTACAGGGCTATCTTTACCCGAGGGCACAAGGAGTGTATAGCACCCGGCGCAAAGACCTAGGGGGCGTAATAGTAGATTGTTACACAAGAGGTAAAAGTGACCTATTCAAACATGAGATGGTTTGGCGCACGAGCGTAGCGCGGGCGCTAATAGTTCGAGTGCCTAAATAGACACCCGAGGTTAACACTGCTTTTTATTTCGAGTATGAGGGAAGTAAATTAAAAATTATTAATTAAAAAACAACTACTTCTCTAATGAAAGCAGGCGTTAAGTCCATATCTAAAAGTGATGAACTCATTTGATACGTTACATATGAAACGTCAATTTTTTTTGGTTTGTAGTAATTAATGTTTAGCTCTTTCTGTAAATTAAGTAATAATTTTGTGAAAAGTAATTTGTCAGTATAAAATGATGTTACAAAATTGTTGACATTTTTTATTACAATTTAAGCGCGATTTAACACTGGCTGTAAAAGTAGTTGGGACATGAGTCGCATCAATTATTTACCATGCGTAATATTTTAGACACTAGTTTTTAAACTTTTATTAGACCTATATTTCGACACATTCGGCTTCCTCAGCTGTAACTTGCGAAGAGCAAGCTTTTGATTCTTATTGCTACCAAAATTAATTTAATTAATCCAATAAAGAGGCGCGGGGAATAATAGCAAATGGGAGCAGTAACTATTTATTAATCTGTGGCGCAGGCCAATTTTACGCTTATAGGGTTAAGATCGCCCTGTATGTACATCTAGAACATCATGTATATCTAGAAGTGTGTATGTGAAATAACACTGGTCTACAGTGGTTTTGTTGCTCTAGATATGAAAATGATTTTGGGTCCATTTATGCACACAATTCACGAAACTATCAATGATTTTGTTAGATTTGCTCTGATTTTTTTAAAGTCTTTATTTTCATTTTACATTACAAAAATAAAAAAACGAGAAATAAAATAACAGATATATTTATAATGTCAGTAATATTTTGAGAAATTGGGATACATCGAAGTTAATAAAGACGAAAATGTCGAAAATATATTTTATATTTCCATAAAACGCCTTTTTATGAGCTTTTCATTTATAATCTTTCAGGGGACAATGTCTTTTCAAAGACCGGCAGTAATTAATTGTTCAAAATATAAGATATGCAAAAATCATGAAAATACGAGCACATTGAGAACTTTCATGAATATATTCGTAATCTGGGCACTTGAAAACGTAAAAATTTGCGATGATATCCAGGGCAACAAAACAATACTTTTTTTTTGTAGAGCTGTGTAATCAATGTTTCAAAAAATACTCGACGTTATTAGAATAAACTAATTTCTATTGAGTGTTGTTGTAAAGGTTTACCATATTGAACTTGTTCAGAATTTTCCACTCCATAGCTCAAAAATCAGAAGAGGGAGGGGTAAACATTATATATTATATAGTTAATACACATATAATGAGGCACGCTAATCTTTTTTCGCAATTTTATAACAGTTGTATAGCGGTTTATAAAAGACAGTCCTTCTAGATTGAATTTATATATAGAATAACCATAGTCAACAGCCTCAGAGTAAATTAGACTATGATATATACACACGTACGCAGATGTCAAACGTGACGAATTTATAAGAATTCTGTTTTTGCCATTTGGTTACCGAACTCTAAAAGAAATTCAATTACCTGTTCTTTTGTAACTGTAATTACGGTACTGTTTTCCATAGATTTTAATGCTGGAGATGTGTAGGCAGATGAGAAGCCTATAACCATCGATCCCATCGACACTGCGACGGCAGCTAATACCTGAAATATACAAATAAATAAATAGTTATATTAATTATTATACATATATTATACATAAACATTACTATGATAAGAAAAACGAAGAAACAGATTGAATAAATTTTTGTTTCCAAAACCTAATTATCAGTTGGAAACAATTACAGTAAGTCCTATCATCTTGATTTTTTCAGTATTATTGACCTCATTGTTCAAAAGTTGAAGAGGGGACTTTTTACAACTTGGGAAGCTTTCTCTCCATCCATTGACGAAAATATGTCTTAAAGGAACATTACACTGTTTTTGCAAGGCCTGTCTTGCAATATTCAATGTCTATGTACACTGTATGTATGTAGTTACACTAGAAATATTTGTTTATACATGTACGGCGGCTACTTGTAATTTTAATTTTTATTCGCGATTTCGCTAGACCATCGTGTAGCATATACCCCGTCCACGTTGTTTTTGAGATTTTTTTGTGACATAGGTACCTATATAGATAGAAGGACCTGATTATTTTATAAAGGGGTTTCGTTTTTGCCAAAATGGGTATAGAACCCTAAAAATCCCTTTCGCCATATACTAATTGAAAGAGTTAGCCCATGAAATGTTGTCTTGACCTCGTGAGCGATATTATGCGTTTTAATGTTTTTATGGCAATGTCTGCAGAAGGCAACGCGTTATTAAGTAAAAAATTGGAAAAAGACTACGGGGTCCAAACGCAACCACGATTTAACGCTAGCATGATGATGAATTCAAAAACAAAATGCATATATGAATGTGCCGAATTACAAGTAATCAGATACAATTTTACTCATTCAAGATCCAAAACGGTTGTTGTTCAAATCAAATCTCAACGTTCATAGCCAATGACTACCATCTGTTATTGGATGCGTTTAACGCAGTATCTTATTGTAGGTGACGTTATTCGTCGGGAGGTGTGTGCGATGCGATGTGAACCGCCTTCGATTAATTTAAGCAATCATCTTTGATTGTAACCACTTATTTGTAGATGGCATGTGCCTATTAAATTATAGGTTTTAAATGCTCTGAACTTTTTTTACAATTCATTGAAATATTATAAGCTTGTCGAAAATATGACACGACTATAAATAATATAAAAGTTTGTTGTCGAAATTAATACACAACTACTTTATGAAATTTGTTCTTTCGTTCAAAACCCTTAATTAATACACTTTCTTGTAATATATATTAGTACCCGTCCAGACGATAGCAGTTGTTGTTAAGTTAAAACTGATGTAATTAATTTCAGTGGACAAAGCTTAAGAGCTTTAATCCTTTAGAAAACAAAACCCTCATGTCTGGGGTGCTAAAACCGCCATTGTTGGAGAATCGCGCTATGAAATTGACAGGTTTAGTGTCTGTAGATATACTACTATATGCAGTCCTACTCTCAAAACGGCTGCTTTAATCCAATTAAATCGCGTGGAACTATCTGCAATATATATAAACAATATAAATGTATTTTGATAATCTTTAAAATGTCTATGCACACTTCTTAAATGCCAATATATTAAAGCAATTTTAACTTCATTTGAAAACACCGTGGTCGTCTTTCGAATTCGTGATATAAATAGTGTCGTTTCTATTAAAACGATTGGCTAACACGTTTCACGGAGCGTACAATGTTGATAAATGAAGTCTTTACTATCTATAGTATTAATGTAGGTAATTGATGTGTCTGGCTGTGATTTTAAAATAAACGCCAAAATGGTTATTTAGGCGAGAATTTTTATGTTATAGTTTAATTGACATGAAACAGCCCTTGAGTGGCTCCACGGATTTAAATAAGAATTTTCTAATTAAAGCAGTTTTTCTTTAAACTTACATGTATGTGCCATTTCGATATCCTGTTGGGTTCAGAATACGCGCAAAGTGGTGAACACAGTTAGTATAAAATATATCAAGAAGTTAGTAATTACAAATAACTAACTTCAACGTTTTTATTATAATTTAAAATGCTTTCGAATTGTTTTTTAATAAAAGCTTAAATAGTTTTCTTCTCCTTCAAAGTTCTTATTGCATGTCCTTAAGTAAACCTAATTGAGAACTCGTGAAACGTCTGTAAACTTTTTACACTAAAGATTTTAGTTTGTTCAACTCTATTTAAATATCACGCAACTGGATAAAAATCGAATAAGGGTATCATTTTCAAATCGTACACACCTGAGAAAATGTGTATCTAGGTTCACTGTACTCAGTACACCTTGGAGTAATGCTGTAATGTGTATCAGCTCTCATTAAAATCTTCATCTTGAAATGGAATATTTTTTCCGAAACATTAACAACTACACTCCACTGTCTTTAATATTTTCAACTTAAACAAGTACGCACTGAAAGTGTACTCAACATACGCCACTGCAGAAATGAATATGTTGCGCCAGTGTCGCTTCGATTTATATGGGCACAAATTGATAGACCAAAGTGATTGGCCTTCAGGCTGCTCGATTCAAAATATCACTGAAGACACAGACATGATTTTAGTTTCAATTTCCCAACCAACGCAGAACTCTTTTGCATCCACACAATTTGCCAAAGTGCTCGTGTTTATTAATTCTAGAATACCTATATGTAGAGCTCACATATAAAAACAAAACCACTATGAAAATAAAAATGTGTTTGTGTATTTACTATTTTTAAAATTCAATTAAGATATTGTTTATGTAAATATACTTACAACAATATACTTACATTTTCTATTTATACCAATATAATTAAAGTGTATACATGTGATTTCAAAATAGATTAAAAAAGTAACTGAAAATTGTTAGTTATTGAATTATTGTATATATTATTATTAATGGCTTGTTATCAGAATTTTTGTCTTTTAGCTCAATGGATATCAATAAACATTTTAGGGATTAAAATAGGAATGTATCTTAAATTTTCATGTAGGTTTGTTTCATTTCGACATCTTGATAGGTTCAGAAATTAGAATATAAAGCCGAAGTGTAACGTAATAGCGGGTACAGCTGTACCTGCCTGCTGTGCTAGTTATTAATATAGTATTTACAATAAGTGATATATGGGTAGGAAAGCTTCTGTTTTTAGAAACAAGTACAAGTTTAAAACTAGATATGAGTTTTAAAAATATACGGTTGTGTTATGATTCCTTCAGAAATATGTGGTTTATTTTATCAAAACGTTATCTTTAGTATTTAATTATTTAACAGCAATTATATAATATAATTTAAATGTTTATTTGTTTTCAATTATTGGCTTGTTTTCTAAAATTAAATACACTAACAAAATTATATTTATACAGTTTATAGATTAACCCTCAAGTGCGAGTCGTGGTCAATTGCATTTTAGTACTGCGAGGTAGCCCCGTATGGTAGATATATGTATTTCCGTTTAGTTCACTATATCTAATATAATTATTACACCCAAATATGGCCAGTTGTCACATTTACAATACCATAATACATTTAGGTAGAACTACGTATCTTAGAAAATCGCTAGCTGAGGTCATCGGGAAAGCTTAAATTTACTTATTCAATTTGGAATTTTAGGGGCTTGAAATATTTTGATTTCAAAATTTATAGACGAGTTTATCTACCAGATTTTACACATTATTATTACTACTAAAATACTAACCTTAAACATAATGTCTTGAAGACCTACTGGCATGCCATTTTTTAACTTATTACCTCTAGTATTTAAACTCTATATTCTCTCCTATCTCCTATATTTAATTATAAAAATATATTCAGTTATGTAAGAAGTTTGAGTAAAAGTGGCTTGATTTTTTAAGTTTGCGGCCAGCGATTACCTACATTTATACAGTAGATAGTATACAGTAATAAAAACACTTTTTATTTTAACGTTTTTGTTTAACATACATCGGAGCCAAAATATGTGAAAAAATTTAACCAATTAAAACATACATTATTTTTTATTAGATTTTGGGTTTTCATGCACAAAACTTTTTAAACTGCAGTTTATTCGTTAGTAGTATTAGGGTAATAGTTCACTTTAATTAGATATGTTATATTATTTCAAAATCCATGCACAAAACATGAATCTTGCAACAAATAACCTTGCATAAAACTGGTACCGTAAAACGGGGTTGATAGGCACGTTTGGTAATTTTGGATTCAATTATCTTTTATTATTTTTATGTCTGAATAAACGCTTACATTATTTTCAAATGAGTTTTATTGTTAATTTTATCATTTTATAATAATTTCATTGCTTTTAATCACGCATTTAGAAATAAATTCACAAAATATAAGGGGGTTTGTTCGGAGGTTGGCATGATTTTTTTATGAGCGGCCACTTTTTTAACTATTGCTATTTTATAGTTCTATACTTGAGATACAAGACTATTAAAAAACTTGGTCCTGAGTTACATCGGAGCCGAGTTATTTAAGATCAAATTCGTGCTGCGTGAACTTAAGGTATCAGCTTTATGCAATGTTATTTGTTGCAAGATTCATGTTTTTGTGCATGACTTTTGAAATAATATAACATATCTAATTAAAGTGAACTATTACCCTAATTGAACATGTTTGTTATTAGAACATAAGTACTTATACACATAATAAAAAGTAGTTGTTCTTATAATTACATTTAATACACAAAAACTTTTTACAATTATATTTATTAATCCACTAATTAGGTCTTACATATCTATAATCACATGCGAAAAAAGAAAACTAAATAAAACGCACACTATAATGACATTAAATGTGCACTTTATTTAGTTTTCGATATCGGGTTCTTCATACGTTTTGTTCTCTACATCATGCCTCATTATTGTATCTAGGAAGTGAGCAGGAGAAGACAAATGGTTTTCGTGCCTACCCCATCCCAAATACCACACGATTGACATGACATGGGAACAACGACCTAATGTACGTTTTCCAACAATGCAAGAGCAATAATGACCTAAAATAGTATCCCGACCCTGAAGCCCTCGTTCTCACAAAATATAGACATAGTAAGTTTGGCTCGGAACATGCCTGGATTGGATTCTTCATCTCAAAAGCCATGGGTCGTTACAATCAAACTTAACTTTTGTGAAATCTTCCAGGTTAGGTTCTTTATATATTTTAATTAAATAGGTTCCGCTTTTTATGTGTTCACCATAATAGTTACATGCTTGCTCTACTTGATATGTGCCCAGGGCATAAATAATGAGGACATCATTACTTAAAACTGGAAACTCATCTCCGCCAAGATCAGCGGCATTTATAGACTGAAAATGAGCCCGTCTTCTGTTTAGATTATTTTCTAACACATATTCCCTTAAGCGGTTTTGATTACCAAACTTATTACTGTATACTATCTACTGTATAAATGTAATCGCTGGCCGCAAACTTAAAATATCAAGCCACTTTTACCCAAAT
Source organism: Dendrolimus pini (assembly GCA_949752895.1). Taxonomy (NCBI): domain Eukaryota; kingdom Metazoa; phylum Arthropoda; class Insecta; order Lepidoptera; family Lasiocampidae; genus Dendrolimus; species Dendrolimus pini. Next base: position 13,936,515 of record OX457126.1, on the reverse strand, counting down.
CCCAATGTGTCTAATCACCCCGTGAATTCTATTAACCCCGTTTTACAGTATTTTAAGCTCACGCAGCACGATTTTGATCTTAAATAGCTCGGCTCCGATATAACTTAGGACCAAGTTTTTTTAATTATCTTGTATCTCAAGTATAGAACTACTAAATAAAAAAAAAAAATCAAGCCAACCTCCGAACAAATTTACCCAAACTCCTTTAAGGTGTGGCAACAACTTACTTGATTCATGTCCCTGAGGCTAAGAACTGGGGGAAGGGTTTTGAACATTTTTACCTATTTAATGTGGGAAGTTTTCTCTTTTTTTCTAAATAACAACCAAACAAAAAGCTACAGAAATTCAGAATTAAGAAGAATAAGTGTTGTATGAAAAAAATATTCTTTATTTTGCGCTATAAGCTTTTTAAAAATTGTATTGTCGGCCACCAGTATACGTATTTTTTAATGAAATAGATGGATAGATTTAACTAATTAATTTTGATAATAACAATTTAAACAATATTTGTAAAGTGTAAATAAATACATGATTGATTGTGTAGCATAAACAAGTGTAGTACAAGTATCTGTTATTAGTCTGTGGCTTAAGTTTTCCACAATAAGCTAAAACATTTCCAGCTAAACTGAAGCGAATATTAAGTGCAGATTTTTTATACAAACATAGCATTCACTAAACTATTATTAGTAGAAGGTAGTAAATATGTGACATATTTATGTCTTTATTTCTTTGTCCTGCATGTTTAGTAAACAAATTTTATAGATACAATCATTGCCATCATGTGGAACATGTGTTCACTTGGAAGATTTAAGAAAGGCCTTTTGATAGCATGTATCTATACATTTTATTAGCAAAATATCTGTATATTGTGCATGTCAAATGTGACATGAGAAATCAGCTCGAAACTGATAGGCAACAATCTTCTATTGGATGAGAGGCTTCAGAGTCTAGATTATCGACGGAAACTCGCTAGATTGTCGGTATTCTATACTCTATACCAGGGGTGGGCAACCTTTTCAGTCGGAAGAGTCAAAAATTACAATTTACGAAGTTACAAAGTTTTTAAAGAGCCACAATTTTTTTTCTTGCAAACAATAAAATATTATTTATAATTTAAGTGTTTTGATAAAACAAACAAATCTATTTATTCATGATTATATAAGTAGTGTTTTTCACAATAAAAAGATAATATGCATGTGACATTATTAGATAATTAATTATTATTAAATTAAAAAATGAAAACACACATTAACTTACAACACTAACTTATGCTTCAATAACAAACAATTGGGCAAACAAATTCAATGAAAGCCTTGTTTTTTTTACGTATATAACAAAAGAGCCGCAGCTTTACATCCAAAGAGCCACATGTGGCTCACGAGCCGCAGGTTGCCGACCCCTGCTCTATACACTGAGTCTAGTGTGCCACGGAATTACTTCCTTTCCCTCACCTTTTTACCACTTTACCACCGGAAAAGCAGACGTACCAGCTCACGCCACCGATATGTGGTGGAAATACCAACAAAGCGGACGAAGCATTATGCTTCCAATTTTATCATACGTACCGTGGAAGTTTGGGACTCTTTAGACTCTTTTTCCTGAAACAATTGAGGTATCTTCAAGTCTCGGGTGAAGATGTATCTTCTAGGTAAGCGTGGTCCACCTTATACTGCATTTCCACCGGACATCGGGCACAATGTCGTTAAACGCGAACCTGTAAAAAACATCTTAACTTACATGAGAATCGCATTTTTTGAATGTTCATACACTAAACAAAATGTAGTAACCCTACAAGATAATATCATTGCCCTGCAACCAGGAAATTATTAAGAACTTGTTATTCCGCAAACTTTGGACCGAAATGTTTATTCAAATATTGTTTGTCTAGTATTTTTAGAGTAATCGAAACTGGTATGACGATCTTTCTTGATATGCTATAGTAATTCAATAGCGAATTCGCGAAAAAAGGATAGATTAGGGATAACCGTTTACGTAACTGAGAGTTGAAAATGTTTTACAGTACCTCTATACATCACCATGTGGGGGATTGTTAGTTGTCAGTCCTTGAAAGTCATAAAGATGGTTCTGTGTAGCTTTTTAAAGTCAATAAGTATCGAGTATTTGCCTTTAAACCGTGTTAATTGTGTTTTGAACTACGAAGCGGAATATTTAAAAAATATAAAGATTTTTATTGTTTTAACAAAATCCCATTAGTAGTTTTGAAATATATTTGATTACACGCTATTTTTTATTGTTTTGTAATCAAATAACGATACTACAATCGTTTAACAACACTAAACTAAACTACTAAACCGACCTAGGAAGATTCTCAAGTTGTCGTGTAAATACATTATTTATATAAGCTGAATTTTTCAAGTGGTTCTCCAAGGCCAAATCTAAAACTATGTATATAAGATATAGCGAAAAATACTCAAAGGAGTGCCCGGGCCGATTTTGATGAAAACTAAAAAGCATGATTAGATTTTGGAAAAGTCCCTAGTCAGGAATCCGCTGATTTTGAAAAAAAAACTACTTTTACACTAAACTATGGGAGTTTATCTTGTAAGGATCAATTTCTACTTAAGTATATTAAACGGAAAACTTAGGGAAAGCCTTATAAGCTTATTGCTATAACAGCAAAACAATATTGAAAAAAAATAAAAACTTCGTTTAAAAAAACCGACTTCAAAAACTATAATGTATAAAATAACTTATTTCTAAAGCTATTATTATTAATATACATTATCTAAAACATCTTAAAGTCGGTGCTTAGTAATTTTCAAAGTATAGTAATTTTTATGTTTTATTTTGCACCGACTTCAAGATGTTTTAGATAATATAAATTAATAATAATAGCTTTAGAAATAAGTTATTTTATACATTTTAGTTTTTTAGTTTTTGAAGTAGGTTTTTTTAAACGAAGTTTTTATTTTTTATTGGTTACTTTTTAGTGTCTAGCTATGTATGGGTGGACCTACGAATGGTGCCGCGCTTCTTAAAAAATATAGGTCCCAAGAACCGGGAACAAAAAAATGTTCGTAAAATGAAAACTACTGGGCCAAACTATGTAAAATTTTTAGGGGACCAAATGGCAACTATTCCGCATCAAACTAAAAAAGAATCACGTAAATCGGATCATAAATCTTAGAGTAATCGGTGTACATATGGAACGGAGTGAAAATTATTTCCATGAAAAATGTTCATAAAATGAAAACTACTGGGCCAAACTATGTAAAATTTTTAGGGGACCAATTGGAAGCTATTCCGCGTCGAACAAAAAAAAAATAACGGAAATCGGATCATAAATCACGAAGTAATCGGCGAACATACATAAAAAAAAGCAACAACAAAAAAAGATCCCGACGAATTGAGAACCTCCTCCTTTTTTCGAAGTCGGTTAAAAACATAGTAATTTGTATCTTTTACTTTATGTCAAAGAAAATATTTATATTGCACTTGCCAGATTTATTTTCAAGTCACGCAAAATAAAATAACATTTATATGGCACGAATTTTTTAATTTCTTATTAATAAATATAAAATATCCAGCCTTACCTTTTTGTGTAAGTAACAAAAAATTAATTATTTTACCTGTGTATTAGATTAATTAACAATCAGAGAAATAAGAAATTGTATTTAATTTAAATTCTCGTTTATGTGTGATTAAATTTAACTAATGTGTAAGTGGCCATCTAGTGATGACTCGTGGTTCTATAACGCTTGCTTTTAAGTATCAATGTAACTTTATAATGTTATATAGAGGTCGTTACTGTACTGTAATTCGTCTATACTTTTATACTAATAATATCGTAAATGCAAAAGTTTGGATGGATATTGGTTGTTTAATCACACCAGAACAGCTGATTGGGTCTGGATGTAATTTATACCAGAGATAGATAATTGACTGGAATAATACATAAGCTACTTTTTACCCCGGAAAAAAAGTACGTTTCCTGTTGGATAGTATTAACGCAAGTAAAGCCACAAGCTACTAGTTTTTATAAAAATATCTCAAGTTTGAAACCATGTAAGAGATAATACTAAGGACACTAAGGAATGACATTTGCCCAGTGTGTTAATTGTATGCATTGAATAATATTAATATTGGTTGGGTTTATAAGTGACAGCCTTCTTCAAACAACAACATAGATTTCATGAAAGGTTTTCTTTTAAATGTGAGAACTTTATTATGTCCTTTTTTCGATAATTATCATAATTAACTGTATGTAATAAACATCTCTGAGACAATTCCTTCGTAATCTTGTTTGCATTCTTATCGAACCAAGGTCATTATACTTTATTAAGGTTTTTAATGGTCAAAGCTCTGAATATATAGTATTTAATAGGAACATTCATAACTTTTTTAGAAATTGGTAAACAGTTTATTGTTCACTGAATGGTCAGTTAAATACCAATACCCCAAGATTCCCGTTAACAAAGTGCCAATTTATAGCCTAACAAGCGATTATTCTTACAGAAGTTGGAAACATATAGTAATCTCATGAACTGATTAATATGTGGTAAGCGATATTGACTAGATACTCAAATAACTTTGTCGTGATTATTACAATTGAGTAAATATAATTGATACCTTAATAATGCTGTAGAGTAATAATGTATAGAATAAGGACCGAACGTGTGTTATATTTTAGCGGAAAATAAAATTGCATATCAGTTTATCAAATTTTATATATTAAAAATAACAAGTTGAATAAATATTGCCTCCGTAATATACGGATTCACAAATAAAATATCCTATTTTTTATCAAATAGTTCTAACATGTCATCATAAGTCATTTACAATAATCATTTGGTTATCTACATAAATAATATTTTGTCATGATCAATACTACAATTTAATTTACAGATCCATAAATTTAAATATTTAAACAACACACAAACACGAACTTATTCGAAAGTAGCCGTGCTGTGTGTGTGTGCTACACGGATGAAATGGCTAGCTCACATTTCGTGCTTACAGTAATTTATATAATATTCTGAAATTATTCAAAAACATTACGTGGAAAAGTTTATATCACAGTATCTTTCCGTGGACACAAGGCTACAGCACTGAGACTCAGTTCATTCTATATCTAAAAAGTTACTTTATATTGGACCTTTTACTAAACCCTATAATAGTGACACAACTAAAAAGGAGTTCTTAAACATATCCAAGAATGATAAAAAAGGAACTTAGTATCAGAATTGTATTATAATTAATAACTAAAAGAGCCAATACAATTATAATGTAATTAATAGCTAAAGGAACTCTTAATGACATTTGTCTAAACTCTAAATTGCAATATTTACAAGTGCTCTCTATGGCTACGTTCCCAATCAGTCTTCATCACGCACTAATAATTTAGTGCTTTTCCAAATTTCAACACCTTGTCGACAATCTTCTTCATGCAATCAATGCATTTATATTCTAAAGTAGTCTGGAATGTATATCTACTTCTATTCTTAGCGATTCAAGGGATACGTCTATTATTAACATCCGTTTTGTACTGGTTTATTATTAATATTCCGCACTTTTCGTGAACCACCAGTCAATTTCTTTTCAATCTCTTCTAAACTTTTCCCGCGTGTTTCTGGTACGAAGAATATTACGAATAATAAACCAATAACACATATTACAGCGAATAGCCAAACTGTGCCATACATATTAATAGCTTTAATTATATTATGGAAAGTTTTTGTAACAATAAAGGTGCATGTCCAATTGAATCCGGTAGCAAGAGAAGCAGCAGTGCCACGAATTTTAGATGGTAAAATTTCACCTAACATAAGCCATGGTATAGGACCAAAACCAATTGAGAAACCCAATACGTAAATAACAAGACATGCTAGTGGCAGCCATCCATATGCACTAACGTCTATTTTTGAGTCTTTAATATAAAAGTAGGAACCCAGTGTCACTAATGTAACAATCATAGATACAGATGAAATATACAACAACATTTTACGACCTAGTCGGTCAATTAGAGCGGTGGCAATGAAAGTTGAGACAAAATTTACAATTCCTATTATAATACTTGAAAGGTTTTCATCAACACTGCTGCCCGACATTTTAAAAATTGATGCTGCATAAAATATAACGGCGTTAATTCCACTTAATTGTTGGAAAAGCATCAACCCTAATGATATAAGGATTGCCGGAATGTATTTCATGTTAAACAGTTGTCCGCATGCATTTCCCCTTGTTTTATCTGATTCTGTTTGAGATCTTGTGAAATCGCGCATTTCCTTTTCGATATCAATATGTTTTCCCCTTAGCCATTGGAGAGCTTTGCAAGCATCTTGAGTACGTCCTTTGGCAATATACCATCTCGGAGTTTCTGGAGTGAGAAGCATAAGTAAAAAGAAAGGTACTGGCAGTGCAGCTCCAAAGAAGGCCAACTTGGACCAATCCAAATAAGAACCGACAAAAAAAGCCAAAAGTATTCCGGTGTTACCAAATGCTGTAGGCAGAAGTCCAAGAGCTCCTCGAATTTCCGGTTGAATAGTTTCTCCGAGATAGACTGGAAATGCCAAGGACACGATTCCGACGCATATCCCGCAGAGGACTCGTCCAGCGAATACCATATACACATTTGGCGCAGTAGCGATAAAAATCCATCCGATGAAAAATGGCACAGCAGTTCCCATTATAGTGAGTTTTCGTCCAACATATTCAATAAGAGGACCTCCTGCTACGCCTCCAACCAGGGCTGCCAGAGGCATTAAGCCTCCGACCCATGTTTTCTGAAATAAAATTAGGTTTAAATTTCACTCAATAATTGTTTCCGTAAATTAATATTGAAGCTTCCGAAGTTTTGCTGTATTCCAGAGGAACTTCTAAAGTGTTCACTACCTAAAAGAGGTCCCTATGCGCCAGCCCAAATTATTATTGCATAATTATATCGAGGGCTTCATAAAAAATGGGCGTATATGCAAAAACGTCATTTTTTTGTTGTTTACTAAAATCTATGCATGTTACAATTTAGAAAGTTTTACCGGTATGCAAGTGTACCCAAATAGAAGGGTATTCCAAATTTCAGCCTTATACAATCAACTAGTTTTGTTTTATTCACAATTTCGTTCCTTTTGTAAAACTGCACTTTTATCATTACGCCCATTTGTTATGAAACCCTCGGTATCATTCTTTATCGTGTCTTTATAATGACCTTGACTTTGCTTCCCTTGAGAGCTAGTAACTTATTTATTATTCGGAAGTAAAATTAGCCTTTTTTCTTTAAGTTTTAAGGATCATCTATCCGAAAACTAATTTTACTTGCTAGCTCACGAAAATGGAAAACCGTGTTCCCGTTTACATTTCATAGCTAAATTGTTTTTTGTTTTTATGAATTTATGATAAATAACTCACTTCTTCTTCAGTTATTTCAATAGTTGAATTTATGGTTTGCAAGGCAGTAGACGTGTAGCCCGAAGAAAAACCAACTATCAGCGATCCCATAGATACCGCAAAAGCCGCTAGCAGCTGCAACAAAGAAAATAATCATTTATTGTCATGAACACTATGCCCTAAACTTTTTTATACATTTATATTACTTGGAACATTTTTATAAAATCGTTTTCGTTTATAAGTCTAATAGTATTGAGGAAAATAAAAAAAATTTCGTTTAAAAAAACCGACTTCAAAAACTAAAAAGTATAAAATAACTTATTTCTAAAGCTATTTTTAATTATTATGTCTTATTTTTAATATATATTATCTTAAAGTCGGTGCTTAGTAATTTTCAAAATATAGTAATTTTTATGTTTTACTTTGCACCGACTTCAAGATGTTTTAGATAATATATATTAAAAATAAGACATTATATAATTATAATTTCTTATTTTATACGTAACGTATTTCTAAAGGTATTATTAATAAAATACCTATAGAAATAAGTTATTTTATACTTTTTACTTTATGAAGTCGGTTTTTTAAACGAAGTTTATTTTATTTTATTTGTCACTTTTTAGTGTCTAGCTATGTATTGGTAGACCTACGAAAGGTGCCGTGCTTCTTAAAAAATATAGGTCCCAAGAAACGGGAACAAAAAAATGTTCGTAAAATGAAAACTACTGGGCCAAACTATGTTAAATTTTTAGGGGACCAAATGGCAACTATTCCGCATCAAACTAAAAAAGAATCACGTAAATCGGATCATAAATCTCAGAGTAATCGGTGTACATATGGAACGGAATGGAATTTTTTTTCATAAAAATATTCATAAAACAAAATGAAAACTACTGGGCCAAACTATGTTAAATTTTTAGGGGACCAAATGGCAACTATTCCGCGTCGAACTAAAAAAGAATCATTGTTAAACGGATCAGAGTAATCGGTGAACATGTATAAAAAAAATACTCCGACGAATTGAAAACCTCCTTTTTTTGAAGTCGGTTAAAAATGGTACACGTTCTACGACAAACTTTAGTCTGTAAGCTTCACGAGTTTTTGCGTAATTCAGCTCCCTATGTGTACGCAGTATGCTAAGATACATAATATAAAGGATGATTATCCCTATTATAATACCTGTACTAAAATGTCTTGTAATGAAATACAGAAAACAATAAAGTCATGGTTTGAATGTATATAATAACGTAATACATATTGTGAGAAACGTTGTGTGTGGTTGTGTGGATGTAGATCCTAAAGATCAATGGCCTATGAGTGGTTATTGTCTTGATATTTAGGTTTTAAATAAAATACTGAGAAAAAGTAAAGGCGACCGTTTATTACAAAAAAAAAACCCAAAAAACAGTGAAATATTCAGAATCTAAATGCTGGTGTTGCCAACACGTATAATTGCGTATTGCATATATGTATGCGTTTTACAACAAATTATAGGTAAAACAGAAAAGGACAATATTGTCTCGACGTTAAAAATATTACGATAGAAATAAGTTTACTGTTTAAATCATAATTAATAAACTATTTAATTGGTTAAAATTATAACGCATCTCTCCACTACACTAATATCAAATCAAAGAGCCTGCAACGTTGTGTAAGAATAAAGTGTCTGTTGATTTGACTGTCAATCGTTCACCCTATATCAAATAAATGAAAACCAATATTTTAATTTGACTTATTTTAATTTTGCGGTCATACATATCATTTTGTAACAATAGTAAACACATACTGAGGATAATGGCTATTTGGTTAAAATTTCATGTTGTTACGACGTACCTTAAGTCATTTTTCTTCAATGGGGTATTTTTAACGATCGGTAAAATATGTCTCTTTTAATAACAAAACGCAAGATTTAATTATTTTTTATCAGTTATACATATTGCTTAGACCAAACACCCTATACTAATAAATTAACTACTAAGGTGAAAAGTAACGATTCTTACCTGAGTCCATAAATACAGCCGTTGCGATCGAAGATTATACGGCTGAGCATCTCCATTGATCGTGTGGTCAGTTTTAGCTTTACTGCTCTCTGTACTCAATTGTTGCACAAAAGGAATGGAATTCCGCAAGTTTTCTTCCTTAGCACTTTTGATTTCCATCTCCATTTTGTATTTAAATTCGTTCCCTAAACTGATCTGCCGTAATTGTTGAAAATGGCGGCGAGTTTTTTCGAAGGAGTCCTGCTCGTCTTCGCTGCTACTCTCTGTGGTTACGTTTTCCGGGATTGTTGCGTAGTTAGGTGCAAGAGTCCCCTGGGACCCACACGACGTCGCCAAGGATGTGCACGTTGTTGACGTGGAAAGTGTTGGTCGCGACGGTACTCGAGCGTACTTCGGCCCCCGTGATCGGTACAGTCGCTCTTCGTCGCCTTGACCGCGGCGACTTTGCTCGCTCCCACCCTGAAATTCGAATACATTAGATTATAGTAGAGTCTCAATATTTTTTTACTAGGACGCAATATCTTACACACCAAATATTTGAAATTGACTGGTCACTCGAGCCCACTGGACACTAAACTGGAATATTTATTCGCAAATACACCCCATTTATTATATCCACTATCTGGTACTGCGTAAGTTAGTCCAGTTGATAAGAATTGTGGATAGAGGGAGTCGGAGGTCATTTAAGAAAACACGTTACTTATTATTATATTATTATTCACAGGCGTCAGTCATATGGTCGATGCATGTACTTGATAACCTAATGATTTGCGTAGAGGCCATCCTGACCCCGTCTACATATCGGCACACGTCTTAAGATTCTTTTACCCCGTCATAACAATAAAACGATATTTGGAAAAAACCACTTGATTTCGGATCGCAAGCCATAACAGTACTAACGCTGATATTCGATATTTGTGACGTTATCGAGCGATTGTCCATTAGATATAATGATGTTTATAAAAACAATAGCTAAACAATTTCTTAATAGTCGTACCTGTTAGTAATTTAGCTAGCGGTTCTTTAAAGATACCACTGTACCCTATTAAAATTACCATTGTTAGGGCACTATTAGCGCATTTGCAGTTTCTAGGAAATTACCTTAAATTCATTGTGAAATGTCTTATATTTTGTTATATATTTAATTTTTTTATTACGCATTATATTATTGTTACTCAATCATTTGGATTTATGGTTATTTTGTGACGTTGATATTTTATTGTCAATACCTAACAGCATAAAGTTTTATCTACGCCTAATATATTGTGTTTTAAAAGGAGAAATATAAAACAATATCTATGCTATTAATAAAAAAAGTTTACAATTTTCGAATATTATTTTTGGTTTGTTTTAGAATTTGTATAGTATGTATTTATCAATCTGTTCGATGTGGGTCACACACGCGTGTATCACGTGTTCGTACGCGTGTTGTTAAATTTTTAACTTTATTTAAAGGCCTTCTATATTTTATTGACATTACCTAAGTTAATTTTCTGAGAAATCAGTCGTCTTCCACAAGATTATTTTGGATTTTATAAACCTTTGCACACATTTACAAGGTTACTCAGAGTTCCTTATGGTATCATTTTAAATTATCAGGTATCAGCTTTGATTGCATTACTTTTGTATTCTTTGGCAATTCTTATTTTCCGATATGAAAATCAACTCGGCAGCCAATAAATATAATTAATAGCCATTTGCTTATACGTCTATAATATAATAAAATTAAACACGTAGTGTCTGTACATCAAAGTTATTTAAAAAAACAACTGGAATAGACTATAGAAACGATGGAGAACACGATGCATTGTTTTTAGATTTCTGGTTTGTATGTCTTTTGTCTGTTTGTTCGGGATTCATGTAAAAACTATTAGGCCGATTTTGATGCGATTTTCGCTGATCGACAACTATTTCTCAGACTTAAACTCTGAGCTACTTTTGATACCGAGAATCCCGCAGCAATTTTCCGGGGAGCGGATTGAAGTTGTTGGATTCATAAAAATTAACTTATTCCGACACAGTTTTTACTAAATCGATAGCTTATATTTTTTTCTAATGCTGCGGTACTTTATATCTTGGGAATCCCGTGGGTATTACAAGTTAAGCGTAGACGAAGCCGCAAGCATATCCTAGTTCTGAATAATAAGAAATAAATAATCTAGTTGGTTTCGCCTCGAATATGTGAATAAAATGGCGTTTTACTTTTTGTTTCATTTTATATAGATAATTATGTTTATTAAGAATTGTTCAGATCCATTACATATATTTATTAAGTTGGTATTTACATGGAATAGTGGCGTATAGTTGGCGCGATGGAAATCGCTTCAAAAGCTCTAGTTATATTTTATATATTAAAAATACAACATTTATATGCAATACTTCCATACATACATTATTAACCTTCACGACAACAGAATTTTGTTTACGTTCATAAACATAAATAAAATTCTGTTGACATTAAGGTTATTTAAACTAAGCAGGAATTATACTTGTCAGAAATGGGTAAACATATTATTATTGTATTGAAATGTTATACATTAATTTTATAAACAAGAAATAACTATAAGTATAAGGGCCGCTTGCATTAAGTTGCTTAAATTTATTTTAGAAACAAAACGTATTTAACATCCTTTATACAATTAGCGTCTTGCACAACGCAAAGTTTGCCGCTAAATATGTTTAAAGACCTGACAATGCGTTTTGTGTTAAACGTATTGAGGCAGTTTAATATGATTAACTAATTTTATTTAAAGGCGATCGTTATGCATGCAGCCCTAAATGTACATCTAAGTACAGGTAACAATATTGGAAAAAGAAAGATAAAAAGAAAAACTAGTCGTGAAACATAGCCATTGACCATGAATTTTTATTGAAGGGTAACGATATTGCACAAGCGACATAGGTGCCGCCTGAACCATCTAGTTGAATGGCAATCGATGGTTATAGTTCCACGTTTCTGATAATACCTATTTGTAAGAATTCCATGTTATAACCGCTGAACAAAACTAAACACTACTTATAATATAAGTACTGTCGCGTTTACAATGAAATTTATTTATTTCTCTCTTTGCTTTTAAGTGTAGCTTCCTGGCCTGAGCCCTGTTTTGTTAATTCGATTTTTACATAACGTTTTCCTTCTTCCTTTGGACTTTCAGAGTGAAAAGGTTACATATATATTACATATACTCTTATATCTGTGTATATAATATTATACATTTAATATCGAAATGAATATAAGTTAGTTTTTAACGCTCTTTGATTTAGTTGGGATTTGGGATAGATACTCTGTTTAACTCTCTCTGAATGGATAATGTGAGAAATGAGTACATAAGGGGAACTTAGAAAGTTGCACCCGTGACTGATAAATTGAGGGGAAGAAGACTAAGTTGGTATGGGCATATAATGAGAAGTGATGAAAGTCACGTGTGACAAAAAGAATGTTAAACTACAAGATAGACGGGTACAAATGCAAAGGTGGACCAAAAAAAAGATGGATGGATTGTATGAAGGATGACATGTGGTGTGACAGAAGATGTATGTCAGAGGAGTGTGGAAGGAAAAGACATATTGTGCCAACCCCAAATAATTGGGATATGGTGAAAGAGAAAAGAGAGATGCTCTGTTTAAATGTGAAATTAAAAACTGGCTACACTGTTTTGTTCTAGACAATATGTTTCAAATAATAAAAGAATAAAAAGTGAGATAATAATCTCTAGTGGCGCCATCAATTTCAAACTCTACTCCTTTCTTTTAGTTACTTCATTTAAATACATTTGTTTTAATATGTAAGTAACTTTTCATATTACTGACAAGAATAAGACAATATCGAAAACTAATTGTGATTTTTAAGACAGTAGTAGTAAAAGTAGTAAGTAGTAAAGCTGTTGTTTACAAAACGACTGCTACAAAGCAGTAAAACTTTTTTAAAAGCTCTTTCTATCTTCAGTAAAAATACATGTCAGAGAGTGTATTTCTTTTTCCATTTACATTTTCCATGTTTTTTACTTAGTAATAAAGGTTTTTGACTTGAATCAACACTATGAAAAAAATAACCATTCCTTCACGCCATCTATGAACGGTATGACGAACTTAATGTGATTCTATTCTACTGTAGGTTGATAAGAGAACAGTTTCAGCCCGCATGGCAATTACGAGGGCGCCACTTAACCAAAAGGTTGCTATTCAGCTGAAATTTTGTAACCTAGCTAAAGAAAATTACATACAGCAGAGACATGCTATTGTATTTATGCTAATAACGATTGTTATCGAATTTTCTTAGAATTGCAATGTTAATTTCGAAATCAATATTATACAACTTTCATGAAATGTTAGCCTATTTCTAATTTGAAATTTGAAAAAATATTTTTCCTTTAATACGCGCCTGTTGTTGTTGTTCTTTTGTTCAATGTTAAAAGGATTGAAACAAGAAAGTGTATTAATCGAAAGTGAATTCTTTGCAATAACTGCGCTTAATGCCACCAGTTGCGGTTTTTATTTCAGCTGTTGACCTTACAAGGACGTTTATATTTTATAGTCCGTTTGAAATTGTTTCCTTATTTCAGATTAACTCAAGTGATAATTTTAAATTACATAATTTGTTTATATAATTATATCACATTATCCTAATTTGATTATATTATAAAATAGTAGAGTAGTGGTTGCCAGGCAACAGCCGGCATCGATCGTTTGCCGCCACAGGGCGGGCAGTCGCGCCTTTCGAACCCAAGCCAGGGTTATACGCGTGGAAAATTCGCGAAGCGCCGTCGAATATTTCTTTCACACAATAAGTATACCATTATGCTTAAATTAACAGTACCAGTCAATTTCAATTTTTATGGCTCTCTTTATTGAAATTATAATATACTTAATGCGCATTAATTTTACGATGAAAAAAAAAACAAGCTGTGAATGAAAATACGAGTTAATTAAACTTACCATTTCTGTGGAGAGCTGTTTGAGGTATCCCATGATTTTTCCCATGGCGTTGGGGTTGTTCTTATTGAAGCTCATCTTGATGCCGTTATTTTGATCGGACAATTAACAATCAAGGAACGTCGAAATGATATTGTCTATGCAATAAAACACTTTGAATAACGTTATTTTTTAAATTGTTTGATTGTTTATAATCCAGGTTCGCGAATTACCGCTGAACAGTACACATCACTTATTTTATTTTTATTCTTAGCGTTGAGGATGCAAACATGCTGCTCGGTTAAGCTAACCTCGTGAAAGCAACTTCACAGCCGCGAATTGACACAGTTAAGTAAGCACGCCGCGATATATGCAGTATTTATTTATTGTCCACAAAATTAAATTGTTTCATTCAAATTTCGTAGTTCCCGCTGCAATCCTACAAGGGTGCACAACATTCAACTTTATACAGTTCTGCTCAACAAACGAAAATGTTGGCAGCGCGTACCGAATTCTTCAGAGTTCAAGTTATCTATTGAAACTTGCAGATGGCAGCGCAGTGTTTTATATAGGAAGGTTGGCAGTGGTGGCGCCGGTTGCCTCTCCTCGCCCCACTACATTCCCCGCTCGTCTGTGAATTCTGTCCACGTGTGTGTGCAACTGCGTACGTAGTGACGAAAACACACTACCATCGCTCTATCGGTTGTTTGCACCTGAATTACTTTCAATATTTCATGTAGTTGGTAAAAACTTAATACGGAAGGGAATTTAACTACATATCCCGTCCTGGGTCTACTATAACAAAATTACAACTTAAATTGACCATATTCTTACATGACACACTTCAGGCATAGGCACTCCAAAGCTCAAAAATAAATTACCAAATAAACTCACTAATTTCATGGACTCATTCGAATTTTGCATCCTAAGTTCATCTGTCCAAGAGTAATTTACGAGTTACAGTTAGTAATATATTAACTCAAGCCGACCTGTTTGTAAACGACCTTGTTTTAACCTTGCTTTGACCGCTACGCTTGGGGGTGTGTCTCCTGCGTCCTTCTCAAGTATAACAAATTCGAGAAGCCAATCACCTTTTACCAATACGAGTTTATTTCATATTTTTGGGTTCGATTATAAACTAAACGGGATGTTTTTCTACTTAAAATATGTTTGACGTCACGCAATGAAAGAAAGCATAAATTAAACACGTCGCCAGACGGAATGCAGCGACTGCATTTGCTGTATTGTAAATAAGTGGAATAATATTAACTTTGTCTAGATTGCAATAAGAGATTAGCGCCAGTTCGGCGGCCCTGTGGTTTTGCGGTATATTATTTATATACCTAAGCAAGTTGTATCGTTGTTCAAGCTAACAATTGAATTGTAGGCGGGTCGTCCACGTCACTGGCGACTAACAAATCATTTCGTCCGACGCATTCTTACTTACTTAATTGAATAGTTATACCCCTTTTCATGTGTCGCCGTTGTCACTTACTCGAAAACATGTTTCAGTCACTGAAGGTCAAGTTTGACGTGTTTTGTTTGTTGGCTATTGCTAGTTAGAAAATTGCAAAATTATTAATGCATGGGCCTGGAATAAGGAAAAAATATAATTTAAATATTTTAATGGATGCAACTCTAGTACTTTAATATTCCTTGTAATGTATAACACCTTGGAGTGATTGCGTTATCTTTAAAAAAATATACAAGGAAAACAATTTCCTTCTTTAATCTTCTACAGTATATGTTTAAATCGTCATTAAATTTAATTCTAGATTTCGGTTGTGACCCTTCCAATATGAATGATGCGGTGAAAATGTTTCTGGTTAAGATTCATGGCCTTGAAGAAAGAAATAAATAACAATCGAATAATCAAACACATTCGAGTTAGAAAGAATATCAAAATTATCGAGTTTCCTTGCATTGGATCTAGTAATATATTTTGTTATTATTTATGCTAATAACTGAAACGGACCTTTGTTGGTGATTTCAAAATAAATGTCAAAAGTTTAGTAAAATCGCTTTGTCGTGACCGTTTTTAGAATTCTTGTGTCTGAAAGTGTGTTTCGAAAAGGCTCCAAAACGGCTTAGGGGTTTTTAATGCAATTTTAGTTTAGAAGATTTTTATCTCAAATGTTCGTGTATAAAACATATAAATATTGCAAGAGTCAAGATTTTCAGCACAGGTAGTGACAAAAGAAAATACTCAGCCCAAAAACAACCCGTTCATGTTGCTCGGTTGGGGTCTCTTCTTTTTAGGGGAACGCGCAGTGTACCCACCACGCTTGTCTGAAGAGGATTAGCGAACTTCATACTTTAGTAATTTCGACGTACAAAAGTGCTAAGTTTTTGGACAACTATCAGCACGAGTTAATTGTAACAATAGAAACATTCGACCAAGAAAACTGCCTATTCGGCTACATTCTCTCTCAAGACTCAAATTCCACCATAGAATTTAGACGCGGGTTACTTTAGCCAAGAAGCTTTCACGAATTTTATTTTATAATTGTTACACTTACATACACTTTTTATGGCCCCATAGGGGTATAAAGGGAACCCTTATACCTTTATGTCAATTTGTTTCTCAGTTTATATAATTATGTCCAGGCTTTTGTACTCAGAGAGTATTGACACTATTCGATGCCATACTCATATTAAAAAAAATTATCAGTTCCTGAAAATCATAAAGTTAATTTAATTTTATAAATTCAGTCAATTGTGCATTTCTAGTCGTCTAAAGTGCCCTTCCCCCGTGTTCTAACGTTTGATGTACGTAATGGGAAATTATAAACAATTTCCTGTGGTAGAACTTAAAAACAATTTCAACAAAAAATACTTTGAACAAGATAGGTACGTTAAATAACTTTCCATCAAGTGGGCCGTCTGCCTGTCTGCTGAACTCCTGCAATAAAAAAATAGTTTTTGAGAAATTGGGTATTATCGGTTAAACCCTTAATAGGATTCCATATACAAAGAAAACATTAAACATTCGTCGCCACAACGAGATCCTTAACTGCCTGTGGACCGATATGCACTTAGCGTGTTTTTTCCACCACTTTCAGACGATAAAATTATTCGTTTCTAAACGATCTTTGCCCTTTATCATATTATTATTAAATTGCTACGAAATTAAATAGTGCTTTATAAAATTTCACATGCACGGAGTAAATAATCGTTATACATTTAGAGCTTTGTGATCGAGTGCGTGATGTACGTCACGTGCGCTTGATCTAGTCTGCCGCCTCGCTTCGGCATTCCCGAAAGCTCTGCACCGCCTTCACAGTGACACACACAGCCAAAGGCAGCTTTGCGTCACATCCATTAAGCGTCGTCAATCTATCTTATACTATAATATATGTATATAAAATTCCTCATATTGAAATGTTTATATTGTGTACGTGCTATTGCATGTGTCCACTTCGTCCTCGTAATTACATCATCATATTTCAGGTAATAAAAAGATGACAAGTGCTGAATAGGCGTGAAAAACCAGACCCACCTTTCAATAACTACGTTATCTGTGTACGTTTTCAACATTAAGTGAATTCATAAGCAGCCTTATGGTATACGGTATACTAGACAATAGCTTTATTTTACTTACACAAACACTTAACCCTTAAAAGAGCAGCAGCGCATTTGTAGCACCTTTGGTGTTGCAAATGTCCATAGGTGATGTTAACCGCTTTCCATCAAGTCGGCCGTCTGCCTGTCTGCTGAACTCCTGCAATAAAAAAATTCAATAAAACTAATTCGGTCTTTTACATATAATAATAACAAAGAAATTAAGTCCATATATTATAGTCTACACAACTGCCCAGCAAAACATAGAGGCGAGTCAAAGCCAACCTGATTTGAAGTACTGCAATGAATAACCTATTGCTTTATTTATGTCAACGTTTGTTTGTTAGCGAATTGAAAAATGTGATTGCAGCGCCATCTGTTTTGCTAATCGGTCTATTCTAAGCAAACAACTTCATTTATCGGGATAAAACGTATTCTAAGTGTTAACTCGGGTCTTAAGCCCGCACTATGTCAAGTGTCATTTATATGCGATAAGTAATTTAAGGCAGAAACTTTAATAACGAATTATTATTATTATAAGTAATTACCAAAAAAGATGTGATTGCAGCGCTATCTGTTTTCGCTATTTTCGTCTATCCCACGAAAATTACGTTATTTATCGGAATAAAAAGTACCCTACGTTACGCTCCGGGATATAAGTTAGCTCTATGCCAAGTTTAAATTAAATTCGTTCAGTAGTAAGTTCACATGATGCTCTGACAGAAAGACAGACAGACAAAAATTCTAAAAATTGCATTTTCGGAATCTGCTGGTTCGAATTGGCCCCCCTGATTTTTTGCACGTTTTTAAACGCATTGTACAAACTCGAATTATTTAAATATTTATTATAGTATTGATAGATTACTAAAATCAAAGCCAAAGTTAATATGCTAAAAAATAGGCACGATTCATTTGACAGTTTTAATGTAGTTTCTATAGCATACTTCAGATAAAAAATTCCCAATTCTTGTTGGATTAGTTTTAAGACAATAAATTAAATCGTGGTTGGTTTATGGTTTGTTAAGGTTTCCATTTTTTAGGAACAATGTTATATCATAGTTGATTCACCGGCGCCGGCGGCGTCGCCATTGACCAGTGCCTGATTTGAGTCGGCATACACACACACTCACTTGTGAAAAGCTACAACATTTATTGCACACAAAGGTACGTTACGATGCGGTGGAATATTACTAGCAAGAACGGCTGGTCCTCCAGCAAGGCGTTCTCGAAAGTTCTTTATTAGAATGTGCATCCATGGTGTAGTACGAGTATGAATGAGTAAACCTTTCAATTGAATATTTGTGCAAATTCTATCTAACTTCGCTACATATTCATGTTGCCGAAATTTGCACTTGAAATATTATTTATAGGCTATCAAATTCCTATCAGTTAAAATAATATATTTTGGTGTCAGATTTATTTCGAGAAATGCTGATTCAGGTGATTGTGAAAATAAACAACGTAACAGTCAGTGTACCTTTCCAAGATCATTTCCGATACACACAAGATAACAGTTTTTAATCAAACTCAGACGCAAATGTGTCACGCGTCTCATTCTGTGGGAGTGTCTTATCTTATCAATGAGGAAAGATAAAATTCGATTAAAAATTTCCATGGAGTCTGACGGTCAAAAATTACGACATTATTTTGTTCTGTGGTGATGAAGAATTTCTGCTTGCTTTTAAGTTTCATTTTGAGAGGCTTTTCTGCACTGTTATTCCTATAAATATATGTACTCCTATAACAATATTAATTAAATCCTTGCTTTTAGCGATTTATTGGGGAGACAGCAGTTTAACCCTATAAAAAGGTAAAATGACAAGATCCAAAGTTTCAAACTTTTCTTTTTAACTATTGACCGCAGTGACATTGGAGAATAATTCTTAGATCTATTCTCCTAAGTTCATCTAAAATTAATGCTAAAAATAAAGAAGTATGTAGGGTATAGGTTTTGTGAAGATAACAAAGATTAGCTAATCCATGCGAAAGTGTACGGACTGAGCGTCGTATTGTAGTTTGTAAAACAAATTTCAAAAACAATATCGTCCTGTTTGGAAGGTTAAAAGAACTATCGCAGCTAACCATAACCATTTTGTTGTGAAAGAAATTATCAATTTAAATAATAATATGGGACATTGATATAATTTCCACCAAACTATATAATTTTTTCCTGATGTTGTCGTCTACGTTTGTCGTTTTGATGAGTTTTGCAAATCTTTGTATTTATTTTTAAGCGTCCTTAGATGAAATTCAACGGGCTACGTTTCGGTTACTAAAGCAGAGTTTGTCTGTTTTTAAAACATTAAGTTCACGTTTTCAGGAAGTAAACCCGCAATTATTAATTATATATTTTAAGCTTATCTTGCTTTCCAAGAAGACCAAGTTACTCCCAGACAAAATAAAATACATCTCGATACCTACACACCCATTAATAAAACATAAAATGAATCACTTAATTCATCCAGGATCACGTTTATTTCTTAATTAAAACTCATATGCATTTATGTATTTGGCGTGGAAATAAACCAACAAAAGTACAGATGTGAAGTCACTCAAGATGGATGTCACGGTCTTGTATAATTCCCCTCGTAAAAAAGTTACTGGCAAATAATGTTATGTTGCCGATTCAAGCTGCTAAATGTCGTTATATTACGACGAAAATACCATCAAAGTTGAGCAATTGGTGTAAAAAGTAATTTTGTATAATTTCTTAAATTTACTTCCGAAATACGGGAAACTGGAAAATACTAACATTTATTTAACATAAATTAAAACGACTTCAAAAGTAAATAACTAAATATTTTCTACATGTTGAAGTGTAATTTGCAAATTTGTTGTTGTTTTTTTATGTTATACTTGGCATCAAGATGTTATAAAAAATGTATATTTTTGATTTGTAGTTACATTTGAAGTCGGTTTTCTTCTTTATTATTTTTTTAATTTCTACTTTTTAGTTACGCAAATACTTGAATAGTTTTAGAAAAAAATATATGAAACACGTTGTACGTGCCTATAAAATATTCGAGGCTTGCATTCGATTTCCCTGGGATCCGCTCATCAGATCGTGACTTGGTGAAAATGGGACCACCTATAGAGGAGGACAGTGTTTCGAATAAAAAGAAAATTAAAAATCGGTTCTCAATTGTTGAAGAAATTGCGTAAGAAACATACGAAAAAAATATCAGTTGAATTGATAATATATTCTTTTTGAAGTTGGTTAAAAATGGTAAGGGGCTTCTAGAGCTTTTTGAATAGAAACTTAAAAATTTACTGTTATCATACTTGATTATCTCGAAACCTTTTGAAATTTCTCGAGAGATAACAGATATCATAATAGTATCGTATCTTTCTTTTATTATTGTAGGTATTCCCAGTATATTTAGTCAGTTTCATATGTACTGTTGCCATGTCACGCAAGGTTTGCAAGGTATTTTGCAATTGAAAGTGATTCACCATACATATGTTTTTTTTCTGTATTACGGTCATCGTGATCCTAACATAAAATACCGGTTGCGTCGTAAGCTTCATCCATGGAAGCCGAAGTTTATTTTTCGGTTATACGCGCAATGGAGTTTAAAAAACTTTAATGTTGAAGCAGTTAATTTCATAATTATATTAAAATTGAAAGTATATTCTTAAAGTTAAATTGTGATGGTATTTTCTTTTACATAAATTTTTAATATATCGCTCAGACTATCTTGATATCGAACCAAGTAATTTTTAACTCTATTTTTTAAACGAAGTGTAACTTGTTTATATTTACAAATATAATGAGATGCCCGTTACTTCGCCTACTCTTGCATTGAAATTCCCGCGGGATTCTCGGGACACAATATACTTCAGAATTTGCAAAAGAATATGAGCTACCGTTTTAGTGAAAACTGACGGAATAAGCTAATTTTTACGCACCCGAACAACTACAAACCGCTCCCGGGAAAATTCCCGCGGGATTTCCGGGGAAAAATATCACATATTTTACTACATTAAACCTTCATATTTGTCTGTTGGCTATTTTCACACATCCGTAATCTGGATATGCAGATTTCCTAGCGATATTTTCTGTCACCATCAGAAAGATATATTATAACGAAATATGTAAGCGATGCATGGCAAGATTGAGACGCGTGTGCATTAGTCATTAAGTGCTACTTCTTCCAAAAATATTAATGATTTGTAAATAATAAATGGTCAGTGTAATCTAAAGTAAACAAGATTAGATCGTAGACTTGATAAGATTACAATTAAGGTATAAACGATAACTCCACGTGAGTTGAATATAATTAGTATTAAATTAATTTTCATTTATGGTAAAAATATATTAGCATCTTCTTAAGTTTTCGCGACTAGCAGACGTAATAAAACTTAGCGTGGATTAAGCTCCTATAGCATAAATAATAACCATAAACAAAAATTAAAATTGATTAATTAAAGTAAACAAGTTGGCGTCAGGCTTAAATAAAAGCGTTTACAATACTCATACACACACACACTTTATTTACATCTTTATCTAGCGTGGTCATGGCTACTGAAAATTGGCCGAAACATCGGATTAAAAATACAAAAGCTAATAAAATACCGCGGCTAAAACCGCTTAAACGTAATTTTATTTCAAATAATATTATGTTAAATTATGTACATATTATAACTAGTATAACCTCCTATATTATACCTAGAGCTAGACCGGCAGCTTTAAATTATCTTTTCAAAATATAAAGAACGTGAATTTGGACCAACCAACCAATATGTAGGTTTATATATCGAGGGCTTCATAAAAAATGGGCGTACAGACAAAAGTGCAGTTTTACACAAGACACAAAATTGTGAATAAAAAAAACTAAAAAAGAGTGCGTGTAACGTTCACACGCGATTGAAGTAAAACTTTTTACTATTTTTTTTTTTTTCAAAAAAAATTTCAAATTTTGTCATTGATTTGTTTATAAACTATCTATTGACAAAAAAATATTTGAAAACCGGATGGTACGCCATATTGCGACGCCATATTGCCGTAACGGACTTCCGTTGTATTGTCATCCAGTTACCTCCTAGTCGCGCCTAAAGAAGTTTTACTTCAAAATTTGGAATACCCTTTTATTTAGGTGCACACTGCATAAGTGGTAAGACACTGGTAAGATTTTAGTAAGCAACAAAAAAATGGTATATTTGCGTATACGCCCATTTGTTATGAAGCTCTCGTTATATATACAGTAGGGTGGCGCAAAAAAACCGTCAATTTTTTTTAGTCTCGAGTGAAAAAATGTTGGATTTTGATGTTTTAAGAACTCCCTCCTTCCATAGGACAGCTGAAATTTTTTTTAAGAGGTCGCTCCATATTTTTTATCATTTCAAAAATCGCTAAAAACCGATTGGTTTTATCGTTACCGTATAAGTTTATAGACCAAAAGAAATAAGTTTCTGAAAGTTTCGGTAAAAAATTTGAATTATTAAAGGTCGCTCATAATTTTTTAACACGCTTTTATTAGCTTCACCTGTATGTATGTTTGTAACCGACCCCTTTGAGCTCGATTTTGTCCTACTTTGAACGATCAGATTTAATTCAAACTTTGCACACCTGTCAAAGGTCGATGACAATGCAATAATATAGTACCATGGAGCTGATCTGATGATGGAGTGGGAAGGTGACCATAGGAACTCCTGTACTAAACAAGATAGACCCGTCGTGTTTGGGCTCGTATGTTTATATCGCGTGACAGTGCAATAATATGGTACCATGGAGCTGATCTGATGATGGAGTCGGAAGGTGGCCATAGGAACTCCTGTACTAAACAAGATAGACCCGTCGTGTTTGGTCTCGTTTTACTTGTCTTGGCTAGCACTCTGCTGTTACATGATATTCAGGATCTCGAAAGCTTGTATTTAAAAACATTTTAAAAAAAATCAACTAAAAAATGAAAAATAAATAATAGTTTTAAAAAAAAACTAGAAAAAAACACGCTTTCATAAAAAATAATATCTTAAAAAGCGTGTATTCAAAGCGCTTTTTAAGATATTATAATACACCCCACGCTTTTTTACAATAATGTACATTCATTTTTTTTTACACTGTAGGTACTTAATCAAATTGATTAATTATTTCTTTTTTGCACTCCACGGTAAGACCCCATTCATCAGAAACGAATGTATTAAATTTTATTTTCTGTTTTTTAGTTGGATTTTTTATGAAAGCGTGTTTTTTTAACTATTATTTTTTATATACTAGCGCATTACTCTATATTTTTGGAGCGAGTAAGGTTGTGTCAGCACGGATGAAAGTGAGGATGAGGATGAGTACGAAATGTCTGGAGTTGAAGAAATTTAGTTAATACTACTACTATTAAATTAATTATTTTAATTTCGTTTAATATTATTTTAGGTGAACCTAATAATATTAAACGATATTAAAAGAAAGTACCTGCCTATAAATATTTTTTTTTAAATATAAAAAGTATAAGTTTATTTGTGTGCTGACCGTACACTACTACAAACGCAAAAACTTCTCGAAGCTAATTTATCAGTACCTACTTTTGTTTTCTTTTCAGTCACATGAAACTTTAGATATGTCATAATTGGGTTATATATAAATAGTTTATCTACTCGATGTAATAAATACCTACATTTCGAATGAAATAATCTGTATTCGCTAGAGGCTTAACACGACGTACGTGTCTAACCGCATAATTATGTGCATTCATTAAATAAATTTGAATAGGACATTAGATTAACATTGGCGCAGTGTGACTTAATCCCAACGGGGCAGAATAGAACATTAACTGAGGCTATTTTTAACCTACCTTGCATGTACTAAGAGTGCAAAAAAGACTAACGGTATTATTCATATTGAGTTAGAGTAATTTGAAAACTTCTTTACGAATCATAAACAATCCTACAAACTTACTCTAACTCAATATAAATAAGACCGTAAGTATAAAGTTTTTATTTTTGAAAGACTTGTTGGAAGTGTATCGTGAACAATAATGAAGTTGTGAAACTTAAAATATTCGTAAACAAAAAGTTAAATGTTTGCATGAACTAGGTTCTATAAGTAGCTACATTCTGGTTGACAGAAATAAAAAATCAGCCAAGTGCGTGTCTGTCCGCGCATAGCGAAGGGAAGATAAAGAACATTAACTGTTTCGTCATTTGACTGCAGACCTCTAAAAAGTATTTAATAAAATTTTATTTTGAGCCATAAAGTCTCAATGAAACAATATTTTTAAACCGCTTTTGGCTGAAAATATTATTGAAGTTCTACATCCTTATTT
Organism: Dendrolimus pini; assembly: GCA_949752895.1. Lineage (NCBI taxonomy): Eukaryota > Metazoa > Arthropoda > Insecta > Lepidoptera > Lasiocampidae > Dendrolimus > Dendrolimus pini. The sequence goes on along the minus strand of OX457126.1, from coordinate 13,911,440 downwards.
TTTAAACTTTCGACCTCGTATTTCAAGTTACGAGGTCACACAATTTTTAATTTGGAAATTTGGAAGCTGATATATCCACCTTCTGACTTAAATAAATGAATAAATATAGTTACTAGTAAAACAAAAATATAAAAGCCTAGTAGCAGTAATGCTGTTCACTACACACTACATTATATGCTATTCACTATATGACATTCAGTTAAAAATATACTTATAATATTTGAAAGTAGAGAGATACCTAGTGCCAAGTAGTACTAGTTTATTTTGACAATCGAAAGTAAACTTTTTAAAAGTGACCTAAATTCTATTTTAGTAGTAGTACTATTTATGTCATACAGTCATACACTAAATACATAATGTAATATATATATATATATATATATATATATATATATATATATATATATATATATATATATATTATATTGATTGTCATACGAAGTTGTCAAGGTGAAAACGTGTCAAATAAAAACTCGAAATAATTTCCATTATATACCATTTTAAACCTATTTAAACGTACAATCTGTTACACAAAATGAAAAGTGAGCAACCAGCATAAATTTGCACAATAAATTGCAGCCTGCCCAATATTCCCATCATTGACAATAACTATCCGGCAAGATTGAGTCGTACACTGGATGCCGTTGGATTTGCGAACAAACCCCTGATCTACCACCTGAATTTCGTAATTGAAACCAACAACCGGGCAATGATCTGTAAGAAACATTTAATTACCGGCGCAATTATATAATTATTAGAAGGTTTTGGTGAAAAAAGTAATAAGTGACCCTTGGCACATCATCTCTGGATAATACCTTTCTGTATTTGGATTTAAACCCCTTTCAAGTAACTTTGGCTCTTGACGACTCTGTACGCACAACGACATCAATATCAAAATAGATTTGACCTACTACTTTAGAACATAATATCAAAATTATTATAAACAAGGTTTTTTAATTATTTTTTTAGATTACCATAATATTTATAAATACCTATTATATATTGTTATTTGTGAAACTGTATATTTAATTAGATTTAGATCTATTTAGTCAATTTTGTAAGTCCATAAGTTATATTATTAGTTTATATTTTAAATTTGTTTTTTTTTTGGATAACTATATTTATAAGTACCTATTATAATACTGAATTGTGAAATTATATGTGTAAGCCCGTAAGTTATATTATTAGCCTTTTTTTTGTAACATATAAATGTATTTTTATAACAATTTTCTTGTATTAAGTAAAGGACTGGTACCCTCAGGTAAATCAAATGAGTTCACAGTCTGCAGGGAATGGGCCTACTGCATCGCAGGACGACGTCCAATGTCCTCACTGCTCCCAGCCACGCTTTTTTAAAGGACATCGAGGCCTCAAAATTCACTGTAGTAAAAAACACAAAAGCGTATATATATATACAAGTACTCCACCAAACCCTCAAGCTAATAAAGAACCTTTTTGGAATATACTATCAAAATTAAAGAAAAATAATCCAGTATTAAAACGAATCCCTCGTGGTGCAAGAATTTCGGCATGCTGTACCTTATCAAAATTTATTCAAACCGTTTTGACCCAAAATTCCGTAATAAGCTGGGAGCAACTTTTAATGTTTCCTTATCTTATATTCCATATAAATAAAGATCAAGATAAAAAAATATCACTAACACAAAAAATTAAAAATAATTGTTCTATTTTGGATAATAATGACTCCCAAATTTTCTGTGTTAATAACCCTCAAAGCTGCTCCTCAAATCGTCTCCGGAACAATCCGGCTATATTTCATATTGTAGAAAACAAAATTAGTGACGGGGACATAAGAGGAGCAGCTCGCTTATTATTTTCTACCGATGCAGTAGCGCCAAACTCTGCAGATACGCTAATAGCCCTGCGCGAGAAACATCCACCTTCATCGCCGGAAACCGTATTGCCGGCTCCACCAGACTCAGAGAGCGCACTGGTTGTTACTATAGAGGATGTCAGGAATGCTGTTGGATCCTTCCAAAGTGGCTCCTCCGGGGGACTTGACGGCCTGACGCCCCAGCACCTCAAGGACTTAATAGGAGTAGGATGCGGCGAGGCCGGCGAGTCACTTTTGAGGAATCTGACGGCATTGGTTAATTTTATGCTATCAGGGAAGGTTGTAAATGAAATCACTGATATCCTTTATGGTGCCAATCTTTGCGCTCTGAAGAAAAAGGATGGAGGAATAAGACCGATCGCAGTAGGCACGGTCTACCGCCGCCTGGCGGCTAAGTGTTGTTGTAAAAAAAAAGCTGAAGACTTAAAATTATACTTTCAGCCCAACCAGCTGGGTTTTGGTTCGCGGGGGGGTTGCGAGGCGGCTGTCCACGCTTTGCGCACATTCCTCCAACATAATGGTGGAGATTTAGTACTGAAGGTAGATGTTAAGAACGCCTTCAATTCGGTTGATCGATCTGCCTTGCTCTCACAAATTAAAGACCAAATTCCCGATTGTTACCATTTTCTTTGGCAATGCTACAGTCAAAATTCAAAATTAATATTTCAAGATAACGTACTTTATTCAAAAACAGGATGCCAGCAAGGCGATCCGTTAGGATCGGCCATTTTTAGTTTAGCAATTCATCCCATCATTACACGTTTGAAATCCAAATTTAATGTATGGTATCTAGATGATGGCACTTTAGGAGGTGAAGTAGATGACGTTTTGGAAGATTTAACCATTCTAAAAAAAGAACTTAAAACCATAGGACTCGAAATAAATTTAAACAAATGCGAATATTATGTCCGCAACACAGAACGTAAAAATGCAATAATCTCTAGACTGAATACAATAGCACCGGGAATTAAATTAGTTAACAATTCTTCACTTCACCTCCTTGGTGCCCCAATCTTCGACGAGTCAATACCTAACTACGTCGAAGAAAATATTAAATTTTTTCGTGAAAGTTCAGATCGTTTACTCCAAATTAATACACATATGGCCTACACTATTATCCGATACTGCCTTTTCGTGCCCAAATTTACATACGCCCTCCGATGTTGCCAACTCTGGAAACAAACCTCTCTTTTACAGACGTTGGACAACATCGTGAGGGATACCCTCATATCCATCATAAATTTAGAAATGGACGACCGAGCATGGTCACAGTGTTCTCTGCCGGTGAGACTGGGTGGCCTCGGCGTCCGCAAGATCTCCAGTGTCGCTCTGCCAGCTTTTCTGTCATCGGCTTACAGCACGAGTGATTTAGTAATCAAAATTTTACAAAAGACCAATTTGCAGTTCGAAATTCCCTATTTAACCGATGCCAGAAGAGTATGGTCAATGGCTTGCCCTAACGTGAACGTACCTACTGCCCTTACTTCACAGCATGCTTGGGATGGGCCGCTCTGCGAACTTACGCGGGATAATCTTCTACAAACGTGTACCAGTTCAGCAGAGCGCGCCCGCCTCTTAGCCGTCGCTAACTGGGAGTCTGGACAGTGGTTACAAGCACACCCATCATTTTATAATAACTCACTTCTGGACAACACCACATTCCGATTAGCCGCAAGTTTACGCCTGGGGGCACCATGTTGCGTACCACATCACTGTCAATGTGGAGTTATGGTAGACCGATTTCGACACCACGGGTTGTCATGTTTAAAAAGCGCAGGAAGAAGATCTCGTCATGCTAGCCTCAACGACATCATCCGCCGAGCTCTTGTCAGCGTCGGCGTACCGGCAATTCTAGAACCGAATGGCCTGATGCGTGACGATGGCAAGAGACCGGACGGAATGTCACTCGTCCCTTGGAAGATGGGGCGGCCGCTAGTGTGGGATGCGACCTGTGTTGACACACTGGCACCGTCACATCTTCCAATGACCGAGTCAGGGGCTAGCAACGCTGCCGCTTCAGCCGAAGACGTCAAACGGCGCAAATATGGAGCCTTAGGAAGGGGTTACATATTTGTGCCGTTTGGGGTTGAAACATTAGGCCCGTGGGGTCCGTCGGCAAAGAGTTTGTTTAAAAACATATGTAAGAAACTCTTTGACACTACCCGTGATCAGAAGGCTGGCTCATATTTTGCACAACAAATAAGTATTGCCATACAGCGTGGTAATGCAGCCAGCCTTCTGGGCACGCTCCCCGTTGGCAGTGATCTGCTACATAATATATTTTAGTTTCAATGTCTTAGATAATTAAAGTATGAACATGTTAAGTTTTATATATATATATATATATATATATATATATATATATATATATATATATGAATGTGTGTATATATATACCGTCAAGTGCCCTAACTTTTCACAGATATTTATAAAATTTGACTTTGTCGTGAAATAATTATTAATATATTGACTCTTTGTAAATTCTTTGAATATCATAAGGTAAAAAAGAAACTAGAATTTTATTATTTTCAATTAATTTAGACATTATGCTTAAATCAACAATATTTTTGAATAATTAAAAAAATCAGGCAAAGTTACGTCTCATATTCCTAATATTGCCCAGTGCGTTTACACCAAAATGAACATGGGCTTTGAATTTTAGGACAATCTAAAATGTAGCTTAGTAACGAAAGAATACAAATCAATTTCGAACAACATATTTTGATGTATTTTAGTACTAAATATTACTATAGGCAATGATAGGCCTTAATTTTTTACAACCTCCATACATTGATAATCAATGATTAGGGTTGTCTCTATAAAATTAAAAATCAACAAAAAAGAAAAAATTATATCACACACACAATGCTTATAACATTCATTCACTGTGAGCAATAATAATTAAAATTATAAAATCAGTCCAATAAAAATAAAATATTTGGCAAAATTAATTAATAAAATAATTTATAATGGGAATATGCAAGAAATTCAAATATGAGTAAATTTTTATATGATTTCTTTACTGCTCTAGAATTATATGTCTAAGGTTATCGTTTTATTTAATTCCTTTAATTTACAGATTTTAATTAATAAAAATAGTTAAATGCGCGGAATATGTAAAATCGTAAAACGTAACGTTATTGATCAAATGGAAACGTTAAGTCATTTTACATTGCGACATTGGGACACCTTGAATTTCCTTTTCAACAAAAAAATCCTAATCGGTTCATAAGTGACGGAGTTTTGCGGTAACACACATAAACAAAAGAACATACAACCGAATTGAGAGAGAACCTCCTCCTTTTAGAAAGTCGGTTAAAAATAGTGACAAGGGCGTCAACCCTAGACTCGGCAAAGTTTGGTACATTTGTTTGTAAAACGTGCCAAACTTTGCCTTAATTAGTATTTTAGAGTTAGTATTAGTTTATTTTCATGTTTAAGTATTAAAACTACCAATATTATATAGAATGAGTTAAATAGAATTAAGAATAAAACTTATTTCATAGACTTATTAGAAAAGTTTTTCCACAACTCTGGTAGCCGCCTTCATATACGTTGGTTTAACGGTCAACTGTCAAAAATGTATGCTTTTTGCCAGCATAATGACACTTATTTTGTGTTGGCATATAATAAGTCTAAAGACTACTAAAATTTACATTTCCAGACTTATAAATTAAAAAAGATATAGGTTGTTTTTCAATATCGGCAAACATAGGACGTGGGGCAAAGTTAAGCAGTTTGACGGTATATATATCTTATACTTATATATAAAGCTGAAGAGTTTGTTGTTCTCAGGAACTACTGGTCTGATTTGAAAAATTCTTTCAGTGTTAGATAGCCCATTTATCTAGAAAGGCTAGAGAGAGAGAGAGAGAGAGAGACAGGGAGAGACAACCGGCATTGGTTTTCAGAATACTTGAATCCATATCCATACTCGATAAGTGGCATAGATGCCACGGATATGGGTTAGTAAACGTCAGCATATTAGCAGTGTTTTCTTTTAAAGAACTCTTTAATTAAGCCTACTTTAATCGATTTAATCTCTTTATCGTGACTTGTACTTAAGTGCTTATATGAGGGTAATTGTATTCTTGTAAATCTTATATACTAAAGATTACTGGCGCGTCCATTACGTTGTTTAAACAAACTTCTTACCAATGAATACCGCGTTCAATATTTGACTCACAAATATACTTAGATAGAAATTAAAGTCAGTCTCTTCACGCCATGCATTTCGTGTGGGCCCGGTGCAGTTAATAGACATGCGTTAAAAAATGTTGCATTCTACACGCGGTTAGTTGTAGTTTGGCTCCCTGATATCGACTATCTCATGCGCACGCGACTTGACAGTTGCAGACCTATGCGCCAGAAAGAGCCGAATCTATATCTGTTGGTTACGAATGATGTATATACCAAGGTTCGGATGGAAAAGTACTGGAAGAAAAGCGCGCGAAACAACGGTCTACTAGCGTGTCAGAAGTCGGAAACATTTAACTGTATTTAAATCGGCCCCTAAATTTTAATCCGACCCAGTCAGCTACATATTTTATTGTACAGTATATTAGGATTCTATAGCTCAATGGCAGAAATGGGATCCTTACCATTTTTTACTTATCTGTCCGTCACTCCATTCGACAGAGGCATGCGTCTGTCCTGGACGCCTGTCACAACCGACCTACTTAAGAGACTATTTTGGAAGAATGGTGTATGGTGTTTTCTATGAAATTTTTGCAATTCTTTTTGAAAATATGAAAAATGATGGGTTGATACCCATTACGCGTAATTATGTAACCCAAGCATGAAAAAATAAGGGATATGAAAGTGTGGGCGGACTATCGTTGGACAGGTTTTGAAAAATCATCACTTATTGCCATTTTATACAATATATTTTTTAAAGTAAATGGTTGGTGAAATGTGCACTTCTAAATTCATAAAAAGTGTATGTTTCTTCTCTCGTTCACTTGTCAACTGTACAGTTGTATAATGCTGACAATTTGAGTTTTGAAGGAAAATTGCTTTCTACTAGGCACTTCAAGTAGCTTTTATATATGAGGTGTATTATTCTGTTCGACAATTCACCCGTTCCTATATGTTAGCGATCGTCCTTTTGCCTTACTATCAATTAAAATTTAACACAATCTCCATACACGAGTAATATGAAAATTCAAACTATATTAAGACAAGTGAATGAATCGTAAGATATAGGAACCGACCAATATGGAGAACCGCTAAACTGCTGTCCCACGATTCATGATAACATTGGTAGAAAAAACAAGGGTAGGTAGTTTTAGTAGTTATCTGATTGTTATCACAAGTCCCTCTTTCCCTTATTGTTTACGCCTGTACATAAATCATTCGTCACGAAATTTATATGATTACACGATTGTTAAGGTTATGTTGCCTAATGACATAAATAGTAAATTTTCTGCACCTCTATTGATCTTCTCACTGCACGTGGTCCGACACGCATTTTGTAGATTTTTTATAATTAAAATTCGTCAAATTTTCAGAAAAGTTTACAACCACTGACGAATTTGAATAATTTAAGCACTACTGATGTGATATACACACACTACCAAACTTTATGTTGTATTTACGTGATATTTCTAACATATTGACTGCACACATACATTTTATGAGTTTGTGTGAGAGTGTAAATGAAGAGGCGCCTTCGGTGTTTAATTCGTCGGTGTAAGTTTGGACATGCGTGTTTATTTTCTTTATTATTGCATCGAAGTACTAAATAATTGTTTTGGCACATCAAATTTCATTTTTTTCGAACAGCTTTATCTAAGTAAATAAATTGGTGTTATCTAAAATACCTTACTTTCCTGTTGATCATGGAAATACGGCAGATATCAAACAGCTTGTATCTCTTCTAACGAGATAATTATGTAGGAAGCTGTAACATTTATATTGTCCCCCAAATACAGAAAAAATATTTCATTTTTATAAACATACTCTTAGTAGGTCGTATAAAAGTAATTTCAATTTACTGTACTGTTTTTTTTTCGTTATTTCATAAACAATCGTCCACATGTTTTGAATGGAAAAGTTATTAAATTATGCTCATCTTTATTTTTAAACGCTTTCGAAGAGTATATGGGACAAACGCGAGCAGTCACCCCTGTTTGTTCAAAATGCAAGGCATTCTAGCTCTCGGGATTAGCCAATGAATATTCTCGGCTTGTTCAGTTCAGTACTAAATCAGTACTCAACACGTCAAGTCCCTTTGCCATTATTATATGCTCAATATGACATTGCATTGTTTCTCAGCCTATAACACCTTGAGTTCGGAATCGATAATACAAACGGAAATTAAGGCTAAACATCACATTCAATTTTCTAACTAAACTATAAACGAAGTTTTGTTTTTTTAAATCTAGCTATTAGACCCCTTATTCTTAACAGGTATACGAGATTGATATCTATCTATATATATATATATATATCGTTGTAACAAGTTCAAAGTTTGTAGTAGGTACCTTTGGTGTTGCAAATGTCTATAGGCGAAGGTAACCGCTTTCCATCAAGTGGCCCGTCTGCCTGTCTGCTGAAGTCCTGCAATAAAAAAAATGCTACCAATGTGCTGCCGGACTCGTGGATGGGGCTGGAACCTAGCCACTAATACCGGGACACAATTCAAGGTTGTTATGGTGGCATGCTTTAGATCCAGGGGTGGTAGCCATCCAGATGGGCAAATGTCCTACCAGCGGGCTGTGGGTCGTTTTGTCGCCTCTTACGACAGGCCGCCTGGCCACAACAATTTATATTTTTTCTCCGTTTATGCACGGATAAAACGATGATGCGTGACGAGAGTCGTTTAAGGTAATTCCGTCGTTTACCGTTTAATTTTCTCCTTTTACCACTGTCGGGGTTTGGTTGTCTGGCTGGGTGTCGTTAACATTTAAATTTAAAATCTATTATAAATGTAAAAATCATTCATATTATTGGTCGTCATTTTAACGCCACCACTCTTAATTTATACCACATGGAAAATTAGAAGTAAGGACTGTACTTAAGTATTACAAGACACTATTTTTAAACCTTGTTGTACCACATTCTCTGCCGAGTTAAAAAGACGTAGAATGTTTAACGACCCGTTCCAATGTTTAACTATAGGTCTATATGGTAAGTTAGATATTATGTATGAAGTCTGTGGACGCCATTATGTGTAAATATTATTGATATTTAATGAAGTTTGGTGCTAGTTTTAGGCCTGAATATATATTATGCAGCTTGATGTTTTCCTATAGAGTTTCATTCTCATAAATGTACAGGTGTATTTATGTCAAGTGGGTCTTAAGGGCCAAATCCTAAGGGAAAAATGCTCAAATATTAAAAACAGAAAATTCAGCAGCAAATTATTATTAGAAACATAAAATCATTGAAATCAAAGAAATATGTTTTTTTTTCAAGTATATTTTTTACCCTTTAATAGCCCTAAAGGTGTACTTACTGAACATAATGTAATTAATTATAATATTATATTGTCTTGTAGCAGTGAGAGGTAGAGGTTTAAATAATACTTCAGATGGCAGAGAGTAGTATTCATACTCGGGTGCTGATGACAACTGAAGTAAAGTTTATTTGGAAACTGTAACCGGTATATACAAATATGAATATGTCAGACAGCTAGTGTAATACACAGCACAATGTGTGAGTGTGACGGATGATTTGCGAACAAGACAGAGCAACAAATAATATGGGCGCGCCCTCGTAGCACTAGTCACCATGGCCAACAGACGCACTGTTCTTCGACGTCGCCAAAGCCTTCAATGAGGTCTGGCACAACGGCCTTATATACAAGCTATATCAGCTTGGAGTGCCAGAACAACTCGTACTCATTCTATGGGACTCCTTAAAGACCATAGATTCACTATTTCAGCCGCAGTCCTCAGGGTTCCGCCTTCTCCTCACTACTGTTCTCGCTGTACACCAGCGACATGCCACAGCACCCCAATGTTCAGCCTAGCCCTTTACGCAAATGACACCGCCCTATTCACTAGCGACGTCAGCACATACAGAATCTGCAAACTGCTGAAAACCGGCGTCAAAGAACTAGGCAACTGGTTCCGTAGATGGCGGATGGAGCTGATTCTCGAGAAGAGAGCAACCATTATGTTCTCGTCCTACCCAACCACCCAATAAAATCACCCAATACCCGCCCCACCAACCGACTAAAACCCATCAAGCTACATGACCGAGTTATCCCTTGGATTAATGAGGTCAAATATCTAGGTGTAACCATAGACCCAAGACATGCACGAAGAGTAAGATGAGCCTTAGAAATAAGCGCGCATGTAATAGCGCATCGATTGATTGATACTAATAGGTATCTGTTATAAGTTTACGCGAGCGAAACTGGTATAATCTAATATATCTAGCCTTTTAGGAGCGTCGATAAACGGGGTGATTTGATATGTTTCATTCTGTAAAATGGTATGATTTTTGCTTACGTGAACGAAACCACGTAGGTCTCAGGTCTGTAACACAACATATGTTGGTGTATATTAACGCATTTAGATACGATTCCAATTACAGTTTTTATCATTGTTTGCTAATTTCGTTAATATTATGATACTAATGCGGAATAACACTTCAAAATTATCATTACTTTAAAAATTATTTAGTTTGGAACAAGTGGAGTACTAAGAAATGATAATTGTACTGTGCGTATTTGTTCTGCTTTTTACGGACTTACTAAAGTTTTAAGAAATGTTTGCTGCCAATTGGTATGACGCCTGAATGACATCACTGCCTTATATCATCCTCCATAAAGAGACGTTTGTATTCAGAAGATTTATACTTTTAGTTATTATCAATTAAATATTTACCATAAAGGATTTATGGTAAATATGTTATGTTAATAAAATCACGTTCAGTCACGACATTACAATAATAGTACATGATGCAGGTAATGCATAAATAAATGTGAAAATCTTTTAACTGTAGTTTAATTTATGCAATGAGTTATTATTGATTGATATCATGGAAGAGCAATGCTAGATGTTTTGTTTTGTAATATGAAAATAATAAATTTAGTAGATACCTAATAAAATAATTAAATCAAATAAAATGAAGGAACTTTAATTTTAAGCCTAATTAATCAAATCGCGATTAATTAATTTAGTTACATATTCTACCTGTAATACCTAAGATTATAACGAGAATACGGAACTTAGCTTATTGTCACCTATAGTTAGGTACGCAGAAGGCTGGGTAGATTACCTCGGTGTATCACCATTGAGCCATTATCTGAAGGCACGAGCTGTCTGACTACGCGAAAAGCCGATTAGGCGTTTGGGGAGCTCAATATGAAATTGAAAAGCTTATTAAGTATTTCAGTTTTTAACTGCTTTGGTTAAAAACATGGTTTAAATAATCATAATTAATAACATTAATAATATATATTGGTTAAAAATTCAGTGATGCTTGTTTCTCATACCAAATAGAAAGTCTTGTTCAGCCTTCTAGAAATATAGGATTTAAGGGCTTTTTTAGAGTTGTGTGTTTTGCTGGGCAATTGTTATGTGTAGTATTCTTCCTTACTTATATCAATGTAGTCTATGACGTGTTTTCTGCTTATCGCACTTGTTCACCGCCATCATGGAGAGGTTAATGATGTAAATTGAAAAGGTGTGATGTTACACTCTGAAATGATCAAGTCCACAACAGGGGAGCTGCCGGTGACGCGCGTCTTCATTGAACTTGATTGGTGGCGAGTGTCACATCTGTTGTTGTTTATTGAACTTTATGTCTATACCAACGACATAACACCCCCCCCCCCTGGTTTTGTTATTGAAATAAAAATTTATTGCCATTCGTCTGCTTTATAAAATTCAATAGTCGGAACACAAGTCAGTAATTTTCAAATGTTAAAGGTGTTTTGGAACTTTGACCACGTCTTTGCAAATCCTTATTTGACCCCTTGGCCATCCATTAGTACCATTAAGGCCACACGTTAAGGGGGGTCGACGAAGTGTGACAAGGGGTGGGAGTGGTGCTAAATTTCGTGACGTCACATTTTAATATGTAATATATTTAAGCTAATTAGGGAACTGCTGTTTTCATTTAATCACTTCTCGATGTACAATTGCTAAATATGAGATTATCTGTGACAAAGACGGGGAGGGGTCAATAAAATCATGAAATTCGTGTGACGTATTTTTTAGATGGTCCCTTATCTGGCATCTAATTTGGTCAGTATTCATTTACTTATGCAAGTTTGTCGGTAAGACAGATGACTGTTGGTATTGCTATAATATTACTATGTCGTAAGTTTTTATGTTATTATAGATATAATGCTCTTGGTTTATTATACCTCAAATCATTTCTCTAACACCTAAATGCCAACATTGTTAATTATATATCTACGTACATTTAAGTTATTTGAATTCATTATTATAATACTTATAAATCAATAATCACAATTCAAACAATTAAAATTTGCATGGCAGTTTTAATTAGGAATTTCTAATAATATGCTTAAGTGTTAAGTCTCACTCTCTTCTTGTTAACTACTGGTGTGCTTCACTAAGCGAAATGTTTACCTTAGAAATTAAAAGCACTTTGGAATTATTTTTTTTATAAAAATATTCCTTTATGTTTATGAAAGATGTGGGTGAAGCTATAAACGTTGCAGGCAGTTGACGCATTTCCCGTATATTTATAAAAATAACGAAAATTAAGTCACTTTTAATGTTATTCTTTGATATAAATCAAACCTACTAGAGAACCGCAACCTATAAAGGTTTCAAATGTGAATCTAATTGTAGGTTTATAATGTAGGTAGATGGGTTTTATTAATTGCTCATAAAAACCGTGATATATTAAGGAATATTTCATTAGGAAACTTTTCAAATGAGATCATTCAAGAAAAGTAAATGCGTTGCAAACATAAAATTCACCCATTAAATTCAAATAAAAATATTCCAGTAGCAAGTCAAGGTCATGGACAAATGACAACGTGTCGGTACCAAGTTGAGTTAATTATATTATTCATAAATTGATATGTGATCTTGGTTGCTCTACTAATCAGCCATCGATTTATTAACTAGAAAGTAACGAAAGTCAAATTTTCTAATTCTCAGTACTCAGAAATTAAGCGAACATGCTGCTTTCGCATCGTACAAAAGCTAAAGTATTTGTGAAGTTATCAAAGAATGAAAGTGTGAGAAATATTAAATGTTAGCTTAAAGTATACCTTGACTCGTTTAATTTAGTTTGTCTAAAGCCTGCGAGTCGTAACCATTGCAGTTACTGTATGTAACCAAACTTCATAATGTGTACGGGCTTTCGAGCTCGAGGCGAGCACGCTACGAGCCGGCAAAGGGAATATCAATGTCGGCATATACATAAGAGCAGGTTACTGTATCCGCTCGGTTACAGTTACGGCTCGCCGATGAGTACTCACGCAGCTTAACAAGCGTGTTAGCAAATATAAACATTTTGTTATACTTGAATCTTGAAGAAGGTGTCTTTATTAATAGTGAATTTTAACTTGAAACAGCAAAATGTAATTATATTTTTAGGTTTTTTAGCAATTTTGGCAAAAACGGAACCCTTATACGATCTGAATATCCATTCATTCATCTGCTCTCCTATTTATTATAAATATTACACCCATTTTTCTTAACAACTAGCTACTATGTCTATATAAATGTATATATAGGCAAGAAAATGTATTCTATTTCTATGTAGTCACCACCGTAATCCGTTATATAATGGTTTAGTAGTCTCGGGAAAAATATAAAAATTAGAAGTGACCATAAATTGGCCCTTTAGCGACTGAGGCATCGTTAAAAACATTGCTATTTTTTAACTCTAAGTCAAAAGAAGTCCTTGTGAAGTCGTAAGAAATGTTATTCGCTTAAGTTTCTATTATTTGTAAGGCGAAAATAATACCATTTCTTATGTAATGTTGATATGAAATATGAATAAGTTTCAATGCAACTTGTTGTTTAGCCATATTGGTTACTTTAGTAGGCCAAAGGCTTATAGAATTGTAAAGAACAATTTAAAAACTTAAGTTGTATTCAGTACCTTCAAAACTAAATTGTAGTATCTCATGTTAAACAAAATAAAGACATTTAAAAAAATCTAAATGTGTGCTGGGACACATATTAGAAGTGAAACTTCAACGGACAAGTGGAAAAACGATTCGCAACGGACAAATGGAAAAACGAATGGCAACGGATAAGTGGAAAAATGAATCGCAACGGACAAGTGGAAAAACGCATCGCAACGTACAAGTGGAAAAACTTCAACTGACAAGTAACAAAATGAATCCCAACAAAATTTTTACTTGAAGTTTTACGGGCAGGTTTTCAAAATTGGGCAAGTACATTAACAACTAAGTAACTAACCCAGCTCCCAATTCTATTAAACCACTTCTAGCGTAAAATCTTACACTTTTTGTAATATGCACATATCGAATTAATTTTAAAGTAAATATATGAATAAATCTGGACTAATATTATTAAGAGGAAAGATTAGATTGTTTGTTTGCATTGAAAAAGCTCTGAAACTACTGAACCGATTTGAAAAATTCTTTCACTGTTGGCAAGCTACCCTATCCCCGGGTGACAAAGGCTATATATTATATTTACAAAAAAATTAGGGATCCTTACTAAAACTCCAATAATGTAACGCAAGGTGTAAAAAATACCTAAAATCGCGTGCATTGCGAAAACTATTGATGATAGAATGAAATAATGTACTACGACTTTGCAGAACACATCATTATCTACAAAAAGTGTCGCGACAGCATATGTCTATTATTATAGTTATGCCACAATAAGTGTTCTTTTATTTAAAAAAAATAATTAAAATGCCGCCGCTAGAAAAGGCTCTTTATTTGTTGTTTGGTATTAATCCTTATCAAAATAAATTATTCTTCATATTCAAGACTGCTTCAATACCTTTATATAACTTTTTGAATTATTCAATACGGACATTCCATTCGAAAGATATCACGAGTTTAAAAATGTAAGTATTAGACCACGTGACTGTGACACCTTTTCGTGAGCGAAAAAACGTAAGACCCCCGTCCCCCGTCTATATAGAAGTTTCACTTCAAAAAAAATAGTCATCAGTTGTGGCATGTGCGTAGGAAATATATATTTGGTACATCGGAACATAGGCGTCACATGTTTTTTAGATGTTTGCGCTGCCAATGTAATCAGCTTGATCACTTTTCATGTTGTTTACGATAAAATATTAAGACGAATTACACACATGTGACAAGATCGATTGCAATACGTATAAAAGTAAATGACAAAATTTACAAGGCAGCCCAATATCATTATCGCTTTGAGTATGGCTATACTGTTATTTGAGCTAACTTGTTGCTTTAGCACAGCATTAATTATTATAAATCAAATAAAAAAAAAGAAAATATAACCCGTAAAATTGAAGTGTTGCGGTGCTCTGTTAAACCTCGCGTATTTAAAGTTAGTTATTGATTTGGACCAATTTTATCGTATAAAGCATTTGCATTAGCATCGAGTCTCGATCAAGAGGCTAAATGTGTAATTTAGTTTTTATAACCATCGTCATTATGGTTTCTTATTAATTGAAGGTGTTTTAATAATATTTTTCTTTGCAGACGCCTGCCTACGATGCCAAGGCGAAAGCAAGAAAGATTCTTATGGAAAACAGGACTGCGTAGTGGTGTGGGGTGAATGCAACCACAGTTTCCACTTTTGCTGCATGTCCTTATGGGTGAAGCAAAACAACAGATGTCCCCTCTGCCAACAGGAATGGTCCATACAACGGATGGGAAAATAATTAAAATGTTTTATTGCACCTTCTCGCCATTTATTCTGTTCTAAAAAGGTCTATTTATACGCCGACACTATCAATTTCTGTTACTGCTAATTTTGGATAATAATAAAGGAATTAAGGATCAGTAAATACTTTTCTCATTTAACGTTTGTGATGATAGAAGAATTTCTAAAATTAATTGTTTTATTATATGTTACAATTGAAGACATGAGTGGATGAAGGTGATAAATCATATAATTCCAATTCTGAGTAAATCGAGATAAAAGTTTTACTTTTGTTTTAAACTGAACTGAACTTAACACCTTTTTCAACTATTTTTTTTAAATATGCCTTATATCTATGGTCTAAGGTCTGTAGTCATTTGGTATCGACTTATAACCTTCATCTACGCAAAATAAAGCAAAAAACCGAATATGCGACATATCACCTTCATCCACTCACGTCTTCAATTGTATTTACATCTTTCAAAGTTTGAAGTTTCGAAATCACGCGAGTTACAAAATTTTAGTATAGTACTATTTCTTCTATCTTTAAAATGAGTCTGGTTAACATCGAGTTTGGAATTTAACTATTAGAAGTCTATTTTAGTTGCCGGCGCGACGGCTGCAAGTTTTTTATGTTTCCAGTCTCCTCTGACCGGTTTATTTACTCCGTCTTGCAAAGATTTTTTTACAAAGAGCTGCATGTAAGGCAAGTAAACTTGTTTGCATCGTAATAATAAAACATTTTATATGTCATATTTGCATTGCTAATTATTTGTTCTTTCCGTATTCTCAATTCCTATTTGAAAAGCAATATCAAGGTTAAGATCTAAGCAAGAGAATGCAAAGGCTCAAATATTTACAATTATCTTGAAATGCTTTAGAATATTGTCTTTGTTTTACATTTTAAGCTTCGGATACCTAAATGTAAAAAGGAAATCTTATGGTCTCACTCCAGTGTCTGTTTATGTACCCATGTGTCACCTCTGATTATATTTTGAAGTATTGTAGCAAGTAGACATGAAATTTGATTGATTGTTGAATCAGACTCAAAATTATTGACGTGAAACTTCTTTAGTATCGCTGTGATTTCAAACTCGATGAAACGCAAAAGCGACACTATAAAGAGATAAACACATAAATCTATAGGATTAAGCCTGCGAGAGAATGACATACGTGTTTTACATTGTGCATCACAGATTAGAGATTCAGTAAGACCGATGATTAAACATAAATCCAATTTGAACCGAAATAAAGCTTATACTAATACTTTTTGGACTAAAACGTTGACGGATGTAAGCAAAAGTAATTATATTTTATTAATAAAAGTTAGAGAATAATTATCTGTAAGTATATTCTTTGAAGTTCTACTGCGTGTGAATTGCACACAGTTTTTTATAAATACAAATAGAATATATATCTAAAATCAGACACGGCCATTTGTTAAATCTAATATTATCCTTAAGTGTAAACCTTTTCTACAATATTATAAAATTCTAAACATGCGGTGGCCGTACATTGAAGCTATTTAAAAATACAACTGGAATAAACTACATAAACGACGGAGAAAAAGATGCATTTTTTTCTTGTCTGTTTGTTCGGGATTCACGTAAAAGCTAGTGGGCCGATTTCGATGCGGTTTTCGCTAATCGACAGCAAATTCTTAGCTTTAAAATCTGCGCTACTTTTTATCTTGGGAATCCAGCCGATTTTTTTCTGGGAATGATATAAAATATTAAAAATGAATCCAATGCGATTTTTTCACTGATCAATAGCAAATGTAATGCAATAAAATGTGTCACTTTTTGTCCCGGGAATCCTGCGGGAATTTTCCCGGGAGCAGTTTGAAGTTGTGCGAGTGTATAAAAATTAGCTTATTTCAGCACAGTTTTTATTAAAAGGATAGCTTACATTTTTAAATGCTACACTATGTGTCCCAGCTGTCCCGCGGGAATTTCAAACGTAGACGAAGTCGCGGGCATATCCTAGTTACTTCTATAAAAGTTACTTGTTGACAATATGATAATTTTCCATGATGCATGATGATTGTGTACTAATTATGATCGACCAACCTAGGGATCCTTGTTTGATTAGAAGCCTGCCTTTCAACTTTATGGATCAATATCAGTAATTACTCCAATATATCACAGAAATCAACAGTACTCAACCCTCATTAATACTGATATCATCTGTGATCGTCTGTGCTTCTTTATCATTAGCAGATAAACGTAGACATGTCTGCATTTAAAGTAATTTATAGTGCCATATTCTTTATTACGTCCTTATTTTATATCATTATATGCTTTAAGCTTATGGTATTAATCTTAAGTAGATGACATAGACATAAAAATAGTCGGGAGCTCTGAGACTAGGTTTCGTCTAAAGATTAATGTTAGAGCACAGTATTTTAGTATGTTCTACAATATATTGTGTTAATTTGGCGTGTAACACAATCAACCGTATATACTTCTAAATATAAAAATACAATAACAGCCCATAAATGTCCCACTGCTGGGCTCGGGCCTCCTATTATAGGAGAACGGACAGCATACCCGCCACGCTTGTCCAAGGCGGTTTGGCAGGTTTGACACATGGACTATCTCGTTTTCATCAGGTTGCATCTCGATATTTTCCTTTGCTGTTATTAGCGCCTAGTAATTGTAACAATAAGCACATTAGGTCATAAAACTGTCAAGTGATGCTTGCGTTCCGGCTAGGATCGAACCCGCGCTCTTTGAACTTGGGACGCGTGGACTATCTTTTACGTTACCACGGCTTCATTCGACTATACTTCTAAGTCTTCTTCTAATGAAGCCTATATCATAAATTGTCCCCCACAATTCCGGTACTCTGCTTCTAGATTCTTGCTCAACTAAACTGTAACGTATCTATCTATATTACGAATGTCGAGTTGTGAAGTCGACTACATAACATCTTTGCTGTATTGAAATCTTATTATCTACGAAATTTATGGCAATCCCTGAACTTATAGTAATTGCAGTAGCTAACAAGCTCATGCACCTGCATCTCTTTCCAATAACGTAGGTTCGAATTCTGGCATGGAAACATACAACAACAGCTTAGAGATGTTTTAATTAAACCCCCTAGGAATGAGGAATGTAACTGAAGGGAAGCAGGAATCCTGCTGACGGCGGAAGAAAACATCCTAAGAACAAAATTTTTCTTTCATTATGTATGTCCACTTTTAGTATGTATGTTAAAGAACTAAATTCGAGTCCCTCATATAGCAGTCATTAAATGATTTCGCTATTATCTTATAGTCATGCCATAATTGATCTCTATCTGTCTATCTTATACTAATATATAAAGCCGAAAAGTTTGTTTGAATGCGCTAATCTCAGAAACTGCTGGTCTGATTTGAAAAAAATTTAATTGTTAGATAGCCCATTTATCGTTGAAGGCTATGGACTATATAACATCACGCTAAGACCAATAAGAGCGGAGCACCAATGAAAAATATTTCAAAATCGGGGGGTTTCAAAAACAAATTCCACGCAGATGACGTCGCCGGCACAGCTAGTCATTTATAAAATCAGAAAAACGTGAAACGTTTCAAGCCTTGGATAGCGTAAAATACGAAAATATCATTTTTGACTATTTAATGTTATAAAATAATAAATAAACTCAGCGGTTTGATCATGACGGGAAAACACGTATTTTGTAAGAGGAAATAAAATAACTTTCCTGTATTGGCCAATGCTGATAACGGGCATTACATTTTGTATACATGCTACATGCTGAATTATTTTTATACTTATACAACGTAAACAAGGTTGCAAAAACCTGACAGCAGTAGCATAGCGAACTCATTGAAATGATCAATGGCACCAATGTCAGATCAATAAAAATCACTTAAAATCATTAAATTATTTAGAAGACATCTGATGACTCTAGATATGTTGAGTTAGTAATGCCTTAGGAACTGATTAAAATTACTTAGGTTTGCAATTAAATATATAAAAAACGGCCAAGTGCGTTTCGGACCACGACATCCACATCCACTGTTTTTGTTATTTGGTAAGTAGGTAGCGAAACCCTAAAAAAGAATGGGTACAATTTAAATGCTCACCAAAAATATTTTTTGTCCCTTAGACTAAGCACCAAATAAAATATATTACTTCATATAAATTTAATCCACTCTATACCGAGGTGCCTAAAAAACAACGTTTTACGTTCTAAAATAAATATACACTCATCAGAACAATTGTATGTTTTGTATTTAGATTCTTTTTGCTTATCAAAATGGATAAATGCCCACCAAATATTGTTTTACTAAAACACTAACATTCAAACCGAAAATTGCAGTTTAATGTGTTTAGGAATATATTTAAGACTTATTTATAACAACTAAAATTGGTTTTGACTGGAAAAAATACATATTCAATTAATTAATTTCATGACAATGATCTGGTAATTTTGTCGCCGAGACGTTTTTTTACGTTTTTTGACGGGATTTATCGAAATAGGAGACTGTATGTATCCGAAAACTTAAATATGTGGAGTTTTAAACAGTCGGTTAGGTTAGGTTTGGTGTAGACCAAAGCGCACGAGCCGAGCGAGCGAAGCGAGCGTGCCGCGACAGCGGCCGTCGAGTGCCAGAACCGACTGTAACCATTCACTATTTATCTTATATATTAGTGAAAAACAGAAGTGAGGTTAGATTGACAAAAACATTAATAACTCAGGAACTATACATTTCCCGCACATAGGAGTTGCAGAAGTGGTGAGTTTTCCGCCACCCCTCCCCCCTCCCTCGCTCATTACTTATGATTCCGGAGATTACATATATGTAAACCACACCCTGTTTTAATCAAATTCATAAAACAATAAACAAGCAACATGTGTTTGGAATACGCAATATTATATTTGGTATTAAAAATAATTGTACGTTCGACCATTTGCTTTTTTGCCTCAGCAAAAATTACTAAATTGGAAGTGGAGAAACGAAATATTGGTAATATCTATTTAGCGATCATGTAAATATATGGTCTGAAATTAGTAATGTAACAACGAAAATTATTAATAAAACAATGAAAAAATAAACATTTTCTAATTTTTCCAACGGGGTTCTATTCTAAAGCCTTTCAAGAATTGCTCCAAGAAAGGAAAAAAATCTTAAATTTATAGTTTAACAATTATCACACTTACAATGTTCATGTTCAAGCAAAAATTTTTTTATTAATTAACTATTGAATAACTAAATGAAAAATTGTTATTAAAAAAAATTTCAAGCAGATTATTGTTCATTCATCTATTCAGTTAGTGCCTGAATTTTTTCAATTTTTTATTTTAATATTTAGTATGTTTGAATAATATTTATTCATTAAAGGGCCGATGTGGGTGTGGCATGCGTAAGCCAGAGTACCCGTTTTCGGCCGTATTTTCATCCCTCTGGGCAAATTATAAATATTGATCTTACAGTTTCGGGAGTCGAGAATTTTTTAGGAAATTTCCTCCTCTTTTCAAATCTTTTTTCAAATTTGAAAAATCTTTATTACTTTTTGAGATATTTGCAAAAAACTAAACCCCCCTTCTTTTTTTTTACTTAATTGTTAATAACTTTTACAGTTTTTGCAAGCGGAACTTTATTTTTTCAAAAATCATCTAGATGCCATTCCGAATCGAATGACATCTCATTTAGAATTTTCGGAGACTGCTGAAAAAAGTTGGTCCAAAAGGCACTTGTTTACTAGTCTATAATTCAAACTATTATTGAACGAATCTTCGTATAATTTGGTAGCAGGTATAACACAAGTATTTTTCGAAATTTTCTACTTCCTATTTGAAAAGTTAAACTTAATTTTACGGCTTTAGATCGCCATCTGTTGTCTTAAATCAAAAACATATTTAAGGAATTTCGTTATAATTTTTCCAGATGTTAGATCTGACGAAACGATGCCGCATAGACATTTTAAGAAATAATCAATGACTTTAATATTAACAATAATATCTATATTAAAATAGATACTTACGAAAAAATGATTGGAGGTTGAACTGCTTTAAGCATACTCAACTGCCCATGGAAATGCTGTGGGAATGGTGGTTACTACCGAATGCTTATAAACAACATCTTGTGGTTTCATCCATGCCTCTAAGCCAGGGTCTTGGGACAGTAGCATTTCCAACGCTGCGGCCATGGCTGATAGTGTTTTTGTAATAATATGCACATATTAGTTAAAAAATTCTACATGTTCTCCGACCAGGATTCGGATCCACGATATTGCATTGAGACGCAAATATGTTAGAAACTAAGCTACCTCGACTTTAATGCCTCGTTTCATCATGCCCACTTCCACGGCAGCAAGCAAAAAAGTGGCGCTTGAATTAGGTATTGCGAGTATGTAAACGATTTGTTGAATATGACATGTTCACGCTGTCCACTTCATTCGCCGCTTGCCTACTTCCTGCCGTACAAGTGTGCTTAATGTAAACGAGAGGTAACTAATATACTTCTTTGTAAACAGATTAAAACTTTAATTACACGACACATTAAATATTTGTACACAAATTGTACTTATATACATTATCAGATTTTGAGGATTACTTAAGTATATTTTGAATCAATACAATAAGGGTTAGAATTCAAGGTCAAACCTTATGCCTCAAACCCTATGCTTTAATGCAAACCACATACATGTAAGGTAAGGATAATACATATATACTAAAACACGAACTAATAGATACATTAATTTATACAAAATATAACTTAAATTCAAATTCAAAAGTTTTTATTCAAAATAAGTTCCACTGGAGAACACTTTTTGAAGGTCATACCTACATTCGCATTTACATTCTACTATAACTATCTACTACTACTTATAACTACCTACTTCAAAACGAAACCTTGGACAAGACTTCTTTCGCATGACAAAGAAACCAGCTAAATAACTATGACGTTGCACTTAGCTACACGACACTATAATCATATTGTAATATACAATAATTATGATTAATATTAATTCAACATAGCACGTTGAAGTGATTGTATTTTTTAACAGGTCAATCAATCTAAAAAACTTCCATTTATATTTAAACCATTCTAAACTTTTGATTATGTACTTGTCACATAATGTAAGCGGGTAAGGTTGCTCACAGGTACCTATAATGAATGTTATGCTATATTATCGCACTTAGACGGACAAGAGAGAGAAGCGAGCGCAGACCAATGAATAATTTGCATTAAAAAGTTATCACTGAAAATTGGTCAGATCGTAATTGTGGAATTACTGACACCCAAATTTTCAATAAGAAAATATTACTAAAGACGATGAAACAATTATTTATACCTAAAACTGAGTTTCAGCTGTAATTCGAATGGTATCACCATAACGCTACATTAATGAAAATCAGTTAAGCGCTACTAGTTATTTTAATTTGAAGAATTGAGATGTACAAGAATTTATTGGATATAAACTGTCAATTTAAACAAATAGCCTGGGATCAGCTGACGGTGATTGATGATCTAGGCCACTCCCAATAGCTGTGGCGCCAGTCTCATTAGGCTGAACTTCAGGGGTTATTGAGTAATCTAAATAATTTGACCATTTGTTTTGCCTATAGATTGACTCACGTGAATAAACTCACTTCTCTCTTTTATTAAAAAGATCAAACTTGTCAGTGAGTGATTTTTGAATATTAATAAGCTCTATTATCTTAATATTTTTCAGATTTCCACACAACAATGGCAGGTGAATTTTTCAAGTCGGTCTCTACAGCCAATATGTTTTCCTTATTGCACGAGTGCAGCAAACAGGCAGACGGCCAACCTGATGGAAAGCGGTTACCATCGCCTATGGACATTTACAACACCAAAGGCGTTACAAATGTGCTGCTGCTCTCTGAAGGGAAACCTGGCCACTTTGTCGGAACACAACTCAAGGTTATTAAGGCAGCATACTCTATACTCCAGGGCTGGTAACCATCCAGACGGGCAAGTGCCCTGCTAGCTGGCTGTGGGTTGTTTTGTCACTTCTTACGGCAGGCCGTCCGGCCGCAGCAAATTGTATTCCTGCTTAGTTCCTGCACAGACAAAATCCGAAATAGCGAAAAAAACTCAAAGGAATACTTGAAAAATTCATTTGTATACACTGAAAAAATTTCAAACCTCGGTTACTTGTATGGCGGCCATCACTAATATTATTTTTTTGCGATTCCACTACAGTTTTTGTAGCGGCATGTAGATTCAATATTCCTACTACTAAATTATATGAATTTCCAAAAATCTAATATCGTTTTGTATCAAATAACTTCCGCGTCGCCTAGTCTCGATAGTTACTTAACACCGCGACCTCGTTTATTAAGAAAAATAATATCGCGCGATAATGGCATGCCTTTGTATTTACATTTGGCTCAACCAATTTATACACAGAGTCGGCAAAAAATATGCAAACATCACGTGTATCATTCTTACGTACTGCCGGGAATGTTTATTTATCTCAATTATAGCGAATACAATGAATTCTTTTTTGTAAGAAAATAAATGCTGGTTTAAGTTCCTGGTGGCCTATTTTTTGTTGGCTCAGCATACCTTGAAGAACAAGTGACTTTTATAAGCGAGGGAACGCAACACGTTCCGCCACACCCGGCCAGGCCTCCGCAAACGACCAATCACAAGCCGCCACCGCAAACGGCAATCAGTACTTTCAATGCATCAGTCGATAGAAATAGCCTTGGATATAAATAAACAGAGCGTCAGGTATCTTTGGTAATGACTTATTATTCATAATATTTATAATAATCATTTTACTAGTCAGAGGTTTTAAAAAACATTCTAGTTAGATACACATTTCTTGCATACTTCATCACAACTTGTAGTTTTTGGACACAGCCACCTTAAAAATGATGAGTAATTGAAATAAAATATGATGTGACTCATTTGATAATGTGAATTGAGATATGAAACCTATCATTTCGGTTAAAATATATATATTTTAAGTTCTAAAACGTAAGAATATAGTGAGTGTAGTATTAGTATCTAGTAAAAAGATTATAATTGCCATCAAATTGCGTAAGTTCGCCAAGTTACAAAATCGCACCTAAAACAATTCAAACAATACTTCAAACTCAATGCCTCAAGAATATTCCAGAACCGAGATATATTTCTCTCATAACATTGTTACAAGTAGGGTAACCAACGTATCGAGCGCAAATTTGCAATAAAAATCATATAAGTAACATAAACAATTACGAGATGTTTTTTCGTTACAAATATGAGGAAAATGTGTCGTAAAAAGAAAGAAAGAAAGTAAAGAGCATTCATAAAATATCAGAATATGGGATATTTAGTAATGTTAATGCACAGGTTCTTAATGACGATTACAATGTTGACATTACTTGTATGGATAGTAAAGCAAATGACTGTTACTTATGATATTGAACCCAACCAAGCATCAATAATAAGTTCTTACAACATTCAAGTAGTTTACGGTACGTTTTGTAAATCGTAAAAAACTATCTTTTGTCTTCGTGGTTCAGTTTACTTATGTTCTTAATTAATTCTTTTGATTTCAGTAGATATTTGTATGTTTATTACCTGCGCGTAATTCAAGAGCAATTATGTAAAAAGCTAATATTGAAGAAAATTAAAGATAGATTGATCAGACCCCTGGTCTAGAGTATGCCGCCGTAATAACCTTCTGTTATGTTCCGGCATTAGTGACTAGGTTCCAGTCTCCCTCAAGAGAGCAGCAGCGCATTTGTAGCACCTTTGGTGTTGCAAATGCCTATAGGCGATGGTAACCGCTTTCCATCAAGTGGACCGTCTGCCTGTCTGCTGAACTCCGGCAATAAAAAAAGAACTAAAATACTTTGCAGTTCTTATAATAATCTAAAATAACAATATCCCACAAACGTCCCACTGCTGGGCTCGGGCCTTCCTTGCTAGGGGAACAGCCAGTATACATCGGTTATCTCAATGTACTAGTTTCATTACGAGGTTTTTCTCCACCGCCAGCGCGTGGTAATTATAAAAATAGGCATGCACAATTAGGTCGGTAAATGCCGAAGAGGTGCGTAAATTTTTCATTTTAAGTTGAGACGGCGGTGCGTAACCAGCAAGCTACCACAGCTTATGGCTATTATGTCATATAAAAGCATCAACCATTAATTTTAAACTAACTTTCTCAAGAACATGGTCACCAAACATTTACCGCCTGGTGATTTTCCAATGTCAAATGAATAATGAGGCAATGTTTATGAAACAGAACACTGAGGAGTATCGGTGTAAACGTACCTACACACACGATCATACCTTGCAATATGAAACCATCGTACTAGAAAAGTCAATGCATGCCAATGTGGCGAGAAAGTAATATCATCAGTTATTAAAGGTACCTTTAATAACTGATGATATAACTTTGAATAACATACAATACGAGTAAGTATACTTGTATAAATGTTTAAAAATTGAATCGGTCCAGCGCTATCCACATCCCGAGTGCGATTGGCAGGACGTGGATAGGATGATGTTTTCTATAGGCATCCATTGCATCTACATCTATTCTGCCCGTTCCACAATTAGGATTTCCAGAACGGAAAAAATTAAGTTTAAAATTAAGTCTACGTCCCATTCTATCATTTCCGCTTTGCGACGTATTTGGCATTTAAAGAGAAGCTTTAAGACACTCACCAGCAACGTATCTAGCTAAAAAGTATTTTTTCACTAGGATATGTCCGAGACTGCGTCCACGCTTGACTTCAAATTCCTGCGGGGGTTGTGGTATAATAGGGCGCAATTATGTATTACTAGCTTCTGCCCGCGATTTCGTCGGCGTGGATTTTTTTTCATAAAAGTATCCTATGTTACTTCTAATACCTCCAAGAATATGTGTACAAAGTTTCATGATGATCGGTTGAGTAGTTTTCGCGTGAAAGCGTAACAAACAAACTTACATTCACATTTATAATATTAGTAAGGATTTGAGATATACAGTGAATCTTAAGTGGTTATAAAAAAAATAACCACGAAGGCTAACTAACCTACATTAAAAAAAAGTTCGGACATGTGTTTATAAAATTTGCTATCGATCAAACCGATAAACACATACAGACAAGATCTAAACAAATTTACAGCAAGTTCTTCGTCGTTTATATAATTATAGTCTATTCCGGTTGTTTCTTTTTTAATAGCTTAAATGTATAGACACGGCATGTTTAGAATTTTACAATATTATAAATAATAAAGCATAGCTATTTTAAGACTTTATAATTTGAGTCTTTACTTATTGAAATGAACGGTTATGGAGGCCGTAAACCTGAAGTTTGTGGGCATTATGCTACAAAATTTACATTAGGCACAAAAAAATTAACTATATAGTAACGTTGATCTTTTAGTGTTATTATTAAATATATTAATTATGTTTTAACTTTTTTAATTAAAATTGTGTAAATTTTTAATGCCTAAGAATTTGTTCGCCTGCCGAAAAATAACCTGTACTACTTTACATTTTCGCGAAATTCCTAACGTATAGTGTAGCAACTCTATCCATGATGCATTCAAGTTTATTGGCTTACGATTATTCTTAGGCAGAATTATTACAGCTAAAATAAAGGTAACTCAGAGCTTCATATCATTTATATACAAAGGCGCGGTAGAATTTTATTCGCTGTAGAATTTTACTATAATAGTTATTTAAGCAATTACTATAAAATTTGATTGGTGGTTTTAAACTGTTAAGCGTGCTAGTAGAGCATTTTTCTTATGGATAAAATCCGTAAAGCGTGGGATACCTATCCGTCAGACAACCAAAATCACAGTCATAGCTTGCAACATTAGTAAGCTATTGTGGCAGTGAACCTATCAAACCTGTGGTGCTGGATCGATGGCCGATGGAGCAAACGAGTTGTGGAGTGGAGACTGTATGTTGTTGAATGTATTGCTAAATTATTAATGCTAGACGACCTATGGTCCGGAGGTCGATAACCTAAGCAAGGTCACTGGTAGGGACTAGACGACGAGGACAGAGAACCGGAATATGTGGCGCAAACTTAAAGACCTCCAGCAATTGTTTGCTTTTGCCTAACGGCAACGCATTGCAATCAAATAATTTACATACAATAAAAAAGAAAAGGTATTTCTTTAAACTTTTGTCTAATTATTATTGCATATTATTAAGTAAATAACAAATGGTAATTATTTATATTATAAAACGTAATTAACACGGTCATTCACACGATTAGGTAACAACGATATAACTAAATTGTCAAAAGGCCGACATAGCACTTTGAACCCTGCAAGTTTCAACTTGCTTTAGTGAAAGCTACTTTCATGTTTTACTAATGCACAAGCTTTCAATATTTGAAGTAAGTACTTTTATATATTAACGACATGAATATTACAAGATGTCTGCCTACACATAAGACTCGGTGAACGACTGACAACAGATTATAAACATGGAAAAAGATATTTTTCGTTCATCCCCTTTGATTGCTTCATCCAAATTGAAAGACAAAAGTGAACCGTATAATATCGGTATTACAATTTATGCATGCGGCTTGTATTTGACAAAGAAAACTGTGTTCAGTTCATATATACGTCATAATGGCAGGTTTTATTTGTTTATAATTATGAACTAACTACCTTCTTACGTTGAAATGAACCTTGGCATGGTTCTAAGAAATCCTTTATACATAAAGGGGTTGACGTCAGAAAGGTAATTTTAATTAATAGTGATCTTAACGCGATGACGGTGTTTCAATTTTTTTAGAAAATCTTGCCTCACCTAAAAAGCGAATACTTACCAATTTTCTTGATATCTTGGAATGTTTTCTTAGTTCGGATTCTAAAACGGTAGAATAGGTAGGTAGCCATTACATGTAGAGGAAAACGTGACACACTGCACTTACTTTGATTTGTTCTTTAACATATGAATTAATTGCATAGGACTGCTGCAGAAACAAATCTAATACTGCAATAAGTAATAAGGAGAAGTCGTCTCCATGCTCGATACAGTTTCCTCTACAAAAACGTGTACGACGGATATGAATTGTCGTTCAATTCAACATTGAAAATAAATAAAATGATTTTGTATAAAGTTGTATTTAAACAAAAGGAATCTATTATTTAAACAAAAATGAAAAACAAATTTAGAGCTATTTTTTAAATTTTCGATTTTGCTATTTATATTGCGTAGTTGCAACTAACGTCGACTCTCACAAGTGCGAAAGTTTCTCAATATATTTGTTTTCGATCGACAGCATTTACAAGGTAATTGATTTAAATTATTGTAAATTTGTTCCAATTCAGAGACAATAGAAAATTTCCGCTCGCAATTATACCAATCTAACAAACGCCGATGTTAGAGGCGCTTGATTCCAGTAATATTAAGTCTAGAATATTAAGTCATTTAAATGTACAAAGTACCCTCATAACGTCTACTTGGAATTAGATATAACCGCTCAGATCTATTGACTGAGCTCTTCTCGGAATCATTCATTCTTAAAATAGACTCACAACTACGGCTTGGTTTTAAATTGTAGTTGTAAGCGAATGAAAATAAAATTATCTTTATGTTTGACTTGCGCTCCTTGCTTTATAATGGCTCAAAGTCATTCGAAATTAATAGCCTTCATCACTTCACTTCATCATTCACTTATTCAAATACCTATTGAACGAAACCCAAAAGGATTTAATTTAATGAAACAAACGTATGCAAAGTAAATTACATGTTAATATTGCACTAGTACGTTAAGAAAAACCTTGTTGTTCAGACCGTAGTAATACCCAGACCAGATCGAAATTTTAATTGTTTTTTTTTTCGAAATGTTATCGAGACCACAGTAGACCTGTATAAAGTCTCCAACCAACTCGCAGCACCAAATTTTTTGTTGTGGTAGGTATAAATATCTCGAAGATAAAACTTGGTTACTACATATGTATATGTATTTAAGCAACCATAAAATTAAATTAAATGTTTTAAATTGATTATAATTTTAAATTATATTTTACAAAAAATAAGATACGAGAAACTATTATATTTTGCATAATTATGTGTACGTTTATAATGATTTAAATTATTTAAAATGACATTTAGGAACGAAATTTTACTTTCAGCTTTTTCATCATAGGTAGGTAATTATAATAGCTATGGGAGAAAAACTCCAGCATATCAAATAATCTTGACAAGTTGTGGATATTTAGAAAGTTGTACATGTGGGTATTAACGTGTCGTATTGGTATGTTGGATTGCAAGCAATGGCGCGCGGAGGTGTGGCATGGCCGAGTACGTCGCACACTCGCGCTCTCCTGATGCGCACGCGCATCGAAGCACGTATACTGTTAAAAGTGAGAAAGTGTGCGTGCACGAGCCCCCGGCCAGACGTAGGTAGCTAACTGGCACAATATCCAAATACATTGCATCAGCTGTCTTACAAATTTATTTTTATCTTGTAGGTAACTATAACTAGCTTAAAATAGGCTAAGACACTAGTTTACCGTCACATCATCAGTTGGCTACATATGAAAAACAAATTTATTTAAATTTCATAGTTACGAAATACACCTAGTTAGGTGGTAAGGCCTGTCTGAATGGCTACCACCTCCGGTTTGGGGTTTGCCGCCATAACCTTGAGTTTTGTTCCGGTGTTAGTGAACAAGTTCCAATCTCCTTTACAGAGGGGCAACACATTGGTAGAGAACCTTTGTTGTTATAAATGTCTGTTAGCGATGGTAACCGCTTTCCACCAAGTGAGCTGTCTGCCTGACTGCTGATCTCTTGCATAAAAAAACGTATACGAATTTTTGTCATATATTGATACTTGGTTCAAGAGTCATGCATGGTTGTGAAATCGTTTAAATTAAAGCCGGTGCCATGTGATACCTTTTTATATTTTTCCTTTTGTTGCTACCCAAACTAGTTCGATTCAATCGCCAGATTAGCATTAACATGAAAAGTAAGAATTACAACATTTTTATATGTGTTACGCATGTGTTACGTGTCAGGGCGTTGGCAGCCCCTGATTGGCTCGCACAACCAAGCCCCCCGACGTCATACGATATCTGTCACGCAGCCACAACTCGTGACTTATAGACTTGTATTAATAACAATTCTACAGTTCATTACTCATTATAAAAAACACATACATATATGTAGCTACAGCTGCTTGTCCAACATGTTTTTGGAACAAAAACCGTTAAATTTATTATAATTTTCTATCTTATCTATGACTGTGACCTAAAAGAAGTATATGTTTATATGATGTATTTCCACGCCAAGTCTCTTAACTAAATAGACTCGATTAATACAAAAAGTAGTTAAAACTTTCGTTCTACCTTTCTTTTCAAATTTCATCAATACCAGGGATCCAAAGTGTTCTAAAACATTCCATTCTCGCATCAATATTTAAACAAAAAAAGAATCACGTAAACCGAATCATAAATCTCAGAGTAATCGGTGTACATATGGAACGGATTGAAAATTATTTTCATGAAAAATGTTCATAAAATGAAGACTACTGGGCCAAACTATGTAAAATTTTTAGGGGACCAATTAGAAGCTATTCCGCGTCGAACAAAAAAAGAATCACGTAAATCGGATCATAAATCACGGAGTAATCGGCGAACATACATAAAAAAAGCAAAAAAAAAAATGCTTCCGACGAATTGAGAACCTCCTCCTTTTTTCGAAGTCGGTTAAAAATAGCAAAGTACTACCTATATATACCTACCTACCTAATATATATACCTATATATATATAGACCTACCTACTTCGTCTTTTACGATATTTGCGGAAAATAAGTAACCATGATATCCTCATGGTATCATTATTGGGGTTCCCCTTCCTGGAATTAATAAATAACTAACTAAATAAATAAGTAACTAAGTTTTAATTTCGATACTACAGTTGTTCTGGATAGATCAAACATGTCATTGTAATGCCGCCACGAAATGGGTGTGTCTATTTGGTATTTGATTGTCTATCGCATTTTCCTTGTAGTTCATAATGGATTCAGACAATTTAAAAGTATATTTAGATATGGATGTATTGTACCGTAAGCTTTTATCACTCTTATCAGTACAATTACGCAGTGTTTCACATTTAGAACTATATCTACTTGTTGCCTTGAGGATTACAACCTGCAATTTGGCAATAACAATGTATTATTGCGTGCAGGTAAACTTTGATAGAAAATTATGACGAAATACACAAAAACATGTGCAAACAAAATGGCTATTTCTTGTAAAAAGGAGAGGCAGAAAGAGCAGAACCAGATGAAAAATTGCAGAAAATTGAAGTCCATAAGAAGCAACTACATTCTACTTACAGTCTCGAGACATTATGAGTAGAGTATAATATAAATAATAAATATTATAAAGTAATTGTGTTATGTATTAAAAAACAATATTAATATCTAAATCTATAATGTAATTAGCAGACGTTGTTCTGCCCTAAATTTTTAAAAAAAAAACCCCGATTTTTTTATCTAAATCAGCCTGTACGCACACAGCACCCACTCAAACACTGTTTTTTTACACCTTGGGTTACATTATTGAAGTTTTAGTAGGTATCCCTATTTTTTTCGGGTAATAAATATAGCCTATCTGGAATAATGGTGAAAGATTTTTTTTTCATCGGTCCTGTAGTTTTTTAATTTTTCGTTACAAACATATAAATATACAAAAATAGAAATATTTCCTCTTTGTAATATTATAAACACACATTAGCCATGCAAAGTCAGACAGTTAGAGGAAAAGCAGCAGGAAGACGAAGAAGAGACACATACGCACACCATCCAGAACCAATAGTGGGGACATAAATATAAATATCTTTTTTCCCGTGGGCAACGGGACGGGATATTATAAAAAAAACCACGCTTTCATAAAAAATCCAACTAAAAAACAGAAAATAAAATTTAATAAATTTGGTTTCTGATGAATGGGGTCTTACCGTAAAAAAACATGGGGTGTATTATAATATCTTAAAAAGCGCTTTGAATACACTTCTCTATCTTCTATCTCTATCTTGTTTAGTACAGGAGTTCCTATGGCCACCTTCCGACTCCATTATCAGATCAGCTCCATGGGACCATATTATTGCACTGTCACGCGATATAAACATACGAGCCCCAACACGACGGGTCTATCTTGTTTAGTACAGGAGTGTCTATGGCCACCTTCCGACTCCATCATCAGATCAGCTCCATGGTACCATATTATTGCACTGTCACGCGATATAAACATACGAGCCCAAACACGACGTGTCTATCTAGTTTAGTACAGGAGTTCCTATGGCCACCTTCCCACTCCATCATCAGATCAGCTCCATGGTACTATATTATTGCATTGTCATCGACCTTTGACAGGTGTGCAAAGTTTGAATTAAATCTGATCGTTCAAAGTAGGACAAAATCGAGCTCAAAGGGGTCGGTTACATACATACATACAGGTGAAGCTAATAAAAGCGTGTTAAAAACGGTCAAAATTCGAGAGACTTTATCTTTAGCAGGTTAGGTACATAAATTATATTAAGAATTCTTTTAATAAAAAGAAATCACCACTATCAATTATCTGGTAGGTATTTGTTAAATTTCAGTAAGTTGTATTATCTTATAGTACGTATATTTTTGTGTTTTTTTAAGTTTATTTTACTTCCTTCTTAAAATTTATATAGGTATATGCTTTCTATCCTAACTAGGATATTTTCAGTTTCACAATTTTTTCTAATCCATCCTAAGGTTGTTTGAAAGAAATTGCTTTTAGTGATAAGACTTATTGTTTACTTCTTGAACTGCAACTTAATGTTATGCAATGAAGTACATTCTATCCTTATTTATATAGGTATAAGTACATTGATAGCTTGAATTTTCGGTTTGTTATCTTAGTTAGTTAATACATTTTAATTATAGACTAGTAGGTATTATTATATTACGTAGTATTATTTAAAAGAACCATATATCTCAAGGGAAACCATAACCTTTCGAAGGGTAAATATCGACATATTGGATTATTCACATTAAATGTTCTTTAATATTTACATAACCTGTTCAAACGCCTGTTATTATTTATTTCTTCAAACCGTTTGTTACACATGTCATCGTGCCAGATGTACACTTTTATGCAACATTTAATTTTCATAATTCGATATGAATAAATTTAAGAGGCTCCACTTAATATGCAGACTAGCTTTGGAATTTTCGATGCAATGTTCTTGAATGCCATAGGTCTGTTTACTCTTCTAATTCCTTTGCCATTCGCTTCTTCAAAGATGAAATATGTTTACCCAATGACAAATGTTGCCCTTACGATATTTCAAATACCTATTGGCTGTTTACAGTGATATACATAAGACTGTTTTAAATAAAAGTTTTACAAAACTTAATAACAAATTATTAAATTACTTTTACTTAAGCATTAAATCGAAGAAACTATAAAAGAGTGAATTGAAATATTAATCGAATTATACAAAGCATCCGCATTCATTTCGGATGCATGATGTCCTTGCTTGCTTAATTTTAATTATAGAATTCTAAGGTCTCCTGATATAATATCTTTCTTTTCTTTCACCTTGTCCCAATTATTTGGGGTCGGTACAATGTCTTTTCCTTCAACATTTCTCTATTCTGACATACGTCCGGTCACACCACAAATCATCATATCATCCTTCACACAATCTATCCGTCTCTTTTTTTATATTTGTACGCATCAATATTTTAGTTTAACATTATTTTTGTTACGTAACTTTCATCCCTCTTCATTACATGAATATGTAATCCCTCCTCATTACATGAACATGCAGGTTAAGCTGGTATGAGCATACCACCTTAATCTTCTTCCCCTCATTTTTTCAGTCACGAATGAAACTTGCAAAGATCCCGTTATGTACTTTTTCTCACCTAATCCATCTCAATATTCTAATTTCAGCTGCGTGGTGACCTTTGCGGTCTATATTACTTTAGTGGCCCAACATTTTATAACATGACCGGTCGTATGACAGATTTATATTTCTAACCTTTTACTTTTAGTACCATTAGTTTGTTGCATGTCACACCACCACTATACCACTTTATACCACCTATATGTCATATACCATTTTATCCATGCTACATTGATTATTCTCCTTACAACCTTCTCTATATCACAATTACTCTACATTATTGAACCGAGGTATCTGATTTCGGGGTTACACGGTAGTGTGACTGATTGTAGTTTTAGAGTCACAGCATTAGAGGCTCTTCCGAAATCGCAATTCATGATATAATATACTTATTGCTATTTTATCCAGCATCACTATCATTACGATTGACGTAAGACAAACATGTCAACAAATGAACATCAATCGACCGAAACTAATAAAGATAAAATATTATTGTCTGATGTCTATGGGCCAATTATACAAATGTTGTTATTGAGCATGTCTTATGTCTTTCGAGTTAATATTTGATTTTCATATGCGTCATGCTAAACATATTTGCATTTTGAGCGCAATACTGTAGTACTATCTGAATAATATGACTATTATAATATTTTCTTGGCCTATGTATGAATACTTTTCTTTACGACTCTTTAGTTTCTCTCTCTGTTCCTCTTCCTTCTTGTATTGCTTTGATACTTGTATGTGTATTGTCTTATCTGATACGTGTGCTTGGTTTGTAAATGTGTTGTGCGGGCGCGATGTGATGGCCGGGAGAAGGCAAAGGGACGTGGAAGAAGAAGCAATTATGTGTGTTCTCTTGTTTTATTGTTATTCGTTAAAACTAAAATTAATATAAAAAGCCATAACGTGACTGTAGCTGGATTTCCAAGTTAATTTTCAGTGAAAGTTTGTTATATAAAAACTTCCAAATCCAAAAGTAAGAGAAGGGGGCCATAATTTTAAATGGAAATCTCGCTACTAACTGACTTAAATAATAATAACTCTTTAGGGAACTTCCTTATGATTTTTTTTATTAACGATACTCTACAGGACGGAAACAAATTTTTTTGTACATAACACTCACAACCCTCACTTAGTAAAGTGCATGGCGGCCACACACAATCTTATAATTGAACAGTTGCGCTACAGCATCGTAGTGCGTCGTCGTGGTAGCGTAATGGCTAGCGCACGCGGCCCAAACTTCCAAAGGGCGCGGGTTCGATCCTGGCCGGAACGCACGCACCACTTAGTCAGTTTTCTGATCTAATGTGTATATTGTTAGAACTACCACGTGTTAACAACGGTAAAGGAAAACAACGTGATGCACCTGCACATCGAGATAACCGATGGATCAAACATGCCAAGCCGCCTTGGACAATCGTGGCGGGTATACTGTCTATACCCCTATAATGGCAGACCCGAGTCCAGTAGTGGGACATTTATGGGCTGATATTATTTTATTATTGTAGTGTATAATCCTATTAAATTTCTTTTATATTGAAACAGTCATTAGGAAAAATGATTATGGCATACAAATTTGTATATTTTACAATAACCATTTTTCAAGGACAGTTGTGACAATTTTATAAGGGTATAGTTTTCGCCTAAAAGAAGAAGAAGGATGACATGGGTCCCGACGGTTTCAAAACGGAGTATACTGAAGATCGCCCAAAGTAGAGAAGAAAATGTAGGAAAACCGACCCTGGGCGTCGAAGCGAACGCTTCGAACGCAAACGGGATTTAACGCTCGGATGAAGATGAAAACAGCTATGTGACGCTAAAATGCCTCGAACCTTGGTACTGTATTACTATCTCAAACAAATATACCTTTTTGATGTATTGAAAGATGCCCTTTAACTTAAAGTACAATCATCTTGCGTGACTCAAAGTAAAGACGCAGATGATAACAAATCTTATAAAATCAGGTAGGTATAACGAATTTCCTCTAATTGGCTACTGCATTTTATATTCTTACAGTAGGTACGTGGGTTATTTTTTAAAATCTCAAAGTTTCATATTTATTGCATACGATTTAATGATGTCTCATTAGTGATACAGGTATATACTACCTTAAATCATATATATCTTAATGTATACTACTTAATGTGTTTAGATTTGCATTTCCAAAATATTTTTTAGGACATGACCTCGCAAAGTGGAAATCGTTTAAGATTTTTGTGGAAAGTATGTGATCCGCTATAAGGTGGGGTAATAAGAACACGTCGCTATAGTAGAATTATTTTCTCCGTGGGTTGGTTTGGGTCATAAATCAAAATCGGCCTCAGCCCGGCTAGGGCGGTGCGCATGTTGCGCGGGCGCAACGCCATTATCAATAAAAACTCATTCTTATCAAAGAAAGATTATCATTCTTATAAAAATCACTATTATCTTTTTTGCTGTTAATTTTAAACTTAGATATAAGTATTTATATTTATTTTTAATATAACTTGTTACATTCTAAACTTTTGTACTTATAGTTTTTTAATACATAGATACCTAATTAATAATTTATTTTAAATCATAATTATTCTCATTTTAATAAATTTCGTTGTTCTATCAATTTTTTGCTTTCATTTATATCACTAACCCACAAAATGATAAAACTAAATACACTATCGATAACGCTTATCGACAACAATAATGCGTATCACTGTGCCTGCTCATAAGGCCCGTGAGTGGAAGAGAGAGCGAAATACTCGCTTCACTGCTCCGATTATTTATGACCCAAACTGCACGGAGATAATAATTCTACTATAGTAGGCATCGATATTTCACACGCTGTGGGTATAATAATATATTTTTATAAGCATGTGAACTTTGCCCACTTTGAAACCGGCTTGTGTTGCATAATTTCTTGCTTCATCGTTTTTGTCACGCCTCTGAATCCAGTACATAGCAATATAATATAAAATATTCAACCTTGTTGATACGTTGCGTATTTGCCGTAGGGCTTTAAATTACGATGACACAAATGCAATGACGTTTTTGTAGTAATAAAACATTCTAAATTGACATTGATAATAGACCATGCAAATCGTTCAAAGCTAGCTATAAATTATTACCGCAACTACGTAAGAATGATATGTTAGTTATATGTTCATTTTTCACTCCGGGGCTTGGGCCTCCTTATTTCATGAGAACAGAGAATGCAATGTTATTGTTCAGTTTGCTACTATGACAGGCTAAGGACCCAAGTCTGTATATCTTTGTATGTCGTATTTTTTTTTAAATAGGTATGTAGATCAACCAAAAAGTAGCTATTTGCTCAACGCAAAACAACTGTCAACTTGTACAAATGCAAAAGTTACATTTCATATTTTCGGCACTGCATGCACCCAGGAAAATGCACAACAAAATAAGATAGATAGATAGATAGAAAATACTTTATTGTTCACCACATACACATAAAGTAGATCATTTACAATAATTTCGTGTCAAGGCAGGAACAAAGGGCGGCCTTATCGCTTTAGAGCGATCTCTTCCAGACAACCCGGGCTGTGGATTGTATGAAAGGAATTAAAGTGTATGACGGTGGTGTGCAAATAAAAATATGTAATTAATAGGATACATAGATATTACACAATACATATAATTACGAAAAAGAAAATAGACAATAACACATATTAATGTTATATATATCCAAATATATACATTATTAATATGTGTATAGCAACAAGTTTAGCTATACAATATTAATAATAGCAATAAAACAATAAATCAATATTATATATATTAATATAATATATACAATATTAATAAATATATTTAGAAATTAAAATACATACACTTGATATTAAATATTAATTAAAGTGAGAGATAATATTCTTTTACCAATTTTTTGAAAGTCGGGAGTGATTTTGCCTGTCGTATGTTTTCGGGTAATGAGTTCCACAGTCGAACAGCCTGCACAGCGAAGGAGTTGGTGTAGAATGTAGAAGCGTGTGCAGGTATTTTTAAAGTAAGATTATCAGAGGAGCGCAAATTATGGGTGTGAGAAGTATGGAGGAATTCAAAACGTTCCTTAAGATAGGAAGGGGTAGAGGGAATAAAGAGTATGCTATACAGTAAATGAAGAAGGTGAGCATTCCGGCGAAATGAGATTGACAACCACTTTAGCTTCTTACGATATTCAGTGACATGGTCATATTTCTTTAAACCAAATATGAACCTGATACAAAAGTTTTGTAGGCGCTCTAGCTTATTGAGTTGTTCTACGGTAAGGTCAAGATAACAGGCGTCCGCATAATCAAGGATCGATAGTAAGAGCGATTGAGCAAGCACAACCTTGGTAGCAGTCGGTAGAAAGTACTTCAACCTTCTAAGCGACGCCGAAGAAGCAAAGACCTTTCGACTTAATTCTGTGATGTGAGGCCACCAAGACAGTTCCTTATCAATGATTACGCCAAGATTTTTAACTTTGTCGCTGATTTGTAAGCGAGTCCCATCAAATAGTAAATCTGGCACCAATGACCAATCAATTTTAGAAGTCATACGTGAGCTACCTATTACGATGCATTGGGTTTTGCTAGGATTTACTTTCAATCCATGTGCTCGACTCCAGTCGAGTATGCGGCCCAAGTCATCATTGATGGTTATTATGGCGTCGTTGATTTTATCTTTGGACGCTTGAGTGTAAATTTGCAAATCGTCTGCATAGAGATGATAGGATGAAGATAAATTGTTGGAAATAGTATTGATGAAAATAGCAAACAGAAGTGGAGATAAAACGCCGCCCTGAGGGACACCAGCAGACAGGCTTTGCCATGACGAGTACGTCTCATCAATGCGTATCCGCTGCTGACGTCCATACAGGTAACTATGAAACCAATCAATAACTGTTGGAGATATGTTGAGAGAGCGGAGAATTGCTAAGAGAATCTCAAAATCTACATTATTAAATGCGCTGCTGAAGTCCAGCAGTGACAGTATTGTCAAAAGACCCCTATCCATACCTTGACGGATGTCATCAGTCACTCTGATCAGGGCTGTAGTTGTGCTGTGACCTGGACGAAAGCCAGATTGGTATGGGTTCATTAGACAATTCGTGTTTAGAAAAACAGTAAGTTGTTGATGAACTAAGCGTTCAAGGACTTTGGACATAAATGGAAGGATGGATATTGGTCGGAATTCAGAGAAGGAAATAGGATTAGGTTTTTTGGGTAAGGGAATTATCTGTGCTTCCTTCCAGGCCGCTGGGAATGTAGCAGTAGCTATAGAAAAATTTAAGATGTGCGTGATGATCGGACTGATGACATCAAGTATGGGCAAGACCATATTTCGGCTAATACTGTCACTGCCTACCGCGTTGGAAGCAATGGATTTAACAGCTCTTACAACATCACAATCAGTAAATTGACAAAGAAGATATGGAGAATGCTGTGGAGTTGGAAGTGAAGAGATTGCGTTCAATGTATTTGACTTGATTGTCTGACTGAAATCGGAAGATGTAGCAAAATGCTGATTTAGAAGATTTAAGTTTAAAGTATTGGATTTTAAGGCATGAGATGATTTTCCAACCCCCAGTGATTTAAGAAATTTCCAAACTTTTGCTGGGTTGTCATTTTCAACTGATCTATGAATGTATCGGCGTTGTGCATTCCTACATGCTCTATTGCAGCGATTGCGAGCTTCTATAAACGCTTCCCTGTTCATATCTGTAGGACGACGCTTAAACTTTGCTTTGGCTTTAACCTTTTTGTTCATGAGATGTTTAATTTCGTCTGTCAGCCAAGGTGCAGGGAAATGTTTGAGTTTGATCTGGCGCATCGGTGCATGTAAGTCATATAACCCTATCAAGGTTGTATTAAATGCATTCACCTTTTCATCGATAGTACCTGCATTGGCTACCCCAGACCAGTCCAGTTCTCGGGCATCTTTGCAGAGGTCTTCTAAATTCATGCCACCAAAGTTACGCTGTAAAATTACCTTAGGTTTGGCTTTCGGCGGACGTATATTATATGATAAATATATCAAATCATGATAAGAAAACGCGTCCGCCGAGCACTGGCCGTGTTTGGTAACATGAGTAGGGGAGGAAACTAGCATTAAATCTAAAAGAGAATTTGTAGCATTTGGAAAATGATGTGTTGCATTTAGCGGAAGAATAGTAAGATTGTTGGAATTCACTACAGTTTCAAAGGAAATAGCGCGTGTGTCACGTTTAAGTAAGCATGTGTTGAAATCCCCCATGATAACTGAGTGAGTATATTGTGGTAATAAAGTTTCTAATAAATTTTCAAAAGAA
Source organism: Dendrolimus pini (assembly GCA_949752895.1). Lineage (NCBI taxonomy): Eukaryota > Metazoa > Arthropoda > Insecta > Lepidoptera > Lasiocampidae > Dendrolimus > Dendrolimus pini. The sequence goes on along the minus strand of OX457126.1, from coordinate 13,870,702 downwards.
GAAAAGAAGTTAATTCGTAAGGAAGGACTATAATATACACCTAGAAGCATTTTAGTGTGGTACAAAGAGATATCAATAAATAAGTATTCTCCAGAGTCAGGCTGCGATGGTTGCGAGGACATTCTAACAATAGAAAAAGGAATATTGGACCGTAAGTAGATGGCAACGCCTCCACCAGCAGCACCGGTGCGATCATTACGGATGAGAGTGAATCCTGGTAACGTATATGCTACGGTTGGAAGACAGGGCTTTAGCCAGGATTCGGAAATCAAAATTGCGTGTATATTCCCTTGATTAAACGACGCCATCATATCAGAGAAATGGGCTGGAATGCTCTGCGCATTGATATGTAACACATTGAAATTAGTGTGGAGATTGAGGAACTCTGATTCAATATGACTTGCGAGAGAAGGAAATCTAAAATTAGTGTCGCTGTCAGACGAACAAGACAAATAGTCGAGATCACTCTCAGTGTCACTGTTTATATTATATGCCATATTAATATATTTTATGTATTATTAATGTCTAATGTATGTATAATATGAATAATTCAATATATGTATCTAAGTAATAAGAATCTACAAATAATAATATTAATAAAAATAAATATTTGCATCACCTGCCGCATAATACATTCACAGAACTTGCTTACAAACTTGCACATAACTGAACATGTATAAAAAAAATAAAAAAATTAACACAATAATTATCAAGTACTATAGTTCTAATTATCAAGTTCAATTTTACGACATTAGCAAAATAAAAAATAAATACACAAGACAAAAGAAAAATAGATAGAGAAGAATAAGTCCCATCGTTTTCAAGTTCCCGACAAAATATCAGGAAGGAGCAATATTTGTCAAGGCAGTCTCGCAGATAATAAAAACCTTATCGAAAATGAAACGTAATTGAAAGAGGATGTTTGTGTGACAAAGCTCACGCAGCCCACAATGGAGGTCAACTAAATTGAAAGGTTCACAAAAACTTAATGGACGTTCATAAATTTACATTAGGAAGCGGCACCAACAGATGAAACGTTTGCGTCAAGATTCTCAATTGTTGACGTCACCACTTCTTTAAATGTCATCTGCATAAGAGAGAACAAGGCCGACAAATAAACTGAAACTATTCAGAAAATATCTTTCCCAAAACTTCGTAGGCGGCGGAAAAATTCCTTGCCAACAAATCACAAGGTGACGACGTAACTACATCACCGCTGAAAATAATATCATGAAAAACAATTACCAAAACTGACTGAAACCGCGGCTAATAAGTGTTAAATAAAGAAACGTGTTTGATAAAAAATATTTTACTTTATGTTCAACCAATCACTTTATGACCTCCAAATGGTACACAAACAAACCTTCGGACTGCACACAGCTGCAAACAGAAGGTGTGTTCGTATGCGTACGCGGCAATGGAAGTGGCTATACAGGAGAACACACTAACACAGTATTTGTATGTGTGTGAGGTAGAACGCGTTTCATTTTCATAATATGTAAAGGCGCCAACAGCTACGTAAGCCAGTCACCTGACTGCAATGCATTGCGAGCAACAACCCTGTAATGGTAATGATAGCTCGTCTGTGGACAGAGCCTTAACTACATTAGCCTAAAATGAACCTTAAAACTTGTATGCAAGTAGCATTATTAATCTGATAAGCACGTAACGTTAAGGCTGCGGACTTGACACTAAATTAAAAAATATTTTCAGTTTTATTCTTGAAAAGTCCTATAAACTGTTGGCATCGTATTTAAAATAATCTTTAAAATACAGCTGAAAAGATGCATTTTAAAGTAGTATCTCAATAGTCAGTATGGAAAACAGCTTTTTAAACGATGTTTATGATGCGCCTTGATCTCAAATGACCGTGACGCATAAATGCCACTCCCGTTCTTGTAAATTATAAGAAAAATAACATTTGCAGTTTTCTGAAAAATATTTTACAACAGAAAATGAATGTTATTGTTTCTTCAAGTTTGTTGCACCGTACTGTCGTTAGTTTTTATTTATTAACGCGAATGTGTTCATTGTATATTTTTTGTATATCTACTAAAAGTATTATAGAATAACAATTGAAAAGCCTGTTGGACAAAACTGTATTTTGTTGCGATGCTTATCCAAACTTCTCGAGTAGGTATCATATTTACGCAGAAAATTCATTTTTTTCCAACCCTCATGAAATACTTATATTTCCAATATTTGCTATACTAGGACTTTTAGACGGTTTTGCTCGCGTAAAGTTCAACCACATATTTGATCATGATCAAGCTTCCATATACCATTGCCATTACTCATTTTGCAACTGGAATATGTTTATATCAGTAAATTGGAAAGTTTTATTAATTTTTCCATAATCTAAAGTGTGCTCATATATTTTACTTACTTGTAAGTAGGTATAAGTAATTATATTAAGCATGAATAGCAATATGGACTGAAAAGCGAGCAAAGTGAAGAAAAGAAAATAAGCAACCGCAGCCTGACTTCGGAACCGGTTGTTCTGAAAACAATTTGACGATGATGAATTAACTAACTTGATTACACATACATTTAAGTACAATGGGTAGCCTTCTCGCCACAGGCGTTCTCCTACAGACTGCAGACTACTACCCTATAGAATTATTATAAACAGCGACTACTATATTTACTAACTTTACCATTATTATATTTTTATACTAGGATATGCCCGCAAATTCGTCCACACTTGGCTTGAAATTCCCGCGGGATTCCCGGGACACAAAGTACCGCAGCAATTAGAATAAAATGTAACCCATAGTTCTAGCGAAAACCGTGTGGGAATAAGGTGCATAAAAATTGCACCTAAACAACTACAAACCGGGATATAAAATATTACACATTTTATTAGATATATAAAATTTGCTATCGATTAGTGAAAAATTATATTAGAATTTTTTAATCTAACCGTTTTAAATCATTACCAGAAAAACTCCTGTGGGATTACCAGGATAAAAAGTAGCGCAGATTTTAAGTCTAAGAATTTGGTGTTGTTCACCGAAAACTGCATTGAAATCGGCTGGTAGTTTTTACGTGAATCGAGATTCGATTTGATTGTTCGAGAACAAACAGACAAGAAATCGAAAAAACTTGCATCGTGTTCTCCATCATTTAATAATCTATTCCAGCTGTATTTCAATGGACAAGGCACTTTTAGAATTTTATAATATTATAGGTGATGAATATCATTATTATTGTAGGCTTATTTGTACTTTTAGTGATCGATGTTTGTACTCTTAAAATGGCTTGAATTTCAACTATGAGTTCACATGAAACTTGATATGCTATCTTAATTAGCTGCAGTACGCTGATTCTCGGTATTATGCAATAAATCGATTATTATCGTATCATACCTTTTAGGGTATATACTTCTTGAAAATGTGGAAAATAATTGTTGAACGTACATGCTAACTTCCTGCGTATACAATAGCGACAAACTTAGGACCGAAGTATAATGTTCCGAGTATATTCAATTAACGTGTGGGCCTTACCTTACGCTAAAATATCTTTTCCAAATGATGCACGCATTATTTACATTTTCAATTATACATAGCTTCAGCATAATATTGCTAAAATTTAAATCCACTGTATAAAAAACCAAACTTGGACCGGCTTAAAGCGAACTAAACCACCTTCAATTTAAATTTTATTCGTGTTAATCTTGGTGATAATCGAGGTTTTATATTTTTGTCATGATATTCAAACAACACGAATGTTTATTGTTGTAGATGATAGCATGTTTTGTACCGTTTTTACAAGCTTTTATTTAACTTGCAATGGATGTACATACCTATGTAAGTATGTATGTAAGTTCGGGTGAAATCCTGCAAGACAACTTCCGATTGAGCTGAAATTTTGCACGGATATGTATATCGCGTGACAATGCAATAATATGGTACTATGGAGCTGATCTGATGATGGAGTCGGAAGGTGACCATAGGAACTCCTGTACTGAACAAGATAGACCCGTCGTGTTTGGGCTCGTTTTACTTGTCTTGGCTAGCACTCTGCTGCTACATGATATCCAGGTGAGAAAGCTTGTATTTACAAACCTTTAAAAAAAATGCTTATTATATCTACGGGATGTAAAAAAACTGGGTATGCGGGTAAATTTGTGTATTTCAATAATTAGGATTATAGTTTTACGTTGAGACAGAACTTTATACACATTGTCCCAGAACAAGATTGACATTTTTGCTACTTTTTCTCTATCTCACCAGCGATAGCGAGATAAAGAAAAAATGCTTGTATACGAGTTTAACACTGAATGTTGGGTGTTTCTCTGGATGAAATTCGAAAAGAGGCAGACTATAGTGGCCAGTTCCTATATCCTAGTATTCATTAATTGGCCTTACTATTGATCGAAAGACATTTCTTATGTGGAAGTTAGGTTAAATAACCAGTAGTATAGCAAAGGAACGGTTAGTAAGATAGAGAAACCAGCTATAAGTGGAACAAAGTAAGCTATAATTACTTATGTAGTTCGAAAAATTAGTTTGTTAAAGTAACAGTGGGCTGGCCACGTATATTGTATGGCAGGGTTCGCGGCCAACGGAGCAGACGAATCCTAGAGCGAAGACCGGGTTTTGGTGAACGTTGTGGTGTACACTAGAGCACGCATGTAATCGGGGCGCCTGCGCCCCGATGATAAGATAGAAGCTGGTTAATCGAAGTTGAGGGCCGAATGCGTGTTGCAACCTTGGGGAGGCCAATATCCAGCAGTGGACTACGATTAGTTGTATAGAAAACAAAGTGACAAGCAATTTGAGTACACTGCGTTAGGTTGATGGATTTTTAGATCACTTTGATATGCTAGATCAATGAAAATCTCATGGTTCTCTATAAAGATTTTCGTCTGAAAAGATAGTTAGCTTTTACTGATTTGTTAAAAGTAATACAACTATGGAACCCAAAATTTACTTCAAAAGTCACGTTGACCCCGACGTGATTTGAACACGCAACCTTCTGATCTGGAGTCAGACGCGCTACCGTTGCGCCACGGAGTCATTGCATGTAAGGTTTAAATTAATATTTATAAACGTGTATACAGTATAACATTTGTTTTAGTTTTTTTTTCCAATTTACTGTATTTCAAAGTATTCATGTCATAACTATTACAAAAAACATTCTTTTAATTCAAATAATTTGTTATGACTGATAAAAATACTTCCACTGCTAGCGCCATCTATCAGCAAGACTTCTAGAGCCACCAAGCTTTGTAACAATTGTGTTGTACTAAAAGTAAAGTAAAGTACATTTAAATTGTACTAATGATCATGAGAAACCGTTTCTCTCATTAATGGAAATATATTTTATTCAATTCGCCGTCATGAAAAGACACGAGGATTTTATAATAATTATCTAAATTGAAACTGACTAAAAAAGAGGGATTTGTCTAGCAATGGTTTACTATAGGCTAGCAACACTACAAATACATAGAACAACCTTACTCTCGTATAAAAATATGAATAAATTAACGGAGATATCCATTAATTTGTATGACTATGTTAATTTACTATTATTATGTGAAACTATCACCGTTACATAATTATAAATGTTATTGTTCTCAATGCTTGAGAACGAAAGCGCCATTTTGGTACTGCATTTAGAATTGCACTTCAATGGGCTACCGGTTTCGGGGGGGATATAAAATAATCCAATTTTTTTGACGAGTAGAAATATACTTTCGGGGAGAGCTCACTATGTGGAGACTTGCCGGTTTGTTGCCGAAATACCGGGACACAACGGAGTTGCAAATAAAGTAAACTTATAGACAGAAATCAAATAAATGTTATTTAACTTATGGTTAACTAGTTTTATATTATAAATTGCCTTAACTGTCCACAGCCCCTGTGGCCTAATGGATAAGGCATCGGCCTCCTAAGCCGGGGATTGTGGGTTCGAGTCCCACCAGGGGTACGGGCAAAAAGTCTGTTTTGAAACTTTATAGCTTTTTATTTGAATAGAAAACTATACATTACTTTAAAAATTATATTGTACAAAAACTATACATAATGTAATATAGATAAAATGAACATCAAGAAAATAAAATTATTAAGCTTTGTCGCGATGGCAGCACCTCGTAGTGGCAAGCAGCGAAGTCCCGAATGTCGGATATAATATCCCACTTGATTTGGAAACCGACAGTCGTTATCTGTTAATATACAAACCAATTTATTATTAACAATGTTTAGCTTTACAGTTTACATAAAACATATATATTTTGTTCAAACTGATTATACAGTCATGTCATTAAACATTAGGGAAATTTTCACAATGCATACTTTGGTGAATTTATATTGGATGAAGCAATTGAATTAGGATTGTGGAAATAATAAAACGTATGAACAAGAACATGTTATGAATTATCATATCTACAATTTCAAGCACATGGGCAACGGCGCCGTGGCTTAGTTGGTTAAAGCGCCTGTCTAGTAAACAGGAGATCGGGGGTTCGAATCCCCCCGGGGCCTAGCTTGATATCGCAAGCAATGTTTTTATCTTTTTTAAATAACTTTTTATGCATTTGTGATAGGACTTAAATACTATATAATAATCAAACATCGTTCTTCATAAAATTTGTGATCTTAAACTAAATGCCGTGTTAATTATTTACCAACATACAATTCTCTCATTTTATGTTAATTTTCAGATTGTTGAAATAGTCGCTTAACAAGTATTTTCTAATGTGGTTTGAACAAGGACCATTATATAGGTTTTGACATATGGGTTGTACTATAAATGATCTTTCGGGGTTCCGTAGACGAATGATAAAAACAGTAAATTTTTGTAACCTTGACTAAACCATTTTACGTACTAAAGCCAGGGTGGAATCATTGCTTATAGCTTTTAGGGCCGGTACGGTACCACTTTCTCATAGAATATCAGCTTGAAACAGTTAGCATAGAACTAATCGTGTTTCTTGCTATGGTTAGAGTGCCGATGGGCCACATATTCCTCCCACTATTCCAATTCCCTATCACCTCTCTATCCCATCCATAACGCTGGCAACGCGTTTGTTTCGCCCCTGATGTTACATACGTCTACTTTCCATGAGCTGGACTGACTGCCTGCCAGGTTCATAATAAAAAAAATGTGTGTTTGCAATTCACACGCAGTAGAAGTGACACAAAGTGTGACAAGGGGTGGGAGGGATTCTAAATATGGTGATGTCACATTAGTTATAACATATTTAAACTTTAAAACACGAAATTTGAACTATTAACGAAAAACTTCAAAATATTTTCGACTCTATCTGTATGAGCATAGCTTTTAAATTATTACATTATATATTGGCTTAGTCCTATAGATTTGTGTTTATCTCTCTTTAGAGTCGCTTTTTCGTTTCATCGAGTTTCAGACCACAATGATTCTAAAGAAGTTTCACTTTTTTTAAATCACACAGGTTGACCTGGCCCCCTGAACAATAGCATTAGCGCTTAACGAATAAAATTAAAACTGTTAGGAATGACATAATACTTAACCAACCGACATGTCATTCTCATACATTTTCTATCGCTCCCGGGATAAAAGATATCACACATTTTATTACATTAAATTTGCTAACGATCAGTCACAAAATCACATTGAAATTTGATTTTTTTAAAATCTGTTCATTTTAAATAATTCCCATAAAATCTCGCGGGATTCCCAGGAAATAAGTATCGAAGAGGTTAAGTATAAGAACTAGCTGTCGACCAGCAAAAAACCGCACCGAAATCGGCCAAGTAGTTTTTACATAAATCCCAACCAAACAGACAAGAAATCTAAAAACAATTGCATAGTCTTCCCCCTCGTTTATATAGTCTATGCCAGTTGTTTTGTTTAAATAGCTTCAATGTGCAGATACGGCATATTGAATATTTTATAATATTATAGATACAATAACTTACGTGCACACAAATTGGCAGTAGAGGTCACTGATGTCACAAAATGCGCTGGAGGGCAAAAGTCCAAGGACGGGCATGGAGTAGTTAGGTTGAATATATGAAAGCCACGCTCGGTGATGGCCTGGCATGAGTGGGAGGCATCGGCTCCACGCCATGTGCATACCAATATCTGGCCTTGCCCGTCATTATGAAACTAAAAGAAATGCATAAAGGCCACAGGACGACGACGATAAGTATAGTGAATCGGCCCCAGTAGGAGATCCGGATCATCATTTGAGGATATTTTGGGACTAATAAGATACATTTATCCTGCAAGTTTCAGATCTCTATGGCTGGTGTGCACCGACATTTAACCGGTGGTTAAATTAATATAATCGAACAAACTCTATGCATAAACAGCGATTATTTTATTTTGACCTTCTGTTAAATGTCGGTGCACACCAGCATAAGTATTACCGTTTATTAAAAAATCGAAAAAAGAAAATAATCACAAAAAGCAATATTAACTCTGAAACTTGTGAATCGATTGATTTGAATTTTGGATATGTTTTGGGAGGCTGATAGTAGTTTCTTGGATAAAAATTAAGAGCTATATCGGTCCATAAGATCCTTGGAAATAAAGTCGTTTTTCTTTTTCTAACCATGATTTTTTTTTAAATATCCATCCAATTTTCTGTTATGTTAAGTTATATATGATTCTTTAAAATCTTAAGTCTGGTGTGCACCAAGGTTTAACCAATGGTTAAAATGAAATAATCGCTAAAAATATATGGCTAAACATGGATTATTTTATTTTAACCACCGGTTAAATGTCGGTGCACACCAGCCTAAGAAACGGTTCGTCATAATGAACCAAATAAAAAACTTAAAATCTTACAAAACCGGAACGCCATATTGAAAAAAATATAAAACCGTATTTATATACAAAAACCGATCTATTCTAGCGATTTTACCCTTGAAACAACAGAAACGGAGCTTAACCTAATTACTATACGCGTACAACCTGAATCTTGCAGGACCAATATTTTATAGTTATAAGTACCAACAACCAATTTATTTATAATTTAGTATCTAGTTTTGATTCACTAGACGGTTAATTTAATCGAAAGTACCAACATACCCTGAAATGATGAACCAGATATCCTTTTGGGGCCGATTCACTATACTTATCGTCCTATAGCATTATGTGGGTAAATAAAGGACTCCTAATATTTATTCTATTCACCCAACATTAAACACCCATACATTATGGGTGTTTAATGTACGGAATATTTATATTGGTTTTGCTAATATGCTAAGTCCAGAACACTAAAATTATTTTAAGTTCTCAGAATTTTAAACTAATTTTTATCATCATATACAAACACCGTTCTTAAGAAAAATAGATATGTTGAACATGAATTCAATATTTACGGAACCAACCAACACACACGTGAATGGCCAATTTATTCAATTTTTTACATTTGTGGTATAAGTTTTTTATTGTTTTAATGAAGATTTGTGTACGTTTTTAGAAACATAAGAAGGGTTAAACTAATATAAAACCAAATTACAAACTAAACTATTTTAAAAATTAAACTACAATACAAAAAAAAAACTATATACAATATTTCAGAAAAGTCAATAGAACTGAAAATATCTTTTTTCTGCTATATGGAGATTACGAAAACGCATATAATATAAGCTACATAGTTTATTTTTTATTGCAGGAGTTCAGCAGACACGCAGACGGCCCACTTGATGGAAAGTCAAGCGCTTATCATCGCCTATGAACATTTGCAACACCAAAGGTGCTACAAATGCGTTGCTGCTCTCTTAAGAGAGATTGGAACCTGGTCACTAATGCCGGAACACAACTCAAGGTTGTTATAGCGACATACTTTAGACCAGGGGTGGTAGCCATCCAGACGGGCAAATGCCCTACCACCTGGCTGTGGGTTGTTTTGTCGCCTCTTACGACAGACCGCCAAGCCGCAGGAAATTGTATTCTTTCTTCGTTCCTGCACGGAAAAATTTAACTTAATTTATAATAATTTAACTAATTGTTTAAACTCCACATTCTCCAACTTATTTTTTGTTTATAAAAAGCATTTAACGTACTATAATACAGTCTCATCATAATTAAAATAGATTTATTAAGAATTAAAAATATACTGAATTAATTGACATAACAAAGAGGAATAAACTTGCGAATGGTGGAATAATGAATATAAAACAAATATTAATTGAATTAAATTAAATAATTTGCTATTTTATTGGCAACTCAAGTTTTTCTCAAGGTTGCGTACACTTTGAATCTATCCTATTTTTCGGTTTAAAAAACTTATATAAACTTATCTTACGGCTGGGGTCCCTGTTATTGCAAGGACATGTATACCAAATACCTAATTACGTGAATAGTCCATTTTGATTGTAGTTATATAGGTAGTTGTGAAAAGTAACAAACACCGATATTTTCTATATAATTTACGGTAATTTACCATAAAGTGAACCCGTTTGTCAGTTTGCCTACATGCATGTATTGTTGCAACAATAGAAAAAGTTAAAGTCTACACAGAGAAGGAGAGTCCAGAGCGACAATCTACTAGTTCAACTGTGTCAGCATGATTGATAATTGCTTTTTAGAACTGACAAAATTAATTATTACAACAGTAGTCAATCCCACTTGTGGCTGAAATAATTGCACTGAAGTGATATACGTTTCTTTACACCTGCGACAATATCCTATTGTAAACAGAATGTACTACATTTCTTAATTTACATACAATACTGTTATAGAACAATAGCGCAGTGGCTACTCGTTACCAATAAAGATAACTAGGCTTGTTTTGATTGCTTATTTATCAGAGATGATCTACTTGCATATGAATGAGATGAATAAAGCTTTTTATATTGAGTATGGCATTAACAAAGGAACTCAGTCTAATAACGAACCATTAACTTTGAGAGTCTCATGGATTTTTCGTTATTCTTTAATACCATTGGGGAAGAATAATAAATACTACATAAAAAAGATTAAATCCCTAAGACCAAATCAGTTAAAAATTATCCCCTTGTTCGTAATAGTTGAATATGATGCATAAAAGACTAGTTTTAGCACGTTTTTTTTAAATTCAATTTTATAAGAATATCTATCACAGTAATAATATAAGCTTCCATGTAAACATGACAGTGAATCGATAGTAGTGGTATCTAGTGAACAAAGTCAATACTAGTGTAACTCTTTCCTGCTAATATTTTAAGTTGCCTTATAATATAACATTTGATTACTTTTCTAATTTTGTTTAAATATTAACACACGGGCTAACATTCCATTCAACTTATTATTTTTTATGGATAATTCAATTAATTAATTATTTAAACCTGTTTTAATGAAACACTACTACAAATTACAATGACATCTCGTGCCATAATAGATTATTATGAATTTATTATAAATAAGACGTGACCAATAGATGGCGTTGTTGAACACAATAAAATTAAGCATTTATAAATAATATCTAACAGCCGTAACCATTTGATTTTAATTAATTCAAAATAACTGCGTTAGGAATTAAGTAAGTAGACTTTCTTATTTTAATATACTGACTTCTAGATTCGTTTTTTTCATATCTTTATTCTTTTGGACTTTTGAAATATGCTAGAGTTGTAATACGACAAATGTATGAAACAATTCGAAGGTCATGTTGTTATTATCATGTTAGTATCGAAAATATAATTTTACAGTAACATTTAAAAGCATCCAACTAACATTGATGACCATCAGTAAGGTAAATTTTCAAGAGGCTTTGGAATACATGTATTTTCACATAATAACGGTAACGATAACGGTAACAAAAACACATTGATAGCTAATAATAATAATTTACATATTAAATAACTAATCAGCAGACAAACAGACAAAGTGTATATCTCGAAGTGAATGATGGAAAGTTCGCGAAGCATGTTAAGCGGAGGAAGCTTAAAAAATATTTCACACCTGAATCTGGATCATGGGCTGCTGTCGTAAATAAAAAGGATGTATACGATAATATGTTTGTCTTCCCGGCAGAACGAAGTCTTCATATTCAGTTTGATTATAAACCGTGCCATTGACTGGACATTGGACGCCAAAAATTGTCATTGGAATATTGCTTTTTATCAAATGTGTGTCCACTGCCTCAATGACATCGTGAACACTGATTGATGTAGTCTGAAAATATATAAAAATATTTTAAAGAAAACAAGTTTTAGTCCAGCATAAGGTTCAACAAACATTTTAGTTATAGAAATATCGATATTGTTCTAGGTTCAGAAGAAATATGAATTGACTAGCTTTCGCCCCCGCCTTCGCTCGCTCTAATATTATCCCACGGAAGCCGTACATTTTCCGGGATACAAAGCAGCTTGCGTGCTATTTCACACAAATCTGTTCGGCCGTTCTGACGTGATTGAGTAACAAACATCCATCCAAATTGGCATTTAAAATACTAATATAGAAATACAAAATATGTACTTGTATACCAAGTATAGGTATATGAATGATTTGCAAGACATCGTCGAGCAAAGTTAGTATGTACTAATATTATAAATTTGAAAGTAAACCCTATCTATATCGGTGAGTTTTTCAAGATGGCTCTATGACTAAATCAAAAACTATGTAGTTATAGAGATAGCGAGAAACACTCAAAAGTCTCTAGGCCGATTTTGATGAAACCTAAAGCGGTATCTTTCGATTTTTCAAATATTAATCACAATGGTCAAAAACCGAATCTACTGGTTTTGACAAAAATAACTATATACTTTAATACAACAACTCCTAGAGCTTGTAAGTATCGATTTCTGTGAAGGAATGTGAAGAGTAAAACTGTGCATGTACAATAAGTAGGTACTTTTTTCCCGGGAAATAGGATAGTTTATTTCGCGGAACTGGTGGAATTTTGCAAGAGCGAATAACGCCTACATTAAAAAATTATGCAATGTGACTTGTGTGAATGCTAGCTCTCAAAATAAACTAGGGTCGAAAGTGGTTAAAGTTTCAGGCGTAGATTTTGAGCGGTCGGCTGGATAGCTATCGCTTGCTGCATTAAGCGGAGCCAATGTGATGTAATTTATCTACACATGGACAAATAATATTGTTTTTGTTCCTTTATTCGAAAAGGACAATAACTCATACTTCGAAAATGATCTGAAATTTCACTTGCGTGTAGGGCAAAGTCACCGCTTAAGAATCGTGCCGGGAATTATAGCAAGATTAAACTCTTTAACCCTGATCTTTATAATTACATAGTACAAAACATAGTCACGCAACGAAACGGATTTTTGAAGCGGTTTTCAGATAATTTTCCAAGGACGTGAATACTTACCGATAAAAACAGTTCAGAATAATCAAAATATTCGTTATTAATATTCTGAAAGTCTGTTAAGTCTTGGGCAACATAAGCAAAGTATACGTCGAAGTAGCTGGACCTAAGTGTAGTCATAAGTTCTCTCACTCTGTCCAACTCTGTAGATGACGGACGGTCGCTTGGACTTATTATTAGAACCATTGTACTTGGACCAGCACTTGCCCCAATTTCGATCTGGTGTAGAGATTTATTCAGTGAATACTGAATTACATTGGACATAACAGTTGGCAGGCTCATACGATTTGGCCCTAGAAAACATGGAGCAGAGAACTGTATTAATAAGTGATAAACATTATAAAAATAACTAAAAGTTGAATTTGAAATTCATGAATTTTACGAAACTGAAAAGGAGATAATTAAGACTTACAATTTGTGCCTGGTTTAAATTTAAAAAATATGTTTTAAAAAGGTGGAGGAATGAAATAGAAAGATAAAATAGGGAAGATAGGATGGCGAAGGAGGCAGTTCTCCGACAGAACTCTCAGTCATCATACGAAACACAATCAGCTCAAGGCTAACTGTTTCACGCCAACATTCTATAAGAGCGCAATATCACACTTATCAAGCCGGTCTTAGGAGCTGTAATGAAGATAATGATTCCAGCAAACTCTATCAAGTCAATGGTATATATCATAATACGTTCATCTCTGTTCCGTACAATACTTACAGGTTGAATTTTTCAACTAAGCTTCCAGGTCCAAAAATTAAAAATCCTAATCTATATGAAATAGCGAAAAACAATCAAAGGAGTCTCGAGGGCGATTTTGCGAAAACTAAAGTAGGTAGGTATTTTGTTCAAAAACAACCCTTTCTCTTGGTTTGCAATTTGCCATTCCTTCACAGAAATTCATCCTGACAAGCCACACTACGATTTGGTGTAATTATACAGATGTTTATATTTTTTGTAAATCAGCCGAATCGATTCCTGACAAGGGTTGATTGATTTTTCGAAAATCTAGCTGTCTACCTACCTACCTCAGTTTTCGTCAGAACGCACCGCGACACTCCTTTAAGTCTTTTTCACTATTTCACATCGTTTAGGATTTAGCCACGAAAGCCCACTTGAAAAGTTCACCTGTATTCTAAATATCTTTTGGATTGATTTATATTCAACTCCGTGAAGTAAAAATAAAACAACTTCAAAAATGAATAAACTCGTGTTCATATTTAAACGTGTAATGAACATGTTGCAATATTTTACAAACTGTGGGGTTTTAAACTTACACTCATCTGTGAAATTGTTTATATGTGAAAATGTTGCAGTTACATTATGCGAAGGAGGCACTATCCACGCGCCAGTATTCCCATGCATCAATGAAATAGTACTACGTTGGGCATCCATTTCTAAAGCTCCACCAAGCCACCTGAAAATAATGGAATCAAAAATGTCCATACTTGGAACTCTTTCACTTAGCGTTTGCGAATTACTATAAGTAGTATTTAAAAATATTTCACTACAACTTTATCGTGGACTTTATTGGCATGTCTGTGAATTCTACCTCATCCACAATAAAACTTTTGTATAACTTGTACGTATTTTGTTTTCCTACTTACTTTATGTTTGTAATACCTCCACTACCTAGAGTTATTTATTATATAATACGATTTACTTGAAAATAATCAAAAGTAAGATATAAGAATTAATACTTACGACATAAATTCCTCAACGTCATAGCCCTTCCACGATCCATCAGTGGCAATGATAACATCCATTACCGGTATACTGTGACTTATTTGACAGTCGCGATGATTTTGTCGCAGTAAATTCGCTGAAAGTAACAAATGCTATTATAATTAGGCTGGTAGAATGCCAGAGAAGCCATTTACTTGACGTTTCATATGTAACGTATTAAACGAGTTCATCAGATTTAGATATGAATTTAACCATAGATAAAATTTATGCATAACGCCGGATTTTATTACAAAAGTAATTGTTTGTTTAACAAATCAGTTTTTATTTACTTTTTTCATATTCGAAATAAAAACCAGTGTTAACCTCGGGTAAAGTCTATTTATTTAGGTACTAGAACTTAATAGCTCTCGCGACGCTCGTGCGCCTAACCATCTATTGCCTAAATAGATCACATTATTATTGTTATTTACAAATATTATTTATACGTATAATCATGTAATGCATTCTTTAAATTAAATAGCCATAGGGGTTCAAATAGTCTGAACTTACGTAGGTAAGTAGTAAACGCAGTGACTGCAGCATCCGTTATCCTCTCCATTTCTTCCACGGGAATGTAAATAGTGATTTGTCTAAGTGACAATACATGAGCAAATCTAGACACTTCTCTGAACAAATCAGTGCTATTAAATATTTGTAAGAATAGTGATTTTCTGTTGCAAGCTTTAACGGTAGGGTTAAAGGAAACTCCTTCGTTGGAATAATACATTTCTATAATTTGAGATAACCTTAAGGTTCTTCTTTGTTCTACCCATTCGGGTACGAAGTTAGCCAATATCAAGCCTGAAACGCGAAAATATTGTGATTGACAGTATTTACAATGAATAATAATCACCACTCGATCACAAAATCTATCTTCTTCTTCTTATAAATAAAAATAATGTTCGCATGTACGTCCTCGAAGCGCTCCTAAAACATTGATCAGATTGTGATGATACTTTCATAGGGTGTTCTGGGGACGCCCGAAAGGGTTTCTGGCTTAAAAAATCTATAAAAATAAAATTCAATGTATATTTTTCCTCGATGTGTTTCTAAAGCATTGATCAGATTCTAATGAAACTTTAGTAAGGTGTTCTGAGGTGGTCCGCGAGGGTTGCTGATCCAAAAATCTTTATAAATAAAATTCTTCTGTTTGTTTGTATGTCACTGAACTCTTACTAAATGATTGAACCAATTTACATGAAATTTATTGTGTGTGTTCAAGTCCCAGGATGGTTTAGATTCACGATTGGACCCGGTAGGTGGCGCCGCTCAGCTCCTCTGAAAGGCGGGATGGATTCTGATTATTTTTTTGTTTTGTTCGAGTGAATTCGAGAATGGTATATTAATAGTATTTTATTATAATAAATGGAATGAAGAATGGAGCGTTAGGTAAACTTCTAGGCGCTAAGAACCTCAGCCAGAAGGCCCAGCTTGCCATACACAACGCGGTGCTGGTACCTACGCTCACGTATGGAAGCGAGAGTTGGGTATGGAATAGAGAGCACGAAAGTAGAGTAAACGCGGTCGAGATGCGAGCACTGCGCAAAATCTGCGGAGTGACGCTCGCGGACCGCGTTCGTAATACCGAAGTAAGAAAGAGAGTTGGTCTGAAAGAGAGTGTCGGGGTGAAGGTAAGGAAAGGAATGCTCCGGTGGTTCGGGCATGTGGAAAGAATGAATGATGAAAGAATGACTAAACAGATATACAATGCAAAAGTGGATGGATGCAGAAGTCGCGGAAGGCCACGACACACCTTCCATGATCAAATTGATCATGTACTAGCAGAAGGTGATGTCAGGAGCCTTAAGAACAGACGAGCGTGCATGACAAGAACTATGAATGTCAAAGAAGCAAGTGAGGTGTGTAAGAATAAGCCTAAATGGCGCTCTGTTGTTCGTGCCTACCCCGCAAGGGACCTGGCGTGAAGTTATGTATGTATGTATGCATGTATTATAATAAATGGTAGATTAACAATTGGTCTATTTCGCTGATCGATAGGAAATTCTTAGACTTAAAATCTGCGCCACTTTTATCCCAAGATTTATTCTGGGAATCATTTAAATTGACCAGTTAAAAAACCGAATTCTAATGTAATTTTTTTGCTGATTAACAGCAAATTTTATGTAATAAAATGTGTGATATTATTTATCTCGGGAATCCCGCGGGAAGTTTTCCGGGAGCGGTTTGCAGTTGTTCTGGTGCATAAAAATTAGCTTATGCCGACACAGTATTCACTAAAACGCTATCTTACATTAACAGATAGGTACTAAACAATCACCCGACCAGATTAAGATATTCCCTTAGAATACAATTGTATATAGTATGTTGGCCATACAACTTTAATATGTATTAGATATCAATAAGAATACCGCTTCTAAATACAGATGTTTGAGAAATAAATCAATACCATCTATTCCAGCTAAAATCTCAGCATCTGTGAAGTGCCAATCAATTATAGAACTGTTCTGAGGGAAGATATAATGATTTCTAGGTAACAATGTGTCATTCCATCTCTCGTTACTTCCAATAATCATTCTTTGTGATACCGCTCCTACTCGTGGGCCTTGATTCACTACCACTTCTGACAAATCACCTGCAAGTAATAAAAATAATAAATTTCCTGATATCATACAGAATATTAATTTTATAATTTAATTAACAATAGCGAATAATTGACTCCAAGCTGTTTATATCAGTAGTTGTTACCTGCCAAAGTCGCTACCCATATATTGCTAATATCAACAGGATCAACTTGTCTTTGTGCTTCGCCATCTAAAGTTTCAATGTTTTCATACCATTCTTGCATAGCTGCTGACATCAAAGGCTCAGCAACATCCTCTTTGAAGATATTTGCGTTCAATATGTCGGATATCGAAACCCGTTGAGTTTCCATAGCGGAAGCAACTGCGGCCATTACAGTACCAGGAGATATAGTGCCCCATTCTGTTTGGATTACACCTTCTTCAGTTGGACATCTGCTATTTACACTGCAAAATAAAGAATGTTACATATTATAGCATGCTTATGTTTCACGAACATTGTAGTCAATTAGATTATGGTTGCAGTTATTGGGATTTACAACATGATCAGGCAAAGATCTACCAGAAGAGGAACTTTTTCTTTCTGGAACATGACTAAACCGAACAAATTGGAGGAACGTTCTTTTCAGACTATTATATAATGGAGGAACAAATATTATTCTAAGCAACGCATTAGACAAGAAAGCTAAATTATCAAGTTAGTAATTAAAATTTTAATAAAAATGTAATCTCCTATGAGGCTGATATGTCAGTCTCAATAAAACAATATTAGTGCAATCAATAGTATCTATGTGGTCAAGTGTTTTACAGGACTTAATTACTCTATATTAACATCACACAAAACAATATCCCACGACCTGGATGTACCTAGCATCAGCAGATTCACTTACATCATCACTTGATGATTGAATTATTTATTCGTTAATGGTTTAAGTACCTACCTATACTATTTTCGAATATAAAAATGAAACAGACGCAAAAGTCTGTAATTTATAGTTTTGATACTACACAGTAGGCTTACTTACGCTGATGTGCACCAGCATTTAACCGACGGTTAAAATAAAATAATCACAGTTTATGCATACATTTTTAGCGATTATTTTGTTTTAACCATCGGTTAAAAGTCGGTGCACACCAGCCTTAGTAGGTATATTTTTATCAAATAGGTAGGTCCTTTGAAATATATTTCTAAATACATAAATCGAACCTGGTGTTACTTTGAGTTGCCATATTCATAGACATTTGGACTGATACTGGACACACGATGTTCTCATCTCCTCTCTCCCATTGCCATACAGTTGAGCTTATTATTCTATGCAGCATACATTTCTCCCCAACTGTTAATATTTCATCCACATTCAAAATATTATCTTGGCTCGGTAAGAATAAATCCATAAGGAGCTTGTATTTGTGAAATTGGAACCCCGAGGCCCTAAAAGGTAACACGAACTCTGTTTCCACAGCTCCCGCTGAAGATTGTGCAATGCCGTCGAGACGAAGGCTGAAAAATAAGTATTCCTCTTTCAAGTCAAGAATCAGCGAAAACTGTATTTGGTTTTATGTGAATGATTTTTTTTCGTTTTCTGAATAAACTACATTCACAAAAATTGGTAGACATAGGACGTATAACATAGGTACAAATATAACTTGACACTACTAGTACAAACTGCACAATTCAATAACACAGCCAAAGTCCGTCAGTATATCGCTCATCGAGTCTACATCTTGCTCATATGGCAAGCCTCGCTTGACTGCCCCACCCTCCGTTCGGGCATTGTTTTATAGTAAACTGTATAATGTACTCTGCGTGTACTGAGTTTTTCCAAGTAAACGCAATTTGCACAATTGGTTAATTATTATTGCGAACGGCCAACAAAGTCGAAAACAATAACAATGGGCAATATTGTCTAATTGCAAATTTTAAACACAAAGTAAACAAAAGAATTTCAAATGCGGGAAGGGTTATAAACCCGGTGCGCGTTTCTTTGTCGGTATGTAACAATACTTATACGTTAATAAGTAGGTAACAAAAGTGGTCTTCATAATGCTTTCAGCGTTTCCGTTTGTTGCTGTCTAACAACAATAAGACATACAACATCCATAAACATTATGCACACATACTCTAGTTTAACAAGATAAGTTTATGTTATGGGTTATACAACAGTCTATTCTAAGGCCTCTCCCAGACCAGAATAAATAACAGAAAGTTCGTTTATACAATTTACCCTCCTAGGAATCGAACCTGAAACCTCTGCACTTAGTGTTCTAGGCGAACCAACGTTTCGAACACTATGACAGACATTAAATATGACCTATAGGTACGTATTTCTATTGTTTTAATTCTATTAATCTCCTCCTTTATTCTTTTCTTGTAAGAACTTGATTATTTATATTGGCAATGTTATTCATTAAGGCGACTAGCATTTGTTTAATATTTTAAGCTCTCTCCAGGGTCTCTAGATTAAGTTATGGGAATATTCCCATTTGATGAATTTATTATGCCAGAAGTAACATGACATTTAGACCATGGACATTATTAAATAGAATACAATTTATTATTTAGCACATTTTTTTACTTCCCAGAGACAACATTTTGGAAGTATATTCAATTTTTTTGACTCTAGAAACCCTGTCCGAGTTGTAGTTTCCCGCTGCAGAATCCTTAAAACTGTAAAAATACTTTACCTCCGTAAAAGTCCGGTGCTAAGCAGCCTCATATCTAACTGTGAATTAAGTTCCACCTTTCTTAAAAGCGATAAAAACACATCTAATCTTTTGGGGGCTGGGAGGTCCGGAGCTCCACTTCGGTAACATGGCAGCAACTGTTGCGGTATACTGGGCAAGATGACACCCTCGGAAACAATGATATTTGCACCTGTAGTTAATTGGAATTGTGATTGCATAAATGACGAATTAATAACTAATTGAAATAATAAAAAAGGAAACAATACTCACAAGTAAGTGTTAAGACCTGATATAAAACATTCATATTTCTAACCTAAACTAAACATTAGAAATTAAGAATAATAGGAAACAATGCGTGCTGCCGTCCCGCAAGGCGTGTTACAATATAGTGCATGATAAACAGATAAGATAGCGATAATGAATCATTGTGAAAATCAGACCGCGATGCTAAAATGCCACTTTCGAAAGATAATGGGAGGTAATTAAAAAACCATTTAAAAATAAACAATTTTATTGATACTGTGTAGCTATGCTGCTATTGTTACACTATTTTTATTTTCATTAGTGCAAATAAAACCCATATAAATCATAACTCAATCCTTCTAGTAATTAAAAACAGAACGGAATATATTTGCCTAATTTATTCAATTAACTTTAATAAGTAACCTCCATAAACAATAACAATCCTCATATAACATTCAGCAATTAAAAATTACAATTCCTAAATTAATAAATTAAATTTGCGTCTTGTTGCACAATATATTGAAACTATGCACACATCCACAAACACAATATTTACATAACATTATCATACCGTAGACAATTTTACTAAATTGTTCATTTTAAATCTTTGTTTTAGACTCTCTGTTTCTGTTGTGTTGTATAACTAGATATACAATATCTAGTTATACAACACAACAGAAACTGAGTTCGTACATTACTGTGGTAGCAGTAATTTCTTTAGGGAGTTTCGGAAAAGTATAAATCAAATCTTTCATCTATATCAACATTCAACTATATACACGTCATTTGACACTTCAGCCTTGTTTATAATTAAATGTAATTTAATTGTATATTCTACATTTTGACGTCTTGATATACAATGAAGCGACATACAGAAAATGGGCCATTTTCTTTTGCAATATGACATAAAGGTCAAAGTAACAACATATACGAAGAACAGGATTACCAATCACTATAATACCATGCAATACAAAATATATTAAGTCTAGTTGACTGTAATCTTTTATTTGGGCTTTTTCTGTATGTGTACATTGAATAGTGAGTCTAAATAATACTATTGATGTTACAGTTCGTGTTTACTAAAGAAAAATGTACTAATGATTTGTCAACATAATTTTCTCTATGATGCAATAAAAAGCATATTCTTATTAATGTATTTCTTATTTGTTTTATAATTGTGATGATTCTTGTAACTGTAAAAATAAGGTTCTACTGTGATTGTAACGAAGAATTAAATGCCAAATAGCATACATAGAAAAATGACTATATATGATATTTGGCATTTAATTCTTTAATTTGGATTTATAAAGATCTATAATCTATTATCACTATGTAATAATACACAAAGTCCATTTACTCCTATAATTGTTAAAAATAGATTTCACAAAATTCATGAATCAGAGGCCCAATACTGCTATTAGCATCTCGTCAAAGTCGCTGGACACTATTGTCATAATTGTAGGTTTGCCTGTTTTCGGTATTCTGTTAATTACAATGGCGTGGCACGGGCACGCTACTTTACCTTTATAAATTCATATTTATACCCTGTAGATTTATACAGTACTTACAATACGAACTTTTGGCACTATGGCAATGGATTCGTATTTTATATATCTTCACAACGCCAAGGTATTGAAATAGCAGAATTGAGCCCCAGAGGTAGAAATGTTGGTCTTTGAGCCGAAACACACCTGCAATCGGTAACATTGATCGATATAAATACAGCCCCCAAAAACAGATTCAGTGTGTACTCATTACTTAGGGAATCCTTATTTCTTAGAAAAGGTGTTAAACATTACATTTGCTTATTATTATATGAAACTTTATTTGGTATGAAAACAAACAAAATTAAATTTTCTCACATGGAGGGTTTGAACTCATAGGTTAAAAGCTAAATCCATTTAGACTATCGAAACATTTACCTATATATTATTGTGTACAGCCCTGTATGTCTATATATCCTTGGCATAATGCTGGAAAAATCTCTTAACAATATAAAAATGAAATGAACTGAAATGGCACAAAAAATCCAAAATGGAAGCAGTTAATCTGTTTCGAGCCAATTTTTAACATAAGAACATGGCTTTCTGAGCATACTGGAACTAAAACCCAACTCAGTTTACAAGACAAATATTCAGCAATTTACCACTAAATGTGCCTAAATATTATTATAAAATGAGAATTGATTCACAGTATGATGCCACTCACAGTTCAATCTCACTCCAGCATCAGTCCAATTTCATCTCACTGAGTCTACACTACTTCTAGTCTGGATTTGAAATAAAAGCATTCACACTGTCATTACAAGTCATGACAGGTCCAATCTTGCTTCAGTTAAATATTCTTTTTGGATCTATAGAGTGGCATAATAGTGAAAATTCACTGATTGCTTTTGGACGTGACAACGTCTTATAATTCGATGGAGCCGGCTGCACGCACGAAAAAACATGACTCATGAGGCGTTACCTCACTCTGAGGCGTTCCATTTAAGGCTTCAAGTGCAAGCGAGAAGCGCGGAACGAGCGACAAAGAGGCACAATCGGCCTCCGCGTTCGGCAGCGTAATTGACATAATTGTATATGCGTACAAATAAATATATTTTGATCAATTCAATTGTGATTTCCATTTACCTCCTTTTCTATATCCATACAAAATATCTATCAAAATAATAAAATTAAAATTTTCTTTGAAAAATGAAACCATTCCATCAGTATTTTCTTATGACATGGTCACGTTCAACTATCGTCAGTAAACCGACTTTACAGACAACCGAGTTTTGCTTAAGAATATTTGACCGGATCAGCAACAGACTGAGACCAGAGTGGGACTGAATTGTGAATGACATCACAATGTGAATCAAATCTTAGTGTAACAAAAAACTTTATCGCAATACCAGTTTTGCAGGTTTTCCATCAACAACACGAGAGGATCCGTTTTTAAGAGTAAATTCCCTCTTAATGTAGGCAAAAAGTAGGTCAGTAATAAGAAATATTTGTGCAGTGGCGAAGGACAATGTCACTCCGAAAAAGAAGTTTGCATTTGCAGAACCAGAATATATCCACAGATGCCACACAGTTGGCCCCAATGCTGATGTAATGATGAATGCACAGCCCACTATGAATTTTTGCTGCATAACTGAAAATAAATTAATCACAGCTCAGAAGTATACATTAAACTTAGCTTAAACTATTACAACACTAAATAGGGTAATTTACTGTGCAAATAAATTTAAAAATACATAAATAAGGTATGTATAAGAGATATGGAAATTTAAAATATAAAGCCATTTTACAACACCTTTAGTTTGTCATGATGAAAATTGTTTTCATACATTTGATAACAGACTCGAATTTTTCAAGGGGGTGTGCTCTTATAAATTTCAGATCTGTATACTGAAGAAACCACTTCACTTTCAGCAGGATAAAGAATTCCATACTCAAAATACATATATTCAATTATAGACAGCCACATTATTAAAATCACAAATAATCTCTCAATTTCTAGTACAGTGGAAAGAGAAACTCTTAAGTGTAGACAACATTCACTTCAAAACACCACAATCTTTTAGAATGGATGACATGATAGAGTGATGCTAAAATTATTATACCGATTATAGGTCTTAGGGCCAATTCGATTGGTGTGATAACAAGCTCTCACAGAATATCAGCATAAAACAGTATTGAGTTAATTGTGTTTCATACAATAAGCAAGTTTCAATGGCCCAATTTCCCTCTCCCATCACATGTCCCTATTTCTCTATTCCCCCACTTATGCTTCTGATGCTGGTATCCATCCACTCCTGTCCCATCTTATCCAAAAGGTTGGCAATTCACGCTTGGCACTGCAAATAACTATAGGTGACAGTAACTTTAAAAAAAATCAATTTTAATTTTTGAAGGCTTCTGTGGTTGACAGAGTTAGAGTCTTAACAGGACAAAATTGCTGGAACTCAGAGGCTCAAAAATAAATTTTCCATTATGTAGAAAATGGACCATGGACCATAGTAGTATGGTCTGGGTGTCTGCAATCGGTACCAGAGGTCCGTTGTATTTTAACCACAAGCATAAGTTGGTTGGTTTGGGGATATATTTAATTTAAAAAAACTAAACTAAGTTGAGCTGTTTGCCAATTTTACAATTTAAAAAAGAATCTTTATAGTTGAAAAAGATATTTCTTTGTTAAGAAACAGAAAGAACTTACATGCAAAAAGGTGTCTCCATATTGGTAAGAATGCCATATAAAAGCCAACATCACCCACACAGGGGTATGACCGGAATACTGTTGACAGTGCCAGTAAAACAGTTATAAGTAAAATCGGTTCTCTCTTGAACCTCAATGTTAATGGCACAATATACAGTACCAAGGCATTAATTTGAAAAGCGCAGACAAACAACAAGCGAAAATGCTCAAACATTTCTGTGAAGAAATACCAGAAGAGACCTATATTTGGTTTCAAGTCTGGCACTGTTAATCTGAAATGCAAAAATAATTGTTAATTAATTTACATGATTATAATTTAAAACCACCAAAGTTGGGTAAATTATTCTAAATTTATTATTAGTATATTATAATAATATCAGCCCATAAATGTACCACTGCTGGGCTCAGGCCTCCCATTATATGGGAAACAGACAGTATGCCCGCCACACATGTGAAGGTTGTATCACAATGTATTCCTTCACCATTGTAAGCACATAGTAATTGTAATATTAGTATATTAATATTGAACCCAGTTTATTAAAATGAGAAGCTGGTCTTTTATCTAAGCTACCATGATTTAAATCATCATGTTCACTATGCTTGTCAAGTCCAACATATATATCTAAAAACCAATACAATAAATTTAATGATCATCATATCCTTTTTAGTTCACTGGACAAACTTACTGTCACTTTTATCTGCTAATTAAAGAATCAAACTTATTCTGATAATTAATTAATAAAAACTTACATAAATCCATAAGTATTATAAACATATTGGTATGATCCATCCATAATATATGCAGATATAAATATTAAGAAGCCCCAATTCAACACAAATGCTAGTAAAGTCTTCAGGTAAGAACATTTAATACATCCCTTATTGACATCTGCCACTATCATGGCAATGGGGACAATTAGTAAGACAGGATATAGTGCTTGATGAGTAGCCAACGCCAGAAATATACATGCTACTACACCATAGCCATAAGTTGCTCCACATAAGGCTGCAGCCACAAATAAATTTTGTACAACTGTAGTGGTCAACCCAACACAATTCAAAACAGAATAAGGATTGAATAAATATACAGATAGAACATATTCTGATGTTTCCCTCATTTCAGACTCTTTCAAAAGCATATCTTTCGATTCAGAGGAGACATCTAACACATTTCTTTCTTGACAATCAATGAATATACGTATAAAACCTTTAGAAGTTTTATAAAGTAAATGAGCAGTTACAAGATCCAAGACAGTAAAAAGCACTGGTAGGATGAATGGCATCTTTTTTAACACATAGTGGAAAAATAATAATAGTATCGGGGATTCGTGGAAAGAATCTCCATCGTATGGATCTATTTTACGGTCATATAAATAAACGCCTTCGATCAACCTTTTCCATGAGTTAAGAGGCGTTGCTATTTCGACTCTGTTTGCCAATATTTGCCAATAATCCGTGTGGATAAGCCAATATCTTACTAAACCGGCTACTAAATACTTTAATATTAAACCCATTTTCAAAATTTATTTTTACTAAAACATTTTCTTGTTGATCAGTTAATTCAAATTACAAGAATATACACAAAAACTCCAGAAAAGTAGGTAACCTCAAAAATCTAAGTCATTTTATTTATTTATTTTTATTTAGGTTTATGGCTTGGCAGCTAGGCCTTTAAGCCAGATCATAGTTTATAATATACATTTAGTTTCTTCATTTTCTTAAGCCTAAGTATGTGTAACACAGCTGAACTGTAGGTTATCAGCGAGTGCCATTCAACAGAGTTTTTTTTTTTGAGGCGAGGGAAAATGCTAACACCTTTTACGCACAAACTGGGCCGTTGCTAGGAAACGGCACGCATCGACCGGGGGCGATAACACTGCAGCAATTGTATGCTCTTGGCAGTGCCCGTCCGCGATCGACGTCACAGAATAGTGTGGAGAGTCCGAAAGTTGCTACACGAGCGAGCAACCCCAATACCCACTAAAAACCCCCTCCTCCCGTGACGACCCTGCGCTTTTGTTTGTGTTGGAAAGCCTGAGATTTAGAACATAGTTACACCCAGACGATCCAGCGCAATAAAGTGCCTGGAGTGTGCCCTGAGAGAACACACCCCACTTCGTTGACGGGGGTCGATGGTCCCTTGCTTTCCTAGCTGCTAAGGGCCCCCCGTTAACGGAACCTAACTCAGGGAGGGAAGTAATGCGCGTACCTGCCTCTCCGGGTGCCTCGAGTAGAGACCGTAGCACGCGCCGAAGGACTTCGCTCCCTATCCCGCTCTGCGGCCTCTTTGAGAGACATTACTGCCTCACAAAAAGTAACCGCAGCTCCCCAGCAGTCGTCGCTCTGCAACATGGCCGTTACCAAGTCACCGAGCGAATCGACCACTCCTACGTGCGCCTCGAGTTATAAATAATTAATTATTAATTATAAATTAATATATAATTAATTAATTAGTTATAAATAATTAATAAGTTATAAATCGCAATGGACAAGTGGAAAAACAGGTCGCAACGTACAAGTGGAAAAACTTCAGCTGACAAGTGACAAAATGAATCGCAACAAAATTTCAACTTGAAGTTTTACGGGCAGGTTTTCAAATTGGACAAGTACATTAACAGTCTACCCGTAAAACTTCATGTTAAAATTTTGTTGCGATTCATTTTGTCACTTGTCAGCTGAAGTTTTTCCACTTGTACGTTGCGATCCGTTTTTCCACTTGTCCGTTGCGATTCATTTTTCTACTTATCCGTTGCCATTCCTTTTTCCACTTGTCCGTTGCGATTCGTTTTTCAACTTGTCCGTTGAAGTTTCACTTCTAATATGTGTCCCAGCACACATTTAGATTTTTCGCAGGTTTACTGCAAATTATGATTTGGTTAGGTTAGGTACATTTTATTGAATGCAGTTTTAATTTAAGCATATTTTATTTTATCAAACAAAAAACTGACTTCGATCCGGAACCAAAAAAAAACATTCATATTCTACTCTATAACATACACACATACACATACAACGGAACATTTACAAATGCGCATCTTTCGTCATCAACTTCATTCGGACATAAAATTATGTTAACAGAAAAATATTTCAAAAAAAACACTATAAAATTTCGTTTTCTCACGTTTCGATGAAGAGGCTCCGAAACTACTGAACCGGTTTGAAAATTTATTTCACTGTTGGCAAGCTACACTATTTCCGGGTGACATAGGGTATATTATATTTACAAATAAATTAGGGGTCCTTACTAAAACTCCAATAATGTAACCCAAGGTGTAAAAAAATACCTAAAATCGCGTGCGCTGCGAAAACTGTTGATGATAGAATAAAGTAATGTACTACGACTTTGCAGAACAGATCATTATTTACAAAAAGTGTCGGGACACTAAATATCTAACTATTATAGTTATGCCACAATAAGTGTTCTTTGATTTTAAAATTGTAATTAAAATGCCGCCGCTAGAAAAGGCTCTTTATTTGTATCTTGGTGTTAATCCTTATCAAAATAAATTACTTCATACTCAAGACTACTTCAGTACCTTTATATAACTTTTTGAATTATTCAATTTGGACATTCCATTCGAAAGATATCACGAGTTTAAAAATGTAGGAATTAGACCACGTGACTGACGCTTTTTCGTTCGCGAAAAATCGTAAGACCCCCTCTATATAGAAGTTTCACTCCATAATAACAACAACTGGAATAAACTATATACACGATGTGTTTTTTTTAAATTTCTTGTCTGTTTGTTCGGAATTCACGTAAAAACTACTGGGCCGATTTATTACACAAAAATTGCTATCGGTCAACGAAAACCATATCGAACCATTATTTATTCCGGGAATCCCTCGGGAATTTCCCTAGGAGCGGTTTGTAATTGTTCGGGTGCATTACAATTAGCTTATTCCAACACAGTTTTCACTAAAAGGATAGCTTACATTCTTTTTTAAATGTTAGTACTTAGTTTCCCGGGAATCCCGCGGGAATGTCAGGTCAACCGTTGACGAAGTAATGGGAATATCCTAGTAGACTATATAACACAAAAATAAATGGAACATGCAGTGGAAAATGCACTAAAATATATATAAAAAAACAAGAAGAAAAGTTCTAAAACGAAAACGAACGACGAAAGACGTCGGAGAGTAATCCCTCTGAAAGCGTATCGTAATTCGTCATAAACAGAAGAGCAAGTAAAAGCATGTATAAGTATACCTACAGTCATTTATTAGACAATTCATTTCTGTTTATCAATTTGAATGAATCAACCAAAATGATTCATGCAAACATAAACTTAGTCATTGAATTTAGTCGAGTCCTTTCAACCAAATTAATTAAATCAAATGTAAGTATTATGAAACAATCTATGTGATATTTTTTGTTTTATCTTATAAGTTTTATTTTGGGATCGTTAAATAAACAACATTTGGTTAGCGTATGTACTAATTAAAACTAATTTACCTGAATACATAATAATACGAAATTAATGCTTGATTGTTTAATTTAATTCTTTTTAATTTTTTTAAAAATGTGATGTTAACAACATTTTGGAAATTCAGATACCGAAAAAGGAAACTTTATGCAGTCCCTCCAGTGTCACTGCTAATTATATTCGAAATTACTGTTTTTTGATTGCGAAAGTACAGGAGATGATAGGCTGACGGCCTCAAAAAAAATTGATGACACCTTTTGAAGTGAAACTTCTATATAGATGGGGGTCTTAGGATTTTTCTGTCACGAAAAAGTGTTACGGCCACATGGAGGAGCGGCATAAATTTAGACTAGACGTGGTGAGAGGCGGCATAATTTTAGATTAGACTATGGATGCGTTTTTTAGTTCCGGATCGACTTCAGTTTTTTTATTTGATATAATATGTTTTAATAAAAAAATGAACTCATTAAAATGTACTAACCAAATCATAATTTGCAGTAAACACAGTAGAAGTGTAACTTCAACGGAAAAGTGGAAAAACGATACGATTCATTTTTCCACTTATCCGTTGCCCTTCGTATTTCCACTTATCCATTGCAATTCGTTTTTCCACTTGTTAGTTGCGATTTGTTTCTCCACTCATCCGTTGCCATTCGTTTTTCAACTTGTCCGTTGCGATTCCTTTTTCCACTTGTCCGTTGAAGTTTCACTTCTAATATGTATCCCAGCACACATTTCAATTTTTTTTAAAGCTTCAAGCTAGACATGGTGCTTATCATTTTTATAATATTATAGATGCTTAATTTAGGAAAACATATTCTAATATTAATATTTAAATAAGTATTTAAGCAATATTGGATCAGATAGGGCATAAAATAAAAGGAATTCACACATGTGTCAAATGTCCCTATCCTTATTATTAATATTAAAAATGCGAAAGTAACTCTGTCTCTCTGTTTTCACTGAAAAACTACTGGACTAATTTGGCTGAAACTCAGTATAGTAATATCTTTTTTCGATGCCGAGACATAGCATACTTTTATTCCGAAAAACGGGATAGTTTCCGGGATAAAATTATATTTGTCTCTTCGTTTGTTATGCTTTTACAAAGAAACTACTTGATCCATTTAGCTGAAATTTGGTATATATGTAATTTTAATATTGAGGGTGGACAAAGGATAGTTTTTATCCTGGATAATTGGATAGATTTTTGGATAGATTTATGTAAATAGGTTTTTTTGTGATTTGCCATTTCGGTTAATTCGGTCATTTCGATCATATTGGCCATTTTGGTGATTTTGGCGATTTTAGTGATTTTGTTCATTTTGGACATTTTTAGTATTGTCGTAATTTACGTAGTTTGTAGATAGATGCACGGAGGATAGATTAATAAAACTAGAACGGGTTGAAATAAGAGATGCAAGTTTGTATGGGAGACCAATCATTTCTCAAGTTAAGTTAAGTAACTCGACCTGCCTGTCTGTTAAGCTTTGACGGAAAAGTTACTGGAGTATTGGATCGCTTTTCTTGTAATTCTGTACATATGTAGTTTTAATACAGAAAATGGACCTAGATACTTTTCATCTTGGGAGACGTAAAAGTTGCGATATAAAATGAAGTGAATCTTCAGGGGGCAACTAGTACTGACATAAAAATTTAACACAATGTATGTATTAACGCCTGCTCATTAAACAACAGACACATTCTAGAGTTTGACCCGCGGCGTATCTGCGGGATTAACTCTAGTACAAACATAGATTTTAAAACAAAGATAACTACTAAAAACACTTAACTATATTCGCATTGTGCTAATGACTAATTAATACAATTATGTTCCCGGATATTACGTTTAAAAATCATATATTTGTTTCAAATACTAAGATATGCCCGCGACTTTGTCTACGCTTAATTTGAAATTCTCGCGGGATTCCCTGAAGCAAAGTAACACAGCATTTAAAAAAAGAAAATAAGCTATCATTTTAGTGAAAACTGTGTCGGAATAAGCTATTTTTTATGCACTCGCACAACTAGACACTGCTCTCGGGAAATCCCCGCGAGATTCCCAGGATAATAATCACACATCTTGGTACATAAAATTGGTTATTGATCAGCCACAAAATCACATTGGCATGCGATTCTTTTAACGCGGCTATTTTAAATTATTCCTAGAAAAATTCTCGCGGGATTCCCAGCATAAAACGTAGCACCGATTTTAAATCTAAAACTTTTCTGCCAATTACAGAAGATAACTAGAGAGACAGCTTTGTAACCAATCCAGTGCATTTCCTCTGATTCCATATGTTTCACACTTATTGAATAGTATTTTATGATCCACAAAGTTGAACGCTTTACTCATGACAAAGAATATTACAGACACGGGAATTCGCCTATCAGTAAAACTTATTTCATTTGATACTAACATGAAAGCTGCAGGGGGTAGTTGATTTATTTTTTGAAAGCCATTTTGCTCGTTTTTTTATTATTCAAATTTGTTTAAAAACACAGTGAGTCGTCTTTGCATGGCTTTGTCAAACATAGACTTTCCCTAAAATCGGAATTACTGTTATAGGCCTATTGTTATTTAATCCAGTTTTAGAGCCATTTTTGCATAAGGTTTTAACAACTGAAGTTTTGAGTATTGTAGGAAAAAGTAAAGTTTATTAAAATAGGACCTACTATACATTCTTTTAGTAGGTATATGCGTGTTTATACAATCGAAGCCAACTGCTTTTGTACTATTTAATGAGTGTATCATTTTTATAAAGTTAAGGAATAGACTGTGGGTATTTGGCTTAGATATTATCATGTTTATTAGACATATTGCTTGTTAAGTTAATAAAAAATCGTTGAAGCGCTCCGCAATCTGTTCTGGGTCTCTAAGGATTTCTCCATTTATATTTAATATTAAAGTTATATTCATTTTCTGTTTTGTTTTTTATAATATGCCATGTGGCTTTACATGAAGGAATGTTAAACGGTAAAAGAAGTGTGCCTGCCCTGAAAAATAAAAAATCTATAACATGTTTGAGTACCTCCTACCGGTTCCAATTGTGAATCTAAACCATACGGGACATAACTCAAACACACACAAAAAATTATCGAAATCGGTCCAGGAGATCAGAAGGATTCTAGAACCCGATCTCAGCGCCACCCCGGTAGGCGTGGAGGTGTCAATTGTGAATCTAAATCATCCGGGGACCCATTCAAACACATGCATAAAATACTTAAAATTGGTAAAGTCGTTCTCGAGTTGTGCGCGTTCATTCTGCGATTCATTTTTATTTATATTTAGAAATTTTACATGTGAGCAAACTAATAGAAAATTTAGATCAAATGAGTCCTTATGCCACTTCAGTTCATCGGTTTTCGGAATGACATATTTATTAAATATGACTCATATAAGCTATTAAGAATTTCGATTAATTCCTCCAAATTCTCCGAAAATAACAGGATCTCGTCAAAGCAATACAATTGAGAGATTCGCTATCGCTGTCAATGTTGATACCCTGCCCACTGTATTCGATTCCCGAGTTTTGAAAACATTATCCATCGCAGTTTCAGGGATGTGAAATCCTCCTGTCTCACGCAGAGATGCAAGATTTCGCTCTCATGTCCTGGATCTGGACGGTTATCGTTGCGACGTCGTACAGGCATCTCAACACCTTTAGACCAGCAAAAGTTTTGGTTTATTACTCTTTGGTTTTCTTCTGTATAATCTGCCGAACAGTGTGGACGGTAGTGTAGGGTTTTCGAATCTCAGTCTGTTCCAGCGGTGGGAACTTGTCATGTCGTCTGGACTGAAAACAAGTTTCCGACCTGGCTCAAGAGTAAGATCGGCCTGTAGTTTTTCAGGAAAGAATTTTTAATACCCCTCATGAAGAATAAGACTACCACACGTTTGTTCGACACCTTTGTCACAGTACCCCGATGGATAAAGGTTATTATAGAAGAGCCCCGCTGAGACGATAAGGATTACCACCCTAACCGCTTTAAGAAGTTCAGTTATAATAGATCATTTATCATTTTAAGTTGCCCGGGAGACGGAAAAGGTAATCTCGTCCATGTGGACCTGTATATAACGGACATCCCGGATATCTCTTGGGTTTGGTTACATGTTTAATTTAATTGACTGTTTATTGACGCCTATTTATTACAACTTCTAGGTAGTTTCAACGATAAATAAACTTAAAGATATCGAATACCTAAATCTAAGGCCAAACTTTATTATTAGATACTTGAAAAATAAACTTTTTATACCGGATAACATTACTTAATTACTTACTTACTTAATTAAATTTTAAATGCAGTTTAATTTATTGTAGAGCTTGTAAAATTAACATTGTCTAATAAATTTTTATTAAAAACATTCCTTGTCTTACTTATATGTAAATGTGAGTTTTGTTTGTTTAATTACTACCTAGTTCCTTCATCGAGGTCTTACCTAAGCACGTACATATATAACATTTTTGCAATCAAAATTATTATCCTTCAGATATTAGATAAATGTATACAGATAAATTGGCTTCAAGACGTTTTTGCTTTTGTAGTATAATACACATAAATAAATTAACTCATACTTTTTATATATTTTAACGATGTTAAGATAATAAATATTTATATTAAACGTTATTTTGAATACTAAATTGTTGGTCGCTGTTCTTAAGATTGACATTTGCTTCCTGATAGCACTTTTCCGACAGAACACATGAAAATATTTCTGGCTGACATGAAATGCACAAGCTCTACAAAGTCTGCGATCAGTGAACATCAGTGGATAAACCCAACCATTACATCAAATTCTATAAACCACTATACAAATCCTCGCCAAAAAGAATCGTTTCATGCCTAGAATAATGCATGAGGCTATTGAAATAAAAAAACACCCAAAATTTCAATATAAAAGATGGAGGGCAAGTACCATTTATTTGGAATCTGATTATCAAAACAATTAAGACCCAAACCCAGCAAAAACCAACTGTTACTGTCAGACCTCAAGACACTGTGAGCTCTTTCTGCGTGTATCTAAACACAAACCAACTTGATTGATAATTTCTTTTTATTTTTCCTCACCCATTTTAATCCCTATTAATATTATAAATGCGAAAGTAACTCTGTCTGTCTGTTCCGTTTTCACGTAAAAATTACTGGACCGATTTGGCTGAAACTCAGTATATATATATTTTCGATACCGAGGATGAACATATGATACTTTTTATCCCGAAAAATGGGATAGTTTCCGGGATAACATGATATTTGTCTGTTTGTTTGTTATGCTTTTACGGAAAAACTACTGGACCGATTTGGCTGAAATTCGGCACGTATGTAAATTAAATACTGAGGATGGACAAGGAATAATTTTCATTTTGGCCTTTTTGGTCATTTTGGCCTATTTGGTCATTTTGGCCTATTTGGTCATTTTGGCCTTTTTGATCATTTTGGCCTATCTGGTCATTTTAGCCTATTTGGTCTATTTGGTCATTTTGGCCTATTTGGTCATTTTGGCCTATTTGGTCATTTTGGCCTATTTGGTCATTCTGGCCTATTTGGC
This sequence comes from Dendrolimus pini, assembly GCA_949752895.1. Classification (NCBI taxonomy): domain Eukaryota; kingdom Metazoa; phylum Arthropoda; class Insecta; order Lepidoptera; family Lasiocampidae; genus Dendrolimus; species Dendrolimus pini. The sequence continues at coordinate 13,836,096 of OX457126.1, read as the reverse complement.
CTTTTTGGTCAAGTTTTGTAATTTATTTTGTTGACAGATAGACTAGGGATGGTATAATTAGCGATATAAAATGAAGTGAATCTTCCGTGGGCAAATACATAAAAATGTAATATAATATAACCTGTAGCACTTGCTCTATAAACAAGACACACGCACTAGAGGTTAAGCCGCGGCGCAGCCGCGGGGTAAACTCTAATATTATATAAATTAGGCATGTTTGCTGAAGAGGTTCTTGCGCCGCTTCTTCTCTTCAAGCGATAACATGTGCCAAAGTGGTGGTAAATTAGATTAGGCTTCCATAGAGTAAATAATAACCATAAACAAAATTAAAGATAAATAATTAAAATGAACAAGTTGGCGGTAGGCTATATAAAACTTTAACAATGCTCATTGACGCTTGACATTTTTGCCTTCCGTGATCACGGCTGCTGAAATTTGGCCGAAACGTCGGAATAATATAAAAATCAAATACCACGCTTAAAACCGTTAAAACTTAGTTTTATTATATATACTAGTCGTGAAAATGTCTTTAGTTTGGGATATCAAAGGCTTACCTCGATCTTGTTTCAATATAGGAACCATTTTTATTTAATAAATTTAATATGAAATAATAACAAACCAAATCTAATCAAATCAAATCATTTTTAATGCTAAGTGTTACATAGGTCTTTTAAAATATAAATGAGAACTTATTGTTAGTTTTAAATTATGGATTTAATGCATTTCTTTTGTGTTTTAACTATTCTCTCTCTGTCTGTGGAATTTCGTAAAAACATAACTCCTTATCTTAAAATAGACGTTACACATACACACACACACGTACACACACATATATATTGTAAATATATTTTCTTCTTCAAAATGTAAGGAACCACTTTTAGTTGATTGTACAAGGAATTTTTAATTTCAAGTTCAGATTTCCTGTAAATATACAAATACGGGTGGGGTACAGTTATACGCCACATTTTGAGTTTACCCTCTAGTCCGTGCTTCTTGTTTAAAGAGGTTACAACAACACAGGTTCGATGTATTCAATTTTTATGTTACTACTATTTGCCCCGTAAGATTTATTTAATTTTATATCGCAAACTATCCCATCTCTCGGATGAAAAGTATCTATGACTATTTGCCGTATTAAAACTATATATGTACATATATAGTACACACCAAAATGAACAAATTGACCACATCGACCACACCGACCACTCCGACCACATCACCACATCGACCACACCGACCACTCCTACCACATCACCACAGCGACCACATCGCCCACTTCGACCATATCGACCACATCGACCAAATCCATCAAAATGGCAAATCACAAAATAAAAACCTATCCTACTATTTGGGATAACCTTTACATAAATTTATCCCAAAATCAATCCCATTTTTCCGGGATAAAAGGTATCCCTTGTCCATCCTCGGTATTACAATTCCATATTACCGAATATCAGCTAAATCGGTCCATTAGTTTTTGCGTGAAAACGGAACAGACAGAGTTACTTTCGCATTTATAATATTAATAAGAATGACCCGATCCGAACTTTTTTAATATAGGTTAAAAGGCAAAGGCGGATGTGAAGCGAAGAGGCTTTCGTGGTTATTTTTTTTATAACAACCCAAAGTTAATTTTATATCTCAAATAATAAATGAATGCGCCGTATATCTATACCGCACCCAATAAATAAATTGCCAAACTGCTCTGGATTTACAATATTATCGCGCCCAAAATGGAACGTAGGTACCCATACTACGTGACCTATTTTTTAAATACTTACCCCTCTCGCCCTCTAATTGTCACTTAGTAATTCATAAATATGGTTTAACTAATTTGTAAACAGAAAGTTAAAAAAATATTTGACTCTAGCAGTACTTACAAACTTATATTACATATATCCTCAAGTATCATACTGTTACATGTCTGACAAACACCGCACTGCTGCATGTTGTAAAACGAATTATTTTATTACTTCGTGTTTAAAGTTTAAAAACATCTATTGTTATCGTTCTTATTTTAAGGCTGTAACTAGTGTCGAACGAATTAATCCTTGTTTTATGGCCGTCGAAGCTGGCAGGTCTACGGGATTAACTGGGCGAACGTGATCCTTTGTTCTATTGTATAGTTAGTATAAAACAATGCCCGAACGGAGGGGTGAGGCAGTCATTCGACGACTAAGATACGATTAAGACGTGTAGTACTTTCGATTAGCGACATATTGATGGACTTTGCGCCTGTTCAATTACATTGAATCGTGCAGTGTGAACTGGTTGAATCCAGTTTTATTTTGTACTTGTTTTATACGTGTTTGTATAAAACAAGTACAAAATAAAACTGTTCTAATAAACTCTATAGCAATTTCAACGGCATTTATTTTAATCCGAGTCGTGTAGTTCGTAACAATACAATTTAATTTCAGTGCCGTACTTTACTGCATTATCTAGATCAGTGTTTTTCAACCTTTTTCATGACACGACCCCTTTAGTACGAAGAAATATTTCGCGACCCCCTATCTGTTGCTTTTTTCATGTATTTTATTTTGAGACAAATATTCAATCCATCATATTTATTCATTTTCATAATTAGGGTTCGTATAAATACATAATTAAGTACGTATTTTTTTTACATTAAATGCGTCGCCAATAGATAATGCAATTTACGCGCATACGTACGACCACGGCTGATGCCGGCTGCCCCGCCCCCGCCCCGCGTAAATGAGAAAGCGTTGCTGGCTAGCTCTTCATGTGCCTAAAGCAGGAAAACATCATACTATTACCGAAAATTTGATTTTACCAGCGGCTTTAGATAAGGCGGAGATTATGTTTGGTAAACAAGAAGTCGAAAAACTCAAAAGTATACCTCTTTTTGACAATACCATTCAACGCAGGATAAGCGATATGGCGACTGAAGTTCGTGATCAAGTCATAGATAAATAAAAATAAAGTACTTTTGTGTCCTTGTAATTTGATTAATCTACGGATATTGCAGATTTTACTGAAGTAGCTTTCCCAACCTTTTGCAACTCCGCTATAAAAGCTTACGCTAAAAAGAGGCTTCGACCCACACGTTGAAAAACACTGATCTAGATTATCGGATATGAAATGTCTGTATTTTGAGGGTTAAAAAGCGCTAAACGCCGCGCATCTAATTTAAATATAGCTTGCAAAGTGTTTGATTTCCCTAGAGGATATTGACTACGAGACGGAAACCTTAGCCCTCGCCTCAGCGCGGCACTGTGATCAGGCGTGGTATTTTGTAGACCTCCCTCCTCCCCTGAACGGGTCACGAGTACGTTCCCTAAGCTCATCTGCAAGCAATAAAATAAACGGCATTAATTTTATTACTTTATACTACGATTATTGCGCATCCCCTTTATCTTATATTCCATCACTCTTGTTTCACCACCTCTTTTTTTTTAGCCAGGGGAAATCCGATAAAGGACCATAAGCCGCGATAAGCACAGGAGCTTGGGGGGTGTTTTGTATAGTTTGCGACGCGTGTGTGGAAATTGCTAGGCTGGGTGCCACCCCAGCCTAGCATGCCCAGTCAGAACTGGTGCCATGCTATTGCCACTCGCCAGTAAGGGATACCCACTAAAACACCTAAGTGTTCCGTCCTGCTCCTTATACTAGGGTTACGGGTATATGACCTAGCCTCTCTGCAGCCCTGGCAGGCGTGGGCCTCGTAAGGCAACTTCCACTGCCGGAGGACTACTTTTATCCCCCGGTATCTTCAAGGTCTGTGTGCGTAGTCCGTGCTGGTTCTCTGGCGCAGGCGCGTCCTCCTTTGGCGGGAGCGAAGCCGTGATATGCGTTCACGCTCCCACTTCGCCTCTTCCTTTTCAAGCATAATGTTCTCGCAAAAGGAGGAGACAGTGTCCCAGTCTCACCACCTCTATCCCAATCCCAAAGGCCAGCAATGCGTTGGCTTCGACTTTGGCGTTGCAAACGTGTATAGCAAATAGTACCCACTTTTCAATAAGTGGACCGTCATATTTGCCAAATTCGAAATAAAAATGATATACAATCGTGGAGGATGCAGGTAAAACGTAACTATTTTATCATGGAAATATCTTTGTATCAAGTGCCTAAAACAAATTTAATGTAACGATTACTTATAGCAAAGAAGGTAGTAGATTGTATATAACTTTTAGGTATGTTCATATTACAGGCGCTCTTATTAAATTTCTGACTTGGGCCAATTGTCCCTTTGTATATAATATGAGTTGAAGAAAACTTTCTGTTTTTTCTTCGCGACTTTGTATGTCAACAGAATTTCTTTCGGTAATCTACTAAAGATCACCAAAATCTGGCAATACCAACGATTAAGAAGTTAGTAATCGAATAATCTGACGAAATTTTAATAGCAAATGTGGGGGGGGGGGGGGTGAATATTTGAAGATGTGCATATTCGGCCATTTCAAAGAACACTACAAAAATGTGTTTAAAAACTGTTCTTTATGGATTTTTAAGGTAGTTTCTTATGTTGTATTTCCATATATTTTAATTGGCCAGCGATAAAGCTGTTAATGTAGACATTGTAGGAAAAAATATTTTTTGGCAAAATGGTAATGATATTCCCTTAAATGGTAATGATGTTAACTGTATTAAAACCACTGTTAATTATTTATAAAGACATATATTGGAACATTCACATAACCTCACGACATGTTGCGTCGTCCAACCACAGACAATCAATCCACCAATAGTGCTGCCAATAAGTAGTGATGTACACTATATATATAACTATAACATCCTCCCTCTTAACTCTTATTACATACAAAACTATTTTAATTGAAACATAAAAGATAAAATAAGTTGAAAAAGAAAGTTAGTCTAAATGAAACTTATGATATTACAGTCATACTCTTCCAGATACCTAGGTTTAATTCTAATCCTTTTTGATCTATCTTCTATTACTCTATCCCCCTCTTCACAGGTATTTTGAATATTATCCTCTAATATCATACTACTATTAGTCCTTGACACTGCCTGTTCACTATCATTAGTATTAATACTTTCACTAGAACCTTCCCCTCCTACTCTATTGTTAACACTTATTTCTTCATTATTACAGTATTCATTTACCTGTTTTTCTTTTTCCTTATTCGTATTTCCCATAGTAGCTGATATTAAATTCTCTAAACATGTGTGACATGTGACTCAGTGGCGCAGTTATCGCATTTTTAGAAATTGAAACTGATATCTACTCAACCATAAAAATTCACCAGCCGCTAAAAGCAATATTTCGCTACAAACAGAGGGTCGAACCACTAGTTCTAGTGGTTAATCATTAAGCTGGCAACACTGACTGAGAAATTGCTATACGTGACATATTAGTCATTGACTGTCATCATCATTCACTCTATTTTTTTTTTGATTGCAGGCAAAGGATTACCTAATCTAAATTCTTTTAATAACGTTATTAACAATAACATATAACTGGCGCGCGAGCATCTGGTAGTAGGTAGGTATTTGAAGCGCTGAGAGATTTTGTACAATATCTCTTGAATGATATCTGAATACAAAAACAAAGGCCTGACTGAAAAGTAATGGATATTAACTGACCTACAATTTTTAAGATATGAACTTTTTAAATCTATATACGACTTATATTTGTCATTAAACTGAAACATAGGTTAATCAAAATTCCTGAGTGCCGCAAGTACGAATTCTTCTATAAAACTTCACTACTTTAGCAAATTCTAGCTCGGTTAAATTCCACTACTTTTAACATAGAAGATCTTTTTGTTTTTAAATAACATTCAAGAAATACTGTAGGAAAGCTGCTAGTGCCTCAAACACCTTTGTGATATTCACCTGCTCGTACTTAATCTTATCATGCCCACTGCAGTATGGATCGACTTTTTTTGTTGTTCAAATATACACATTTTTGGACTATACACCGCGAGGGAATCGCAGTGGTGTTTGGGATTCGGCAAAGTGAGCTGCAATACCCAGTAAAGCACCTCGCCGTTCCTCCTGGCGTCCATCGTCTAAGCTGCGGGTTCGCTCACGCACGCTCTCTTATGGACGATGGACAGTGACGGTGGACCGGCCGCTCCAGGTGTTTTGCCGGGTAGTTACAGCTGTATTTCGCAACCTTTTTGATCTCTCGAGGTGAACGGGGGGCGCGTCGAGACACTCTGGTCTAAATGTAAAGTGCAGGTGAACTGACATTCCCCTATCAGTTACCGACACAGCCGTAGCCTACGGCGGTTGCAAATCATCCTTGATTTGGAGGTCATCGTTGTCGACCCTTCTTCGCCGCGAGCGGCTTTTGCGGTAAGGGAGTGAACGGGTCGGCTCCCTCTCTTTTCGCCGTATGCTTCACGCACCACGCGATTGTATAAAATATCAATTTAAATTTGTTTACCCAAAATTGTAGTACCTAAGTAGCAAATAAAACACACCTTACATAAAAAATCTTTATTGCTATAAAAAAATATTAAAACAATAGTCAAATATTAAAATATATTGTTAAAACTATTCTTTGATTTATATTATAAGTATTTATAGCATTATAGTATTTTATTTCCGTGATTTCACAGTCAGGCTGTCGATCTATTTAATAAGAAAATAGTGTTTACCGTCACCTATGGGTACTCGCAGTTTCAGGGTCTTCGCCAGACTCGAAGAAATTTTATGACATAATTATATCCCTGTTTCAGCGTTTAAACTGAAAATGCTGTTATATCATAATATTACATTTATCAAGAATTTACATGTTTATGATAAAAAAAAACAACATACAAAAAATAACTTTCAAATTCCTTTATAACTATTATATTATTTAAAATTGAATTATACTTAGCAATTAAAGTATACAATACTGAAGTTATTTATTATTACACAACTTTTGTATTCGTAATAGAATCTATTAAATATTTACATGATACTTTTATTCACTTTGATAATAATATAATAATAATAAATAGTTTACACAAAAAAATAATAAAGAAATTCTATCGATATTGTTTTGTAACATACATGATTCTTTATTTAAATAAAAGACAAATTGTGTTAGTGTCTGTTACACGCGGATGTAGCGACGGACTTAATGCGGTATTTGTAATATTTTTTATTGCAAAGCTAGTAAACGGACAGACTGCCCAGCTCACGGAAAGTGGTTACCGTCGGTCGCCTATAGACATTTACAAAACAATATATAGCAATACGGTATTGTTTTTCATTATTAATGACTTGACGTCATTGATAACGTCTAAACATTAACGACGTCATTTTTAGGCTATAAACAAGACGCATTTAGGAACAGACACTACCACTAACGTTATCCCAAATGGACAACAGTTACATATGCGGAAAAGATAAAAGGTGAATCTAGCAAGACCTTTTCGGAAATCTGCGGGTTGCACGCTCTTCTACTATTGCCCTTAATTTATCATTACTATATTCTACCTTAAAATGCCTTGCATTTTCTAATAACCCTTCCGCTAATTTATAATGTAAATTCAAATTCAAAAGTTTTTATTCAAAAAAGTTCCACTGGAGAACACTTATAAGTTGAAGTTTAATTTTACTTCCTATTTTAGGAATGTACACTGCTTCGCAACGTGTTATTGCAGTTAAGGAGAAGAAGCGGCAAGAAACTCCCCAGCAACACGTCTAGGTAAAATTTGTTTTACTTCATATTTCTTATTCTATTTATGTCTCAAGTTCTTTTCTTATAAGTATTATACATGTTACAGATTTACTTTTCGAAGAATTAATGGAGTTGTAGCAAACAGTGCATACTCATAAAGACAAAGATAGAGTAAGAGGACAGAAGAATATTAATATTCTTATAATAATGACGAGATGTACTAAAGTTTGTACTGTAAAACTATTAATAACAAAAAATGTTTGATGACTTGTGATCATCCGTCAATGGGAAAAGCAACATCGTACGGCACTTCATTGAATACCTTACTAGCGATACCTACGCCAATTTCATTCCAGCTTTGTTGTACAATGGGTAAGAATTCTTTGTAAATTGCTCTCCAGTTCTCGTTTATGAACTTAATGACTAATTCAGCTGCAACAAAAAATTTTGATTGACATAAAGGCATTGGTAAAAACAAAAAATGGTCAGAATAGATTTAGCTCTTTGTAGATTTTAAATAGAAGTTTTAATTTAAAAAAATGTTAATTAATTCTTAATAATAAGATTATTTGACCGCCTAAATTAGTCGTCTTTGGAGAATATAATATAACTAGTTGTGCCCGCGGTTTCACCCGCGTGGTGATAGAAATTCGTAATATTTTGGATAATTCACACTATATCTTTATAAATGATTATTCTGATGTGTAGCCTATATTATTATGAAGTTTCATCAAGATCCATTCAGTAGTTATTGTATGCATTCATTCAGTTAATATGTATTTGTTAATGCATTGTGCTGTCAAAATCATATAAAAACTATATAAAAATGTGATTTCGCACCTAATAAGCTAAATAAATAATTTTGAAATGGCATTTCATCACGTTTATACCATATGTTATACTTACACATAGCCTGGGACTCCTTATTATCGTTGGTTAAATAATTTACCATGTGTCCCAATTCAGGAGTCACGGTAAAAGATTCGACCCGTATATAGGTATTGTCGCCTTTTCTTTCAGGGACACCTTTTAATAAGTAAGTAACTGACACGTCCGCTGTGAAATCAAGTACGACCAGCATTACAATTTATAAATTATAACATCTTTTAAATCTACCCTGGACTCGTTATATATTTAATAAGTGAGCTAGCTAGATATTAGGAGACATTATGAAGTTTGGCGAAAATATAATTATGTGCAAAAGCTAGAACCGAGCGACACATTGGCTCAACTTTAATTTTAAGTTATAACTATTATACAGCGAAACCTGGTTAAATGAGAGATCAAGGAACCTGCAATGTGGTTTTACTTATAGAGATATTAATAATATAGAGATATAAATAAATATCTGTCTCATTTACAGAGGGATCCATTCTCAATTCAACAAATTCTCAAAATTACTTACGCAGTTAAGTGCGGAATTTGCGGGTAGAAAAATAATAAGTAAGTAAACAAACAAAACGATGTTATCTCAGTTACTATATCATATAAAATTGACTCGCTGTCTCAGCTATAGGTAACTATGATGATAAATCCAAAGAACGAATCCCAGATATAGAGGTTTGCTTCGTCCCACTAACAGCGATAATTCAGTGCCAAAGTGTTGAGACCTCAGCATGAGTTCCAGTTATGGAGGTTTCTCACTTATCCAGGTCCCACTTAACCAATGTTCACTGTATATAGCTCGATGTAATCTTTATCATGTATGATATTAAAGAGGGTAGATTCCTCATTTTACAACAGAAGGGGGTCTAAGAAAGAACTCCGTCAGGGTCGTAAATACATCTGTGGTTTTCGAGGTCCTGATATATCTTAGGCGACGAGATGGAATATCGGACTCTTTTAGTTGGTGGGCATGTCATCACTAGTCAAACAGTACTCAGCGGTAAATATAATGTTCATGATAGATTAAAAAAAGGTCGTATATGCGAGCATCGTTATGTTACTATGTTTAAAGTCGTATCAAAATTATTTATGCATATCTATCTCAATTTAATAAGTCACACTATACACACATTTTATATCGGTAAGGAGTGCATAGGTCTTTCTCCTTTCGCTTCTTCCCAATCGTTTAGAGTTGGTAGAGTAGGTATTTCGTCTTTTATGTTGGGTTTCTATATTTTACAGTCGACTCTTTTACGTTAACATTAGTACAAAATTGACATTACTTGTATAGAGCGGATGACAAATTGTAACCAGTATGCCAAATGAGTAGATATTAATATACATGAACCCGGCACTATTCTTTTCTTTTTGAACTCCTCTGTTCTCGCATAATCCTCCTTTTGCCACACTTTTATTAAATCAATACTTTTTAAAAATTAATATACTTAAAGGTGATGAGAAATAAATTACTGAACCCAATCTTATTGAACTTTTATATACGTGTGACATACTCGTTGTTACAATAAGCTAGTTATACTTTCTGAATAAAGGATATGGGTATTAATAAGTTTACGGTTATTCTGTACACTTATGAAATTTATACTGTATACTTACTCATTGTACAGTTGAAGTGGCCCGAGCCAAGCAAACGGATTGTGCCAAACTTTCCCTCGGCCTCATATTCTCCGGTAGTAATAATAGATGGCGTTTTGAGGTGTATTTCTATTTCCAAAGCGTCGTCATTGGCTTTAAGGCTGTAACATAACTAGTGTGTATAATAACTTACTTCTAAGTTCAATTTCATTGTGATTGTTGCGCAGCTAGCGCACCGGACACACCTATAAATTTAGACTATGCCGATTTAAAGTAATTTTCAGGCAGCCTTGATGACGTATTTCTTAGTGAATCGCAACAGCAGTGCAAAAATGTGGTTTCATCTATTTGAATTTATTTGTCTATTCCATGGAAACGATATCGTTTATTGGAATAAAAAATGACCCATACTTTATCTCGGGGTATGACCAGTAGCTCTGTGTAGTTTCATTTAATACTGTTCAGTAGTTTTCACTTGATGTGACGGCCAGAGAAACAAAAAAATCTAAGTTGCATTTTTGGAATCTGCTTGTGGGTTTGTCCCCCGCTTAATTTTTTCTCGTTTTCGAATTCATTGTACAAACTCGACTTTCCCCTTCAGATTTGTTATTCTAGATCATTTATTTCTTTAAAATATTAAATAATGTTATATGAATTAAAATTTTAAATAAAATTTATATATTTTTACATTCATATGTATTTAAAAGAAAACCATTTCTGTTACATTTTATCTTATTGTCAACTATTCTACTGCAGCAATTTCTATAAATTGAGTAATTCGGGCCGATCCGAATCTAATTCGAGGGAAGTTCACGCGTATTCCCTGGTTTTCTAGTCACTCAAAATATTATGCTTTTGTTTACTAAAAATACAGTCAATTTTAACTGACTTTTATCAGTAGACTTGTCTTTAGGTAACTGTACAAAATCTGAAAAATTACCTACATAGACCTTGTTTGAAATGTTGCCTTATTTAGGGTATCGTAGTACGTAGTAACGCTGTGAAGGAGTAAAAATTACGCCGCCATACATGTAACTACGGGTTGAAAAGTCCTTCCATACGGATAACTGGACACGGCGATTACATATTTAAGTGTTCCGATTATACCAAAATAGCTAGGGAAGCCTAATTAATATTAAGTTCTGAATTGAGCTTACGGAACCCAAAGACATCATAAGGTTCATTGCAACAGTTATAAATATGTTGTATTGAAACAATTGTTGTTGTTCCATTAATTAAAAGTATTTAATATATTATATTTTATGTTTTTTACACATTAATAATAATCAAAGTAATCTAAAACAATATTTTTATATTAGTGATGGTTTTTTAAATTTTGCTGCCCATAAAATGATGCCGCCCTAGGCTTTGTCCTCACAGGCCTATAGGTACGTAAATCCAGCAGTAAGTGCAATAATTATGATCAAAACAAAAATTTAGTTTTTATAGCTCCAAATATAAATAAGAGAAATGTATAAATATAGCAGACTTTCAACCGAGTTAGAATGTTGATTTAAAGAAGCAGATGATCAAAACGTGTTACGTAGAGGACCTTGGTTGTCAACCATAGATGTCTGCAAGTCAGGCCTTTACATGTTTTTATAGACGAATGCTTTGTACTATAATAATGTGTTAAGTCATCACGCTATGACAATTAGGTGAGCTGAGATTGATAGGTTCACCTTGACATCAAGAAACGCCATACCTTGGTGTGGTAAATAGATATTATTCTAAATATAAAATGAACTACCTATTAGCTACGAAAACAAAAGATGTAGTTGACTATGTTTTAGGGTGGTGTGCATAGACATTTGACCGACTGTTAAAATAAAATAACCACTGTTTAGGCAACTTTTAGTGTTCACCACAAAATATTCCATGGTTATCGACGAAAATGAGTTGGTTAACTTAAACGAGCAAATCTGAGCCGTTTAAACACCGGTAAACTTTAATCGGACTTTTGGAGGGACTTTTTTATGCAGTTTGCGTAATAGTCTTGCTTCTGGTGCCGGTGTTTACTTATGTACCACTGTTGTTTTAAACAAAAAGTTTTTTATTTTCTAATTTTAGCATTGAGTAAAATACTTCCTGCTTTAAATGTCATAATGGAAGAAGATGACATTATAAATTCGCTAGAATATCTACATAATATACATAGTTACAAGGAGGCCTCGAATTATTCAAGAGCGTCGGAATTTCTTTCAAGAATGTGAAAAAATATTGTTCGTAACTAGATTTGTATGCATGCATGCATGTATGCACCTGTCCGTTTGTTTTCAATTACTTATTTATATTTCATAAACAGATCAGTCAAAATCTGCTTTTCACTGTTACAGAAATTTGCTGTAGATACCCTTTTTCTTTTGTTCCATTTTGTAATCTTTATAATCAAAGTTTGTAATACTATATTGCTAAATTTGTTTAAAATTTGATACGTTAACCGACATCTACTAGATTACGTAAGTACTACGAAGCGAATGACATATGTAAATTGACATAAAATATTGCACATAACTCGTCAAATTAAATAAGAAGCCTCTGTCATATAATACCATACTAACGCAGTAACTTCTAAACTTTGTATTATTACTTTTTAAGCAACAAATTCGTAATGACATTTAGCTTTGACGGATTTTGCACACGTCAACTGACTTTTTCATTTAGTCTAGTTATATCATCATTCTTTTCATTCGCCATGTATTCAAAAATGCCCAATGCCGCTCGTTTACCTAACCGAAAAGCAAAAGATGTTGGTGAACACTAAAAAAACGCTCCTCAATTATGTCGACTGTTAAGTTCTAATCACCTGTTTAGTTGATTCAACGTTTTTCTCCGTCCGTCTATGAACTTTACTCGTAAATTAATTAGATATTTGTTATTTTAATTGTTATCTTTTTTGTATGTAGATTTTTTATGAAAAAAACATTATTAAAGTAATTCATTTGTTTATGTACACCAACATATTGTTTGTTTGCTATTCAGAAAAAAACGTCAACATGCAGGTACGTTTAAATTAATTAAGTACATATAATTTGATGAATTAAGATCTAATCTTTTAAGTCTTGAATATTAATTTTATTGCATTTTAAACAAATACCGGAAAATTACAAAAATACCTTAAAACTTTAAATACAAATAAATATTGTATGTTCTACAACCATGCTCCGAAAGACCATTAGAACTTCTGGTAAATCTATAGCTATCCGGTGCAGGAATTTCAAGTAGCGCGGTGGTGGAATGGGGAAGGAGGGAGGCATACTTACCCCTTTGCTTTTAGCCAGGTCAAATCTGTTTGAGGATTAAGCCGCGACAGGCACAGAAGCCTGGGGGGATAATTTGCGACCCGTGTGTGGAATTCGCCAGATCGGGGGTGGCACTATAACCAGTCAGAACTAGTGCCACGCTATTGCCTCTCTCCAGTTAGGGATACCCACTAAAGCCCCTAGGTGTTCCGTCCTGCGCCTAATGCCAGGGCTACGGGACAGTGGGATTCCCAACTCCGCGTGCTCTGGCAGAGGCATATTTACCCCTACTGCAAGTCCGGAGATCTTCAGTTTTTTTAATAAACTTGTCTTCACTTATGTTTTCACTAATATTGCACTTAAAAAGTTGAATAATCCTTTTGAAGCCATAAAGAAAGCCAGTAACCAACAGAAAAAGAACCAAAAACAGTGTATATCGTCAAAAAATTAATAAAAACACAACAAAGCACATACACTACTAGTGTAACCATGAAAATATTCAAAATAGCGGCCAATAAAGACGAAATTATAAATCATGTGTATAAAATAAATAGTAAATGGTTACAGTCAGTTCTGGCACTCGCCGACCACTTCCGCGGCAAGCTAGCTTCACTCGCTCGGCTTGTGCGCTTTGGTCTCAAGCTAACTTAAATCACTGTTCTAGTCATTGGTCGCGGACCTTTCACCACCATTAACAATAATGTTATTGAAAAATAGGTGAGGTTATGTTTACCAAAAATAAATATTTCAAGAACTCCGGACCCTAGGAGTTGCAGAAAGGGTGATAAACCTTCGCCCTAACCACTACGCTCACCCAGTACTTAAAATTTGTGCACCGGATAGCCGAGCAGCAGCCAAACTTCTTTAAAAACTGAAGAAGTTATAGATTATTATTGCCATAGAAGTAAGCGAGACAAAATAAGTGTGTGTGTGCAGTAATACAGTTCACACGCAGTACAAGTGAAACTTCAGAGAATATACTCACAGATAATTCTTCTCTAGCTGTTATTTATATAAATATTATACGTTTACCCTACATCGGTTTACATGTTATAATTTTAAAACATTCAATCTCAATTACACTTTAATTCACTAGCATAAAGTTCAAAATTCAATGGACTGTTACGTACAATTTTCTTTGATCTACGTATAAAAGATTTCTGCCTTATAAATTGAATTTGTGTTTATTTCTTTTTAGAGTCACTTATTCGTTTCATTGATTTTCAAATCACGACGATTCTAAAGATGTTTCACTTCAATAAAAACAGTTTGATATTTCGTTAACATGCCGTTTTTTCAACCTTGATTACCAAAAGACAAACGATATTACTTAATGGAAATGAGAGTAATTTGTAGGCTACCTTAAAGTTCTTACAAAAAGTCTACAAACTTACTCTAAATACAATTTTTTTTATAGCCTGAAGCAGGCAAACAGGCAGACGGCCCACCTGATGGAAAATGGTTACCGTCGCCTATGAACGTTTGCAACACCATGGGCGTCACCAACGCGTTGCCGACCACTAAGAAATTTTATAACGCCCTTCTTAAAGAACGCCATGTCAAAGCGCAAAGGAAAAACCGCGGCTAGAAGTTCCCTCCAGATCATTGTTATACGCGGAATATGTTCTAGAGAACCCTTGCATAGTTGAGCGTGGGAGCTCTAGGAAATGGGAGTAAATATCCTGTCGCGAGATCCTAGCGAGCGGTGCGGTTGTAAAAGTGAAGCATTGGCACCAAATGAAACGTTTCCTCGGAACACCCATTATACAGGCGGTAAAATACGCAGGGGACGCAGTCTCTCCGACGGAAATGACACTGCCCACTTGAATTATATAAACTTCAATTACTGAGCTTCGGGCCTCAAACGGCGCATTTATGTTGCCAACCATTTATTAACTCCCAACAGTGTCCAAATAAACATATTATTACATTTAAGTCTGTGTCAATATATATTTTATATGAAGGACTTCGTAAAGCCCTATGCGTTCATTGCATATTAAAGGCAACAAATTAACTTGTTTGCCTTGTGCATTGTGATGGTTAAACCTTTTCGATATCAGAGACTCCTGACATTACCAGTTTTAATTCAAGGCGATTAATTGATGTGTTATAAATGATTAACCTAGAACTAACCTTGCACTAGTCACTGTCGCATGTTTAAGTCCACTCGCGTATATATTTTTCACGATTACTTTTGTTTCTATCTGAAAGTAAAATATATTGATAGAATCATGGAAAAATTACTAAGCATGGTGGTCGCCTAGCAAAATATTGATATTAGATCCTATATAATAATAGAACGAACACCAGAGGTCATTTTTATTTCAGCTTGTAGCGCTATATCATTTAACAAATATTTTGTATGGTTTAAGAGCCAGTGAACGGCTACCTGTATGTCTTTGACCAGACCTGGAGTTTTGTACATTGAGGCCCCTATACCTACCATGCATGATACGGGGACTCACTTAACCCAAAGTGTTGGACGCGACCAGCGCTGAGGTATGACAGGTATCGATTTTTGGCGAATTTTAAATCCATTTTACCATGTCTGCCATTGATATATTTTATTTATTATAGTCTTAAAAACTTATATTGATCACGGCAGACGTCTACATTGCGTACACACATCAATAAATAATAAAATCTTAGCTAGTACCCGGTCAGATGTATATTTTTTCCGTTCGCTGTTTTACATCAATATAATTTACTTGCGATTTACTTTATCACTGTATTTACAGAAATTAATATTTTTATATTCTATATAGTAAACTTCATAATAAGGAAATGATTTTTTTTGGAAAATACATAAAGGTAGCCGTTCATTGGCTCTTAAACCATTAGATTATATCATTCAAAAACTGGAAAGAAGCAAACGTTTCAATGAAATACATGTTCTGAAATAGGAGTGAAAATTTTTCACTCCTAAATAGATATGTTAGTATTTTTGAAATATTTTGAAGATTTTAAAGTTTTAACAAGTAGTAAATTGGCCGACATTGTACCTACTTAACGGTCGAAAGAAACCATGATAGGATTTTTGATTAAGTAATGAGATATTTGAGAAGGGACAAAATATATCAGGATTCGTTTATGTTAAAATCCCTTAAGAGAGCAGCAGCGCATTTGTAGCACCTTTGTTGTTGCAAATGTCCATAGGCGATGGTAACAGCTTTCCACCAAGTGGGCCATCTCCTCCTGCAATAAATTTTTAAAAAGACTCAATAATACCTTTAATCGGGTAAAATATTTTTATATATATACTTCATTTACATTTTTATATATTATAGTATACATTACCAATTTAAATTTTTATATCAATCGATAGGTACATAACATTTATAGATTGGCCTATACGACCTAGGTGGCATCAATGTCAAAACTTTAATAATTATCAAAATCCGTTGAAAAAATTAATTGGCTTACAAATTCTTTCAGTCTATAAATGTGAATGTTCACCTTGTAGCACATTCTGATAGCATTGATATTTTAATTAACCCATATAAACTGACTATTTCTTTATTCTATAATTTATAAATAATTTTAAAAATAATATCGGTCTTTCACTACCTGATTGAATGTTTGAAATATAAACATTATTCGTTACGGCAATAATACTAGGTGAAACAAGATCAACCTTTAACCTAGACACTTCTTGACTTTAATCTCAGAACAATAACTACAGTTAATTTCAATCCCCAAGAGAAGTTACATATTAACGATCTTATTAATATGATGAAGGCATTTTTAAGAACTACAAAGAAGCGTTCAAACAAACAAACAAAATAAAACGAAATTCAGTATGACTTAAACCATATATGTATAACTTATTTAAAAATATTACATCATATTATATAATATATTGCGCATTATAATTGTATTAGACAAACTATTTGAGACTTACCGGACCTACATTGTACTCTATAGTTTGTTCTTTTTGGTAAAAGGGATCGATTGCTGGGATACCCATTTCTTCTATACCATCCACCAATGTCTTAATACCCTTGCTAACGGCATCTCTCATACAGGCGTTTACATTTTCATAATTTCTATGACATATTTGGAAGTACTTTTCTGAAACAAAAATTACATAATATTTTCTTAAGTTTTCGCGAATTGTATACATAATAAAACTACGTTTTAACGGTTTTAAGCGAGGTAATTTATTTAAAACGTAGTTTTATTCACAACTCAAAGTTGTTATCGCGGCATGCTCTAGATCAGGGTTGGTAGCCATCCAGACGAGCAGATGCCCTACCACCTGGCTACGGGTTGTTTTGCCTCTTATTCTCTGGCCGCAGGAATTACTTTTTCTCCGTTCCTGCCCGGGTAATGTGCCGTATGTGTCAGAGGGAAGCGTACTCAGATGGCTGCCTGCATTAAGACGCTAGATGGTATTGGTAATTCGCTACGCGAAGTATAAACCGATATTCCAACTAAGAGCAGTATCAAAAGCTTTCTTACAAGTTTCTTTGAAGAAACTCTTTGGCATCGGACACCACGGGTCTAATGTCTGAACTCCAAATATTCTCAGTTATTAACATTAAACTGCGATCCGTTTGTGATACAATTTTTTACAAAAAATAAACTTGTTAGCCCTCATTGTTTATTTTTATTACCAAGTCAAAAAATAACGCTTAATTACGATTTCGATTCAGGAGTTCTATTAATATCAAGACACGAAAAAATATTATATTGACTTTTTCTTTGAAAAAACGTGCAGGAAAATGAACCCTCGACCCATTGCTCCTTGTATATACTCTTAGGCTACTAGAAGTACGTCAAATACGTCGCTAACTTTCAATATAACGCGCCAAGCTTAAAGAATGTGATTTACAATTAAGTTGCTTAAACTAAATAATTTAAAAAAAATCCTACAACTACAAATCGATTTATTTGCAAGATATGATAAATTAAAGTATCGTGGTTGGTATGATAACAGGTACCTTACCTACTAGAGATAAGTAATTTAATTGAAAGGAAATATTCTTGATAATTTAATTAAACAAAAAATAATTTTCCCTTCATTCATACATACATTCCTTAGAATTTTCTCTTTCAGTAAAACTTGCTATCATCGATATTTAGAATACTTTCACACCAATCACGTTAATTTTTACAACCTGTATATTTCAGATAGAATATTCAAAAGAAAAATTAATAGGTGGATAAATTTAAGCACGGATCACAATCAATCTTTATTGTTTCCATTCTTTAATAAAAAGTATCTGAATAATTACAGAATTTTTAATCTTGCCGGCAGATTCAAGACGTCATTTAATCATACTAGTAAAACATTCTAAGTACCTACTTAAACATGGTAATAATAATTTGCCTTTATTACAAACTTATTTATCGTGAATCCAAAATACTTACGAAACCCATAAGAACTGTAGCAAACACCCACACAGGAAAATAAGAATAATATTTTGTACATTTTATATACTTTTTTACGTTAAGATATTTTTATATATATATTTTATTAAATGATATGTCGATGAGTACTACGTTTGGATGTTGTTAATAACAAATGCGTTAGCTAGCGCCGAGATTCGGTCCTAACTATGCGATTGCACAAACGCAGCCGACTCTTCAATGCCAACTACAAGTTTTGACGAACTTATATATATATCAGAATTATATATATTAGATCATTAAATACTTATAATTCGAGAAGCAAAAACAACAACAAATCATTTGCTTTTTTATTTATTTTTATAAAATTAATTAACGTTAATTAAGTATATAGTATAGTAAATGTTCCAGGTACTACAAGGCTGTTTTAAACATTTACACATTGAAATTTAAAGAAATATTCGATTTATCATATGTTTATCTGAGTCCACTTTTGAAAACGACTTGGACGTTTTATTTAGAGTTTGGATATTTTAAAGTAATTTAAAGCGAAAACATAACCCTTCCTTGGCAGTCGGGTAAAAAGGAATCCTTATATGGTCTCAATATGAGGCCCGACTTTATTTGTTTCATAGCATGATTTCATAGATGTACACGTTATATTATAAGTGAAATAAAACGTTCATAGATAACACAAGGGATTATATTTCGAACAGCTGTTGTCTGCGATAAACAGAACTTTTTCAATCATTACCACCTCATTTCATTACTACACAATATTATAATTATTCACACATGTCACTCGCCTTACATACGTCTAACATAAATAAGGTAAATATTATACCTAAATTATCTCTATAAATGTAAATATATAAAAGGCTATCAAAACATAAAACATACAGACTAAAAAATTGAAACAGACTTTAAATTTAATATATTAATAAAACAGCTGTTAATTATTGTCTAATCAACGTAAGTACCCTAAACACGATCTATTAAGGAGTCTCGAAAAAGATAATAAAAATTTAGCAACAATATGGGTGAAACCAAGTAAAAGATTTTAATGGGCACATTTTAAAATGTGTCAAAATATCCGTCATAAATAAATAAATAAGCCAATTTCAATTACATATTGGGGAGTGTTTCGGAAGGGCTTTATAAAATATTTTAGAGGCTAACAACGCATTGGCAACGTCCATAAGCGACGGTAACCAGTTTTCACAGAAACGGAAGATAAGTTTCCATCGAATGCAACGTTTGTATGTTTGTCTGTTTCAGGCAACTAAAAAATAATTTTCACATTTTGACGAACTTTCTAACGAATATAGTTGGTAAAGATTCAACCAGAGGCTTTGTAACGTTCAATTATATGTATTACTTTTGTGTTTCAAGATTATTGTTTCGTCGAGCCCTAGATGGCGGTAGCGTCGATTTACATCGCGCTATGGTTTAAATATAACAATAGTATTGGAGACAGCTTAGCTCTCGAATAAAGGTCTTGCTTTGAGGTAACCACCGTCTTATTTGGGGTACCCCGGGTTCAAGGAACTTGTGCGAAAGGTGTACATGGTCCTTCGAGCCGGATAGCGTTTTTGAAGAACACAAGTAATTAAATTAAAAGATAATTGTTGATTAAGTGCCAAGTGCGTGTGCAGAGTTGGACTTCGAAGTAGGTGGCGCTAGTGGTAAGAATATACTGGATACTTATTGAAGAGTGTAAGTCGACAAAACTGTGAGTACATTTTTTATATGTGTTATTTAATATGAAAATATTCTAAGTGTTTTAAAAGACTTTGAAATATTACAAGTTTAAAATTGAGTACCATTGTGAGACTTAGAATAATTTCGCTAAAAACGACGGAACGGGGAATCCATGCTGGATTTTGGAGCGGAATAAAGCGACAAAAACACTTAGAGAAATTTACTCTTAAAGGGACTTAGAAAAATCACACTTGTTGACACTTTAAAGAAAAATTTGGTCTTGATAGAACTTCAAAATTCACCTTTGCCAAGACTTGAAAATTGCTTGTGTCAACACTTAAAAAGATTTATTCATTACAACACTTGGAAAAATTGTACTTTCATCGCTTACTATAATTACCACTAGCAGCCTACGCGTGTAATATACAGAAATCAGAATACAAAATGGAAAAAGAACTCAGTAAAATAAAGAATATAAAAGGACACATCGAGAAAGGCCTAGTAAATTTTAGGAAGTCTCCAAAGGAACGTATAACAGATAATTATATAGAAACACGGCTAGAGATATTGGAGAGTCAGTGGCAGAACTTCTCAACTAAATATGAAATTGTAATCGGTGAATGCGAGGAGACAGACTTATACGATTTCTTTAAGGAAGATGTCTACGAAAAAGTTTATGAGACCTATGTAACGTATAAAGTAGAACTTAAAGATGCACTGTCGGGATTAACGTGTCATAGTTCTAATAAAAAATCTTGTAATGTTTCACCTGATAATTTTGTAAGGCTACCTAAAATAGTGTTACCTATGTTTAGCGGGAAATATACTGAGTGGACATCGTTCCGAGACTTATTTATTTCTTTAGTACATAACAATAAACATTTAGATAACGTGCAACGGCTCCATTATTTGAAAACACAATTGTCAGGTGAAGCAGAGCAATTAATACGTCATGTTCCTATCACCGAGGCTAATTATCACAAATGTTGGGAGATGTTAGAACATAGGTTTAACAATAAAAAATTTATGTCTAATTGTATTCTAAAAAGATTATTTAGCCAACGTAATATTACTGTTGAATCGTCACACGCATTGAAAGAACTTTTAGACGTTACTAATGATTGTTTACACGAACTTACTAATCTTGGTATTGACGTTAGTTCTTGGGATGTTATAATTATATATGTAATAAGTTTGAAGTTGGATATAGAATCTCGGAAGCAGTGGGAACTGCATGTGAGTCAATCATCCGATGATTTGCCATCTTTCAAACAGTTTAGCGAGTTTTTAGAGACGCGTTTCCGTGCCCTAGAATTTGTCGAACCAAAGGTAAAAGCCAAAGGGTATAACAACATTACATCACAAGCTAAAGTTATGCATGGTATTGTTAATTTTACATGTCCACATTGTTCCGAAAATCACAAACTAGCTAATTGCAAGAAATTTTCTAAAGAAGATAGTGACAAGCGCCGTGATATTGCTCAGTCTTTGGGTGTGTGTTTTAATTGTCTGGGAAATAACCATACATCTAAAGTTTGTCGTGTTCTTTTAAAATGCCGTATATGCCAGCGAAAACACCATTCCTTGTTGCACCCGATAAACTCCAGTGTAACTAGTGTGGTTGCCACGGCCATCGAGCCTGCAACTTCCCATGAAAATTTGTCAGAGTCCGCATTAGTCGATATTAGCTCAAATATAGCAACACATTTTGTGAATGATCAAGCGCAAGGCCAAGTCTTGTTAGCCACGGCCTTAATTAAGGTCGAATCACCAGATGGGTCGTTTAAAACTTTGAGAGCATTGTTAGATCAAGGATCACAAGCATCCTTTGTAACTGAAGCAGCAGCGCAATTACTTCGTTTAAAGAAAGTAGTATCGAAAACTACTATAGCGGGAATAGGTGGTAGTGATGGCACTGTAGTCTCTAGACATGTAGTTAATATTAATATACAGTCCTTGCGTGACCCCTCTTTCGCTATGAGCGCACTGACTTCAGTTATGCCAGATACCAAATTTAAAATTCAAGATTGGCCGGAACTTTCTAGTGTAAAGTTAGCCGATCCAACATTCTATTTGCCTAACAAAATTGATGTTTTGTTAGGAGCAGAAACCTATTGTCGTGTATTAAAGCCCGGATTAATCAAGAGTCCTACGGGATCACAAGTCGCCCAAGACACTCATTTAGGGTGGATTGTATCAGGCCATATTGGAAAGAGCGAATATGTTCTTAACTCACACAACACAATTGTCGCGATGCACGCTCACATTGAAGAGAATGATATGCTTAAACGTTTATGGGAACTTGATTCGGAACCCGTTTTAAACAAAAAGCCCTTCACGCCTGAAGAACAGGCTTGTGAGGACTTTTATAGTGCTACGACGACAAGAAATCATGAAGGTCGGTATATCGTCAAACTGCCGTTCCGTTCAGAAGATCCGCCTTGTAAATATGGTCATTCTAAAGGGATAGCAGTGAAAAGGTTGCAAGGGTTAGAAAGGAAGTTATCTAGGGACGCTAAATTGAAACAACAATATTCGGATGTGATAAAAGAATATATTTTATTAGGTCATCTAGAAAAAATCACGGATGAAGCCGAAAGAAATAATGATGATGTAGTTTATTTACCTCACCATGCAGTGGTAAGACAAGATAAACTTACTACCAAAGTGAGAGTGGTGTATGATGCGTCATGTAAGGGAACCAACGGGATCTCTTTAAATGACTCTTTAATGGTAGGACCTACTCTTCAGGCAGATTTGCGACATATTGTTATGAGATGGCGGCAGCATCCAATCGCCAAGCAACAAGTCGCTTACGATGAAGGTTTGAAGTATCCATTGGCTGCCGACAGGGTTCGGACTGATTTTTATATGGACGATTTAATGTCCGGTTGCCAAACTGAAACAGAAGTAGTAAAAATTTATAGCGAGTTAAATGGCTTACTAGATAAAGGTGGATTTCAGCTGCAGAAGTGGACCAGCAATAGAATGGATTTATTGGAGGAATTGAAAGTAGGGTCAGGTACAGATTTAGAAATAAAAATGGATCAAGTTAAGAAGATTTTAGGTCTTACCTGGAATCGGAACACCGACGAATTCGATTACTCTGTGAAAATGTCGCCTCCTGCTGCATCTGAAACAAAAAGAACAGTAATATCAGAAATATCACGGCTGTATGATCCACTAGGCTGGATAGCGCCGTGTATTATTAATGCAAAGGTTTTTATTCAGAAGTTATGGATTGCAGGGATAGGTTGGGATGATAAGTTGCCGCAAGAGCTTCTACAGGAATGGAATGGTTATAGAAAAGATATGGAGAATCTTGTTGATTTTCACATCCCTAGGTGGATAAGCCAAAAGGAAGGAAACTTAATAGAGCTGCATGGATTTAGCGACGCGTCTAATACAGCGTATGCAGCTGTGGTGTATAGTCGGATCATTGATTCCAATGGCGTGATACATACCAATCTCCTAACAGCCAAATCGAAGGTAGCTCCTATCAAGCAAATTTCTGTGCCTCGTCTGGAATTATGTGGCGCTGTTTTGGTTTCAAAACTGTTAATCGAAATAGCTGCAGTAATTAATGTCCCAAAGGCAAATATTCATGCTTGGACAGATTCGTCAGTTGTTTTGGCATGGTTAAATGATCATCCAAGTCGCTGGAAAACCTACGTTGCCAATCGAACGTCAGAAATTCTTAGTTTACTAGATAATTCGCAATGGGCTCATGTTCAGTCTAAAGAGAATCCCGCTGATATTGTATCTCGTGGAACGTCTTCATCTATTCTACTTAATAGCGATCTTTGGAAACGAGGACCAAGTTGGTTGCGAATTGATCCAGTAGTATACACAAGGCCTAGCGCAATAAGCACTAATGAAGAAAAAAAATCTATCAAGGTCCATAGCGTAAGCCGAGTGTCTGGGTTTGAAGAAAGCTTTGGATCTAGATTTTCTTCCTTGAAGAAGATAGTTAGAGTCATTGCATTCTGTAGAAGGTTTTTGCAATCAGTAAGACGACGCAAAAATAATATTAAAGTTACACCTTACCTGTCAGTTACAGAAATTCGTGAAGCTTTGGATATTTGCATTCGCCAAAGCCAGCAACAATGGTTTCACGCAGAAATTTTGGCCCTAAAAAATAATACAACATTAAATAAAAGGAGTCAATTATATAAATTAAATATTTTTATGGATAATAATGAACTGTTGCGAGTTGGGGGTAGACTTCGTTACTCTCAACTTACCGAGGATGCCAAGCACCCAGTTGTTATTCCTCATGACTCAAAATTAGCCAAATTAGTTATAGCCGACGCGCATGAAAGAACTTTTCATGGAGGCCAGCAAATGGTGTTAAACTTTATACGTAGCAGGTACTGGATCAGCCGGTTGAAAAATATGGTCAGAGCATACATACACAGCTGTGTTACCTGTATAAGATATGCGGCAAAAACGAAATACCAGTTAATGGGAGAACTACCTGCTAGCCGAGTAACCCCGAGTAAGCCGTTTCTAAATTCTGGGGTGGATTTCGCAGGTCCCATTCAGATGAGATACGCTAAAGGACGCGGACAGCGATCATATAAAGGGTATATTTGTCTTTTTATTTGTATGGCTACTCGGGCTATGCACATTGAAGCCGTTTCAGACTTAACTACAGAAGGCTTTTTGGCAGCGTTTAAACGATTTGTTTCCAGGCGCGGTCATTGTCGTAATATCTGGAGCGACAATGGCACCAATTTCGTTGGTGCTGCTAAAGAGTTACAAGTTTTGTTCAGCCAAGAAAACGCAATGTTTCAGGATATAGCAGCAACCCTGGCCGACTCTCAAACCGAGTGGCATTTCATTCCTCCACATATGCCGAACCACGGTGGACTTTGGGAGGCAGGAATAAAAAGTGTAAAACATCACTTGAAGCGTACAATTGGCGACTCCACTCTTACGTTTGAAGAGATGTCCACAGTACTGTCACAAATCGAAGCATGCCTCAATTCACGTCCGTTGTCTCAGAGTAGCAATGACGCAGGAGATCCTGTACTTCTAACGCCTGGTCATTTTTTAGTAGGTCAACCGTTGGTCGTGGCACCAGACTATAATTATGAGGATTCCAACATAGGCACTTTACGCAGATGGCAATTAACTCAACGTATGGTTCAATGTTTTTGGCGTAGATGGAAGAACGAATACCTTACAAATTTCTTTGAAAGGCATAAATGGGCTGTTCGTTCTTTAGATTTCAAAATTAATGACATAGTCTTAGTCAAGGAAGATAACTTACCTCCGGCTAAATGGCTTTATGGAAGAGTTATCGACATCCATCCGGGGCAGGACAGTATAACGCGCGTTGTCACTTTACGTTGTAAAGGTACCGTTTTCAAACGTCCAACTTCAAAATTATGTTTCCTTCCCGTAACAGATTAATTATTCGCGAAAACACCTTTTCTTTTTTATAATAAAGCAAGTAGTCTTAAGTTTCGTTTTGTTTGTATTTTAATTTTGCATTTATTTCATTTTTTATATTTTGTATCATGTGAAAGTAACTGTTTTACATACGTTTTATAGTCTCCTGGTCCATTATGTACTTTGAATTGTATACAGTCCATTGTTCTTTGTTTACTCAGTTTATTCATGGTAGGTGGTGTTAAAAGGAAATAATCCTTTTGGTAGGTGGCATGGTAAAGATTCAACCAGAGGCTTTGTAACGTTCAATTATATGTATTACTTTTGTGTTTCAAGATTATTGTTTTGTCGAGCCCTAGATGGCGGTAGCGTCGATTTACATCGCGCTATGGTTTAAATATAACAATAGTATTGGAGACAGCTTAGCTCTCGAATAAAGGTCTTGCTTTGAGGTAACCACCGTCTTATTTGGGGTACCCCGGGTTCAAGGAACTTGTGCGAAAGGTGTACATAGTAATTTACGGAATTAAGACCTAAATTATTAAACATCAGCTAAATATATGCGGGTTTTGGGGTCGAGACCCTGGGATCATAGAGACCAAACTTTATCGAGACATAGGCAAACGTCTACTGTCTATCTCACATACGATGTTATGGCTGACACATCCCATAGAACGTGACTTGTAATAATATCTTATACGTTACCGCGTCTTTACATTTTATACATCGCCAGAACGCAGCCATAGGAAACTGCTCGCGTATATATTGTAATGTTGTTTTAAAAATCTGTCATTACAATGCATACAAGAGTTCTGCGTACTCGTCGTGTATTATAGTTTGTATCGTGGATGCTCGCATCTTCGTTCCTAACTATACTGAATTACTTACGCTTGGCAAGAGTGTTAAAAGTCTAAGTAGATTTTTGATTCAGTAAAATATGGAATTATATTTGAACTTTATTAGGTAGGATTCAATACATAACAATAACTTTTAATCATAATATTTTTTATTAAAAAGGTACTTTTTAACTAGCATTATTATTTATTAATATTAAACGTTAAATTCTAGGTCATGTTTTCTTTTTCTATTTTTTTTTGCGGTGGGTCCTAAGGTCGGCTTGCTTGTATCCTATTTCCCATTCCCTTGTTCTTCATGTCCTTTTTTAAAATTGTTGAAAATAAAATTTTGAGTCTGTTGGTCTTTAGTGACATGTTTTAAAGAATTATTGAAAATATGAATGTCAACAAATTTTAAATTTGACGACGATGGATGTGCTTCTGAAATGAGGGTGGGGTATAGGTATACATGGTACATTTATTTATTATGAACAAATCGGAACCTTTTTAATATAGGTTAGAAGACTAAGGCGGGTCCAAGCGTAGCGGAGCACCCGCCTTAGCCTTCGTGGTTTTTTTTATAACCACCCAAAACTAATCTTCCGAAACATACACGATTAGTCCCTATGCGTACTGGCGCTGTACATTATGGAACAACATCTACTTCTATGTCACTACAAAGTATACGCGAGTATTTGCGTACTGCTCTTGTATGGATTGGAAGAACTTCGTAAAAAACTTATTTCCAATCTATACGAGATTAGTTTCATACCCTTGCGTTCTGGCCTTGTACAGAATGGAAAGACGCTACGTTACCTATGAATTAGATAAAAATTTAATTATCAATTATTAAAATTAATTTCATTCTCAAATTGCATATCACATTATACGACATTGTCTGTTTGTACCAAAATTAACATATGTCTTACGATGCGCCCCGCTTTGGAAATTTTCTAATGTTACAAAACCACTAGATGACCGCACTACCACTAGATGTGCTTAGTAAAATTTTAAATTCTGAACTCTCAGTCATCTGCTGGATCCAAGCTTCCCTACCCATTAGGTATGGAGGTTTGGGCATCCGCAAAATCTCTAGCGTTGCTCTACCGGCTTTTCTTTCATCCGCCTACAGTACTAGCTCATTATTTAAAAAAAATATGCAACACTGGGATAATGTCAATACATCCTTTTTAAATGAAGCACTAAACGTCTGGAAAATGGTCTGCCCTAGTGAAGACGATCATAAATTCGCAACGATGCTGGGATGAAAAAATAAAATATATAATCACTGTTTATGTATACATTTTTACCGATTAATTTATTTTAACCACCGGTTAAAAGTCGGTGCATACCAGCCTATATACACAATGAAGAACACGATGCATTTTTTACATTACATGTCTCTTTGTTCGGAATTCACGTAAAAACTACAGGGCTGATTTATTACATACAATTTGCTAACGGTCAACGAAAACCATATCGAACCATTATTTATTCCGGTAATCCCTCGGGAATTTCCCCAGGAGCGGTTTGTAATTGTTGGGGTGCATTACGATTAGCTTATTCCGACACATTTTTCACTAAAACGATAGCCTACATTTTTTTTAAATGATGCAGTACTTAGTTTCCAGGGAATCCCGCGGGAATGTCAGGTCAACCGTGGACGAAGTAACGGGCATATCCTAGTAGACAATATAACACAAAAATAAATGGAACATGCAGTGGAAAATGCACTAAAATATATATAAAAAAACAAGGAGAAAAGTTCTAAAACGAAAACGAACGACGAAAGACGTCGGAGAGTAATCCCTCTGAAAGCGTATCGTAATTCGTCATATACATAATAGCAAGTAAAAGCATGTATAAGTATACCTACAGTCATTTATTAGACAATTCATTACTGTTTATCAATTTGAATGAATCCACCAAAATGATTCATGCAAATATAAACTTAGTCATTGAATTTAGTCGAGTCCTTTCAACCAAATTAATTAATTCAAATGTAAGTATTATGAAACAATCTATGTGATATTTTTTGTTTTATCTTATAAATTTTATTTTTGGATCGTTGAATAAACAAAATTTGGTTAGCATACCTATGTACTAATTAAAACTAATTTTCCTGAATACATAATAATACGAATAATAATTTGATTGTTTAATTTCATTCTTTTTAATTTTTATAAGAATTTGATGTTAACAACATTTTGGAAATTCTGATACCGAAAAAGGAAACTTTATGCAGTCCCTGCAGTACCTGTGTCACTGCTATATTTGAAATTACTATTTATTATTTACGAAAGTACAGGAGATAGGCTTACGTACTTACCTACCTCATGAAAAGCGGTTACCCTCGGCTATGGACAATTGCAAGCCAGAGGTTCAAATAGCGCTACCAGCCTAATAAAAAATAGATGACACCTTTTGAAGTGAAACTTTTATATAGACGAGGGTCTTAGGATCTTTCTGTCACGAAAAAGCGTTACGGCCGCATGGAGGAGCGGCATAAATTTAGACTAGACGTGGTGAGAGGCGGCATAAGTTTAGAGTAGACTATGGATGCGTTTTTTGGTTCCGGATCGACTTCAATTTTTATATTTCATAAAATAAAATGTTTAAATAAAAAATGGATTAATTAATTTGCAGTAAACCTGCGAAAACTCGAAATGTATGCGTGTGTCCCCCATGTGTGTCCCACACATATTACAAGTGAATTTTCAACGGAAAAATTGAAAAACTATGCGATTCATTTTTCCACTTATACGTTGCCTTTCGTATTTCCACTTGTCCGTTGCGATTCGTTTTTCCACTTGTCCGTTGAAGTTTCACTTCAACATATGTGTCCCAGCACACATTTCGATTTTTTTTAATCTTCAATCTATAGACATAGTGCTTATTATTTTTATAATATTATAGATTCTTAATTTAGCAAAAAATATTTTAATATTAAAAATAAGGATTTAAGCAATATTGGATCAGATAGGGTATAAAATAAAAGGATTTCACACATGTGTCAAATGTTCTATCCTTTTTATTAATATTATAAATGCGAAAGTAAGTCTGTCTCTCGGTTCCGTTTTCACAGAAAAACTACTGGACTGATTTGACTGAAACTCAGTATATACATTTTTTCGAAGCCGAGACATAGGATACTTTTTATTCCGAAAAACGGGATATTTTCCGGGATAAAATTATATTTGTCTCTTCGTTTGTTATGCTTTTACGAAGTAGTTTCTACTTCATTTGTTTGGCTGAAATTTGGTATATATATAATTTTAATATTGAGGGTGGACAAAGGATACTTTTTATCCTGGATAATTGGATAGATTTTGGGATAGATTTATGTAAATAGGTTTTTTTATGATTTGCCATTTCGGTTAATTCGGTCATTTCAATCATATTGGCCATTCTGGTCATTTTGGCGATTTTAGTGATTTTGTTCATTTTTGGGCATTTTTGGTTTTTTAGTAATTTACGTAGTTTTTTATTATTTATGCACGGGGGAAAGATAAATAGAACTAGAACGGGTTGAAATAAGGGATGCAAGTTTGTATGGGAGACCAATCATTTCTCAAGTTAAGTAACTCGATCTGCCTGTCTGTTAAGCTTTGACGGAAAAACTACTGGATCGCTTTTCTTGTAATTTTGTACATATGTAGTTTTAATACAGAAAATGGACGTAGATACTTTTCATCTTCGGAGATGGCAAGTTTGCGATATAAAATGAAGTGAATCTTCAGGGGAAACTAGTACTGACATAAAATTTAACACAATGTAACCTGTATGTGTTAACGCCTACTCATTAAACAATAGACACACTCTAGCTAGAGTTTGACCCGCGGCGTGTCCGCGGGATAACTCTAGTACAAACATAGATTTTAAAACAATAATAGTTACCAAAAAGACATAATTATATTCCTTTATGCTAATGACTAATTAATACAATTATGTTCCCGGATATTACGTTTACAAATCATATATTTATTTTAAATACTAAGTTATGCCCGCGACTTTGTCTACGCTTAATTTGAAATTCTCGCGGGACTCCCCGAAGCAAAGTAACACAGCATTTAAAAAAGAATATAAGCCATAATTTTAGAATCTAAACCTTCCGCTTTAACACACGCACAACTTAAAATTGGTAAAGTCATTCTCGAGTTGTGCGCGTTCATTCTACGATTCGTTTTTATTTATATATAGAAATTTTACATGTAAGCATACATTCATACATACATAACTTCACGCCAGGTCTCTTGCGGGGTAGGCACGAACAACAGAGCGCCATTTAGGCTTATTCTTACACACCTCACTTGCTTCTTTGACATTCATAGCTCTTGTCATGCACGCTCGTCTGTTTTTAAGGCTCCTGAGATGTAAGCAAACTAATAGAAAATTTAGATCAAATGAGTCCTTATGAGTATGAGACTTAAGCTTGCAAATTTTTTGCGTGTTATGTCGGTTACCTTATTTCTCTTACGGATATCCTCACTTCGAAATGTTCATAAGAGATACTCTGAGCATAGCTCGCCGAGCCGTTTGCAATTTTCGGCTCAATCCTACTGTTATTGTTTACGTCTCAGCTCCAGTTTATAGCGGGGAGTACGCACTCACTCCTCGTATACTTTTGTCTTTAAAACCGTGCAGAATGAGCGGCGAGAAGACTCAGCAAAGATTACCGCTACCCAAGTTCGAACCGATCCTCTTATTGACTTTCTTCTCAAAGTTGTGCCTGGTTACTTCCTGAATTTTCTCACGAAGATAAACATATTCGTGACATATTCTAGTGCGCTATCGACGGTTATCGGTTTTGGAATGACATAGTTATTATATATGACTTTTGTCTTGTTAGAATTCATATCGATACTACCCCGTCAGGAAGACTCATATAAGCTATTCAGAATTTCGATTAATTCCTCCAAATTCTCCGCAAATAACACGATCTCGTCAAAGCAATACAGTTGAGAGATTCGCTATCGCTGTCAATGCTGATGCCCTGCCCACTGTTTTTGATTCCCGAGTTTTGAAAACATTATCCATCGCAGTTTCACGGATGTGAAATCCTCCTGTCTCAAGCGGCGAAGTAGAGATGCAAGAATTCGCTCTCATATCCTGGACCTGGACGGTTATCGTTGCGCGTCGTACAGGCATCTAACACCTTTAGACCAGCAAAAGTTTTGGTTTATTACACTCTTTGGTTTTCTGTATAATCTGCCGGACAGTGTGGAAGGTAATTTAGGCTTTTCGAATCCCAGTCTGTTCCAGTGCTGGGAACTAGTCATGTCTTCTGGAATGAAAACAGCTCGAAAACAACTTTCCGACCTGGCTCAGTAGTAAGATCGGCCTGTAGTTTTTCAGGAAAGAATTTTTAATACCCTTTATGAAGATTAAGACTACCGCACGCTTGTTCGACACCTTTGACACAGTACCCCGGTGGATAAAGGTTATTGTAGAAGAGCCCCGCGGAGACGATAAGGATTACCACCCTAACCGGCTTAAGAAGTTCAGTTATAATAAATAATTTATCATTTTATGTTTCCCGGGAGACGGAAAAGGTAATCTCGTCCATGTGGACCTGTATATAACGGACATCCCGGATTGGTTATATTTTTAATTTAATTGACTGTGAGAAAACTCATATTTATTACAATTTCTAGGTAGTTTCAACGATAAATAAACTTAAAGACATCGAATACCTAAATCTAAGAATAAACTTTATTATTAGATACTAGAAAAATAAACTTTTTATACAGGATAATATTACTTAATTACTTACTTACTTAATTAAATTTTAAATGGAGTTTAATTTATTGTAGAGCTTGTAAAATTAACATTGTCTAATTAAATTTTATAAAAATATTCCTTGTCTTACTTATATGTAAATGTGAGTTTTGTTTGTTTATTTATTACCTATTTCCTTCATCGAGGTCTTACCTAAGCACGTTATGTACATATAAACTGACAGACTCATAAACTGCTATCAAAGTTCAGGATTACTTTGAAATGATTTTTTTAAATAAGTACCTATGCAAACTTTTTAGATTAAATTATATAAATATGGAGAGACTGGCTCTTAATCTCAAAAAAAAGGAAAATTTAAAAATAGAACTGCAGTAAAACAAATTAATATAGCCGGGAAAAACTTACTCGTAGTATCAGATTTGCGTGTTATTTATAGCAAAGTTTTAAATTGATTCTCATTGATTTTTTATTCTTTTGTCTCTTGTATTGTTACCAGCAGAATTGTTGGGTAAGTTAACTCATCGAGAGTTTTTGAACCATAATATGGATACTTCGTCCGAACAAGCGGCTCAAATTGTAGCATTGGTGCGGGAGGGCTTGGATCAACGAACAATTGGTAGAAATTTAAACCAGTCTACGGTTTCTAGAATATACAGAAGGTTTGTGGAGACAGGTTCTTACAGAAGGAGACGTGGTACAGGCAGGACTTGAGCAACCACCGGTCGTGATGACCGATTTATTGTTACAACTTCCCTGCGAAATCGTTTCCTCACGTCTGTTAACATCAAAACAGAGCTTAATGAAGTGCTTGGAGTAAACGTGAGTGCACGAACAATAAGAAGAAGGTTAAAGAAGGCGGATATCACCCCTTTTAGACCAGCAAATGGTCCAAAGTTGTCTGTAGCTCACAGACAAGCTCGCTTAAGATTTGCGTGTGATCACCTGAATTGGACAGAAGAGCAATGGACCTCCGTATTGTTCACGCACGAGTGTAGGACATGTTTATATGGTGCAGATGGTCGCAGAAGAGTCTATCGTCGACGTGGGGAGCGATATGTTCAAAGTTGCATTGAGGAGCGTGTTCCTTTTGGAGGCGGTTCGTGTATGGTCTGGGGTGGTATTTCGATGAACGGGCGAACAGAAATTGTGTTCATAGACATAGTCCGTCAAAACGGTAATAGAGGGGGTTTGACTGCACATCGCTACATAACAGAGATCTTAGAAGATCACGTGGTGCCTTACATGGGATTCATAGGCGAAAATTTTACTTTAATGCAGGATAATGCCCGGCCGCACGCTGCTGCACAAGTTCGACAATATTGCGAAGAGGTTGGGATACGTACAATGAATTGGCCAGCACGCAGCCCGGATCTTAATCCCATTGAGCATGTTTGGGACAATTTAAAAAGAGCTGTATATGCGAGAAACCCTTTGCCCACGACAGTGGCAGCACTAAGAATAGCACTTTCAGAAGAATGGGACAATATTCCGCAAGATCTTTTAATAACCCTAATAAAATCTATGCGGAACCGATTAGAATCCGTAATAAGGGCACGTGGAGGTAATACACCTTATTAAAACATAAATAAACCCTTGCATAAAGTTTGTGTCTATTGTTAAAACAAATTTTTTAATTAAACCAATTTTCCTTAAATTTCTGTTTTTTTTCTTCAAAAAAAGCCTTAAGGTCTTTTCCAGTACTGTAGAGGGGCATTTTGGTGTGCAAGAAATGAAAACAAGATAATAAACTGAAAACAATATACTTCGTCATAATTCAAGTACATGGAAAATAGAGCAGTGCGCACAGGCATTGCTTACCGACATACTTAAACGACTAAACGACGGGGCGGCCGGCGATGCCTAAGAGGACGAGGAGGGGGGCGGGAGGCCGTACCATCGGTACCAGGCGCCCGAGAACCGTGAGGCTCAACTGGAGCTCTGTGAAGTTGGCACCTCGAGTTGCGAATTTTTAAAAGAACAATATCTCATTCGTTTGTCCATCGTTAGTCCACGTTTGCCCAGGAAAAATTTTCGTTTGCCCACCCTTGGTTCAAAAGTTATTGAACAAAAACTTTTTTTGAAAAAATAAATTCCGGTTCTTCCCATATTTTCGCAAGGTTTCATGTTTTTTGCACTCGAATGGACTTTATCGTTAGCTGATCCAATGCACTCGATTGTGCAGGCAAAAGTTTCGTTTGCCCACCCTTGGTTCAAAAGTTATGGAACAAAAACTTTTTTTGAAAAAAGAAATTCTGGTTCTTCTCATATTTTCGCAAGGTTTCATGTTTTTTGCACTTGAATGGACTTTATCGTTAGCTGATCCAATGAACTCGATTGTCCAGGCAAAAGTTTCGTTTGTCCACCCTCAGATCAAAAGTTATTATTGAACAAACACTTTGTTTTGGAAAAAGTAATTTTTGTTCTTTCCATATTTTCGCGAAGTTTAATGTTTAAGACACATGAATAGACTTTATCGTTAGCTGATCCAATGAACTCGATTGTTCAGGCAAAAGTTTCGTTTGTCCACCCTCAGATCAAAAGTTATTATTGAACAAACACTGTTTTGGAAAAAATAATTTTTGTTCTTTCCATATTTTCGCGAGGTTTAATGTTTATTACACTCGAATGAACTCTATCGATAGCTGATCCAGTGAACTCGATTGTCCAGGCAAAAGTTTCGTTTGTCCACCCTCAGATCAAAAGTTATTATTGAACAAATCTTTGTTTTGGAAAAAGTAATTTTTGCTCTTTCCATATTTTCGCGAGGTTTAATGTTTATGACACATAAATGGACTTTATCGTTAGCTGATCCAATGAACTCGATTGTTCAGTCGAATCGAAATCGAGTTCACTGGATCAGCTAACGATAAAGTCCATTCATGTGTCATAAACATTAAACCTCGCGAAAATATGAAAAGAACAAAAATTACTTTTTCCAAAACAAAGTGTTTGTTCAAAAACTTTTGTTCTGGGGGTGGACAAACGAAACTTTTGCCCGGACAATCGAGTTCACTGGATCAGTTAAAAATAAAGTCCATTCATGTGTCATAAACATTAAACCTCGCGAAAATATGGAAAGAACAAAAATTACTTTTTCCAAAA
This sequence comes from Dendrolimus pini, assembly GCA_949752895.1. Classification (NCBI taxonomy): domain Eukaryota; kingdom Metazoa; phylum Arthropoda; class Insecta; order Lepidoptera; family Lasiocampidae; genus Dendrolimus; species Dendrolimus pini. Next base: position 13,800,646 of record OX457126.1, on the reverse strand, counting down.
CAAAGTGTTTGTTCAAAAACTTTTGTTCTGGGGGTGGACAAACGAAACTTTTGCCTGGACAATCGAGTTCACTGGATCAGTTAAAAATAAAGTCCATTCATGTGTCATAAACATTAAACCTCGCGAAAATATGGAAAGAACAAAAATTACTTTTTCCAAAACAAAGTGTTTGTTCAAAAACTTTTGTTCTGGGGGTGGACAAACGAAACTTTTGCCTGGACAATCGAGTTCACTGGATCAGTTAAAAATAAAGTCCATTCATGTGTCATAAACATTAAACCTCGCGAAAATATGGAAAGAACAAAAATTACTTTTTCCAAAACAAAGTGTTTGTTCAAAAACTTTTGTTCTGGGGGTGGACAAACGAAACTTTTGCCTGGACAATCGAGTTCACTGGATCAGTTAAAAATAAAGTCCATTCATGTGTCATAAACATTAAACCTCGCGAAAATATGGAAAGAACAAAAATTACTTTTTCCAAAACAAAGTGTTTGTTCAAAAACTTTTGTTCTGGGGGTGGACAAACGAAACTTTTGCCTGGACAATCGAGTTCACTGGATCAGTTAAAAATAAAGTCCATTCATGTGTCATAAACATTAAACCTCGCGAAAATATGGAAAGAACAAAAATTACTTTTTCCAAAACAAAGTGTTTGTTCAATAATAACTTTTGATCTGAGGGTGGACTAACGAAACTTTTACCTGGAAAATCGAGTTCACTGGATCAGCTATCGATAGAGTCCATTCGAGTGTAATAAACAATAAACCTCGCGAAAATATGGAAAGAACAAAAATTACTTTTTCCAAAACAAAGTGTTTGTTCAATAATAACTTTTGATCTGAGGGTGGACAAACGAAACTTTTGCCTGGACAATCGAGTTCACTGGATCAGCTAACGATAAAGTCCATTTATGTGTCATGAACGTCAAACCCCAACGAAAATATTGAAAAAGAACAAAAATTACTTTTTCCAAAACAAAGATTTGTTCAATAATAACTTTTGATCTGAGGGTGGACAAACGAAACTTTTGCCTGGACAATCGAGTTCATTGGATCAGCTAACGATAAAGTCCATTCATGTGTCATAAACATTAAACCTCGCGAAAATATGGAAAGAACAAAAATTAATTATTCCAAAACAAAGTGTTTGTTCTATAATAACTTTTGATCTGAGGGTGGACAAACGAAACTTTTGCCTGGACAATCGAGTTCACTGGATCAGCTATCGATAGAGTCCATTCGAGTGTAATATACAATAAACCTCGCGAAAATATGGAAAGAACAAAAATTACTTTTTCCAAAACAAAGTGTTTGTTCAATAATAACTTTTGATCTGAGGGTGGACAAACGAAACTTTTGCATGGACAATCGAGTTCATTGGATCAGCTAACGATAAAGTCCATTCATGTGTCATAAACATTAAACCTCGCGAAAATATGGAAAGAACAAAAATTAATTTTTCCAAAACAAAGTGTTTGTTCAATAATAACTTTTGATCTGAGGGTGGACAAACGAAACTTTTGCCTGGACAATCGAGTTCATTGGATCAGCTAACGATAAAGTCCATTCATGTGTCATAAACATTAAACCTCGCGAAAATATGGAAAGAACAAAAATTAATTTTTCCAAAACAAAGTGTTTGTTCAATAATGACTTTTGATCTGAGGGTGGACAAACGAAACTTTTGCCTGGACAATCGAGTTCACTGGATCAGCTATCGATAGAGTCCATTCGAGTGTAATATACAATAAACCTCGCGAAAATATGGAAAGAACAAAAATTACTTTTTCCAAAACAAAGTGTTTGTTCAATAATAACTTTTGATCTGAGGGTGGACAAACGAAACTTTTGCCTGGACAATCGAGTTCACTGGATTAGCTAACGATAAAGTCTATTCATGTGTCTTAAACATTAAACCTCGCGAAAATATGGAAAGAACAAAAATTACTTTTTCCAAAACAAAGTGTTTGTTCAATAATTACTTTTGATCTGAGGGTGGACAAACGAAACTTTTGCCTGGACAATCGAGTTCACTGGATCAGCTATCGATAAAGTCCATTCGAGTGTAATAAACAATAAACCTAGCGAAAATATGGAAAGAACCGAAATTACTTTTTCCAGAACAAAGTTTTTGTTCAATAACTTTTGATCTGGGGGTAGACAAACGAAACTTTTGCCTGGACAATCGAGTTCATTGGATCAGCTAACGATAAAGTCCATTCAAGTGCAAAAAAGATTAAACCTTGCGAAAATATGGGAAGAACCGGAATTTCTTTTTTCAAAAAAAGTTTTTCTTCAATAACTTTTGAACCAAGGGTGGGCAAACGAAAATTTTTCCTGGGCAAACGTGGACTAACGAGGGACAAACGAATGAGATATTGTTCTTTCAAAAATTCGCAACTCGAGGTGCCAACTTCACAGAGCTCTCAACTGGGATAACGTCGCGCGCTATAGTACACAAACTTAAACTTAAGGATATGACCCTACGCTGTTTTAAAGTTCACGAACCAATCTAGAGGTTTCAATTTAAATCTGTATAGAAAGTTTGCATACTTGGTTAAAATATATATTTCAAAGTCGTCTATTACTTTGATGCAGTTTATGAGTCCGTCAGTGTATTATTATAACATTTTTAAAAACAAATTATTATCCTTTAGATATGAGATACCTACATGTAGATAAATTGGCTTCAAGACGTTTTTGCTTTTGTAGTATAATGCACATAAATAATTTAACTCATCTTAATATATATAAATCTCCTGTCACGATGTTTGTCCGCGATGGACTCCTAAACTACTCAACCGATTTTAATCAAATTTGCACACCGTGTGCAGTTTGATCCAACTTGTAAGATAGGATAGTTTTTATACCGTTGGAACCGGTAGGTGGCGCTGAGATCGGGTTCTAGAATCCTCTTAATCACCGGGAGCGATTTTGGTGATTTTGTTTTTGTGTATTTGAGTGGGTGTCCCCGGATGGTTTAAATCCGCAATTGGAACCGGTAGGTGGCGCTGGGATCGGGTTCTAGAATCCTCCTAATCACCGGGAGCGATTTTGGTGATTTTGTTTTGTGTATTTGAGTGGGTCCCCGGATGGTTTAAATCCACAATTGGAACCGGTAGGTGGCGCTGGGATCGGGTTCTAGATTTTTATTTTTTCAAAGCAGGACAACGTCTGCTGGGGCCGCTAGTACTTTTTATATATTTTAACGATGTTAAGATAATAAATATTTATATTAAACGTTATTTTGAATACTAAATTGTTGGTCGCTATTCTCAAGATTGACATTTGCTTCCTGATAGCACTTTTCCGACGGAACACATAAAATATTGCTGGCTGACATGAAATGCACAAGCTCTACAAAGTCTGCGATCAGTGAACATCAGTGGATAAATCCAACCATTACATCAGATTCTATAAACCACTACACAAATCCTCGCGAAAAAGAATCGTTTCATACCTAGAAAGATGCATGAGGCTATTGAAATAAATAAAAAACACCCAAATTTCAATATTAAAGATGGAGGGCAAGTATCATCTGTTTGGAATCTGATTATCAGAACAATTAAGACCCAAACCCAGCAAAAACCAATTGTCAGACTTCAAGACACTGTGAGCTCTTTCTGCGTGTACCGAAACTTGATTGATAATTTATTTTTATTTTCCCTCTCACCATTTTAATATTATATAAATTAGGCATGTTTGCTGAAGAGTTTCTTGCGCCGCTTCTTCTCTTCTAGCGAAACATGTTCCAAAGTGGTGGTAAATTAGATTAGGCTCCCATAGAGTAAATAATAACTATAAACAAAATTAAAGATAAATAATTAAAATGAACAAGTTCGCGGTAAGCTATATAAAACTTTAACAATGCTCATTGACACTTGACATCTTTGCCTTCCGTGATCACGGATGCTGAAATTTGTCCAAAACGTCGGAATAACATAAAAATCAAATACCACGTTTAAAACCGTTAAAACTTAGTTTTATTATATATACTAGTCGCGAAAATTTCTTTAGTTTGGGATATCAAAGGCGTACCTCGATCTTGTTTCAATATAGGAACCATTTTTATTTAATAAATTTAATATCAAACAATAACGAACCAAATCTAATCAAATCTAATCATTTTAACCGACTTCAAAAAGGAGGAGGTTCTCAATTTGATCGGTTTTTTTATATATGTACACCGATTACTCCGAGATTTATGATCCGATTTACATGATTATTTTTTAGTTTGATGTAGAAATAGCTGCCATTTAGTCCCATGAAAATTTAACATAGTTTGCCCCAGTAGTTTTCATTTTATGAACATTTCTTATGAAAAATTTTCCGTGCCGTTCCGTATGTACACCGATTACGCTGAGATTTATGATCCGATTTACGTCATTCTTCTTTAGTTTGATGCGGAATAGTTGCCATTTGGTCCCCTAAAATTTTTACATACTTTGGCCCAGTAGTTTTCATTTTACGAACATTTTTTTGTTCCCATTTCTTGGACCTATATTTTTTAAGGAGCGCGGCACCTTTCGTAGGTCTACCCATACATAGCTAGACACTAAAAAGTAACAAATAAAAAAAAACTTCGTTTAAAAAAACCGACTTCAAAAACTAAAACACTAAAGAACTAAAAAGTATAAAATAACTTATTTCTAAAGCTATTATTATTATTAATATGTATTATCAAAAATCTTAAAGTATTAGTATTAGTTTATTAGAACAGTTTTATTTTGTACTTGTTTTATACGTGTTTGTATAAAACAAGTACAAAATAAAACTGTTCCAATAAACTAATTCCAACGGTATTTATTTTAATTCGAGTCCTGTAGCTCGTAACAATACATTTTAATTTCAGTACCGTACTTTACTGCATCATCTAGATTATCGGATTTGAAATGTCTGTATTTTGGGGGTTAAAAAGCGCTAAACGCCGCGTATCTAATTTAAATATAGCTCGAAAAAGTGTTTCATTTTCCTTGAGGATATTGACTACGAGACGAAAACCTAAGCCCTCGCCTCCGCGCGCCACTGTGAACAGGCGTGGTATTCTGAAGACCCCTGATCGGGTCACGGGTACGTTCCCTAAGCTCATCTGCAAGCAATAAAATAAACGGCATTAATTTTAATACTTTATACTACGATTATTGCGCATCCCCTTTATCTTATATCCCATCACTCTTGTTTCACCACCTCTTTTTTTATAGCCAGGGGAAATCCGATAGATGACCATAAGCCGCGATAAGCACAGGAGCGTGGAGGCATAGTTCGCGACGCGTATGTGGAAATCGTTAGGCTGGCACTAGCATGCCTAGTCAGAACTGGTGCCATGCTATTGCCACTCGCCAGTTAGGGATACCCACTAAAACACCTAATTGTTCAGTCCTACTCCTTATACCAGGGCTACGGATATATGACCTAGCCTCTCTGCAGCCCTGGCAAGCGTGAGCCTCGTAAGGCAACTTCCACTGCCGGAAGACTACTTTTATCCCCCGGTATCTTCAAGGTCTGTGTGCGTGGTCTGTGCTGGCTCTCTGGCGCAGGCGCGTCCTCCTTTGGCGGGAGCGAAGCCGTGACGTGCGTTCACGCTCCCACTTCGCCTCTTCCTTTTGAAGCATAATGTTCTCGCAAAAGGAGGAGACGGTGTCCCAGTCTCACCACCTCTATCCCAATGCCAAAGGCTAGCAATGCGTTGGCCTCGACTCGACTTTGGCGTTGTAAACGTGTATAGCAAATGGTACCCACTTTTCAATAAGTGGACCGTCATATTTGCCAAATTCGAAATAAAAATGATATACAATCGTGGAAGATGGAGGTAAAACGTAACTATTTTATCATGGAAATATCTTTGTATCAGTGCCTAAAACAAATTTAATGTAACGATTACTTATAGCAAAGAAGGTAGTAGATTGTATATAACTTTTAGGTATGTTCATGTTACAGGCGCTCTTATTAAATTTCTGACTTGGGCCAATTATGTCCCTTTGTATAATATGAGTTGAAGAGAACTTTCTGTTTTTTCTTCGCGACTTTGTATGTCAACAGAATTTTTTTCGGTAATCTACAAAAGATCACCAAAATCTAGCAATACCAACGATTAAGAAGTTAGTAATCGAATAATCTGACGAAATTTTAATAGCAAATGTGGGGGAGTGAATATTTGAAGATGTGCATATTCGGCCATTTCAAAGAACACTACAAAAATGTGTTTAAAAACGGTTCTTTATGGATTTTTAAGGTAGTTTCTTATGTTCTATTTCCATATATTTTAATTGGCCAGCGATAAAGCTGTTAATGTAGACATTGTAGGAAAAAATATTTTTTGGCAAAATGGTATCAATAGGAGAAGGCCGGGCAAAGTGGATACCTTAAGGTATTTAAGGTTATAGCAGAAAAGGTATACAATACAAAAACAAAATAATTATCACAAACCAGTCTTTATTTATTGCTCTCACAAATACGAATATCAGTTACCATTAATATTTAAACAATAATCAACTGCAATTAAAATTTAAAAAAGTACGAAATTATTCGCTTTGCCCGGTACCCCGGGTAAAGCGAACACAGTACTTGGGCAAAGTGAATACCCATATTCAATCTCTGAAAATATAGAAATAACTGAAAAAACTGTTGATAGCTTGATAACTTTGTAATGTTGGACTACGCACTCAACAATTGGGCATTAGGCAGAGACAGTTGCTGTATGTACCTTTTGCATCCACCAACTATAGGCAAAATTCTTTCTTTCTCCGCAGCGCCAAACAATTTAACGATCTAGCACTAAAATTGAACATTGATATTTTTGTCACTAAACCCAACGCCTTTAGAAATATAATGAACAAAGAATTTTTCAAAGAAAACTAGTTTTTTCCAAACTGTTCAAGATGTATTCGACTTCAAATCTAAATTCTCTTTTCAACCTTTAATTTCACCTTTCATTTCATTTTTTTTTCTCAATTTTCATCATCAACCACACACACTGACACACACACACACACACACACACACACACACACACACACACACACACACACACACACACACACACACCTTCCTTAATTATTCTGAGCAAGTTTATATGCTAAGGCTTGTAATTAGCAATACTTTTATTTATGTTGTTAATTTATGTTGTTATTTGACTGTAAGCCTTACTAAAATAAATAAATAAATAAATAGATAGCACTTTAGGTGTAAATAAATTTTAATACAGTATAACTGTATTAAAACCACTTAATCACTTAACCACTTTCAAAATTTAAACAATTGGCACCAGTAGTAAAAAGAATTCCCCGAGGGGCTAGAATTAGTGTTTGACAAATTTTTTCACAGAAAATAAGAAAAGTTATAAACGAGAATTCCTTACGAAACCGTTGCTCCAGCTACTTTGCGCCGATTCAATTAGGTTTTGGCATCAAAGGTGGCTGCGAGGCAGCGGTACATTCTCTGAGATCATTTTCCACCACCGATTTCTGTGAGGCTATCCTGAAGGTGGATATCAAAAACGCATTCAATTCGGTTGACAGGTGTGCCCTGCTGTCTGAGGTTAGAAAACATTTTCCCAAAATCTACAAGTATGTTCATCAGTGTTACAATGAAAATTCCTATCTGGTATACCAAAATAACCTAATACATTCGGCAACGGGATGTCAGCAGGGCGACCCTCTCGGGCCAGCAATTTTTTCACTTGCCATTCACCCCGTCATTAAACAACTAAATTCTAAATTCAATGTGTGGTATCTCGACGATGGGACCTTAGGAGGTGATATAGATACAATGAAAAAGGATCTAAATTTTTTAATACAAGAGTTTGGAAAAATTGGTTTATCTTTAAATTTTTCTAAATGCGAACTTTTCCTTGCTTGCCCGACGAAGAACAACATCAACACTATTTCCGCCTTTACAGATTTGGCCCCCAATCTAAAAATTGTTAATAAAAGTAATTTAAACCTCCTTGGGTCTCCCATCTTCGATGAGTCTTTCCCATCTTTCGTAGAAGACAAAATTGACAATTTTCAATCAAAATTATTAAATTTAAAACAATTAAACACACATAATGCTTATTTTATTATTAGACACTGCGTTTTCACTCCCAACTTTACGTATGTATTGCGCTGTTCCCCCCTTTGGAGACATTCCGGTATTTTAAAAAATTTAGACAATATTATTCGGCAAACATTAACTTCCATCCTAAATATTTCTTTAGATGACCGATCGTGGACCCAGGCTTCCTTACCGATACGGCTAGGTGGCTTGGGGATACGCAAAATTTCTGACGTAGCACTACCTGCCTTTCTGTCCTCAGTCTATAGTACTGTGGACCTCATCGGTAATATAATAAATCCATCACTCAGTGATTTTGAGGTCCCATATTTGACTGAGGCCGGAAATGTCTGGTCTTTGGCTTGCCCGAATGAAAATTTTCCTTTAGATCCAAAAATGCAGAGGCTGTGGAATGGGCCGCTCAGTAAGTCGGTGTATGACAATCTCATGTCATCTTGCACCGGCGAAACTGACCGTGCTCGCCTCCTAGGTGTTTCAAAATGGGAGTCTGGTCTGTGGCTTCAGTGTCTGCCCTCGGCGAATCTAGGTACACTCTTGGATGATACTACATTCAGGATTGCTGCCTGCATTCGCCTGGGGGCAGACATCGTGGTCCCACATCGTTGTCGGTGTGGACATAAATTTGATAGACTGGGTCACCATGGCTTATCTTGTTTGAGGAGTGCTGGTAGAACTTCACGACATGCGGCTATCAACGACATCATCCGCCGGTCTCTTGTCACCGTTGGGGTTCCAGCTGTTCTTGAACCGAACGGACTGTGCCGCGACGATGGCCGGCGACCGGATGGAATGTCGTTGGAAGATGGGACGCCCCTTAGTATGGGACGCAACGTGTGTCGATACGTTGGCGGCTTCCCATCTTCCAAATACAGCCGTCACTGCCGGGGGAGCTGCCGCACTTCAAGAGACCCTGAAACACGGCAAATATGCATCCATCGGTGACGGATACATATTTGTAGCTTTCGGGGTTGAGACTTTGGGGCCATGGGGACGAGAGGCTTATCAACTTTATCGAGACCTTTCAAGACGATTGAAAGAAGTCTGGCGTGACCAAAGGGCTGGCCTATATTTAGGGCAACGAATAAGCGTTGCCATACAACGAGGGAATGCGGGCAGCGTTTTGGGAACGCTCCCCACCGACAGCGATTTGGACTACATCTTTTACTTGTAAATATGTTTATAGTAGTATTTAATTTTATAGTTTAGTGTACTTCATTTAATAGCCCTCCTGAAAGTTCGTTGAAAATTGTATTAGCTTTTTAATTCAACCACTTAATTATTTATAAAGACATATATTGGAACATTCACATAACCTCACGACATGTTGCGTCGTCCAACCACAGACAATCAATCCACCAATAATGCTGCCAATAAGTAGTGATGTACACTATATATATATAACTATAACATCCTCCCTCTTAACTCTTATTACATACAAAACTATTTTAATTGAAACATAAAAGATAAAATAAGAATGAAAAAGAAAGTTAGTCTAAATGAAACTTATGATATTACAGTCATACTCTTCCAGATACCTAGGTTTTATTCTAATCCTTTTTGATCTATCTTCTATTACTCTATCCCCTTCTTCACAGGTATTTTGAATATTATCCTCTAATATCATACTACTATTAGTCCTTGACACTGCCTGTTCATTATCATTAGTATTAATACTTTCACTAGAACCTTCCCCTCCTACTCTATTGTTAACATTTATTTCTTCATTATTACAGTATTCATTTACCTGTTTTTCTTTTTCCTTATTCGTATTTCCCATAGTACCTGATATTAAATTCTCTAAACATGTGTGACATGTGACTCAGTGGCGCAGTTATCGCATTTTTAGCAATTGAAACTGATATCTACTAAACCATAAAAATTCACCAGCCACTAAAAGCAATATTTCGCTACAAACAGAGGGTCGAACCACTAGTTCTAGTGGTTAATCATTAAGCTGGCAACACTGACTGAGAAATTGCTATACGTGACATATTAGTCATTGACTGTCATCATCATTCACTCTATTTTTTTTTGATTGCAGGCAAAGGATTACCTAATCTAAATTCTTTTAATAACGTTATTAACAATAACATATAACTGGCGCGCGAGCATCTGGTAGTAGGTAGGTATTTGAAGCGCTGAGAGATTTTGTACAATATCTCTTGAATGATATCTGAACACAAAAACAAAGGCCTGACTGAAAAGTAATGGATATTAACTGACCTACAATTTTTAAGATATGAACTTTTTAAATCTATATACGACTTATATTTGTCATTAAACTGAAACATAGGTTAATCAAAATTCCTGAGTGCCGCAAGTACGAATTCTTCTATAAAACTTCACTACTTTAGCAAATTCTAGCTCGGTTAAATTCCACTACTTTTAACATAGAAGATCTTTTTGTTTTTAAATAACATTCAAGAAATACTGTAGGAAAGCTGCTAGTGCCTCAAACACCTTTGTGATATTCATCTGCTCTTACTTAATCCTTATCATGCCCACTGCAGTATGGATCGACTTTTTTTGTTGTTCAAATATACACATTTTTGGACTATACACCGCGAGGGAATCGCAGTGGTGTTTGGGATTCGGCAAAGTGAGCTGCAATACCCAGTAAAGCACCTCGCCGTTCCTCCTGGCGTCCATCGTCTAAGCTACGGGTTCGCTCACGCACGCTCTCTTATGGACGATGGCCAATGACGGTGGACCGACCGCTCCAGGTTTTTTGCCGGGTAGTTACAGCTGTATTTCTCAAGCTTTTTGATCTCACGAGGTGAACGGGGGGCGCGCCGCGACACTCTGGTCTAAATGTAAAGTGCAGGTGAACTGACATTCCCCTATCAGTTACCGACACAGCCGTAGCCTACGGCGGTTGCAAATCATCCTTGATTTGGAGGTCATCGTTGTCGACCCTTCTTCGCCGCGAGCGGCTTTTGCGGTAAGGGAGTGAACGGGTCGGCTCCCTCTCTTTTCGCCGTATGCTTCACGCACCACGCGATTGTATAAAATATCAATTTAAATTTGTTTACCCAAAATTGTAGTACCTAAGTAGCAAATAAAACACACCTTACATAAAAAATCTTTATTGCTATAAAAAAATATTAAAACAATAGTCAAATATTAAAATATATTGTTAAAACTATTCTTTGATTTATATTATAAGCATTTTAGTATTTTATTTCCGTGATTTCACAGTCAGGCTGTCGATCTATTTAATAAGAAAATAGTGTTTACCGTCACCTATGGGTACTCGCAGTTTCAGGGTCTTCGCCAGACTCGAAGAAATTTTATGACATAATTATATCCCTGTTTCAGCGTTTAAACTGAAAATGCTGTTATATCATAATATTACATTTATCAAGAATTTACATGTTTATGATAAAAAAAACAACATACAAAAAATAACTTTCAAATTCCTTTATAACAATTATATTATTTAAAATTGAATTATACTTAGCTATTAAAGTATACAATACTGAAGTTATTTATTATTACACAACTTTTATATTCGTAATAGAATCTATTAAATATTTACATGATAGTTTTATTCACTTTGATAATAATATAATAATAATAAATAGTTCACACAAAAAAATAATAAAGAAATTCTATCGATATTGTTTTGAATTAACATGCATGATTCTTTATTTAAACAAAAGACAAATTGTGTTAGTGTCTGTTACACGCGGATGTAGCGACGGACTCAATGCGGTATTTGTAATATTTTTTATTGCGAAGCTAGTAAACGGACAGACTGCCGACTGCCCAGCTCACGGAAGGTGGTTACCGTCGGTCGCCTATAGATAGACATTTACAAAACTAATAGCAATACGGTATTGTTTTTCATTATTAATGACTTAACGGCATTGATAACGTCTAAACATTAACGACGTCATTTTTAGGCTATAAACAAGACGCATTTAGGAACAGACACTACCACTAACGTTATCCCAAATGGACAACAGTTACATATGCGGAAAAGATAAAAGGTGAATCTAGCAAGACCTTTTCGGAAATCTGCGGGTTGCACGCTCTTCTACTATTGCCCTTAATTTATCATTACTATATTCTACCTTAAAATGCCTTCCATTTTCTAATAACCCTTCCGCTAATTTATAATGTAAATTCAAATTCAAAAGTTTTTATTCAAAAAAGTTCCACTGGAGAACACTTATAAGTTGAAGTTTAATTTTACTTCCTATTTTAGGAATGTACACTGCTTCGCAACGTGTTATTGCAGTTAAGGAGAAGAAGCGGCAAGAAACTCCCCAGCAACACGTCTAGGTAAAATTTGTTTTACTTCATATTTCTTATTCTATTTATGTCTCAAGTTCTTTTCTTATAAGTATTATACATGTTACAGATTTACTTTTCGAAGAATTAATGGAGTTGTAGCAAACAGTGCATACTCATAAAGACAAAGATAGAGTAAGAGGACAGAAGAATATTAATATTCTTATAATAATGACGAAATGTACTAAAGTTTGTACTGTAAAACTATTAATAACAAAAAATGTTTGATGACTTGTGATCATCCGTCAATGGGAAAAGCAACATCGTAAGGCACTTCATTGAATACCTTACTAGCGATACCTACGCCAATTTCATTCCAGCTTTGTTGTACAATGGGTAAGAATTCTTTGTAAATTGCTCTCCAGTTCTCGTTTATGAACTTAATGACTAATTCAGCTGCAACAAAAATTTTTGATTGACATAAAGGCATTGGTAAAAACAAAAAATTGTCAGAATAGATTTAGCTCTTTGTAGATTTTAAATAGAAGTTTTAATTTAAAAAATGTTAATTAATTCTTAATAATAAGATTATTTGACCGCCTAAATTAGTCGTCTTTGGAGAATATAATATAACTAGTTGTGCCCGCGGTTTCACCCGCGTGGTGATAGAAAATCGTAATATTTTGGATAATTCACACTATATCTTTATAAATGATTATTCTGATGTGTAGCCTATATTATTATGAAGTTTCATCAAGATCCATTCAGTAGTTATTGTATGCATTCATTCAGTTAATATGTATTTGTTAATGCATTGTGCTGTCAAAATCATAAAAAAACTATATAAAAATGTGATTTCGCACCTAATAAGCTAAATAAATAATTTTGAAATGGCATTTCATCACGTTTATACCATATGTTATACTTACACATGGCCTGGGACTCCTTATTATCGTTGGTTAAATAATTTACCATGTGTCCCAATTCAGGAGTCACGGTAAAAGATTCGACCCGTATATAGGTATTGTCGCCTTTTCTTTCAGGGACACCTTTTAATAAGTAAGTAACTGACACGTCCGCTGTGAAATCAAGTACGACCAGCATTACAATTTATAAATTATAACATCTTTTAAATCTACCCAGGACTCGTTATATATTTAATAAGTAAGCTAGCTAGATATTAGGAGACATTATGAAGTTTGGCGAAAATATAATTATGTGCAAAAGCTAGAACCGAGCGACACATTGGCTCAACTTTAATTTTAAGTTATAACTATTATACAGCGAAACCTGGTTAAATGAGAGATCAAGGAACCTGCAATGTGGTTTTGCTTATAGAGATATTCCAAATACCCAGTGTCTCAGATATCCAGGTATAAATAAATATCTGTCTCATTTACAGAGGGATCTCAATTCAACAAATTCTCAAAATTACTTACGCAGTTAAGTGCAGAATTTGCGGGTAGAAAAATAATAAATAAGTAAACAAACAAAACGATGTTATCTCAGTTACAGAGGTCTATACATATAAAATTGACTCGCTGTCTCAGCTATAGGTAACTATGATGATAAATCCAAAGAACGAATCCCAGATATAGAGGTTTGCTTCGTCCCACTAACAGGGATAATTCAGTGCCAAAGTGTTGAGACCTCAGCATGAGTTCCAGTTATGGAGGTTTCTCACTTATCCAGGTCCCACTTAACCAAGTTTCACTGTATATAGCTCGATGTAATCTTTATCGTGTATGATATTAAAGAGGGTAGATTCCTCATTTTACAACAGAAGGGGGTCTAAGAAAGAACTCCGTCAGGGTCGTAAATACATCTGTGGTTTTCGAGGTCCTGATATATCTTAGGCGACCAGATGGAATATCGGGCTCGTTTAGTTGGTCGGCATGTCATCACTAGTCAAACAGTATGTTTGCTCCTGTTATCCCCTCAGCGGTAAATATAATGTTCATGATAGATTAAAAAAAGGTCTTATATGCGAGCATCGTTATGTTACTATGTTTAAAGTCGTATCAAAATTATTTATGCATATCTATCTCAATTTAATAAGTCACACTATACACACATTCTATATCGGTAAGGAGTGCATAGGTCTTTCTCCTTTCGCTTCTTCCCAATCGTTTAGAGTTGGTAGAGTAGGTATTTCGTCTTTTATGTTTGGTTTCTATATTTTACAGTCGACTCTTTTACGTTAACATTAGTACAAAATTGACATTACTTGTATAGAGCGGATGACAAATTGTAATCAGTATGGCAAATGAATAGATATTAATATATATGAACCCGGCACTATTCTTTTCTTTCTGAACTCCTCTGTTCTCGCATAATCCTCCTTTTGCCACACTTTTATTAAATCAATACTTTTTAAAAATTAATATACTTAAAGGTGATGAAAAATAAATTACTGAACCCAATCTTATTGAACTTTTATATACGTGTGACATAATCGTTGTTCCAATTAGCTAGTTATACTTTCTGAATAAAGGATATGGGTATTAATAAGTTTACTGTTATTCTGTACACTTATGAAATTTATACTGTATACTTACTCATTGTACAGTTGAAGTGGCCCGAGCCAAGCAAACGGATTGTGCCAAACTTTCCCTCGGCCTCATATTCTCCGGTAGTAATAATAGATGGCGTTTTGAGGTGTATTTCTATTTCCAAAGCGTCGTCATTGGCTTTAAGGCTGTAACATAACTAGTGTGTATAATAACTTACTTCTAAGTTCTATTTCATTGTGATTGTTGCGCAGCTAGCGCACCGGACACACCTATAAATTTAGACTATGCCGATTTAAAGTAATTTTCAGGCAGCCTTGATGACGTATTTCTTAGTGAATCGCAACAGCAGTGCAAAAATGTGGTTTCATCTATTTGAATTTATTTGTCTATTCCATGGAAACGATATCGTTTATTGGAATAAAAAATGACCCATATTTTATCTCGGGGTATGACCAGTAGCTCTGTGTAGTTTCATTTAATACTGTTCAGTAGTTTTCACTTGATGTGACGGCCAGAGAAACAAAAAAATCTAAGTTGCATTTTTGGAATCTGCTTGTGGGTTTGTCCCCTGCTTAATTTTTTCTCGTTTTCGAATTCATTGTACAAACTCGACTTTCCCCTTCAGATTTGTTATTAGAACTAGATCATTTATTTCTTTAAAATATTAAATAATGTTATATGAATTAAAAAAAAAAAATTAAAAAATATATTTTTACATTCATATGTATTTAAAAGAAAACCATTTCTGTTACATTTTATCTTATTGTCAACTATTCTACTGCAGCAATTTCTATAACTTAAGTAATTCGGGCCGATCCGAATCTAATTCGAGGGAAGTTCACGCGTATTCCCTGGTTTTCTAGTCACTCAAAATATTATGCTTTTGTTTACTAAAAATACAGTCAATTTTAACTGACTTTTATCAGTAGACTTGTCTTTAGGTAACTGTACAAAATCTGAAAAATTACCTACATAGACCTTGTTTGAAATGTTGCCTTATTTAGGGTATCGTAGTACGTAGTAACGCTGTGAAGGAGTAAAAATTACGCCGCCATACATGTAACTACGGGTTGAAAAGTCCTTCCATACGGATAACTGGACACGGCGATTACATATTTAAGTGTTCCGTTTATACCAAAATAGCTAGGGAAGCCTAATAAATATTAAGTTCTGAATTGAGCTTACGGAACCCAAAGACATCATAAGGTTCATTGCAACAGTTATAAATTATGTTGTATTGAAACAATTGTTGTTGTTCCATTAATTAAAAGTATTTAATATATTATATTTTATGTTTTTTTACACATTAATAATAATCAAAGTAATCTAAAACAATATTTTTATATTAGTGATGGTTTTTTAAATTTTGCTGCCCATAAAATGATGCCGCCCTAGGCTTTGTCCTCACAAGCCTATAGGTACGTAAATCCAGCAGTAAGTGCAATAATTATGATCAAAACAAAAATTTAGTTCTTATTGCTCCAAATATAAATAAGAGAAATGTATAAATATAGCAGACTTTCAACCGAGTTAGAATGTTGATTTAAAGAAGCAGATGATCAAAACGTGTTACGTAGAGGACCTTGGTTGTCAACCATAGATGTCTGCAAGTCAGGCCTTTACATGTTTTTATAGACGAATGCTTTGTACTATAATAATGTGTTAAGTCATCACGCTATGACAATTAGGTGAGCTGAGATTGATAGGTTCACCTTGACATCAAGAAACGCCATACCTTGGTGTGGTAAATATTTAGATATTATTCTAAATATAAAATGAACTACCTATTAGCTACGAAAACAAAAGATGTAGTTGACTATGTTTTAGGGTGGTGTGCATAGACATTTGACCGACTGTTAAAATAAAATAACCATTGTTTAGGCAACTTTAAGTGTTCACCACAAAATAGTCCATGGTTATCGACGAAAATGAGTTGGTTAACTTAAACGAGCAAATCTGAGACGTTTAAACACCGGTAAACTTTAATCGGACTTTTGGAGGGACTTTTTTATGCAGTTTGCGTAATAGTCTTGCTTCTGGTGCCGGTGTTTACTTATGTTCCACTGTTGTTTTAAACAAAAAGTTTTTTATTTTCTAATTTTAGCATTGAGTAAAATACTTCCTGCTTTAAATGTCATAATGGAAGAAGATGACATTATAAATTCGCTAGAATATCTACATAATATACATAGTTACAAGGAGGCCTCGAATTATTCAAGTGCGTCGGAATTTCTTTCAAGAATGTGAAAAAATATTGTTCGTAACTAGATTTGTATGCATGCATGCATGTATGCACCTGTCCGTTTGTTTTCAATGACTTATTTATATTTTATAAACAGATCAGTCAAAATCTGCTTTTCACTGTTACAGAAATTTGCTGTAGATACCCTTTTTCTTTTGTTCCATGTTTGTAATCTTTATAATCAAAGTTTGTAATACTATATTGTTTAATTTGTTTGAAATTTGATACGTTAACCGCGAAGCGAATGACATATGTAAATTGACATAAAATATTGCACATAACTCGTCAAATTAAATAAGACGCCTCTGTCATAAAATACCATACTAACGCAGTAACTTCTAAACTTTGTATTACAATATTCAAAATAGCGGCCAATAAAGACGAAATTATAAATCATGTGTATAAAATAAATAGTATATGGTTACAGTCAGTTCTGGCACTCGCCGACCACTTCCGCGGCAAGCTAGCTTCACTCGCTCGGCTTGTGCGCTTTGGTCTGAAGCTAACTTAAATCACTGTTCTAGTCATTGGTCGCGGACCTTTCACCACCATTAACAATAATGTTATTGAAAAATAGGTGAGGTTATGTTTACCAAAAATAAATATTTCAAGAACTCCGGACCCTAGGAGTTGCAGAAAGGGTGATAAACCTTCCCCCTAACCACTACGCTCACCCAGTACTTAAAATTTGTGCACCGGATAGCCGAGCAGCAGCCAAACTTCTTTAAAAACTGAAGAAGTTATAGATTATTATTGCCATAGAAGTAAGCGAGACAAAATAAGTGTGTGTGTGCAGTAATACAGTTCACACGCAGTACAAGTGAAACTTCAGAGAATATACTCACAGATAATTCTTCTCTAGCTGTTATTTATATAAATATAATACGTTTACCCTATATCGGTTTACATGTTATAATTTTAAAACATTCAATCTCAATTACACTTTAATTCACTAGCATAAAGTTCAAAATTCAATGGACTGTTACGTACAATTTTCTTTGATCTACGTATAAAAGATTTCTGCCTTATAAATTGAATTTAAGTGTTTATTTCTTTTTAGAGTCACTTATTCGTTTCATTGATTTTCAAATCACGACGATTCTAAAGATGTTTCACTTCAATAAAAACAGTATGATATCTCGTTAACATGCCGTTTTTTCAACCTTGATTACCAAAAGACAAACGATATTACTTAATGGAAATGTGAGTAATTTGTAGGCTACTTAAAGTTCTTACAAAAAGTCTACAAACTTACTCTAAATACAATTTTTTTTATAGTCTGAAGCAGGCAAACAGGCAGACGGCCCACCTGATGGAAAATGGTTACCGTCGCCTATGAACGTTTGCAACACCATGGGCGTCACCAACGCGATGCCGACCACTAAGAAATTTTATAACGCCCTTCTTAAAGAACGCCATGTCAAAGCGCAAAGGAAAAACCGCGGCTAGAAGTTCCCTCCAGATCATTGTTATACGCGGAATATGTTCTAGAGAACCCTTGCATAGTTGAGCGTGGGAGCTCTAGGAAATGGGAGTAAATATCCTGTCGCGAGATCCTGGCGAGCGGTGCGGTTGTAAAAGTGAAGCATTGGCACCAAATGAAACGTTTCCTCGGAACACTCCCCATTATACAGGCGGTAAAATACGCAGGGGACGCAGTCTCTCCGAAGGAAATGACACTGCCCACTTGAATTATATAAACATCAATTACTGAACTTCGGGCCTCAAACTGCGCATTTATGTTGCCAACCATTTATTAACTCCCAACAGTGTCCAAATAAACATATTGTGGCGAACGATGGTGGAACCATCTAGTTAGTGTTAGAACTTTTGGAAAAATCTAGAACAAGAAGACAAGGACGGATATATTTAAAAAAGATAGACGATAAACGAAAGAAAGAGATAGATAGATGTTAGAAAGAGATAGACGACAAAAGAGAGATAGAGATAGATAGATGTTAGAAAGGGATAGATGTATAAACGAAAGTTCCCGAACAGAAGGTTCGGGAAAGAAAAGACAGAGATAGATAGACGGGTTCTAGAAAATTCTTCCAGGTATATAAACAGCGTAAGGCGCGCCTACTGGGCAGTTTAAAATTGAGTTCAGTCCAAGACGGTGAAACGGCAAGTGCGATACTAAAGAGTTATCAGAGAAGGTTAATAGAGTACAGAGATGAATTAAGTGGTGAATTTAGTAACAAGTTTGGTGGACAGATACGTGAAGGAGCTGTGTAGCGCAGTTCGAAAGAGGAACCAGACGCAAGCTACCCGCGATAATATCGGAGGTGGTCCACGCAATATCGGCGACGGTATTGAGGGTGTGACAACTTATCATCGGGACTGTGCATCGTTGGTCGTGCGTATAGGGGCACCCTGCAGACAGGTACTACGTGCGGCTGAGTAAGTCAATAAAAGCTTTTAAATTAAAAACTGGTGTTTTCTTCCAATCCATAAGTGCGTACCCCCGCTCGTACGTAACAATATTATTACATTTAAGTCTGTGTCAATACCTATATATTTTATATGAAGGACTTCGTAAAGCCCTATGCGTTCATTGCATATTAAAGGCAATAAATTAACTTGTTTGCCTTGTGCATTGTGATGGTTAAACCTTTTGGATATCAGAGACTCCTGACATTACCAGTTTTAATTCAAGGCGATTAATTGATGTGTTATAAATGATTAACCTAGAACTAACCTTGCACTAGTCACTGTCGCATGTTTAAGTCCACTCGCGTATATATTTTTCACGATTACTTTTGTTTCTATCTGAAAGTAAAATATATTGATAGAATCATGGAAAAATTACTAAGCATGGTGGTCGCCTAGCAAAATATTGATATTAGATCCTATGTAATAATAGAACGAACACCAGAGGTCATTTTTATTTCAGCTTGAAGCGTTATATCATTTAACAAATATTTTGTATGGTATAAGAGCCAGTGAACGGCTACCTGTATGTCTTTGACCAGACCTGGGCAGGTATCGATTTTTGGCGAATTTTAAATCCATTTTACCATGTCTGCCATTGATATATTTTATTTATTATAGTTTTAAAAACTTATATTGATCACGGCAGACGTCTACATTGCGTACACACATCAATAAATAATAAAATCTTAGCTAGTACCCGGTCAGATGTATATGTTTTCCGTTCGCTGTTTTACATCAATATAATTTACTGGCGATTTACTTTATCACTGTATTTACAGAAATTAATATTTTTATATTCTATATAGTAAACTTCATAATAAGGAAATGATTTTTTTTGGAAAATACATAAACGTAGCCGTTCATTGGCTCTTAAACCATTAGATTATATCAGTCAAAAACTGGAAAGAAGCAAACGTTTCAATGAAATACATGTTCTGAAATAGGGGTGAAAATTTTTCACTCCTAAATAGATATGTTAGTATTTTTGAAATATTTTGAAGATTTTAAAGTTTTAACAAGTAGTAAATTGGCCGACATTGTACCTACTTAACGGTCGAAAGAAACCATGATAGGATTTTTGATTACGTAATGAGATATTTGAGAGGGGACAAAATATATCAGGATTCGTTTATGTTAAAATCCCTTAAGAGAGCAGCAGCGTATTTGTAGCACCTTTGTTGTTGCAAATGTCCATAGGCGATGGTAACAGCTTTCCACCAAGTGGGCCATCTCCTCATGCAATAAATTTTAAAAAAGACTCAATAATACCTTTAATCGGGTAAAATATTTTTATATATATACTTCATTTACATTTTTATATATAATAGTATACATTACCAATTTAAATTTTTATATCAATCTATAGGTACATAACATTTATAGATTGGCCTATACGACCTAGGTGGCATCAATGTCAAAACTTTAATAATTATCAAAATCCGTTGAAAAAATTAATTGGCTTACAAATTCTTTCAGTCTATAAATGTGAATGTTCACCTTGTAGCACATTCTGATAGCATTGATATTTTAATTAACCCATATAAACTGACTATTTCTTTATTCTATAATTTATAAATAATTTTAAAAATAAATTCGGTCTTTCACTACCTGATTGAATGTTTGAAATATAAACATTATTCGTTACGGCAATAATACTAGGTGAAACAAGATCAACCTTTAACCTAGACACTTCTTGACTTTAATCTCAGAACAATAACTACAGTTAATTTCAATCCCCAAGAGAAGTTACATATTAACGATCTTATTAATATGATGAAGGCATTTTTAAGAACTACAAAGAAGCGTTCAAACAAACAAACAAAATAAAACGAAATTCAGTATGACTTAAACCATATATGTATAACTTTTTTAAAAATATTACATCATATTATATAATATATTGCGCATTATAATTGTATTAGACAAACTATTTGAGACTTACCGGACCTACATTGTACTCTATAGTTTGTTCTTTTTGGTAAAAGGGATCGATTGCTGGGATACCCATTTCTTCTATACCATCCACCAATGTCTTAATACCCTTGCTAACGGCATCTCTCATACAGGCGTTTACATTTTCATAATTTCTATGACATATTTGGAAGTACTTTTCTGAAACAAAAATTACATAATATTTTCTTAAGTTTTCGCGAATTGTATACATAATAAAACTACGTTTTAACGGTTTTAAGCGAGGTAATTTATTTAAAACGTAGTTTTATTTACAACTCAAGGTTGTTATCGCGGCATGCTCTAGACCAGGGTTGGTAGCCATCCAGACGAGCAGATGCCCTACCACCTGGCTACGGGTTGTTTTGCCTCTTATTCTCTGGCCGCAGGAAGTACTTTTTCTCCGTTCCTGCCCGGGTAATGTGCCGTATGTGTCAGAGGGAAGCGTACTCAGATGGCTGCCTGCATTAAGACGCTAGATGGTATTGGTAATTCGCTACGCGAAGTATAAACCGATATTCCAACTAAGAGCAGTATCAAAAGCTTTCTTACAAGTTTCTTTGAAGAAACTCTTTGGCATCGGACACCACGGGTCTAATGTCTGAACTCCAAATATTCTCAGTTATTAACATTAAACTGCGATCCGTTTGTGATACAATTTTTTACAAAAAATAAACTTGTTAGCCCTCATTGTTTATTTTTATTACCAAGTCAAAAAATAACGCTTAATTACGATTTCGATTCAGGAGTTCTATTAATATTAAGACACGAAAAAATATTATATTGACTTTTTCTTTGAAAAAACGTGTAGGAAAATGAACCCTCGACCCATTGCTCCTTGTATATACTCTTAGGCTACTAGAAGTACGTCAAATACGTCGCTAACTTTCAATATAACGCACCAAGCTTAAAGAATGTGATTTACAATTAAGTTGCTTAAACTAAATAATTTAAAAAAAATCCTACAACTACAAATCGATTTATTTGCAAGATATGATAAATTAAAGTATCGTGGTTGGTATGATAACAGGTACCTTACCTACTAGAGATAAGTAATTTAATTGAAAGGAAATATTCTTGAGAATTTAATTAAACAAAAAATAATTTTCCCTTCATTCATACATACATTCCTTAGAATTTCTCTTTCAGTAAAACTTGCTATCATCGATATTTAGAATACTTTCACACCAATCACGTTAATATTTACAACCTGTATATTTCAGATAGAATATTCAAAAGAAAAATTAATAGGTGGATAAATTTAAGCACGGATCACAATCAATCTTTATTGTTTCCATTCTTTAATAAAAAGTATCTGAATAATTACAGAATTTTTAATCTTGCCGGCAGATTCAAGACGTCATTTAATCATACTAGTAAAACATCCTAAGTACCTACTTAAACATGGTAATAATAATTTGCCTATATTACAAACTTATTTATCGTGAATCCAAAATACTTACGAAACCCATAAGAACTGTAGCAAACACCCACACAGGAAAATAAGAATAATATTTTGTACATTTTATATACTTTTTTACGTTAAGATATTTTTATATATATATTTTATTAAATGATATGTCGATGAGTACTACGTTTGGATGTTGTTAATAACAAATGCGTTAGCTAGCGCCGAGATTCGGTCCTAACTATGCGATTGCACAAACGCAGCCGACTCTTCAATGCCAACTACAAGTTTTGACGAACTTATATATATATCAGAATTATATATATTAGATCATTAAATACTTATAATTCGAGAACCAAAAACAACAACAAATCATTTGCTTTTTTATTTATTTTTATAAAATTAATTAACGTTAATTAAGTATATAGTATAGTAAATGTTCCAGGTACTACAAGGCTGTTTTAAACATTTACACATTGAAATTTAAAGAAATATTCGATTTATCATATGTTTATCTGAGTCCACTTTTGAAAACGACTTGGACGTTTTATTTAGAGTTTGGATATTTTAAAGTAATTTAAAGCGAAAACATAACCCTTCCTTGGCAGTCGGGTAAAAAGGAATCCTTATATGGTCTCAATATGAGGCCCGACTTTATTTGTTTCATAGCATGATTTCATAGATGTACACGTTATATTATAAGTGAAATAAAACGTTCATAGATAACACAAGGGATTATATTTCGAACAGCTGTTGTCTGCGATAAACAGAACTTTTTCAATCATTACCACCTCATTTCATTACTACACAATATTATAATTATTCACACATGTCACTCGCCTTACATACGTCTAACATAAATAAGGTAAATATTATACCTAAATTATCTCTATAAATGTAAATATATAAAAGGCTATCAAAACATAAAACATACAGACTAAAAAATTGAAACAGACTTTAAATTTAATATATTAATAAAACAGCTGTTAATTATTGTCTAATCAACGTAAGTACCCTAAACACGATCTATTAAGGAGTCTCGAAAAAGATAATAAAAATTTAGCAACAATATGGGTGAAACCAAGTAAAAGATTTTAATGGGCACATTTTAAAATGTGTCAAAATATCCGTCATAAATAAATAAATAAGCCAATTTCAATTACATATTGGGGAGTGTTTCGGAAGGGCTTTATAAAATATTTTAGAGGCTAACAACGCATTGGCAACGTCCATAAGCGACGGTAACCAGTTTTCACAGAAACGGAAGATAAGTTTCCATCGAATGCAACGTTTGTATGTTTGTCTGTTTCAGGCAACTAAAAAATAATTTTCACATTTTGACGAACTTTCTAACGAATATAGTTGGTAAAGATTCAACCAGAGGCTTTGTAACGTTCAATTATATGTATTACTTTTGTGTTTCAAGATTATTGTTTCGTCGAGCCCTAGATGGCGGTAGCGTCGATTTACATCGCGCTATGGTTTAAATATAACAATAGTATTGGAGACAGCTTAGCTCTCGAATAAAGGTCTTGCTTTGAGGTAACCACCGTCTTATTTGGGGTACCCCGGGTTCAAGGAACTTGTGCGAAAGGTGTACATGGTCCTTCGAGCCGGATAGCGTTTTTGAAGAACACAAGTAATTAAATTAAAAGATAATTGTTGATTAAGTGCCAAGTGCGTGTGCAGAGTTGGACTTCGAAGTAGGTGGCGCTAGTGGTAAGAATATACTGGATACTTATTGAAGAGTGTAAGTCGACAAAACTGTGAGTACATTTTTTATATGTGTTATTTAATATGAAAATATTCTAAGTGTTTTAAAAGACTTTGAAATATTACAAGTTTAAAATTGAGTACCATTGTGAGACTTAGAATAATTTCGCTAAAAACGACGGAACGGGGAATCCATGCTGGATTTTGGAGCGGAATAAAGCGACAAAAACACTTAGAGAAATTTACTCTTAAAGGGACTTAGAAAAATCACACTTGTTGACACTTTAAAGAAAAATTTGGTCTTGATAGAACTTCAAAATTCACCTTTGCCAAGACTTGAAAATTGCTTGTGTCAACACTTAAAAAGATTTATTCATTACAACACTTGGAAAAATTGTACTTTCATCGCTTACTATAATTACCACTAGCAGCCTACGCGTGTAATATACAGAAATCAGAATACAAAATGGAAAAAGAACTCAGTAAAATAAAGAATATAAAAGGACACATCGAGAAAGGCCTAGTAAATTTTAGGAAGTCTCCAAAGGAACGTATAACAGATAATTATATAGAAACACGGCTAGAGATATTGGAGAGTCAGTGGCAGAACTTCTCAACTAAATATGAAATTGTAATCGGTGAATGCGAGGAGACAGACTTATACGATTTCTTTAAGGAAGATGTCTACGAAAAAGTTTATGAGACCTATGTAACGTATAAAGTAGAACTTAAAGATGCACTGTCGGGATTAACGTGTCATAGTTCTAATAAAAAATCTTGTAATGTTTCACCTGATAATTTTGTAAGGCTACCTAAAATAGTGTTACCTATGTTTAGCGGGAAATATACTGAGTGGACATCGTTCCGAGACTTATTTATTTCTTTAGTACATAACAATAAACATTTAGATAACGTGCAACGGCTCCATTATTTGAAAACACAATTGTCAGGTGAAGCAGAGCAATTAATACGTCATGTTCCTATCACCGAGGCTAATTATCACAAATGTTGGGAGATGTTAGAACATAGGTTTAACAATAAAAAATTTATGTCTAATTGTATTCTAAAAAGATTATTTAGCCAACGTAATATTACTGTTGAATCGTCACACGCATTGAAAGAACTTTTAGACGTTACTAATGATTGTTTACACGAACTTACTAATCTTGGTATTGACGTTAGTTCTTGGGATGTTATAATTATATATGTAATAAGTTTGAAGTTGGATATAGAATCTCGGAAGCAGTGGGAACTGCATGTGAGTCAATCATCCGATGATTTGCCATCTTTCAAACAGTTTAGCGAGTTTTTAGAGACGCGTTTCCGTGCCCTAGAATTTGTCGAACCAAAGGTAAAAGCCAAAGGGTATAACAACATTACATCACAAGCTAAAGTTATGCATGGTATTGTTAATTTTACATGTCCACATTGTTCCGAAAATCACAAACTAGCTAATTGCAAGAAATTTTCTAAAGAAGATAGTGACAAGCGCCGTGATATTGCTCAGTCTTTGGGTGTGTGTTTTAATTGTCTGGGAAATAACCATACATCTAAAGTTTGTCGTGTTCTTTTAAAATGCCGTATATGCCAGCGAAAACACCATTCCTTGTTGCACCCGATAAACTCCAGTGTAACTAGTGTGGTTGCCACGGCCATCGAGCCTGCAACTTCCCATGAAAATTTGTCAGAGTCCGCATTAGTCGATATTAGCTCAAATATAGCAACACATTTTGTGAATGATCAAGCGCAAGGCCAAGTCTTGTTAGCCACGGCCTTAATTAAGGTCGAATCACCAGATGGGTCGTTTAAAACTTTGAGAGCATTGTTAGATCAAGGATCACAAGCATCCTTTGTAACTGAAGCAGCAGCGCAATTACTTCGTTTAAAGAAAGTAGTATCGAAAACTACTATAGCGGGAATAGGTGGTAGTGATGGCACTGTAGTCTCTAGACATGTAGTTAATATTAATATACAGTCCTTGCGTGACCCCTCTTTCGCTATGAGCGCACTGACTTCAGTTATGCCAGATACCAAATTTAAAATTCAAGATTGGCCGGAACTTTCTAGTGTAAAGTTAGCCGATCCAACATTCTATTTGCCTAACAAAATTGATGTTTTGTTAGGAGCAGAAACCTATTGTCGTGTATTAAAGCCCGGATTAATCAAGAGTCCTACGGGATCACAAGTCGCCCAAGACACTCATTTAGGGTGGATTGTATCAGGCCATATTGGAAAGAGCGAATATGTTCTTAACTCACACAACACAATTGTCGCGATGCACGCTCACATTGAAGAGAATGATATGCTTAAACGTTTATGGGAACTTGATTCGGAACCCGTTTTAAACAAAAAGCCCTTCACGCCTGAAGAACAGGCTTGTGAGGACTTTTATAGTGCTACGACGACAAGAAATCATGAAGGTCGGTATATCGTCAAACTGCCGTTCCGTTCAGAAGATCCGCCTTGTAAATATGGTCATTCTAAAGGGATAGCAGTGAAAAGGTTGCAAGGGTTAGAAAGGAAGTTATCTAGGGACGCTAAATTGAAACAACAATATTCGGATGTGATAAAAGAATATATTTTATTAGGTCATCTAGAAAAAATCACGGATGAAGCCGAAAGAAATAATGATGATGTAGTTTATTTACCTCACCATGCAGTGGTAAGACAAGATAAACTTACTACCAAAGTGAGAGTGGTGTATGATGCGTCATGTAAGGGAACCAACGGGATCTCTTTAAATGACTCTTTAATGGTAGGACCTACTCTTCAGGCAGATTTGCGACATATTGTTATGAGATGGCGGCAGCATCCAATCGCCAAGCAACAAGTCGCTTACGATGAAGGTTTGAAGTATCCATTGGCTGCCGACAGGGTTCGGACTGATTTTTATATGGACGATTTAATGTCCGGTTGCCAAACTGAAACAGAAGTAGTAAAAATTTATAGCGAGTTAAATGGCTTACTAGATAAAGGTGGATTTCAGCTGCAGAAGTGGACCAGCAATAGAATGGATTTATTGGAGGAATTGAAAGTAGGGTCAGGTACAGATTTAGAAATAAAAATGGATCAAGTTAAGAAGATTTTAGGTCTTACCTGGAATCGGAACACCGACGAATTCGATTACTCTGTGAAAATGTCGCCTCCTGCTGCATCTGAAACAAAAAGAACAGTAATATCAGAAATATCACGGCTGTATGATCCACTAGGCTGGATAGCGCCGTGTATTATTAATGCAAAGGTTTTTATTCAGAAGTTATGGATTGCAGGGATAGGTTGGGATGATAAGTTGCCGCAAGAGCTTCTACAGGAATGGAATGGTTATAGAAAAGATATGGAGAATCTTGTTGATTTTCACATCCCTAGGTGGATAAGCCAAAAGGAAGGAAACTTAATAGAGCTGCATGGATTTAGCGACGCGTCTAATACAGCGTATGCAGCTGTGGTGTATAGTCGGATCATTGATTCCAATGGCGTGATACATACCAATCTCCTAACAGCCAAATCGAAGGTAGCTCCTATCAAGCAAATTTCTGTGCCTCGTCTGGAATTATGTGGCGCTGTTTTGGTTTCAAAACTGTTAATCGAAATAGCTGCAGTAATTAATGTCCCAAAGGCAAATATTCATGCTTGGACAGATTCGTCAGTTGTTTTGGCATGGTTAAATGATCATCCAAGTCGCTGGAAAACCTACGTTGCCAATCGAACGTCAGAAATTCTTAGTTTACTAGATAATTCGCAATGGGCTCATGTTCAGTCTAAAGAGAATCCCGCTGATATTGTATCTCGTGGAACGTCTTCATCTATTCTACTTAATAGCGATCTTTGGAAACGAGGACCAAGTTGGTTGCGAATTGATCCAGTAGTATACACAAGGCCTAGCGCAATAAGCACTAATGAAGAAAAAAAATCTATCAAGGTCCATAGCGTAAGCCGAGTGTCTGGGTTTGAAGAAAGCTTTGGATCTAGATTTTCTTCCTTGAAGAAGATAGTTAGAGTCATTGCATTCTGTAGAAGGTTTTTGCAATCAGTAAGACGACGCAAAAATAATATTAAAGTTACACCTTACCTGTCAGTTACAGAAATTCGTGAAGCTTTGGATATTTGCATTCGCCAAAGCCAGCAACAATGGTTTCACGCAGAAATTTTGGCCCTAAAAAATAATACAACATTAAATAAAAGGAGTCAATTATATAAATTAAATATTTTTATGGATAATAATGAACTGTTGCGAGTTGGGGGTAGACTTCGTTACTCTCAACTTACCGAGGATGCCAAGCACCCAGTTGTTATTCCTCATGACTCAAAATTAGCCAAATTAGTTATAGCCGACGCGCATGAAAGAACTTTTCATGGAGGCCAGCAAATGGTGTTAAACTTTATACGTAGCAGGTACTGGATCAGCCGGTTGAAAAATATGGTCAGAGCATACATACACAGCTGTGTTACCTGTATAAGATATGCGGCAAAAACGAAATACCAGTTAATGGGAGAACTACCTGCTAGCCGAGTAACCCCGAGTAAGCCGTTTCTAAATTCTGGGGTGGATTTCGCAGGTCCCATTCAGATGAGATACGCTAAAGGACGCGGACAGCGATCATATAAAGGGTATATTTGTCTTTTTATTTGTATGGCTACTCGGGCTATGCACATTGAAGCCGTTTCAGACTTAACTACAGAAGGCTTTTTGGCAGCGTTTAAACGATTTGTTTCCAGGCGCGGTCATTGTCGTAATATCTGGAGCGACAATGGCACCAATTTCGTTGGTGCTGCTAAAGAGTTACAAGTTTTGTTCAGCCAAGAAAACGCAATGTTTCAGGATATAGCAGCAACCCTGGCCGACTCTCAAACCGAGTGGCATTTCATTCCTCCACATATGCCGAACCACGGTGGACTTTGGGAGGCAGGAATAAAAAGTGTAAAACATCACTTGAAGCGTACAATTGGCGACTCCACTCTTACGTTTGAAGAGATGTCCACAGTACTGTCACAAATCGAAGCATGCCTCAATTCACGTCCGTTGTCTCAGAGTAGCAATGACGCAGGAGATCCTGTACTTCTAACGCCTGGTCATTTTTTAGTAGGTCAACCGTTGGTCGTGGCACCAGACTATAATTATGAGGATTCCAACATAGGCACTTTACGCAGATGGCAATTAACTCAACGTATGGTTCAATGTTTTTGGCGTAGATGGAAGAACGAATACCTTACAAATTTCTTTGAAAGGCATAAATGGGCTGTTCGTTCTTTAGATTTCAAAATTAATGACATAGTCTTAGTCAAGGAAGATAACTTACCTCCGGCTAAATGGCTTTATGGAAGAGTTATCGACATCCATCCGGGGCAGGACAGTATAACGCGCGTTGTCACTTTACGTTGTAAAGGTACCGTTTTCAAACGTCCAACTTCAAAATTATGTTTCCTTCCCGTAACAGATTAATTATTCGCGAAAACACCTTTTCTTTTTTATAATAAAGCAAGTAGTCTTAAGTTTCGTTTTGTTTGTATTTTAATTTTGCATTTATTTCATTTTTTATATTTTGTATCATGTGAAAGTAACTGTTTTACATACGTTTTATAGTCTCCTGGTCCATTATGTACTTTGAATTGTATACAGTCCATTGTTCTTTGTTTACTCAGTTTATTCATGGTAGGTGGTGTTAAAAGGAAATAATCCTTTTGGTAGGTGGCATGGTAAAGATTCAACCAGAGGCTTTGTAACGTTCAATTATATGTATTACTTTTGTGTTTCAAGATTATTGTTTTGTCGAGCCCTAGATGGCGGTAGCGTCGATTTACATCGCGCTATGGTTTAAATATAACAATAGTATTGGAGACAGCTTAGCTCTCGAATAAAGGTCTTGCTTTGAGGTAACCACCGTCTTATTTGGGGTACCCCGGGTTCAAGGAACTTGTGCGAAAGGTGTACATAGTAATTTACGGAATTAAGACCTAAATTATTAAACATCAGCTAAATATATGCGGGTTTTGGGGTCGAGACCCTGGGATCATAGAGACCAAACTTTATCGAGACATAGGCAAACGTCTACTGTCTATCTCACATACGATGTTATGGCTGACACATCCCATAGAACGTGACTTGTAATAATATCTTATACGTTACCGCGTCTTTACATTTTATACATCGCCAGAACGCAGCCATAGGAAACTGCTCGCGTATATATTGTAATGTTGTTTTAAAAATCTGTCATTACAATGCATACAAGAGTTTTGCGTACTCGTCGTGTATTATAGTTTGTATCGTGGATGCTCGCATCTTCGTTCCTAACTATACTGAATTACTTACGCTTGGCAAGAGTGTTAAAAGTCTAAGTAGATTTTTGATTCAGTAAAATATGGAATTATATTTGAACTTTATTAGGTAGGATTCAATACATAACAATAACTTTTAATCATAATATTTTTTATTAAAAAGGTACTTTTTAACTAGCATTATTATTTATTAATATTAAACGTTAAATTCTAGGTCATGTTTTCTTTTTCTATTTTTTTTGCGGTGGGTCCTAAGGTCGGCTTGCTTGTATCCTATTTCCCATTCCCTTGTTCTTCATGTCCTTTTTTAAAATTGTTGAAAATAAAATTTTGAGTCTGTTGGTCTTTAGTGACATGTTTTAAAGAATTATTGAAAATATGAATGTCAACAAATTTTAAATTTGACGACGATGGATGTGCTTCTGAAATGAGGGTGGGGTATAGGTATACATGGTACATTTATTTATTATGAACAAATCGGAACCTTTTTAATATAGGTTAGAAGACTAAGGCGGGTCCAAGCGTAGCGGAGCACCCGCCTTAGCCTTCGTGGTTTTTTTTATAACCACCCAAAACTAATCTTCCGAAACATACACGATTAGTCCCTATGCGTACTGGCGCTGTACATTATGGAACAACATCTACTTCTATGTCACTACAAAGTATACGCGAGTATTTGCGTACTGCTCTTGTATGGATTGGAAGAACTTCGTAAAAAACTTATTTCCAATCTATACGAGATTAGTTTCATACCCTTGCGTTCTGGCCTTGTACAGAATGGAAAGACGCTACGTTACCTATGAATTAGATAAAAATTTAATTATCAATTATTAAAATTAATTTCATTCTCAAATTGCATATCACATTATACGACATTGTCTGTTTGTACCAAAATTAACATATGTCTTACGATGCGCCCCGCTTTGGAAATTTTCTAATGTTACAAAACCACTAGATGACCGCACTACCACTAGATGTGCTTAGTAAAATTTTAAATTCTGAACTCTCAGTCATCTGCTGGATCCAAGCTTCCCTACCCATTAGGTATGGAGGTTTGGGCATCCGCAAAATCTCTAGCGTTGCTCTACCGGCTTTTCTTTCATCCGCCTACAGTACTAGCTCATTATTTAAAAAAAATATGCAACACTGGGATAATGTCAATACATCCTTTTTAAATGAAGCACTAAACGTCTGGAAAATGGTCTGCCCTAGTGAAGACGATCATAAATTCGCAACGATGCTGGGATGAAAAAATAAAATATATAATCACTGTTTATGTATACATTTTTACCGATTAATTTATTTTAACCACCGGTTAAAAGTCGGTGCATACCAGCCTATATACACAATGAAGAACACGATGCATTTTTTACATTACATGTCTCTTTGTTCGGAATTCACGTAAAAACTATAGGGCTGATTTATTACATACAATTTGCTAACGGTCAACGAAAACCATATCGAACCATTATTTATTCCGGTAATCCCTCGGGAATTTCCCCAGGAGCGGTTTGTAATTGTTGGGGTGCATTACGATTAGCTTATTCCGACACATTTTTCACTAAAACGATAGCCTACATTTTTTTTAAATGATGCAGTACTTAGTTTCCAGGGAATCCCGCGGGAATGTCAGGTCAACCGTGGACGAAGTAACGGGCATATCCTAGTAGACAATATAACACAAAAATAAATGGAACATGCAGTGGAAAATGCACTAAAATATATATAAAAAAACAAGGAGAAAAGTTCTAAAACGAAAACGAACGACGAAAGACGTCGGAGAGTAATCCCTCTGAAAGCGTATCGTAATTCGTCATATACATAATAGCAAGTAAAAGCATGTATAAGTATACCTACAGTCATTTATTAGACAATTCATTACTGTTTATCAATTTGAATGAATCCACCAAAATGATTCATGCAAATATAAACTTAGTCATTGAATTTAGTCGAGTCCTTTCAACCAAATTAATTAATTCAAATGTAAGTATTATGAAACAATCTATGTGATATTTTTTGTTTTATCTTATAAATTTTATTTTTGGATCGTTGAATAAACAAAATTTGGTTAGCATACCTATGTACTAATTAAAACTAATTTTCCTGAATACATAATAATACGAATAATAATTTGATTGTTTAATTTCATTCTTTTTAATTTTTATAAGAATTTGATGTTAACAACATTTTGGAAATTCTGATACCGAAAAAGGAAACTTTATGCAGTCCCTGCAGTACCTGTGTCACTGCTATATTTGAAATTACTATTTATTATTTACGAAAGTACAGGAGATAGGCTTACGTACTTACCTACCTCATGAAAAGCGGTTACCCTCGGCTATGGACAATTGCAAGCCAGAGGTTCAAATAGCGCTACCAGCCTAATAAAAAATAGATGACACCTTTTGAAGTGAAACTTTTATATAGACGAGGGTCTTAGGATCTTTCTGTCACGAAAAAGCGTTACGGCCGCATGGAGGAGCGGCATAAATTTAGACTAGACGTGGTGAGAGGCGGCATAAGTTTAGAGTAGACTATGGATGCGTTTTTTGGTTCCGGATCGACTTCAATTTTTATATTTCATAAAATAAAATGTTTAAATAAAAAATGGATTAATTAATTTGCAGTAAACCTGCGAAAACTCGAAATGTATGCGTGTGTCCCCCATGTGTGTCCCACACATATTACAAGTGAATTTTCAACGGAAAAATTGAAAAACTATGCGATTCATTTTTCCACTTATACGTTGCCTTTCGTATTTCCACTTGTCCGTTGCGATTCGTTTTTCCACTTGTCCGTTGAAGTTTCACTTCAACATATGTGTCCCAGCACACATTTCGATTTTTTTTAATCTTCAATCTATAGACATAGTGCTTATTATTTTTATAATATTATAGATTCTTAATTTAGCAAAAAATATTTTAATATTAAAAATAAGGATTTAAGCAATATTGGATCAGATAGGGTATAAAATAAAAGGATTTCACACATGTGTCAAATGTTCTATCCTTTTTATTAATATTATAAATGCGAAAGTAAGTCTGTCTCTCGGTTCCGTTTTCACAGAAAAACTACTGGACTGATTTGACTGAAACTCAGTATATACATTTTTTCGAAGCCGAGACATAGGATACTTTTTATTCCGAAAAACGGGATATTTTCCGGGATAAAATTATATTTGTCTCTTCGTTTGTTATGCTTTTACGAAGTAGTTTCTACTTCATTTGTTTGGCTGAAATTTGGTATATATATAATTTTAATATTGAGGGTGGACAAAGGATACTTTTTATCCTGGATAATTGGATAGATTTTGGGATAGATTTATGTAAATAGGTTTTTTTATGATTTGCCATTTCGGTTAATTCGGTCATTTCAATCATATTGGCCATTCTGGTCATTTTGGCGATTTTAGTGATTTTGTTCATTTTTGGGCATTTTTGGTTTTTTAGTAATTTACGTAGTTTTTTATTATTTATGCACGGGGGAAAGATAAATAGAACTAGAACGGGTTGAAATAAGGGATGCAAGTTTGTATGGGAGACCAATCATTTCTCAAGTTAAGTAACTCGATCTGCCTGTCTGTTAAGCTTTGACGGAAAAACTACTGGATCGCTTTTCTTGTAATTTTGTACATATGTAGTTTTAATACAGAAAATGGACGTAGATACTTTTCATCTTCGGAGATGGCAAGTTTGCGATATAAAATGAAGTGAATCTTCAGGGGAAACTAGTACTGACATAAAATTTAACACAATGTAACCTGTATGTGTTAACGCCTACTCATTAAACAATAGACACACTCTAGCTAGAGTTTGACCCGCGGCGTGTCCGCGGGATAACTCTAGTACAAACATAGATTTTAAAACAATAATAGTTACCAAAAAGACATAATTATATTCCTTTATGCTAATGACTAATTAATACAATTATGTTCCCGGATATTACGTTTACAAATCATATATTTATTTTAAATACTAAGTTATGCCCGCGACTTTGTCTACGCTTAATTTGAAATTCTCGCGGGACTCCCCGAAGCAAAGTAACACAGCATTTAAAAAAGAATATAAGCCATAATTTTAGAATCTAAACCTTCCGCTTTAACACACGCACAACTTAAAATTGGTAAAGTCATTCTCGAGTTGTGCGCGTTCATTCTACGATTCGTTTTTATTTATATATAGAAATTTTACATGTAAGCATACATTCATACATACATAACTTCACGCCAGGTCTCTTGCGGGGTAGGCACGAACAACAGAGCGCCATTTAGGCTTATTCTTACACACCTCACTTGCTTCTTTGACATTCATAGCTCTTGTCATGCACGCTCGTCTGTTTTTAAGGCTCCTGAGATGTAAGCAAACTAATAGAAAATTTAGATCAAATGAGTCCTTATGAGTATGAGACTTAAGCTTGCAAATTTTTTGCGTGTTATGTCGGTTACCTTATTTCTCTTACGGATATCCTCACTTCGAAATGTTCATAAGAGATACTCTGAGCATAGCTCGCCGAGCCGTTTGCAATTTTCGGCTCAATCCTACTGTTATTGTTTACGTCTCAGCTCCAGTTTATAGCGGGGAGTACGCACTCACTCCTCGTATACTTTTGTCTTTAAAACCGTGCAGAATGAGCGGCGAGAAGACTCAGCAAAGATTACCGCTACCCAAGTTCGAACCGATCCTCTTATTGACTTTCTTCTCAAAGTTGTGCCTGGTTACTTCCTGAATTTTCTCACGAAGATAAACATATTCGTGACATATTCTAGTGCGCTATCGACGGTTATCGGTTTTGGAATGACATAGTTATTATATATGACTTTTGTCTTGTTAGAATTCATATCGATACTACCCCGTCAGGAAGACTCATATAAGCTATTCAGAATTTCGATTAATTCCTCCAAATTCTCCGCAAATAACACGATCTCGTCAAAGCAATACAGTTGAGAGATTCGCTATCGCTGTCAATGCTGATGCCCTGCCCACTGTTTTTGATTCCCGAGTTTTGAAAACATTATCCATCGCAGTTTCACGGATGTGAAATCCTCCTGTCTCAAGCGGCGAAGTAGAGATGCAAGAATTCGCTCTCATATCCTGGACCTGGACGGTTATCGTTGCGCGTCGTACAGGCATCTAACACCTTTAGACCAGCAAAAGTTTTGGTTTATTACACTCTTTGGTTTTCTGTATAATCTGCCGGACAGTGTGGAAGGTAATTTAGGCTTTTCGAATCCCAGTCTGTTCCAGTGCTGGGAACTAGTCATGTCTTCTGGAATGAAAACAGCTCGAAAACAACTTTCCGACCTGGCTCAGTAGTAAGATCGGCCTGTAGTTTTTCAGGAAAGAATTTTTAATACCCTTTATGAAGATTAAGACTACCGCACGCTTGTTCGACACCTTTGACACAGTACCCCGGTGGATAAAGGTTATTGTAGAAGAGCCCCGCGGAGACGATAAGGATTACCACCCTAACCGGCTTAAGAAGTTCAGTTATAATAAATAATTTATCATTTTATGTTTCCCGGGAGACGGAAAAGGTAATCTCGTCCATGTGGACCTGTATATAACGGACATCCCGGATTGGTTATATTTTTAATTTAATTGACTGTGAGAAAACTCATATTTATTACAATTTCTAGGTAGTTTCAACGATAAATAAACTTAAAGACATCGAATACCTAAATCTAAGAATAAACTTTATTATTAGATACTAGAAAAATAAACTTTTTATACAGGATAATATTACTTAATTACTTACTTACTTAATTAAATTTTAAATGGAGTTTAATTTATTGTAGAGCTTGTAAAATTAACATTGTCTAATTAAATTTTATAAAAATATTCCTTGTCTTACTTATATGTAAATGTGAGTTTTGTTTGTTTATTTATTACCTATTTCCTTCATCGAGGTCTTACCTAAGCACGTTATGTACATATAAACTGATAGACTCATAAACTGCTATCAAAGTTCAGGATTACTTTGAAATGATTTTTTTAAATAAGTACCTATGCAAACTTTTTAGATTAAATTATATAAATATGGAGAGACTGGCTCTTAATCTCAAAAAAAAGGAAAATTTAAAAATAGAACTGCAGTAAAACAAATTAATATAGCCGGGAAAAATTTACTCGTAGTATCAGATTTGCGTGTTATTTATAGCAAAGTTTTAAATTGATTCTCATTGATTTTTTATTCTTTTGTCTCTTGTATTGTTACCAGCAGAATTGTTGGGTAAGTTAACTCATCGAGAGTTTTTGAACCATAATATGGATACTTCGTCCGAACAAGCGGCTCAAATTGTAGCATTGGTGCGGGAGGGCTTGGATCAACGAACAATTGGTAGAAATTTAAACCAGTCTACGGTTTCTAGAATATACAGAAGGTTTGTGGAGACAGGTTCTTACAGAAGGAGACGTGGTACAGGCAGGACTTGAGCAACCACCGGTCGTGATGACCGATTTATTGTTACAACTTCCCTGCGAAATCGTTTCCTCACGTCTGTTAACATCAAAACAGAGCTTAATGAAGTGCTTGGAGTAAACGTGAGTGCACGAACAATAAGAAGAAGGTTAAAGAAGGCGGATATCACCCCTTTTAGACCAGCAAATGGTCCAAAGTTGTCTGTAGCTCACAGACAAGCTCGCTTAAGATTTGCGTGTGATCACCTGAATTGGACAGAAGAGCAATGGACCTCCGTATTGTTCACGCACGAGTGTAGGACATGTTTATATGGTGCAGATGGTCGCAGAAGAGTCTATCGTCGACGTGGGGAGCGATATGTTCAAAGTTGCATTGAGGAGCGTGTTCCTTTTGGAGGCGGTTCGTGTATGGTCTGGGGTGGTATTTCGATGAACGGGCGAACAGAAATTGTGTTCATAGACATAGTCCGTCAAAACGGTAATAGAGGGGGTTTGACTGCACATCGCTACATAACAGAGATCTTAGAAGATCACGTGGTGCCTTACATGGGATTCATAGGCGAAAATTTTACTTTAATGCAGGATAATGCCCGGCCGCACGCTGCTGCAAAAGTTCGACAATATTGCGAAGAGGTTGGGATACGTAATTGGCCAGCACGCAGCCCGGATCTTAATCCCATTGAGCATGTTTGGGACAATTTAAAAAGAGCTGTATATGCGAGAAACCCTTTGCCCACGACAGTGGCAGCACTAAGAATAGCACTTTCAGAAGAATGGGACAATATTCCGCAAGATCTTTTAATAACCCTAATAAAATCTATGCGGAACCGATTAGAATCCGTAATAAGGGCACGTGGAGGTAATACACCTTATTAAAACATAAATAAACCCTTGCATAAAGTTTGTGTCTATTGTTAAAACAAATTTTTTAATTAAACCAATTTTCCTTAAATTTCTGTTTTTTTTCTTCAAAAAAAGCCTTAAGGTCTTTTCCAGTACTGTAGAGGGGCATTTTGGTGTGCAAGAAATGAAAACAAGATAATAAACTGAAAACAATATACTTCGTCATAATTCAAGTACATGGAAAATAGAGCAGTGCGCACAGGCATTGCTTACCGACATACTTAAACGACTAAACGACGGGGCGGCCGGCGATGCCTAAGAGGACGAGGAGGGGGGCGGGAGGCCGTACCATCGGTACCAGGCGCCCGAGAACCGTGAGGCTCAACTGGAGCTCTGTGAAGTTGGCACCTCGAGTTGCGAATTTTTAAAAGAACAATATCTCATTCGTTTGTCCATCGTTAGTCCACGTTTGCCCAGGAAAAATTTTCGTTTGCCCACCCTTGGTTCAAAAGTTATTGAACAAAAACTTTTTTTGAAAAAATAAATTCCGGTTCTTCCCATATTTTCGCAAGGTTTCATGTTTTTTGCACTCGAATGGACTTTATCGTTAGCTGATCCAATGCACTCGATTGTGCAGGCAAAAGTTTCGTTTGCCCACCCTTGGTTCAAAAGTTATGGAACAAAAACTTTTTTTGAAAAAAGAAATTCTGGTTCTTCTCATATTTTCGCAAGGTTTCATGTTTTTTGCACTTGAATGGACTTTATCGTTAGCTGATCCAATGAACTCGATTGTCCAGGCAAAAGTTTCGTTTGTCCACCCTCAGATCAAAAGTTATTATTGAACAAACACTTTGTTTTGGAAAAAGTAATTTTTGTTCTTTCCATATTTTCGCGAAGTTTAATGTTTAAGACACATGAATAGACTTTATCGTTAGCTGATCCAATGAACTCGATTGTTCAGGCAAAAGTTTCGTTTGTCCACCCTCAGATCAAAAGTTATTATTGAACAAACACTGTTTTGGAAAAAATAATTTTTGTTCTTTCCATATTTTCGCGAGGTTTAATGTTTATTACACTCGAATGAACTCTATCGATAGCTGATCCAGTGAACTCGATTGTCCAGGCAAAAGTTTCGTTTGTCCA
Source organism: Dendrolimus pini (assembly GCA_949752895.1). Lineage (NCBI taxonomy): Eukaryota > Metazoa > Arthropoda > Insecta > Lepidoptera > Lasiocampidae > Dendrolimus > Dendrolimus pini. Next base: position 13,761,422 of record OX457126.1, on the reverse strand, counting down.
CCCTCAGATCAAAAGTTATTATTGAACAAATCTTTGTTTTGGAAAAAGTAATTTTTGCTCTTTCCATATTTTCGCGAGGTTTAATGTTTATGACACATAAATGGACTTTATCGTTAGCTGATCCAATGAACTCGATTGTTCAGTCGAATCGAAATCGAGTTCACTGGATCAGCTAACGATAAAGTCCATTCATGTGTCATAAACATTAAACCTCGCGAAAATATGAAAAGAACAAAAATTACTTTTTCCAAAACAAAGTGTTTGTTCAAAAACTTTTGTTCTGGGGGTGGACAAACGAAACTTTTGCCTGGACAATCGAGTTCACTGGATCAGTTAAAAATAAAGTCCATTCATGTGTCATAAACATTAAACCTCGCGAAAATATGGAAAGAACAAAAATTACTTTTTCCAAAACAAAGTGTTTGTTCAAAAACTTTTGTTCTGGGGGTGGACAAACGAAACTTTTGCCTGGACAATCGAGTTCACTGGATCAGTTAAAAATAAAGTCCATTCATGTGTCATAAACATTAAACCTCGCGAAAATATGGAAAGAACAAAAATTACTTTTTCCAAAACAAAGTGTTTGTTCAAAAACTTTTGTTCTGGGGGTGGACAAACGAAACTTTTGCCTGGACAATCGAGTTCACTGGATCAGTTAAAAATAAAGTCCATTCATGTGTCATAAACATTAAACCTCGCGAAAATATGGAAAGAACAAAAATTACTTTTTCCAAAACAAAGTGTTTGTTCAAAAACTTTTGTTCTGGGGGTGGACAAACGAAACTTTTGCCTGGACAATCGAGTTCACTGGATCAGTTAAAAATAAAGTCCATTCATGTGTCATAAACATTAAACCTCGCGAAAATATGGAAAGAACAAAAATTACTTTTTCCAAAACAAAGTGTTTGTTCAAAAACTTTTGTTCTGGGGGTGGACAAACGAAACTTTTGCCTGGACAATCGAGTTCACTGGATCAGTTAAAAATAAAGTCCATTCATGTGTCATAAACATTAAACCTCGCGAAAATATGGAAAGAACAAAAATTACTTTTTCCAAAACAAAGTGTTTGTTCAATAATAACTTTTGATCTGAGGGTGGACTAACGAAACTTTTACCTGGAAAATCGAGTTCACTGGATCAGCTATCGATAGAGTCCATTCGAGTGTAATAAACAATAAACCTCGCGAAAATATGGAAAGAACAAAAATTACTTTTTCCAAAACAAAGTGTTTGTTCAATAATAACTTTTGATCTGAGGGTGGACAAACGAAACTTTTGCCTGGACAATCGAGTTCACTGGATCAGCTAACGATAAAGTCCATTTATGTGTCATGAACGTCAAACCCCAACGAAAATATTGAAAAAGAACAAAAATTACTTTTTCCAAAACAAAGATTTGTTCAATAATAACTTTTGATCTGAGGGTGGACAAACGAAACTTTTGCCTGGACAATCGAGTTCATTGGATCAGCTAACGATAAAGTCCATTCATGTGTCATAAACATTAAACCTCGCGAAAATATGGAAAGAACAAAAATTAATTATTCCAAAACAAAGTGTTTGTTCTATAATAACTTTTGATCTGAGGGTGGACAAACGAAACTTTTGCCTGGACAATCGAGTTCACTGGATCAGCTATCGATAGAGTCCATTCGAGTGTAATATACAATAAACCTCGCGAAAATATGGAAAGAACAAAAATTACTTTTTCCAAAACAAAGTGTTTGTTCAATAATAACTTTTGATCTGAGGGTGGACAAACGAAACTTTTGCATGGACAATCGAGTTCATTGGATCAGCTAACGATAAAGTCCATTCATGTGTCATAAACATTAAACCTCGCGAAAATATGGAAAGAACAAAAATTAATTTTTCCAAAACAAAGTGTTTGTTCAATAATAACTTTTGATCTGAGGGTGGACAAACGAAACTTTTGCCTGGACAATCGAGTTCATTGGATCAGCTAACGATAAAGTCCATTCATGTGTCATAAACATTAAACCTCGCGAAAATATGGAAAGAACAAAAATTAATTTTTCCAAAACAAAGTGTTTGTTCAATAATGACTTTTGATCTGAGGGTGGACAAACGAAACTTTTGCCTGGACAATCGAGTTCACTGGATCAGCTATCGATAGAGTCCATTCGAGTGTAATATACAATAAACCTCGCGAAAATATGGAAAGAACAAAAATTACTTTTTCCAAAACAAAGTGTTTGTTCAATAATAACTTTTGATCTGAGGGTGGACAAACGAAACTTTTGCCTGGACAATCGAGTTCACTGGATTAGCTAACGATAAAGTCTATTCATGTGTCTTAAACATTAAACCTCGCGAAAATATGGAAAGAACAAAAATTACTTTTTCCAAAACAAAGTGTTTGTTCAATAATTACTTTTGATCTGAGGGTGGACAAACGAAACTTTTGCCTGGACAATCGAGTTCACTGGATCAGCTATCGATAAAGTCCATTCGAGTGTAATAAACAATAAACCTAGCGAAAATATGGAAAGAACCGAAATTACTTTTTCCAGAACAAAGTTTTTGTTCAATAACTTTTGATCTGGGGGTAGACAAACGAAACTTTTGCCTGGACAATCGAGTTCATTGGATCAGCTAACGATAAAGTCCATTCAAGTGCAAAAAAGATTAAACCTTGCGAAAATATGGGAAGAACCGGAATTTCTTTTTTCAAAAAAAGTTTTTCTTCAATAACTTTTGAACCAAGGGTGGGCAAACGAAAATTTTTCCTGGGCAAACGTGGACTAACGAGGGACAAACGAATGAGATATTGTTCTTTCAAAAATTCGCAACTCGAGGTGCCAACTTCACAGAGCTCTCAACTGGGATAACGTCGCGCGCTATAGTACACAAACTTAAACTTAAGGATATGACCCTACGCTGTTTTAAAGTTCACGAACCAATCTAGAGGTTTCAATTTAAATCTGTATAGAAAGTTTGCATACTTGGTTAAAATATATATTTCAAAGTCGTCTATTACTTTGATGCAGTTTATGAGTCCGTCAGTGTATTATTATAACATTTTTAAAAACAAATTATTATCCTTTAGATATGAGATACCTACATGTAGATAAATTGGCTTCAAGACGTTTTTGCTTTTGTAGTATAATGCACATAAATAATTTAACTCATCTTAATATATATAAATCTCCTGTCACGATGTTTGTCCGCGATGGACTCCTAAACTACTCAACCGATTTTAATCAAATTTGCACACCGTGTGCAGTTTGATCCAACTTGTAAGATAGGATAGTTTTTATACCGTTGGAACCGGTAGGTGGCGCTGAGATCGGGTTCTAGAATCCTCTTAATCACCGGGAGCGATTTTGGTGATTTTGTTTTTGTGTATTTGAGTGGGTGTCCCCGGATGGTTTAAATCCGCAATTGGAACCGGTAGGTGGCGCTGGGATCGGGTTCTAGAATCCTCCTAATCACCGGGAGCGATTTTGGTGATTTTGTTTTGTGTATTTGAGTGGGTCCCCGGATGGTTTAAATCCACAATTGGAACCGGTAGGTGGCGCTGGGATCGGGTTCTAGATTTTTATTTTTTCAAAGCAGGACAACGTCTGCTGGGGCCGCTAGTACTTTTTATATATTTTAACGATGTTAAGATAATAAATATTTATATTAAACGTTATTTTGAATACTAAATTGTTGGTCGCTATTCTCAAGATTGACATTTGCTTCCTGATAGCACTTTTCCGACGGAACACATAAAATATTGCTGGCTGACATGAAATGCACAAGCTCTACAAAGTCTGCGATCAGTGAACATCAGTGGATAAATCCAACCATTACATCAGATTCTATAAACCACTACACAAATCCTCGCGAAAAAGAATCGTTTCATACCTAGAAAGATGCATGAGGCTATTGAAATAAATAAAAAACACCCAAATTTCAATATTAAAGATGGAGGGCAAGTATCATCTGTTTGGAATCTGATTATCAGAACAATTAAGACCCAAACCCAGCAAAAACCAATTGTCAGACTTCAAGACACTGTGAGCTCTTTCTGCGTGTACCGAAACTTGATTGATAATTTATTTTTATTTTCCCTCTCACCATTTTAATATTATATAAATTAGGCATGTTTGCTGAAGAGTTTCTTGCGCCGCTTCTTCTCTTCTAGCGAAACATGTTCCAAAGTGGTGGTAAATTAGATTAGGCTCCCATAGAGTAAATAATAACTATAAACAAAATTAAAGATAAATAATTAAAATGAACAAGTTCGCGGTAAGCTATATAAAACTTTAACAATGCTCATTGACACTTGACATCTTTGCCTTCCGTGATCACGGATGCTGAAATTTGTCCAAAACGTCGGAATAACATAAAAATCAAATACCACGTTTAAAACCGTTAAAACTTAGTTTTATTATATATACTAGTCGCGAAAATTTCTTTAGTTTGGGATATCAAAGGCGTACCTCGATCTTGTTTCAATATAGGAACCATTTTTATTTAATAAATTTAATATCAAACAATAACGAACCAAATCTAATCAAATCTAATCATTTTAACCGACTTCAAAAAGGAGGAGGTTCTCAATTTGATCGGTTTTTTTATATATGTACACCGATTACTCCGAGATTTATGATCCGATTTACATGATTATTTTTTAGTTTGATGTAGAAATAGCTGCCATTTAGTCCCATGAAAATTTAACATAGTTTGCCCCAGTAGTTTTCATTTTATGAACATTTCTTATGAAAAATTTTCCGTGCCGTTCCGTATGTACACCGATTACGCTGAGATTTATGATCCGATTTACGTCATTCTTCTTTAGTTTGATGCGGAATAGTTGCCATTTGGTCCCCTAAAATTTTTACATACTTTGGCCCAGTAGTTTTCATTTTACGAACATTTTTTTGTTCCCATTTCTTGGACCTATATTTTTTAAGGAGCGCGGCACCTTTCGTAGGTCTACCCATACATAGCTAGACACTAAAAAGTAACAAATAAAAAAAAACTTCGTTTAAAAAAACCGACTTCAAAAACTAAAACACTAAAGAACTAAAAAGTATAAAATAACTTATTTCTAAAGCTATTATTATTATTAATATGTATTATCAAAAATCTTAAAGTATTAGTATTAGTTTATTAGAACAGTTTTATTTTGTACTTGTTTTATACGTGTTTGTATAAAACAAGTACAAAATAAAACTGTTCCAATAAACTAATTCCAACGGTATTTATTTTAATTCGAGTCCTGTAGCTCGTAACAATACATTTTAATTTCAGTACCGTACTTTACTGCATCATCTAGATTATCGGATTTGAAATGTCTGTATTTTGGGGGTTAAAAAGCGCTAAACGCCGCGTATCTAATTTAAATATAGCTCGAAAAAGTGTTTCATTTTCCTTGAGGATATTGACTACGAGACGAAAACCTAAGCCCTCGCCTCCGCGCGCCACTGTGAACAGGCGTGGTATTCTGAAGACCCCTGATCGGGTCACGGGTACGTTCCCTAAGCTCATCTGCAAGCAATAAAATAAACGGCATTAATTTTAATACTTTATACTACGATTATTGCGCATCCCCTTTATCTTATATCCCATCACTCTTGTTTCACCACCTCTTTTTTTATAGCCAGGGGAAATCCGATAGATGACCATAAGCCGCGATAAGCACAGGAGCGTGGAGGCATAGTTCGCGACGCGTATGTGGAAATCGTTAGGCTGGCACTAGCATGCCTAGTCAGAACTGGTGCCATGCTATTGCCACTCGCCAGTTAGGGATACCCACTAAAACACCTAATTGTTCAGTCCTACTCCTTATACCAGGGCTACGGATATATGACCTAGCCTCTCTGCAGCCCTGGCAAGCGTGAGCCTCGTAAGGCAACTTCCACTGCCGGAAGACTACTTTTATCCCCCGGTATCTTCAAGGTCTGTGTGCGTGGTCTGTGCTGGCTCTCTGGCGCAGGCGCGTCCTCCTTTGGCGGGAGCGAAGCCGTGACGTGCGTTCACGCTCCCACTTCGCCTCTTCCTTTTGAAGCATAATGTTCTCGCAAAAGGAGGAGACGGTGTCCCAGTCTCACCACCTCTATCCCAATGCCAAAGGCTAGCAATGCGTTGGCCTCGACTCGACTTTGGCGTTGTAAACGTGTATAGCAAATGGTACCCACTTTTCAATAAGTGGACCGTCATATTTGCCAAATTCGAAATAAAAATGATATACAATCGTGGAAGATGGAGGTAAAACGTAACTATTTTATCATGGAAATATCTTTGTATCAGTGCCTAAAACAAATTTAATGTAACGATTACTTATAGCAAAGAAGGTAGTAGATTGTATATAACTTTTAGGTATGTTCATGTTACAGGCGCTCTTATTAAATTTCTGACTTGGGCCAATTATGTCCCTTTGTATAATATGAGTTGAAGAGAACTTTCTGTTTTTTCTTCGCGACTTTGTATGTCAACAGAATTTTTTTCGGTAATCTACAAAAGATCACCAAAATCTAGCAATACCAACGATTAAGAAGTTAGTAATCGAATAATCTGACGAAATTTTAATAGCAAATGTGGGGGAGTGAATATTTGAAGATGTGCATATTCGGCCATTTCAAAGAACACTACAAAAATGTGTTTAAAAACGGTTCTTTATGGATTTTTAAGGTAGTTTCTTATGTTCTATTTCCATATATTTTAATTGGCCAGCGATAAAGCTGTTAATGTAGACATTGTAGGAAAAAATATTTTTTGGCAAAATGGTATCAATAGGAGAAGGCCGGGCAAAGTGGATACCTTAAGGTATTTAAGGTTATAGCAGAAAAGGTATACAATACAAAAACAAAATAATTATCACAAACCAGTCTTTATTTATTGCTCTCACAAATACGAATATCAGTTACCATTAATATTTAAACAATAATCAACTGCAATTAAAATTTAAAAAAGTACGAAATTATTCGCTTTGCCCGGTACCCCGGGTAAAGCGAACACAGTACTTGGGCAAAGTGAATACCCATATTCAATCTCTGAAAATATAGAAATAACTGAAAAAACTGTTGATAGCTTGATAACTTTGTAATGTTGGACTACGCACTCAACAATTGGGCATTAGGCAGAGACAGTTGCTGTATGTACCTTTTGCATCCACCAACTATAGGCAAAATTCTTTCTTTCTCCGCAGCGCCAAACAATTTAACGATCTAGCACTAAAATTGAACATTGATATTTTTGTCACTAAACCCAACGCCTTTAGAAATATAATGAACAAAGAATTTTTCAAAGAAAACTAGTTTTTTCCAAACTGTTCAAGATGTATTCGACTTCAAATCTAAATTCTCTTTTCAACCTTTAATTTCACCTTTCATTTCATTTTTTTTTCTCAATTTTCATCATCAACCACACACACTGACACACACACACACACACACACACACACACACACACACACACACACACACACACACACACACACACACACACACACACACCTTCCTTAATTATTCTGAGCAAGTTTATATGCTAAGGCTTGTAATTAGCAATACTTTTATTTATGTTGTTAATTTATGTTGTTATTTGACTGTAAGCCTTACTAAAATAAATAAATAAATAAATAGATAGCACTTTAGGTGTAAATAAATTTTAATACAGTATAACTGTATTAAAACCACTTAATCACTTAACCACTTTCAAAATTTAAACAATTGGCACCAGTAGTAAAAAGAATTCCCCGAGGGGCTAGAATTAGTGTTTGACAAATTTTTTCACAGAAAATAAGAAAAGTTATAAACGAGAATTCCTTACGAAACCGTTGCTCCAGCTACTTTGCGCCGATTCAATTAGGTTTTGGCATCAAAGGTGGCTGCGAGGCAGCGGTACATTCTCTGAGATCATTTTCCACCACCGATTTCTGTGAGGCTATCCTGAAGGTGGATATCAAAAACGCATTCAATTCGGTTGACAGGTGTGCCCTGCTGTCTGAGGTTAGAAAACATTTTCCCAAAATCTACAAGTATGTTCATCAGTGTTACAATGAAAATTCCTATCTGGTATACCAAAATAACCTAATACATTCGGCAACGGGATGTCAGCAGGGCGACCCTCTCGGGCCAGCAATTTTTTCACTTGCCATTCACCCCGTCATTAAACAACTAAATTCTAAATTCAATGTGTGGTATCTCGACGATGGGACCTTAGGAGGTGATATAGATACAATGAAAAAGGATCTAAATTTTTTAATACAAGAGTTTGGAAAAATTGGTTTATCTTTAAATTTTTCTAAATGCGAACTTTTCCTTGCTTGCCCGACGAAGAACAACATCAACACTATTTCCGCCTTTACAGATTTGGCCCCCAATCTAAAAATTGTTAATAAAAGTAATTTAAACCTCCTTGGGTCTCCCATCTTCGATGAGTCTTTCCCATCTTTCGTAGAAGACAAAATTGACAATTTTCAATCAAAATTATTAAATTTAAAACAATTAAACACACATAATGCTTATTTTATTATTAGACACTGCGTTTTCACTCCCAACTTTACGTATGTATTGCGCTGTTCCCCCCTTTGGAGACATTCCGGTATTTTAAAAAATTTAGACAATATTATTCGGCAAACATTAACTTCCATCCTAAATATTTCTTTAGATGACCGATCGTGGACCCAGGCTTCCTTACCGATACGGCTAGGTGGCTTGGGGATACGCAAAATTTCTGACGTAGCACTACCTGCCTTTCTGTCCTCAGTCTATAGTACTGTGGACCTCATCGGTAATATAATAAATCCATCACTCAGTGATTTTGAGGTCCCATATTTGACTGAGGCCGGAAATGTCTGGTCTTTGGCTTGCCCGAATGAAAATTTTCCTTTAGATCCAAAAATGCAGAGGCTGTGGAATGGGCCGCTCAGTAAGTCGGTGTATGACAATCTCATGTCATCTTGCACCGGCGAAACTGACCGTGCTCGCCTCCTAGCTGTTTCAAAATGGGAGTCTGGTCTGTGGCTTCAGTGTCTGCCCTCGGCGAATCTAGGTACACTCTTGGATGATACTACATTCAGGATTGCTGCCTGCATTCGCCTGGGGGCAGACATCGTGGTCCCACATCGTTGTCGGTGTGGACATAAATTTGATAGACTGGGTCACCATGGCTTATCTTGTTTGAGGAGTGCTGGTAGAACTTCACGACATGCGGCTATCAACGACATCATCCGCCGGTCTCTTGTCACCGTTGGGGTTCCAGCTGTTCTTGAACCGAACGGACTGTGCCGCGACGATGGCCGGCGACCGGATGGAATGTCGTTGGAAGATGGGACGCCCCTTAGTATGGGACGCAACGTGTGTCGATACGTTGGCGGCTTCCCATCTTCCAAATACAGCCGTCACTGCCGGGGGAGCTGCCGCACTTCAAGAGACCCTGAAACACGGCAAATATGCATCCATCGGTGACGGATACATATTTGTAGCTTTCGGGGTTGAGACTTTGGGGCCATGGGGACGAGAGGCTTATCAACTTTATCGAGACCTTTCAAGACGATTGAAAGAAGTCTGGCGTGACCAAAGGGCTGGCCTATATTTAGGGCAACGAATAAGCGTTGCCATACAACGAGGGAATGCGGGCAGCGTTTTGGGAACGCTCCCCACCGACAGCGATTTGGACTACATCTTTTACTTGTAAATATGTTTATAGTAGTATTTAATTTTATAGTTTAGTGTACTTCATTTAATAGCCCTCCTGAAAGTTCGTTGAAAATTGTATTAGCTTTTTAATTCAACCACTTAATTATTTATAAAGACATATATTGGAACATTCACATAACCTCACGACATGTTGCGTCGTCCAACCACAGACAATCAATCCACCAATAATGCTGCCAATAAGTAGTGATGTACACTATATATATATAACTATAACATCCTCCCTCTTAACTCTTATTACATACAAAACTATTTTAATTGAAACATAAAAGATAAAATAAGAATGAAAAAGAAAGTTAGTCTAAATGAAACTTATGATATTACAGTCATACTCTTCCAGATACCTAGGTTTTATTCTAATCCTTTTTGATCTATCTTCTATTACTCTATCCCCTTCTTCACAGGTATTTTGAATATTATCCTCTAATATCATACTACTATTAGTCCTTGACACTGCCTGTTCATTATCATTAGTATTAATACTTTCACTAGAACCTTCCCCTCCTACTCTATTGTTAACATTTATTTCTTCATTATTACAGTATTCATTTACCTGTTTTTCTTTTTCCTTATTCGTATTTCCCATAGTACCTGATATTAAATTCTCTAAACATGTGTGACATGTGACTCAGTGGCGCAGTTATCGCATTTTTAGCAATTGAAACTGATATCTACTAAACCATAAAAATTCACCAGCCACTAAAAGCAATATTTCGCTACAAACAGAGGGTCGAACCACTAGTTCTAGTGGTTAATCATTAAGCTGGCAACACTGACTGAGAAATTGCTATACGTGACATATTAGTCATTGACTGTCATCATCATTCACTCTATTTTTTTTTGATTGCAGGCAAAGGATTACCTAATCTAAATTCTTTTAATAACGTTATTAACAATAACATATAACTGGCGCGCGAGCATCTGGTAGTAGGTAGGTATTTGAAGCGCTGAGAGATTTTGTACAATATCTCTTGAATGATATCTGAACACAAAAACAAAGGCCTGACTGAAAAGTAATGGATATTAACTGACCTACAATTTTTAAGATATGAACTTTTTAAATCTATATACGACTTATATTTGTCATTAAACTGAAACATAGGTTAATCAAAATTCCTGAGTGCCGCAAGTACGAATTCTTCTATAAAACTTCACTACTTTAGCAAATTCTAGCTCGGTTAAATTCCACTACTTTTAACATAGAAGATCTTTTTGTTTTTAAATAACATTCAAGAAATACTGTAGGAAAGCTGCTAGTGCCTCAAACACCTTTGTGATATTCATCTGCTCTTACTTAATCCTTATCATGCCCACTGCAGTATGGATCGACTTTTTTTGTTGTTCAAATATACACATTTTTGGACTATACACCGCGAGGGAATCGCAGTGGTGTTTGGGATTCGGCAAAGTGAGCTGCAATACCCAGTAAAGCACCTCGCCGTTCCTCCTGGCGTCCATCGTCTAAGCTACGGGTTCGCTCACGCACGCTCTCTTATGGACGATGGCCAATGACGGTGGACCGACCGCTCCAGGTTTTTTGCCGGGTAGTTACAGCTGTATTTCTCAAGCTTTTTGATCTCACGAGGTGAACGGGGGGCGCGCCGCGACACTCTGGTCTAAATGTAAAGTGCAGGTGAACTGACATTCCCCTATCAGTTACCGACACAGCCGTAGCCTACGGCGGTTGCAAATCATCCTTGATTTGGAGGTCATCGTTGTCGACCCTTCTTCGCCGCGAGCGGCTTTTGCGGTAAGGGAGTGAACGGGTCGGCTCCCTCTCTTTTCGCCGTATGCTTCACGCACCACGCGATTGTATAAAATATCAATTTAAATTTGTTTACCCAAAATTGTAGTACCTAAGTAGCAAATAAAACACACCTTACATAAAAAATCTTTATTGCTATAAAAAAATATTAAAACAATAGTCAAATATTAAAATATATTGTTAAAACTATTCTTTGATTTATATTATAAGCATTTTAGTATTTTATTTCCGTGATTTCACAGTCAGGCTGTCGATCTATTTAATAAGAAAATAGTGTTTACCGTCACCTATGGGTACTCGCAGTTTCAGGGTCTTCGCCAGACTCGAAGAAATTTTATGACATAATTATATCCCTGTTTCAGCGTTTAAACTGAAAATGCTGTTATATCATAATATTACATTTATCAAGAATTTACATGTTTATGATAAAAAAAACAACATACAAAAAATAACTTTCAAATTCCTTTATAACAATTATATTATTTAAAATTGAATTATACTTAGCTATTAAAGTATACAATACTGAAGTTATTTATTATTACACAACTTTTATATTCGTAATAGAATCTATTAAATATTTACATGATAGTTTTATTCACTTTGATAATAATATAATAATAATAAATAGTTCACACAAAAAAATAATAAAGAAATTCTATCGATATTGTTTTGAATTAACATGCATGATTCTTTATTTAAACAAAAGACAAATTGTGTTAGTGTCTGTTACACGCGGATGTAGCGACGGACTCAATGCGGTATTTGTAATATTTTTTATTGCGAAGCTAGTAAACGGACAGACTGCCGACTGCCCAGCTCACGGAAGGTGGTTACCGTCGGTCGCCTATAGATAGACATTTACAAAACTAATAGCAATACGGTATTGTTTTTCATTATTAATGACTTAACGGCATTGATAACGTCTAAACATTAACGACGTCATTTTTAGGCTATAAACAAGACGCATTTAGGAACAGACACTACCACTAACGTTATCCCAAATGGACAACAGTTACATATGCGGAAAAGATAAAAGGTGAATCTAGCAAGACCTTTTCGGAAATCTGCGGGTTGCACGCTCTTCTACTATTGCCCTTAATTTATCATTACTATATTCTACCTTAAAATGCCTTCCATTTTCTAATAACCCTTCCGCTAATTTATAATGTAAATTCAAATTCAAAAGTTTTTATTCAAAAAAGTTCCACTGGAGAACACTTATAAGTTGAAGTTTAATTTTACTTCCTATTTTAGGAATGTACACTGCTTCGCAACGTGTTATTGCAGTTAAGGAGAAGAAGCGGCAAGAAACTCCCCAGCAACACGTCTAGGTAAAATTTGTTTTACTTCATATTTCTTATTCTATTTATGTCTCAAGTTCTTTTCTTATAAGTATTATACATGTTACAGATTTACTTTTCGAAGAATTAATGGAGTTGTAGCAAACAGTGCATACTCATAAAGACAAAGATAGAGTAAGAGGACAGAAGAATATTAATATTCTTATAATAATGACGAAATGTACTAAAGTTTGTACTGTAAAACTATTAATAACAAAAAATGTTTGATGACTTGTGATCATCCGTCAATGGGAAAAGCAACATCGTAAGGCACTTCATTGAATACCTTACTAGCGATACCTACGCCAATTTCATTCCAGCTTTGTTGTACAATGGGTAAGAATTCTTTGTAAATTGCTCTCCAGTTCTCGTTTATGAACTTAATGACTAATTCAGCTGCAACAAAAATTTTTGATTGACATAAAGGCATTGGTAAAAACAAAAAATTGTCAGAATAGATTTAGCTCTTTGTAGATTTTAAATAGAAGTTTTAATTTAAAAAATGTTAATTAATTCTTAATAATAAGATTATTTGACCGCCTAAATTAGTCGTCTTTGGAGAATATAATATAACTAGTTGTGCCCGCGGTTTCACCCGCGTGGTGATAGAAAATCGTAATATTTTGGATAATTCACACTATATCTTTATAAATGATTATTCTGATGTGTAGCCTATATTATTATGAAGTTTCATCAAGATCCATTCAGTAGTTATTGTATGCATTCATTCAGTTAATATGTATTTGTTAATGCATTGTGCTGTCAAAATCATAAAAAAACTATATAAAAATGTGATTTCGCACCTAATAAGCTAAATAAATAATTTTGAAATGGCATTTCATCACGTTTATACCATATGTTATACTTACACATGGCCTGGGACTCCTTATTATCGTTGGTTAAATAATTTACCATGTGTCCCAATTCAGGAGTCACGGTAAAAGATTCGACCCGTATATAGGTATTGTCGCCTTTTCTTTCAGGGACACCTTTTAATAAGTAAGTAACTGACACGTCCGCTGTGAAATCAAGTACGACCAGCATTACAATTTATAAATTATAACATCTTTTAAATCTACCCAGGACTCGTTATATATTTAATAAGTAAGCTAGCTAGATATTAGGAGACATTATGAAGTTTGGCGAAAATATAATTATGTGCAAAAGCTAGAACCGAGCGACACATTGGCTCAACTTTAATTTTAAGTTATAACTATTATACAGCGAAACCTGGTTAAATGAGAGATCAAGGAACCTGCAATGTGGTTTTGCTTATAGAGATATTCCAAATACCCAGTGTCTCAGATATCCAGGTATAAATAAATATCTGTCTCATTTACAGAGGGATCTCAATTCAACAAATTCTCAAAATTACTTACGCAGTTAAGTGCAGAATTTGCGGGTAGAAAAATAATAAATAAGTAAACAAACAAAACGATGTTATCTCAGTTACAGAGGTCTATACATATAAAATTGACTCGCTGTCTCAGCTATAGGTAACTATGATGATAAATCCAAAGAACGAATCCCAGATATAGAGGTTTGCTTCGTCCCACTAACAGGGATAATTCAGTGCCAAAGTGTTGAGACCTCAGCATGAGTTCCAGTTATGGAGGTTTCTCACTTATCCAGGTCCCACTTAACCAAGTTTCACTGTATATAGCTCGATGTAATCTTTATCGTGTATGATATTAAAGAGGGTAGATTCCTCATTTTACAACAGAAGGGGGTCTAAGAAAGAACTCCGTCAGGGTCGTAAATACATCTGTGGTTTTCGAGGTCCTGATATATCTTAGGCGACCAGATGGAATATCGGGCTCGTTTAGTTGGTCGGCATGTCATCACTAGTCAAACAGTATGTTTGCTCCTGTTATCCCCTCAGCGGTAAATATAATGTTCATGATAGATTAAAAAAAGGTCTTATATGCGAGCATCGTTATGTTACTATGTTTAAAGTCGTATCAAAATTATTTATGCATATCTATCTCAATTTAATAAGTCACACTATACACACATTCTATATCGGTAAGGAGTGCATAGGTCTTTCTCCTTTCGCTTCTTCCCAATCGTTTAGAGTTGGTAGAGTAGGTATTTCGTCTTTTATGTTTGGTTTCTATATTTTACAGTCGACTCTTTTACGTTAACATTAGTACAAAATTGACATTACTTGTATAGAGCGGATGACAAATTGTAATCAGTATGGCAAATGAATAGATATTAATATATATGAACCCGGCACTATTCTTTTCTTTCTGAACTCCTCTGTTCTCGCATAATCCTCCTTTTGCCACACTTTTATTAAATCAATACTTTTTAAAAATTAATATACTTAAAGGTGATGAAAAATAAATTACTGAACCCAATCTTATTGAACTTTTATATACGTGTGACATAATCGTTGTTCCAATTAGCTAGTTATACTTTCTGAATAAAGGATATGGGTATTAATAAGTTTACTGTTATTCTGTACACTTATGAAATTTATACTGTATACTTACTCATTGTACAGTTGAAGTGGCCCGAGCCAAGCAAACGGATTGTGCCAAACTTTCCCTCGGCCTCATATTCTCCGGTAGTAATAATAGATGGCGTTTTGAGGTGTATTTCTATTTCCAAAGCGTCGTCATTGGCTTTAAGGCTGTAACATAACTAGTGTGTATAATAACTTACTTCTAAGTTCTATTTCATTGTGATTGTTGCGCAGCTAGCGCACCGGACACACCTATAAATTTAGACTATGCCGATTTAAAGTAATTTTCAGGCAGCCTTGATGACGTATTTCTTAGTGAATCGCAACAGCAGTGCAAAAATGTGGTTTCATCTATTTGAATTTATTTGTCTATTCCATGGAAACGATATCGTTTATTGGAATAAAAAATGACCCATATTTTATCTCGGGGTATGACCAGTAGCTCTGTGTAGTTTCATTTAATACTGTTCAGTAGTTTTCACTTGATGTGACGGCCAGAGAAACAAAAAAATCTAAGTTGCATTTTTGGAATCTGCTTGTGGGTTTGTCCCCTGCTTAATTTTTTCTCGTTTTCGAATTCATTGTACAAACTCGACTTTCCCCTTCAGATTTGTTATTAGAACTAGATCATTTATTTCTTTAAAATATTAAATAATGTTATATGAATTAAAAAAAAAAAATTAAAAAATATATTTTTACATTCATATGTATTTAAAAGAAAACCATTTCTGTTACATTTTATCTTATTGTCAACTATTCTACTGCAGCAATTTCTATAACTTAAGTAATTCGGGCCGATCCGAATCTAATTCGAGGGAAGTTCACGCGTATTCCCTGGTTTTCTAGTCACTCAAAATATTATGCTTTTGTTTACTAAAAATACAGTCAATTTTAACTGACTTTTATCAGTAGACTTGTCTTTAGGTAACTGTACAAAATCTGAAAAATTACCTACATA
Source organism: Dendrolimus pini (assembly GCA_949752895.1). Taxonomy (NCBI): domain Eukaryota; kingdom Metazoa; phylum Arthropoda; class Insecta; order Lepidoptera; family Lasiocampidae; genus Dendrolimus; species Dendrolimus pini. The sequence goes on along the minus strand of OX457126.1, from coordinate 13,745,218 downwards.
GACCTTGTTTGAAATGTTGCCTTATTTAGGGTATCGTAGTACGTAGTAACGCTGTGAAGGAGTAAAAATTACGCCGCCATACATGTAACTACGGGTTGAAAAGTCCTTCCATACGGATAACTGGACACGGCGATTACATATTTAAGTGTTCCGTTTATACCAAAATAGCTAGGGAAGCCTAATAAATATTAAGTTCTGAATTGAGCTTACGGAACCCAAAGACATCATAAGGTTCATTGCAACAGTTATAAATTATGTTGTATTGAAACAATTGTTGTTGTTCCATTAATTAAAAGTATTTAATATATTATATTTTATGTTTTTTTACACATTAATAATAATCAAAGTAATCTAAAACAATATTTTTATATTAGTGATGGTTTTTTAAATTTTGCTGCCCATAAAATGATGCCGCCCTAGGCTTTGTCCTCACAAGCCTATAGGTACGTAAATCCAGCAGTAAGTGCAATAATTATGATCAAAACAAAAATTTAGTTCTTATTGCTCCAAATATAAATAAGAGAAATGTATAAATATAGCAGACTTTCAACCGAGTTAGAATGTTGATTTAAAGAAGCAGATGATCAAAACGTGTTACGTAGAGGACCTTGGTTGTCAACCATAGATGTCTGCAAGTCAGGCCTTTACATGTTTTTATAGACGAATGCTTTGTACTATAATAATGTGTTAAGTCATCACGCTATGACAATTAGGTGAGCTGAGATTGATAGGTTCACCTTGACATCAAGAAACGCCATACCTTGGTGTGGTAAATATTTAGATATTATTCTAAATATAAAATGAACTACCTATTAGCTACGAAAACAAAAGATGTAGTTGACTATGTTTTAGGGTGGTGTGCATAGACATTTGACCGACTGTTAAAATAAAATAACCATTGTTTAGGCAACTTTAAGTGTTCACCACAAAATAGTCCATGGTTATCGACGAAAATGAGTTGGTTAACTTAAACGAGCAAATCTGAGACGTTTAAACACCGGTAAACTTTAATCGGACTTTTGGAGGGACTTTTTTATGCAGTTTGCGTAATAGTCTTGCTTCTGGTGCCGGTGTTTACTTATGTTCCACTGTTGTTTTAAACAAAAAGTTTTTTATTTTCTAATTTTAGCATTGAGTAAAATACTTCCTGCTTTAAATGTCATAATGGAAGAAGATGACATTATAAATTCGCTAGAATATCTACATAATATACATAGTTACAAGGAGGCCTCGAATTATTCAAGTGCGTCGGAATTTCTTTCAAGAATGTGAAAAAATATTGTTCGTAACTAGATTTGTATGCATGCATGCATGTATGCACCTGTCCGTTTGTTTTCAATGACTTATTTATATTTTATAAACAGATCAGTCAAAATCTGCTTTTCACTGTTACAGAAATTTGCTGTAGATACCCTTTTTCTTTTGTTCCATGTTTGTAATCTTTATAATCAAAGTTTGTAATACTATATTGTTTAATTTGTTTGAAATTTGATACGTTAACCGCGAAGCGAATGACATATGTAAATTGACATAAAATATTGCACATAACTCGTCAAATTAAATAAGACGCCTCTGTCATAAAATACCATACTAACGCAGTAACTTCTAAACTTTGTATTACAATATTCAAAATAGCGGCCAATAAAGACGAAATTATAAATCATGTGTATAAAATAAATAGTATATGGTTACAGTCAGTTCTGGCACTCGCCGACCACTTCCGCGGCAAGCTAGCTTCACTCGCTCGGCTTGTGCGCTTTGGTCTGAAGCTAACTTAAATCACTGTTCTAGTCATTGGTCGCGGACCTTTCACCACCATTAACAATAATGTTATTGAAAAATAGGTGAGGTTATGTTTACCAAAAATAAATATTTCAAGAACTCCGGACCCTAGGAGTTGCAGAAAGGGTGATAAACCTTCCCCCTAACCACTACGCTCACCCAGTACTTAAAATTTGTGCACCGGATAGCCGAGCAGCAGCCAAACTTCTTTAAAAACTGAAGAAGTTATAGATTATTATTGCCATAGAAGTAAGCGAGACAAAATAAGTGTGTGTGTGCAGTAATACAGTTCACACGCAGTACAAGTGAAACTTCAGAGAATATACTCACAGATAATTCTTCTCTAGCTGTTATTTATATAAATATAATACGTTTACCCTATATCGGTTTACATGTTATAATTTTAAAACATTCAATCTCAATTACACTTTAATTCACTAGCATAAAGTTCAAAATTCAATGGACTGTTACGTACAATTTTCTTTGATCTACGTATAAAAGATTTCTGCCTTATAAATTGAATTTAAGTGTTTATTTCTTTTTAGAGTCACTTATTCGTTTCATTGATTTTCAAATCACGACGATTCTAAAGATGTTTCACTTCAATAAAAACAGTATGATATCTCGTTAACATGCCGTTTTTTCAACCTTGATTACCAAAAGACAAACGATATTACTTAATGGAAATGTGAGTAATTTGTAGGCTACTTAAAGTTCTTACAAAAAGTCTACAAACTTACTCTAAATACAATTTTTTTTATAGTCTGAAGCAGGCAAACAGGCAGACGGCCCACCTGATGGAAAATGGTTACCGTCGCCTATGAACGTTTGCAACACCATGGGCGTCACCAACGCGATGCCGACCACTAAGAAATTTTATAACGCCCTTCTTAAAGAACGCCATGTCAAAGCGCAAAGGAAAAACCGCGGCTAGAAGTTCCCTCCAGATCATTGTTATACGCGGAATATGTTCTAGAGAACCCTTGCATAGTTGAGCGTGGGAGCTCTAGGAAATGGGAGTAAATATCCTGTCGCGAGATCCTGGCGAGCGGTGCGGTTGTAAAAGTGAAGCATTGGCACCAAATGAAACGTTTCCTCGGAACACTCCCCATTATACAGGCGGTAAAATACGCAGGGGACGCAGTCTCTCCGAAGGAAATGACACTGCCCACTTGAATTATATAAACATCAATTACTGAACTTCGGGCCTCAAACTGCGCATTTATGTTGCCAACCATTTATTAACTCCCAACAGTGTCCAAATAAACATATTGTGGCGAACGATGGTGGAACCATCTAGTTAGTGTTAGAACTTTTGGAAAAATCTAGAACAAGAAGACAAGGACGGATATATTTAAAAAAGATAGACGATAAACGAAAGAAAGAGATAGATAGATGTTAGAAAGAGATAGACGACAAAAGAGAGATAGAGATAGATAGATGTTAGAAAGGGATAGATGTATAAACGAAAGTTCCCGAACAGAAGGTTCGGGAAAGAAAAGACAGAGATAGATAGACGGGTTCTAGAAAATTCTTCCAGGTATATAAACAGCGTAAGGCGCGCCTACTGGGCAGTTTAAAATTGAGTTCAGTCCAAGACGGTGAAACGGCAAGTGCGATACTAAAGAGTTATCAGAGAAGGTTAATAGAGTACAGAGATGAATTAAGTGGTGAATTTAGTAACAAGTTTGGTGGACAGATACGTGAAGGAGCTGTGTAGCGCAGTTCGAAAGAGGAACCAGACGCAAGCTACCCGCGATAATATCGGAGGTGGTCCACGCAATATCGGCGACGGTATTGAGGGTGTGACAACTTATCATCGGGACTGTGCATCGTTGGTCGTGCGTATAGGGGCACCCTGCAGACAGGTACTACGTGCGGCTGAGTAAGTCAATAAAAGCTTTTAAATTAAAAACTGGTGTTTTCTTCCAATCCATAAGTGCGTACCCCCGCTCGTACGTAACAATATTATTACATTTAAGTCTGTGTCAATACCTATATATTTTATATGAAGGACTTCGTAAAGCCCTATGCGTTCATTGCATATTAAAGGCAATAAATTAACTTGTTTGCCTTGTGCATTGTGATGGTTAAACCTTTTGGATATCAGAGACTCCTGACATTACCAGTTTTAATTCAAGGCGATTAATTGATGTGTTATAAATGATTAACCTAGAACTAACCTTGCACTAGTCACTGTCGCATGTTTAAGTCCACTCGCGTATATATTTTTCACGATTACTTTTGTTTCTATCTGAAAGTAAAATATATTGATAGAATCATGGAAAAATTACTAAGCATGGTGGTCGCCTAGCAAAATATTGATATTAGATCCTATGTAATAATAGAACGAACACCAGAGGTCATTTTTATTTCAGCTTGAAGCGTTATATCATTTAACAAATATTTTGTATGGTATAAGAGCCAGTGAACGGCTACCTGTATGTCTTTGACCAGACCTGGGCAGGTATCGATTTTTGGCGAATTTTAAATCCATTTTACCATGTCTGCCATTGATATATTTTATTTATTATAGTTTTAAAAACTTATATTGATCACGGCAGACGTCTACATTGCGTACACACATCAATAAATAATAAAATCTTAGCTAGTACCCGGTCAGATGTATATGTTTTCCGTTCGCTGTTTTACATCAATATAATTTACTGGCGATTTACTTTATCACTGTATTTACAGAAATTAATATTTTTATATTCTATATAGTAAACTTCATAATAAGGAAATGATTTTTTTTGGAAAATACATAAACGTAGCCGTTCATTGGCTCTTAAACCATTAGATTATATCAGTCAAAAACTGGAAAGAAGCAAACGTTTCAATGAAATACATGTTCTGAAATAGGGGTGAAAATTTTTCACTCCTAAATAGATATGTTAGTATTTTTGAAATATTTTGAAGATTTTAAAGTTTTAACAAGTAGTAAATTGGCCGACATTGTACCTACTTAACGGTCGAAAGAAACCATGATAGGATTTTTGATTACGTAATGAGATATTTGAGAGGGGACAAAATATATCAGGATTCGTTTATGTTAAAATCCCTTAAGAGAGCAGCAGCGTATTTGTAGCACCTTTGTTGTTGCAAATGTCCATAGGCGATGGTAACAGCTTTCCACCAAGTGGGCCATCTCCTCATGCAATAAATTTTAAAAAAGACTCAATAATACCTTTAATCGGGTAAAATATTTTTATATATATACTTCATTTACATTTTTATATATAATAGTATACATTACCAATTTAAATTTTTATATCAATCTATAGGTACATAACATTTATAGATTGGCCTATACGACCTAGGTGGCATCAATGTCAAAACTTTAATAATTATCAAAATCCGTTGAAAAAATTAATTGGCTTACAAATTCTTTCAGTCTATAAATGTGAATGTTCACCTTGTAGCACATTCTGATAGCATTGATATTTTAATTAACCCATATAAACTGACTATTTCTTTATTCTATAATTTATAAATAATTTTAAAAATAAATTCGGTCTTTCACTACCTGATTGAATGTTTGAAATATAAACATTATTCGTTACGGCAATAATACTAGGTGAAACAAGATCAACCTTTAACCTAGACACTTCTTGACTTTAATCTCAGAACAATAACTACAGTTAATTTCAATCCCCAAGAGAAGTTACATATTAACGATCTTATTAATATGATGAAGGCATTTTTAAGAACTACAAAGAAGCGTTCAAACAAACAAACAAAATAAAACGAAATTCAGTATGACTTAAACCATATATGTATAACTTTTTTAAAAATATTACATCATATTATATAATATATTGCGCATTATAATTGTATTAGACAAACTATTTGAGACTTACCGGACCTACATTGTACTCTATAGTTTGTTCTTTTTGGTAAAAGGGATCGATTGCTGGGATACCCATTTCTTCTATACCATCCACCAATGTCTTAATACCCTTGCTAACGGCATCTCTCATACAGGCGTTTACATTTTCATAATTTCTATGACATATTTGGAAGTACTTTTCTGAAACAAAAATTACATAATATTTTCTTAAGTTTTCGCGAATTGTATACATAATAAAACTACGTTTTAACGGTTTTAAGCGAGGTAATTTATTTAAAACGTAGTTTTATTTACAACTCAAGGTTGTTATCGCGGCATGCTCTAGACCAGGGTTGGTAGCCATCCAGACGAGCAGATGCCCTACCACCTGGCTACGGGTTGTTTTGCCTCTTATTCTCTGGCCGCAGGAAGTACTTTTTCTCCGTTCCTGCCCGGGTAATGTGCCGTATGTGTCAGAGGGAAGCGTACTCAGATGGCTGCCTGCATTAAGACGCTAGATGGTATTGGTAATTCGCTACGCGAAGTATAAACCGATATTCCAACTAAGAGCAGTATCAAAAGCTTTCTTACAAGTTTCTTTGAAGAAACTCTTTGGCATCGGACACCACGGGTCTAATGTCTGAACTCCAAATATTCTCAGTTATTAACATTAAACTGCGATCCGTTTGTGATACAATTTTTTACAAAAAATAAACTTGTTAGCCCTCATTGTTTATTTTTATTACCAAGTCAAAAAATAACGCTTAATTACGATTTCGATTCAGGAGTTCTATTAATATTAAGACACGAAAAAATATTATATTGACTTTTTCTTTGAAAAAACGTGTAGGAAAATGAACCCTCGACCCATTGCTCCTTGTATATACTCTTAGGCTACTAGAAGTACGTCAAATACGTCGCTAACTTTCAATATAACGCACCAAGCTTAAAGAATGTGATTTACAATTAAGTTGCTTAAACTAAATAATTTAAAAAAAATCCTACAACTACAAATCGATTTATTTGCAAGATATGATAAATTAAAGTATCGTGGTTGGTATGATAACAGGTACCTTACCTACTAGAGATAAGTAATTTAATTGAAAGGAAATATTCTTGAGAATTTAATTAAACAAAAAATAATTTTCCCTTCATTCATACATACATTCCTTAGAATTTCTCTTTCAGTAAAACTTGCTATCATCGATATTTAGAATACTTTCACACCAATCACGTTAATATTTACAACCTGTATATTTCAGATAGAATATTCAAAAGAAAAATTAATAGGTGGATAAATTTAAGCACGGATCACAATCAATCTTTATTGTTTCCATTCTTTAATAAAAAGTATCTGAATAATTACAGAATTTTTAATCTTGCCGGCAGATTCAAGACGTCATTTAATCATACTAGTAAAACATCCTAAGTACCTACTTAAACATGGTAATAATAATTTGCCTATATTACAAACTTATTTATCGTGAATCCAAAATACTTACGAAACCCATAAGAACTGTAGCAAACACCCACACAGGAAAATAAGAATAATATTTTGTACATTTTATATACTTTTTTACGTTAAGATATTTTTATATATATATTTTATTAAATGATATGTCGATGAGTACTACGTTTGGATGTTGTTAATAACAAATGCGTTAGCTAGCGCCGAGATTCGGTCCTAACTATGCGATTGCACAAACGCAGCCGACTCTTCAATGCCAACTACAAGTTTTGACGAACTTATATATATATCAGAATTATATATATTAGATCATTAAATACTTATAATTCGAGAAGCAAAAACAACAACAAATCATTTGCTTTTTTATTTATTTTTATAAAATTAATTAACGTTAATTAAGTATATAGTATAGTAAATGTTCCAGGTACTACAAGGCTGTTTTAAACATTTACACATTGAAATTTAAAGAAATATTCGATTTATCATATGTTTATCTGAGTCCACTTTTGAAAACGACTTGGACGTTTTATTTAGAGTTTGGATATTTTAAAGTAATTTAAAGCGAAAACATAACCCTTCCTTGGCAGTCGGGTAAAAAGGAATCCTTATATGGTCTCAATATGAGGCCCGACTTTATTTGTTTCATAGCATGATTTCATAGATGTACACGTTATATTATAAGTGAAATAAAACGTTCATAGATAACACAAGGGATTATATTTCGAACAGCTGTTGTCTGCGATAAACAGAACTTTTTCAATCATTACCACCTCATTTCATTACTACACAATATTATAATTATTCACACATGTCACTCGCCTTACATACGTCTAACATAAATAAGGTAAATATTATACCTAAATTATCTCTATAAATGTAAATATATAAAAGGCTATCAAAACATAAAACATACAGACTAAAAAATTGAAACAGACTTTAAATTTAATATATTAATAAAACAGCTGTTAATTATTGTCTAATCAACGTAAGTACCCTAAACACGATCTATTAAGGAGTCTCGAAAAAGATAATAAAAATTTAGCAACAATATGGGTGAAACCAAGTAAAAGATTTTAATGGGCACATTTTAAAATGTGTCAAAATATCCGTCATAAATAAATAAATAAGCCAATTTCAATTACATATTGGGGAGTGTTTCGGAAGGGCTTTATAAAATATTTTAGAGGCTAACAACGCATTGGCAACGTCCATAAGCGACGGTAACCAGTTTTCACAGAAACGGAAGATAAGTTTCCATCGAATGCAACGTTTGTATGTTTGTCTGTTTCAGGCAACTAAAAAATAATTTTCACATTTTGACGAACTTTCTAACGAATATAGTTGGTAAAGATTCAACCAGAGGCTTTGTAACGTTCAATTATATGTATTACTTTTGTGTTTCAAGATTATTGTTTCGTCGAGCCCTAGATGGCGGTAGCGTCGATTTACATCGCGCTATGGTTTAAATATAACAATAGTATTGGAGACAGCTTAGCTCTCGAATAAAGGTCTTGCTTTGAGGTAACCACCGTCTTATTTGGGGTACCCCGGGTTCAAGGAACTTGTGCGAAAGGTGTACATGGTCCTTCGAGCCGGATAGCGTTTTTGAAGAACACAAGTAATTAAATTAAAAGATAATTGTTGATTAAGTGCCAAGTGCGTGTGCAGAGTTGGACTTCGAAGTAGGTGGCGCTAGTGGTAAGAATATACTGGATACTTATTGAAGAGTGTAAGTCGACAAAACTGTGAGTACATTTTTTATATGTGTTATTTAATATGAAAATATTCTAAGTGTTTTAAAAGACTTTGAAATATTACAAGTTTAAAATTGAGTACCATTGTGAGACTTAGAATAATTTCGCTAAAAACGACGGAACGGGGAATCCATGCTGGATTTTGGAGCGGAATAAAGCGACAAAAACACTTAGAGAAATTTACTCTTAAAGGGACTTAGAAAAATCACACTTGTTGACACTTTAAAGAAAAATTTGGTCTTGATAGAACTTCAAAATTCACCTTTGCCAAGACTTGAAAATTGCTTGTGTCAACACTTAAAAAGATTTATTCATTACAACACTTGGAAAAATTGTACTTTCATCGCTTACTATAATTACCACTAGCAGCCTACGCGTGTAATATACAGAAATCAGAATACAAAATGGAAAAAGAACTCAGTAAAATAAAGAATATAAAAGGACACATCGAGAAAGGCCTAGTAAATTTTAGGAAGTCTCCAAAGGAACGTATAACAGATAATTATATAGAAACACGGCTAGAGATATTGGAGAGTCAGTGGCAGAACTTCTCAACTAAATATGAAATTGTAATCGGTGAATGCGAGGAGACAGACTTATACGATTTCTTTAAGGAAGATGTCTACGAAAAAGTTTATGAGACCTATGTAACGTATAAAGTAGAACTTAAAGATGCACTGTCGGGATTAACGTGTCATAGTTCTAATAAAAAATCTTGTAATGTTTCACCTGATAATTTTGTAAGGCTACCTAAAATAGTGTTACCTATGTTTAGCGGGAAATATACTGAGTGGACATCGTTCCGAGACTTATTTATTTCTTTAGTACATAACAATAAACATTTAGATAACGTGCAACGGCTCCATTATTTGAAAACACAATTGTCAGGTGAAGCAGAGCAATTAATACGTCATGTTCCTATCACCGAGGCTAATTATCACAAATGTTGGGAGATGTTAGAACATAGGTTTAACAATAAAAAATTTATGTCTAATTGTATTCTAAAAAGATTATTTAGCCAACGTAATATTACTGTTGAATCGTCACACGCATTGAAAGAACTTTTAGACGTTACTAATGATTGTTTACACGAACTTACTAATCTTGGTATTGACGTTAGTTCTTGGGATGTTATAATTATATATGTAATAAGTTTGAAGTTGGATATAGAATCTCGGAAGCAGTGGGAACTGCATGTGAGTCAATCATCCGATGATTTGCCATCTTTCAAACAGTTTAGCGAGTTTTTAGAGACGCGTTTCCGTGCCCTAGAATTTGTCGAACCAAAGGTAAAAGCCAAAGGGTATAACAACATTACATCACAAGCTAAAGTTATGCATGGTATTGTTAATTTTACATGTCCACATTGTTCCGAAAATCACAAACTAGCTAATTGCAAGAAATTTTCTAAAGAAGATAGTGACAAGCGCCGTGATATTGCTCAGTCTTTGGGTGTGTGTTTTAATTGTCTGGGAAATAACCATACATCTAAAGTTTGTCGTGTTCTTTTAAAATGCCGTATATGCCAGCGAAAACACCATTCCTTGTTGCACCCGATAAACTCCAGTGTAACTAGTGTGGTTGCCACGGCCATCGAGCCTGCAACTTCCTTGGACGGTAGGCGACGAAAAGTTAAACACGTATTGAAAAGAGCTCTTACTTTTTTAAATTAATTAAATAGTGATATGGTAATGACTAGTTATTAAAAGTTATTCATTCACCTGCCGAAGTGATAATTTAGTGAAGTTTTATCAAACTTACGCGTTTAATTTTGGATTTCGCAAGACAATTGGAGTCAATTCACAATGGACGCACTTCAACAATCTATAGCGCAACTTTCATCGAAATTTATTGAAAGAATGGACACCTTTGAAGGAGACCTCCGTAAAGGTAGTTCATGTTCACCCAACATCACCACTCTGTCTGCAGATTTTGCTTCTTTTAAGACATTTGTGTTGGGGGCCTTACATAATCTCCAGGATCAGCTTTCTTTATTAGCAAATTCAATGGACCAGATGGAAATGCGTACTAGAAGGAAGATTCTATTATTTCATGGGATAGTAGAGGAGCAAAAGGAAAGTACCATATCTACGGTGGCAAAGGTTGTGGTTAACCAATTGAAGCAGTCTGCATTTCAGGTAACAGACATCAAACGTTGCTACAGGATGGGTAAACCATCGTCTTCTGGTGGAAAACCTAGGCCTATATTCGTTAAATTTACCGATATAGCAGTTCGCAACCAAATCTGGTTCTCCAAAGTAAATCTTAAGGCTTCGGGAATTACGCTTTCTGAATTTCTGACGAAAAGGAGACACGACCTATTTATGCAGGCCAGGAAGCAGGTTGGCATGTCAAGATGTTGGACGCGAGATGGAAATGTATATGCGTTAAACTCTGATGGCACTAAGCATCGCTTGGACAGCCTCCAGGACCTAGCCAATATATGCCAGGATACGGATGCAGAACAATGCTCTCATCCTGCAACGTCCGCAAAGGTACCAACAGTCAACGCTCCGAAAACACGTCGCATAGCAACAAAAAAATAATAAATACAGATTATAACTATACCTCAGTGTTGTTGTTCTAACGAGTTTATCTTCGCAATGCTTTTTTTTCGTGTATTTTTCTGTATTTAACTTCATTTCTAACTATTTTGCTATTTTAATTATATGTTAGTCATATTGTTTTATGACACAATCATTTTACTTTCTAGGTGTTTATGCCGGTATAATTATAGTTTAACAAATTAATGTCTTTTTTTCACGTATTAGAAATTATGCCAATTTAAACTGATAATGATTTTCTGTAAAAGTATTCTCGTATTATAATAATGTATTGTATGAAAAGTGTCTAACATGGCGTTGAGTAACTTTTTATATAGCTATATGACTTATACGTATATAATATTTACTTGTTGTATTTTTGCTTAATAGTTCATCTATTATTCATTTGAGATTTTCGGCATTTAATTGTAAATTTTCTTTTAGTTTATGCTTTTGATTTATTTAAATGGGTTTGTATTAATGTGTGTATTCCAAAATGATTTTTGTACTGTAATTTTATATTGTGTAAGTTTGTAAACAGGTTCAATGTATGTATGCACTATGCGGCAGGTGATGCTAATATATATTTATATTTTAAACACCATTATTTATTTATTACTTTATTTATCAATTTATATTCACTTTATACACATATATTTATTTTACATATTGACTGAGTTTTACTACATACAGATAATAATATTTTACTTATATCTACATATAAGTACTTATTCTAACTATTAAATATAAACGCACTTTGATGGCATATAATTTTAACAGTGACTCTGACAGTGATATCGATTACCTGTCTTGCTCATCTGGTAGTGACCATGCCGGTTTTAATTATCTTCCTCTTGCAGATTGCATTGAATCTGAGTTCAATAATCTTCACAGTAACTTCAATGTGTTGCATATAAATGCGCAGAGCATTCCAGCTCATTTCACAGATATGCTGGCGTCCTTTAATCAAGGATATATTCATGCTATTTTGATTTCGGAGTCCTGGTTAAAGCCTTGTCTGCCAACTGTGGCTTACACTTTGCCAGGCTACACTCTCATCCGCAATGATCGCATCGGCGCTGCTGGTGGAGGCGTTGCCATCTATCTCCGCTCTAATATTCCTTTCTCTATTGTTAGCATGTCTTCGCAACCACCACAGCCTGACTCTGGAGAACATTTATTTATGGATGTAACCTTGCGCCATACAAAAATACTCCTTGGAGTATATTATAGCCCTTCGTTACGAAATAACTTCTTTTCTTCTTTTGAAAGTTTGCTAGAAACTTTAGTACCACAATATCCTCACACAATTATTATGGGCGATTTTAACACTTGTTTACTTAAATGCGACACACGCTCTTCTTCCTTCCAATCTTTAGTGAATTCTATCAATCTGAATATTCTTCCGTTAAATGCAACTCACCACTTTCCAAATACTACAGCCTCTCTACTAGATTTAGTGCTAGTCTCCTCCCCTACTCATGTTATCAAGCATGGCCAGTGCTCGGCGGACATGTTTTCATATCATGACATGATATATCTTTCATACAATGTTCGTCCGCCGAAAGCTAAGTCAAAGCTAATTATGCAGCGTAACTTTGGTGGCATGAACACAGAAGACCTACGCAAGGATGCTCAAAAGTTAGACTGGTCTGGGGTAACCGAAGCAGTTTCTATCGATGACAAGGTGAATGTTTTTAATACTACCCTGCTGGGTTTGTATGACTTACATGCGCCGTTACGCCAGATTAAACTTAAACACCATCCTGCACCTTGGCTGACAGACGAGATCAAATGTCTTATAAACCAAAAGAGTAAAGCCAAAACAAGGTTTAAATGTCGCCCTACTGATTTAAACAAGCAGGCATTTATAAATGCTCGCAATCGCTGCAATAGAGCATGTAGGAACGCACAACGCCGATACATTCACAGTTCAGTTGAAAATGACAATCCAGCAAAAGTTTGGAAATTCCTCAAATCACTGGGAGTTGGTAAATCATATCATGTATCAAAATCCAATAATTTAAATATAAATCTTCTAAATCAGCATTTTGCTACTTCTTCCGATTTCAGTCCGACAATTAAGTCACAAACTCTAAAAGTAATCTGTTCACTTCCAACTCCACAGCATTCTCCATTTGTTCTTACTCAATTTACTGATTGTGATGTTGTAAGAGCTGTTAAATCTATAACGTCAAATGCGGTTGGTAGTGACATTATTAGTCGAAATATGATCTTACCCATACTTGATGTCATCAGTCCCATCATCTCACATATCCTCAACTACTCCAGAACTACAGCTACATTTCCTGAAGCCTGGAGGGAAGCCGAAATAATTCCTTTGCCAAAAAAACGTAATCCCCTTTCCTTTTCCGATTTTCGTCCAATATCTATCCTTCCATTTATGTCCAAAGTCCTCGAACGTTTAGTTCATCAGCAACTAAGTGTTTTTCTAAATAAAAACTGTTTAATGAATCCATATCAATCCGGATTTCGCCCAGGTCACAGTACAACTACAGCTCTAATCAAAATCACTGATGACATCCGACAGGGTATGGATACCGGTCTTTTGACAGTAATGTCACTACTTGATTTCAGCAGCGCATTTAACAATGTAGATTTTGAGATTTTACTAGCAATTCTCCGCTCTCTCAACATATCTCCAACAGTTGTTGACTGGTTTCGTAGTTACCTGTATGGGCGTCAGCAGAGGATACGCATTGATGAAAGTTATTCGTCATGGCAAAGTCTAACTGCTGGTGTCCCTCAGGGCGGCGTTTTATCTCCGCTTCTATTTGCTATTTTTATTAATACCATCTCTTACAATTTATCTTCATCCTATCATCTCTATGCAGACGATTTGCAGATTTACGCGCAAGGTAGAGTAGAAGATATCAAAGACGCTATAAACACAATTAATGATGACTTGGGCCGCATACTTGATTGGAGTCGAACACACGGACTAAAAGTGAATCCTAGTAAAACCCAGGCCATCATAATTGGGAGTTCACGTATGATCTCAAAGATAAACTGGTCTTTAGTGCCGGACTTGTTATTTGATGGGACGCGTCTTCATATTAGCGATAAAGTAAAAAATCTGGGCGTAATCATCGATAGAGAACTGTCTTGGTGGCCTCACATCACAGAACTCAGTCGTAGGGTCTTTGCTTCTTCTGCATCGCTTAGAAGGTTAAAATACTTTCTACCGACCGCTACCAAGGTTACACTTGCTCAATCGCTTTTACTGTCGATTCTTGACTATGCGGACGCCTGCTATCTTGACCTTACCGTAGAACAACTCAATAAACTAGAGCGACTTCAAAATTTTTGCATCAGGTTCATATTTGGTTTGAAGAAATATGACCATGTCTCTGAATATCGCAAAAAGCTCAAGTGGTTGTCAATCTCACTTCGCCGGAATGCTCATCTTCTCAATCTACTGTATAGTATATTATTTATTCCTTCTACCCCTTCCTATCTTAAGGAACGTTTTGATTTCCTCCATACATCTCACACCCTTAATTTGCGCTCTTCTCATAATCTTACCTTAAAAACACCTGCACACGTTTCTACTTTCTACACCAAATCCTTTGCTGTGCAGGCTGTTCGGCTGTGGAATTCATTGCCCGAATACGTGAGACAGGCAAAGTCACTCGCCATTTTTAAAAAACTGGTACGGGAACATTATCTCACTTTATAATAAATATTTAATATGATATTACATGTACGTTGTTAGTGTATTAGTATATTAATATTACATATATTAGTAGGTATATATAATATTAATATATTTTGTATTAGTACTATTATTAATATTGTATAGCTACTGTCATTGCTATACACATATTAATGAGGTATATATTGGTATATATATAATATTAATATGTGTTATTGATTATTCTCTTTTTTTAATTTTAGGTATATGTACTGTGTGATTATTTATATATCCTGTTATATGTGTATTTAATTAGCACACCACCGTCATACACTTGCGAATTTCCTGTTCATAAAATCCACAGCCCGGGTTGTCTGGAAGAGATCGCTCTAAAGCGATAAGGCCGCCCATTGCTCCTACTTTTACTGTTTAATGATACTAATGTAAATTGTTTATACTATGTGTATGTGGTGAACAATAAAGTGTTTTCTATTCTATTCTATTCTTCCCATGAAAATTTGTCAGAGTCCGCATTAGTCGATATTAGCTCAAATATAGCAACACATTTTGTGAATGATCAAGCGCAAGGCCAAGTCTTGTTAGCCACGGCCTTAATTAAGGTCGAATCACCAGATGGGTCGTTTAAAACTTTGAGAGCATTGTTAGATCAAGGATCACAAGCATCCTTTGTAACTGAAGCAGCAGCGCAATTACTTCGTTTAAAGAAAGTAGTATCGAAAACTACTATAGCGGGAATAGGTGGTAGTGATGGCACTGTAGTCTCTAGACATGTAGTTAATATTAATATACAGTCCTTGCGTGACCCCTCTTTCGCTATGAGCGCACTGACTTCAGTTATGCCAGATACCAAATTTAAAATTCAAGATTGGCCGGAACTTTCTAGTGTAAAGTTAGCCGATCCAACATTCTATTTGCCTAACAAAATTGATGTTTTGTTAGGAGCAGAAACCTATTGTCGTGTATTAAAGCCCGGATTAATCAAGAGTCCTACGGGATCACAAGTCGCCCAAGACACTCATTTAGGGTGGATTGTATCAGGCCATATTGGAAAGAGCGAATATGTTCTTAACTCACACAACACAATTGTCGCGATGCACGCTCACATTGAAGAGAATGATATGCTTAAACGTTTATGGGAACTTGATTCGGAACCCGTTTTAAACAAAAAGCCCTTCACGCCTGAAGAACAGGCTTGTGAGGACTTTTATAGTGCTACGACGACAAGAAATCATGAAGGTCGGTATATCGTCAAACTGCCGTTCCGTTCAGAAGATCCGCCTTGTAAATATGGTCATTCTAAAGGGATAGCAGTGAAAAGGTTGCAAGGGTTAGAAAGGAAGTTATCTAGGGACGCTAAATTGAAACAACAATATTCGGATGTGATAAAAGAATATATTTTATTAGGTCATCTAGAAAAAATCACGGATGAAGCCGAAAGAAATAATGATGATGTAGTTTATTTACCTCACCATGCAGTGGTAAGACAAGATAAACTTACTACCAAAGTGAGAGTGGTGTATGATGCGTCATGTAAGGGAACCAACGGGATCTCTTTAAATGACTCTTTAATGGTAGGACCTACTCTTCAGGCAGATTTGCGACATATTGTTATGAGATGGCGGCAGCATCCAATCGCCAAGCAACAAGTCGCTTACGATGAAGGTTTGAAGTATCCATTGGCTGCCGACAGGGTTCGGACTGATTTTTATATGGACGATTTAATGTCCGGTTGCCAAACTGAAACAGAAGTAGTAAAAATTTATAGCGAGTTAAATGGCTTACTAGATAAAGGTGGATTTCAGCTGCAGAAGTGGACCAGCAATAGAATGGATTTATTGGAGGAATTGAAAGTAGGGTCAGGTACAGATTTAGAAATAAAAATGGATCAAGTTAAGAAGATTTTAGGTCTTACCTGGAATCGGAACACCGACGAATTCGATTACTCTGTGAAAATGTCGCCTCCTGCTGCATCTGAAACAAAAAGAACAGTAATATCAGAAATATCACGGCTGTATGATCCACTAGGCTGGATAGCGCCGTGTATTATTAATGCAAAGGTTTTTATTCAGAAGTTATGGATTGCAGGGATAGGTTGGGATGATAAGTTGCCGCAAGAGCTTCTACAGGAATGGAATGGTTATAGAAAAGATATGGAGAATCTTGTTGATTTTCACATCCCTAGGTGGATAAGCCAAAAGGAAGGAAACTTAATAGAGCTGCATGGATTTAGCGACGCGTCTAATACAGCGTATGCAGCTGTGGTGTATAGTCGGATCATTGATTCCAATGGCGTGATACATACCAATCTCCTAACAGCCAAATCGAAGGTAGCTCCTATCAAGCAAATTTCTGTGCCTCGTCTGGAATTATGTGGCGCTGTTTTGGTTTCAAAACTGTTAATCGAAATAGCTGCAGTAATTAATGTCCCAAAGGCAAATATTCATGCTTGGACAGATTCGTCAGTTGTTTTGGCATGGTTAAATGATCATCCAAGTCGCTGGAAAACCTACGTTGCCAATCGAACGTCAGAAATTCTTAGTTTACTAGATAATTCGCAATGGGCTCATGTTCAGTCTAAAGAGAATCCCGCTGATATTGTATCTCGTGGAACGTCTTCATCTATTCTACTTAATAGCGATCTTTGGAAACGAGGACCAAGTTGGTTGCGAATTGATCCAGTAGTATACACAAGGCCTAGCGCAATAAGCACTAATGAAGAAAAAAAATCTATCAAGGTCCATAGCGTAAGCCGAGTGTCTGGGTTTGAAGAAAGCTTTGGATCTAGATTTTCTTCCTTGAAGAAGATAGTTAGAGTCATTGCATTCTGTAGAAGGTTTTTGCAATCAGTAAGACGACGCAAAAATAATATTAAAGTTACACCTTACCTGTCAGTTACAGAAATTCGTGAAGCTTTGGATATTTGCATTCGCCAAAGCCAGCAACAATGGTTTCACGCAGAAATTTTGGCCCTAAAAAATAATACAACATTAAATAAAAGGAGTCAATTATATAAATTAAATATTTTTATGGATAATAATGAACTGTTGCGAGTTGGGGGTAGACTTCGTTACTCTCAACTTACCGAGGATGCCAAGCACCCAGTTGTTATTCCTCATGACTCAAAATTAGCCAAATTAGTTATAGCCGACGCGCATGAAAGAACTTTTCATGGAGGCCAGCAAATGGTGTTAAACTTTATACGTAGCAGGTACTGGATCAGCCGGTTGAAAAATATGGTCAGAGCATACATACACAGCTGTGTTACCTGTATAAGATATGCGGCAAAAACGAAATACCAGTTAATGGGAGAACTACCTGCTAGCCGAGTAACCCCGAGTAAGCCGTTTCTAAATTCTGGGGTGGATTTCGCAGGTCCCATTCAGATGAGATACGCTAAAGGACGCGGACAGCGATCATATAAAGGGTATATTTGTCTTTTTATTTGTATGGCTACTCGGGCTATGCACATTGAAGCCGTTTCAGACTTAACTACAGAAGGCTTTTTGGCAGCGTTTAAACGATTTGTTTCCAGGCGCGGTCATTGTCGTAATATCTGGAGCGACAATGGCACCAATTTCGTTGGTGCTGCTAAAGAGTTACAAGTTTTGTTCAGCCAAGAAAACGCAATGTTTCAGGATATAGCAGCAACCCTGGCCGACTCTCAAACCGAGTGGCATTTCATTCCTCCACATATGCCGAACCACGGTGGACTTTGGGAGGCAGGAATAAAAAGTGTAAAACATCACTTGAAGCGTACAATTGGCGACTCCACTCTTACGTTTGAAGAGATGTCCACAGTACTGTCACAAATCGAAGCATGCCTCAATTCACGTCCGTTGTCTCAGAGTAGCAATGACGCAGGAGATCCTGTACTTCTAACGCCTGGTCATTTTTTAGTAGGTCAACCGTTGGTCGTGGCACCAGACTATAATTATGAGGATTCCAACATAGGCACTTTACGCAGATGGCAATTAACTCAACGTATGGTTCAATGTTTTTGGCGTAGATGGAAGAACGAATACCTTACAAATTTCTTTGAAAGGCATAAATGGGCTGTTCGTTCTTTAGATTTCAAAATTAATGACATAGTCTTAGTCAAGGAAGATAACTTACCTCCGGCTAAATGGCTTTATGGAAGAGTTATCGACATCCATCCGGGGCAGGACAGTATAACGCGCGTTGTCACTTTACGTTGTAAAGGTACCGTTTTCAAACGTCCAACTTCAAAATTATGTTTCCTTCCCGTAACAGATTAATTATTCGCGAAAACACCTTTTCTTTTTTATAATAAAGCAAGTAGTCTTAAGTTTCGTTTTGTTTGTATTTTAATTTTGCATTTATTTCATTTTTTATATTTTGTATCATGTGAAAGTAACTGTTTTACATACGTTTTATAGTCTCCTGGTCCATTATGTACTTTGAATTGTATACAGTCCATTGTTCTTTGTTTACTCAGTTTATTCATGGTAGGTGGTGTTAAAAGGAAATAATCCTTTTGGTAGGTGGCATGGTAAAGATTCAACCAGAGGCTTTGTAACGTTCAATTATATGTATTACTTTTGTGTTTCAAGATTATTGTTTTGTCGAGCCCTAGATGGCGGTAGCGTCGATTTACATCGCGCTATGGTTTAAATATAACAATAGTATTGGAGACAGCTTAGCTCTCGAATAAAGGTCTTGCTTTGAGGTAACCACCGTCTTATTTGGGGTACCCCGGGTTCAAGGAACTTGTGCGAAAGGTGTACATAGTAATTTACGGAATTAAGACCTAAATTATTAAACATCAGCTAAATATATGCGGGTTTTGGGGTCGAGACCCTGGGATCATAGAGACCAAACTTTATCGAGACATAGGCAAACGTCTACTGTCTATCTCACATACGATGTTATGGCTGACACATCCCATAGAACGTGACTTGTAATAATATCTTATACGTTACCGCGTCTTTACATTTTATACATCGCCAGAACGCAGCCATAGGAAACTGCTCGCGTATATATTGTAATGTTGTTTTAAAAATCTGTCATTACAATGCATACAAGAGTTTTGCGTACTCGTCGTGTATTATAGTTTGTATCGTGGATGCTCGCATCTTCGTTCCTAACTATACTGAATTACTTACGCTTGGCAAGAGTGTTAAAAGTCTAAGTAGATTTTTGATTCAGTAAAATATGGAATTATATTTGAACTTTATTAGGTAGGATTCAATACATAACAATAACTTTTAATCATAATATTTTTTATTAAAAAGGTACTTTTTAACTAGCATTATTATTTATTAATATTAAACGTTAAATTCTAGGTCATGTTTTCTTTTTCTATTTTTTTTGCGGTGGGTCCTAAGGTCGGCTTGCTTGTATCCTATTTCCCATTCCCTTGTTCTTCATGTCCTTTTTTAAAATTGTTGAAAATAAAATTTTGAGTCTGTTGGTCTTTAGTGACATGTTTTAAAGAATTATTGAAAATATGAATGTCAACAAATTTTAAATTTGACGACGATGGATGTGCTTCTGAAATGAGGGTGGGGTATAGGTATACATGGTACATTTATTTATTATGAACAAATCGGAACCTTTTTAATATAGGTTAGAAGACTAAGGCGGGTCCAAGCGTAGCGGAGCACCCGCCTTAGCCTTCGTGGTTTTTTTTATAACCACCCAAAACTAATCTTCCGAAACATACACGATTAGTCCCTATGCGTACTGGCGCTGTACATTATGGAACAACATCTACTTCTATGTCACTACAAAGTATACGCGAGTATTTGCGTACTGCTCTTGTATGGATTGGAAGAACTTCGTAAAAAACTTATTTCCAATCTATACGAGATTAGTTTCATACCCTTGCGTTCTGGCCTTGTACAGAATGGAAAGACGCTACGTTACCTATGAATTAGATAAAAATTTAATTATCAATTATTAAAATTAATTTCATTCTCAAATTGCATATCACATTATACGACATTGTCTGTTTGTACCAAAATTAACATATGTCTTACGATGCGCCCCGCTTTGGAAATTTTCTAATGTTACAAAACCACTAGATGACCGCACTACCACTAGATGTGCTTAGTAAAATTTTAAATTCTGAACTCTCAGTCATCTGCTGGATCCAAGCTTCCCTACCCATTAGGTATGGAGGTTTGGGCATCCGCAAAATCTCTAGCGTTGCTCTACCGGCTTTTCTTTCATCCGCCTACAGTACTAGCTCATTATTTAAAAAAAATATGCAACACTGGGATAATGTCAATACATCCTTTTTAAATGAAGCACTAAACGTCTGGAAAATGGTCTGCCCTAGTGAAGACGATCATAAATTCGCAACGATGCTGGGATGAAAAAATAAAATATATAATCACTGTTTATGTATACATTTTTACCGATTAATTTATTTTAACCACCGGTTAAAAGTCGGTGCATACCAGCCTATATACACAATGAAGAACACGATGCATTTTTTACATTACATGTCTCTTTGTTCGGAATTCACGTAAAAACTACAGGGCTGATTTATTACATACAATTTGCTAACGGTCAACGAAAACCATATCGAACCATTATTTATTCCGGTAATCCCTCGGGAATTTCCCCAGGAGCGGTTTGTAATTGTTGGGGTGCATTACGATTAGCTTATTCCGACACATTTTTCACTAAAACGATAGCCTACATTTTTTTTAAATGATGCAGTACTTAGTTTCCAGGGAATCCCGCGGGAATGTCAGGTCAACCGTGGACGAAGTAACGGGCATATCCTAGTAGACAATATAACACAAAAATAAATGGAACATGCAGTGGAAAATGCACTAAAATATATATAAAAAAACAAGGAGAAAAGTTCTAAAACGAAAACGAACGACGAAAGACGTCGGAGAGTAATCCCTCTGAAAGCGTATCGTAATTCGTCATATACATAATAGCAAGTAAAAGCATGTATAAGTATACCTACAGTCATTTATTAGACAATTCATTACTGTTTATCAATTTGAATGAATCCACCAAAATGATTCATGCAAATATAAACTTAGTCATTGAATTTAGTCGAGTCCTTTCAACCAAATTAATTAATTCAAATGTAAGTATTATGAAACAATCTATGTGATATTTTTTGTTTTATCTTATAAATTTTATTTTTGGATCGTTGAATAAACAAAATTTGGTTAGCATACCTATGTACTAATTAAAACTAATTTTCCTGAATACATAATAATACGAATAATAATTTGATTGTTTAATTTCATTCTTTTTAATTTTTATAAGAATTTGATGTTAACAACATTTTGGAAATTCTGATACCGAAAAAGGAAACTTTATGCAGTCCCTGCAGTACCTGTGTCACTGCTATATTTGAAATTACTATTTATTATTTACGAAAGTACAGGAGATAGGCTTACGTACTTACCTACCTCATGAAAAGCGGTTACCCTCGGCTATGGACAATTGCAAGCCAGAGGTTCAAATAGCGCTACCAGCCTAATAAAAAATAGATGACACCTTTTGAAGTGAAACTTTTATATAGACGAGGGTCTTAGGATCTTTCTGTCACGAAAAAGCGTTACGGCCGCATGGAGGAGCGGCATAAATTTAGACTAGACGTGGTGAGAGGCGGCATAAGTTTAGAGTAGACTATGGATGCGTTTTTTGGTTCCGGATCGACTTCAATTTTTATATTTCATAAAATAAAATGTTTAAATAAAAAATGGATTAATTAATTTGCAGTAAAACTGCGAAAACTCGAAATGTATGCGTGTGTCCCCCATGTGTGTCCCACACATATTAGAAGTGAATTTTCAACGGAAAAATTGAAAAACTATGCGATTCATTTTTCCACTTATACGTTGCCTTTCGTATTTCCACTTGTCCGTTGCGATTCGTTTTTCGACTTGTCCGTTGCGATTCGTTTTTCCACTTGTCCGTTGAAGTTTCACTTCAATATATGTGTCCCAGCACACATTTCGATTTTTTTTAAGCTTCAATCCTTCAATCTATAGACATGGTGCTTATTATTTTTATAATATTATAGATTCTTAATTTAGGAAAAAATATTTTAATATTAAAAATAAGAATTTAAGCAATATTGGATCAGATAGGGTATAAAATAAAAGGATTTCACACATGTGTCAAATGTCCCTATCCTTTTTATTAATATTATAAATGCGAAAGTAACTCTGTCTCTCGGTTCCGTTTTCACAGAAAAACTACTGGACTGATTTGGCTGAAACTCAGTATATACATTTTTTCGAAGCCGAGACATAGGATACGTTTTATTCCGAAAAACGGGATATTTTCCGGGATAAAATTATATTTGTCTCTTCGTTTGTTATGCTTTTACGAAGTAGTTTCTACTTCATCTGTTTGGCTGAAATTTGGTATATATATAATTTTAATATTGAGGGTGGACAAAGAATACTTTTTATCCTGGATAATTGGATAGATTTTGGGATAGATTTATGTAAATAGGTTTTTTTATGATTTGCCATTACGGTTAATTCGGTCATTTCAATCATATTGGCCATTCTGGTCATTTTGGCGATTTTAGTGATTTTGTTCATTTTTGGGCATTTTTGGTTTTTTAGTAATTTACGTAGTTTTTTATTATTTATGCACGGGGGAAAGATAAATAGAACTAGAATGGGTTGAAATAAGGGATGCAAGTTTGTATGGGAGACCAATCATTTCTCAAGTTAAGTAACTCGATCTGCCTGTCTGTTAAGCTTTGACGGAAAAACTACTGGATCGCTTTTCTTGTAATTTTGTACATATGTAGTTTTAATACAGAAAAATGGACGTAGATACTTTTCATCTTCGGAGATGGCATGTTTGCGATATAAAATGAAGTGAATCTTCAGGGGAAACTAGTACTGACATAAAATTTAACACAATGTAACCTGTATGTGTTAACAACGCCTACTCATTAAACAATAGACACACTCTAGCTAGAGTTTGACCCGCGGCGTGTCCGCGGGATAACTCTAGTACAAACATAGATTTTAAAACAATAATAGTTACCAAAAAGACATAATTATATTCCATTATGCTAATGACTAATTAATACAATTATGTTCCCGGATATTACGTTTACAAATCGTATATTTATTTTAAATACTAAGTTATGCCCGCGACTTTGTCTACGCTTAATTTGAAATTCTCGCGGGACTCCCCGAAGCAAAGTAACACAGCATTTAAAAAAGAATATAAGCTATAATTTTAGTGAAAACTGTGTCGGAATAAGCTAATTTTTATGCACCCGCAAACTACAAACTGCTCCCGGGAAATCCCAGCGAGATTCCCGGGATAAAATCACACTTCTTGGTACATAAAATTTGTTATTGATCATCCACAAAATCACATTGGCATGTGATTCTTTTAACGCGGCTATTTTAAATTATTCCTAGAAAAATTCCCGCGGGTTTCCCAGGATAAAAAGTAGCATCGATTTTAAATCTAAAACTTTTCTGCCGATTACCGAAGATAACTAGAGAGATAGCTTTGTAACCAATCTAGTGCATTTCCTCTGATTCCATATGTTTCACACTTATTCAATAGTATTTTATGATCCACAAAGTTGAACGCTTTACAAAGAATATTACAGACACGGGAATTCGCCTATCAATAAAACTTATTTCATTTGATACTAACATGAAAGCTGCGAGAGTAGTCGATTTATTTTTTGAAAGCCATTTTGCTCGATTTTTATTATTTCAAATTTGTTTAAAAACACAATGAGTCATCTTTGCATGGCTTTGTCAAACATAGACTTTCTCTAAAATCGGAATTAGTGTTATAGGCCTATTATTATTTAATACAGTTTTAGAGCCATTTTTGTATACCTAAGGGTTTACAAGGGTTAACAACTGAAGTTTTGAGTATAGTAGGAAAAAGTAAAGTTTATTAAAATAGGACCTACTACGAGTACATGCTTTAAGTATATGCGTGTTTATACATTCGAAGCCAACTGACTTTGTACTATTTACGGAGTGTATCATTTTTATAAAGTTAAGGAATAGACTGGGTATTTGGCTCAGATATTATCATGTGTATTAGACATATTGCTTGTTAAGTTATTAAAAAGTCGTTGAAGTGCTCCGCAATCTGTTCTGGGTCTCTAAGGATTTCTCCATTACGTTTAAAATCTTCAATAATATTTTAGTTATATTCATTTTCTGTTTTGTTGAAAGGAATGTTAAACGGTAAAAGAAGTGTACCTGCCCTGAAAAATTAATAAATCTATTATAACATGTTCGAGTGCCTCCTACTGGTTCTTTGACATTCATAGCTCCTGTCATGCACGCTCGTCTGTTTTTAAGGCTCCTGACATGTAAGCAAACTAATAGAAAATTTAGATCAAATGAGTCCTTATGAGTATGAGACTTAAGCTTGCAAATTTTTTGCGTGTTATGTCGGTTACCTTATTTCTCTTAAGGATATCCTCACTTCGAAATGTTCATAAGAGATACTCTGAGCATAGCTCGCCGAGCCCTTTGCAATTTTCGGCTCAATCCTACTGTTATTGTTTACGTCTCAGCTCCAGTTTATAGCGGGGAGTACGCACTCACTCCTCGTATACTTTTGTCTTTAAAGCCGTGCAGAATGAGCGGCGAGAAGACTCAGCAAAGATTACCGCTACCCAAGTTCGAACCGATCCTCTTATTGACTTTCTCCTCAAAGTTGTGCCTGGTTACTTCCTGAATTTTCTCACGAAGATAAACATATTCGTGACATATTCTAGTGCGCTATCGTCGGTTATCGGTTTTGGAATGACATAGTTATTATATATGACTTTTGTCTTGTTAGAATTCATATCGATACTACCCCGTCAGGAAGACTCATATAAGCTATTCAGAATTTCGATTAATTCCTCCAAATTCTCCGCAAATAACACGATCTCGTCAAAGCAATACAGTTGAGAGATTCGCTATCGCTGTCAATGCTGATGCCCTGCCCACTGTTTTTGATTCCTGAGTTTTGAAAACATTATCCATCGCAGTTTCACGGATGTGAAATCCTCCTGTCTCAAGCGGCGAAGTAGAGATGCAAGAATTCGCTCTCATATCCTGGACCTGGACGGTTATCGTTGCGCGTCGTACAGGCATCTAACACCTTTAGACCAGCAAAAGTTTTGGTTTATTACACTCTTTGGTTTTCTGTATAATCTGCCGGACAGTGTGGACGGTAATGTAGGCTTTTCGAATCCCAGTCTGTTCCAGTGCTGGGAACTAGTCATGTCTTCTGGAATGAAAACAGCTCGAAAACAACTTTCCGACCTGGCTCAGTAGTAAGATCGGCCTGTAGTTTTTCAGGAAAGAATTTTTAATACCCTTTATGAAGATTAAGACTACCGCACGCTTGTTCGACACCTTTGACACAGTACCCCGGTGGATAAAGGTTATTGTAGAAGAGCCCCGCGGAGACGATAAGGATTACCACCCTAACCGGCTTAAGAAGTTCAGTTATAATAAATCATTTATCATTTTATGTTTCCCGGGAGACGGAAAAGGTAATCTCGTCCATGTGGACCTGTATATAACGGACATCCCGGATTGGTTATATTTTTAATTTAATTGACTGTGAGAAAACTCATATTTATTACAATTTCTAGGTAGTTTCAACGATAAATAAACTTAAAGACATCGAATACCTAAATCTAAGAATAAACTTTATTATTAGTGTTAAAACCTATGTTTTCTTATAATTAAAGCACTGGCGACTTTTGGAAAAGTATTCAAATATTGACTTGACTTAATTTTTATTCCTTCTGTCACTGTATTATGAAATACATATAAAAATTGCATCTGGCTCAAACAAATGTATTATTTTCGCCTAAACTAGTTACAGCCTAATAAACTGCAACTCTGTGTGAGACTCAAGTCCCACAGGTTATGGTCCCTCATTGCATTTTTTGGAAGAAAGTAAAACACATTATCCAAGATGAGTCAAACCCCATCGTCGCCGTCGACACCACAGCCTTCTCAGACTGCCTGCGGCATGTCTCCGGTAGTGGTCAGTAGCAGCACGCCTAATTTTGTAAAACTTCAAGGTAGCAGCAACTACGCGACATGGAGTTTCGCAATGCAAATGTATTTAATAGACACTGAACTATGGGACTGCGTAATTTCATCCTCTGAAGAAATTCCTGATCGTGAATTTGAACGCAAGGATGCAAAAGCAAGGTCTAAAATTTGTTTAAATGTAAGTGAGCACCTTTATCCCATAGTTATGACAGCTAAAACGTCTAAAGAAACCTGGAATCGACTTCGTGAGTCTTACGCCGATTGTGGACTAGCGCGACGGTTAAAACTCATGAAGAAATTGCTTAATATCAAACTTGAAACCTACTCTGGTATAGAGGCCTACATAAATGAGATACGTCATGTTCAACAGCAACTGATCGCTATTCAATCTGGCTTGGACGATGCACTTATTGCAAAAAGATTGGTCATGTAGTGTCTCAGTGTAGGAAACGTCTCAACCGACAAAAGTGTCAATCGTCATCAGCATCACCATGTCAACCGTCACCACCATCATCATCTTCATCATCTCATTCATGTAATAATATATCAGAGGTTACACTTTTATCTGGTTTTAATCATAATTTTCCTACAGGTTTCACTACCCCCTCACTTTGTGCCACCACCGAATGGTATGTTGACTCAGGTGCTACGACTCATATGAGTAACAAGTGTGATTGGTTCCTGGACTTGCAGCAGGAGTCTAAACCAGTTACTCTTGCCAATGGTCAACAAATTAAAAGTGAAGGAAAAGGTACGGTCTCTATAAATGTGTCTGATAGGGTTAAGCAAATTTCCGATGTTTTATACGTTCCAGACTTAACTACAAATTTACTTTCAGTATATAGCCTAGTTCAGAAAGGGCTTATAGTAGTTTTTTCTCCAAATGGTGCCTCAATCCTTTTGAATAAAGGCTGCAAAGTGACAGGCTGTGTGGTTGCAACAGCGTCAAACTTTAATGGTATGTACAAATTGGATACGGCAGATTACAAAGCCAATGTCACACGAGCCAAAGAGTCTGCCTTACTATGGCACAGACGTCTTGGGCATTTACATCCTAAAGCCCTAAATATTTTAAAAAATTATAAACTAGGTATAGACTACACAAATATATCATTTAGTGATTTAGATAAAACCTGCGTGCCGTGCCTACAAGGCAAAATGTCGAAGAAACCATTCGAGAATTCACAAAGTAGGTCCAATTCTAAACTAGAATTGGTACATACAGACCTTTGCGGACCCATGAGTACGCATTCATGGGGTGGAGCACTTTACCTACTAACTTTTACAGATGACTTTACGCGTAAGACTTTCGGCTACCTGCTAAAATCGAAAAGCGAAGTTTTCTATAAATTCGTTGAATTCAAGAACATGGTGGAGAATCAAACCGGTCTAAAAATAAAGTGTTTACGCTCCGACAATGGAAGAGAGTTCGTTAACCATAATTTCACTCATTTTCTCATCGAAAAGGGTATTGTTCATCAGACAACAGTACCCTATACCCCGCAGCAAAACGGAGTATCAGAACGAGTTAACAGAACCGTTGTCGAGAAAGCCAGAACTATGCTCCAAGATTCTGGGTTACCACGAGCATATTGGGGTGAAGCTGTTTTCACAGCAATATATCTCAAAAACCGCTCGCCAACCCATGCAATAAACAACAGAATCCCTGAAGAGATGTGGACTGGGAAGAAGGTGGATTTACGTCACCTGCGAGTTTTCGGTTGTGAAGCGCACGTTCTAATCCCTACTGAGAAGCGCAAGAAACTCGACTCTAAGACTCAAACCTGTATTTTCGTTGGGTATTCAACAGATACTAAAGGATATCGTCTTGTTGATCTCCAGAATCCAAGGAACGTCATCATTGCAAGAGACGTCGTCTTCGTCGAAAATAAGCTACCACCATCTAGAGAACCTGGTGAAGAAATAACACAAATGTCAGACCCTCGGCCTGAAAATCTGGAGGTCTTCACACCTATTACTCAAGATTCCTCGCTTGCACCCCACACACAGCCTACGGAAGTTATCACACCATGCGACAACTTCAACATTCATGAGCCTATCGACGAAGAACATCCCGAACTTCAAGCTCCAACAGAAGAACATGCTGAGTTTCGTGCTGAAGAACCATCAGCTTCTCAGTCGGAACCAGAGTTATTTGTCGATCTTCAAGATGTTCCTGTAGCTGTGTCACCAGTAGTTGATATTTCTGAAGACATCACTGCTCGAAGATATCCTCCTCGTGACCATCGTGCTCCCGCGAGATATTCTGACTCAGACTATGCAAACCTTAGCAGCATTGATTACGAGCCGCAAACTTACAAGCAAGCTCTGGAAGATAGTCGTAGTCAAGAGTGGCTGAAAGCTATGCAGTGTGAACATGAGTCATTGCAAAAGCATGGAACATGGATGCTCGTAAATAGACCTGTAGATAGAAAAGTCATTAAATGTAAGTGGGTGTACAAAGTCAAAATGGATACAAATGGAGACATTGTGAAATATAAAGCAAGACTAGTTGCCAAAGGATTCACACAAGTCTATGGTGTTGACTATAGTGAAACTTTTGCACCGGTAGCAAGACTGTCGTCGATTCGTCTTCTACTGGCTTTCGCCGTGAAACTAAATTTAGACATTGATCACCTAGACGTCGAGACAGCATTCCTTAACGGCGATCTAGAAGAAGAAATCTTCATGGAGCAGCCTGAAGGTTTCTCCAATGACAAATCTAAAGTTTGTCTTCTCAAAAAATCTCTTTATGGTCTTAAACAAGCTCCACGGCAGTGGAACAAAAAACTTTGTGAGGCTATGGACAAACTTTTGTTCAGACGTTCCGAAAAAGAACACTGCATATATTACAAGCACGAAGATACAAAGTTGCTTATTGTAGCTGTTTTTGTCGACGATTTCTTCATCTTCAGCAATGATAAGAAGATAAAAGAAGAATTCAAAGCTGAGTTAAAAAAGTCCTTTGTAATCAAAGATTTAGGCCCACTAAAAGACTGTCTAGGAATGAGAGTGACAAGAGAGAATGGCTATCTATCACTTGACCAAACAAAATATATTGAGAAAGTGTTAGAAAAGTTTGGGATGAAAGACTGTATTCCTGTATCTACTCCCATGGAGACGGGTACGCAACTTGTCCTGCCAAACCCTGGCGATGAAAAGCCGGATTTACCATTCCAGGAGCTCATTGGATCATTAATGTACCTTTCCATTGGTACCAGACCTGATATAGCTCATTCGGTATCTGCTCTGAGCCAATTCAACGCACATTACGGGGAGGTACACTGGAGAGCTGCAAAGCGTGTTCTCCGTTACCTAAAGGCAACGAAGGATAAAAAGCTTACATACAGAAATACTAGTGATGGGATTGGATACGCTGATGCTGATTACGCTAGTAGTCTGATAGACAGGCGCTCCTATACAGGGTATGTGTTCCAGATGAGCGGTTCATCGGTGTCATGGGAGTCACGCAAACAGAGAACTGTGGCTCAGTCTACCACAGAGGCGGAGTACATGGCTCTCAGCGAGGCCTGTAAGGAGGCCATTTATATCCGATCGCTCATTAATGACATCTTCCAATCATCACCACCTTTAACGATATTGTGCGACAATCAAAGTGCTATCTCACTCACTAGAAATAATACACATCACTCTCGCACCAAACACATTGATATTCGACATCATTTTATTCGTGACTGCATCTCAACCAAACAAGTCGTTATAAAATTCATACCATCAACTCACCAAACAGCAGACATTCTCACTAAGGCATTGCCTAAGCTGAGACACTACAAATGCTTGAGCTCTTTGGGGTTAACATAGTGTTTTCATATTCAAATTAATTTATTGATACGTATTGTGTGCAGGGGCCTGTAGGGTTAATAGTTTAAATACCTGATACAGTACAGGGTGTATATCTTTACTGTACACAGAGTGCTTTGATTACGGGGAGGTGTTAAAACCTATGTTTTCTTATAATTAAAGCACTGGCGACTTTTGGAAAAGTATTCAAATATTGACTTGACTTAATTTTTATTCCTTCTGTCACTGTATTATGAAATACATATAAAAATTGCATCTGGCTCAAACAAATGTATTATTTTCGCCTAAACTAGTTACAGCCTAATAAACTGCAACTCTGTGTGAGACTCAAGTCCCACAATTAGATACTAGAAAAATAAACTTTTTATACAGGATAATATTACTTAATTACTTACTTACTTAATTAAATTTTAAATGGAGTTTAATTTATTGTAGAGCTTGTAAAATTAACATTGTCTAATTAAATTTTAATAAAAATATTCCTTGTCTTACTTATATGTAAATGTGAGTTTTGTTTGTTTATTTATTACCTATTTCCTTCATCGAGGTCTTACCTAAGCACGTACATATAAACTGACAGACTCATAAACTGCTATCAAAGTTCAGGATTACTTTGTAATGATTTTTTTAAATAAGTACCTATGCAAACTTTTTAGATTAAATTATATAAATATGGAGAGACTGGCTCTTAATCTCAAAAAAAAGGAAAATTTAAAAATAGAACTGCAGTAAAACAAATTAATACAGCCGGGAAAAATTTACTCGTAGTATCAGATATGCGTGTTATTTATAGCAAAGTTTTAAATTGATTCTCATTGATTTTTTATTCTTTTGTCAATTGAATTATTGTTACCAGCAGAATTGTTGGGTAAGTTAACTCATCGAGAGTTTTTGAACCATAATATGGATACTTCGTCCGAACAAGCGGCTCAAATTGTAGCATTGGTGCGGGAGGGCTTGGATCAACGAACGATTGGTAGAAATTTAAATTTAAACCAGTCTACGGTTTCTAGAATATACAGAAGGTTTGTGGAGACAGGTTCTTACAGAAGGAGACGTGGTACAGGCAGGACTTGAGCAACCACCGGTCGTGATGACCGATTTATTGTTACAACTTCCCTGCGAAATCGTTTCCTCACGTCTGTTAACAACAAAACAGAACTTAATGAAGTGCGTGGAGTAAACGTGAGTGCACGAACAATAAGAAGAAGGTTAAAGGAAGCGGATATCACCCCTTTTAGACCAGCAAATGGTCCAAAGTTGTCTGTAGCTCACAGACAAGCTCGCTTAAGATTTGCGCGTGATCCCTGAATTGGACAGAAGAGCAATGGACCTCCGTATTGTTCACGGACGAGTGTAGGACATGTTTATATGGTGCAGATGGTCGCAGAAGAGTCTATCGTCGACGTGGGGAGCGATATGTTCAAAGTTGCATTGAGGAGCGTGTTCCTTTTGGAGGCGGTTCGTGTATGGTCTGGGGTGGTATATCGATGAACGGGCGAACATAACTTGTGTTCATAGACATAGTCCGTCAAAACGGTAATAGAGGGGGTTTGACTGCACATCGCTACATAACAGAGATCTTAGAAGATCACGTGGTGCCTTACATGGGATTCATAGGCGAAAATTTTACTTTAATGCAGGATAATGCCCGGCCGCACGCTGCTGCACAAGTTCGACAATAATGCGAAGAGGTTGGGATACGTAATTGGCCAGCACGCAGCCCGGATCATAATCCCATTGAGCATGTTTGGGACAAATTAAAAAGAGCTGTATATGCGAGAAACCCTTTGCCCACGACAGTGGCAGCACTAAGAATAGCACTTTCAGAAGAATGGGACAATATTCCGCAAGATCTTTTAATAACCCTAATAAAATCTATGCGGAACCGATTAGAATCCGTAATAAGGGCACGTGGAGGTAATACACCTTATTAAAACATAAATAAACCCTTGCATAAAGTTTGTGTCTATTGTTAAAACAAATTTTTTAATTAAACCAATTTTCCTTAAATTTCTGTTTTTTTTCTTCAAAAAAAGCCTTAAGGTCTTTTCCAGTACTGTAGAGGGGCATTTTGGTGTGCAAGAAATGAAAACAAGATAATAAACTGAAAACAATATACTTCGTCATAATTCAAGTACATGGAAAATAGAGCAGTGCGCACAGGCATTGCTTACCGACATACTTAAACGACTAAACGACGGGGCGGCCGGCGATGCCTAAGAGGACGAGGAGGGGGGCGGGAGGCCGTACCATCGGTACCATCCGGGCCAGGTGGCCGGCGATGCCTGTGAGGACGAGGAGGGGGGCGGGAGGTCGTGCCATCGGTACCAGGCGCCCGAGAACCGTGAGGCTCAACTGGGATAACGTCACGCGCTATAGTACACAAACTTAAACTTAAGGATATGACCCTACGCTGTTTTAAAGTTCACGAACCAATCTAGAGGTTTCAATTTAAATCTGTATAGAAAGTTTGCATACTTGGTTAAAATATATATTTCAAAGTCGTCTATTACTTTGATGCAGTTTATGAGTCCGTCAGTGTATTATTATAACATTTTTAAAAACAAATTATTATCCTTTAGATATGAGATACCTACATGTAGATAAATTGGCTTCAAGACGTTTTTGCTTTTGTAGTATAATGCACATAAATAATTTAACTCATCTTAATATATATAAATCTCCTGTCACGATGTTTGTCCGCGATGGACTCCTAAACTACTCAACCGATTTTAATCAAATTTGCACACCGTGTGCAGTTTGATCCAACTTGTAAGATAGGATAGTTTTTATACCGTTGGAACCGGTAGGTGGCGCTGAGATCGGGTTCTAGAATCCTCTTAACAACGGGGAGCGATTTTATTTTTGTGTGTTTGAGTGGGTCCCCGGATGGTTTAAATCCACAATTGGAACCGGTAGGTGGCGCTGGGATCGGGTTCTAGAATCCTCCTAATCACCGGGAGCGATTTTGGTGATTTTGTTTTTGTATAATTGAGTGGGTGTCCCCGGATGGTTTAAATCCGCAATTGGAACCGGTAGGTGGCGCTGGGATCGGGTTCTAGAATCCTCCTAATCACCGGGAGCGATTTTGGTGATTTTGTTTTGTGTATTTGAGTGGGTCCCCGGATGGTTTAAATCCACAATTGGAACCGGTAGGTGGCGCTGGGATCGGGTTCTAGATTTTTATTTTTTCAAAGCAGGACAACGTCTGCTGGGGCCGCTAGTACTTTTTATATATTTTAACGATGTTAAGATAATAAATATTTATATTAAACGTTATTTTGAATACTAAATTGTTGGTCGCTATTCTCAAGATTGACATTTGCTTCCTGATAGCACTTTTCGGACGGAACACATGAAAATATTGCTGGCTGACATGAAATGCACAAGCTCTACAAAGTCTGCGATCAGTGAACATCAGTGGATAAATCCAACCATTACATCAGATTCTATAAACGACTACACAAATCCTCGCGAAAAGGAATGGTTTCATACCTAGAAAGATGCATTAGGCTATTGAAATAAATAAAAAAACACCCAAATTTCAATATTAAAGATGGAGGGCAAGTATCATCTGTTTGGAATCTGATTATCAGAACAATTAAGACCCAAACCCAGCAAAAACCAACTGTCAGACTTCAAGACACTGTGAGCTCTTTCTGCGTGTACCGAAACACAAACCAACTTGATTGATAATTTATTTTTATTTCCCTCTCACCATTTTAATATTATATAAATTAGGCATGTTTGCTGCAGAGTTTCTTGCGCCGCTTCTTCTCTTCTAGCGAAACATGTTCCAAAGTGGTGGTAAATTAGATTAGGCTCCCATAGAGTAAATAATAACTATAAACAAAATTAAAGATAAATAATTAAAATGAACAAGTTCGCGGTAAGCTATATAAAACTTTAACAATGCTCATTGACACTTGACATCTTTGCCTTCCGTGATCACGGCTGCTGAAATTTGTCCAAAACGTCGGAATAACATAAAAATCAAATACCACGTTTAAAACCGTTAAAACTTAGTTTTATTATATATACTAGTCGCGAAAATTTCTTTAGTTTGGGATATCAAAGGCGTACCTCGATCTTGTTTCAATATAGGAACCATTTTTATTTAATAAATTTAATATCAAACAATAACGAACCAAATCTAATCAATCTAATCATTTTAACCGACTTCAAAAAGGAGGAGGTTCTCAATTTGATCGGTTTTTTTTATGTATGTACACCGATTACTCCGAGATTTATGATCCGATTTACATGATTATTTTTTAGTTTGATGTAGAAATAGCTGCCATTTAGTCCCATGAAAATTTAACATAGTTTGCTCCAGTAGTTTTCATTTTATGAACATTTCTTATGAAAAATTTTCCGTGCCGTTCCGTATGTACACCGATTACGCTGAGATTTATGATCCGATTTACGTGATTTTTCTTTAGTTTGATGCGGAATAGTTGCCATTTGGTCCCCTAAAAATTTTACATACTTTGGCCCAGTAGTTTTCATTTTACGATCATTTTTTTGTTCCCATTTCTTGGACCTATATTTTTTAAGGAGCGCGGCACCTTTCGTACGTCTACACATACATAGCTAGACACTAAAAAGTAACAAATAAAAAAAAACTTCGTTTAAAAAACCGACTTCAAAAACTAAAACACTAAAGAACTAAAAAGTATAAAATAACTTATTTCTAAAGCTATTATTATTAATATGTATTATCAAAAAATCTTAAAGTATTAGTATTAGTTTATTAGAACAGTTTTATTTTGTACTTGTTTTATACGTGTTTGTATAAAACAAGTACAAAATAAAACGGTTCCACTGTGATCAGGCGTGGTATTTTGAAGACCTCCCTCCTCCCCTGAACGGGTCACGGGTACGTTCCCTAAGCTCATCTGCAAGCAATAAAATAAACTGCATTAATTTTATTACTTTATACTACGATTATTGCGCATCCCCTTTATCTTATATCCCATCACTCTTGTTTCACCACCTCTTTTTTTTTAGCCAGGGGAAATCCGATATAGGACCATAAGCCGCGATAAGCACAGGAGCTTGGGGGGATAGTTTGCGACGCGTGTGTGTAAATTACTAGGCTGGGGTGGCACTAGCATGCCCAGTCAGAACTGGTGCCATGCTATTGCCACTCACCTGTAAGGGATACCCACTAAAACACCTAAGTGTTCCGTCCTGCTCCTTATACTAGGGTTACGGGTATATGACCTAGCCTCTCTGCAGCCCTGGCAGGCGTGGGCCTCGTAAGGCAACTTCCACTGCCGGAGGACTACTTTTATCCCCCGGTATCTTCAAGGTCTGTGTGCGTGGTCTGTGCTGGCTCTCTGGCGCAGGCGCGTCCTCCTTTGGCGGGAGCGAAGCCGTGATGTGCGTTCACGCTCCCACTTCGCCTCTTCCTTTTCAAGCATAATGTTCTCGCAAAAGGAGGAGACGGTGTCCCAGTCTCACCACCTCTATCCCAATCCCAAAGGCTAGCAACGCGTTGGTTCGACTTTGGCGTTGCAAATGTGTATAGGGAATGGTACCCACTTTTCAATAAGTGGACCGTCATATTTGCCAAATTCGAGGTAAAACGTAACTATTTTATCATGGAAATATCTTTGTATCAGTGCCTAAAACAAATTTAATGTAACGATTACGTATAGCAAAGAAGGTAGTAGATTGTATATAACTTTTAGGTATGCTCATGTTACAGGCGCTCTGATTAAATTTCTGACTTGGGCCAATTATGTCCCTTTGTATAATATGAGTTGAAGAGAACTTTCTGTTTTTTATTCGCGACTTTGTATGTCAACAGAATTTTTTTCGGTAATCTACTAAAGATCACCAAAATCTAGCAATACCAACGATTAAGAAGTTAATAATCGAACGATCTGACGGAATTTTAATAGCAAATGTGGGGCCTTGGATGTATTATTAACGGTGAGGTCATTAGTTATATATTTTAGGAAAATATATAACTAATGGCCGGTTTCTACATCTTATCATTCATTCACTTGCCTCGGTTTGGTAAGCCTTACCTATCGGTTTCACTTTGACATTATTTGTATGTCAGATTTTAACAGATGGCAGAGCAATTGAACAGTCGGTAAGATTAGGAACCGACCATTAATAAAGCGAATGAAGAGTTTTAGACTTGAGCAGCACTCATGCGCCAACTGATCAACTAACGCTAAGATGATAAACCATCTAATTTACAATATTATAAAACTCTAAACATGCCGTGTCTGTTTGTTTGGGATCCACGTAAAAACTACTAGGTCAATTTCGATGCATTTTTCGCCGATCGACAATTCATTTTTAGACATAAACTCTGCGTTACTTTTCATTCTGAGAATGCCGCGGAAGTTTGCAATCATTTAAAATGGTCAGATTAAATAAAATCGAATTTCAATGTGATTTATTTACTGATCGATAGAAAATTTAATGTCTTAAATGTGAAATATTATTTATCCCGGGAATCTTGTGGGAATTTTCCCGGGACCGGTTTGAAGTTGTTCGAATGCATAACAATTAGCATAATCCGACACAGTTTCCACTAAAACCAGAGTTTACATTCTTTTTTAAAATGCTGTGCTACTTTGTGGCCCAGGAATCCCGCGTGAGTTTCATGTCAAGCGTATACAAAGTCGCGGGCATCTCCTAGTTTAATATTCAATATCATCGAATGCACGAAACGTCAGGAAGTCACACACCAACATTTTTTCACCAATTGTCATCACAAGATTCGGTTTGCGCATATCTATTGACCGAGAAATACAGGCCTAATTTAGATGCGATTGGAAAAGGCATGGAAATTCACGAATTTCTTTGAATTAATTTTCACGTGTTTGCGTTTGCTTTGGTCCGTCTTTAGAGACTTGCCAATAAATTGACTGTCATTAAGTTCGATAATGGGGTGAAACATAGGAGATATTCTTTATACTGGAAAAATACGGATTTGAATTTTTTAGCGAACGAAAAAAAAAGAATTATACAAATATCTATAAAAACTCATTTCCATGTCTATTGTTACACCTAGATAACTTTGTACTACATAAATAGTGATTAGAAATTATTAACGCTAACAGTGTATTAAAGTGGGTAACAACACAGAAACACGTTGTTTATGATAAATAATGCAGACTTAGGTACTAAACTTGTAAATTAATTCATATCTATAGAACCTATTTGTGTGTCACGGCTTCGCCCGCATGGAGTTTGTAATAAAAAGTAACTTACCAATTTCTTACGTAAAGTAGTAAACACTAAGTATGATAGAATATGATACCTACTTTTATCAATTTACCACAGCTTTATTAGGCATAATACCATTTAAAATATTGATTTCAATCTCAAAATCCAAGATCATATTAAGTGAATAGGTATGTACGTACCATTTAGCTGAAGTTCAAGTTCGTGCTCAAAACACTGTTTTATTTTTATTAAAATATCAATCAAGCTAAAAATAATACGGAGACAAATAAATAATCAAAGAGATTACCCACGTCAGGATTACTAACTTTATAGGTGACACATGGCTCACAAAAAATATATCGCACATTTTCGCAAGAATTGACAGCCACACCATAACTTGTTAAACTATAATGTAATACAATAGGTAAATGTATTAGTTTAAGAGCCAGTGATCGGCTTCCTGTATGTATTTGACCAGACCTGAGGTTTTGTACATTGAAGCACCTATACCTACCATGCATGGTACGGGGACTCACTAAGCTCTAAGTGGTGGACGCGACGAGCGCTGAGGTAAGACAGTATCGATTTTTGACGAATTTTCAAACTATTTTTCCAGGGCTGCCGTTTTGATATTTGAAAATATAGGCTTATTATTATCGGAAAATAAGTATGGCAGACCATTATCGCGCGGATTTACCTATGGCAGAAAATTTTGAATATACTAAAAAAATTTGAAAGTAATTGACCAGATCTACCATTGATATATTTTGTTTATTATAGTCTTATAAACGTATATTGATCGCGGCAGACGTCTACTTTGCGTATACACATCAATAAAGAATAAAATCTCAGCTACTACCCAGTCAGATGTATATGTTTTCCGTTCGCTGTTTTACATCAATATAATTTACTTGCGATTTACTTTATCACTGTATTTACAGAAATTAATATTTTTTATATTCTATATGCTAAACTTCATTACCTAGATAATAAAGAAGTAGGACAACACATGTGTCTTCAAATAGTTCGAAGGTGACCAACTTCCATCTTGTGTGAGGGACTTAACCACCGATGTCCCTGGTAAGTTGATAAAAATTCTTTCTTGAACATGTTCAGATTAATTTACTTCTACTTTACAATTTATGTTTTATTTTTGCAGAATTCGATTCAATGGATGATGAAGATGAGTCACCTAACGATAAACATGACTCCGATGAAGATGAATGAAGATTTATTTATGTATATTGTAATGCATGCGTGATATTTTTTTAAACTTATCTAACACTTAAATTTTGTCTTGACGAAATGAAAAGATTTTTTTTATCAGCATTATACCATATTATTTATAATTCTTCAAAAAAAAAACTTGAGAGGTGTCAAGGGACACCCGGATGGAACGAAGTTCCTTTCGATTATTTACAAAAAACCTGTATACACTCAACAAAAATAATCGTCGCGACACCACACTGTTCAATGCGAAGTGTAATAGTAAATGAGTAAGTTTGAATCCTATTTACTTCAATATAAGAAACAATTTAAAAATCGAATCACATCCTGCAATTCGACTCTTGAAACAAATTTAACTTTAAACCAGATTCGCGATATTGCTCCTTATTTTAATGACATTAAGACTCTATATGTCCGCAAATGCTATCTGTACGTCAGCAACCCATGACATTTAAAAATAATGTACTCCAAATTAAACTCTAACTGCGTGGGCATAAAGCGTTATGCAACTGCATTTTATCTTGGCAAGTTCAAAAAGTGTCGTTGACAACTTTTTCGTAAGAATTTTTTCCGTCTAGCCCCCATTCGTACCGCGCGATAAGGAACTACGTTCCGAAACTACGTTCCAACACTTCTATATACATACAGTGATAAAGTAAATCGCAAGTAAATTATATTGATGTAAAACAGCGAACGGAAAACATATACATCTGACTGGGTAGTAGCTAAGATTTTATTATTTATTGATGTGTATACGCAAAGTAGACGTCTGCCGCGATCAATATACGTTTTTAAGACTATAATAAACAAAATATATCAATGGCAGATCTGGTCAATTACTTTAATTTTTTTTTATCATTTTCAAAATGGTCTGCCACAAAGTTAACCGCGTGATAATGGTCTGCCATTCTTATTTTCCCATAATAATAAGCCTATATTTTCAAATATCAAAACGGCAGCCCTGGAAAAATAGTTTGAAAAATCGTCAAAAATCGATACTGTCTTACCTCAGCGCTCGTCGCGTCCACCACTTAGAGCTTAGTGAGTTCCCGTACCATGCATGGTAGGTATAGGTGCTTCAATGTACAAAACCTCAGGTCTGGTCAAATACATACAGGTAGCCGATCACTGGCTCCTAATCTATATGGAATTGGCGTCACCGCAGTCGTACCTACGCTCCCGTGGCGCCTCAATACGATGGGCAGGGACGTTGGAAGGATTAGTGGGTAGTATGGCGGTCAGTGCTTGCAACTCCTTCTATCATTACTCATCAGCTTGTGTGTACCGATCATCGGGAGTCCCAGCAACCCCTCGGTGACCTCCCCGATACCCGAGAGTATTGCGTAAATGCGTTCCCTCAGCGATGACAAGAAAGAGGTAAATGTATGAATATAAGTAAGTAGGCACTATATACAAGTGCGTTCGTAATTAGGGTTACTATATGCCCGGAATTCCAAAAAAGTATTGTAAATATTTGCCTCTGTTACAGAAGACAATGTAATATAAGTTGTCGGAAATATGTATAATTTGGGTAAAAATGATTTATTGTACCAAAAATTTCAATTGCTGTCAACATGCTTATAATTCTTGTACACTAAACGTAGTAGTTACTTAGGTAAATATTGAATGTAACAGTGAGAGTCGTAATGTTTAACCAGATAAATACTAAATGAATAAGGAAGGGGTGGGGCTTAAAAATTGAAATCAAAACTTGAATCAGCTGACTGATATTTAAAATAAAATAATCGTTAAAACGTTATGGCTAAACAGCGATAGTTTTATGTTAACTGTCGGTCAAATGTCTATGCACACCAGCCTTAACCGCTTTAGTGACATATCTGTGCTATATGAAAAGCTGGATTTTTATGATCTTAATTTCTAGACTCGTACGTATACATAAATCATCGCTGAGAAAAATGAATCTATCCAAATAATATTTTCGTATGCTTCATAGGCAACACAGGGCTTGCGACTTGCAGACGACCTTTCAATTTTACCTATTTTAAACTGACGGACTCATAAACTGCATCAAAGTTCAGGATTACCTTGAAATTATTTTTTTAAAATAAGTATGCAAACTTTTTAGTTTAAATTATATAAATATGGAGAGACTGGCTCTTAATCTCAAAAAAAAGGAAAATTTAAAAATAGAACTGCAGTAAAACAAATGAATATACCCGGGAAAAGAAAATTTACTCGTAGTATCAGATTTGCGTGTTATTTATAGCAAAGTTTTAAATTGATTCTCATTGATTTTTTATTCTTCTGTCAATTGAATTATTGTTACCAGCAGAATTGTTGGGTTAGTTTTTTAACTCATCGAGAGTTTTTGAACCATAATATGGATACTTCGTCCGAACAAGTAGCATTGGTGCGGGAGGGCTTGGATCAACGAACGATTGGTAGAAATTTAAACCAATCTACGGTTTCTAGAATATACAGAAGGTTTGTGGAGACAGGTTCTTACAGAAGGAGACGTGGTACAGGCAGGACTCGAGCAACCACCGGTCGTGATGACCGATTTATTGTTACAACTTCCCTGCGAAATCGTTTCCTCACGTCTGTTAACATCAAAACAGAGCTTAATGAAGTACGTGGAGTAAACGTGAGTGCACGAACAATAAGAAGAAGGTTAAAGGAAGCGGATATCACCCCTTTTAGACCAGCAAATGGTCCAAAGTTGTCTGTAGCTCACAGACAAGCTCGCTTAAGATTTGCGCGTGATCCCTGAATTGGACAGAAGAGCAATGGACCTCCGTATTGTTCACGGACGAGTGTAGGACATGTTTATATGGTGCAGATGGTCGCAGAAGAGTCTATCGTCGACGTGGGGAGCGATATGTTCAAAGTTGCATTGAGGAGCGTGTTCCTTTTGGAGGCGGTTCGTGTATGGTCTGGGGTGGCATATCGATGAACGGGCGAACAGAACTTGTGTTCATAGACATGGTCCGTCAAAACGGTAATAGAGGGGGTTTGACTGCACATCGCTACATAACAGAGATCTTAGAAGATCACGTGGTGCCTTACATGGGATTCATAGGCGAAAATTTTACTTTAATGCAGGATAATGCCCGGCCGCACGCTGCTGCACAAGTTCGACAATATTGCGAAGAGGTTGGGATACGTACAATGAATTGGCCAGCACGCAGCCCGGATCTTAATCCCATTGAGCATGTTTGGGACAATTTAAAAAGAGCTGTATATGCGAGAAACCCTTTGCCCACGACAGTGGCAGCACTAAGAACAGCATTTAGGGATTAGGGCGTGCACCTCTTGTAGGTGTTGACGCATCCCCTTTTATTATGTTATAAGTGTTCGCATCTG
Source organism: Dendrolimus pini (assembly GCA_949752895.1). Taxonomy (NCBI): domain Eukaryota; kingdom Metazoa; phylum Arthropoda; class Insecta; order Lepidoptera; family Lasiocampidae; genus Dendrolimus; species Dendrolimus pini. The sequence continues at coordinate 13,702,588 of OX457126.1, read as the reverse complement.
CAGGAGTTGGAATCGAGTATTACCACTATTTTATACTGAAACTTCTATATATTCAAGTTTTAAAAACCGTAACAAAACATGACGTAGTGTGTATAAAGTAGTAATCATAGAGAAGGTTAATTATGGTCATAGACAATACAAAAACTTAAAACTAGTGTTGCCACATTAAACAAAAACTATAGTGGCGAGTAAGGGCGCCACAAGCACTTTCAGAAGAATGGGACAATATTCCGCAAGATCTTTTAATAACCCTAATAAAATCTATGCAGAACCGATTAGAATCCGTAATAAGGGCACGTGGAGGTAATACACCTTATTAAAACATAAATAAACCCTTGCATAAAGTTTGTGTCTATTGTTAAAACCCATTTTTTAATTAAACTAATTTTCCTTAATTTCTGTTTTTTCTTCAAAAAAAGTCTAAATAAGGTCTTTTCCAGTACACAAACTTAAACTTAAGGATATGACCCTACGCTGTTTTAAAGTTCACGAACCAATCTAGAGGTTTCAATTTAAATCTGTATAGAATGTTTGCATACTTGGTTAAAATATTTATTTCAAAGTCGTCTATTACTTTGATACAGTTTATGAGTCCGTCTGTTGTTTTCAACTTGAATATTGTTCCAGAACTTCAATTTTTAAATACCTTCAGGTGAAGCACAAACAATAGATATACTATGAAGTGATGCGTGTGAATATATGAGACCACGTTAAATTTTGCATACACACCAAGTTCAAAAGCATTGATATAACGGAACATTAAAAGATTAATAGCACTAATATCGTTAGCATGAAATCTAATGGACTCGCATGTTTAGTATTCGATTTGCGATAATATATCTCCTTATCACCATTAAAATCTTGTTTTTTGTGTCCTAAGCTGATATCTACCGCAAGGATTCACTTGTAAATGCTAATGTAACGTGGGTTGCTAATTAATTAACATTTCTTTGACATCGACAGTACAAGCTTAAAATCTAGCCTAATATAATAAATAAAATAGAAAAATAAACAAGCTAAAGCACTATCAATGTTTAAGAATATGACTACCTGCAACATAGTGATGTTTGATATTTCTACGTATATTTATGTATGTGTATATATGTATGTATATATTTATGTATGTGTATATACGTATGTATATATTTATGTATGTAATATCAATAGGTATAACATATATCTATTAAGTATAAAATATATGTAAGTAGCTGCATATCCTCTAATATTTATGTATACCACCTTTGAACAATATAATATGTTTTTATTCCTGCCACGGGTTGTCTGGAAGAGATCGCTTCTTAGCGATAAGACTAGCTTCTTAGCTATAATAAGTTCATCTGTATTTTCTGTAATGGTGTACAATAAAGTGTTATCTATATATCTACTAAAATAAAAAGCTAAAAAATGTAATAACAGAACATTTTGAAAATTATTATCGAGCTTAAGCAAAATTTCAGTTTAGTCTAAAAACTTCAAAGCCTTCGTGTAGTCTATTCATTCTACGAACATCCGTTCTGTACAAAGAGGTCTTTGACATTTTTATATCTTGTGGTCTTACAAATACCTAAAATATAGGTACTTAGGTATATATAGCTTTGTAGCAATGAGTGATCTTAAATACTTGAATGTACGACCGCAAATCATGTAAACAAACCAAACAGGAAAATGGTATCGAAATCTTTAATGAACCTTAATGCCATATTTTTTAGATAGGAACAGGAAAGGGCTTCAAATAATTTGTCTGTTGGACTAAAAGCATTTATCTTTTCTTAAGTGTTTGTAATTAACTTTTTAATGGGCATTGTTGGTCTGATTTATTGTTGCAAACATTATATTCTTTCTAAGTTAAGCTATAGTATCTTTCGTAGCCAACCCATTTGTAAGTATGGTATACTCGACAACGCGTACGACGCGACGTTGGACAAGTTTAGTATACGTGAATTACAGTGAATAAGAATTTTCACTATTTAAAGTGAAGTAAAGTAAGTAAAAATCGTATTGTTGATATAGAATTAAAAAACCGACTTCAAAAACGAAAAAACTAATAACATTATTTAATAGCTATGTCAGAAGTTTACTAGAATACTGCAGTACAGTATGGCGACCGCATTACTCAACTCATTCTCTAAGACTCGAGCGCGTCCAAAAACGCTTCCTATGGCACTTGTGTTATCGGACAAATCTATCAAAAAGACATGTATCTTACGGAGAGCGTTTGAGACATTTTGGAGTTGATTCCTTGGCGAAGAGGCGCGATATTTTGGACCTGATGTTTTTATATAAATTAATACATTATAAAATAGATTGCCCTCAACTACTAAGTAGAGTCAACTTCAGAGTGCCTGCAAACTATCCCCGCTCACGTATTACTATTTTTAGTCCACCTTTGCGCAAAACTGTCTTAGGCAGCACTTCACCCATTCCACGAATTGTTAAACTATATAACAAATATAGCTCCACTTTAGATATATTTGCCAACTCACTACCGAAGTTTCGCCGAATATTGCATATTATGCTTCCATCTGATACTTTTTAATTATCACTACTAATTTACCTTTTTTACTAAATTTTTTTTTATAATCCTCATTTACTAGTAAACTAAAATTGTGTGCTTGTGTATTTCTATAGATTCATGTCTAAATTTATTTGTCCTTATATTTTGTGATTATTTTTTTTAAATTTTAATATTTTTATTAACTTTCAACCAAAGCTGTGTTTGTTTGTAATAGGTTACACACTTATATTAGTATTGAACATTTAAATTGTCTCCTACAATGTTATGGTGTAGTAACTGTAAACGAACCAAATAAATAAATAAATAAATAAGTATAAAATAACTTATTTCTAAAGCTATGTATTATTATTAATATAAATTATCTAAAACATCTCGAAGTAAGTGCAAAGTAAATCATAAAAATGAATATATTTTGAAAATTACTAAGCACCGACTTTAAGATGTTTTAGATAATTTATATTAATTATATAATAAAATATTAATATTTTATACTTTTTAGTTTTTGAAGTCGGTTCTTTTATTTTATTTGTTAATTTTAGCGCCTAGCTATGTATGGGTAGACCTACGAAAGGTGCCGCGTCTTAAAAAATATAGGTCCCAAGAAACGGAAACATAAAAATGTTCGTAAAATGTAAACTACTGGGCCAAACTATGTTAAATTTTTAGGGGACCAAATGGCAAATATTCCGCATCAAACTAAACAAGAATCACGTAAATCGGATCGTAAATCTTAGCGTAATCGGTGTACATATGGAACGGAATGCAATTTTTTTCATAAAAAATGTTCATAAAATGAAAACTACTGGGCCAAACTTTATCAAATTTTTAGGGGACCAATTGGAAGCTATTCCGCGTTGAACAAAAAAGAATCACGTAAATCGGATCATAAATCTCGGAATAATCGGTGAACATACATAAAAAAAAACAAAAAAAAAGATCCCGATGAATTAAGAACCTCCTCCTTTTTTTGAAGTCGGTTAAAAATATAGATGTTCCCACATTTCCGCTAGGTACATACATAGCCCAGTACTTTATTTTCCACATTGAGCCCCACTTTTTATACAGGGGAATCTGCTTGAGGACAAACCATCGCGGAGGAAACGCGGTGTAGGATTCGCCACGTCGGAGTGGCACTAGCAACCCCACAGGAATACCTTTGCCATCTGCGATCGGGGATACCCATTAAAAACGCCGTTCCTCGAGACATCTTGTGCCGTTCGCGCATATACCTTCTGCCCGGACAGCCCTTTCTGGCGAGCTTGTGCAGGTCGTCAATTCAACGCCTTCTCTACACCAAGTTTGCCGAGACGCGGTTTCAACTCCAGGTCTTGTCTGTTCCATTGAAAATCGTCAAACTTCTGCCACATCAGCTTACTAATTTTAAAAGCTATATCGATTATTTTGGTTATCTTATAACGATGGAAGATACTGTTGAAGGTTACAGTAAAAAAACGTCTTCGACGTTTTTGTGAGTTTACTATTCTTTCCAAAGTGAATAATTGTTTGTATCTGTAATTTTTCCTAGTCTACAAATACATATTATTTTGTAATTTGTATCTTTGTAATATACGCTTGCAATATGGAGTAATTACCTTAGTGCGTAAATTGTTTTATGAAAATCAATATTATTTTAGACACTGAAATCTTTTTTTAAATTAATAATTTATTCTCAGTTAGAATTCAGAGCCATCCGTCCGTCCATGCTTGTGTTTATGGGAATCGATGCGACCGCGGTCTTGTTTACAATTTTATTTTAGGACTATGGGTAACTTTTTTGCATCAATATTCAAAATGTATTTTCCAATTTTATGTTTAAGACCCTGTATACTAGTATACTACTAATTTAAATCGGTGTTTCACATAGTTTACCCCCGCTCAACCAATGTTTACTTCGATGGGACAGCGCCAGTTTAAGGCGTGCGAGCGTGTGGTAAAATATTGTATATCACCGAACATACGCTACGTAACATAAATAGGTATATATGTAGCTAACGAACATTGCACGGCACCGATATCACACTATTCATGCGGCTGAGAACAAGAGGAAGCGAGACAAAACATGATAAAGTGAGAGAAGTTCAAGTGGATAATACGTATTGAAAATTCGACACGAGGTACTAAACATGTTTGGCCTAGTGGTTTTCTAATACCAAGGTAGTGAGGAGGTTGAAGACTCGATCCCGCACACAGGTGGGGTTTTTTTTCTCTTTTTGTAACTAATTTTGATACAGTTAAACTTTATTCTAATGATATTAGCTTTTAGATGTAAATGTTATAAAAATCATTTCATTGTATTATGGAACAACAATGAATTCATATTATCCCTTCCCTATTATCCTTATTGATATTATAAATGCGAAAGTAACTGTCTGTCTGTTTGTTCCGTTTTCACGGAAAAACTACTGGAGCGATTTGGCTGAAATTCATTTTATATATATTTTCGATGCTGAGAATGAACATAGGATGCTCTTATCCCGAAATATGGAATAGTTTCCGGGATAAAAATATATTTGTCTTTTTGTTTGTTATCCTTTTACGGAAAAACTACCGAACCGATTTAGTTAAAATTCGGTATAATGGATTTATGTAATCAATATTATGGGTTATCCCAAAAAATGGGGTAGGTTTTTTGTGATTTTCCATTTTGGTCATTTCAGCCATTTCAACCATTTGGGCCATTTCGGTCATTTGAGCGATTTGGGCCATTTCAGTCATTTTGGCCATTTCGGCCATTTAGGCCATTACGGTTATTTCGGCCATTTCGGTCAGTTCAGCCATTTGGGCCATTTCGGTCATTTCGGCCATTTGGGCCATTTCACCCATTTCAGTCATTTCAGCCATTTGGGCCATTTCAGTCATTTAGGCCATTTCGGCCATTTCAGCCATTTCAGTCATTTCAACCATTTCAGCCATTTCAGTCATTTTGGCCATTTCGGCCATTTTGGTCATTTCAGCCATTTGGGCCATTTCAGTCATTTCGGCCATTTTAGCCATTTCAGTCAATTCAGCTATATCGGCCATTTGGGCAATTTCAGCCATTTCATTCATTTCAGCCATTTCGGTCATTAGGGCCATTTCAGTCATTTCAGTCATTTCAGTCATTTCAGCCATTTCGGCCATTTCAGTCGTTTCGGTCAATTCGACCATTTTTGTCATTCAGCCGTTTGATCATTTAGGCCCGTTCGGCCAAATATATTTTCATATTGGAAACTATCTCATTTTTCGGGATGAAAAGTTCTTGGCCACCCTCGATATTAAAATAACATATGTACCCAGTTTCATCCAAATAGGTTCAATAGTCTGCCCATAAATGGATAACAAACAGAAAGACAAATATACTTAATACTTTTGGATTTTTTTTCGCGGAACCCTAAAAACGTAGCCTAAGGTACTTCTTATAACATTAGCTATCTGCCATTTAAAATTACGTCAAAATCGATCCAGCTGTGTCCGAGATTAGCCGGAACATCCAGACACACAGACAAACAGACAAAAATTCTATAAATAACATTTTCGGAATCTCCTGGTCCTATTTTTTTAATTTATTTTGAGATTTCAAACAGGCACTTCATTTATCTGTATAGATAAGAACTATAAAATAAATAATAATAATTGATAAAACATAATACGGCTAAATAAAAAAAATAGAAAAGGAAAATGGAGCGAGCACTCAACTTGAACAATGAATCTTCATATTTCTAACTATCCATGTGTCTACATCATTTCTATTGAGAAATATAGATGGCGCTTACGAATTTTAATTTTACTAGTAAGATTGATTTAAATACATTTTATTGTCAATAGTATAAAAGTCCAGATGAAATGAAATATAAAAATTTAGAACAGTATTTTTATTGCATTTTATAAAATTATTTAGGAAGAGAAAAAGAGCATTTTATCAACTTTCATATAAAAATAAAAATATCTTTTAGATCAAGTGAAACTAGTAGGGTTCGAACCCACACAGCCTGTGATTTAGACCAGACCTCTATCGTATATGCCAAATAAGTATAGCGCGACCGCTTCAAAATTTGCGTTATGATTGCTCCTTCATTTATTTAATATTATTTTTTAGTAGCGGAGCTACAAAAACCGACATGACCGTTGAGTACCAGTATATATAAAGTACTCTGTGCCGTTGAGTACGAAGCCGCCCGGCGTTCTGATAAATTCCATACATTGGGACTGGCAGGCGTGATTTTTGCAGTCATTTTTCATAAAATAATTAATTATGGAAGTAATTCGCTAAATAACCGAATAAAAGAATAAAAGATTGTATTCGTTATAATATGATATGTTACTGTTATTTATTTTAGCGAAGTACGATTAACAGTAATAACAATAACCAAGATTGAATAACTCGTTTAGAGGTTACTTTGCAATTATTTTCTATCGAGAAAATTTATCGTAAATGCGTTCTGAGTTAAAGCTTACGTCAGAAATATGATCAAGATTGACATATTTTTTTTTCACCGCAATAAAGTGTGTATAACTACTGTAAAAACGGTTGAGAAAATGATCTAAAAACGCATTCTGTCACTTATCACGCTGTTAAGATTTCATATTAATTTAAATTCATCGTCGAAATTATTAAAGTTTTAATGCATAACGATAAGACCCGAGTTCAATATTTTTTGTAATCTATAAAACAATGTGAGCACACAACTTCGCAGTATTGCTTTGTCTCAAGATTGATTTGTAGCATGGTTCATTGATCTCCTAAATTATTCTTTGTCATGTGTGCCGTGAGAACGCCGCAAAATAAACACCATCAATCGCTAAGCCTTTACTTACGAATTGGTTGTCATATTTTTCAGAGTTCCGTAACTATTTTGGCAAAACTTTTTTTTACGTAGATGTATTAAAAACCAATAAGTTTTAGAAAATCGCAGCTAGTTCCACTAATTGTTTTTATTTAAGTGAGTAGTAGAGTATCTAATATTATGCAAAGATTATAATAACGAAGTGGCTTTAGCACTGTTCCCCCAAGGGTTCCGTCCCATCCACCAGAAGTGCCAGCGACACGTGGGTGCACCGCTGAAGGTGTGCCGCACAAGTTCGCCTGTGCCCCTGGGGGGCGAGTTAGCAACCGTCCCACGTAAAAGGAGAAGGAAGACCCGGGATACTTGGTTCTCTCTGGTAGCAGGAAAAGCCGATGGGTCAGCGCCGCCAGGACTCACGAAATGGTCACCCCGTTTACTCGTGACCCTAGCATAAGACGAAGGGAGGACACACCGAGCGGTTTAGTGGGTATTCTCGGCTCAGGTGGTCATAGCATTTCTTAGGGGGTGCTATCACTACCCCAACGTGGTGAATTCCACACTACCGCACTGGAGTGAATCACCACGCAGGGTGAATAGTCCTCAATCGGATTTCCCTTCGTAGTAAAAGTATTGCATCTTCTCTCCCGTACGTATAATAATACAAGAGAGAAAAAGATGCATATTTTCATATAGAATTTTCTACTGCAAAGTTTGAAATTTTTCAAGGAAAATTCTGTTAAAACTTTACCATAAACTTAAAAATACTTTTTCATTTCTCATATTCTGAAACTACACTTAGATTAGCCTGATCATAGCTTAGAACATTCAACCAAAGGACTAGCCTCGTATGAGCATACCCCTCCGCCAAGGTACAAGATTATAAAATCTAACGCGTTTATAAAAACTAGTTCAATAATCGATTTCTAACAGTCTTAGTATCGGTATCGCTGTGTGAGGAGCTCCTCAAAAATGCCAACCTGTGCTGTTAACGTGTGCGGTAAAAAGTCATAATAATAATAATAATACCTCAAATCTAGAAAAAGATGGTGTAACATTTCATATGTAAGTATTTTCGTGTCTAATTATTGCTTATTTTTAATAAAATAACTTATAGTTGTTTATTAAACTTGATGTTTAAAACATCGATTCTATAATCGAATTAATGAAACATCTCGCATCGACTTCCGACGAATCTCTGTTTTACTTTAAACTGTTATTGCGAAGAAATTGAGTCTATATTTGTATAACAATGCAAATAACAAAATATTGAAAGTCTTGCCCACTTCACACACACACACACACACGAGACTAATGCGAAATTCTTCAAGAAATTATAGTCCTTATTGCGTTGGAGACTAATTTGAAATTTGAATGTCGAAGTTTGTTTTTTTGGCTACACGCAACTACCTATAGTGACGTATAATCTGTACATATAACTCGTGTCGATATCGATAAAACTACCTTTGATACTGTTAGTCGAAAATATGTTATACTAATAACGACCCACTTTTAGGGTTCTATTGTAAAATAAGGAACCCTTATGATTTGGTCGTGTCCGTCTGTCCGTCTATTTTCCGAGATTAGGTCTACACTGCTGAAATTTGGTACATTTAACTGTAACCTATACTAGGAAAAATATTTAAATGTGAGAGTTTTTTTAAGTATTGCTCCCACAACATGAAAAGTTACGATGGTAAAGAGTACTGCTTTTACCCCATCGAATCGGGTATCGTTACCGATCTTGAGAGTCTACCTGTTTCTTGATCAGCGCTCCTATATAATCTACCTTGTGAACATAGGGTTAACGGTATTGCAGCGAAGGGTAAAATATAAAGAAGGGAAATATTATGTTTTATTCATTTAATAAATTTTATAATTTTTCACTATATCAATTCTTTTATTTCATATCAATACTTCGGCTTGAGTATGTCTGTCATTCCTAGACATCACAGCTTACAGCCATGGTTACCCGGGAAAAGGGTTCTCGCGGCGGTTATGCCGTCGAGATGGGGGCGCGGCGTGTTCCGTGCACACTCACCTCTCCTCCCGCGAGGCGCGTTACAAACCGCCCCACGCTCGGATTAATATTTTTTAAACATTACTAATTGACATGTAACCTCGAGTCAAACCGTGATCATAGCTGCTGTAAAGTAGCCGAAACGTTGGCAAAATAAATAAATATCGCGCTTAAAACCGTAAATAACGTAGTTTTATTTATGTGTAACAGTCGCGAATATCTAAGAAAAAATACTATAAATTAAACTTATACTTTAGTTTTATTCCACTGTCATCATATCTGTAGTATTCAAAATTATTATTCCTAGTAAAAATATCGACATTAAAGTATCGATATTTACTATCCCTATGAAATTCACCGGTTTGTACAGTAGTAATACCAGCATTTTTTTCCTCAAAATATAGGGCATTTAAAGTTGCAAGCGTTGCAAGTAAATATTTGAATTATATGTACATAATTATATATTATGTTCATGGATGTTTTTAGCGATTAGGATTTACATAAAATTGTGAAAGTATTAATATCACACATCACAATTTTCATCACACAATAACTAAGATCTTATTTCAACTAGTGCTAGTTTAATAAATCATCAATGTGGTACTGTTTAATTATTACAATATTAAAGTTTATTTCATAATCCAATATTATAATAAAAAATAGTAATGAATATTTAGTCAATTATGATTAAATTACGAGGCAAATTGAATAATGATATGGCAATTTCTTGTATTTTGAAATGTGTGAGTCGTCTTTGTGTGCGTAACGAGTGTAAATATACGCTGTTTCTAAACTAGTTTTGAAGATTTGTACATGTTTGCGTTTATGACAATACAAATAATATTTGGGTGTATGCGATTGTTTCAATGTGTGCTTTACTCTTCCCCCCGCAGCAAATGGCTGAATTATTTGTTTGCAAAATTAGACGCGAGCCTCGTCCGTCGGTTAAATGGTCTAAGGATCATAGGGATGAAAACAGTACGTTTCGTCCCTGGGAAACCATTTTCCCGGTTGTAAAAAAAATAAAAACTATGCGAACCATAATTAATAAATGCGACTCATGTCCCAATTTTTTTTACAGTCACTGTTAAATCGCGGCATAAATTGTCATGAATAAAATTCAATTCACTAAATTATTATTTAATTTACACTACATTTAACTAAATATCATCTATGACAAAAAATACTGGCAAGTAGAATGCCCCAGAAGAAAAAATACTTGATGTTTCATATGTGACGTATTAAATGAGTTCATCAGTTTGAGATATGGATCAAAGAGTAAATTGTGATGTGGTTTTAACGCCTGATTTAATGAGAGAAGTAGTTGCTTGTTTAACTTATCAGTTTTTATTTACTCTCCTCATATTCGAAACTAAAGGAGTGTTAACCTCGGACGAAAGGCCTATTTAGGCAAACGAACTATTAATCCCCTCACTAAGCTCGTGTGCCAAATCATCCCGTGCCTAAATAGGTCACTATCACCTGTCGTGTAACAATCTACTATTATCGAATATTAGTATTGGTCCCCCTTCCCCCCACAAATCCACCCCCCCCCTCTCCCTCCCCCTCCTCAACCGCCCAACCATTCCCAACCCTAACTCCTTTGAAATCATCCTATCCAAAAAATTATTTCTCTTTATAAGAATTTTTATGTAGAATCTAAATTTGTATATACCTTAGCTCTCCTCTAAATAAGCAAAAAACTGTAATAGTATAAGATAAATATATATCAAGAAATAAACTTTTTTTTAAAATAAACTGTTAGTATATTAAGTGATACAGAGCAGTGCCAGTGACTCTGGACTTTGAATTCGTTAGAGACAACAGTGCTAACCAACAACAACAAAAATTACTACTGGAGGAATGGAGTATAAATTCGAATAATGGTGTTTTAGTATTCTTTTACCAAAAGACCAAATTCGTCACTTTTACGGAGCTCTTTACTGTATGTTGACTAACACACTTTGCTAATTTTTAAAGCTCATTTATATCGAAACACAAATGTCAGAACACTACAAAAGGAGAAAAAGCTCTGTTATCTTTTTAACCTAATGTAGAGCGCCAGTGTAATGATATTATAAAGGCGGGGAGTCCACAAGCTTGAGCATTTTGCAAAGCGCCTCCTTGCGGGCTATACATTCACGTGTCGCGGATTATACAAACTTTTATTTTTTTCTCTAATTGTGAATGGAATAATAAACAATGATAGTAATAAAATTATTGATAATTGGGATAGCTCTTTTAGCGTCGAGTAGCGGGAGTGATTCAGACGAATTTCTCGGATTCTCTTCAAAGGATGGCGCCTTTTACACTAAAGACGCTGTTATCATAAATGGTAAGCAAATATTTAAAATAATATGGGTCGAAATGATTATTATTTCGGAGTTCAAAACAATATGTTATGATTTATATTGTACATATAAGGAAGTGATCAAAAGAATGTGAAGAGTCGGCAGTGATGCAAATACATCTATAAAGGAAAAATATTTTGTAAGGGTCGCTTGAATAACAATCGCCTTTAAATAAAATTACTTAGTCATATTAAACTGCCTAAACACGTTTTACGTAAACTGTATTGAGAGTTTTTAAACATATTTAGCGACAAGTTTTGCGTTTTGCAAGACGCTAATCGTATTTAAGGGTGTTAAACATTATGCAAGCGGCCCTAAAAATTATTTAACAGTATTATTTTTAGTGTTTACGTCACTTGTTCGCTTCTGAAAAGAAAGTTAAGCCTACAATGTTTATTTAGTTGAAACTAAAAACAAAGCCAGACACATGTGGCTATGAGGTTTCGAGGCTAGAGAAAGTTAAATTTGCAATAGAAGTGTCCGGTCATAGCGGAAACTATCATTTGTAAAGAAATTTATTAGTCTTTGCTAAAAAGTAGATTCGTTTTATGACATTTTTATTGAATCAATATTTAAATAAAGGTAACAAATAAATATTTATGGTCTGACTCTATAATGATTTAACTTTTTCAAGTAAATATTTTTATAACTTGTAAATACAGTGGTGGCTAAAAATAAATTATTGATGCGTTGCATTGTATCGCAATGATGTGTATTCGAATCTCGCACAGAATACCAACGCACGACTTAGGCAGATCACATGTGCATATTATTACAATTACCAGGTGATAACTGTGAAGAAAACATCTTTAGGAATCCTTCATGATTGTGTACTGTCCATGTCTCAAAAATAGAGAGCTGTAATCCCATCAATGGGTCGTCCTTTAACAATCCACAGACGTCTTAGTGCTGGTATGGAATTCACCATCAAAATTTTAGGGGCAGGTAGTTTAGCCACAATGCTCGGCATTTAAATAAGACGTGGGTGAATAAAATGGGGGTACGATAATGGTTTGATATTATAATTTAAATATTTTTATATATTACTGGTCATCAACCCGCAGTTTTGAATAAAAAGCTTAGAACACACGTGGGTTAATTCGGAAATACCTATAAGATCGATTCAATGCAAATGTGTAACACCCACACCATCGCACGGTGGACCGCACATCAATCAAAATATCAATTTAAGTATTTAAGAAAAAGTTGTTTGTTTGTTACATTTTCAGCACTAATGCCGGGTTTATATATTTTACTTTATATCTTACCATGAAAAGGTATTCTTTTTGCATGATCTTATTAACCGTTCATATGCCTTACTATAAAAAATACTTGTTAAAATTTGACACAAGCACAAGGAATGTCAAAATTCAACCAATTCTACGCCGACTGAATTACGTATGGTACGTATGTATAGGAATCGGCCATAATTATTTTACCTTACTATTGATAAAAATTAACATAAGTTACTTGATGGATAGTAAGATGTAGAAATGCGGCATTAATGGATCTAATGGAATTAATATGTGCTTACATATGTTAAATTTTGTAATGCAAATAATTTTGAAATGGGATGTAAATTAGTAAGTGTAGTTCACAATAATTCTTAGTTAGGAATATGAAAAATTCAGTATATAAATACATATTTAATCGTTACAGTTGTGTGTGTACACTTCATTCAGAAAGCGAAAATTCAAGCGGTAGGAGTCGCGGATAAGAGCTAGTCGTTAATAATACAAGCGGACTGAGGCGGTCATACAATTCACTCGTTACCTTTTTTGTCACATACCTTTTTGTTCATATTAATAATATAATTAGATTAGACTCGTGAGATACAATTGGGATGACGATGTTGACATTTTATAGCGTCGGTACCTGAACCCGGAATCCAGAGAAAAACATACCTGACTTATAAACGACAATAATATTAATTCGAGCGAACAAAAAATAGTACGAACATGTAACACCTTTATAATTAACAATTTTATACATGCACTTTGTGAGTGATTTTTTCTGGAAAAATACTGGGGTAAAAGCTATTATCGCTACTCAGAGACGAAGAATGGTAAACCATTCTTCGTCACGTTAAGTTTAAATTGCCAAGCCGTGGAGCTTAGTGGTTAGTGCACTCTGCTCCTAACTCAATTTTTTTTACAATTACCGAGTATTATCGGTGAAGGAAAAGATCGTGATGAAATATCGAGATAATCGATGTTTCAATCCGTTCCGATCCAATTTGCCTTGGATAAGCGCGGTGGGTATGCTTTCCGTTACCCTATAAAGGGAGGCCCGAGCCCAGCAGTGGAACGTTTAAGGATTGTTATTACACTTAAATTCAATCTCTAATAAAAGTAATTCTAAATAAATGCAGTAAAAAAGAATTATTATTTAAAAATATAGCTCTGCGCGATTTTTATATCTAGCAGATTATAAGTACCTACAAATGAATATTCAAGTTTTAGAAAAAATTGAAGATCTTTGATAAACCTGTGACAGCTCAATAAAACAAATTTCGCAAAAGGTGACATTTTCAACACAAAAATACAATTCTTCGTTAAAACAATGTCCTACAAGTATTGTACATGTTTAAATATTATTGTACTTTTCTCAAATAAAACTATAGAGCAAGACAGCCAAAAAACTCTAATACTGAATTTAGCGTTGTTAAACTTTTGATTAAGTCAGTCTTTTTCAAGTCAGTCAGTAGTAAAGTAATGATTAAATTGTGAATATATATAAGCAGGCCTTTTTGTCACTTACTTTTTGGGGGGGCACGCTAATTCTTGAAAATTGTAAGTCTATAATTTTTATCTGTAGCTCCACTCCTAAAACCTATCAAAAATCCATCTTTTTTGTAAAGGTTACCAAAATTGTTTTTTTTTATTTTCAGTTATTACGGCAATTTTTCGATATTTTCGTCATTTAAGGCACGCAGTGCCGTGCCCCCGCGAGAAAAGTTCTGTATAGAATCCTGCCTTTGATTGTTTTTTAAATTTAACTAAAGTTATAAGCCCTGTTTAAAGAATAACCTAGTTTTTCTAAAGTTATTTAACCAGTAGTACCTATAGTTATAAGTAAATAAAAACAATTGATGATACATTAACATCCAAACCACAGGTATAGCCCAGTTTAGATGGTAGTTTTCATTTCTTTCTCTATATTTGCAACCTAGTCGTTACTGTTTAGAGTGTTATGCTAATTTTGGTGTCAATAAACGTTTATTTATTTATTATAAACTAATGTACCCTGTCTAGGATCGTCTGGGATCATTATATCGCTCTTTCGTGATAAATGATAACGACCGCTCACTATCCATACATAATTAATTGTTTTTGTAATGTTTTATTAATATTCTATAATTTAATTGTATCAAAATATAAAAAATATATTTAATGATTGGATTGTTGATATACGTATAATATGTTTTTAATTAGGTGATCGTGGATACTCTTAAAAATACTTACAATAATTTATATTCCGTAAGTGCAGGCAGTGAAGTCGTTCTTTTAAGTAATGATTTAGAGCTTTTATTATTTAACGAATAATTTTATTAATCGACTAAATTAAAAATAAACGTGTGAAGAAGATATTTAAAAACTCAACCTTAAAATCAAAGCAAGTTCCTTAATATTGGTATCAAGTTCAAGGTATCACGATCATTTCACATACCAGGGGAGTGCCATTCAAGGTAATTTAGTCAACGAACAAAGGAAAATCATATGTCGGAGAATATATTAAAGCCTAGTTTACTTTGTTAAATTACATTAAGTAATTACTTTTTTTTACTTTGAATCTAGAAACCTTTAAAGGTTGTAAATTTTCATTAAAACATTGTAGAAAATTACGTTTACTTAATTATGTATAGAATGGCGCGGCGCCGGGCCTTTCGGAATGTCGTATTGAAATAGATTCAAGATAATTATATAATCATAAATTGAAAAGAAAGATCAATATGGACTTTTATTTAGTTACTAGTTGTACCAGCGAAAAATTGTATGCATACTTTTTAATTTATAACTTATTTAGTTATGCTTACGAGATAAATGTTTGATTGCAATCCTATTAAACTGTAATGTTTACATGTTTCTTAAATTGACTAGACGTTTAAATTTCAATAAATGGTGAAATACTAAAATGATCTTAAATATCTTCTAACGTAAATCGAAGTATAGTTATTCGTTGTACTAATTATAAATAGTACGGAAACATTAAACAGCGAAATTTCACTTTTCGCATTTTCTATACAAACACAGAGCGATCAACATCTTACAACTATTCACTGTTACATACATAATGTATGTATTTTTAAAATGTCGGGGTTCAATTAAATCCGTTTAGCAGTTTTCACGTGATGCAAAGGCCTGACAGACTAAAATTATGAAATTGTATTTTCGGAATCTGCCAATTTGATATAGCTTTCTGTAGGAATGCAACCAAGGGTACACACCGGTCAGTGTATGATTATTATAGAAAAAGGGAAGCCAAAAGAACTAGACTAATGAGATGAAGGTAATTAGGTAGGTACCTACTATTAGTTAAAGGATTTGTGATTATGCATAGGATAATGGGCAAAATGGGGAATATGTGCAGGAAATGACTTGCCGTTCACTACATGGGCCTCTCAACATGCAGACTAACAATATTAGCTATTTTTTACGAATATATAGGATCCCATCAATTATCACATTTATCATAATCTCACAATGAAAAGAATTTCCAAATTTAGGACGGCAAAATATTAGCATGCTGCATATACCACCAAAGATTCCATGGAAGGCGTTTGAATATAACAGAAACCGTTATGCAGCAATTCGAAATAAATAACATGCATGTTTACAATACATCGCATATATTGTCGTGCCCAAGAAATGTTTAAAAATCGTT
Source organism: Dendrolimus pini (assembly GCA_949752895.1). Lineage (NCBI taxonomy): Eukaryota > Metazoa > Arthropoda > Insecta > Lepidoptera > Lasiocampidae > Dendrolimus > Dendrolimus pini. The sequence goes on along the minus strand of OX457126.1, from coordinate 13,686,058 downwards.
TCTAGAATACTAAGTTCAATCGATTTCACGCTAACAGATGAACTCTGTCTATACTTACTAACTACAAATTCACATCAACTGATTTGACTCATTGTACTTTAATTCAAAATAGTTTCAACTATAAAATGTGTAAAAAGCCGGTGGCTCAATGGGTGATCTTTCATCCTGCAGTGATACTGGCCTAACGTGTATCTATATACCTATGTAGCTATATGTACGTATAACATATTTATCAACTAAATATATTTGAATAAGCTCAAAAACTGGACCGATTTCAAAAATTCTTTCACCATTAGAATGGTACGTTATCGCAGATTAATATTTATTGCTAATAGTTAATTATATACATACCTAGAAAGATAACTTTCCGTTGAAAACGTAATCTAAAAAATTCACAACCCCACATAATACAATGGTACAATTTAGTCTAGCTTGTTGACGTTTTAAATCAAATTGAATGTATTAATAAAATAAAATAAAGGATTTGGTGTAAAACATGATCTTTAAACAATATTAAATACTTGCAATAAAAACTAGTGGACAACGACCTGTGGTGCTATCTGGACATATTCGGTTTTAAAGCTTTGCAAAGTCAGATTTTTCTGCTATATTCATTCTACTTGAAATACAAGAATACTATAATAATTCTTCCTCCATCATATAAAGAAAAACATGCTGCATACCATTTTGGTTGTCTATCAGCGTCCATGTTATAAATACCGTCCATTGCCTTAAAATGGCTGATATATTTTTTATAATAATGTATGCTTACATTCCCAAATAAAAAACGGTATTTGATTATGCAGAACTTACTATGTAACTAGGTTTTAAAAATAATTTATCATAGCTTGTCGCAATTATCTTTAAAGACATATTACGGTATTTATAAATCAGCAAAAAGAGTAACCGTTACTCCATTACTTGGAATCATAATTAGGATTAGAAACAAGTAGGCAATAGCAAACTTACCCGTTCACGAGGGACAAGCGTTTTAAATAATTTCTTTAACTGACATTGATTAATAGAATATTACAAATGGGCATGTGAGTTTGTTTGTTTGTGAAGCCTTAACTACGTAATAGATCGTTACGATATTTTGCATACACAGTGTCAGGGGTATAAAAAAGAATATTGAACATTTACCCAGAAAAAAGTACTGACATCGGAGGGATAGACAAACATGCGTAGAAAATAAGGCACTCCGATTGCGTTTTATTAGCATCATCATTGCACTAATAAATACATCGTCGTGGCAAAGACAATGACGTGTGTTGCTCTCATGATTCGCTTCACTTTAGCGATATGGTACTATGGGTATTTTGAATTAAAAATTAAATTTTACGCAGGCAAAAGCTAGTTATTTATCTAATAAATTATACTATTAAAAATTGTTTGTGAATCGCCCTAACAAAAGATTAAAAACAGCTCATAACAAAGCAAAGTATAATACATATTCCTAAGTGTACAATAGTTTATTTTAAATAGTTGAAAAGGTCGATAACCTTTTACAAAAGTTATTGATAAATATTGTATTGATTTAAGAAAATAGGTTATTTTTTACTGTTTTCTATTTTCAGCCCATGTGGAGAGAAAAAGACGTGATACAACCAATGCCACGCGCGAGGAGAAACAACTTGTATTATTTCAAAGACAAGTAAGAATATGAGAGAATAATTATTAAGTCTGCAGTTTTTAAATAAATTTAAAATAAGCAACATATTGATGCTTTTAATCTCTTGCATTCTCCGTTATAATACGTCTTTAATATTCAACTTCTAAGCTCGTTATTCTAAAATATTATGTAGTCATGTATGGTCTCGAAACCAAAGTCTGAGATGATAATCACTAAATTTGAAATGTCACGGAATCTTGTGCCGCCTTATGCATTAAAAATACTTTGGCCGGTTCCTATATCTTACTATTCATTCACTACTAGGGGAGACCGACGAGAGTTGTGTCAATTTTTACTTTTAACTAATATATCTCAGTCCAAAAGCATTCTACATCTATGAGCTCTATAAGTAAATGTAGCTTAATTCATAGGCTTTAAAAAAGAATCATCAAAATAATAATAACAGCAATGTTAAGGTTTTTGAGAAAATGTACAAAAACAAAAACTACTCCTCGTGTCACGACCCTCCTAATACCGAGGTAAGTTGTGACGAATACCGAGGTAAGTTGTGACAAATAACAAGGTAAGTTGTGACACTTATGTACGAACAAAAATAAAATATAACATTAACATAAAAAAACATTAATTTCCTAAATAATATAGTATGGCATCTTTCTGAGACCTGTTATATATAAATCAGTTTAAAAAACAAAGTTTAATCTGACAAACAATTATGATAGTCATATCGGAGCTCGTCTATGTGAAACCAGTCTTGGAATTCGGGGCTCTGAACCCTTTTGATTTGCTTGACAAAAGTGTCAAGGTAACAAAAGCAAAACCAATCATTTTCTGCTTATTCTTAGTCACAAACGATACTTTTCTTATTAGTTTTATTTTTTACTTGCTTAAAGTTCTTTTCGTATGGAAGTAAATTCATACTTCGTAGGTGTGACGGTCTTCGTGTGACATCTAAATTAAATTGATATGCCTTTTTATACTTAAGATTGCAAGGAAATGTACTAGTTGACATTGGAATAGTATGCGGCAATTCTATGAGTGTGAAATATTAGCCTGACTACTTCAGAGGGCACAGTTCACAAATTTCAGCCTTAGCAATGTCAATCTATCATATTATCAGTCCTTCATATATTTAGCATTCTGAATTAAAGAAATGGCAATGCAGCATGCAACATCATACCATAAGAAAGAACTGCCAGAAAAAAAAACAAAAAATTACTTTTTGCAATTTTTTGTATGCAAATGTCAGTGTCAAAACCACTTCCCATACGCCATTCTTTCGCACTGCATTTAATAGCCTATCTCGAAAGCAACAAATGCGAGTTGTTGTCACATTATTAACGGTCATAGGTTCCGAGAAATCAAGTATGTCACAACTCTCCTCTGTAACAACTCTCCTCGGTCTCCCCTACCTATCGGTTAAATTTTGACATTACTTGCTTATATATATATGGTAGCTTATGTTAAATTGTATTCGATAGTAGGGCAAATAAACTGTCGGTAAGATATACAAACCTCGGTTCGTAATTTAAATGGGATTACGCCTACTGCATTACAATTAGTTTTGATTTAGACGGGTAAGCGCCTTGTTTATCACTTGTAGTTTTTGATTGGATTATTGGATGGGTTTACTCTTTGTGCTCTAAAAATAGTTTTTAATTTGGATGGGTTAATGCACTAGTAATAATTTAATGCAAATAAATTAACAAACCCACTTTAACATTCAAATCTTACAGATTACTTTACGTTATATTTAATGCATCATAAACATGTCAAAAGTATTTATAATCCATTCACCTAACCACTTTTTATAATAAATTAACATAAAAAACCAAATAATTAAAAAATGAATAAGACATTGTTTTGTACCTTTAGTAGAGCAATAAAGGTTCCGATATCGATAAAATTTGCAAATCTGGTTTTACGAGACGTTGTCAAGAATCAAAGTTATCATTCAAAGAACATAATGAATAATGCATGATTTTGTCACCCGCATATTAAACATTAACAACTTATTTTTTAACAGCAAATAGATGAAGGCGCTTTTGGACTTGAATGCGAAACGACTGTCGGCAAAAAAGGCACATGCAGAAATTTCCGGGATTGTTACCCTTTAGTTAAAGTGGCTGATATTTCTGGTTGGGATGGATGGGTGATGGGCCATTACGATACCTGCAGCTATATAAGCGGCGACAATACAGAGGTACGTCTAGTATAATTCAAAGGTCTTTTCTGACATTAAAAGGTCACCCTGATCAAATTAAAATTGTAAATATCAACGAATAAAAAGGCATCATATAAAACAATATCGATATATTTATTGTTTTAATGAGGACTGGTACCTGTATAGAGCTCCATTAAGTTGCATTTATAGGTACTGCAAGTTTGTTAAACTAAAAAGAACATACTTAATGAAGTTTTAAATTGACAACTTAAGAAGTAGTTTTGAGCGTAATGAGGTATTTATATATATGTGTGTATATCTAATTATAGGTATTTGGAGTGTGTTGTACGGAACCAGTTGGTACACCACCACAACAAGACCTCGATTTTCAACCGCTGGGCCTCCTACCTCAAGCAATACCAGTACAATTGCCTCCTACGCAAATTGCTGGGTACGTCATGTTTATGCATGAATCTTCCTTGACAATAATAATACCATTTTTTTGCAGTTTTTAATAATATAAATTATCCAGGTTATCGAGTTACTTTTCAAGCGCAATTATTACAAGAAAGAATAATCAATATTAGCGTTTAAGATTGATAAAACGTTTTTTTAATCAAATATTCATTTATATATTATATATTAAGATCTTAAACAATTTTTACCCATTTGTTTGTCCCTAATTTGAAATATATTTATGTGATCATATTGCTCGGCTTAACATTTGTACGGCCGTGATCCTAACGACGGCTGCGCCGAGTCAAAAAGGCACTCTGCAATCGTAATATGTCGTGGATGCAACTCCATAGACATACTGATTTGATCTCCATGTCCAATAAAAAACTCTTATCGCTTTACTTTCAAATGGTAAACTAAACCACATTATTCGTTTACAGCGTGTCAGGTGGACTACTTTCGGCACTTTCACCACAATGGCCTTACATACAGGATCCTAGTTTCCGCCAAATACCACCCAACTGGCCACCGCCAATTCCGCCGCTACCAACTCATCCACCTCATCACACCGCGCCGACACATCCACCGTCATTTGGTATTTATTTCATTACGTATTTATTTCATTACGTATTTATTTCATTACATATTTATGTAACTGCTTTTAGAATTCCGCAGTTGTTACGGAAAAATTAACTCTTCTAGAATTTTCACATGTACCTAACTGAAAAAATATGGAGATTAGATCAGAGAAATAGCTTGAGCGGCGCATGCCAGCCAGGAAGTCGAACTATATCATTAGAAACAGATTTAATTAGAATAGGATAAGAGAATGAGATAAAGTGTTCAGACAGGAGGAATGGGATAGAAGGGATAAGATAGGAAAGATGGGTAGAGGAGGGGGACGTGGGCCATCGGAACTCTTACTCATCGCACGAAACACTGTTGGCTCACGACTAAATATAGAGTCCTTCCAACATGGAATCATTATCTTGAAATCAGCTCTTAGATGTGTTCCGGCACCAGTGGCCAGATTCCAGTCTCCTTTTATATAGCGACAGCACATTGGTACCATTTTCGGTGGTACAAGTATCAATAGGCGATGGTAACCGCTTTCCATCAGGTGGGCCGTCTGTCTGTTTGCTGAACTCATGCAATAAAAAAAGGTACCACACACCCACAGAGTATCATCGTGAAATGGTTACCCTTTAGCTAATCATGTTGCGTACGGTGATTACGAGTTCCGGTGGCCCCCTGTCCCATACTCCCATACGCCCTAGCCCGTTCCTCTGTCCCATCGCCTCTCTATTTTACCCCTTGTGTTCTAAATGTTCATAGGCAACGGTAACCACTTCACTTCAAGTGGGCTGTCTGTCTGTTTGCCTGCTTCCAGCAATAAAAAATAAATTGAAATATTTGTTTATTAACTAAAATATGTTAATTTGATATTCTTGAAGTTACATAAAAAAAATTGAATAAAAAGCCAGTAGTCGATAATAACTATAATTTATTTTAATTTAGTGGCAGGTGTAACGACTAAACCGCCAACTACAAAACCCACTTCCACGACTTGGGCAACAAGACCTCCGAGCACTACCAAGCCTACCACGAAAAAGGTAAACAAATATAGTTTACCTTCAATTTTGGTATTTTATGATACAATACATTGTTTAATAAAAATAATGGAAGAGTTCCAAAACGATGGCACCATAGGTAACAGTCCTTAATGTTTTTTTATAGTTAAAACAATTGGGGTTTTTAAAACCGTTTTTCAACTGGTCAGAAACTTATTAAAAATTATTTTAAAAGACACTTATTAAAGGGTAATTCGCTATATTTCTCGTGTATTACCATATTTTGAAGATACAAATTGACAGAATTAACTTACGACAAATCTGTCTTCCACGAATCTTAGCAATAAAATTACGAATGTTTCACAGAATTTTGTTATTGATATCATATATATTTAAAATAAATCGAAATGTTTAATTTTGTTTTGGGAAGCCCTGGCCACCTGCATTTCCAACGCAGCCAACTCAACCATCGCTTCCAAGTAAACCATCCCAGCCAACTGTGAATGGAGCGTGTGGAATCAAAAACGGACCTACGGTTTGTACAAATATAATGACTACACCTGTTTATTATACTTAACTAATATATGCCCGCGACTTCGTCTACGGTTGACTTGAAATTCCCGCGAAATTCCTGGGACACAAAGTACCGCAGCATTTAAAACAGAATGTAAGCTATCGTTTTAGCGGAAACGGTGTTGGAATAAGGTTTTTTTTATTGCAGGAGTTCAGCAGACAGGCAGACGGCCCACTGGATGGAAAGCGGTTTCCATCGCCTATGGACATTTGCAACACCAAAGGTGCTACAAATGCGCCCCCCCCCCCTATAATGGGAGGCCCGAGCCCAGCATTGGGACATTTATGGGCTGATATTATTATATTATAAGTATAATTTCCAGTTTTACGGCAGTACTGATGTGCAAGACGAGGAACGTATCGTCGGAGGGCATAACGCTGACCTTAACGAATGGCCTTGGATAGCAGCACTTTTCAACGGCGGTAGGCAATTCTGCGGTGGTTCAATTATGGACGAAATACATATTATTTCTGCTGCTCATTGTGTGGCGCAGTAAGTAAAATTTAATTACAATGCAGAACGTTCCTTAAAATAAGTCACTATAGAATTTCAACAAAAATACAGCCATTTGTGTACGCAATGCAACATTGATTCATGGAGTCAGATTCTTCCCCAATGTATTTATTGGCAATTGGTCACGTGCTTAAAGGCAGCAATTTCCTACGCCATTGTTGGCAGGTGGAACTCGTGTTTGACTCAATGTCTAGTAATGAGTTACAATACCTTTATCTAAAGTATAGATTCTATTGTTAAAATCCTTAAGATCTGGAGGATCCTCTTCGAAACCTGAAATTTTCAGTCTAACGATATGCTGCCTATTGACAGCAATGACAGCACAAGTTTTGCATAATTACCATATTTATTTTGAAAATAGTCGTTTTTCTGTCAAGTTCCATTAATCATAAAATTTTGCCAACCCAGTAATTATAAGCTTTTGAATAAGTATTACGAATGTGATGTACTAAGATTATTTTTAACATTCCACTTCTATTGTTGATCGAAGTTCCACTTAGTGTAAATTCTGCCCTAGTAAATGCACTTGCAGTACCTACCTAATCGACTTTTTTGAGCTTTTATTTTTTTTGCAGAAATAGTATCCTAAAGCGCTGATCTAATCATAAAGCTTATATTTTTGTTGTTTTTTAAATACAATAAAAGTTACATAGCATGTCCATGCTACTGTTGGGATATCTAAAAATGTGTTTACCGCGTTTTTCTCGAAACCGCCATTTGCAAGCACTGCGTTTGCACGACGGCAGAATTATATGATACTCAAAATTTATGTTTTAGTATGACATCATGGGATGTCGCACGCTTGACTGCTAGGTTGGGAGACTATAATATCCGAACTAATTCAGAAACCCAACATGTTGAAAGGAAGATAAAACGAGTTGTCAGGCACCGTGGCTTTGATATGCGAACGTTGGTAAGATGTCATCGATAAATTGTATGTGATAGACTATCGCATTGTAACTTTATTTGATCGCTACATTTTCAATTTATTACAGTATAATGATATCGCTCTACTGACTTTGGATCAGCCATTAACATTTACCAAAAATATTCGACCGATTTGCTTGCCAAGTGGTGGACGAGTGTATGCAGGAACAACAGCCACTGTCATCGGTTGGGGAAGTTTACGTGAAAGTAAGTATATACTCTTACTGCCGCACTCAGACTCAAATAATGGTTCATAACAATTAAACAGCGCAAGCAACCTGAATTTAGTACTAGTATACTCGATGACTTCAGTTGAAAACTATCAACTCCCACATAAAAGAATTTTATACATTTGTTGGTACTTTATCACGACGTTTAATTCATATTTTCCTAGGTGGTCCTCAACCTTCAGTTCTTCAAGAAGTATCTATACCTATATGGACTAATTCGGAATGTCGGCTGAAGTATGGTGCAGCTGCACCAGGAGGGATTGTCGACCACATGATTTGCGCCGGCAAAGCCAGCATGGATTCCTGCAGTGTAAGCTTCGTTCTTGATTAAACTCTAGTATATTATTTCCTGGGAATCTCAGATTTTTTCCCTGAGACGGCTAAAAATAATATGAAAATTGACCGCAACATTTATTTCTCTTTTTACGGTATAGTTTGGACCAATATAACAATTTTCATACCCTCGACTGTTCCTGGACTAACTAACAATTTACATATTTGACGGTTTACATTTCCTAATTTCGAAACCACGTGATTTTAGGACTTGCATGCTGCAACAGCGTCTATATTTATTAGAAATTATTAGTAGAACAGTTCTACTATAGTTGTATATGCCTCTAGCATCTAACACTACGTATCCCGGGTTTTTACAGGAATTTTCGGAATTCATGTATTCTAACCATTGACTTGTCAAGTCAATGATTCTAACAGTAATAAACATGTTGCTCTGCTAGAATTACAATTTGATTTTAAATATTGGCAAAACAACTTTATCTACACAGAAGATTAGTAAGCATTTTCCATGTTATTTGCCCAACGTGGACAAACTTGAAGGAGAAAAAAATTGATATTACCTAAGAAAAATAATGTATTTTCCAGTATGCAACAGTTTGTAAAAAAACTAATTATTTTCAGGGTGACAGCGGCGGTCCCTTGATGGTGAGCGAAGGCGGCATCTGGTACCAAGTAGGCGTGGTCTCATGGGGCATTGGCTGCGGGAAGGGCCAGTACCCTGGTGTCTATACTCGAGTTACTTCCTTCTTGCCTTGGATACAGAAAAATGCCAAACAGTAGATCATATGTCCAATCTACTGTATCTATAGTCCGCGCTAAGATTTTTCATTTCATACAAAAGTAATTATTATCATGGAAGACACTTCTTTCGTTTTCCGCGTAGCAGCTTTCTGAAGATAATTAAGTTTGGCGCGGATTCGCTATTCTAAAACAAAACCTTTTTGCGAACCGGACACTTGTTGTTAAAAGTCTTTTTTACAATTAACAACATGTGTGGACGAATGGGACATACAATTGGTATCAGGGAGAAAATACGCAACAAGTGCTTGCTGCATGCGAGTGTTGCGTGTTTTTAATTTCGTCTTAGATTACTCATCATTTTACGGTCTAGTAATACGGTTTGTATGCCAATTATTATACATTCGAAGTAAAAAAATAAACAACCTTAAAAAATGTTAACTCCTTCACCCACTCATGTCTTCAATTATTTTACTTTGTTTAGTCAAATACGAATATCAATGTCGTAACTATCAACTAAGGTAATTTTGCGCCCCAGAAAAAAAGCTTCGGAGTGTGGTAGGGGTGCCGACTTAACATCAAAGTGAAACTTGTAAAATCCAACAATTACTTTGAGAAAAACAACCGAGTATCTTGCTTTTCTCAATTAATTGATGCCATACGTCGTTTTGTAAATGTGCCAATTTAGTTTAAGGTTTAAAATAAAATACATAAATCTGAAAGAATTGTTTGTGTTTTATAAATTAATATTAATTACATTAATAACAAAATTAAGTCATCACAATTATAGGGCAACAACAGTCTTTACATTATAGACTAAAATTCAAACTACAAAACATAATTTATCACTATACAATACAAGCGCGACATTTATCAAATTGACTATAAAAATAAATATCAAATACACTATACCAATATATGAACATAGTTTATCTGTTAATTCCTTCTTCACAGCCTTAAGTACCTACTAATAACCGTAGAAGAATACAATGCATAATCACCAAGTAAACAAAGTAACTCTGAAAAAGTCCCCTAGATCCTAGCCTCCTTAATAATGTATTTTTCGTAAGATATGAATACGATACTTAATTTATGTAGATAAACTGCCCAGCATAATGCGTACTAGTTTTTGCTGTAACCCTTAATAAGCATTCTCATAATAATATCACGTATCGAAAAATTACGTCTTTAAAATCTTTGTTAGGCGTTTTCTTGCAATTTACGGAAGCGAGCGAACATTAGGTACTTGTAACATATATGTGTATGCGTGAGACCAAAAGTGAGTATGATTGGACGGCAAGCTCGAAACTGATCATTCCGTCAGACATTTACACTATAGCAGCGTGAACACATAAAACCACGAGTGAAATCCGCTCGCCTTTGTGAATTGCAAGCACTATATTATAGGTCAAAGTTGGAGATTTGGAGTTGTTGTAGAATATTGCGTGCTGAAACAAAAATATTCTAGAAAATTACATGTAACTAAAAAAGTAAATACTCTGCATCCAAACTTGTCATACCGAGATTATATTAAGGCCTAAAGCTAAAGTCAAAAACCCGTAAGACCGCTACAATTACTTGAAAACTCCCTAAGAAAAATAACCATTTAAATTTTCTAATATTCTTTTTTTATATCTATTTTATTAATTCATATTTTAAGCAGCAAGATTCCAAAAGCGAGAGCAAAATTATTTGTAGCACCTTCATATAAGATTTAGGAGATTTTGATTGTTATTTTTTGATGAATATAGAAAACAACATACATGAGTCGACATCAATTAAGAGGACTTTAGTTTTGTACTTATTTGGTGATCCAAATGAACGTTCCTTTGTACTAGCAATTCTGACACCGAACCAGTTCACCTTAATAGTACTATTCGGTTATAAGAATTTTTCTTTATGAAAACCGAATCACAGTTCCTAATTAAACACCAGTCATGAATTACACAAGGCTACTGTAATGTTTAATGGATATTTTTATTATATATGTATGCTATGCCCCTAAGAGTGTTGAAGATACCGGAGTGGAAATTAATACAAAAAAGTCACAAGCACATTTTATATAATTTTTAAATGAAGGTGAGCAGAAGGTGATGTCAGGAGCCTTAAGAACAGACGAGCGTGCATGACAAGAGCTATGAATGTCAAAGAAGCAAGTGAGGTGTGTAAGAATAAGCCTGAATGGCGCTCTGTTGTTCGTGCCTACCCCGCAACGGACCTGGCGTGAGGTTATGTATGTATGTTTAAATGAAACTCACCTTGAAAATATCCTGTATCGTGCAAATCATCCGGGGTGGGGATGAAAGGCGGTTCGGCACTCAATTGGTTCTCCCAGTCGATGTTTCTGAAGAGCGGCATCTGCCGTACTTGGTTCGCGGCCGGCCGCTCCGACGGCTCCATGGTCAGGAGCGCTTCAATCGCTCCCACCGCCTCTTCGGACAGCGCTTCATTCTCTTCTGGCCACTCGATATCTAGCAAATGAGTTAATTACATATGTTACAATTCATTTTACGTACCATCTTTCGGTCGGTCATCGTCTAACATTTGAAATATCACGACAGAAATAATTTGTATTACTATTTAAACAATAATATTAATGTGCTGCTCGACTCCTTTTACTTGGACAAAGAGATGACGTCATAACTTTGAACCAGTGGCATACATATAGCTATATCATCCGAGGCGTCTAGAAAATTTATCGAATGGGGACCTCCAAAAAGGCTCCAAAAAGTGCCGTGACAATAAAATGAACTTAGCGCAATTGACGCGTTCTAAAACTAAACGATATCTTTCTTGGGAATGTATTCAAGTTTTGGTAAACATATTCCTATATATAATTCGTTTATGTTCTTGAGTTAGCACCAAGCATAAGTTAATTATATACAAAATTAATATTTTAAATTAAATTTTATAATTAATTTAATTTTAATAAATCTCCTGTGCTTACAGCCTCTCGGGCCTCGGGCCCCGCGAGTCAGATTATTGTTACGCCTCTGCTTTGTACGCGCGTACAAACTCTGTGAACGAAAAAGGTCGCATCCTTTTTGAAGATGATAAAGTGTCTCAGTTGATTTGACTACTCACTACCTTATTAGACATCATATTGAAGGAAAGCATTTTAAACGCGTGCAATTTGTGATTTATTATTAATTAAAAGACAAGAAATACAGGCATGCCACGAAAAAATGCACAAATTTAAAATAAATAATTAATGTTATATTTGTATAAACATACTTCTTGACAATATGTTGTTGAAAACAGCTTGCGGGGTGGAATCATTGAAAGGTGGAACGCCAGTCATAAACTCGTAGAGGCACACTCCCAGCGCCCACCAGTCCACTGGCGGTCCATGACCTTTTCTATAAATTACAAATGTATTGTATGGAAAATTATTATTTCTAGCAATTCTAGAATCATTCATACAATTATATCATTGCAAAATAAAGCCCAAGTAACAATCTGGCGAGAACTTTTCTCCTACTACGTTTCTACGTTACAAACATTATTACAACAGGTTGCCATAAAACAATTCGAGAACAGTTACAAACGCACATAGGCACTTGAGGCCACTTTCCATCAGGCGGGCCGCCAGCCTTTCAGACAGTAAAAAAGACCTAAAAAATTGATTTCATGCTTACCAATTTATTTAAGAAAATCGTGAGACGCAAACGCAAAATCTCACTTGATAAGAGTATAAATAATCTTATACCGCGAAGAAACAAATACAATCGAGTTTTATCTAACCCTAAATACTTATGTGAATAAAGGAATTTTCATTTATTTATTCCAGATTAATTTATAGAATACTCAATAGTTCGTCCGCATATTTGTTTGTAAGCCTTGAATATGTAGGTATTACTAGAGTTTACCGCGATTTTGATTAAATAGCAATTAGCATAGACTACATTCTGTCCGGGAAAACGCAGAAATTTCGGGACAAATTATTCAGTCAAAGTGTACATGAGTGATATAAAAATTGAAAGACCAGTCTACACAAATAAAATCACAACTTACTTCAAAAGCAATTCGGGAGCCAAATAATCCGGCGTCCCTAAAATTCTTTGATCGGATTGGTTGCCGCGGCGTACGCTTTTTGGCGTTCGGTACGGCGTTTGTGCCGTCGCTAGCGGCGTCTTGCACAACTCCGTTGGGGATATACTGCCTTCACCCTATACCACATACAATTGCATGACAAGAGCTATTAATGTCAAAGAAGCAAGCGAGGTGTGTAAGAATAAGCCCGAATGGCGCTCTGTTGTTAATTTCATCCAATAGTGCATGCAATACAAATTGGTAAAAAACTATCAGGTGGAAGGGAAGTACAGCTACTTGAATAAAAACATTGCAAAGACCACGTGCCTAACTGTTTTGACTCTTGTTGTGGTCTGTGGTAAATAAATATACTGGTTTTGTGTTAATTCTATTATATAAACTTAATAAACACAATTAAAATATTAGTCCATGTATTTCCTTCAATATTTTTTCACACGACAGATAAAAAACAAACTAAAACGTTGACACAAAAAAAAATACATTTAAAAACGCTGTTCTATAACATAAAATAGGTCTAATCTAATTCTATGAGCACAAGACTCCAACATCCTCCACAGGGCAGAAGTTATTAATAACATTTTACTCTCTATCTTATATTAGCTGGCAAAATACGAGCATTTTCGATCACGAACAAAATATGTAAAAACCGAATCAAATATATGTTTATAATTGCTTCTTAAATAATAAATGAAATTATTTATTTATTCTATCAAATTTAGTACTGCTTTTTCAAGCACTCTTCGCAAAATTTCCTTTATCATACGAATCAATCGTTCCCACCATCCTTCCCACCACGGTGAGCCAGGGAGAATTAGAATCCAATCGATCTTCTGAATGGCTGACTGGGAAACTACTTCATTTCAGTTAATCTTTTTAAATAAATTTATAGCTCCGACAAAATTAGTGCCATTATCCGAGTACACCGTTTGAGGCCTGCCTCTCCTGGCTACAAATCTCCTAAAAGATAATAAAAATTCGTCTGTAGATAGTGAAGCTACTACTTCGAGGTGAATTGCCCTATATACGGCGCAAGTATATAAAACTAGCCATATCTTCTCACCACTTCTTAAAAACAATGGCCCGGTTAAGTCGACACCAGTAACTTGGAACGGCTTGCCCGCTTGTGTCCTATCTTCTGGCAACGCAACTAGTGGCGTAAAAAATGGTTCTCCCTTTTGTTTTCTACATATAACACACCTTCTTGAAATCTTTTTTACTAGCAGACGTATTCCAGTTATCCACAAAGTTTGCCGCAAATTTGCTATGACAGTTAATGTACCAGCATGCATTAACGCTCTGTGTTTGTGTACAACTAACCTCTCTACAATGATATGTTTACTTGGCAATAGTATAGGGTATCTATAACAAAATGGTATATTTTCAGAGATCAATTTCGTCTTAACCTTGATTAAATCATCAGTGTCCACAAAAGTACATAAATCTTTATAAGTTTTCAATTTTCCATAGGTTTCCGTTTGGATAAGTTTGAACATATTATTCTCGGCGTTTGTAATTTCTTCTGAACTAAGAACTCTTTGTAATCGCTCTGATTTCTTAATCTTGCAGTTTGAATAAAAGCGATATATCCATGCAATCATTCTGACAATTGACGTATATTTAGAAAAATATAAAAGTCTTTCCGAAAAATTATCTGAAATAGCACTATTAACCATGTATTGCTGATTCTCCTCAATAGATCCTTTAATTAAATGCGTATACATGCTTGATATAGGCCACTCCTTGGGATCTAATTTTAACCACTCCGGTCCATTCCACCACAATGATTCTTTTAGAACATCTGCTTCACAGCTTCTTGAAGGTAAATCGGCGGGGTTCAGATTACCTGGCAAATGATTCCAATCCTTTATATTAGTGTGACTACGAATCTCTTTCACCCGATTTTTCACAAAAACGTCCAAACTTTCATTTTTCTGTATCCACGTAAGGACAACAATTGAATCAGTCCAAAACCAGCAAAAGTGTTCCAAAGGAAAATTATTTTTAAATTGAACGTATAGACGGACCCCTATAACGGCTGCTAATAGTTCCAACCGTGGTATCGAGATATCTTTACTATCCTTGGAAGGTGATACTCGTGACTTTGCGGCTATCAATTGTACTGATACTACGCCTTCACTCTCACTGCGAAGGAACAAGGCAGCGGCATATGCATCTTTACTAGCGTCACAAAAAATATGAACTGATAATTTAGAATCATGTATACTATTTAATGTTATACGTCGAGGAACTGCAACATCCTCTAAAGAATCTAGCTTTGATACCCATTTGAGAAAAGCTTTGGCTATATCCTCTGGTACTTGTTCATCCCATCCAAGTTTTCTCTGATGAACTTGTTTCAATAATAATTTGGCCTTCAGTGAAACAGGAGACGTAAAACCTATCGGGTCAAATACTTTGTGAGCTAAAGATAACATAAAACGTGTAGTTATACGCTCTCCATTGTATTTCAAAGATTTTGCATTTATCTTTAAATCATCTGTTTTAGTATTCCACCATAACCCTAAAACCGAAAGAACGGTTTCTTCATTGGATGGCCCTGAGACCCAGCCTCTTAAATCCATCTTAGCTAGGAGCATAAGCTCTTTCGAATTATTTATAAATTCTTGAAAGCTTTCCACCAAGTGGGCCCAATTATCATAAGGCGCTAGAACAGTTGAAAGCCAGGTTTGCCAAGGACGAAATTCTCATTCAATGTTACGTCCGTAAGCTCTTAGACATCGTACTGTCCCAAGGCAATTGCAGCGATTTTTCAGATTTAAGGACTCTGTACGACAAGTTGAATACCCAGCTAAGGGCCTTAGAAACATTAGGTGTAACAAGCGAGAAATACGCAGCAATGCTTTATCCACTCATCGAATCTGCAATTCCAGAAAGTACTACCGTCCTGTCACGGTCGCCATTCTGTTGTGGTCTGTGGTAAATAAATATACTGGTTTTGTGTTAATTCTATTATATAAACTTAATAAACACAATTAAAATATTAGTCCATGTATTTCCTTCAATATTTTTTCACACGACAGATAAAAAACAAACTAAAACGTTGACACAAAAAAAAATACATTTAAAAACGCTGTTCTATAACATAAAATAGGTCTAATCTAATTCTATGAGCACAAGACTCCAACATCTCTTTTCAAATGTTGTCATGTTGGTAAAGACTTATTACATGAACTAAATACTTCCAATTTTAGTAATGTAATATTTTACTGGCAACTCTCTTAACCAGCCTTTTTAAATATGGATTCGCACATCACATTATTGTTTCTAGCCAATATTAAGCATTCATGAACATTAATGTTTCATGCTTAAACAAATAGGCACCTGGTGAAATCCAGACTTATGTAACCAAGGTCAAACTCGCCAAGTAACACAGTTTTTGTGGCAACTCGTAAAGAAACACAGTAAAATTTCATGATATCCAAGACCTTCTTTTCTTTTCTTTACTTACCTTACTTAACCTTCTCATAGGAAATATTTCTAGACTATTAGAAATATATTTGCTGAAAATTGCACATTTGTCTTTTATCCCCGAAGACGGCTGGTCTTCTTTTGGCAGATTAAAACGAGTCTCTTTCATTCTTCTTTTGTTTTCCTGTTGCTTATTATTGGACACAGGCGTAGAAAATATTACGCCAACATTAAAGTGATGACTGTCGTCCTGAGATGCCCACCTGAAAATCAAAGTTATTACTATTATTTTCTAAAGTTTTCGCGACAAACACACATAATTAAAAACATATTTTAACGGTTTTAAGCGTGGCATTTTACTTGATCTTTATTTCAAGGTTTTGGGCGATTTTTAGTGATTGTGAAGAAATTCCCAATTGTGTTCTGCATAAAGACATGAACTAACTTCAACAACACATTTAAGTTTTGCTTACATTATAATTAAGTTTTATTTATCGGTATAGGCAAGTACAAATACTTAAGCCAACTTTCTACTCCATTACCATTATACTGCTTCGCAACATGTTATAATAGATGTTCTAAAGATTACAAGTGACAAGTAATTCCCCATTATCATGCACAGGTAAAATTGTTTAATTTAATTTTTTATCTCTTTTTTAATCAATCTATGCTAGACTGATGTACTATGCTAATATTTTATGTGTAAATGTTGCTCAATCACTCCAGAACAGCTGAATGTTATGAATGAAATTTGGTTCAGAGATAGATAATAATAGTCTGAATTAGCACATGGCTACTTTTTATACCAGTAAAATGTACGGTTTTGATAGGACAACTTTATCTATTAAATTCACATTCACGCAAGCACAGTATATAACACAGTTGATGACAGTTGTACATAATACATATTTATTTATATAGTTTTTTCTTAACTTTCGCGAGTAGTATACATAATTAAAACTATGTTTTAACGGTTAAAAGGGGCCGAAACATCGAATTAAAAGTCAAATAAAATGCCGCGCTAAGAAGTTAAAACGTAGTTTCAACTACATGTTTTGTTCAAAGAATAACTGCAAATATATTAGAACCAACCCAAAAAATTAGAGAAATCAATGAATTTAGATTATTTCATAAATAATAAAGGATTAATGTCGTAATACCTTTTCTTTAAGACACCTTTGATAGGGTTTTTGCGTTTATCCGGAGTAGGGTGTACAGCCATTCTTTTAGGTGTGTTCTGAGTGAGTTCCAACGCCATTATCTCTTGAGTTAAGCCACTATGATTTTCTTTAGACTCCATTAAACTTGTTACACCAGTTGGTGTGTCTCCATCACAGTCCAATATTCTCTTCCTCTTTTTCGCTCTGAAACTATTTTATTAATTTTTTATAAATAAATAAATAAACGGTAGTAAAATACATATTAAATATACCCAAATTAAGTACGTTATGCTTGTGTTATGGGTAATATACAAGGGATATTATATAGACATTAATATGATAATAAAGTCACACTGTCATTCATTTCTATGCATTGTCTATCTACAGTTATATTACTAGAGATTACTAGAACATGTCTAGGTAGTAATTTATATAGGTAGTAATTTTTGAGATATGCCAGTATAGTACATACGGTCACTGTTATACACACGTACAAGCAGATGAAAATTAGAATGAGACCATAATATACCAATAAGATAGGGATATTAACATATACATAATAGACAACTTGTACACAGACACATTGTATAGGTCTGTTGCAAGCTCAGCAATTTACTCTAATGGGTGATATACCATGTATAAATATTGGCCCAAACCCAGGCCACTCGTTTATGAAATTTATTTTTCCAGAAATCAAACACGGACCTCATCATCTTAACAAGATCAATGTTTGAGCTAACAATTACTTGCAGTCTCTTTATTACTAACAAAAATTATGGATGCAAGTCCAATATACATTTTATTATTATTAGTCCATAGAAATAGTCATTATCTTTATATATATAATTCTTCTATATGTGTGTTGACAGTGAACTCCTCTAAACGGCTGGACCGATTTGAAAGATTTTTTTTTGTGTGTTCAAGTGGATTCGAGGATGGTTTATATTCACAATTGGACCCGGTACATGGCGCTGCAATCGGGTTCTAAATTTTATTTCTTCAGAGCAGGACAATGGCTGCCGGGACAGCTATTAATTTATAAATTATGTGTAATAGAGCAAGGACCTAAGTAAAAATTACCTTGGTATTCTCTTCAATGTTTGTCCTCTACATAATGGTGATTTAGAATGTTCATATTGTGAATCCGATGTGACAGCGGATTCACTTACAGATGACCCATTTGCACTACTAACATCACTTGACTTAGCGCTCCTTGAATTTGTACTATTTTTAGAACTTTCACATGTATGGTATGAAGACCCAAGTGACTCTGAACCTGAATCCTTAAAACAGAGATTTAATTTATATTTAGGGTCTCTTAGCCAAAGAGAGAGTTGTTAGCACTGTTATAATATTGGCAAATCCTTCTGTCTGTGCATAACACAACCTTTTACTCGAAGATACCTAGTTCAGTATGAACGAAATTTGGAAAGTCGGCTTCGATATGCCGTGTGCAGTAACAATGCAGCGAGTTCAAGAAAAAACTAAAAATCAAAAATGTTACTCATACATACAGTATAGGCCGCGAAAATATACAAACGCATAGTTGTTTTTTTCCTTTTAAGGTGGCATGGCCAAATCACAAAACCAGTGTATACTGGTTTTGTGATTACAACATTACTACAGAACTCTTGACAGTGAGTGAACTGACACGCACTTAGCCTGTTTTTAAATGTTAAAATTACTCTATTACTTAAAGCAATGCTAATTTATACTAACTCTTAAGAGCATTGTATTAAGACGGAAGTTTATTCCATGATTTTGTTTATATAGGATCTGAAAGGCAGGGAGTATTGGTCAAATCCTTAGCAAATTATTATAGACATTGAACAGGTATGCCGAGAATTATATTCTAAAAAGAAAGTTGGATTTTATTTTAATATAAATAATTGGTCTTTCAAAGATATTTTTTGTCTTTCATGGGCTCAGCTACTTAAAGATGGTCGAAATATTGAAATAAAAATAAAATAAAATACCGCATTTTAAATCATTAATAAACTTAAGACAATACTTTTGTCAGAAATATAAACTACTATAATTATATCACCTACCACATTTTCATCCAAATTAATACTTTCAGCACTCATGAAAGGAAATATTCCTGACATTTGAGAATGTTCAGTTAGTGGTGTTGTTTCCAATGCACTTAGGCTATCAAACAATCCTTTTGATTTATCTGAAAGACATTAATTATAATTAGGATTATAATAATCATAACAGGTCAACATTCAATCAATATATTGGTGTGTCAGTCTGTACCAACATTTCCAAACTAGCCACAGAAGGCTGTACAGTACCTGATTTTGTATAAAAAAGTATTTAATGTGCAACATTAACAATCCATGAACATTAATGCCTAAGTACATTTAACTCATTTCTAACTAACTTTTCTCTGTTCTACATTTTATAAAAACAGGACCTTTATAAAAAAGCATCATGTCCATTTGTATTTACATATACTTATACAATCTATATGAATGAAGTTTGACAAGACTAATACTGCTACATAATGGTGTAGTGATAGTAAAAAAAATGTGACGGCAACATAGCTGAGGGACATAAAGTAAAATGGATTTGGTTTACATAAGGATATATATCTATGCATGTGTAAAAAAATCAAACTAAAGTTTTATAAAGACTGTGTCTTAGTAATTTAAATCATCACTTTCAGTCATAAAAAATATTTCTATAATATTCTGGGTGCAGCTAATTTTATGCACAATAGTATGAAAAATAATGATAATGGTTCCATAGTGATAATATTCATTATCACTATGGAACCTTTCACTGTGTGGATCAACAAGCACTTGGCTTATTTCATTCATGAGACCATTTCTTCAAAGAATTATTTGTGACCTTAAGAAACAAGCTCCATTGTGACACATTCCTTTTAAGACTACCCATATAAAATTAAGAAAACAAAAATCAATTTAAAATATTCCAATAACTAATGGACAAATGCAGTAATAGTGTTGAATATGTAATTAATGTAACTGGCTATTTCTCTGTAAGTGAATTTATTATTTTGACAAATAATTGTCTTAAAAACTATTTTTGACTTCATACATAGGAAATATTAACAATTATCATACTAGTCTCTCTAAGGTCATCAATAAGGTTCTCACAAGTGTCTGATGACATATTGGAAATATGAGTGCCTTCACCAGAACCAAATGACAAGTGGGATGTTAATGATAGCAACTGGCCTGGAGTTCTCATGTTTAGGCTTGGTGTGCAGTTTACAAAATCTGAAATCTCCAAATCTGAAAACAAAATTAAAACAATGCTTTAGTCACCTACATCAATTGCAACTATGTTGATTTAATGCATTCATTTGTACTTGGAATATACATCTGGATGAAACAGCAGCTATCACTATTTAAAGATGAGCAAGGGAGATAAAGAGAAAATAAAACATTATCTGGACAAGATGGCATTCCCACCATGCTTCAAAGTTGTTTTCATACATATCTATGTATGAAAGTATCTACTTGTACTTGAACAAGATTACTTCAAAATGTTTTGCTACACCATCAGCAGCTGGTGGTAATTCAAACAGTATGGAAATTACAACAGAAATATTGTTTGAATCATTAATTCTCCTTGGCTAATGTTTAAATCCATCTCAATGGAATAACTATTCTGGTATTTTAGCCCCTAAGCTGTTTTAAAGTTTGAAATTTCATGTGTCACAAACAATAAAATAAATTTGAGAATTATAATATTAATATATAGCAAAATGTAGGTCCTGATATTTATGTTAGTGAAGTAAGGAAATAATAAAATTATATTAACATTAAAAACATTTATAAAGGAAAACACACCTCTATGTATTTCTATTGTAGACAGGCCAAAATCTGTAAGCTTCACATGGCCAGATTTAGATATCAACATATTGTCAGGTTTCAAATCACGATGCACAATATTGTGTTTATGTAAATAGTCTAAAGCCAAAGTAACTTCTGCTATGTAAAAAACAGCCATTGATTCCTCAAGGAAACCGTAAACACCCAGTAGAGATTTTAAGTCACCGCCAACCATATATTCCATTACCTTAAAATGTGTCAAAAAATGCAACATGCTATTAACAGAAGTCATTAAGTACCAGTCTCAAAATATAATTCTTGGGTAGAATTTTTTGAATAATTATATAGATTTTATAATATTGTAGTTAAAAAAAATCGCAACACAATTTTAATCTCTGCAGGAATGTATAATTAGGAAAAATTAAATAAACATGAAGCTGTGGTCCCAAAATTAATACATCAAGAAGGTAATCTTAATACACAAATTATTAAAAAATATACTTGAGAGTTTAGAATCATTTTCAATACTTACCAAATAAACAGATGATAAGGATTGCAATGAGTAAAACAAATGAACACAAAATGGGCTCCTTGATAACGCTAGTGCGTTTCGCTCAGTAACAACTTGAGTAACCATATTTTTATTTATCATTTCAGACTTCTTCATCACTTTTATAGCATACATTTGTTCTTTGTTATTCTTTTTGTGCGCAAGAAAAACTTTACCAAAAGCACCACGGCTTATCGGCTTTATAATCGTAAAATCGTTAATATCCGGAGGCTTAAATAAAAATGTACAAAATCTAGTTATAAATAGTAAAATAAAAGTTAGTCTGGAGCATTACTCAATATAAATATAATAAAAAATAAGATATAATTCAAAAACTCGAAATAATTATAACTTTGCAGTAACACAAACCTCTCTAGAAATAATTTTGTCTAAGATAGTGTGGCATACAGAACTATCTTCGTGTTTAGAGTTTATAAACGACATTTTGGTCAAATATTGAATTGTTGTAATTTAAATTTTACTAAAAATTATAACATTATTTATTTTTAAAATTTAACAAAACGGACACGGGACAGACTGACAGAAGTGACAGACATTGCCATGCCAACCAATGTTGCCAAATTTCGTAAATTTTTAACAATTTTATAGCTTAGCAGTTAGGCCTTTAAGCCATGTCAATTCCCTCGTATGAAAAATATTGAGAACATGCGTTGAACTCCTAAAAATGCTAATTAAGATTTAAAATATTTTTTACTTGTCCAAATACCTATTTTTTTAGTTGTAGTTTTAGTGGGAATGCATATAATATTTAATTTTTCACACACCTTAAGGTGTGACTTCTTCTTCTCTCTTCTTCTTCTTCTTACTTAAGGTGACACTTCTCAGTTAAGACATTATGTGACTCTCGGCGGATGGCAGGTACCTTCTAATCACCAAGCTAAAGCTCTGGGACATTAGCTGAGCTAACACTACGAACTTGTGAGTTGTGGACTCGCTTACATCCTGGGAGTCAACAGCTCCCTGTTTTTAATTATAGTGAAAGGACAGAAAGGCCTGCGACCAGAAGTCGTTATAAACCATGCAGCTTGTCTAGCAACTAAACAAATTGAGTTAGTAATGCAATAGATTTAAAGGAAAACCCTACGATAGTTAACATGTGTTATAATAGTAGTTACAATTTTGACCTCGAACACCCTGTGGTCGGCGGCTATACGGTGGATGCAATCAGGCCGCAGCTGGAGAGATGGGTGACCCGCACCAGCGGAACCCTGACCTTCAGGACGACTCAGATACTGACCGGACACGGTTGTTTCGATCAGTATCTGTTTCGCATTGTGGGCTGCTTGCCTTCCCCGGACTGCCGCCAATGCGGCGCACCCGATACGGCGTTACACACGCTTGTTGAGTGCGCTGCATGGACGCCTCAGCGTTTCGAGCTCGAGACACACGTAGGAGCCGTCCGATCGCTGGGCGACTTGGTAACGGCCATGTTGCACAGCGACGACCGCTGGGAGTCTGCGGTTACTTTCTGTGAGGCAGTAATGTCTCTCAAAGAGGCCGCAGAAAGGGACAGGGAGCGAAGTCCTGCAGCGCGTGCTAATGTCTCCACCCGAGGTCGCCGGCCTTCAGCTGGCACCCGGAGAGGCAGGTACGCGCATTACTTCCCTCCCTGAGTTAGGTTCCGGTACGAGGGGCCCCTTGCTACTAGGCAACGCAAGGGATTCATCTGCCCCCGTTTCGAAGTGGGGTGTGTTCTCCCAGGGCACACTCCAAGCACTTTATTGCGCTGGATCGACTGTTGCGTAACTATGTTCTATATCTCAGTCTTTCCTTCACAACAAAAGCGCAGGGTCGACGGGAGGAGGGGGTTTTTAGTGGGTATTGAGGTTGCTCGCCCGTGCGGCATCGCTCTGAGTCTTCCACACTCCTCAGTGTCAAGCCATCGCGGACGAAGCGCAAACAAAGCATACTATTGCTAGCGTTATCGCGCCCGGTGGATGCGCGCCGTTTCCTAGTGACGGCCCTGAGAGTGCGTAAATCGGTTAGCATTTTCCCTCGCCTCAAAAAAAAAAAAAAAAAGTAGTTACAATTTGATAACCCTTATTACTCGATAGTTATAATATATTACGCGTTTATCATAAATTTTGGAACCATTGTGTGGATAATATAAAATTTTAATTAAAAATACATTACAATAATTGTTAAAACCAATTTTTTTAAGTCAAATATTCCATTATTCTTCCATTCTACAAGACGCGACACATTTACTAAACGCTTGAACAATAGGTGAGCACACTAAAGGCTGATGAGGATTATCTTCATAGCACTTGACTATCTGAAAATTTTTCAAACATTATCGCCCGTATTCTAGAATAATACTCACGGGCTGGCCACGAACCCAGACTTAACGACGGGTGACAATGTATGGTAGCTCTCACCACGTGCCGACTGGTCTATTCGTGGCATGCTTGTAATACTTTTGTTTTATCGCCCGTTGTATCGTCTGTCACTCACGACGACAAGTCCGTGGCCAAGCCATCACACAAAAAGCGTGCCTAATATATATAAGATAAAACATTTAAACTAAAATGTGTTTTGAATGCACAAAGCGTCGTTAGGTTACACATCAAATGTGCGCATGCACGAGTGCGATTCTTGAAACAAGGCTTAAATTCAAATAGATAAAGATTGGACTTCCAAAAATTATAGTTAAACGTGGTTGATTGGAAGAGATCACTCTAAAGGGACGAGACCATTCTAAAGCAGTGATTCCCAAAGTGGTCTATATCGACCCCTAGGGGTCTATGACAACCTGCAAGGGGTCTACGTCAGCGAAAAAAATTTTTGGGGGTCCATGAAATGAAAATGGGGGTCCACGATAGTGGATCTCAACACATACACTGATAGTACCTATTTACTTACATCATACTATCTTATAATATCAAAACATATACATTATTTATAAAAGTACCTATGAAGTAAAAAAAATATTATATATGTTTATAAAATTGTGTAAGTTGTAGGATGTTGGTATTCGCTTTGTGGTCGCAATACATTTTGAACTTGTAAAAACCTGAGAGTCGCAGTCTCAGAGCTTCGCTACCTTGCACTGACTTGTTCAATTCGTCACTCTATAAATACGAATGTGGGACAAATACGTTTATTCGTTTCCTGAATCTTGAAAAGGAAAGTGCTAAGAAAATATTAAAAAAAAATATAAACAGATAGTATATCACACAAATTTTAGTGAGTCAGTGTTATTTTCTTTGAGAGTGCTGGAGAAAAGTAAGTACATTATTTTTTATTAAATTTTAGTTTTGTACTCGTAGTTAGCAAAGATAGATAAATTACGCCAATCATGACTTTAGTTATTAGTAGTTTAATAATCAATCATGCAAAATTACATGAGTACTCCTCAATAGTTTCTTTTTGAAAGTTTTAGCAATCGGTATTATAATTACAGTGCAATCTTTGAAATTCGAGCTAATTGTTGCAAGAAGATGTTCGAATTATGCAATGTTTTCGGAAAAATCAAAAAATATTTTTAATATACAGCTGCTGGATTTTCTGTCTTATTTAAATAATTTAATTTTGCCCACAGATGACTGATGCCATGTCCGAATCTAAAAAGAAATGTAGACAGTACAGTGTTGATTATTTGAAATTTGGCTTCATTCCATCATTGCCGTACAAACAATCGCCTATGTGCCTTTTATGCAACAAAGTTTTGGGCAATGACGCTATGAAACCATCTAAACTGCAAGATCATCTGAGAAGATGCCACCCTGATAAAACAGAGAAAGATTTGAAATACTTTCAAACACTGGACAGAATGTTCGCTTCGACGTCACAAAGAAATGATGATGGTTTGCGGGCGTCTTACAATATCTCCTTACTTATAGCAAAATCCGGAAAACCGCATACTATCGGAGAGAAGTTAATTTTGCCAGCCGTTGAAGAGGTTTTAAAAACTGTTTTACATAAACCTGCATCTGATATCATTAAAAGAACTCCCTTAAGCAACAATACTGTTGAAAGACGTATTGATGAAATGAGTTCTGATATTGAAAGCTTTTTATGTAATTATTTGCAAACGACCCATTTCTCTATACAACTGGACGAGTTATCGTGGATTTAAAAGCTATTGGAACGTAGTTCCTTATCGCGCGGTACGAATGAGGGCTAGACGGAAAAAATTCTTACTAAAAAAGTTGTCACGACACTTTTTGAACTTGCCAAGATAAAATGCAGCTTTATGCCCACGCAGTTAGAGTTTAATTTGGAGTACATTATTATTTAAATGTCATGGGTTGCTGACGTACAGATAGCATTTGCGGACATATAGAGTCTTAATGTCATTAGAATAAGGAGCAATATCGCGAATCTGGTTTAAAGTTAAATTTGTTTCAAGAGTCGAATTGCAGGATGTGATTCGATTTTTAAATTTTAAATTTTTAAATTTAAATTGTTTCTTATATTGAAGTAAATAGGATTCAAACTTACTCATTTACTATTTTGTTGAGTGTATACAGGTTTTTTGTAAATAATAAATATGGAACTTCGTTCCATCTGGGTGTCCCTTGACACCTCTCAAGTTTTTTTTAAAACAAAATGTGTCAGGGGTGTTAGCAATACATTGCGTCATCCATCGACAACATTTAGTTGCTAAAAATTTGAGTGTTAGATTGCATGAATTTCATAATACAAGAGGAACTGACTGAACTAAGTACAAACGGAGAACTTAAGGTTCAGTTTAAAAACGGATATCAGCAATTCTGGCTGCAAAACAACATACCCGTTACTTATCCCGTATTGTGGAATATAGCGAGGAAATTTTTAATTTCCTTTCCATCGTCATACCTAGTGGAAAGGGGGTTCAGCGCTGTTACCAATCTCCTAACGAAAAAAAGAAACAGACTGGACATCATTAGCCGAGGAGATTTAAGATTAACCCATACAAAATTGACGCCAAATGTTGATAATTTATTATTAAAGCATCAGGTTCATCCTTCTCACTAAAAATATTGACTTATTGCTTATGTTATTTTATTTATAGTTTACTTTATGTTTCTTTAATGTTACGTATATTTTACATAACAGATACAAAATTTTATCTTGAGTAGTTTTAATTTAAATTCAATTAATAAATGTATAAATAAACATGTGTTTTTACTTTAAGTTTTTAACACTAACTTCACTACAGTTAGAAATTTACAGGAAATCAATATCAGGTAAGTAGGGGGTCTACCCAACACGGAAAAACATGGCAAGGGGTCAACGACACAAAAAAGTTTGGGGAACTCTGCTCTAAAGGGACAAGGCCGCTCTTTGTTCCTGTCTGGACACGAAATGAGTATAAATTATTTACTTTATGTGTATCTGGCAAACAATAAACTATTTTCTATCTATCTAACTATATGATTTACATTGATCCAAATACTCACTAGGGAGCCGACTGACAAAATATTTAATAGGGAATATGAAGTCAGTCAGACTTGGTAGCGCTGTACCGACTTCAAATTAATTTAGACGATGCCAGTATGAAGTTATTACTGCCGTCCTTCGAATTTGAAGTCAGTAGCTGGAATAAGTGAACTAACTTTAAGTCTGTCTTATTTGTTAGTGCAACAGCCGTACGGAAACGGAATGCTATGATGGTTTCTTGATTCGCTCGGTACCGATGAACTGCTCCAGCTGCTATACTGCGGCACCAACAAATTAGAAGCGACTTAAGGTTTTATGGTGACCACACAACTTTTCAAATAATGCTTCAACTGACCTTAACACGCCAATCAAAACAGGGCTTTATTTTTTGGATTGTTTCATGTGTTACTTTTGGTTGTGGAAATGTATTGCTGATGCTTTCAATTTTTTTATCGTATTCAGTTTCAATAATTTTATTTATAATCTGATGTTCCTTTTTCAAAGAGTCTATTCTTTGTGCCCAATAGTCAGTTTCTCCTTCCTTATGTAAATTAGCAGACTTTTTAATTTCTTGAAAAAACAGTTCACTACTTGGTTCCTGAATGAATCAAAGTGGGAAATAATTGTAGTTGTGAAAATCACTTTATTGATAATTTTATTCTATAGGCGTAGATTTATGTTAATTTATGACAACGAAGGACAATCCTAAAGAGAAATAATTTATAGTCATATCATGGAAAAAGATTTTCTATGCTCATACTATATACTGACATCCTCTGTGGTAGAGCGGGCTAAGTCTTTACCGGCCGAGATCAGTGGAACGCAAAGGCTCCGAGCTCGATTCCTGGCATGGTAAATTTCGTAAAATAAGTTAGCGTTATTTATTATGGTCTGCCGGTCTGGATGCCTGTATATTACCCACAACATAAGCATAACTTGCATAGCTTGGGATTATATACAATGTGTATGTCTGTCTTGCCTGCTGATTATTTATTTAATAATAGCAGTGCCAGCGACAATTCGTTCGCGTTGCATTTCCCAAGGAAACAACTTTATTTATCGGTACATAAAGTATCCGCAGTTTTGACCCATATAAGTCAGCACTGTGCTGGGTTTCATTTAAGTCTATTATTTATTTTCACGCGATGCTGGTTTCATTGACAGACAGACAAACGTTCTAAAAGCTGTATTTTCAGAATATGCTAGTCTCAATTGGACCCTTGATTTCGTCTCATTTTTAAATTTATTGTACAAACTCAACACCGCTATCATTTATTATTGTATACATTATTCATATTTGCTTCAAATGTATTAAAGTCATAACACAATATTGGTACACTTAATAAAATACGAGAAAGACTATTATATATAAAACTTACAGCCGCTAAATCATTAAAATTTATCACATCATGATCTATCGATTTTTGTAATGTGATGGGAGGATTAAAGGCAAAGGTATTATCAAAACTAATGCGTCTAGTATCTTTGCTAACTAAAGTTCCCATTGCTTTTATTTAATAAAACTTTTACCGAATAAATAGTTATATCAAAAAGCCCATTATAAACAACTTGACTATAATTTATTTGGCTAAAGGATTCACAACATAGATAATACTACATATAAAATAAATTTCTTTTAATTTTTAATCTTATTTCCGTTTTATAAAAAAAGTTCGGCGAAATCATGAAACTTTGTGGTCACTAATATAATAATATTTGAAAACCGTTGCCGGTAGGTTTCTCTGGCTACGGTTAAAACCAATATCATTTCTAGGATATTGAATTCTGTGTTTAAAAGACTCCTAAGATCTATAATTTCGTTGAGCTTACAGGTCCGGCTTCGCGAGAGTTAATTTTTTCTCTCAGTTATGGTTGAGTTTAATGCGTTAAGATGCGACATTGTTAATGACGATAAATGTTGACAGGTAATGTACGTAATTCGTAATGTACACCAATATAGCTATGCGTTAGCGACGCGATTTTTTTAACGCTTTAAATAAGACTCATTTGCCTGTAGCCAAGCGGTCTTATTCATAGACAATAATTATAGTACGATTGAATGCTTCTTTAAGAACCATAAAGAAGCGTTCAAAATTATTTTAAAAAGATATAACAAGGCGATATTTACTTTAGTCCTTTGCCTACTCTCTGTATCCAAGTTACTGTCAATGTCAGGTGACATTGATTTGACATATTGTCATTAAAAATCATATCAAATGGCAAATACTAAGGAAAATAATATTGTTATATTGGTTAAAATCTTAGAAATTAAAAGAAATTATAATAAGGCCAAAGGAGTCGCCGAATCTAAACGCTGGAGATAACTATGTTGTCAAAATTTAGTTTTTTAAAATATTTTTTTTACCAAATTATAAATTTATCACATTGCATATTTAACTAAATTAACCCATTTCCGTTAAACTAAAAGACCTTTATAATGTCACTTTACGATGATCTAGATACAATTAAAGCTCGCACAACTGAGAAGGTCGCTGGATGGTCTTCAGGCATTAAATTACTGCAATCTCAACTACAGCTCAAAAAAGCAGCCATCACTCAGCCAAAAAGAGAAGCTATTCGTCGCTCTACACAGGTAATCCATATAAATGTTTTGTGTGGGTAGGAGTCATTGTTTATGTGTTTATTTATTCCTTTTTCGTGGTCCCAAGTATAAACTTATATTAAATTTGTCAGGATAAAGAATACTTTCTATTTTGTAAAGTTTTAAACTGTTAAAGTTTGATAGCTTGACTAGATAAGAATTAATGTAACAATGTGTCACATAAGAGCATGTACATGCACCAATTATTATGGAATGTGGTTTTGATTGTGTTATAATCAAAATCATATCTTACAGACCTTGTCTCATTTTTAGGATACGATGTCCCATGGTCTTCATGTTATTAAAAGTACATATATAATGACTTTAACACTAATTAGATCATTTCAAAGGCAATGAAGAAGGAACATAAAAATATACAATCTAAATCACTTCCGTATTTATATGCAATACAGTACATACAGTAATATTTATGTATAGCTAATCAAACTGTAGAAAATGTTTATTTAATTTATTTTTTATGAGTAGTTGGTATATAGGATAGAAACGTTCAGCGGGGCAGTAAGGGGAAGTACCTTAACCATTACAAGTACACGAAAATGTTCTTAGGAGATTATCTATAATTTTTAAATCTCACTCACAGATTTCCAAAAAAATGTATACTAGCAAGAAGATGGTCATTTTACATAAGGAAATTCTTTAGGTACTGCCAATCAATCATGTTTCTGATACTGATCAAAAACTTCTATCAGACCAATCATCCTTGGAGTATTTAAAATGCAAAAATCTTTTGCTGTCTTCTCTCTTCTTTCAAGAAGGCAGTATCTCTCAAGAATTCCAACTCTCCTTTTATATTATTCAAACATTTTTTTGTAATATAATAATTTATTCATAAGGTACACCACAACACAAATATCATTGAATAAATTTCACACATAAAAACAAAACTTACCTAGAAGCATTTATAATAAAATCTAAGAACTTTCTTCGAAATTAAGTTGTAAAAAAGGAACTTTTGTTGACTAAGATAAAATTGAAAAGAAATCACTCAGGGATTTTCTGTTGCAACAAACTATCAAAACTGGTTTTTATTTGGAAATAGAATAATAATGAGTTTGAATTATTTTTTTCTCAATTTTATCTTTTTATTCAGTCAACCAACAAATTTGAGAAATAAATAAGGTAAGTTGGATGTTTAAAAGATGTATGCAAAAATATTTTTGCAGTTTTTGACTTTTAGTACTCCAAACTGGGTTGGTCCCATAGAATTTTTTTAATCACTTTCAGAAACAGGATCGAGTGGCTGCAAAAAAATTGTGTAATGGGGACATTTTCTTGCTAAATGTACATTTTTTGAATATTTGTGGAAATCAAAAATTTCAGGAAAAATTATGGATAGTCTCCTAAGACCATTTTATGTAGCTGCAAGGATTAAGATACTTCCGTTTACTGCCCCACTGAAAGTTTCCAGCCTGTATATTTATTCCCTGGTATTTTAGGTTTTAACTCCAGTGATAGATTTAAAAAGCAAGCAGAAAGATGAAGATGAGACAAATTCAAATAGTCCGAAATCACAATCTAAAACTTTGACAGCATCACTGAATGTTAGAGATTTTGATTGGAATGTAGCAAATGAGTATGACCCTATGTGGCCTAATGATTATGAAAAGGTTGCTAAAGGTGAGTTCTTCCATCACAAATTATTGTAATTAAACAGATTTTATATGTTGCAGTTACTTCTACAACCCATTGTCATCAATCATATCATACTTGATATATATATACATTTTCATCATCCCTATTAATATTATAAATGCGAAAGTAACTCTGTCTGTCTGTTTGTTCCGTTTTCACGTAAAAACTACTGGACCGATTTGGCTGAAACTCAGTATATATATGTTTTCGATACCGAGAATGAACATAGGATACTTTTTATCCTGAAAAGTGGGATAGTTTCCGGGATAAAAATATATTTGTCTTTCTGTTTGTTATGCTTTTACTTACTTACTTTTGGTCATTTTGGCCTCTTTGGTCAATTTGTCCATTTTGATTATTTTGGCCTTTTTGGTCGTTTTTGCCTATTCCATCATTTTGGCCATGTTGGTCACTGTGGTCTTTTGGTCATTTAGACCATTTTGGCCTTTTTGGTCGTTTTTGCCTATTCCATCATTTTGGCCATGTCGGTCACTGTGGTCTTTTGGTCATTTAGACCATTTTGGCCTTTTTAGTCAAGTTTTGTAATTTATTTTGTTGACAGTTAGACGGGGGATGGTATAATTAGCGATATAAAATGAAGTGAATGTTCCGTGGGCAAATACATAAAAATGTAATATAATATAACCTGTAGCGCTTGCTCTATAAACAAGAGACACGCACTAGAGGTAAACCCGCGGCGCAGCCGCGGGGTAAACTCTAGGTTAGATAATAAATGATGAAAATGTATACATATATACATTTTTTGTATCATTTCTAATCTATATATCATGTGTTTTCATTCTAATAACTTTAGATCGGCTCGAAGTTCAAAGTCATTGCTAATAGAGGATTAAATAAAATCCTTATAGGATTACTACTACTACTATTTACATTACTATTGAACTTGCATGTATTATCATAAGTATATTAATTAGTCTAGTGTAATCTGCCCTTAGATTTTAACTTATGATTAAGATTAGTTTTCCTTAATTTCAGAAATGCAAGCTAAAAGGTTGAATCTTGATCCTGTGGATAGACCTGAAAGATCAGAAAGAAAGCGGAAGAGTAGATTTGGAGATGATGAGGACACTATACCCGAAAAAACTCTTGTGCCCATGGTATTATTAAACTTATGTATTTTATTTTATTTATTGGTTTAATGATTAAACTTTGATACATAGCTGAAATATAGGTTAGGTTTTATTTCACTTTCCACATAATTATAAACTTTAGTTTTTTGGAAAATATTGCATGTTTATGCTTGTAAGGATGTCAATTTGCATATATTACAAAGCCAGGCTTATATTTTCTCCCCTGACATGTCATATTCAGGATTTTTTATTTATATTTCTTTTCACATTTAAAGCATTACAGTTTTATGGTATACTAGTTTCTGCCCGCGACTTCGTCTGCGTGGTTTTTTTTTCATAAAAGTATCCTATGTTACTTCTAATACCTCCAAGAATATGTGTACAAGGTTTCATGATGATCGGTTGAGTAGTTTTCGTGTGAAAGTGTAACAAACATACTTACAATATTATTATATATATTTATAATATTAAGTATGGATTGGATAGTGATATACTTTTTTATTCATAGTATGAGGTTTATTAGCTCATATTAAGTGTTTTTCAGAATTACATTAATAATGGAATTATGAAAAAAACTTTCTTTTAACATTGTTTTTATGAGCTGATAGTAAATAAGGGGGTTGGTACTTACAATTTAATATTCTGTTTCTTTTAAAGTATTCATTCTTTAGTTTCATTTTAAATTGTGTTTATTATTTTGGATTTATATTTAATAAAACAACATGAAAAAAATTGGGCAGACATATAGTGTTCATTTTTGCTATCCATCAATGGTTTTAGATGGGAAAAACGTGTTGTATTTTTCTTTTTATAGCAGCCTGAAGAGGAAGAAGCAGAGGAAATATCTAAACGTGCGGCGGGTGTTGCCATTGCACCTCCCCCATCACTCACTGTGGAAACACCATCACCACCTCCTCAGCCACCAGCCGCAACAACTCCGACACCTAGTGCTGGATTCTCAATCGGTGGTTATGGAGCTAGCTCTGTTGCTGCTAAAATTATGGCCAAATATGGATTTAAGGTTATTTTTCTTCTTTGTTGTGGGATTTTTACAGCCTTTCTCAATGGGTTTTTAGAATAATTTTAATAACTACTAGCTCTTGCATTAGTTTAACTACCATTGACCGGCAAGTCAACACTAATTGACATAATATTTACTCTGCAGAACTTATACTATTTTTGTAACACCAAAATCTTACTGAAATTTTCTTTAATATCTTCTAATTTCAAATTGAGGTACGAGTTTAAAATATGATACACACTATAAGATGTGAGAACTTTCCGCCATATTAGCCATGTTTTCCTAATTTTGGTTTGCTTGTGTAACTACCGCAATGCAAACTCTTGTAATTCGTAGTACTAATTCGACAAACTCGGGTCGCGATTATTGCAAATGGGAGAGTTGGTGGTCATTGGTACTCCTGTGCATGACCTATACTTAGAGAATGTACCCATAAGTGACACATTTGTTACAATGTTTACCCCCCTTGGTTACCACCCGTAATAAATGCCGAGCTCCGCCCCCTCCCTCTTTACTTTTTACGTTCACTACATGAAAAATATATTTATAAAAATGGGGTTTAAATCATTTTTTGCAAACAGAAAGTTAATAAAAATAATTTGGCTTATATTTGTCTTTATTAATACTTGCCACGTGATGTCAAGAGGGAGTGGATACCTATAATATAGGAAATTAATAAATATCAAGAAGAAAAAAACTTGTTAAACGAGACTAAATATTTGGATGGTGCTTTAAATCAAAATGTGGTTAAAATGTTGGTTGTGATTTGTTATTTTTGGCTTAATAATGATTAGTTTCCAGTCATTAATTTAACCTTCTAACGCCCAGGTTTAGCAACACTTTCTTGAACTAAATGATCAAAGTCCTTATAAAAAGATTCTATTGCAAAGACTTTAAATAGTTTATTTATTTTCACTGTTACGTATTAATATGGATGATTTAAATAAAACTAAACTAAATTATAAATAAATTAAACTAAAAATAAACTATATATACAAACTAAAATTAAACCATAAAATCTAGTTCCAGACCGCTGTCAGTCGGAAACATGCCCAAAAGACTGGCCACATTGCCTCGCTGAATGGCAAATGCAAAGACTTAAGATTTTGAACTTTAAACATTGTACCTTACAGTAATCTCGCAATTATGTAAATTATTCTTCTATCAGGTGAATTAGTAGAATGAAAAAAGAACAAAAATAGATTACTTTTTAACAGGCCTTTGGGTCAAAATCGTTAGACTTACAACAACACCAATTCTTTTTAACAACCTCCAAAAACGGTCAAACATTAAATTAAATTTAAAAACCAATTTAATAACTTTAATAAACAAAAAACCTTTAAAATTAATAGAAACATTTATTTTTTATTATTTATTTAAAACATTCGAAACAAACAATCATACAAATTGTTTTCAATGGGAATCATAAACTTGAATACATACATTAATGCAACCAAGCAATAATCTTGTTACCTCAGTAAATTAACCAAAGTACCATTGTCTATTTAGAAATCATTCAAAATGATCATACTTTACTTATTTGTCATGGTAAATTGAGGCTTTCAAATAAGCTTTTAAAGTGATTTGTAGGAAGGGCAAGGTTTAGGAAAGAAAGAACAGGGAATGTCTGTGGCCTTACAAGTGGAAAAAACCTCAAAACGTGGTGGCAGGATTATTCATGAAAAGGATGGAAATGTCATGCCTCCACCTGGTTTTGCTATGCCCGCCCCTCCTGGACCAGGTACAAATTGTTGGTTATTGTTTACGTCTTAACTGTGACTGCTGCTTAATTTTCATATTTTAAAATGATCACAAACAGACACTTCAGTTTTAATGCTATAGATACAAAGCAGAGGAATATTCTGTTTTTCATAATGTCTCTAAAGTTTCTGGCAACAGTTTAATAATCTATAAATCTAATGCTGTCAATGCTGATATTAGATGGATCAACCAACTTGAATTTGCTTCAAAGGCATAGAACTGAACAGTATGGTATTCTATGAGATTAAATAATTTATAATCATAATAATAATCAGCAGACAAAAACATACACATGTGTGTCCCCAAGTTAAGTAAATTACCCTTGTGTTGTAGTTATTATACAATGGACCTTTCTGGGGCCAATCCCAAACCCCAGACCATAGTAATTAACAGAAAGTTTGTTTACGAAATTTACCAGGCCAAGAATCGACCCGGGGTCTCTATGTTCTGTCTGTTTAGCCTAAACTAAAGCATTCAAGTTTATGTTTATACTTGGATTGATTCATTCAAATCGAAAGACAGAAAAATTTAATTATATATACAGATTAATGTGAGTTACTTAAAAATGTTGAATTGAAAGATTCTGACTTCAAATATTTATTTTCCTGTTAAACTATACTGGTTAACAGTGAATTAAAATAATTGGAAAGTATATAGCTGCCATGTTTTTGGATTTTTCTTATGAACTTCAGTCTCTAATCTTTATGATTTTGTATTACAGATTCACCAAATACTGCATCTAATTCTCCGCAGTCTATGAAAAATGAGCCATCTATAACAGAAATAATGAAATCACCCAGTAAAGTCGTTTTATTGAGAGTGAGTGGATTTATTCTTATAGGGTTTGAGTTTTTAGTTCTATAGCCATTTTGGCAAAAAAAGGGGACCCTTATTACACCGTCTGGTATATGCCTGTACCTCTGTCTATATTTATGATGAAATCATATTCGTCAATAACTACTATATATGTTTATATGGATAAAAATTGGCAGCAAAATTTATATTCAATGCACAACATTTTAGAAAATTGCAAAAAAAGTTGGGTCGTCATTAGGGGTGATGCCTCCATAGATATACATAATTGTATGTAAATTGGTTGCATTTAGCGGCAATCTTCAGAATCCATGTACTTTCACACTAAAAAATCCATTGCCTTGTTGAAAATACCCTTTGATTTTGAATACTGACAAAACAACTGATGTTTACGTTACCTATCAAGCGTGGATGAAGTAGCGGACACATTAGTTACATATAAATATATATATATAATTTGATGCCAAATACTATGTCCCCTGAGGTAGTTGCAGACTGTCCCTATCACCGAGTGTAAAAGTCTAGTATATATTCTGCCGTAAGACTTATTTCCCTCTGGGTCTAATTGTTGTTTTACAGTAATATAATATTTTGTTAATATTTCAGAATATGGTTGGCCCTGGTGATGTCGACGAGGAATTAGAGCCAGAAGTCAAAGACGAATGTAACACGAAATATGGAGATGTTATAAAGGTGTTGATATTTGAGATGCCCAACGCCCCAAACGACGAAGCCGTCAGAATATTCGTAGAATTCAAGCGCATTGAAAGCGCCATAAAAGCTGTAGTTGATTTAAATGGTAGATTTTTTGGTGGACGTCAAGTGAAAGCGGGATTTTATGATGTAGAAAAATTCGGTTCATTACAATTAACTGAATAACTATTAATAAACTATTAATCTATATATTATTCTTTTATTTGTAATCAGGATTTACAGTTCGAGTTGCAATTTTGATTGAATACCACTGTATCTGATAAGGCTTTATGGACATAGTTTCGTTGTCTGCTATCGACGCAAAGTAAACGACAAGTACAGAGCTCACGTCAACAACATGACAATTTTGAAAAAGGCGGGAACTGCTAATTTGTGAAGGCGCTTTTTTTCAAAACTCTTAATTATTAATTAATTTTTCGTATCTTTTTACCTTAACTTACAAATAAAAAGTTCGTTATTACTTTAGGGCATAATGCCCAAAAAGAAAAAACGTCCCTTAACTGGGAATTCCAATGATTGGCCGGACGAGGTTTCAGATAGTAGCAGCGTATCTGAAGAAATTGAAATTTCGGAAAAGGATAAGTTTAAACCCTACTATGTTACTGACTACACGCGACGGTACCCAGAGGATTCACCTCTGATTGATTTTGTTGTTTTCCTGGAGTCTGCAGATCAGGGTAAACCTATCGGAACTAGAGACATGATTTCTTTAGCTAGCCACCTAAAGCGATTCATTAAGGGTATTAAATACCTCCAATCAATGAACAAATACAAGATTGGAATTCATTTTGAAAAATCTAATTTAGCAAATGCATTTCTAAACAACAAGACTTTTCTTATGGATTATAAATTTAAAGCTAGTATCCCAGCAGTCAGCACTGAAGTCTCAGGTGTTATTAGAAATGTTCCCTTGAATTTATCCAATTTAAAAATCTTTACTCTGTTGTCCAGCCACAGGAAGATCATATGTGTACGCCGAATTATGAGAAAAATTACTACGGACTCAGGATTTTCTCTGGAGCCTACAGGTACTGTAGTAATTACCTTTGCATCATCTGTATTACCAGAATTTGTGGATATTCACGGTTGGCGTTTTTCATTGTTTACTTATATACCTCCAGTCAAACATGCTTTCAATGTTTAAGATATGGTCATATGGCTAAGTTTTGCAAGAACGCCATCAGGTGCTCGATTTGCTCTGGACCACACACTTACAAAGAGTGCTCAATTTCCACTGATAAAGCAGTATGTGTACACTGTAAGGGACCACATGTTAGTGTGTCTGGTAGTTGCCCAATCAAAAAGAAAATGATTGTAGAAAATAAAGAGCAGGCTGAGAAAAGAAAGTTTAATGACCTCTTCAATGAGAAATCTTTTCCCTCATTATCTCCTAAATCCAAATCTGAACAGTTTCTTTCGTTAATTAATTCTGTAGATGTAATGGACCTCATGACAAAGTCAATAGTCAAAATAATAACGGAAAATAAAACTAGTAACAAATCAATCTCATCTCAGTTTATTAAAGATGTTCTCATGGATATTTTTAAAAATACTAAATAAATATCTTTATGGATTGTTTAAAAATCATACAATGGAATGCACAGAGTTTAATTAGTAATCGCTACTTGTTTACACAGCTTTTATATGAGAATCAAATACATGTTGCTCTTATTTGTGAGACTTGGTTACTATCTCATCATAACTTTTCTAGCCGTGGTTACAATATTGTCCGTCTGGATTCTGGTAATAGTCATAATGGTGTTGCTATTTTAATTCATGATTCATTAATTTTTAAAAAACTTGACACTTTTTACGATGATTCTTTACAAAATATTGCCATACAGTTAAGTTTTTGCAATAAACTTATTACTTTAGTTACTTTTTATAGTCCTAAGCAATGCTTCCCTTCCTTTAGTAAAGTAAAATTAGATAATTTATTTAACAGTCTCCCTGAACCAATGATCGTTGCTGGTGACTTTAATGCATTAAATACTGCGTGGGGTTGTGATTATACAGACGCAAGAGGAATTGATGTTTTGCAAAGTGTTGATGATTTTGGCCTTGTTATTATTAATAATGGAGATAAAACAACTGTAGGTTCTCATAGATGGCGTCAAAATGCTCTTGATTTAACTATAGTTTCACCATCTTTATCTCTTTCCTCAGAATGGTATGTTGGTGATGACCCCTCAGGGAGCTACCACTTCCCTGTATTTTCCAATTTTTTCTTTAACAGTGTAAGATTTAATAACTCTAATACCAGTCCAAAATTTTCCTCAAACAGTCCTCTGATTAATTGGTCTGATTATTCTAAACATGCCCACAAACTATTACATGATTGCAATTTTGATAATAGTGATCCCCAAAATACTTATAACACTCTTACACAACTATTTAAAGTGGCTATTCAGCAGTCTATGCCCTTACAACAACATTCCTGCAATTCTTCCAAGTCTAACAAAAAACATAGGAAACTTACTCTTCCCTGGTGGAATCACAAATGCTCTGAAGCAGTATTAAACTCAAAGTCTGCTTATGTTAAATTCAAAAATGACCCTACTGAATCTAATTATATAAATTTCAAAAGGTTACAGGCTTTTAAGAAATTAGTACTAAAAACAGAGAGAACTCTAAGCTGGAGAACTTTTTGTGAATCCATAAACAGACAGACTCCACTGACTTTCATTTGGAATAAAATTAGGAAATTTAATAAAACTTACATTCCCCGTGTGAACTCTTCTTGTACTGATCTCAACTGGGCTTATGAAATTTTAAATAAGTATACTGCAGATACAGTTGAATTACCTCTGACAACATCTTCCACAGCTTATGTTGCAGACCTAGACTATCTCATTAAACCTTTTTCTATAAATGAATTCAATGCTGCTTGTGACTCAAGGAAAGATACTACTTGTGGATTTGATGGTCTTTCTTATAAAGTTTTGAAAAAGCTCAAACTTTGCTGCAGGAATGTTGTTTTAAGCATCTTAAATTTATTATGGGACAAATCCCTTATTCCAAGTGACTGGAAGATTGACATTATTATTCCTGTTCTAAAACCTGGGAAAGAATCTGGGTTTCCAGATTCTTACAGGCCTATTACACTCACTTCATGTTTGGGTAAGATTTTTGAACAGCTTTTAAAATCACGTCTAGAATTTTATATAGAGAGTAATAACTTATTGCCTTCCAATCAATTCGGATTTAGACGTGGGAAATCAGCACAAGAAAGTATTACGCATCTGCATCTAGATATTTACAATGCTTTTAGAAATAAGCAAGTTTTAATTGGCATATTTTTTGATATTGTCGGAGCTTTTAACAATGTTAACCATCATATTCTTGCATCAGAGTTAGGTTCTATTGGTATACCTATAAAATTAATAAATTGGATTTTTAATTTCTTACATCAAAGACAAGTTTTTGTTAAAATAAATCAGAGTGGTGAGTTAATTGGGCCTAGATTGTCTCACAAGGGTGTCTGTCAGGGTGGGATTCTTAGTCCTTTGATTTTTATTTTGTATATTTATAAGCTTAATTCAATATTGAGTCCATCTGTCTCCAATCTACAGTATGCTGATGACTTAGTTATTTACATTTCGGGGGAAAATGTTAACTCTCTAGTTGTTACTCTTAATAACTGTTTAATTAAGCTTCATTCTTATTTTTCTTACTTAAATCTTGATATTAGCATAGATAAGAGCAAGGTTGTAATTTTTAATAAACATAGACCATTTAATGTAAAATTATATTATAACCAAAATCGCTTGCCTATAGATAGTAATGTTAAATTTCTTGGTGTTATTTTTTCTAATAATCTTTCTTGGACAAATTATGTGGATTCCATTGTTTGCAAAGCATCCAAAGCTTTTAATATTTTAAAAGCTATAGCTAGGACATACTGGGGTGCTGATCCAAAAATATTACTCATGCTGTATAAATCTCTTGTTCGTAGTCATTTTGAATATGCATTTTTGTGTTTTGGATCCAACAAAAGACTATGTAATAAACTTGAAGTCTTACAGAATAATAATTTGAGACTTATCACTGGTGCCATGAGAACATCTCCTATTATTTCATTGCAAGCAGAATGCAATATTCTTCCTTTATCTCTAAGATTTAAATATCTTAAGTATCGTTTTATAATCAAGATATTTTCTTTAATGGGCCATCCTTTGTTTAAAAAAATTCTTCATTTTTATAATAGCTTCTCTCCTTTGAATGATTCTAGTCCCTTTATACTTCAAGATTTCTCTGAAATAATACAGTTTGGTCAGAATTATAATATACATAGAGCAAATACTAACTGGCCTTGCTATAGAGGCTCATTTGAAAGTAAACTTTCCAAAATAAATGTCGTAATTCAGAATCATCTAAAATGTAAAGAAGAAGTTCTTGAACAGATTAATCAATATAGCAATTATACTTCCATATATACGGATGGTTCGAAGAAAGGAAACAATGTATCTTGTGCTTTTTACATACCTCATATAAAAATTGGACATGGAATTAAGCTACCAGCGGCCATTTCAATTTTTACAGCCGAATGTTTAGCAGTTCTATTTGCACTCCAGTATGTACAACAACATAAAGAAATTTCTTCACATTGGTTGATTATCTCGGACTCCATGAGCGTTTTATCGGCGATTAATAACTGTAAATTGAGCACTAGTGTTAATTATATTATTTATGAAATCAAAAGAACATGGTTGAACCTTTTAGAAAATAACATTAAAACTATATTTATGTGGACTCCTTCTCACATTGGTGTACAAGGAAATGAGCACGCGGATTTCTTAGCCAGGGCCATTGTAAACAGTAATACAGATGTCATTGCTAATGCTAACAGTGACAACAAGAAGAAGAACGTTTCTGATGGTATTGCCATCCCTTATACAGATTTTTATAACATTTTGAAGACCAAAATTAATGAAAATTGGGAAAGCGTTAAAATGGATCAAATCAATAATGGAAAAGGATTGTGGCATTCCTACATTATTAATTCTACTAAGCCAATTACTCCGTGGTTTTCGAAGTCTAATGTATACTTGGGACGAAAGTTTTATACAACTGTCTGCAGGCTAAGAATTGGACACTGTAAAGTCAATGCATTTTTGGCTAGAATGAAAATTGTTTCATCACCCACATGTAATTATTGCAATGCAGAAGATCAGACAATTGATCATATCTTCTTTAATTGTATTCATTTTTCAATGGCTAGACTTGTGATGATCGATTCACTCCTCAAGATTTATAACGACCCTGGAGAGATCCCGCGCTCCTCCCAGGACTTATTAAGAAACCAGGATACTTATAAAATTATTTATAAATTTTTGACTATGACTGGATTGGACTTGTAAAAATGGAAATGGACACAGAGTACAATACATTATAGATATATTGGATAAAATTACATTTGACTTGGCTTAGGCCTTTTATAATAACCATGACTTCTTTATAATGAATACAACTGACAAGGCTGTATGGACTACGTCCTTTGCCTGCCTTTGTGGCAAATTTGAAAAACAACAACAACAACATGACAATTTTGTACACATGTCATTTATATTAAAATGAAAGCGATATCTGCTGAATTAAAGCTATTTTTCCTTTTAATTATTTTGAATAATATTTAACAAATTTTTAGGTATTCTTATAGTAGAAGTGAATCAAAGTATTATAATTTAAAGTATATGATAATAAAAATAATATTTAACGTGTTGAATGGTGTTCATCAAAAGGGAGATATTTGTGATAAATGGATAGTTTTGCTAGAATAATAGTTATTGTGAATTAACATGGCTTTCGGTTTTTGCAATCGGTATAGATTGGTAGTTTTAGTGTTGTTGGCCTTAATTATGTGGCAAGTTTTCCAGCTACTCACACAGAAATCTGTAACACAGTTATCCGAGGTAGGACTCATTCATTATCTTAGTAATCAGGTAAATATTTTCGATATTTTTTATATAATCCAAACCTAATCCCCGTGTACTTAATCTCAATAATGTTCAGTTATCTGTTTAAACACCTACCAGTCTTATTTATTAGGCACTTGTCGATTTCATTTATCCTGTTATTTTAGATACTTATGGTAGATGTAAAAATTCACTTATATATTCACCATTATTATATCCAGGTACATACAGTTTTTATAGTTTATCAGACAATAATTATGCTCTTTCACTTAAATTTGCAACTCTAACTTCATTCAATATTTTTTTTAAAGACAAAATGATCATGTATTTACTCTTGAGTGACGACTTAAAACTTTGAATTGTTTTATATGTTACTAATTTCATACAAAATTTGTTTTTAGTCAAATATCTTGGAATTGGAAGATGATAAGTACAACAAACATAAGCAAGATAAGGTGAAAGTGCGGGTATATTATGAAGCACTATGTCCAGATTCGAAACATTTTTTCATTAAGCACTTGGGGCCAGTAACTGAAAAACTGTCAGAATTTTTAGATGTGACATTAATTCCTTATGGCAAAGCCAAGGTAACCAAGTTTTAAATGTTTGAAAATGTATTTCCTTCACTAAGTTTTACTATAGTTAAACCTTTTCTAATACTGCTTTGCCTTACATTGTAGGGTGAAATTCCATAGTTTACATTGCTCTTCAAAACAAAACTTACAGAATAGGAAATAATTTACCTGTTGGATTAGTAGTTTACATATTATCATCCATATATTTATATGAAGAATACATTTTATCCCTTTTTTATTGGTTTAAGTTTGTTTATTTCCATTCATACTTGTGTTTTCCAGACTAAAGCAGAGAATGGTAAATATTATTTCACCTGTCAACATGGTGAGGAGGAATGTTATGCCAACAAAATACATGCTTGCTCCATTGCAGCTGTAGCAAACATGACAACAGCTGTCAAAATTACTGAATGTATGATCACAGATAACATGGATGCTGACGAGGCTCTTTTAAGGGTACATTTTTAATTTATTTTGTATATCTACATCTGTCTGCCAACCAATATTTGAATGCCTGCATAGTATAGTTATTTTTTTTATTTTAATGGTATTCAGATCTGCATTTTGCATCATCTTTCTCAATATATCAAAATTTTACAATAGCCATAAGAAAAATATTTTATCTTTTATGAAAAGTGGAAATATGGGAAATACAAAAATACAGTCTACATATCGAGGGCTTCATAACAAATGGGCCTACAGACAAAAGTGCAGTTTTACACAAGGGACAAAATTATGAATAAAACAAAACTAGTTGATTGCATAAGGCTGAAATTTGGAATACCCTTCTATTTAGGT
Source organism: Dendrolimus pini (assembly GCA_949752895.1). Lineage (NCBI taxonomy): Eukaryota > Metazoa > Arthropoda > Insecta > Lepidoptera > Lasiocampidae > Dendrolimus > Dendrolimus pini. The sequence continues at coordinate 13,641,635 of OX457126.1, read as the reverse complement.
ACACTTGCATACCGGTAAGATTTTCTAAATTGTTACATGCATAGATTTTAGTAAACAACCAAAAAATTTCATTTTTGTGTATACACCCATTTGTTATGAAGCCCTCAATATAATTAATATACTCCGAGAACATATTTATAAGAACATTTTTCTATTGTGTGAGGGTTTCAATGTGGTAAATGAGTAAAAATGCAGTTGTTAAAAAAATGACAGATTAACTTTTCCAAATTAATTATTCTATAAAATTTTGTATAGTTTTTGTTAAGTTTTATTATTTTTTTAACAGATTTGATTTTTCACAAAAAATTGGTTAAAAATCTTTTTTTAATTAAGTCTTTTAATTTAGTCTCATATAAATTAGAAATATTCCAGAATAAATTTTTTTCATTAGCTTTCTTTTAATATATGATAAAATGTGCTAAATGTAACAACATCCTTTTCAGTGTGCAAAACAAATGAAAATAGATCCAGATCCCATTAGTAATTGTGCAAATAGTGACCACGGATCAGCATTGTTGAAGAAACATGGTGATGACACCCATATTGTGAATCCAACATTTATACCGACAATATTACTCAACAACTCAAAGGAGAATCAAGCGGCTATTTTGAAAAACTTCCTATTGGAAGTATGTAAACTTATTGACATTCCCTTACCTCCTCCATGTTTGTGACCATTGAAAAAAGAGAAATCCAGTTTGCACCATACTTTATAATTTTATTGTTGACCCATTTTTCCGTTGTGTTCAATTTGAACAACATGTCAATTTGATAAACTTGTGTAACTATTATAAACAAGGGAGTTAGGGTTCTCTATCTAAATGGTAAGAATTTTAGTCAACCATCATGATATCTGTCAGTATTGTTGTAGAGTATTGTCCGACACAGATTGTTTGGTACTGATACATATAATCAAATAATTCAACCTATTTATTAATGTTTAACTAAAGCATATATTATCTTCATTTTTCTTTTTCCAAACCATTAAATATAGATGTTTGTAGAAATGTAATAAGTGATTTGTAATATATGTTGTAATTACAATGATTTTAATTACACGCAACACTAAGTTCAATTAGATTTGGCTCAGGGTTGTTCACTACTTGACTTCCATATTGTGTAATAATATACATTTATAATACATTTCATTCTGCACATAATATTTTTATATATATATATATGTCGGAGGGAAGCTATGACTATGACGACATGACGATGTATTGTTGACAGGATGTATAACGCACAATATCATTTGTTTACATTATAATCACTTCTAAAATTCTTAATGTAATTTAATTAGATTTGTTAATGTTTCTAAAACTTGCAAGATCGTTCTAACCTAATAAAAGTTATGAATATTGTAATTTAATAAACGACCAATCAGAGCAGAGCTTATGGCAGAGCGGGGTCAGACGCCCTCTATACTTTGAGTAGTATCTACTTCGGTAGACTGAGGAGTTTTTGTGGCACATTCGGTTGATGGCAGCAGGTCGAGTTGGACGTTAGAGTATTTTAAAGAAAGTGTTTTAAGTTGGAAGTGTGAGCGGGTGCCCTGAACCCGCTGCTCGGTCTAAACTATGTCATAATGTTGATCAAGTCTAATTAAAAGTGTATAAACCGTGGTTATTGTGTTTTGTGCTCGCATTTCATCCTGATGACGCCCACTAAACCTGAAATAACTAGGGATGTCGTGAGAACGAGGCCGTTCTGCGACATCAGAAGTGGGATCTCAGCCTGTGCCCACAATGAAAGCAATGACTGCGAAGCCTTGTCAGTATGAGAAGGCGTGCTGATGGATTGAAGGATGCTCCCGGAAGCGCTGGCAGTGGAAGCAAAAGCATTTGAGGACGATTGACATATCGGGGCCGTCGGCGGAAATAGCGGCGACGTAGTGGTGACGTCCTGAATGTGCATGTGGAGCGGCGGTGTGTCGGCCTATGCATGGTTTGGTCACCGTTGGGCTTACTATGTGCCGGCATGGTTCAAATTCACGTTAGTACAGCGAGTGGAAGTGCAATTTTATGGATCGTGCAGGGTAAGATAAAAATTACGTGCCTATTCTACCTGGCACAGGAGGTATGGTAATTTTTAATTATTATTTTAGTGTGAATTCTGAAAATTAAGAATTTTAATGTAAATAATTATAGTTCATCGTTTGTGGTAGACAATTTTACTACTGTGGCGAAACAAACCTTTTCGCCCACTGCCTGGCAGGCGATATTTTTATAGTGAAGGAGTGTCAATTGTGATGTGACATGAGAGACAGAGAAAAGTCTTCAACAAAAATGTACATATTTTCATCCCTTTAAATCTCATTATATATTTAATGTTACTTCTTTCGGATATGTAAATATTACGTACAAAATTACATATATTATAAATGAACGGGTATTTATTTCTTCAACGACCCGTCATTAATGGTGACCCCTAGAATTTGAGCACAAAATTTTCAACATACAAAAGTTTGGTATTCGTCGTTGCCCACTTCTCATACTGATTGGGCTGGAGTTTAAAGCCGAGCAACCCCCGGGCATGGACGTCTGGGACTGCTTCAGCGGGCACCCACAGCCCGCAGCGCCGACTCCATCTTCAGGCAGGGCCATCTGGATTGGAATTGCTCCAGCATAACATTCACGGCCCGCAGCGGATAAATTCGACGGTGATATCAACGATTTTCCGATTGTTCAAAAATAAGGGCGATCGCATACGGATTTTACGTATAAGGTTTAGCACATCTACATTGTTTAAATTTTATTTAATATTGATATTTTATGTTAATGGTTTGTGCGTTTGTCTGTATATTTCTTATTTTTGTTTCATTCTCGAGTGTGTAATTTCTTGTTTTTATCCTGTTTTGTATTTCGGTTGTACATATAATCCTTCACTATGACTTGTGTAAAAACTATGCTGCAACAGGTGAAGGATCTAGAGGATCAATATTCAAGAACGACGCTACGCGTTCCGGGGTATATTCCGATTGCAGAACCGCTCCCTATCGATTCTTCCCCTTCGATTGCGGTGCCTGATCCTCACTCGTACACAAACCAATCGGATCTCGAGGTAATGAAGAAACAACTAGATATCCTAACCAAATTGTTTGACAAAATTGTTCTCCAGTCGCGTAATAGTCCTTGTTCCCGTACGAACAACAGACCGCGCTCTTCTTCCAACTCTAGTAACCGTATATGCTGGTATCATAAGAAGTTTAAGAACAAGGCTCATAAATGCATTCCGCCCTGCAAATATAATCATAATCAGAATTTAAACGCGATTCACGATCAGTAGTGACGGCGACTGATTGTGCTACACCCAGCCGTCGTTTATTTGTGACTGACTTGTCTGGGACCAACAGTCGATTTCTGATTGACACTGGTTCCGACATTAGTTGTTACCCGCGTACACTACTCAAAGGAAGACACGTAACTACTTCCAACTTTGATGTTTCCGCGGCTAATGGAAGTCCCATAAAAACATACGGCTCTATATCTCTTTCTTTAAATTTAGGGTTACGCCGGGATTTCAGGTGGAATTTTGTGGTAGCCGACGTAAACACGCCAATAATCGGCTCTGACTTTTTGGCATATTTTAATTTACTGCCAGATTGCCGCAACCAGCGTTTGTTAGATGGCACTACACGTTTGTCTGTCCACGCTATCGTCGCGGACACTTCTCAAACAAGTATCAAAACTATAATAAGCGGCAATTCCACTTATTTAGACCTCCTGAAAGAATTCCCGGATATTACACGACCACCTGGTGTTAATAGGGTTGTCAAACACACAACCGTACACCACATCCTTACCACAGATGGTCCACCGCTTGCGTGCCGCCCTCGCCGCCTCGCTGCGCAAAAACTTCAGGTTGCGAAGAAGGAATTCGAGGACATGCTGGCCTGCGGTACGGCACGACCGTCCAAAAGCCCCTGGTCCTCACCTTTGCACCTAGCAAAGAAGGGCGAGAATGGTTGGAGACCCTGTGGGGATTATCGTGCTTTAAATGCCCGCACTATCCCAGACTCTTACCCAGTTCGTCATATAGGTGACTTTGGCCAAGACTTGGCTGGTTCTACTATCTTCTCGGTGTTAGACCTGGTCAAGGCATACCAGCAAATCCCCGTTCATCCGGATGACATTTGCAAAACGGCCATCACCACTCCATTCGGGTTATTTGAGTTCCCGTATATGACATTTGGACTTCGCAATGCTGGGCAGACCTTCCAAAGGTTTATAGACGAGGTTGTGCGTGGTTTAAATTTTTGTTTCCCCTATGTAGATGACATTCTGGTGTTCTCCCGAAATCCCAAGGATCATGCTGAACACCTTCGCGTTCTTTTCAAACGCCTGTCAGATTACGGGGTAGTTATTAATTCATCTAAATGTGTTTTTGGCGCTGATGAAGTTAAATTTCTTGGGCATTGGATTTCTAAAGATGGCATTCGACCACCAGCTGAAAGGATTCAAGCTTTGCGGGAGTTTCCCTTACCGAAAACGGTTGAGGGCTTGCGCAGGTTCCTCGGCATGTTAAATTTTTACCGCCGTTTTATCCCGAAGGCTGCTGAGCTACAAGCCCCTTTGATCAACATGCTGGCTGATTCTCAGTTAAAGGGTCCCAAACCAGTTCCTTGGACTACTGACACTATTCAGGCTTTCCAGAACTGCAAAGACCATCTTGTCAATATCACTCTTTTAGCCCATCCAGATCCTACTGCAAAATTAGGCTTATTCACAGACGCATCTTGTAGCCATGTCGGTGCTTGTCTCCAACAACGTGTTGGAGATGTCTGGCAGCCTCTTGCTTTCTTTAGTAAGAAGCTTACCCCTCGCCAGACAACTTGGCCTGCGTATTACCGTGAGCTCCTTGCGGTGTACGAGGCTGTTCAGCATTTTAGACATGTTTTGGAGGCACAGCATGTGACGATCTACACTGATCATAAGCCCTTAATTTATGCATTCCTTCAGAGGCGCGAAAAACTACCTCCTCCACAGCTAAATCAGCTTTCATTCATTTCTCAATTTACCACTGACATTTTACATGTTAAAGGTCAGGACAATGTAGTTGCAGATGCAATGTCTCGCGTTGAAGCTATAACATTGGAGGAGGAATATGACACTTTAGCCAAGTCACAGGAGTCTGATGAAGAGTTAGCCAAATTGTTGACTGAAGGTTCGAGTCTCAAGTTAGCTAAGGTTGACATTCCTGGTACAAAGTTCGTAATAGTATGCGACACCTCAAGAGGTAAGGCTCGTCCCTTTATTCCTCGTGACTTGCGCCGTGCTATTTTCAATAGGCTTCACAATTTAAGCCATCCGGGCATACGAGCGACCACAAAATTGGTTACCGACCGCTATGTTTGGCCTTCGATAAACAAGAACTGTCGAGAATGGACGCGTTCTTGCCTCGATTGCCAACGCTGCAAAGTTACCCGGCATATTTCCACTCCGGTTGGTACTTTTACCACTCCCACTCAGCGTTTCCGCCACGTCCATGTGGACATAGTTGGCCCCCTTCCACATAGCAAGGGCTTTCAATACTGCCTTACTGCTGTCGATAGGTTCACTAGGTGGCCTGAAGCCTGGCCTATGGTTGGAATCACAGCTGAGGAAGTGGCTGAAACCTTCTTCAGAGAGTGGATAGCTCGCTATGGTGTGCCTCAAATTATCACCACCGATCAAGGCCGCCAGTTCGAATCTGCTCTTTTTCGAGCTTTAATGCAACTATGCTCTATCAAGCGCGTTCGTACCACGAGTTATCACCCGTGTGCGAATGGCCTTGTTGAGCGCATGCATCGGCAACTAAAAGCCGCAATGATGTGCCATCAAGAGTCCTGGGTTTTATCATTACCCATCGTGCTTCTTGGCATGCGTTCTGCGCTAAAGGAGGATCTACAAGCTTCTTCTGCCGAGTTAGTGTACGGGGAACCCCTGTGCCTTCCCGGAGAATTTCTTGCTCCTTCGCAGACTCCCAACTCAACTGTGGACGCTTCCGCCTTGGTATCCCAGCTTCGCCGCCACATGGCACAGCTGAAGCCTGTTCCCGGCTCACGTCATGGGCAGAAGTCCTCTTTCATTTTCAGAGACATAAATAATGCTTCTCATGTTTGGTTGCGCGACGACACAGTCCGCCATAGTCTCCAGCCTCCGTATAAAGGTCCATACAGGGTTCTTAGCCGGAAGGACAAAACTCTAACAATCGCCATCGGAAACAGGAATGCGGTTGTCAGCATGGACCGTGTCAAACCCGCATACCAAGTGGTTGACGACTCTCCATTTTCGGTCACAGTCTCATCTCCATCCCCACCTCCACCTCCATCTCCCACACAACAACAGAGCACCACAGACAACAAGAAAACCTACACCACCCGGTCTGGTAGGACAGTCAAGTTCAGGTTACCATTTGGTTCGTAGGCCCTTCACCTGTTGCTGTGCTTGTTAGTAACTAAGTTTTTTTACTATTAGTATTTTTAAGTTCTTCTTTTTGTCTCCGTGGGGGGGTGGTGTGGCGAAACAAACCTTTTCGCCCACTGCCTGGCAGGCGATATTTTTATAGTGAAGGAGTGTCAATTGTGATGTGACATGAGAGACAGAGAAAAGTCTTCAACAAAAATGTACATATTTTCATCCCTTTAAATCTCATTATATATTTAATGTTACTTCTTTCGGATATGTAAATATTACGTACAAAATTACATATATTATAAATGAACGGGTATTTATTTCTTCAACGACCCGTCACTACCCTCATATTTGAGTGATATTTTTCGTGTACGAAAAATTACGATATGGTTGCCAAAAAATCAACGGAAAACGAACAATTTACGTAGGTAGTTTACTTTTTCGTCATTATTTTTGGGAGTTGGTTACTTGCAAGAAAATTTGTGTTTGTTGTAAACGATATGCGTGTATTCATTCTTTTCAAGTCTACCTTCCAAGAGTTTTTATAATGTGAAAATCGGGTCTAGGTTTTTAAATTATTTTACTTGGATTATGTATGGTAGAAGTTGCCTTTAACATATTATTCCTATGCGACGTTTTCCTTGGTTTTCTGATTAAGGTAAGAAAACTTGTGTTCGTTATAAACGATGTGCGTGTATTCATTGTCTTTTCAAGTCTACCTTCCAAGAGTTTTTATAATGTGAAAATCGGGTCTAGTTTTTTAAATTATTTTACTTGGATTATGTATGGTAGACGGTTGCCTTTGACATATTATTCCTATGCGACGTTTTCCTTGGTTTTCTGATTAAAATAAGAAAACTATTGTATGTTATAAACGATGTGCATGAAATTCATTGTCTTTTCAAGTTTACCTTCCAATAATTTTTATGTGAAAATCGGATCTAGTTTTTGAGTTTTTTTTACTTAGATAACGTATAGTGGAAAGTGGTTATGACACATTATTGCTACGCTATGTTATCTTTCTTGTAAAAGTAAGTTTACAGGCATTATATGAAAGACATTTTAGATTCGGATGATAATAATTTTACCGTGAAGAAAGTGTGGCTATGAAGAAGTTTGAAAGCCACTATAAGGTACTCAGGGGGTATTTACGTTAGTAGACACTTTGGTAAGTTGTTTTTTTTTTTTAAGATTATTTTTGTGATAGTCTCAAATTCGAATTAGGGTGAATACCCTAGTTATTGAACGCATTGTAAATTGGAAAATTATTTTGAGTTTGTTTGTTCCTCTATTATAATGAGTTTTCATAAGTTGTCGACCCTGGAGCCCGTAGAGTGACAACCTTCGTTGCTCTGATTGCCTACTTTGGTCAAAAAGTGTCATCCGAGCCACGCTCAGCGGGGGTTGGTTGAGAGTACATCACTCATTTAGATGTATTGGTTTGTTTGACTGATTGAGAACTGTTGTTAGCGAATCGGATGACTGATGCGTTCACACGGTTTTTGTTTGAAGTTAAAATAATGGAATTTCAATAATTATTAAACGTGGTAATGGCAGTTGACTATTATAATAGGTAGTTTTTAAATTTAGAGGTACAATCACACAAATCGAAACATGACCCACCATAAGGTCATTTTCTTACAGTCGTGAAATACAATTGGGTTGAAATTCGCCTGAACATGCATTTCCTTGGTAACGAACTTGTTATCATGTTATTAGACATTGACAGTTGCTGACTACGTTGTATTAAACAGATCGGAGAGACTCGTCTATACTCGTGTAACATCTGACAAATGCTATTACGTGCTATTACTATCGCTGTCATTAAGTATGTTGGATTAAGTGCCGTTTCCTATATCTTACCGACCGTTTATTTGCCTTACTAGCGATTAAAATTTGAAGTAATCTCTATACAAGCAATGTCAAAGTTCAGCCTGCGGTGAGGCAGGGGAGGTGAAGTGGAGTGAATGGTGAGATGTCGGAACCGGTCATGAATCGACAGGCCAAGGGTGACGCAGGCCAGACCTTTTGTATATACAACATTGGATATTAGGGTTATCGTTATACGTTAGGTAGCAGAAATACACGGGAAAATAAAACATTAACAACATTAATGTGGAAGAATTTTGTTAATTTTATTAATTGGTTGTAGTATTTCAAAGTTAGAAATGACACTCATTTTACTTTATTTAAGCCTAAAACCGGGTATAAGCACCATTGTTTTCAATGACGTGTAATAGTCGATTGCGCATCGACCCGATTGGACGATTGCAGATGTCGGTTCCCCTCATGTGATTCCAAATTTCATTACGGTGCTGCTCAATTGCTTCCTTTGTCCTCTCGTTTCTGTGATCCCACATTTGAACCATCAAACCCCATAAATTTTCTATTGGGTTGAGGTCTGGTGACCTGGATGGCCATGGAATTGGATTAATTTCATCTTCATGCTGGGTGGACCAGTTCGAGACAATTCTGGCGATATGTACTCGACAGTTGTCGTGAACGTGGGAGAATACAGGGACTTCTTCAAGTGGGTACACTGTTCGCACTGTCGGTGGCATTGATTCTTCCAACAAATCGACATGGTTTGATGCGTTTTGACGAGGAGAAATTTGGACGGGTTCACCTATACCCCCAGTGCCCATCCGGGCCCACATGTTGGCTGAAATTCGGCCAGATAATTGATTGGGTGCTACGTGATCCTCTGTGTATCGCGTATTGTTGTAACGCCACAAAGTTAAGCGACCATGTTGAGAGGATCTAGATGATTTTTCATCTGAAGGTACGGTATTGGTCCAGTCAAAGTCTAAATAATTACGTGCAAAATTTAATCTTGCAGTTTTGTGTGCATTCGTTAAGTGTACTTTCTTACCATAATGCCGGTAATGCAGTCCAGTGCGGTGTGAATGATTTCTTATGGTTTGTAGACAAACGTCGTAACGTGCCGCGAAATCTTGGGTACGAGAAGAAGGATGTTCTTCATAGTGGTGCTGCATATCTGTGCTTTGTTGGTTTGTTGTTCGACGAACGCCATGATTATGTTTTCGTCTATCTCCAAGGGTGCCCTCTTCGGCGTGCCGTCTGGTCCATGTTCTCACTGTGTTCCGACTTATATTTGGCACACGTGATATTTCTCGAATGCCATAGCCTTCCTCGCTGAGCACTGCAATCCGAGCTCTTTGTTCTGCGAGACTACCCATTATACAATTTAATTTTTAGATATTGAGTTCTAATTTTTTTCTTATTGACTTTACTTGACTTCTCATATACTTTCAGAATGACATTTTATTTTTAAAATTATAATAATTTTTCTATAATGAAAAGAGTTAGAATTATAAGGCAGATTTCAGTTCGAGATTCAAATTATTTCAAATCATTACTGTTTTATCTAAAACATATCTAGTACAATGATAACAAAGTTTAAAATTGCGTAGTTCTGAGGCTAGTGACGCATTTTTTTTAATGTTTATAACGTCCTAAGTGCAACACACACAATAAACCTTACTATTTTGACGGTTTTAAAGGAATTATTATCAAAGTGGGTCATAAATCAGTTGTGCCGATCGTACATATAGAGTGAAAGATTTTAGTCTGATAGTCAAAGATTGTGAATTTGTGATATTATTATTGAAATAATAGTCGTTGGAAATTTTGAAAGTTTATTTTTACTTGGATGTTGAAGTAGTCATTAGTGCTCAGGGGTAGCAGAGTGCTTGTTTGGGTTTATTTAAGCTTGTAGCGGGCGCGGTAGCCATTACAAAGTGAAATAGAGGCGAGGTGGCCAGTGAAATAGAGGCGAGGTGGCCAGTGAAATAGAGGCGAGGTGGCCAGTGAAATAGAGGCGAGGTGGCCAGTGAAATGGGTGCGAGGTGGCCATTACAAAGTGGAATAAAAGGCGGGGTGGCTATTGGAAAGTGAAATCGGTGGAATGAGAGGCGACGTATCGATTGAAAAGTGGTATCGATAGAATGACAGACTGTATACTATTTGGATATTTTTGTGTTTGATGTTTTGATTTGTGCTTTGATGTTTGACCCAAAATGCGTAGCTCGATGGGCGACGAGGTGGCAGTTTCGATACTGCTGAACTGATTTGGTGTGTAGTCTGGAGTCTGTTAGGACTCGGATCTCAGAAAAAAAATCCAGAATGAAAATGTACACGATGTCCTTGGTCAGGAGTGGCCGAACTATAATATCTCTTTCTTTTTGCAGATAATCCATAATGGGCGGCCTATTACACGAGGGCGTGTAATACGTCAGGAAGGCCGTGTCGGAGGGAAGCTATGACTATGACGACATGACGATGTATTGTTGACAGGATGTATAACGCACAATATCATTTGTTTACATTATAATCACTTCTAAAATTCTTAATGTAATTTAATTAGATTTGTTAATGTTTCTAAAACTTGCAAGATCGTTCTAACCTAATAAAAGTTATGAATATTGTAATTTAATAAACGACCAATCAGAGCAGAGCTTATGGCAGAGCGGGGTCAGACGCCCTCTATACTTTGAGTAGTATCTACTTCGGTAGACTGAGGAGTTTTTGTGGCACATTCGGTTGATGGCAGCAGGTCGAGTTGGACGTTAGAGTATTTTAAAGAAAGTGTTTTAAGTTGGAAGTGTGAGCGGGTGCCCTGAACCCGCTGCTCGGTCTAAACTATGTCATAATGTTGATCAAGTCTAATTAAAAGTGTATAAACCGTGGTTATTGTGTTTTGTGCTCGCATTTCATCCTGATGACGCCCACTAAACCTGAAATAACTAGGGATGTCGTGAGAACGAGGCCGTTCTGCGACATATATATATATATATATATATATATATATATATATATATATGTACTGGGAAAAATACATTTTTAATACCAAAATCTTATAATATCAGTATTTTAAATTTTAACATTATATGGTAGATAATATAATTATAGTTATTTGTTTCCTTTTACATAACTTCGATATAATTATGTACAGTGAGAAATATTTCTATTTAAGGCTGGTGAAGAAAATAAAGTCCTCCACAATTTGGCTATGTACATTCTTTGAATGATTTTTTTGTTACTTGTTCTAAATTAACTTGTGTAAACATACTTAATTATATCATACAATTATTTGCTTTTAACATTTACGGTAAAGGCAACTAGAAATTATATGTAACTGAGGAGACTAATTTTACCTTGAAAATCCTGAAATGCAATAATTAGATAGTATGAACAATATATAACTATTTTTCTGATGCATGTCTAATCCTATTTGTACAAGTTTTTTCTTGACAATAGCTATATATATATTGGTATTATTGTTAGCATTTACTAGACTTGTACAATCATAGACAATTTACAAAATATTAGGCAAATTCCAATAAGAATCGTGTCTACTTCATATTAAAAAGTTATATTTGTTAACAAACATAGTTTTGGTTAATTCTGTTATGATGGGACTTTAACCTGTTCCTTTCATGTATCCTGTATAGATGGTAAATATATTGCATCTATTTTCACATAGCGGTTTTAAAATAGTTGGTTTAAAATGGCCGGTTCCTATACCTCACTATTTATTCTCTTGCCTTTCTGCTATTGGTTGAATTTTAACATTACTTGTATGGATGGAGCTTATAACAATTTTTTGCCAATAGTATGGCCAATGAACGCTCGGTAAGATGATAGGAACGCGCCGTAAATAATTATGAAATCGACTGTTGGCGGTTTAAGAAATCTTCCTTTTCGTTCATGGCAAATGCATGGGTTAAATTTTGTCATTACTTGCCCATGCAAATACTATCGCTTAAAATTTTACATAAGCTCCATAGCTTATAGTAGAACAGTCTGTAAAATATAGCAACGACTCCTGTGAGGATTAAAAACGGAGCTTTTGATATTCGGTTATGAGTAGCGCAGTGTTTCTATTTTTCTATGACTGACTTAGTTGTCTAATACCTACTCTAATTTCGTCTAGTGCTTGAATGCTTGTTTCACGAGACTGAATTTTCTGGTCCTTAAGTAAACTAGGCATACTAACTTTTAGTTATTCCTCTGGTCTAATTGTTATTGAACGGTACCAGTACTAGAGTTGTCTGTTTTGTTACCCACAGCAAGGGCAACCTGCTTACCGAGTCTCAATGAAAATTTTAAAATATAAAGCCAATATTAGATGGTCTTTCAGTTTGGATAATTAATCAAAGTGATCCATAGGAACATTTTTAATCGTTCAATGTCATTCAGTACCGTGGTGTCTTCAATTCTATGCGTTTCAATCAAATTGATTCAAGATTAATACGTCTAATATCAGCCTTAGCAAACGTTAGTCAGAAATTTAAGTTAACGAGTTAATCATGTAATTTTTAATTTTTCTGACTATTATAGTTATTTAAGTCTATTTCTTTACATCGATTATAGTGTTTTTAATAATACTGTCGTAATTTAGCAAATATTGTGCTTTGTTTGGTCTCCCAGTCGCATATTATTAATTTAAATCAAATGGTTGTGTCATATTCTGAACAAACAGTTTTCCTCTTCTTTAATCAATGTACTTTAAGAAGTAAATGTACTTCTATACTATTTAAATGACTTCAAGCATGGCCTATGTGATTAATAAAATCATGAAAGGATACTAGGATGGACAATCAACCAGTGGAAACATAGCTTTTTTCTAAGTCAATTTTCTACTATTGATTACAAAGCTCCCTGACTCTTTTTTCTCTCGCTTTTCTATATAAGAAAACACTACTAAAACATCCAACCAATCATTAATTATTTAAAGTAACTTGTAAACCAATAAGTTTCCATAGTTGTTGCATGCGAAATAATATACTTATAATTAGCTTTTGGGCACGGCTTCTTTCGCGTCAATGTTGTCCTACGGGAGCCGTAGATTTTAGTTGCCAAAAGTAGCCTATACTCTATATCTGTGCCAATAATAGTATAATAATCAATAATAATAGACAATCGATACTAGTGACAGAATGAAACTAACCATAAAGACAACACATTAAAGCACTGGAATTGTAATTTCTAGTATTCTTCTACCATATGTTTATAAGCAATGAAAGCCCCAAAAAGACCAAATTTTGTTGCATTTAGCGCTAATATTTTTTTGAAATAAACATAAGGGATATTGGTAGTAATATAGTCTTCGCCAAACTTAATGGCTTCCTAACAGTAACTGCAGACGGCTGCGAAGTAACTCATTTTACATGAAAATTACCTGCTGCGCAGACTTGCTAAGAGCACGTAAAGGTTTGATGCAAATTATCTCTACCTATACAAGCCCTGTGTACAAATGGCGTTAGCGGTAAACGAATAGAATGAAATGTACAGGAATGACAATACTTAGCGTGACGTAACGTAATATCTTACCGCTAATGCAGCCTGGTAATTTAGAAATAAACTTAAGCTTAGCCCGACCGTACACTTGCGCAGAGGCATTTTTAAGACTCATAAGGTTAAACGCGCACTACTCGGCTGTGAAAAGAGACCTATATTAACGCTTAGACTTAGAGCCATATGTGAGGAAAACTTATAGGTGTGTAGACTTAGTACTTATCCCGGATAAAGGTCTATTTCAGAATTTGAATACTCCGGAATATAAAAGGCTCGAACATTCTGGTTTTTATGCGCATTAATTTCATTATAGACAAGTTATAACAGATATTTGAGAAGATGGTCACTGAAACTAAATTTTGAATTATTTAGATGGTTGATTGATGTGTGATAATATATTTAATGCAGCTTTTAATCTTAGATTTCATTTTGGTTGTTAATTCTTTTTATAAAGTTTTGTTTTGTTGAATGTAATTCTTTTCTTTACGTTTTTTCCAAATAGTGTTAAGAACAATTAATAACTACTAATCCTTGATTGCTCAGCTCAGAACAAATAGCTTTGGTTCTCAGTTGTTCAGTGAATAGGGCATCCGATTCTCATTCCCATGACTTGTATTCGAATTGTGGCAGGTGATACTTCATAAGTAAAATCTGCTTCTATAGATTACTGAAGTTTTAAATCCACTTTGCCAGGTGGTAAGGCATTTGCCCGACCGGAATGCTACCATCCCTGGTCTATAGTATGTCGCCATAACAACCTTGAGTTGTTTTCCGGCATTAGTGACCAGGTTCCAATCTCCCTTAAGAGAGCAGCATCGCATTTGTATCACCTTTTGGTGCTACAAATGCCCATAGCCAATGGTAACCGCTTTCCATCATGTGGGCCGTCTGCCGGTCTGCTGAACTCCTGCAATAAAAAAAAATCCGCCTCCGGAAGCTTAACGGGTTATGGAGGCCTATAGGGGCCGCTTTAGCAAATTTGTGTTGTGTTACGAATATGACAACTATCAAAATAAACTGGAACTTTATGCTATGTTTTACATCTACCAGCATATCTAGACGATATGCGATTCCCCAAAAGTGGCCGCTATAGGCGCTCTGTCCTGTAAAATAGAAATGTCTGCGTCCAGTGGTACGTTTGTGGGCTGACGTAGCATAGTAATATTTTGATAAACTATAATCAAAATGAAAACATACGTTTTAACGGTTTTAAGTGCGTCATTTTATTCTATTTAGACTTTTCGGCCATTTTTACTAGCCGTCAAAGACTAATGTTAAAGTTGTTATTTACCTTACGTCTAACTTAAAACCGTTAAAACGTAGTTTCGATTATGTGTGTAGTAGTGCTTAAACCAGTTTTTGTGATATGTCAGCGTCTTGCCAGTGTTTTTTAGTGAGAAATATGTAGTATAAGAGTATAGAGGTAGAATACTATGATTATCGACCGGGCAATAAAAAAGTAAGGAGTAGATTTGTGGAACCATATATGTTAGTATAGGCTATTGGTGTTACGTTTTTTATTGGGCGTTTGTAATTTCATGTATTCTTATACGTGATAAAGCGATAGTCATCAATCTGACAAAAGAGCCAAATGTTCTACAAATCTCCTACAGTTGTGTATTGTTTTTAAACATTATTTATGTCCTTTGCATAATAAAATTAAGATTTCCTAAATTATATTGTCTTTTATTTAAGTTCAAAGGAGTTTAACAATAAAATCTAAAACAATGTACCTACATAAAAAAGAACGTGTTTTTAAATACTTTTCTTGTTTTATTATCATCATATCATAATTAAATTCTTGTTTAAACAGTAATCAATAAGCTATTTGACTCGTCAGAATTATTTATTCACTAGCTTCTGCCCGCGACTTCGTCCGCGTGGATTTTTTTTCATAAAAAGTATCCTATGTTACTTCTAATATCTCCAAGAATATGTGTACAAAGTTTCATGATGATCGGTTGAGTAGTTTTCGCGTGAAAGCGTAACAGACAAACTTACATTCACATTTATAATATTAGTTAGGATATAGCACATCAGATATTCTATAAGAGCGTGGTATCACATTAATCGAGCCGGCCCTAAGAGCTATAATCAAAATATTGATTCCAGCGTGACTCTGCCATGTACGTGATACTGGCAAGAACCAACTTCGTCATAATTTTATTATACATAAGTCTCCTTAAGAGAACGGACGGTATATCCGATACGATTGTCCAAGGAGGATGCATGGGACCCTTGCAAAATGGTCTTGCTCGTCCATTGGCCTATAGATAAATGGAAAACTTGATAATTAATTAATTAATTGCTCAACAACATAGAATGAATTGCAAATAGTTCTATATAACAAATATTATTTATATGTTACAGGTATAGAATTATTTTCATTTAATGATTAAGCCATAAGTGGAGTAGAACACAACTTTATTCCTAATTTAATCCATATAGATTAAATTAGGAATAAAGTTGTGTTCTATATATTACTGAACTATGAAGTATTGCAAATCACGAAAATTAACAATTATGGGTCAATTTAATAAGGTAATGAATGAGGTAGAGCTTAAAAATTACTCAAAGAAAATTGCAACAAAATCCGTTTAATAGTGCTTGAAGTATGTGGTATTTCCCATTCTGTGTGTTTTAGAGTTCTGCAGTTATGGATGCCTCCATATCTGTAGCTAAATAATAAAATTACCACCTCAACGGAATAGATTTTCACCTAAACGGAACCTTTTACTTCGCGTGGTGCGATACGTACTTGGTACATTTTTATTTTGTAACTTCAAATTCTTAGCTCCAATAACTTGTTTGAATGTCAGTAATAATAAGTTCATATACTTTAGATACAACACTTATGCACAGACCGAAACTTTGTATCAGTCAATTGACTAATTAATAAGAATTTCAGTCCTACGTACCATACATTGGAAATACTTTTAATTTCGTCGGCTTACCATCTGAAACGTGGGTTATTGCATTGTTCTAAAAATTTGTCTAAAATATGCTACGTTTGAACGTATGTTTAAAATGGAAAAAAATATATTAACATTGAATTCTCGACACATTAACGAGGAATTGTATCATACCTAAAATATTAAACTTCATGAGTACTTAGTTGTAAAATGTATGTAAAATACGCGAGATCTAAAATGGTAAACTCCATACCTATCTACCTACTTGCTGCACAATATAATCAGCATGTTTGTGATAGAATGTGGATGTTCAACCGCCGCCCTGTCCTGTTTAATACATTAGGCAAACTGAGCTCCCTTGAGCTGGCTTGCGGTCATCAATCATTCACATCAAGCTTCCAATTTTCCATACCATGCAGGAGGGTAGGTAATAAATTAGCAGCCTTCTACCTTTACCGTGAGTCACCGTTTAAAGCAAACAACCGACTTCAGTCAATTCAATTTAAAACCGACTCTGACAACACCAATTTGGCCGCGTCTGAATGGCTACCTTTGCTCCGAAAACCATTTCAAACACAACAATAAATCTTCCCTGAAATCACGGTCTAATTTCGTAAAAGCCCCGTCTCGCTTTGTTAATTAATATGAATGGCATTTGCATCCGGCTTTTTCTCGCGTACACCATTCCCAACTATTGTTTTGCAAAGATCCTCGCAATTTATTTCCTTTTTACCCGAATATACACTAGCTAAATGCTTATTGGGGATAAAACATCCGCTTAGCTTCTGCTCCAAAATTAAAACCTTTCTTTTATTTTTTAAATTAATTGAGCGCATTTGTTAGATGTAATAATGAAAACAAGTTTTAGGGTCTTATAAAAATGAAATATTTGTTTAGTATTTCTGTAATTTATGTAAAAATGGAGAGGCGCCCAGGCCGCATATAGATTGTTATTATTATTTTAATTTTGTGTTGTTATCTAGCTACAAATTATTTGTAATTATACTGTAATTACAAATTTAATCTATTAGGTACACCCGGTTTATTTTGATAATGTAGCTAATCATATCAGTAGAATATTCTGTTTTATTGCGACTATGATAGACGTAAGCCACTCGAAATGGACGAGGCCAGGACGTAACGAACAAGTGTTTTAACTCCATTGAGATTAATACCTCCTCCTTTTATCCGTGCAGAAACGGAGAAAGAATACAATTTCCTGCGGCTGGGCGGCCTGTTGTAAGAGGCGACAAAACAACTCACAGCCAGGTGGTAGGGCATTTGCTCGACTGGATGGCTACCACCCCTGGTCTAAAGTATGTCGCCATAACAACCTTGAGTTGTGTTCCGGCATTAGTGACCAGGTTCCAGTCTCCCTTAAGAGAGCAGTAGGGCATGTGTAGCACCTTTGGTGTTGCAAATGTCCATAGGCGATGGTAACCGCTTTCCATCAAGTGGGCCGTCTGCCTGTCTGCTGAACTCCTGCAATAAAAAAATACCAATCTAACATGAGCGTCCAAAGAATATGTTATATAGGTAACAATATGAAGAAACTACTATAAAAATATCCACACGCATAGCCACTTTCGCATTAAACATACGTGAATATATAAAATGCTTGTATCTAACAGAAATAATATCGAATAATAATGAACTTTTTATGTCTCGTTTATTTAGTTTGCGCTTTATTTAGTTAAAATATAAATGTAGTCTCTATGGGGGGATGCAATGCGATGATTTTTAGACTTGTTGTTACATACCTAATACCTATGACGAGTAGATATACATATACATATAGTTTCAATATTTTCTATAGCAGATAGCAAGGAGTAAGCAGCGTTTTGATTATTTTACTTTATTGACCTTCGATTTTTTCGGTTACATAGAAAAATATGCTGCAAACTTGGGGTTGTGTAAACAAAGAACGAAAAGGAAAAGGGGTAAATTGGCTACCGGTACTCAATGCACGAACACGTTTAGTTTGGCGATGATGTTGTATTATATTAACCAGTCAGAAATGTATAACCAATCCGAAACAACAAATCATTTGTGACTGAATGAAATTAGACAGCTAGTTACTAAATTCCTGTTGTTTCTTAATTAAATTATAGCAAAAAGACTTAAAATGTTTTAATGAGTGATCATTGTTATTTAAAAACGTATTCGTTATCACGTAGTTTATGTATAAAGCGGAATACTCTGCTCACATGTGTTCACATGTGTAGGTAGCAGTTATGTACCTACATATAATATGACACTAAATTACAGGTAAAAGAAACTGTTTTCGATGCGGCTTTTATAGGGTTAAACGTGTAATGTATTAGATTTAACGTTCTTAACTTATGTCCAAGCCGAATGGCGTTCATTAATACCTATTTGTCCGTGTATACAGTTATATTTTACATGGAATACCAACAGATCGCAATAAAGCAGCTTTCGCACGGTCAACTGGGGTTGGCTTCGATGCACGTTGTGTTTTGCGTCGGCACTTGTTAAGCCAATGCACAAATCTAATGGATTTTTTGTGTTTCCCCAAAAAGTATCGATGTAGATAAAATGGAAAATGCACTAGCCAAAAGGATTTTTTATTTGAATGTGAGTTTTATAAATCACTTTTATTTTTATCGTTGTGGTTTCCACTTAGGCATAATGCTAACTGAGATCGCGGTTTAGAATGACTAAAGGTATACTGGACTACTTATTATTATCATAGAAAATACCTTTACCTTCCATTCGTCAATGTACGATTCAAGCGTGATTTTCTCTATTCGTCATTGCTTGCTCTATGCTCGCGCTATGCTAATCTTCTCCAGTGTGTTTCCATTATTTATTTAGTTACCTTTTTCTCTTCTCGTCTAGGCATTCATTCCTACAGTCTCCTTATGCACTGTTTATTACAAAACATCTACAAAACTTTAACATATTTCCTACTTAAAATTTTAATTTAAATGATACGAAGAATAATGTTGAAAACCTCTTTTAAGCCTTGTCGCTATCAGGAGCGTTCAATCTTATAAAATAAAATCGGCAAGGCTGTGGAAAATTGCGTCTATTCACAATTTCCCTGAAAAGCCCTTGGGATGTAAAAGCCAACTGAAAATCTTTCTAGAAACATCTTAATTTTTATTTATTAATTGAATTTGGGGTTACATTCCCAAGCCAACGTCCTTTATGCCTAAACACAATTCGTAAGCTCGTACCCGCAATGTTTTAGCAATTACGAGTACTTATTATTTCCTATTTAATAAGTAGGTGTATATTTTTCAATAAACCGATAAATTTAACCGTAGTCAATTGGCACGTTTCGTCATATCAAAAGCAATTTTCCAGAATTGATTATTACTAATTGATTAAACTCATGAATGGTTTTATATAATTATGCACGTTTTAAAATTGCTACTATTGATAAAATAAAAATACTTACTTTAAAAAGACAGAGGACAATGACCTGTAACGTCATTTATTTATTTACAAATGAGGGGTTTATGATTTGTTTTCTCAATAATTGTCTTTGCTGGTACTGTCCGTATTTAATATAAATATGAACATATAATAATTTATATAAGATAACAAAAAAGTAGGAAATTACGCGAGCGAAGTGGCAAAAAGAAGTAAGTAAGTAGACTATAGTAAATAAGTCTAGTAAGATTACAAAATTCATAAAAAATATTCAGACGAATGCAATAAAGGGATGCGCACGAATAGAGACAGGTATGTCTGTCTGTACCACGTACTTGTTCTTGTGGATAGAACGCGGGCCGTGTACTCATTAAAACTTTCCTCAGGCTGGGCTTGCACGTGTTTTTAATTTTTATCGAGAGCACTCATCGTTAGCGACCACGGCAGGGTGAACTCAGGCTTCGCATGCTTTGATTGCGGTAATGACGTCTCGTTCCCAGTTCTCTCCACTTGTCTCTTCTTACTACACTCAAATGTTTTTATCTTTATAAATTAACGACACTTTTCATCTTTTAATTACTGGATTCTTCTACAGTAGTAGGTTGTAGCAGAATTTTCAAAATTGTCACGCATCAATTTCTCGGTGCCTTTTATAGATTTCCATCTACGTCAGTTAACGAGATTTATAAGAACGTTCTGAAGCGTTTTAAACATGCTTTTCACCTCGCGATAATTTTATACGCTTTTATATTTTAGTTTTGTTATGTTATTCCTTTTCTTTACATTGCCGTTCATTACTTAAGATGCAGTATACAAACGTCTATGGATTTAATTGATATCAAATTAAAGATCAAATTATTGTCTGTTGAAATGCTCAGAAGGTTTGTGATGATATTCTTGTGAGATACATAGGCACAGGCAGACGGAGATGACGATTGTACAAGAGTTTTTATTTTAAATTTTAGGAATCCTAATAACAGCATTATTTAAATTAATATACATCGTTACAGTAAAGTAATTAAAATACAATAGATAAAAAACTCTTAGTTTCACGTATATGTTTCAACTTATTTTTTCACAAAAAAATACATATTTATTTATGCTACTAATTTAAAAATGTAATAATGTTTTGTTAGTCTTCTTGTTGAAAAACAGTTCTGCGTTAAACTGAACGAACACTTTGTTTTATGGTGTCTGCGAATAGGCGTGTATGTATAGGTACTCGTATTACTGATTAATCTAAATAAAGCCGTTAGTACCTGAATATGTACATCACACTTGTACGGAGTATTATATTATACATTTATTCAAGTTATTTTTATGTGCGTGTTCACAGCTGTAATATGTGCAGGGTGCAGACGAAAATGCAGGCAACAAATCCGCTTAAACACGGTCACTGGCGCCGCCTACGCCAGCCCGGCTGCAGACTCAAATATCTGTAATGGCTTTTTCATGTCTATTGAATGTCCTAAAATTTAAAGCAATTACATATTTCACGTAGGCCATCTTAATATTGACATTTTTTATCTATTCCACACGAGTTTGCTCGCTGTTATAGTATACTAGCTGTACTCGGCAGACGTTGTATTGCCCATAAAAAATAAAAATCTAGAAACCGATTGCAGAGCCATCAATCGGAACTAATTGTTAATCTAAACCATTATCGAATCTACTTGAAAAAATACAAAAAACATATCAAAACCGGTCCCACCAGTAAAGAGGTGCTCAGCGGCGCCACCTCCCGGGTCCAATCGTGAATCTAAACCATCCCGTTACCCACTTGGACACACTCAAAAATAATTCACCTAAATCAGACAAATGAAAATGAGTTTAAATGCAGTCACCATTGCCGATATCAGCCAGGAGATATCATAACAAATGAATGGCTAGGCTGTTTTTTAATGATATTTTTTTATTGATGAATATCATATTTTAATTCTTATTATCCTATTTCGGACGAGGACAATTCCAAAAACACAATAATCATAAAAATTGGTCCAGCTTTCTTGAGTTATAAATGGTGTAACTAACACGAATTTATTTTGTAGATATAAGAATTTATAAATAATTCGATATTAAATGAATATTTTATATATCGATCTGCAATAGTTCTGCTCTCATTTCTATAATTATCAACATCTTAGGATTAAAAGTAAAGGGTTTAAATATAAAAGTCTTAATGTAGGCAACGTATGGGCTCCTTATGTGTTGCAAATATTTTTGGGCGGCATTAACAGCTTACTATCAAGTGGATTATTAGTTAGTTTGCTTATCTATAAAACTCGGACAAGTTTTTGTGCAGGATACCTTAGAGGTTTAACTGTTTAATGTCATATGCTGTTTAATGGATATGGAACCATAAAAAAGCATTAAATCAAAAATATCTCATACAAATGCTAAAAGTTGCGAATGGATCTTCGTCAAATTCATTTTAGATGAAAATATTGTACTTATAACACGCGCCGTAAATTCGTTATTCGTAAATTGAAGGTTTTTCGTTCCTATTTTACACATATTATTATTATTATAGTCACCTTTTACAATTTCGGTATAGGTTTGTGTAACGGCATATTGCAGCGACATATAACACCTTTTTGCCACATTTCATACAAATAGACAATCATTAATCACGATCAGATGCCCTCCAGCCCGATGGACTGACGACCTGCACAAAGTCGCCGGTAGGCGCTGGATGAGGAAGTCAGAGGAGAGGTATGCGTGGCGCCGACTTAGGGAGGCCTATGTTCAGCAATGGATTGCGCTTGGCTGACGACGAGACAATCATTTTCGAGATCGATTATTACGAGGTAATGGGACACTATTTTAGGCCTATCACTTTTACTCGGATCCGGTGTATCCAGTAAGTATGGAGATACTCTGCACATAACTAGCCGGTTTCTGTAAATAATATATGCCGTATAAAATAATAAATTACACCTTCATATCTCAAAAAGCGAATCGTAATAATCTTCAACAAAAGTATTTAATATTCCTATCTGTTAATTGGTCATGGAAAATGTCGATCTCTTTAGTGTTGGATAACCTTCCATTAGTGAAGATAATATGATAATTAAAACGCAAGGATGGGTAACAATGTAAGACATGCAAAGTAGACAAGAGTTATTTCGCTTTTAATGTAAATAATTTCTATCGTGTAAAATTAAAAATAGTCATAAAACAGTGACATAAATACTAAAATGTTGTAGTGGATATGGCTTCAGCGTCTGGTTGAACAACGATGAAACGACGTGGAATCGAATCTTGTCCGAAGAACACATTCAATTCGGCAGTTTTCAAACCTGCTCTGTGTATTTTTAAAGTTGCTTACCACGTGGCACGTGCTTGCATATCAAGATTCTAAATGTTTGAAACTTACCAGTATATTTTGGACAAGTGCGATACTTGCCGTTCATCTGAAATATGAAGAGTCAGACCAAGTTTTATTTATATACATTTATAGTCAACTAATTTTACTACACAACGTAACACATTTTGTAGACATAAAAGGGAATAAAAATTCGGTATAGTGCTAAGCAGTCTGCGCACAATGAAGAGTTCTATAGATAAGACAAATATCTTTGTTTTCGTCATTTGGTTACAGAATACAAGTGTTTAACTGAAAGTATTTAATTAAATATATCAGAATTACTTAACAGATATTAGACAAAAAAATTACTGTAAGCATTTTTTAAGATTTTACCACCTTGATTTTTTGAACATCGTTATCAAACAGTAGTACTTAGCTCATTAGTCAATCGCATTAACACATCCTTCAATAAAAGTATTAACGTGCAAATTGCTAAGACAAGTTGATTACACGTTATTATATGGTCATTAATCACAAATGATGTTGCATGAAAACTAAGTGTCTATAATAACTCTATACATTACTGATTAGGCGGACGACAGTCTCACACGAATTGTAAACCATCATGTTCTCAATTACTTTGTCAACTGCGTTTTTGTATTTGATAGGAATTATACAAGCAGGCAAAGAAAAACCGGTAAGAACATTTTAAAATAATCATTATTACCTGTAGGTAATAATGATTATTTTACAATGTAAAATGTGTGTATGTTTAAATTGTTCTCTACTTGTAAGTAGATGTCAAATTTTGCATATGGTACGAAATTATTTATTAAAAAATCCTAGTAAAAATAAAATACATGTCGGTAGATTTGTACTACACTAGTGTATTAGGTTTGTCACTTAAGGCCTAATTAATTCCTATATCTTACCGACCATTCATTTGATTTACTATCGGTTAAAACTTGACATAAGCAAGCAATGTCAAAATTCAACCGATGGTAGGAAAAGTGAATAAATAGAGGAACCGGCCATAAGTGCACATTGCCACAATATTTTAACATTAACTAAATTGGTCCTATGAAGATAGATTTTTAAGTATCGCAGCCATTTTAGAACAAACTGAACTCTCTACACATCACAACATTATTTCTTATACACGAAAGTTGGTAGGAAGGTATTTATATTTTTTATTAAAGAAAAACTTCAAAATATCCAACTCTATCTGTATAATTATAGTGTTTAAATTACCTATTAAAAATATTTTATATGGCAATAAATCTAATAATTGAACTGCAGTTTTAATTTAATAATTTCTTGATGTAAAACTGCAAAATATGTGACATCACACATCAGAGGGAGGAGTCTTACCGAATATGACCAGTTGTGGCTAGGACGGGGAGAGGTTAAAAATCATGAAATTTGTGTAATGTATTTCGTAGATGGCCCCTAACAAAGAAGTAATTTTTCTTTACGCTTAGGTGTACTGGATATCGTTATACAGACATTTTTCAAATTATAGTGAGGTTCTTAATGACTTTTAGGTAAGTCTATTGGTGGGAATCTATATATCTAATATTCGCTTCCCGTCATGAACTAAGTGTATGGTAACACTGAAAGCGAAGCTGATAAATCTAAAAACATATGCAACAAAAAAAATTAACTCAAGATTCGTCAAGCAATTTATTTGATTTCAATTTAAGACTGCAGTGAAAAGATGAACAGTGAATGTTCGTCAAGTGTGTAGTTTCAGACTCACTGAACGATCAAACACATATGAGAGGGAAATTTATTGTAAACAGAAATTGTATTCCAGATTTTTAGCGACGAAATCAAAGAAATAATTCAAATCGTTCACGATGAATGTGTCGAAAAAACAGGGGTCATAGAAGGTAAGTCTTTAGAAGAAATTTCTTTGTTCACGATTGTTTTTATATTTGCGTATCAAAAACTAAGCGAATCGTAAGTTCTTTGTCAACTCCTTTAATGGTTTTATGTTATATGAGCTGAGCTTGTTACGTCGTTCACGTGGGACTAACTACTATATTTATATCAATCAATATCTTACGAAGCCTGCATGTTATCAAATTAGAACATAAACGAAAATTTGAATAAAATTCCTGTTAAATCTCCCAAAATTTTCGGCTCCTCGTGTATGGAATAGCCGGGGTTTTTTTACACATTGCACATTTAGATTAAATTTGTCAAGCGGCCTCTACGTGTTGGCCTTCACATGGCCCCACGCAAGCCCTCCAAAAGTCCGGGCCAATTTTATGGTCCGTGGTCTGTAGAGATGTATAAGAATATTAATAATAAAACGTCCAAAAGTAAGAATAGAGTAATGTCCTGTAATATCCTTTATTTATGTAAAACTAGGATTTACCCCGCGACTTCGTCCACGCTTGACATGTAACATAGATTACAGTGATTTTGCCAGTATTTAAATTCAAAGGGTATTTTCAGCAGGGCAACGTATTTCTAGTCTGGAAATACTGAATACATAATGGATTATATAAATAATTGTAAATAGTAGATTTTTCCTCCCAAATTTTTTACATTACAACCCATTTATGTTCTTTTACCTTTTTCTAAATACTATTAATGCTATAATTACACGTCTCTACGATCTCTAATGTTAACTTTGTCTTTGTATACATAGTTTTAAGTTACAAATAGGTTTCCACTATTTTAATCTATAGGTGTGTATTGTCAAGTAATTTGTTGTGTGTACTTATAAAAATATGAGTTCCGAAAATCCTCGTAAAAACCGTAAAAATAAGTAATGTCACTAAAGGCATACATATTACTTCAACGGTTCTACTAAAGATGTCTAATAAATGTAGAAACTGTCATAACAAGCAAGTCCTAACATCACGTGGTTTCGAAGTTAGGAAATCGCGGAAAATATACAAAGTACTGGATTATATTGTTTCAATATCAACTGGAACCGAATCAGCTAGTTTTTATGTATACTACCCGCAGTTCCGGGACAATTCCAGTTCCACAGTATAAAAAAATTACTATCGTTTAAGTGAAAACTATGTCGGAATAAGGTAATTTTTATGCACCCGAACTATTACAAAACGGGGAAATTTCCACGGGATTTTAAGCCTAAGAATTGTCGATCAGCAAAAACCGCATCGAAACCGGCCCAGTAGTTTTTACGTGAACTCCGAACAAACAGACAAGAAATGTAAAAAAACAGCATCGTGTTCTCCATCGTTTATATAATCTAATCCAGTTCCTTTAAAAAAAATATATAAAATAAGCTTCAATGTACAGGCACAGTATGTTTAGAATTTTATAATATTATATATATAATTCTTCTGTACGTGTGTTGACAATGAACTCCTCCTAAACGGCTGGACCGATTTGAATGAATTTTTTGTGTGTTCAAGTGGATTCGAGGATGGTTTAGATTCACAATTGGACCCTGTAGGTGGCGCTGCAATCGGGTTCTAAATTTTATTTCTTCAGGGCAGGACAACGTCTGCCGGGACAGCTAGTAATATTATAGATTTAAAAAATATCTATGTTCAAGTTAGGTTTATTGTCATTCCAAGTGTCCGTCGATAATATAAGTAACGTTACCCAAAACCTTCTTTTGTATTTTTTATTATCCCGAAACACAATGTCACATGTTTACGTACATTAAAGGGCCTTTATTCTTACCTGCCCCCAGAGGATATAACGAATTGCGAAAACGGCATATTTAAGGAGGACGTGAAATTGAAGTGCTATATGTTTTGCCTGCTGGAGGAAGCGAGTCTCGTGAGTTATCTGCCTTTTGTTTGTTTCGCTCTCCACCCTTGCCGGCGACACGAAATTAGATACAAACATGTATTTAATTTATATTTAATTCAATTTGCTTACTCTGCATTTAAATGAATGTATGCTTCGGCATTTTGTTGAATGTATGAATTGAATGTTGCTGTTTACTTGAAACTTGTTATATATTGTTTTAAAAAATTTAAGTAATAAATTAGTAATTAAATATAAGTAAATTATAAGTGGTAAATGTTTCCAAACTAAATAATTATGGCTTCATAAATTACACAAAAAAGGTCTTCCTCATTATATAGTAGCATAGAGAATATACTGTTCTTCCAAATTTTGAATATAAAGACGTATTTGTAGTAAAAAATAGCTACGACATTGTATGTACATACGACAAGACATACAGGTATGAATTATTTTTTATTAGTGTTTTTTTTATTAATAGTGAAGACGCTGAAGATCGACCTTCCCCATACGATTACCAGATGAAACATATTTTTTTATAAAAATTGTATTGTTTTATAAATACGCCTGTGCAGGGATTTTTTTGTGGGGCACGCGGGAGCACGCAGTGTCCTTAAAGGAAATTTCCAAAATATCGAAAAATGGCCATAAAAATTGAAAAATGTAAAACAATCAATTTTGGTAACCTTTACAAAAAAAAAGGATTTTTCGAGTGAAGCTACAAACACAAAATTATAGAATTACAACCTACGACAATTAGCGTGCCCCCAAAAAAGAAGTTACAAAAAAAGGCCTGCGCCTATGATAGTTTGTAATCGAAATGTGTTTATGGCTATTTTTAGTTTAATTAATTTTAATCTTTTTTTACATCCTTCACTCTTTGGATAACTGAACTTCAGTTTCAAATGATAGTTTTTAACATGGAGAACATGCCTTGATAGGCTTGGCGACTTAATTCTATTCATTGCTACCTGGCAAGCAGGTAAGTCAATATAGGTAACTACACCGTTTTGTTAACCAATGAAAATTGGTATCAGAAGAAATATATTTTAATTACAACAATAACCGTATAGGCTTACCTGCAAAAAACCTCTCATGGAATGTCACTGCCATGCATTGCAGATTTCAAATTACCCATGAAAACTTTTTGATAGGCAAACTATCATAGGCGTGTTTACAAATCAATAAGTATAATTGGATACACAATATGTTTCGTCTTGGTATTAGATGGGTGAAGGTCGATCTTCAGCGTCTCTTAGACTAATTAGTGAAACCTATTTTTTTCTGTAAATCAAATGAAAATTGGCCTATCTGTCTATGCTTTATTATGCGCAGGTGGACGACGAAGGTGTCGTTGACTATGACATGATGATTAGCCTGATTCCCGACGCCTACTACGATAGAGCGAGCCACATGCTTTTATCTTGCAAACATTTGGGTAATGATTATTTATTAACACCAGTAAACTCTCCACAACCAAACATAATAAGCACAAATTTCCCAATTAAAAACATTAATGCTGCTTGTCCATGAATTTACGCTGACGGATTGGCATCGATAAAAATATAAAAAAACTGAAGTAGAAGCTCTGTGCATTAGTGTTTTTACATTAGGTACACAAGTTATGTGCTATGAGTAGGTAATAGAGAGTAATTTTGCCAATACTGTCTGGGCTGTAACACTCATTACAGTCTAGTTAAGAAATAGTATTCTTTTCAAAAGAAGCTACGGACAGCCGCTATAATACCGCAATGTGGAAGAAGAAAAAGTAAGAATACAGAATCTGTCTCTGAAGCAGCAATTCTGAATACAACTAAAATTTTAAACCTGATTTACATATGCATTTGTCATGTACTTAACTAACTTGCAAAACTGGCAACTTAACTCCTTATCGATTAAGTAGATATCTGTCCAAACGATGTCAAGGAAATAACTCGCCAGTTTCGCAAGTTAACTCGTTTCTTAATTGATGCACATATAATTTAGGCTTAACACTAAGATGATGATGCTAAATATGCTAAAATTAAGGAGAACGGGTCGATATCAGGTAATAATACTCAGAACCAATTCGATTGTCCGTAAGGAAAAACGAATTTTATAGCACTTCAGCTACCAAACTATCTAGTATCTTAGTCTACAAAAGAACTATGGCCATGTGCTTTGCTCTGGGTGTGTTTTTTTATCTTTTATTTTATTAGCTCTTGTAGTCCCAGGCGAACATGATATGCTCAAGTCTAAATACTACGTCACTTTAGGTCTGGGTGTTATTGGAAGCAGTTCCACAATTGTACGTTGTATATTACCCATAGCAAAATGATAACGATAATAAAACGCTTGATACGTAACTGCAACAATAAATTGTAATTACGTATTAGTATTTATATCAAAAACTTGGAATAATATTGTTTTATCTTAACGAAACAAAAAATATGTCCATATTAATGATAAAATAGAAGGAATACCTACATGTTTGCTCTTTGTGAAAAACTTCGCAGTAGATACAGAAGAGTTGTTAGTACTAAGAAAAGCCTTAATATTCTCTAATAATAATTACAATTCATAACGAAAAATTCGACATTTCATAAAGTCAAGTGATCGTTTTATTCGAAGTAAAATTAAAAAGGTCGTGTATTTTATAAAGATTGTTGAATAAAGTGAATCAGATCCCGCTGCTAAAGAAAATTAGATGTTAAAATAAATTTCTGTTTTTTTATCCTGATCAAAATGTAGAGTGCTGTCGTTTCTTTCAGTCCTTAAGCGTGGATGTTTTCTTTTACATGAGATATAAAAGGTTATAGAAAAAGAGAGAAATTTAAGTTGTAATAAGTAATAGGTATAAGCGGTTTATTCAGTTTTACTTGCGTAAATTCTGGATGTGTAACAAAGACTTACAATAGTTTCATAACTATGTAATTTTTTTAGATACACCAGACAAAGACCAATGTCAAAGAGCTTTTGACGTCCACAAATGTTCTTATGAAAAGGATCCCGACGTAAGTTACAGTTTCAATACTGTTTAACCGTAAAACCTAAAAAAATATTATTATAATTTATAATTCTTCCATAAGAGTTATAAATAAATATCTATAATACCTATATAAATATTGCCGCTTCTCGGTTGCTCTTCTTATTTGGTGGGTATAGTGGGTAACAAAGCATACTACAGTAATGTCGCTTTTAAATTTGCAATCCTTTTCTTTCCTGAAAGAAGTTTCTATTTGGTTATAATTTAAAAGGCATGCTATATTGATTTTTGACTAATTGTTTCTTTTTTTATTTTTCAGCTCTATTTTCTATTTTAAGTCACAGACTATTGAAATTGAGAAGCACTAGGCAATTTTTAATAAAACCAGCAAAATACTTATACAATTTTTCTTTAATTTTTCTCAATCATGAGGTTTGTTATTATGTTATGTAATATAACAGATGCAATAGCTTGCAGGCGACATTCTGTTATGATTAGTACACCAACCTATTGTTTAAAAAATAAATCTTAAAAAAATACAATTTATGTTTTTGATATTTATTGACGCCGACTTTTACAAAGGTTGACTTTCTATCTAAGCTTCGTTGCATGGTTAAACCTTAGTATTTGTCAGTAAGTGCTCTTATGATTTTCTTCCAAGGCCCCAATTACACGATTATACTATACTACTATATACTATATCATATATTTATCATACTCGTATAAATATGATCTCATATCTGTCAAATTCTATGATCATATTCATATGTATGATGCTGTTCTTCATTTTTACATATAACACTTACGACCATAGATAGATAGATAGATAGATAACACTTTATTGTACACCATTACAGAAAACTTACGGACTACTAGTAGGTAATAATTTAATTGTGTACAAAGGGCGGTCTTATCGCTAAAAAGCGATCTCTTCCAGACAACCCGTATAAACGTCTTTATCGATATGGATAACGATTTAGCCGTGTTTTCCGTAGCTAGGAATTAAATTTTATTAATTGTATTAAAAAAAAAACGACCGAGAAATAAAAACAAAAAAATTAAAAGACGTATTTGATAAAATCAAAGGTAGCAAGGCAGTCAGAGAAAGAGGTCCATGATACCTTACTCGAAGAACTTAGATTGGAAGATAAAAAGTCTGACAAAATATAGAAGAAATTCCAGTCGAAGTTCTTTAATTTTGACGCCATTTTTGAGGTTAGACAGATGATATCATATTTGTACGCATGCTGTCAAATAGGATCCATTAACTATGATCATAGACAATAAGAATCACATCTAGTTATTATACTGTCATAGGTTCTTCATATACAATGACTTACTTCTATAATCATATTTCTATGATAGTCTAATAAGGCTTTTAGTCTCATATATAAAATATAATATTTCATAATAAGGGTAATCTAAATCTGTGTTTTCTCTGTATTGCAAAAATTTTATTCCAACATATGAAAATAACAAACTGAAATTTATTGTATAAAAATACGTTTTGACGATTCTTAGGTGCGATTTTTATTAAACTTTTCATGTAATTTTGATGTTTTGGACATTTTTTCATATGAGAGCAAATCAGATGTCAAACACCTAGGAGTAATGTTAGTCAATTACAGTTACGTTGGAGCCAATAAAAAAAAAATAGAATAAAATGAAACATTTTGCTATTTATTATAATTTGCTATTAATAATTTCTTTATATTGATATTTTTCACAAAAAATATAATTGGTTTAAAAACAAAGTGTTAACATCAGCGGTAATTATAAAATATTTGATAGGCCGTTCATGCTTCCACTTATATATAGTTATATATTTATTTTAATTCTTTTTGCACTTTTTTTGCTTTACCTTTGTTGTATTTTAAAATTTGCAGTTACTGTTGTGTTTAAAGATGTTATGTTATGTTAAAGATAATAGAGTGATAGTTGTTATTAAAGGATGTTGTTCAATAAAACCATTAAAGAGCCAGTTACGTTTTCTTTATTCCCATACTCCATATGGCACACTCCCAATATCTGGAGTACAAAATCTCCTTTAAACAATTACAACGAAATAGTTACAATAGGATAACTTAAATAAAACCTTCCGGATGACGTTCCAAAACTTTTCTATCACTAAAACTAAATTAGACTTATCTCAGGCATGGAATTCGGTCTAAGACCATCAACGTATGGATGTGCTTGTGATTACTTTAAGAGACAATACCTTCAGAACTGCCTTTAATTATATGGTTGGTAATTAAATGTTTGAGCGCCACTGGTTGTAGAAAGATGGGCCGGCAACCAGTCCAGCCAGGGTATATCACGTCTGGAGACTCGTAGCGGGGTCGCCTACCATGCGGAGTACCGGCGTAACCTTTGGCCCCTTACGTAGCTCCCACTGGAACGTGCGATAAGTTGCTTTGTAATTAACGCGTACTAGAACACTAGACGGTCGGCGACGGGTGGCGATGCCAAGGCGAGTCAAAGCTCGTCTCCAGGTGACCTGATGGAAGAGTGCAAACCAGGGTCCGCTTTCCCAGTCGCCCTGGTTTGTCACCCACGAGCATAGTACTCGTGTCACGTTCAACTTGCGTGATACATTGGAACAATCTAAACTTTTCTATTTTAAATATTGGAAACTAATATTAAACTGCAACATTACTAACCTATGGGGAACTTAAACGAAGACGTTAGGATCGCCTAGGTTTCCGAAGAGTGCCCTGCACGCGAACCACGCGTTTCTACGTCTGTACACCATTCTGCAAAGAATGCAGATCTATACTATTTGAAGGATGGATCCGATGCTAGGATCGTGAAAAGAAAGAACAAAGGCTACATACCTTTTGAATTAAGATTCACTGATTTGAAAAGATGCGACTATGCACCACTATAAAAAAACCAATTTTGTATTCGACCGTCTGGTAACAACTCGAGAGAAGGAATGACACGACGCCGGCGAATTCTCCAGTCTATTCATGCCATTCACTTTGAGTAGCTGCCAGGGGTGTCGTCACGTCCTCCGCGTTTTGTTTTCTAGAAGCTCTAAAATGGCGGTCGATTTTGGCATCTTGTGACCGTCAGATGTCGTTGCTATACTTCCGTTTATCCTTAGACCGGGCTTGCACTTCTCTAAGGTATCCAGCCTGGAACTTCTACCCACGTCTACAAATTGGGTACTATGGAAGTATAGATTCGATTTCGAATTAGATTTTTAATTGTAATTACAAAAGCTTAAAAACAACGACATCTGACGACACACTAATGCAGATTGTAGTTGCATTTCCTATAACACGATATGACTACCGAACGAGAGGTGGCTAGAAATATGCCAACACGCAACAGATGGCAGTACCTGTTTTCAAAACACTATGGGGTGTGTATTTTCTACGTAACACCTTATTAATTTTGACACCATAATTCATTCATTTACGTTTAACTATATTTGTACTTAACATATGCATAATATTGACATTAATTAATTGAATTACTATAAATTGACATTCGAATTGTAAATGCTGTGCACTCCTTTTATGGGTCCACAGGGCCCACACATCAGAACTTTTATACTAAACGATTTGAAATGTAACATAATAATGTGCGTGCTGTTGGTGTGCCTTAAATATATAAATAAATTATTAACCACTATTATTGGTTAAGATACATATTACATGGTGGCCTAATGGAATTTGAATTTTATGGTATTTAATCTGGAAATATTTTATATAAAGACCTGAAAAACTACACGTGAGCGTGACTTTGAACAAGTTCGGGTCGAGCTCAGCGCAGTCGACGTTGAAACGTGATTTCACAGGGTGGCAGGGTGTCTTCAGATCATTAATAATCATTAGGGCCGGTATCGTCGGGTGGCTTATTGTAGCTGCCGCCGGTGAACACCGCAAATTATGACATTAATTTTATAATTATTATTTTGTAGCTCACAATAGAGGCGCGAACAAAAACACGCAAGCTCTTGCTCATTATTCATGGAGAAAACAATGAATGATTATACAAAGTTTGAGAATGACTTGAAGAAAAACTACTGCCGAGTTAAAATTTGAATCAAACGCGGCATTTCTGGTTGAATGACTGGAGTTCTTAAATTATTATTTTTTATATCAGTCTATATAATGTCCTTATGGGAAACAGATGGTATACCTGCTCTGCTTGTCCAAGTTTTATACACCAGATAATTTAAGTATGTAAGATGTATTCTTTCTTTATTTCAATGTGTTGATTGTGAGCAGGGCGGTCTTAACCATATTAAGACTAAGACTAAGCCATCCGTATTTTATTCTAATGACGAAGATTCCAATTATTGCTGGGGTGCATGCACTTCTTGGATAATTAATCTGATCTTATTTACCTATATATACTTACAACCAACGTGTGCTGACGGTAAAGAAAACATCGTGAGGAAACCTGCAAATCGAGATTACGGATGGACGGATACCTTGCCAAACGTTGGGCAAGCATGGTGGGTATAACCTCCCTACGTGAGGGGCCAATTCGTCCACTCGCGGGCGAGACCACGTACCGGCAAATCGGGAGTACAGACAATGGACACCTCCAATGCCTAGTACACCCGTAACGACGTTCTTTCAAGCTAACGTAAACCACTCCCCCACCGCTCAGGACTTGTGCCTGCAGGCGATGGCGGAGTGGCAAGCGAATTTAGCCGTAATAAGTGAACCTTATTACGTCCCTCCTTCAGGGAACTGGGTGGGCGATCTCGATGACATGGTAGCGGTGGTGGCCAGAGCCGGGTCCGGCACACCGCTTACATGTCTCGAAAGAGGAAAGGGCTATGCTGTGGCGGAGAGCGGGAGTATCGTCGTCATAGGCGTTTACTTTTCGCGCAACCGCCCCCTGGCGGAGTTCGAGCTTCACTTGGACGCCGTCGGGGCTGCCGTACGCAGACTGTCGCCCAAAACGATCTTCGTGATGGGCGACTTTAATGCAAAGCACCTCTCCTGGGGAAACGTACTCACGGACGCTAGGGGTCGGGCGGTCGAGGATTGGGCTCTTCAAGCCGGCCTGACCATACTGAACCAGGGGTCGGTCCAGACCTGCGTGCGCGCGCGGGGTGGATCGATCATCGACCTGTCATTCGTCACTCATGCGGCCGCCCGCAGAGTGACCGGATGGAGGGTGCTGGAGGAGGTGGAGTCGCTCTCTGATCATCGGTACATCAGATTTGAGCTCACGACCCCCTCCTCCGGTCCGAGCCCTGTTCACCGTCGCCCCCCTCTCCTCCCGCGTTGGGCCCTTACCAAGCTCGATCCGGAGCAGGCCGAGGAGCGGGCACTCTCGGAAAGCTGGGCCTACCCAGCCGACTTCGCGAATCTGGATACGCAGGCAGAGCACATGCGCAAGACCCTGACGAGGGTTTGCGACGCTGCGATGCCACGCGTCTCCAAGCGGCAGCCTCCGTGCAAGCAATCGGTCCACTGGTGGACCGAGGAGCTGGGCGAGATGCGAAAGGCAGTTCGCATCATCAGCCACAGGCTCAACGCTGCAGGG
The DNA here is from genome assembly GCA_949752895.1 of Dendrolimus pini. Classification (NCBI taxonomy): domain Eukaryota; kingdom Metazoa; phylum Arthropoda; class Insecta; order Lepidoptera; family Lasiocampidae; genus Dendrolimus; species Dendrolimus pini. Next base: position 13,606,085 of record OX457126.1, on the reverse strand, counting down.
CGCGCCGTCCTCCGGACTTCGTCGCGGAAAATGGACTCGTGGGCGAGTTTAGAGAGGCCAGAAAGGCCCTTTCGATTGCAATATTGCGATCGAAAGCCCGGGCTCGGGCCGAGCTCCTCGAGACGCTCGATCGGGACCCTTGGGGGCGCCCGTACCGTGGGGCCCGCAACAAGTTGCGGCCTTGCACATCCACGGTCACGGAAACGCTCGAACCCGAGGTGCTCCGGTCGGTTATCGATGGGCTCTTCCCGGATCCGGGGAACTTCACTCCCCCCAGTATGGGTCCACCCATTCCCGACACCCCCACGGACGAGGAGCCTCACTCCATCTCCGAGGGGGAGCTAGACGTCGCCCTGGACCGGCTCCGGGGCAGGAAGACGGCACCGGGACCCGACGGGGTTCCAGGTCGACTCCTCTTCCTGGCTGCAAAACACCTACGCAGCCAGCTGCGGGACCTCTTCGAAGCCTGTATTCGCGCAGGTAGGTTCCCGTCGCAATGGAAAGAGGGGCGTTTGTGCCTACTTCCCAAGGGAGGTCGGCCTCCCAACGATCCGTCCGCCTACAGGCCCATAGTGCTGCTGAACGAGGTCGCCAAGATCTTCGAGAAGATCTTGGCGGAGCGGCTTGTGAAGCATCTAGACACTGTGGAGCCGGGGCTATCAGATACGCAGTTCGGGTTTCGGCGGAGGCGCTCCACGATGGACGCCTTCGAGACGCTGCGAACATTGACGGACGAAGCCGTCCAAGCAAAGGACGTCGTTCTTGCAGTGTCGCTAGACATAGCGAACGCCTTTAACAGCCTCCCTCATGAGACGATCAGGGAAGGGCTCCGCGCGCACGGAGTCCCCCCGTACCTCACGAGGCTGTTGGGCGAGTACCTGCGAGATCGGCACATCCTTTGGGAGGGTGGTGAGTCCGCCAACCACGTGCTAGGTCGGCGACGTGTCGCGTGCGGCGTTCCACAGGGATCGGTCCTCGGGCCTATCCTTTGGAACGTAGGCTATGACTGGATCCTTCGGGTGACGGTCCGGCCCGGAGTAGGGCTGATCTGCTTTGCGGACGACACCCTACTCACGGCACGCGCCGCGTCTTTTGCGGAATCCGTGGACGTCGCCAACGACGGGCTGGCGATCGTCGTAGATCGAATAGCTAGGCTGGGCTTGAAGGTCTCCCCCGCGAAAACGGAGGCCGTCATGTTCCATAGGAAATTCCGGAATCCTCCCCCGGACTTGTCCGTTACAGTTCAGGGGGTGGCGATTAGAGTAGGGCCCACGATGAAATATCTTGGGCTAGTCCTAGACGGGAAATGGCTGTTCAAAGCGCACTTTGAGCAGCTAGTTCCCAAACTTCTGAATTCCGCGGGCGCACTCTCCAGGCTTCTTCCTAACGTGGGGGGGCCGGGGGGTGCGACGCGGAAGCTTTATTCCGGCATCCTGAGGAGTATGGCACTCTACGGTGCGCCCGTCTGGTCCGATGCGCTTCACCGCCACAACCGAACCCTGCTGCACCGCGCGCAGCGGGTTCTGGCCGTGAGGACCATACGGGGGTACCGCACAGTGTCGTGGTCGGCGGCGACTCTCTTGGCAGGCGAGCTGCCCTGGCCTCTCCAGGCAGACGTCCTGTCCAGAGTTCGTCGCGCCCAGCAGGATGCCCTAGCTAGAGGACTGACCTTCTGTCAAGTCGAATTAGAGACGGTCAGGAAGCGGGAAACCGCCTCCTGCCTCGTCGCCTGGTCTCGTGACCTCGAACACCCTGTGGCCGGCGGCTATACGGTGGATGCAATCAGGCCGCAGCTGGAGAGATGGGTGACCCGCACCAGCGGAACCCTGACCATCAGGACGACTCAGATACTGACCGGACACGGTTGTTTCGACCAGTATCTGTTTCGCATTGTGGGCTGCTTGCCTTCCCCGGACTGCCGCCAATGCGGCGCACCCGATACGGCGTTACACACGCTTGTTGAGTGCGCTGCATGGACGCCTCAGCGTTTCGAGCTCGAGACACACGTAGGAGCCGTCCGATCGCTTGGCGACTTGGTAACGGCCATGTTGCACAGCGACGACCGCTGGGAGTCTGCGGTCTCTTTCTGTGAGGCGGTTATGTCTCTAAAAGAGGCCGCAGAAAGGGATAGGGAGCGAAGTCCTGCAGCGCGTGCTAATGTCTCCACCCGAGGTCGCCGGCCTTCAGCTAGCACCCGGAGAGGCAGGTACGCGCATTACTTCCCTCCCTGAGTTAGGTTCCGGTACGAGGGGCCCCTTGCTACTAGGCAACGCAAGGGATTCAGCCCCCGTTTCGAAGTGGGGTGTGTTCTCCCAGGGCACACTCCAGGCACTTTATTGCGCTGGATCGACTGTTGCGTAACTATGTTCTATATCTCAGTCTTTCCTTCACAACAAAGCGCAGGGTCGACGGGAGGAGAGGTTTTTTAGTGGGTATTGAGGTTGCTCGCCCGTGCGGCATCGCTCGGAGTCTCCACACTCCTCAGAGTCAAGCCATCGCGGACGAAGCGCAAACAAAGCATACTATTGCTAGCGTTATCGCCCCCGATGGATGCGCGCCGTTTCCTAGTGACGGCCCTGAGAGTGCGTAAATCGGTTAGCATTTATCCTCGCCTCAAACAAAAAAAAAAAAAAAAAAAAAAAAAAGCATGGTGGGTATACTGTAATGAAACTGTTTTAAACATAGAAAATGAACATTCCGTACTATACGATTACGAGTCAATATATGTATACAAACAAGTAAAATACATTTCAGTCTGTTTGTAATGTCAAAATAACAGCTTTTTACTAAAATCATACGAAGTATGAATGCGGCACTTATATAAAAAAAACAATTTATAATGTTTTTGTCTGTCTGTCGGGATGTTCCGGCTAATCTCTGGAACTGCTGGACCGATTTTGACGGCACTTTCAAAAGCAGATACTTATGTTGAAAAGATGTTATACTTAGCTACTCGTTTTTTAGTGTTCGGAGAAAAAAAGAAAAAAAAAATCACGCAGACGAAGTCGTGGGCACAGCTAGTAATCTATAAAATATTATCGATTGACAATCTAATTGTCAAAAAGGACCTGTCATAGATTTTTATTTTAGTTGTAGTAGTAAGCTGTAGTAATTCACATTACATGCAAACTATTGTTTCAACTTGAATAATAACAACACATTAGTGTATATTTGTCATGAGATAGTTTCTATGTTATGTTATTTAAGTGTTTTATCGTCGTATATGGTAGTTGAGGTGAGGGTTGATTGATGATTGTCGGTGTGGGACGCACGCAACATATTGCTCAGTGTCACAGCGCGCGAATGTCTTATGCATGGGACGCCCTCCACTCATATTCGTCATGTCACACGACAAACTGCTGTTAGCTTAAGAAACTGCTAACACAGATGTAAGTATCAAGGGAAGATCATTAGTTGCGATATAGGTTGCACAGACTTTGATACATTGTAATGAGGTACTTGGCATTATATACGTTTCAACCTCTTTACGCCTACAATCATATCTCTGCAATGGCTAATTGTGTGCAAAACGAAACCCCTATATAATCGTCACGACCGTCTGTTTATGCAACAGTCAAGTTTCTCAAGATCTATATAGACAAAAATCATCATCATAATTATAGTACTTGTGTTATTTTACATTATAACTCGATTCTTTGTACTTGACGGCATGTGTTGTCAAATACAATCAATAAAAAAAAATATTGTCATTAAAATTAAATAAGATATTTTATCAATTATAATCTTGGTAAACACGTGGAGTACCACCTGGTTTAGGAACAAATGTTTGATTTTGTTTTTAAAATTAATTTAATGCTTTATTTTAATATATATATACCAAAAATAAATAATAAATCTGAAAATGGTTCGAGTTTGTACATTGCGTTTAAAAAGGGAAAAAAAACAAGGGAGCTAATTCGGACCAGCAGATTACAAAAATGGTACTTTTGGTATTTTTGCCTGTCTGTCTGTCTGTTATAGCATCACGTGAAAACTACTGAAAGGATTTAAATGAAACTCGACACACAGTAAGCTCATATCCCGGGGCGTAACTTTGATACTTATTATTTCGATATATGATGTCGTTTCCGCGGGATAGAAAATATCGTAAAAGATGGCGCTGCGATCGCAACTTTTTTGAAAACTACAAAAGGTATATGAACGAAACTCGACAAAGAGATGGCTTATATCCCGAATCAACACTTAGAATACTTTTTATCCCAATAAATGATGTCGTTTCCATAGACGGATTAGCTAAATAGATGGCGACAAGTCGCGTTTTTTCTGTTTACTAAATAATACCTGCGTTGTCATAAACAACATGTACTTCGTTGTATTACTTCAAAGCAGCTGCTCAGGGTTTGACACGCAACGCAGCCGCGGGGCAAACTAGTGTTTTGTGTAAGTTTGGAATAGGTACAATGAAACTAAATTTATAAAATAAGCTTTTGATATTTTTATTGGATAATTTAGGAATTTTGTTGGAATACTCTGGCAACAAGCCATTGTAGTGTAAACAATCGGAGAAACTCAAGGATATTATTATACTTTTTGTCCTCCACTCACCGAGTATTAAAATTTTAGTGGTTGTCTTATTGTTGGATTATTAATTCGATGAGAAACAAACGCCCATTGGAAACAAACTCGCAGCACTTTAATTAATATTTAACGTTTATGATACAAGTTACAAGGTTTTCGGTTGGTCCCGTAACGCAGCTTTACATTCTCTTTGAAAATGTTATCGTATTCTAAATATTGAAATACTTTATTTTCCCTGCGGTTTATACAAAGGTATGTGAATGGAAAAAGTCTTATTTGTATAGTGTCTAAAACGGCTTATGCAATGAATAATCAAAACTCGTTATTTATGATTTTTTTTCTTCATAGTTCAGTACTGACATAATGCATAAAGCAACAACAAGTATCTAAAATAAAAGTAAATTGTTAACTAGACCATCAAAAAATTACATACACTATAAACATAAAAATATAAGGGGAAACTATAACATTGCCACCCTACTACAATGATGTTCATGATATCAATACAATCATATAATCATGCTAATACATTTATTATAATAACATAGGTATGTATTTTGTAATATATTATTGTATATTTTATTTATGACTATGTATATATGTATGTATTTGTATATTTATTTGTTAAATTACTTTGAGTATTTATGTGTCCATTGCCTTTTTCCTGCACCACCTACATCGCCTGATTCAAATTTGTTTTTTGATTGGCAACCTAAGTTGCCTGGAAGAGATCCCTTTGAGCGATAAGGCCGTCTGTTTTTGTAATTGTATATTTTGGTGTGCAATAAAGAGTTATCTCTCTCTCTCTCTCTCTCTCTCTCAATCATGATAATTATTAAAATAAGTATCAACGATGAACTCATGGTAGCGCACGCATCCCAAGTTCAAAGCATGCATGCTCCACTTAGGCTGTTTTCTGACCTAATGTGCATATTGTTATAATTACCACGTGCTAACAACAGGGAAGGAAAACATCGAGACGAAACCTACACCTCGAGATATGTCAAACCTGCCAAGCTGCCTTGGATAAGCGTAGCGGGAATACTCTCCGGTGCCCTTATGGTGGGAGGCCCGAGCCTAGTAGTGGGACGATTATGGACTTTTATTATTACTATGACGCGATGAGGGTGCCAATCCTATTATTTTATTTAACACTTTAAGAAATCTTCGTGTTTTTTTTACAATTTGTAGTCATACAAATTGTAAATCATAATATAGGTAATCAAGATTGGACCGTAGGGGACATTTAAACTCTTAAAGAAAAGATGAGAGAGCGTCGGAGTATAGTAAAGTATATAGTAGTTATAGGACATATAATACAGACCTAAAGCTAAGATTACATTTAGAAACTTAACATATTAAATTTAAAAAATCAAGGTACATTAAAAATTATTTTAGAATGTAGTCCTACGCTATCCGCTTTCCGGGCGACCCCGGCCCAGGTGGCCCTTATCAAGGATATGCCTTAGCATTCTGGTGTTGTTATGGCTCAGCCTAGCAATATATAACTGCTATACAAAAAATATGACTTTAATTACTTGAAAAATTGACTAAACTCTGACTTTTAATTACCTGCAATAAGGGTTTTTACTGTTGCTAGCTTAGAGCATAGTGTTGATGGCTGATTTATAAGTGAGTTGTGTGAATTGAATCCATGACTCACAGAACTCCGATGCTTATGACTTGAAACAATTGACTTTATAATGGTGTGCCGTTGTGATAGACGATGCATTATAGCGATCTCTCTCAGGTGGGTGATATTATTGTATATAATTTGAAGACACCCGTTGTTTTAATGGTATAAAAAGTTTAAAAGTAACTATTATATTAATTTTACCAGTGACGACTAAACTTGTTTCGTAGGTTTTATTAATCAGGGTTTAGTTTTATTCCATTGTCAGGAATAGTATCAATACACACAAAAGCCTGAATACTTAAATCGTATAAAAATCAACGTTGGATTACAATTACTATTAAGTATAACTACTACGTCAAAGATTTTCATACAAAAAATTAAACTGTATGAGGTTTTCCTTATAGCACAGAAATTGCTTAGTTACTTGTAAATAATGAGGTAATTCAAGGGTCAGCCGCGGGCTCTCAGACCGTATCATTTTTAAATCATCTTGCTCAAATTTATTCAGATTTTGAAAGACTTATTATGCTATAGAATTAATTTACTTCACAAGCAATTTTGTGTAGCAAGAAAATTGGTTGAATCCGTATTAATGTTGTTCTTCTTGATTAAATTCAAATCTAAAGCGGTTTTTTCTAGTTTTTTTAAGTTTGCGGTAAAATGGAAATTAATTTAGTGTGTATTTTTATTTATGTTATTTTTTATTACATAATTAGGATATGCCCACGACTTCGTCTACGCTTGACTGAAATTTCCGCGAGATTCCCGGGACACAAAGTATCACAGCATTTAAAAAATATTGTAAACTATCGTTTTTGTGAAAACTGTATTGGAAAAAGCCAATTTTTATGCACCCGAACAACTTCAAACCGTTCCCGGAAAAAATCCTGCGGGATTCCCGCGATAAAAAATATCACACGTTTTATTACATTAAATTTTCAATCTGGTCAATTTAAATCATTCCCAGGATAAAAAAGTAGCGCAGATTTTAAGTCTATGAATTTGCTGTCGATCATCGAAAACCGTATCGAAACCTATCCAGTAGTTTTTATGAGAATCCTGAACAAACAGAGAAGGAAACAAAAAAAAAGGGATCGTTTATATAGACTATTCCAGTTGTTTTGTTTAAATAGCTTCAATGTACAGACACGGCATGTTTAAAATTTTATAATGTTATAGATATTATTTTATATTTAGGGAATTTTCTGTGGGATACTTTTTATTAAAACTTAGATGAGATGTGTAATTTTGCTTACCGAATTCACTTGTTTCCTTTGCATCCTGCATTGCGTAACCACAGTGATAACTTACTAAAAAGAAGAAATTGGACACACAAACCTCAATTATAATAAAGGAGAACGTTATTTAACGGCAAAACGACATTCAAAAGACGGAAAAACCGAGGGTTGGAACATCTGCACATAAAGAGGCAATTTGGAGATTGCCGGGGGCGAACAACCGCCACGGAGAATTGTACTCGAATGTATGCAAAATTAAAAAAATGAAGAAAATATTCAAAGGAAATTCATTGCGGTAAAATAAACAGGAGTGGTTTGTTACTGTGGCTTAATAGTGTACTTACTGGCAGTACCAAGTGCAACGAGCGATGCCCAGTACTATGTACCCATGTCTAGAAAGAAGTTCACACGTTTAGTAGAATTAAAGCACAATATATCGTCGTGAAACGGTTAGCCTTGAACTCATTGTGTTTTTTTTTATATCGCCAACTCCTCCGTCATAGTCCAAGACAGAGCCTTTTCTTTTTCATGTCTGGTTTCTTATACTAAATACACAAGAGATAATAAGGGGGAGGGGGGTTACCCTCTTTCCTAGTTTTATTTTCGCCCTCATTATCTTCTTATTATAAAGCCATAGTAGTTTAGAAGTTAGCACACTTGCGTCCTACGGAAAGGACGCGGGTTCAAATCCTGGCCGGAAAGCATGCACCCAATTAAAGCAGTTTTCTAAACGAATGTTCATATTGTTACAATTACTACGTGCTAGTGAAGGAAAACGTCGTGATGAAATAACCGAAATGTCAGCCGGCAAATATATAAGTGGAAGGCCCGATCCCAGCAGTGGGAAATTTATGGCCTGTTATTATCAGGATATAATTGTCATCACCTTTAACTAAATTTTGTCTGGGCAACTTGATAATCCGCAGATAGTCGATAGTATGAACGTAGGTATGCAGCGTTAGATTTCGCTATGTGAAATCGAATATACTCAGACACGTTTGTCAGTAAGCCTTTGGCAAACTTCTTGAAATCGAAACCTAACTACTTATTTTCTAAGACTTTTGCGTATCTAACTGTTCCCGTTATTACGTACGCGTGGGATTTCATCTTTATACGCCATATCTTTTAATTTCTGTGACTCGAAACGAGTTCGAAAATTTCTGTCATACTTAATCCCTAAAATAGTTATTGAAGTTCGTTAAGTCGTTTTGGAATCTTTTTGAAAGCAAAATTTAGCATAATGACAGATAAAAATCTAAAAGTAGTTTATGATTAGACATCGTATATAAATAGCAGTATTCACATAAATTTCGATATTTATTTTAAAATCACACACAAACGCTTCAACTTTATTTCTTGGTATAGATGTGAACAATGAAATATCAACCACCCACTCTTGTTACTTTATAAACCATACACTTAAAAATACTGGTATAAGAAAACAGTTATGTTTAAAACAACGAAGCAGGGTAACTTCCAAACGATAATTATGAGATAAACATGGCAAAATTAAAGAAAGTTTCAAAATAATGTAGAATTTGTACAGCCAACCTGCAGGCAGACTGTTTAAGGCGGCGGATATAGCAATTTGGCGCTGGGCCGCAGTAATGACGACTCGGCCTGGACGCTGCGGTCTCGTACGTGCATTGGCTGCACTCGCCGGTTACTATCGGACATTTCACTAACGTTTTACAATGAGTAAAAATAGCAATTTCCTGTTAAAATTGTTCAAGTCTTAATTTATTATCTTTTTCCTATTATAATTTGATTTTTGTTGATGTTTAAATTTTTTGACTACTAATTCACCTGTACTTTAAAAGAAAAATATTTTATACATACTTTAAGTATCCTATCTTATGTCAATTTTATGGGAAAATGCTTAGATATAAAATGTAATGATCAAATTGTACTCGTTCTTCTTATTTAAGGATAAATATATTAATAATTATTTGTATATCATTTAATATAAGTACTTCTTCCATGGTGTACATTAATTTTCGTCAATTCATTTCCTTTTTCTCAATAATTCATTCTCATATAAGTGACGAAGGGAAAAAGCTTTTAAGTTATTTTATTATTTTCTTCATTCTACGATTTAAAAGTTAACATGAATAATAAATAATTTTATAATTAGTTTCTTTTGTAAAGGTGAGGAAAATAATTTATATGTTAATACGTGCAACAGACGTTAAGGCACGAATTGCAATGGCTAGTTCGGGTGGTTTGGTTTAATACGGGCAAATCTGGTCCCCGGTTCTGCCCTCAAATTATTCAATTACATCCCCCATTCGGAATATTAATAGGTTCCACTGTAATGGCATAGTGATTTCATAATCGCAAACAGTAGTCGATTGGCGACAAACAATAGATCCAAATAATTTAGTTATATCACTCAATAAATTTCGTTACAACGAAATAGTTTCTATTTTCCAGCTTGGTTTCCAATAAAACTTGGACAGCGTTATAAATAGTTGCATATGTAAAAAGTGCAGTCTTTTCCCTAACGAACGATGCCTTCCAAAAAACTCCAGAAATAAATTAGAATGGTAGAGGCGATGGAAGTATGATACATGATAATAGTACAATTATTCACATACTACAAACATTTTAAGTAATAATATAAAGTTGGATAAATGTTTGTTAGTTCACTCCCGGTGAAAGGTTCCGTTATAGTGATGAACCCTAAACATTTAATGGAAAATACCATACACTTGGTATCTCAAAAACTACTACGAAAAAATGTGTCTCGTTCAAACGAATTTTTTAAAGTCTTTTTAGAAGAACTCACAGAGGTTTAAGATTTTAAAGGTGAATATCTCCTTACTTATTGATTTAAAAAATAAATTGTAAAGAAATTTCATTAACATTCTTATTCTAAATAATAAGTAATAGCGGAAAGGTAGGTGACATACATATATACATGATACTCTGTAATATTTGTGTAATATTTTGACATAGTACTTTTATGACAGAATTTGCTTATTCGATATACCCGTCTTCATTCGCGGAAATATATGATAATATTTTTATGATAGTCTAATGAAAAAAAGTAATCAGTATATTGATTTTTATGAAACTGTTCGACTTCTAATGTTACGTAAATACCTATCTCGTTAGTATTGTTACGTGCCGACAAAGTGGTTGCACACCTGGTTTATTACCTTTCCGGCATATGGACTTCTTTTGTTTACTTTGTGTTTAATTTGTAATTAATAAAAACTGACGGGTCGTTGTAGGAATAAATACCCATTCATTTATAAAATATGTAATTTCGTACGTAATATTTACATATCCGAAAGAAGTAACATTAAAAATATAATGAGATTTAAAAGGATGAAAATATGTACATTTTTGTTGAAGACTTTTCTCTGTGTCTCTCATGTCACATCACAATTGTCAATCCTGCATTCTAAAAACATTGCCTGCCAGGCAGTGGGCGAAAAGGTTTGTTTCGCCACACCACCCCCCCACGGAGACAAAAAGAAGAACTTAAAAATACTAATTATTACAATAGTAAAAAAAAACTTAGTTACTAACAAGCACAGCAACAGGTGAAGGGCCTACGAACCAAATGGTAACTTGAACTTGACTGTCCTACCAGACCGGGTGGTGTAGGTTTTCTTGTTGTCTGTGGTGCTCTGTTGTTGTGTGGGAGATGGAGGTGGGGATGGAGATGAGACTGTGACCGAAAATGGAGAGTCGTCAACCACTTGGTATGCGGGTTTGACACGGTCCATGCTGACAACCGCATTCCTGTTTCCGATGGCGATTGTTAGGGTTTTGTCCTTCCGGCTAAGAACCCTGTATGGACCTTTATACGGAGGCTGGAGAATATGGCGGACTGTGTGGTCGCGTAACCAAACATGAGAAGCATTATTTATGTCTCTGAAAATGAAAGAGGACTTCTGCCCATGACGTGAGCCGGGAACAGGCTTCAGCTGTGCCATGTGGCGGCGAAGCTGGGATACCAAGGCGGAAGCGTCCACAGTTGAGTTGGGAGTCTGCGAAGGAGCAAGAAATTCTCCGGGAAGGCACAGGGGTTCCCCGTACACTAACTCGGCAGAAGAAGCTTGTAGATCCTCCTTTAGCGCAGAACGCATGCCAAGAAGCACGATGGGTAATGATAAAACCCAGGACTCTTGATGGCACATAATTGCGGCTTTTAGTTGCCGATGCATGCGCTCAACAAGGCCATTCGCACACGGGTGATAACTCGTGGTACGAACGCGCTTGATAGAGCATAGTTGCATTAAAGCTCGAAAAAGAGCAGATTCGAACTGGCGGCCTTGATCGGTAGTAATAATTTGAGGCACGCCATAGCGAGCTATCCACTCCCTAAAGAAGGTTTCAGCCACTTCCTCAGCTGTGATTCCAACCATAGGCCAGGCTTCAGGCCACCTAGTGAACCTATCGACAGCAGTAAGGCAGTATTGAAAGCCCTTGCTATGTGGAAGGGGGCCAACTATGTCCACATGGACATGGCGGAAACGCTGAGTGGGGGTGGTAAAAGTACCAACCGGAGTAGAAATATGCCGGGTAACTTTGCAGCGTTGGCAATCGAGGCAAGAACGCGTCCATTCCCGACAGTTCTTGTTTATCGAAGGCCAAACATAGCGGTCAGTGACCAATTTTGTGGTCGCTCGTATGCCCGGATGGCTTAAATTGTGAAGCCTATTGAAAATAGCACGGCGCAAGTCACGAGGAATAAAGGGACGAGCCTTACCTCTTGAGGTGTCGCATACTATTACGAACTTTGTACCAGGAATGTCAACCTTAGCTAACTTGAGACTCGAACCTTCAGTCAACAATTTGGCTAACTCTTCATCAGACTCCTGTGACTTGGCTAAAGTGTCATATTCCTCCTCCAATGTTATAGTTTCAACGCGAGACATTGCATCTGCAACTACATTGTCCTGACCTTTAACATGTAAAATGTCAGTGGTAAATTGAGAAATGAATGAAAGCTGATTTAGCTGTGGAGGAGGTAGTTTTTCGCGCCTCTGAAGGAATGCATAAATTAAGGGCTTATGATCAGTGTAGATCGTCACATGCTGTGCCTCCAAAACATGTCTAAAATGCTGAACAGCCTCGTACACCGCAAGGAGCTCACGGTAATACGCAGGCCAAGTTGTCTGGCGAGGGGTAAGCTTCTTACTAAAGAAAGCAAGAGGCTGCCAGACATCTCCAACACGTTGTTGGAGACAAGCACCGACATGGCTACAAGATGCGTCTGTGAATAAGCCTAATTTTGCAGTAGGATCTGGATGGGCTAAAAGAGTGATATTGACAAGATGGTCTTTGCAGTTCTGGAAAGCCTGAATAGTGTCAGTAGTCCAAGGAACTGGTTTGGGACCCTTTAACTGAGAATCAGCCAGCATGTTGATCAAAGGGGCTTGTAGCTCAGCAGCCTTCGGGATAAAACGGCGGTAAAAATTTAACATGCCGAGGAACCTGCGCAAGCCCTCAACCGTTTTCGGTAAGGGAAACTCCCGCAAAGCTTGAATCCTTTCAGCTGGTGGTCGAATGCCATCTTTAGAAATCCAATGCCCAAGAAATTTAACTTCATCAGCGCCAAAAACACATTTAGATGAATTAATAACTACCCCGTAATCTGACAGGCGTTTGAAAAGAACGCGAAGGTGTTCAGCATGATCCTTGGGATTTCGGGAGAACACCAGAATGTCATCTACATAGGGGAAACAAAAATTTAAACCACGCACAACCTCGTCTATAAACCTTTGGAAGGTCTGCCCAGCATTGCGAAGTCCAAATGTCATATACGGGAACTCAAATAACCCGAATGGAGTGGTGATGGCCGTTTTGCAAATGTCATCCGGATGAACGGGGATTTGCTGGTATGCCTTGACCAGGTCTAACACCGAGAAGATAGTAGAACCAGCCAAGTCTTGGCCAAAGTCACCTATATGACGAACTGGGTAAGAGTCTGGGATAGTGCGGGCATTTAAAGCACGATAATCCCCACAGGGTCTCCAACCATTCTCGCCCTTCTTTGCTAGGTGCAAAGGTGAGGACCAGGGGCTTTTGGACGGTCGTGCCGTACCGCAGGCCAGCATGTCCTCGAATTCCTTCTTCGCAACCTGAAGTTTTTGCGCAGCGAGGCGGCGAGGGCGGCACGCAAGCGGTGGACCATCTGTGGTAAGGATGTGGTGTACGGTTGTGTGTTTGACAACCCTATTAACACCAGGTGGTCGTGTAATATCCGGGAATTCTTTCAGGAGGTCTAAATAAGTGGAATTGCCGCTTATTATAGTTTTGATACTTGTTTGAGAAGTGTCCGCGACGATAGCATGGACAGACAAACGTGTAGTGCCATCTAACAAACGCTGGTTGCGGCAATCTGGCAGTAAATTAAAATATGCCAAAAAGTCAGAGCCGATTATTGGCGTGTTTACGTCGGCTACCACAAAATTCCACCTGAAATCCCGGCGTAACCCTAAATTTAAAGAAAGGGATATAGAGCCGTATGTTTTTATGGGACTTCCATTAGCCGCGGAAACATCAAAATTGGAAGAAGTTATGTGTCTTCCTTTGAGTAGTGTACGCGGGTAACAACTAATGTCGGAACCAGTGTCAATCAGAAAACGACTGCTGGTCCCAGACAAGTCAGTCACAAATAAACGACGGCCGGGTGTAGCACAATCAGTCGCCGTCACTACTGATTGTTGTTCGCATTTAAATTGTGAACCGGTTTCCAATTGCAAGGAGGCAAGCATTTACTGGCTTTATCTGCAAATTTTTTATGATACCAGCATATGCGGTTGCTGGATGGAGAGGAGGAGCGCGATCTGTTTTTAGAGCGAGAACGCGAGTTAGCGGGCGAGTGGCCAATAAAAGTGTCAAATCGTTGGGCTAGCGCCTTCATCTCTCTCTTTAAATCATCGAGTTCTGACGAAGATGAGGAAACGGCGTGCACCAATGAGGATGAAGCATATGAAGGAGAAGGTGCTTCAACGATGGCATCAGCTATTTCAGCTACCTTTTCCAGCGGCAAATCACGCTGAGCTAATAAAATACGTTGTACCTCGCTGGGTAGTCGACGCATCCACAGCTCCCTTATAATACCATCATCTGACAGGGATGTGCCAGCCATTGAACGCAAGTGACGTAAGAAAACGGAAGGCTTGCGGTCCCCAAGCTGTACATCACTCAGCAAGTTCCGCACGCGTTGTTCCTTAGACGCTGAAAACCGTGCAATTAATTCTCTTTTAAGATGCTCATATTTATTTTCAAGAGGTGGGTGAGCTATAATGTCCTCGACTACATCGGCTGTCTGTGAATCAAGCATGGACAAAACATGGCCATACTTGGTAGCATCCTGCGTAATGCCAGCTATGCTAAACTGAACCTCAGCTTGCGCGAACCAGATTGTTGGTTTATCATGCCAAAACGCTGAAAGCTTAACAGACACGCCGTGAACTGAAATGGGAAAGGACTGTGGAACCTGTGTCATTAATAAATCTAATTTACTTTGTAAGTCCTTCACCTGTTGCTGAAGGAATTCGTCGTGAGACATAGTGAAAGATAAATACAACAATGCAAATTAAAATTAACAGTAACAGGAAAACAATAAAGAAATAAAAGTTCACAATTCACCTACCTAAAATTGAAAAATAAGTATGTGCAAGGCTAAGTATTTACATAGTAATATTAATGAATGAACATAGCTAAAATAAAAGAAAAAAAATCAATTTAAATTGTTTGGTATACGATGCACCTTATAGTTGTCCGTATGCGATCGTCCTTATTTTTGAACGATCGGAAAATCGTTGAAATCACCGTCGAAATTATCCACTGCGGGCCGTGAATGTAATGCTGCAGTAATTCCAGTCCAGATGGCCTCGCCTCAAGATGGAGTTGGCGCTGCGGGCTGTGGGTACCCGCTGAAGCAGTCCTAGACGTCCACGCCCGGGGATCGCTCGGCTTGAAACTCCAGCCCAAACAGTTTAAGTAATGGGCAACGACGAATGTGCAATTCCAAATTGTTGTATGTCGGGGTCACCATTAATGACGGGTCGTTGTAGGAATAAATACCCATTCATTTATAAAATATGTAATTTCGTACGTAATATTTACATATCCGAAAGAAGTAACATTAAAAATATAATGAGATTTAAAAGGATGAAAATATGTACATTTTTGTTGAAGACTTTTCTCTGTGTCTCTCATGTCACATCACAATTGTCAATCCTGCATTCTAAAAACATTGCCTGCCAGGCAGTGGGCGAAAAGGTTTGTTTCGCCACAAAACATTCTATTGTTATTGAACTTTTTTTATGGCAGTCATTAGACAGGTGTATCGAAATAATTCTTGGAAATGATTGTTTTGCGCTGAGACATGTTGTATTTGTACAGGACAAAAGGAATGCCCGAACGGAGGGGTTAGGCAGTCAAGCGGGGATTACGATACGAAAAAGACGGACATTCGATAAACGGTATAGTGACGCACTTTGCGTGTGCTATTGAATTGTGCAGTTTGTACTATTAGTGTCTAGTTATATTTGTACCTATGTTGTACGTCTGTATAGTTCTAATAAATTGTATAGTAATTCCAACGGCATTTTAATTTGAGTCTCACGCTCGTAACAGTATTAATGATGTAAGATTACATAATTTATATATTTTTTATGAAACACATAATTTACGACGACTGACATGGTTTGATAAACAAACCAATTATGTAAATAAATTGAGTTAGTCTCCTACCTTGCAGTATCACGGCCGCTGCTGGCATAGTTGCGTTCAAAGGAAGCCCGTGTTATGCTCCTTCGGAAAGGTGTTTGTTTCGGAGGCGCGCCGCTAAATGAATATTGATGACTTCATGGGGTCCGGAGATGATTTGCTGAAAAATTAGCTTCTTTTCATCGTTTTATTGCTTCGCATCGTTATGGTAGCAGATTTGATGAAGACTAATATATCAATTAATATTCGTTAAAGTCGTTATTTATTTAGGTATTTGGATGAGATGAATATAATAAAATGAATAAGGAAACAAATCCAGCAATAAAGGTATAATTGCGTTCTTGAGATGTTAGGTTTAATAAGTAACTGAAACCTAAGTATTATGTGTTAACACGTATGCAATAGACATGCTATACAATAATTGGAAAATTGATGCTAGATTTTGTGTAAGATGATATAATGATTTCTGGTCTCATTGAGAACGTTTGCCAGAATAGAGGTATATGGAAATAAAAGATATTTTGTGCCAATCCCAAATGGCTCCGAGAAAGTGAAAATATTAAAAACTATGATGTTGGACTGTTGGTATCCAATATTAAACACGAAAAATGATTGATTTCCGCAGATCAAAACAAAATGAGCTCCAGTTTCATAATACGGTACTTGATAATTGAGAAACAGGTTTATTTTGAGCCTTATAGTCTATTTTAGCCAAAATATTAATATTTCAGCAAAAAAACAACATGAATATATTTAATTTAGCAATTTTATAATAATTTTGACATTTCGTCACAAAACCGCGTCAAGCTGTCATGGCGTCCCGCATGACGTCACACGGTGCGAAACAAACATCTGTTTCGTTGAAGTGTTATCAAAAGTTTAAGAAATAAGTAATAAAAAGTGGATGCTAATTATAACAAGCACTGTTTAGTACTGCAATGTATCAGTACAACAACCCAAACACCACAGAAACTGTTTAATAACGTGCCTAAGGGGTAAACAAATAAGGAGACAGTGTTTACATTTTTGTGAAAATCATTTTGATGTAAGTGTTTGTCAGCCCTATTTTTAATTCTACATTACCAAATGATATGGAAAATTACGTATAATATAAAAAAATTGGATCTGTATCACAGTTAGGTTTAAATCAGGCTATTTACCTAGTAAATTTGATTGTAAGTCAGATAGAAGAAAGCTAACTTGTAGCAGTTTAATTCCACCATGTATACTTTGATGCTAGTTTAATTCTACTATACTTCTAACACATAGGTACTTACATTAATAGTGGTATTTGTAGTTCCATTATTAATTTTCTTGAAACAATCTAATAATAATATTGTTAATTTATTTTCAGTTTTACCCTAGGAAGAAGGTTTACAACAGCAAATAAATCTGTTTAAGTACAGGTAACACATAAATATAGAAGTAAAGGAACTCAATCCAGTATTAAGCTAAGGGACCAGACAACATCATCACTAGTCTTCACAAAAATCAGTTTCTACATCTCCATTTTATGTGAAATATTCTGTGAATATATTAAGGCCATCTGGATCCAGTACAAGCAAAATTTTAAAGAAATTAATGATGGAAGAAGACACTTTGACACTTTGTCTTTATATACTTCATCCGTTACCCACACAGAGTCCTCACTGTCATCATTCAACTTAACATATCCAGATCAAATCTTTCATACAAATCAAAAATATGTAAATAAATGTCCTTTCTATGAAGAATTTTACTTTATAGATGATAAGTTCACTAATGGCTGGTTCTTATATCTTATCATAAGTTAATTTACCTTATCATCACTTAAAATTTGACATAAGCTCCATACAAATAATGTCAAAATCCAACTGATAGTAGGGCAAGTGAGTGAATAGTAAGATATAGGAACTGGCTTTAAATAGTCATGAACTAACCTAGTTACCCTAAAGCATATAGTTTAGTTCATTTATAAGATTGCCTCATTAAATAAAACTCCAAAATAATTTAGTTTTATTTTATTATAAAATGATGAGATCAGAACCTACCTAGTGGTTACTTTATATGCTTTGTTATACACATGGTGTGATGGATACACATGGCATTTTCGAAATGGTAACAACTGTCGGTAATAACATTAACATATTCATAACTAATTGCTACACAGAAAGTTAAGAAAATTTATTATTAGAAAAATCAGGATCTACTACACCAAGTATACATGTTTCCATAGCAGTCAAATACATTTATATTTGTAATTAAGCATGTTTGTTTTTGGCTTCCCATCTTTATTATAATTTGGATATGTTTTGTACTGTAGACAATTTTTACTATGCAATCTCACATGTACTATTCGGTGAACCAACAATCATTGGATATTGTGGACTTGATATGAAATCACATTTCTTCATTTTTTTTGTAGTTTCAGCTCCAAATTTTCTCTTGGGTTTTGCATCTACTTACTTCAAATGACTGTGATGCTGTGTTATCCATCCATATCTTAATTCATGCCAAAGACTGCTTTTAAACTGCTCTCTTGTTTCCTTTAAAAAATATTTAATGATAGCATCTGATATTTCTTCAAAATGACTTACAACATTTTTCATTATATTTTAAAACAAGTTGATACATTAAAGCACTGACTGTGTGCCTGATAACAAAATCATGTTGATATTTAAATAATGCACAATCGTTAAGTTTAATTTTTTGTCCTTCTAAAAACTTATGAGTACATTCGAATTTAATGGTAAACTAGGGCTATGTAGCATACCTATGTATGTAATATGACGTAGTACTACATATTTTAAAGTGGTTCACAGCTGTGATAGTTCGATTTCTTCCAATAACAATCCGTAGAAGTGCAAGTTGGTTCTTCACTCTTGCGATGACGATAATTTTGATAGCACTTTATGCTCAGGGCATATTTTACACTTTACAATAAAGGAGATTGCTATCACGTTTCAATTTCACATAATTTATGGTATCAGCTCCATAAGATGCTCGCGATGATCTACAAAAGAAATGTTCCCATTAGCATCAGATTTCACTAATATTAAATTATCATAACCTAAAAAATAATTATGAATTTATGTATTAAAAAATACTTTATATATCTTAATCACAATTTTAACACTAGGTGCTATTGATTAATATTATACACTTACACAGAATTTTTAACATTACGATATTCTGCAGAGCAGAAATTGGTGTTATTTGCGAAACAGACATCCAGAATCACGACATCGATTTTTGGCAAATTACTGCCATTGGCCTTTATAAACCCGGCGTACATTGTATGTGGTTGTTGTCGTCGTATGAACACAGTGTATAACAATGGGAATACTATTATTTTACAGGGAAAGTACTGAAAAATGATGAATTTTCACTAAGAACTTATTAACAAGTTGTTGTGTTTTGCACCGTATGACGTCACGCGCTCTGATTGGCGTTCATTGTCGCGTGACTAATGGCTGCAATATCACAATTTTATTTCTCAAAAATATAAACGAATATAAGTTATTTTAATTAAAACGATTTATTTTTGTCATGTTTAGATCGTAATCTACGATATAAATTAAAATCAGCCTATATTTTTCATACTGTCATGTACCGTATTATTATTCTAATATACTTAAACATCTCATAGTACATCCACATCTGTATCCGTCTATCATTACGTTGCATGATGACGTATTGAATACCTTAAAAATGCTTTCTTTTCCTTATGCTGTTGAAAATAAGTGGGTGTATTTCCACTCTAATTACTGCGATCATGCAATGACAATAGCTAACATATACAATAGCTGGCTATAAAGAATTAGGTAAACGAATTTAAAGTTAGGCTTAGCTGTGGCTGAGAAATAACACCCATGAGTTTCGCTATTTCATAAAATCTCTATGAGAGATGAGTAAATGTTGAAATTTGATTTTTTTTCACTGCGTTCAAATATTACTTCAATAATTTTAGTGGAACCTTTGCTGTGTGACATAGATACAAATAAATGAGTTTTTATCAAGGTATTATGTATACACCTAAGTTCTAGACAAACATCGACGTTAGAATATGCTATTACTGTTTATAAGTTTATTTACAGTACATTTCTTTCCAGTTCGCAAAAAATCGTACAGATTAGCGCAGTAGTATGCATGCAAGTATAGATAAACATGAAACGGGTTCTCTAAGTTGATGTAGACTTATCATACATGCGTGCTTTCTTAGACGGTTGTCTGACCAGAAGATACAATTTATATGCAAATTTGCGCCAGATACAAGCCACTGATGTCACCGGGTGCCACTGTCGCCTGTTTACGTCCGCCGTCGGGAGGGTGAAACGCACCGGCTTGTATTATAGCCTTTAAAATTACTTTTGAGCGTGGAATATTCATGTAATATTGGATATTCATACATATTTTCGTGATATGAAACCTCACTTGGATATTATAAGCCTAGACAAAATGAAACGTTGTGTCAATTAGAATAAATGAATGAATGTTCACTATTGCGCATAAAATGTCTAAAAATTAGCTAATAATTTAGAAAATAACAAATAAATAAACATGGAGTTTAGAGTTATATATAGAATTTTTATTAAGTAAGTAATCAACAACAGTGCCAATTTAAACTAAAAAATGAATAAAATCCTTATGTTAAAGCAGGGCTTTTTTGTGGGGGCACGCGGGGGCACACATTGCCCTTAAAAGAAATCAAAGAGATTATATATATAAAGAAATTTTGAAAACATCGAAAAATTGCCATAAAAATTGAATAATGAAAATAATAAAATAATGTTGATATCTTTATAGAGAATAGCATGCCCCCAAAAAAGGTGTCAAAAAAAGGCCTGGGTGTAAGTAATCTAGTGGACTATCACAAAGTTCAATTTCAGGTCACTTCTGTTGCCACTGTTGTTTTTTTATCAGAAATAATGATAGGCTTCGATTTAAGAGTAAGTACGATTTAGGCAAGTTCCATCCCCCCCCCCCCCCCCCTACTTACCGCACTCAAATCGCAGATATTTTACCTATAGTTCTGTTATGTAATAACTTTTGTAATAAATTAGTTCACATGACTTATGATTTCTTTTACTTATTTCAACGGCTTAGTTCTGTTTGTTTTGATCACGGGACTAAGTAATGAATTTTCCTTTTATTTCTTAAAAGATTGGGGAGTAAATTGTATTTAATTTCTTTCTTGCCTCGAGGGTGTTTTGAGTGAACCAAATTAAATACGGAAATTAGGATTTGAGAATAATTTTCTCAAACTTTAATGTTAAATATTTTTTATGTGAAATTTTTATGTTATTCATCATTAAGAAATTTTATTTGAGTTATTTAATTTTTATTACGTTACTAAATGTTTGAACTTGGTTGACCGGCATAAGCTACTGTTTTTTGAAGTATCTTTCTTGTCCAATGAATGAAAATCGATTCTTATACAGTTATATAAGATAACAGACAAACACAGAAATATACAAACAGAATAAAAAGTTGAAGTCTTAAATGTTAGAGGCATAGGTTAAGTTATTTTTCTATTTTTTGGAAATTAACTCACTGTTACACGCCGAAAAAAAGTGAATGCACACCTGCCTATCATAAAACACACATTTAGATAACTTCCGCATTTAGACTTAGTTTGTTTACTGTGTGTTTAAAATTTGTAATTAGAAATAGCCCATTGTGTATTGTAATCTCTTAGGGCCTATTGTTGTATTGTGATCACTGCCAGGTGTCTCGTATTTAAAATATAAGTCGGTTCTAAGAAATCCTACACGGTCGAATATTGTGTCGAGACATATGGTATTTGACAGTATAAAAGCAATACGGCAACGGAGGGGTGCGGCAGTCTAGCGGTAGTCACAAACGAGACCAGACGTGTGTACATTCGATAAGCTACAGCGACGGACTTTGCGCGTGCAATTGAATCGTGTATTACGTTTGTACTGGTCGTGTTCGGTTACATTTGTGCCTGTTATACGCCTTTGTATAGTTCTAATAAATTCTATATTCATTCTAACGGCATTTTAATTCGAGTCTTGCAACTCGTAACAATACATTTTTCTTCAAGTTAGTTTACTATTAATATTCATTAAATAAAAACTATGACATAATTGACTTAAAAATAAAGTAAGCATATGTATATAAATAAGTAATAGTTTTAAGTATGTACAAATTAAAATAAATCTAATACACACAAATAAAAATACCTAGCAAAGTATAAAACTATAAACTAAAATTGGTCCAGTCCGCTGTCGCAGAGCAGTATACTTAGAAGGCTGGCAGTATTACCTAACTGAATACAAACACTAATTCTTTGAGCGAGGTTATCATATAATATGTAATTTTGAAGCTCGTAAGTATAGCGTACACTTTACGTGAGTTGTGATTGTATCTTCATTCTTAAGTTATCTCGTTATACGAAAACGAACGCCAGGAAGTATCAACGCCGAATGGATGAGCCCTTTCATAGTTACTTTTTCCATATTTTTCTCAAATGTAAACTCATTTATTCAACACATGTTTCCTGTCAGGGTTATATAAGTATTATTTGGAAATTTACAATTATTCAGGCTTACGTATATGTTATCAATCTTTACATTTCATGTATGGAAATAATTGAAAAAAAAATGTGTGTGGGTGTGGAGTTCACACGCAGTAGAAGTCAAACAAAGTGTGACCAGGGTTGGGAGGGATTCTATATAGGTATTTGATGACCTCACATTTCATATATTATATCGTTATAATATATTTAAGCTTTAAAACGCGAAATTTAAAGTATAAACGAAAAACTTCAAAACATTTCCAACTCTATTTGTATAAATATAGTGTTTATTTGTTGAATGATTAAATATAATGTATTCTCTCGTAGGCGTAGTCCTATAGATTTATGTGTTTATCTCTTTTTAGTATAACTTTTGCGTTTCATCAAGTTTCAAATCACGAGTCTAAAGAAGTTTCACTTCAAAAATTCAAAAGTATTGTTCTTCACATATATTAATGCAAGTATGAACGGTACCTATACACTTGACAATTAAGTCTGTGATATCACTTGTATTTAGATACTAGTATCTCTAGCATACTGTACTATGCTTAGTCTGCCTAGTTTACTGTAGAATAGAATAGAATATACTTTATTTTACAAAAATGCTACATAAAATCAAGAACATTAAATACAAGTACAATCGGCGGTCTTATCGCCCATGGCGATTTCTTCCAAACAACCTTTGGATGGAGTATAGGAAGAACAACAAAAGTCGGTAGTTGCTAAACCAGCACTCATACAATAATTTCGTTTATTAATATATATAAAAATAGTAATATATATGATAACTAGCTGACCCGGCGAACTTCGTACCGCCATATTTTCTGAATTCCTTAAAAACTTTGTTTCATGACACAAAAACAAAATCACCATAATCGCTCCCGGTGATTAGGAGGATTCTAGAACCCTATCTCAGCGCCACCTACCGGTTCTAATTGCGAATCTAATCCATCCGGGAACCCACTCAAACACACAAAAACAAAATCACCAAAATCGCTCCCGGTGATTAGGAGGATTCTAGAACCCGATCTCAGCGACACCTACCGGTTCTAATTGCGAATCTAAACCATCCGGGAACCCACTCAAACACACAAAAACAAAATCACCAAAATCGCTCCCGGTAATTAGGAGGATTCTAGAACCCGATATCAGCGCCACCTACTGGTTCTAATTGCGAATCTAAACCATCCGGGAACCCACTCAAACACACAAAAACAAAATCACCAAAATCGCTCCCGGTAATTAGGAGGATTCTAGAACCCGATATCAGCGCCACCTACTGGTTCTAATTGCGAATCTAAACCATCCGGGAACCCACTCAAACACCCAAATCAAAATCGCTCCCGGTGATTAAGAGGATTCTAGAACCCGATCTGAACGCCACCTACCGGTTCCAACGGTATAAAAAGTATCCTATATCTGTCTCCTGGTTCCCCACCAATTTTCAGCCAAATTGGTACAGCCGTTCTTAAGTTATAAATAGTGTAACTAACACGACTTTCTTTTATATATATAGATATAGCTGTCCCAGCAGACGTCGTCCTACCCGGTAAAAAATAAGGGTTGATCGTAGAAGTTGGAAATTTAGGGTTGTATGTATTTTTAATGCTGTATCTTAAAAAAATAAAAAAAATAAAAACTAAACAAAAAAAATTAAATAAATATTTAGGGGTGGATGAAAAATAAATGTTGTCCGATTCTCAGACCTACCCAATATGCACACAAAATTTCATGAGAATCGTTCAAATTAAAATCTAAATCATCCCAGTAGAAAATTGTAAAAATACTAATATCGCTATTAAAAAATAGGGGTTGATCGTAGAGGGTTGAAAATTTAGGGTTGTATGTATTTTTGTATGTTGTATCATAAAAAAATAGAAATTAAAAATTTTGTCTAAAAAATAAAAAATAAAATTTAGGGGTGGACTACCCCTAACATTTAGGGGGATGAAAAATAGATGTTGGCCGATTCTCATAGATACCGGATAAGCACAAAAAATTTCATCAAAATCGGTTAAGCCGTTTCGGAGGAGTATGGCAACGAAAACTGTGACACGAGAATTTTATATATTAAGAGAGAGATATATATACTAAAATAAATACACATATTATATTATATACATACAAAAGTAAACAATAGTAATAGTAATAGTAACAATAGCTGTATAGTGTATATAGCTTGAGGTAGTAATCTTTAACTAATCTGTTAAAAGAAGGTAATGATCGTGTCTGCTTGATGTTTAGTGGTAATGCATTCCATAGTTGAATGGCCTGGATGGTAAAAGACTTGTTGTAAAAACTTGTTCTGTTTACAGGCGTTTTCAGTTTCAAATTCTCTGACAATCTTAAGAATCTTGAATGACTGTAATTAAGGAACTGAAAGCGTTCCTTGGGATAAGCTGGGGACCTAGGATTAAACAAAATGTAATAGAATTCTCAGGTTTAATTACAGGCAAAGTAAATATCGTAGATCTGGGATTGTTCTCAGAGTTGTCCATTGTCTCATAATAAATCATAATTATTACAATCGTAACTAAATTTGGAATATTATTTATATTTATTGTATTCTTTTTTATTACGTATCCAATTATACATTTATTTTAATCAATATTCAGATATATCTGTTTTACGTTACAAAGGCGGCGGAAATATAAGCTAGTATGTATGCAATCTAGCAATATTATTTATACTACTAAAACCGCTCCCGGGAAAGTTCCCGTGGGGTTCCCGGGTTAAAAATATAACACATTTTATTACATAACATTTGCTGTCGATCAGAAATAAATCGTATTGGAATTCGTTTTTTTTCAATCTCGCTATTTTTAAAAAACCCATAAAACTTCCCGCGGGTTTCCCAGGATATAACGTAGCCAAAAAAAAACATAAAATTTGCTTTCGATCAGAAATAAATCGCATTGGAATTCGTTTTTTTTTCAATCTCGCTATTTTTAAAAAACCCATAAAAATTCCCGCGGTTTTCCCAGGATATAACGTAGCCAAAAAAAGTAATAAAATTTGCTTTAGATCTCCGAAAAACGCATCGAAACCGGCCCAGTAGTTTTTACCTCGAACAAACAGACAAGTAATATAAAAACATTGCATCGTTTCTCTATCGTTTGTATAGCCTATTCTAGTCGTTTCAGTAGCTTCAGTGTACAAACACGGCATATGTAGAATTTTATAATATTGTTACATACCAACAAAGAACGCACACCTGGCTGTCGTAAAACGCAGTGCATTCTTCCTTTCGCAGTGCCTTGCCTGCATTTGGAGTTCTTTTGTTTACTTCGTGTTTAAAATTTTAAAAACATCCTATTGTAATCGTACTTATTTTATGGCCGTCATTAGTGTCGAACTAATCCTTGTTTTTATTGCATTGCGTACAAGCTTGCCAGATGTGCAGATTAACTCAGTGAACGCGGCCCCTTTATCGGTATTATACAGTTTAGTATAAAACAATGCCCGAACGGAGGGGTGGGGCAGTCAAGCGACGATTACGATACTAGCAAGACGTGTGTAGTACTTTCGATCAGCGATATAGTGACGGACTTTACGCATGTTATTGAATCGTGCAGTTTCTACTGGCTGTGTCCAGTCATATTTGTGCCTGTTTTATACGTGTTTGTACAGTTCTAATGAACTCTATAGTAATTCCAACGGCATTTTAATTCGAGTCCTGTGTAGCTCGTAACAATATTATAGATATAAACATGATACAAATAAATCTTAAAAATCACTCTCATGTTTTTACAATTTGGCCAAGAATGTATGAAATCGTATTCGTCTCCTTATAACTGTTTACAAGGGTGAGCTTGTGGTTAATACCATATCCATCTACAAAGGATAAATCTGAGGTTCGTGGTTCACGTGCCGGCGACAACGACGACCGCTGGCTAAGCCAATTAGTGTCCACTTGAGTAAACAGCGACTCGTTAGCGGACTTGTGTGTTTTATTTAATTCAATTTGCCAGTTCCACGGGCATTTATTGATAGGACATACTTTCCTTTGCAAGCTTTTTGTTTACCGTACACTTTTCCTGACTTCAAAAGTTGTTTGTTTGTTGTAAGTAAATAAAGAAAATATTTAGATAAGGTTTGTTTTTATGGTATTTATTACTTTTGGATAGTGCTAAATTCGATTATCATCAAGTGTGGATTACAAATAAATTAAAAACAAATAAATCTATATACCCGAAACCCAACTTTACCAGACTACTCCACAATTCTGTGGATAAATAATCTTTGACAATTATTATGTATGTATGTGTTTATCCTTGTAAATAGGGCTTCATCTGCGATAGTGTTACAGATACAGGCTGTTCCACGCAGATATGGCGATGGGTTTAATGCGTTATTTGGGATGCGGATTTGTTAGTGACGTTAAATATTGACAGCTGACGTATATATGCATATACACTTGTGTGGCTATGCGCTAATGGCGTTCTTTTTTAAAGATTTAAATCAGTCGTATTCACCCACAGTATTAAATCTTCATCACTAACGCAGTTGTGGCCGCAGTAAATAGAATATAATTTGAATACTGAGCCCTTTATGCTGCTTCAGTCTTCTAATATCATTAAAAAATCTGGACTGATACGTTATTTGATCAAAAATAAAGTTATCCTACACTAAAGGCCTATTTTTCATTCACCAGACAAGAGTTATTCATTGAATAAAATACAGCATAGAAAATTTTTAAATGACGGGTTTAGGAATAAAACACTTGACTTGTTTCATTTTTTAATTTAGTCAGATTATAATTTATTCCACAGATAACTTTTGTCTGTTGATTGAAAAATCAGCCCTGCATCATTCACTATTCGCCACTTCGCTCATATAATAAAGTTCGTATTGTTTATACCTGCTATACTTAACTGCGATCCGCCGACTTTTTGTGAGTGGCCCGCCTAGTTTATATACTACATAGTTGTATAATATAATTGATTCATATTGCTTAAGCCTCTGGTAACCACTTTCCATAAGGTAGGCTGTCAGCATGTCTGCTAAGTATTCTAATATTAAAAACACCAAAATAATAATGGTGCGGTCCGCAGTACATCATCTAATATATCTACACCAACAAAAAAGATTGATTATGACCTTTAACTTATTATCTACCTTCTAAAACACTTTATTTCCATGGCCATGAAGAAATAACAAACCATTCATATTAGTAGCTAGTATATTACATTCAAATTAGATAAATACATATATTGCGGTATGGTATGCAACTGCATTTTCCAAGTTATTTAAGTTCGAGAAGCGCAGCATAGCGAATATCTGCTGATCGGCACATCGCAAGGATGTCCCGCGGTAATCTAGTCCGTGACTTGCAAGTGGAATGTGAGGTTTTATTACCAGTAGCGCTGGTGGGGTGGGCGAGCGGCGTGGGCGAGTCGCCGGCGATGGGATTCGCATCAAACTTACCGATAAGGCCTCGACCGAACAAGAGTTCAATTAAAGGTTACGTAAAATCTCAGCGTAAATACCGTTTATATACGAACACATTTCCCATATGACTAGTGGGAACTTCTCACCAAGTACATACAAAAGTATTTGAAAATAGCTGACAAGGCAAACGGTGTCCTTCTCACTGTCCAGTGTGTTTATGATAGTTTTTGAATTCGTGAAAAGCTATTAATTTAGAAATGTTAAATAAAGTAAAATGATCCAAGAATGCCATCGGGATAGACCCAGTATTTTCCCAAAAATATGTCCATGGCAGATAATAATAGACCAAACAAATGGACAGACGCAACCTGCGTGTCGGAGCGAACGCTCCGAACGCAACTGGGATTTAACGTTCGGATGATGATAATGGTCATGAGATGGACGAATGTTTGCCAAAATGCCTAAAGAATCCTAAAAAGAATTACAAATATCATCATACAAGCCGTGAGTTAGCTATATTTTATAGCTATAGTCTTGAGTTCAAACCAAAATCTTATACAAAAAGTGTATTATTGTTAATAAAATATAAGTTCCAGTCTTCGATGGTTTTATTTTCTTGTCCACAATACAGGTATCTTAATTTGTAAATCTTAATATCATGTGCCGAGAGGCTCCACGTAAAAACCAGGGAGGGGGTGTGAAGCTCCAGTACGTCGCGGTTGACGAGCCTGTCAAATGACGTTGACAGACGCGTTCCGTTTCTATTACAAAAAGTACCTTAATTTTTTTCCAAATTTAACATTTGCGGCAACTTTTCTAGATTTTCTATATTTAAAACCTAATCCATTAATTTATGACAAAATTTAGCCAAATCGGAAGAGCTTTTTGAAGTGATAACTTCTTATGGGAGGGTAAACCGCTTCGTTACATAACGCGTTACGCCGCCAGTCTGTCTGGCTTCCCTTTCTCGCATACGGCTGCGGTAGGCAGGCTAAGTTATCACTTCTGTCGGGCGTCCCGAGACGCATACGTTTTTGTTATGTATTCTGCTTAACAACCTACGTCATTATATTTTTCTTTATAGGAATACATTCTGTTGATATTTTAATTTATACAGATTGAAATCTATATTATGATAAATGTCTATGTAAATTAAAGTATATGACAATTATTACAACAATAAACAGCATCTAATTGTTCATAACAACGTCTAATAGATAATAACTTAAGATGTCGTCATGAACAGCACCGTTAGTTAACGTTTAAAAAAATAGTGCGAATATAAATAACATAATAATAAAATTTGTTGAGGTTTTTTGCAAGATACAAAGCATCATTTTGCCCCAAAACAAATTATTCCAATTTATGTACGAACATTGTAGTAGGGGATTAATTTGGATCTCGGCTAGGCGCAATCCAAAGCCGTTTTAAAAACATGGCGCGTCCATAATGATTACTTGATGAGAACCACGCCACTTTATTCCACGTCCTACCCTCAGGCTTCATGGCTTTTAGCCGTGATCGTGATTAAAACCAGAAAATTTTACGTACTAGAAAGTAAGCTTTAAGAAAAAATAAACTTGTACGTGGCATCATTGCCCTGTTGTGTTCCGTGTACACAAAATCTCACTACGACGGACATGTTTTTAGTTTTTTACAACTAATACGTATAATTGATGAAAATGTTACAATAAAATAGTACATATATAATATGTATGTACCCCTTATTAAAATATTATTTTATGTTACACTAGAGTTTGCCCCGTTTTCCTAGGCAGTAGCTTTATATTACTTACAGAAAAACTTAATTCGATTTTTTTACATGTAATAATAACAACGAAACTAAATCCATATATATTAAAAAAAGAGATAGTTACTCGATCTGTATCTGAATACCAAAAATGGACATAGATACTTTTCATCATGGGAGTTGGGATAGTTTGCGATATAAAATGAAGAAATCTTCCGAGGGCAAATAGCACCAACATACAAATTTAATACAATGTATATGTATACGCCTACTCTTTAAACAAGAGGTAAATAAAATGAAAAAAACGTTTTGTCGGGATAAAATGTATCCTAAGTTACTCGGGTTATAAGCCAGTACTATCTCGAGTTTAATTCATATTGCTTCAGTAGTTTTCACGTGATACTCTAACAGGAAGACGGACAGACAAAAATTATATGTTCGGAATCTGCTGGTCCGAATTAGCCCCCCCCCTGCTTAATTTCACATTTATAAACGCAATGTACAAACTCGAACCATTTACAGATTCATTATAGTATAGATAGATTGAAGATAGGTAAAACAAGAAATTTCTGAGGCGTGAAAAGAGTTGGACTGTCATGAATCTTTCATCTAAAATTATTATTATGTTTTTATGGGATACGTGAAGAGTCTCACTTCGTTAAGTTTCAGTGTCGTATAATAACCCAATAATTTCATTATCAAGTTGGGCGGACAATAGTTCTGTTACTAATAATAAAATGTGTAAAAACTGTTGATAGGTGACAAGTCTCGAAAAAAAGCAAATGCAACTGAAGTCACTAGTAAAAGCTAGTGACTCATAAAGAGGTACTAGCTGCGCCCCGCTATTTCACCCGCTTACTTGACACTTAACGTTATATTTTGGATAATTCACACTATATCTATATAAATTATTAGCTGTCCCGGCAGACTTCGTCCTGCACGGAAAAGCTTCAATTGATATGGCGACAGCAGCGCCACCTACCGGGTCCAATTGTGAACCAACTCAGAAACCTTCTTTGGCTCATGCACAACAACTTTGCTAAAGATCATCACACGATCGAAATGTATAGTTTACGATTCTATGAAAGACATACAGACAAACATTCATTTTTATATATAAGTTTACCTATGTTTTATTCTGACGTGTAAGCTATTGTAAGGTTTCATCAAAATCCATTCAGTAGCTTTCGCGTGAAAGAGTAATAAACATACACCCATACATTCTTAGAAACTTTCGCGTTTATAATATTAGTAGGAAGTAGGATTATGATCTATAAAATATAACACCATAGATTTGTTAATGGCTTTCGTGAAAATTAAAGTGTAGACTGCAAGACACTCACTATTTCGGACAAACACGTCCTGTTGAGATTTCATGTTAAGAAGTCGAGATTTGTGCAACAAGTATCTTGTTCTGAGTTGCGAACATCGTCCACTACAATGTGTTGGAGCTATTTTCAGATGATCAACAAAAAGTTACGCTAATCAATTTTGTAACATCCATATTTTTTTAGTCTACATAAATAAAATTGACCTGTATGTCTACGATTTCATATTCTGAAGTCGTTATGGTTTTTATAGTTCCGTAGTTAAATAATGAAAATAGGGATGTTTGTGTATGCGAACCGTAAAATACTGTCCAATTTTATTAAGTACCCTATATACCCGCGATTTCGTCTACGTTTCATTTTGAATTCCCGCGGGATTCCCGGGATACAAAGTACCGCACCTATCGTTTAGTTAAAATTATTTCGGAATAAACTAATTATTATGCACCCGTACAATTAATTACAAACTACTCCCGGGAAAATTTCCGCGGGCTTCCTGGAATAACAAGTAGCGCAGATATTAAGTCTATCGAAATCGGCCCAGTAGTTTTACTTAAATCCTGAAGAAACAGACAAACGGACAAACAGACAAAAAATCTTTAATATAATTGCATCGTGTTCTCCATCCATACAGTCTATTACAGTTGTTTTTTTTTAATAGCTTCAATGTACAGAGACGGAATGCTTAGAAGTTTATTATAGATTTAATTCAGGCTTCTATGAAAGTAGTTATTAGATATTATGGTACAAAAGGCTAATTTGATGCGTACAGTACATGAAATTACAGAAACATGTTACATAAACATGCGTTATTTTGTTTGCCCAAAGAAAAATTGTAGACATACAACGGTATAAGTTGAACGGAGTTTTTGAAAAGTTTTCTTCTTTACTTATTTTGAGGACGGTCGGAGCGAGCGTCGAACTCTCTAAGTCGTGTTATTGAGTTTAATGTACCCACCCCTATACCTAGTTCTATTCAGTGCCAATAAAATCACTTCGAACTGTTGGGCGTTAATGTGTTTTTTAATAACATAACTGGAAAGTATTAAAGTTGGGAAAGTTGAATTTGATCAAGTAATTTTTAAAAGAAGTACTACTACTTAGAGATGAGACCGCCCATTGCGCACATTTAGATTTTTTTTTGGTATTAATAACAACATAATTGTAATTTTTAATACCTAACTATATCATTATTACAAATATTAAAAATAACTAAAATATTTTTGTATTAAAAGAACTATGAACATTTGGCGGCATCCCCGCGCTCACTGTTTGCAAGAAACATACTTTAATCACAGAGAACAGGTGGAAAAGCCAACGAGTTTAATTTTGGAATTTCTTATCAGATCTAGCTTTTTTTTTGCGTCAGGCAAGAAAAAGAAAATGTAGCATTTCTTTAAATCTAATGACAGACAGTGAAATTATTAAGGCCGGTGATTTACGATTAGATTTAAGATAGCTTTTCAAAATCGTGGAGACATTCTCGGGTGACGGACGAAGTGTATAATTAATCCTTTATAGCTTAGAACAACAATAAATACTAAGGCTTTTCTGTGAGTAGTAGTTAGTTTATATGAAATTACGTATTGTTAAATAAATTTGTCCCAAGTAGTACCCACCTATTATTGTGCTGTTGTAATATTTGCGGGTAGTTGTGTTTACTAATACATAAAGCTGAAGAGCTTGTTTGTTTGTTTGCTTGAACGCGCTAATCTCAGGAACTACTGGTTTGATTTAAACAATTCTTTCAGTGTTAGATAGCCCATTTATTGAGGAAGGCTATAGGCTATATATCATCGCTAGCATACGCTAAGACCAATAGAAGCGGAGCACCAATGAAGAATGTTTCAAAATCGGGGGATTTTTTTCACTGGCTTTTTTTATCTACTCCACGCGGATGAAGTTGCGGGCAGAAGCTAGTTGGATATAAAAGCTTAGTGACGAAAGATAATTTTCATCTAGTTATATAATTTTAATCATCCTATTCTAGAGTATGTCATCATAACAACTTTAAGTTGCGTTCCGGTATTAGTGGCCAGGTTTCAGTCTCTCTTTAGAGAGTGGCAGCACATTGATAGCACCTAAGATGTTACAAATTGTCTATAGGCGATAGTAATCGCTTTCCATCAGGTGGACTGTTGGCCTGTCTGGTGAACTTATGCAATACAAAAAGCTATGAAAAAGTCAAGACAGAAGCTCTTTTGTCATTTTTTTTAGTCTGCATACATACATGTGTATAAATTTAATTTATATCCATGTGTTATTATTAATTAAATTCAATTAATTAAGATGAATCCTAAAGCAGAAAATAATTAAGAAGTCGTGGTAGCTTAGTGAGTAATATTCCCAAATTTCAAACTCGCAACTATAAAACTGCAAATACGCACCACTTACACAGTTTTCTGAGCTAATTATGCATATTATTACAATTACCACGTTCACACGGTAAAGGAAATCATCGCAACAAAACCTGCATATCGCAATAAGCAAATTGTCAAACCCGTCAGTTCACCTTGGCCAAGCATGACAGGAATATTGTGCAAACCAAGTTACGTTTCAAATATTTTTGGAACTCTATCAAAATTTTGATATTTATAAAGTAAGAATAGTGATATTTGTAAAGTAAGAAGTGTCAGTCAGTGTCAACTCAACTACTTTAGAAGCTAATTGCCTTTTATCAACTAAAGTAAATAAAAAAGCCACTGTTTCATATTTTAATTTCATCTTAACGTTCGATGCCTACGGGCGGGGCAAAAATTTCCGGTTTTACCAATATGCCTACGAAACCCTAAACGAGAAAGGTAAAAAATATATTTTTAGAACTTGAAACGAATCATTAAAATACCCGTCAGAGGGGTTTGTTTCGTATCAATATCCGGATTAGGTCGAATCAAATTTGGTTTGTAGGATCAGGATTTATGCAGCGCTCTCAATTTCCTGCGACGACAGCGGAACATCCGGCATGCAGCGGCCTCGCTGTGCCGCGGCCCGCACCCCCGGGGGCGCTCGCTTCGGCTTGCCTGAGAGACGCAGCGTCGCACAGGGTCTCCATATTCAGATTGTTTTTTACAATCTTGGGGAAAAATATTTTGTTAAAGGAACTAACTATTGCTAAAAAAAACATTAGGATTAATTATATCTTTAGAGATATTACTGTAATATATATTCCATGGTAGTTTAATGGTCAGCGTATCGCTTCTCAAACTCCAAGGGCACTGTTCCCATTTTGGCCGGAAAGCATGCATGCACCAATTAGGTAGGTTTCTGGCCTAATATGCAATACATATGTACATATACAGGGCTTTTTGTGACTGAAAAAAGAAAAAAAACAATTTTGGTAACCTTTGCAAAAAATGGATTTTTAATAAGTTTTTGGAGTGGAGTTACAAACAAAAAAATTATAGACTTACAACTTTCGAGAATTAGCGTGCCCCCAAAAAAGAAGTGACAAAAAAAGGCCTCCATATAACCAATGTTGAAGGAAAACATCGTGATGAAAACTATACATTAAGTTAATCTATGTTTCAAACCCACCAATACGCCTTGGACAAGCGTGGCGGATATACTATTCGTTCCCGCTATAAATGGAAGGCCTGAGCCCAGCAGTGGGATATTTGTAGTTTTTATTATTTATTATTACACTAGGATGTAGCAACTTCCACCCAAGCACTAAAATGCTACATTAATAATTCAGTGGATGTATCTAATAACTATAATAATGTTGACATCGTATTGCTTTTGATATAATAATTAACTTGGTTATTATTATACCTCTTGAAATTGCTAACACAAAATATAATGTGTGAGTGTTTAAAGGATTAGATAGGCTTGGTATATTTGGGGGTAAAGACTATTAGGAGATTTCCAATACTCAGTCTGGAGACCCTGGCGTAGCAGCGCCGCAGCCCGTCGGCGGGCCGAGCGTAAAATGGAACGCGGGCATTTGCATAGCAGCACTCCAGCCGACCAGAGCGGCAAATTGTGATCGCATCGATGACTCGATCAATATTCCATATCTGTCTTCTACTAGATATCGAATTTGTTGCACTGAGAACTTCGTGTAGTTAATTACAATCACGTACAAGTTTACTAACGTATTATATCTACTTTTTTGAAAACTTATACTCTTACCTAGATGGTAATGTATACGTAAGGGTTAACGTATAAATTGTTGATGTGAATACAATACATTAAAGGACTTGATCCCATTTTTTTTGAAAGCTCTTAAATTTACGAGTAAGCGATAGATATTATTGTATTAATATTTAATATTTACTGTGTGAATCGACAACATTTCAGGAATATCGGTTTAAATATAGAGCTATATTCATATATTAATGAACGCAATTATAAATTACTATAAATAATATAAATTTTAAAATATAATTTAAATAATTAATATTTATCTTTATAAATATCACAAACTATCATAACTAACACAAACTTTTGTATTGAAAAGTTCTGTCATTTCATAGTAGTTATTTAAAAAAAATGACGATTTAGTGAACTAAATACTAAATTTATTAGAACATACGTCCCGGGTTCAGTTCTGGTCATGGTAAATTTCATAAATGAATTCACCATTACTTTAAACTTTAAGCTTTAAGCTGTAATCAGCCCCAGCGTTGTCCCCTGTAATTTATATACCCATACAATAAATATAATGTGTGTTTAGAGAAAAAAAACGATTCACTTAACCTAATGTAGACGCAGCTATGTATATAAAAGGAATAAACATTAAATAACATTTCATACCATCCCAGTGTATTGCGTAGACACGAAGATATTATTCTGTAGGTAGGCTTTGAAAGTATCAGTCATGTGGCGGGCGTCTGACTTGATGTACTCGCGAATTTTGTTAATACATCTCACGCTATATATCGAAACAGACAGCTCTTGGTTACGAAAACCGATATTATATTCAAATAAATATAATTATGTAGTAATAAATTGAATACATGTTAAGAATATAAATAAATCTTCTCTCCTAATAGACAACACATGGAAATGACGAATGAGATCTATCACTTTCTTAATATAATTTGGCGTGCGTAATGGAACAACGAAATGTATCAGTTGTGGGAAAAACTGAAACGTAGGGCACCAAGGGTTTTCACGCAGTTTCTTTTACGATAACTCTGGATATATACTTCGCAGAGACTATGCCTTTCACCTAAATAACTTACCTGTTTACAACATATTTATCATCATATTTGTATCAAATTTTCTGATGATCAATCAATTATCGAAACCATGTGAAGAAAATTAACATTAGTGTAGTATATCGATCGAATCAAACTTATTATCTAATAAAACTACGGTAACTCATTTGATTTCGGTTCGGTGGCTGTGGTCACGAACGACAAAGATGACAATTGTCAACGAGTATTGTTAAAGTTTTATTTAGCCTACCGCCAACTTGTTCAATTACCGCCCTTTAAATTGTTAAAACGTAGTTTTATTATGTATACGAGTCGCGAAAACTTAAAAAAAACTTATTGTTTGTTAAAAATAATGAGAAAGAAAAATGATTAGATAATTAATTGATCAAGTTAAACCACCAAAGAAGCATATTTGAAAAACTCGTAAATTGTGTGTAAATCGTGTCGTGTGATTATAATTTTGTTTATTTACATTTCTTTATTTGAAACCTATTGTTTAAGACCAAATAGGTCAAAAATTTTCAAGTAACTTATTAAGACTTTATTTTGACAGTTAATCATGGTTTAACCGTATTTTTTTAGCGATCCTTTTATTTTAACCATCGGGCACCGACTTTTAACCGATGGTTAAAATAAAATAATCGCCAAAAATGTATGGAAAAACAGTGATTATTTTTGGTTAACCGTCGGTTAAATTTCGGTGCACACCAGCCTTAGTCTTACAGAATATCGGAGTGAAAAGGTCAGTCTCG
Organism: Dendrolimus pini; assembly: GCA_949752895.1. Classification (NCBI taxonomy): domain Eukaryota; kingdom Metazoa; phylum Arthropoda; class Insecta; order Lepidoptera; family Lasiocampidae; genus Dendrolimus; species Dendrolimus pini. The sequence goes on along the minus strand of OX457126.1, from coordinate 13,569,069 downwards.
AGCTAGTCTTGTTTTATACGATGACTGAGAATTCCAATGGGCCACGTCTCTCTCTCCCTATCCCATTTCTACTTTTATTTATTTTTTTAACCCGGGGGTAATCCGATTGAGAACTACAGGCGAGAAGGGCAGAACTTTGGGGGATAAATCGGCCCGTGAGTGAGATGCGCCAGACCGGGGGTGGCACTAGCACCGCTTGACAGAACTAGCGATGCCATTGCCACTCGCCATTTAGGGATACCTACTAGAACACCTGCGTGTTCCATCCTGCGCCTTGTACCAGGGCTACAGGAAAGCGGAAGCTAATCCAACTCCGCGGCCCTGGTAGGCCTCGCAGACCACATCCACTGCCGGGGATTACTTTTATCGCCCGGCATATCCCATCTCTCCTATTCCATTCCTTTTACCCCATCACGTCAAACCAAAAACTAGCAACGCGTTACCGTCGTCCCTTGTGGTACAATCGTCTATAGGTGACGATAATCACTTTCTATGAGCTGGACGGTTTGTTGTTTGCTTGTTTATCAGTTTCGCAATATAGAAAAGTGGTCGGAATATTAACGTGTTATCTTTTATAGTGTCATGAAGGTAGTTTGAATTAAACAACTGCATGGCTGCCTCGATAGATCTTGTTTCATTATTCGCCAATGAATAAACCTTAAATATCCTAGTACTATTAAAACATCAAAAAACAAAAGAACAAATGACCTCTGTCGACATCAATTCATATCGAATTTAGGAGGTTTTCAGAGATATATTTTTTACTAGGCGATTGTCGCTCTTCCTTCCGTAATAAAACAAGTAAGTCGGTGTTATGAGAATTCAATATCGGTTCGTTTAAGTTTGTCGACTATGTATGACACGACTGTTTGTTTAGCCAGAGTTGTACCACGACAGCAGAATTTGCGATGAAAATTTACTCAGTCAACGTAACAATGCATATTGGACCAACCGCAGGTGAAATATTCATAGAGGAATAATAAGAATAATAAAAAAAACATCGATAAATAAAAGCGTTAGATATTTTAATGAATTTATTTTGTTTTTAAAGATTTTAAAGGTTTTTAATTTTATTGTTATATAGTATTTTCTTAAGTTCTCAGGACTTAGTACACATAAGTCTTCCGTGGTTACGGTTACCGTGAAAAGTGGCTGAAACGTGGATATAACACAATAACGGCTTTAATAAAAGGTTTTAATGTATATTTAAAGCGACAAAAAACCAAATCAAATATGCACAGGGTTTTTGTAAAGATATTATGAAGCTGATTAATTTTAAGCAGATTGACTCTTCAGTACAAGTTTAGAGGACTACTCGCAACATCTTCTGTTACCTTTAAATGTATGCAACTCATAATATTTGAGAAAAATAACTTTGATATTAAGTAAATTGTGTGTGTGTGACATATTATAATGTAGATGTCACACAAACAGATGGACATATGGATATTATTAACTTTCATTTTTGATAAAATGACTATCTAACCTTAAAAATAAAATTAACGTACGTATAAGAGGAAAATAGTAAGATCCAAAAAACCGACAGGTTTAAAAAAGTTGCATTATAAAACATTATAATAAAATGTCAATAAAGAAAGCAAGTAAACAAGTTCGGTAAGTGGTCTGGGTACTAAGCAACTTTAATGATAAAACTGGATTGTTTGTTGTCATAAACGCACCAAGGTAAAATTGCTACCTAAATATTTTAAATCGTAAAATCCGTTATTCCTGGCGGAGTGACGACCGTGTTTGAATTGCGGTCCTAAACAAATAGCGGGATTTAATGAGGCCAGAGAACGGCTTGTAACGTGCTCGCAGACCCACCAACTACAACACCGCCTCCGCACTGCAAACATAATTAATATTAGTATCTAACAAAAACATCTCTGCAACATTTTTCATAGGAAAATATTCTGGAGACCTTTTTTAAAAACTGTAAAAAGTGATTCGCCTGACAAATACTGCATATTCCCAAGCTAAGGAAGTTACGCTTGTATTATGGATAATATACAGAATGAATAAAACGAAGTTCTTTTATAAGAATACCTTGCCGGGAATCGAGCCTGGGATCTTGACTGCAGGCGTCAGTTTTAAATCAATTTATGAGGGCCAAATCAGTTTTATTCATTATTTACTAACTATGTCTAAGTAAAATATTACTACCGATATTATTGTTTGTGTTTATTTGTGTATTCATCTGTGTGTGTTTGTATTGCCGTTTTCGGCCGTATTTTCATCCCTCTGGGAAAATTATAAATATTGATCTTACAGTTTCGGGAGTCGAGACTTTTTTAGGAAATTTCCTCCTCTTTTCAAATTTGAAAAATCTTTATTACTTTTTGAGATATTTGCAAAAAAACTAAACCCCCCTTTTTTTTAGTTAATTGTTAATAACTTTTACAATTTTTGCAAGCGGAACTTAATTTTTTTTAAATCATCTAGATGCCATTCCGAATCGAATGACACCTCATTTATAATTTTCGGAGACTGCTGAAAAAAGTTGTTCCAAAAGGCACTTGTTTACTAGTCTATTTACGGGAATTCTGAACTTGATATTTAAAATTTCTTCTACAATCAGCAAAAAGAGGTTCGTTTTATTTTGAAGAAGAAAATATATTTAAAAGCAAAAGTCAGATAAATAATAATTATTTACATTATTGTGAGATCTAAGTATTTGGATTTAGTTTGATAACTAAGGAATTCATTGAGTTTATTTGTAGTTCATTCTTGTTATTTATTTATTATTTATATATTGATAATGAATGCAATAACAAACCGAGCAGTATTATGACTCCTGCTCGATTGATTGCTAAATCAACCGGAATTTCACTGACTTCCATCAGAAAGGTGCTATCAGAAAGCAAATGTCATTCTTCAGAACAGGGATCAGCAATTAAGTATTAAAAATTGTTTAATTACAATATTTATATATTTTAATTTAATATTAATTTTCAATTAAGTTTCGTATTAAGTACCTGCCTATAAAAATATATAAAAAGCATTAGTTTATTTATTTATATGCTGACCGTACACTATCACAAACGCAAAAACGTCTGGAAGCTAATTTATCAGTAATCTCTGAACTTTTATTCGATTTGTGTCCAGAAATAAATTAAGCTATCAACGAATAATTATTCAGTGAAAGCCCATGTTACGTTGTAGGTTAGTCTATAAACGAGATATTTTTGAGTCCAGGCGCCACTATTTATATAGCAAACGGACAGTTTATACCACACTTCTTCATGCGGGATTTAAATATATTATAATCATTGCTCTTGCTTCCCAGGCTTCATTACGCTGACGCCTGCTATCTGGATTTAGTTTTAAAACAGCTGAACAAGCTTGAGCGGCTTCAGAATTTTCGTATTCAAGTGGTTTTCTATTCATTTTCGCCGGTATACTCACATTCTCACTCTCTTATATTACATACTAGCTGTCCTGCCCGGAAAAGCTTCAATCGATATGCGGACAGCAGCGCCACCTACCGGGTCCAATTGTGAACTAACTCAGAAACCTTCTTTGGCTCATGCACAACAACTTTGCTAAACATCATCACATGATCAAATGTATAGTTTACGATTCTATAAAAGACATACAGACACACATTCATTTTTATATATAAAGATTATTTATTCGTTATAGAACCAGTACCTTCAAGAGGTACCAGGTAATAAATATTTGTGATAAATATGTACTTAAAAAAAAGCAAACAAACATAGTTTTAAATCTTTCTGGCCCAAGTTGCACTCAGGATCGGAGTAAATTAATCAATTTCAACCCACAATTATTTAAATATTGGCTGCATTACGGTATCATCTGTATGTTTAAAAGTCATAAGGAAATTATTGCCTATTCATTAAGAAATATAGGGAGAGCAAATAATTAAAATGAAAGCAAGTTCGGGAATGCTCGGCCACAGAAGCAAAAGTACTTAAGAAACAGCTGCTACTATGAGTGCCAACATTCAGCGGTCTAACTCAAGACGATAGATAGGGTATTAATATAGAGCTATTAATAATTGTATGACACTACTCATTAAAATCAACTTTTACTAAATTGTTAATTTCTGATAAATGGAATATATTTCATACACTAAAACTCATCAGTTGGTGTTTCTTGCTTCTTAAAAAGTTTTATTTCTATTAGTAATAATATATGTACAAAAAAATTCCGGGAGAGGTTTGTAGTCTTTCACATATATAAAAATTAGCTTAGTCCGACATATTTTTCACTAAAATGAAACCTTACATTTTTTTAAATGCTGCGGTACCCAAGGGCCCAAAAACTCCGTGCGAATTGCAAGTTAAGCGGTGGTTGAACTCGCGGGCATATCCTAGTTATAAATAAAAATCAAACCTAAACTATTGCTGCTGGTCAGAACCGCTTTCAAAATTCAAGATTTATTAAAAAGTTAATAAAAATAGTAAATATTTTTTTTACTATTGAAACGACGATACGGGAAGACATTTATAACAAACTTGTAAGTAAATTGACAGAAGCAGACAAAGCTATTAAATTATGTTTGATTTTTGAACGATGAGTACAATTATAATAAATAATATTAAAAATAATAATACAATACGCAATGTACTTTATTTTAATCGCCAATTCCATCGTCATGTTTTTTGTTCAGACTCTCAGGAATATTTTAAAAATAAAAGATTTTTGCTGGCCAAATCTTTTAATAAACACACATGGAAAATTTAATAATGAAATAAATAGAATGTAAAAAAGTAATGAAATAAATCTACTAATTTTTCACTTACATTTCCGTAAAGTACTTATATTTTCACATCGTACAACCAAAAACTATTTTTTCTTCAGGTGTCAACCCTGTATATAATATATGCTGAATAACAAACTCAATTTTAGAAAAATGCTATATTTTAATGTTAGAAAACTAAATAATTATGTTTATTATTGAAAAAAAGTCATAGCTATTAGCTACAACAGCCGTATCGTCATGGCGTAGTACTGTTTATATGTAGCAACGTAGCACGAACAGCTAAGAATTGTGTTAAATATTTACGGGTATGACTAAATTCAATATTTAACCTTATTATAACTTGAATTTTAATGTATACTATTATTTACTAAAATATATTATGTAATACATATATTATCAGCTCTATATGATTCCCGTGATCCCGAGATTTCATTAAATTCCTTCGTTTTCATGTTATACGAAAGAACACTGACTGCTAAAGCATATACACATAACATATAATTGCATAACTTTATATTAATTTGCCCAGACTGCTGTTACTCTATTTGATTTATTTATATTCATTACAGACGATGGGTACCCACCCGGCTTTATATCGGCAGTCTGATGGAAAGGTACTTACTTATCATATATATTGGAAATAATTCAAATTTATGAAACATCGAAGATCAAATAAGTAGTTTTGTTTATATTTTCTTTTGCGTAGACTTTGTTGGAAGGTCTCTCATAGTTAATACTATTCGTATAATAATACTTTGAACAGATTTTTAGTATAATAATATATAAAACATAATTTAATTCACAACTTTATTCTTATTATTTGAATTTTAATCATAATTTATTAAACCAAGACATAATAATAATATAATGAAAGAAAACTTAATGATATTGTATTCTACCTATAAACACTGAAGACTATAAGTAGAATACTGAGTTTAGGTCACCGTCTTCTATGGGTAAGGCCCAGAAGGCTGGTTACGTTTCCTCGCTAGATTGCCATCCATTGATCCGATTTTCGTTAATTTTAATAAAAGATATTTATTCTAAAATTAAAGATACGTAGGGGTACGTAGTTTTTGAATGCGTATTTTTTTCTGCGATTTTATGTTGATTATGTTTATTTATTTCAGTAGAATACTCCGAAAGAGCTCACCGAGAGCCTTACAATGGTACCTATATTATGAAATTATGAATATATGAAAAATAATTAGTTACGGTAAAAACCTACTAAGGTACAGATTTTATCATAGCAGAAAATGAATGTCGTATTTTAGCGAGCAATCTCTAGAAAAAAATAAGGAGATGATTCTTTAAAGCACACAAAGTACGCGTAAATTTTCCTCCGACAGTATTTCCCGGGAGTGTAAGTTTCCAATCGACGTTACCGGGTCAGTCGGGAGTCAATGGAAAGCGGTAAAGTGGTGCCGCGGCGCTGATTAAAGCCTGGAGCAATCGCCCCGGAAAGTATTTATAGGTACACCTGTTCGTTAGCGGCCCAAGTCCCGGCCAACTTCTTGATTAGGCGCCCACGGCCGGTGCTTCTTTTCTACTACAAATAAAAGAATCCCGCATGCCGATCGAACCGCATCAAAAGCAATGTGAGTGCATACTAGCGCACACTTCTGAGTTTAATAAAAAAATTATTTGTTCTTCTCATTGCAAGAAATATTTTAGTGACATAGACATTTTTAATTCTTCGAAACAAATATTCAATTCATCAGTAGTTAGTAAACCTATTAATAAGATTCAAAAGACTTAATCATTTAGTCGTATTTAGTTTTCCCGTCAGGAGTTTCACAGTATTAGATATATTGAGTAATTTTAGGTTAGTGTAACTCATTATTTCTTTCTGTTCTTTTTCTAGATTATAAGTATCCAGTTTTGGTTTAGATGTTGTTTTATTGTTAAGTATTGTTAGGCCTTAAATTCATGGATATACGGTTGGATACTTTTTAATAATAAATAAAAAAATAAACCGCTCAACCACAGGCCGTCGAAATAAGAACCATAAACAAAATTAAAACTAAATAATTATATTGAACACGTTGGGCGTAGGTTAAATAATAACTTGAAATCTTTGTCTTCCGTGATCAAAGCTACTGAAAAGCGACTAAAATTCGAAAGAAAGTAAAATAAATAAAATGCCACACTCGAAATCTTTAAAACTTAGTTTTAATAAAATGATGCTCTTTGATCCTTGAAATGCTCTTTGATTTTCTAAGTAGCGTGACCCTGTTTCAAGCTGTTGTATTCAAAGAAGATTATCGTGTAATGAAATCGATCGCAACATTCATTATTCAAGCCGCCACAAAAGAAATCGAGTCACCGAGCGTACATTCGGGTGGAATCAGGGGATTTATAGCATGCGTTACTTTTGGAATGTCGCGTTGAATTTGATAAGCAGTTGATTTTGCATGTGAATAGGTCGGTATTCGGTTCACGCGTGGTGCGTGCGCGCTGCGCGCCCGACGACGCTTCGCGGCCCCCGCGGCGCGCCTCTCGCGGCCCATCATAACCCCGGTCACGGAAGACCTTAATAACATCACGTTTGATGCGCCTCTATTATTATATTTTCATCTTCAGTCGGTCCCATGATACGGACTTGTGGCGCTTAAGAAATATATACAATATCAAATAATTTGAATTCATTACGTAGTAGGTAATATTTCAGTTATTAAGGTTATCGGAAACGTCAGAAATATATTATGAAGCAAACTAATTAAAAATATTACTTGTATTTTATGGAAAATTGACTTTTTTTAATTAGAATATTTATGTTAATTTAATTTTAAATTTGATTTCATTCGTTTTGTACACCACTATGTGGTAGAATGTACTGTGCATCTACAATTGTGTAACACCTGTATAAACTACATTCTTGCAAATAAAGATATTGATTGATTGATTGATATTATTGAGTTAATTTAAGCTTTGATCAAGTACGTATATCTACATTTAATTTTTTATTTTAAACTAGATGTTCCATCACTTTGCTAATCTTTCGCTTATATTCATTTTTATGTACTACTTAGACGCAGAATAATTTTCAAGTTTACTTATTTTTAAATTTTATTAGAATGTTTGTTTGTTCCTTCTTTACGACCTAAGACCGACATGGATATTTATACCGAAATAAAGAATATACTGCTTACTTTTGATAAGGAAAGATGTTCTTTTGTAGGTGGTGGGGTATTTGGTCGTCAGGATGGCTACTACCCATGGTCTAAAGTATGCCGCCATAACAACCTTGAGTTGTGTTCCGGTATTAGTGATCAGGTTCCAGTCTCCCCTAAGAGAGCAGCAGCGCATTTGTAGCCGTTGGTGTTGAAAATATCTATATAAGCGATGGTCACCGCTTTCCATCATTTGAGCCGTCTGACTGTCTGCTGAACTCATGCAATAAAAAAAGGAAGTCAAATATGGAATAATTTTATCTTAGTAAATGAGATAGGTTAAGGAGGATGCGTGACCAAAGTTTACGTGAGTGAAGTCGCGTGGAAAGTGTAAGCAAAATTGCTAATCATGTAAAGTTTTATAACTATAAAGTTAAACAATGAATTTAAATATTTTTTATTCAAATTATAAGCGTTTGTTCAACTTAGTGAGAATCATAAAATAATACTATCAATAGGAGTCGATTAGTTATTCTACTAATATTATAAACGCGAAAGTTTGTGAGTATGTATGTATGTTCGTTACTCTTTCACGCAAAAACTACTGAATGGATTTTGATGAAACTTTACAATAATATAGCTTACAAATCAGAATAATACATAGGCTGTAATATATAAAGATATCGTGTGGATTATCCAAAATATAAGGATTTTCCATCACCACGCGGGAGAGACCGCGGAGCGCAGCTAGTGATAAATATTTTTAGCTGTTGGTATAAATAATTGTTATTAGTTGGTTGCTAACGCATGAAAATTGTATATTGCAGTGGTGGTTTTGTTACCTTTGCGTAAAGAACTTAGCAAGTACATTACTAAAACCGAGTTGATAGGGTAGTCTGATCACGTCTCACAAAAGAAGACGCTTACCTGAAACTTTTCCTACCCCTTAGCACATTAACCAACAAACGCTGGCTTTAACCGGCCCCGTACAACTCTGCTGCTCTTATATTAAGTCAGTTGTATTTACTTCAACGTTGGAATTACGACAGTCGACGAATGTGCCACGTTTATTAAACTTTTCAGTCTTAAAGGAGCTCAACTGAAAAATATTTTGGTCAGAACTATGACCAATAAAATTAATAAAATATTTTAAAAATCGTCAAACGGGTAACGTCGTATATAATTGTATATATAATTATAACCAAATTAAATAAATACCTCTTCAGTTATGGTTGAAATACAACTGATAGGTGCTGAATCCAATTACAGGAAGGAACAAAAGACAGAAAGTTCATGTAAGATATTTACACCAAGAAAGTGATTAGTACCTGTAATCTATTTATGTAGGTAACATATCTGGATAGTGAGTACAATGTTATCAAAAAAGATAACATTTTACATGTAGTTAGATTTCGACTGATTAATTTAGCACAACCAGTGTCTTGTAAACATGTATCCTATATCACTCTCAGGATAATTATTGTCACTTGTTTATAACTACTGACGAATTTTTAGGATATGAATTTAACCAATAAAAAACAGTTTATGATGTCTTACTAGCGGGCCGGCCATAACACAAAGAGAGGGATGAGCGGTTAACAAAATACATGGTTACTTTAGAGGATTAGCGCGACCAATGACATTGAACTGTTAAAACAATCATAATAAGTTTCACAGATAATTTAAATTTCAAAGGGGTAATAAAACGTGTAAAGAATTATTATCGGTTCGAAACACTTCTATGAATATTGCTACCAAATTTAGAGAATATTACATGTTTAAATCTATGAAGAAGGAATAACTAAATATCCAAACTAACAATTACTAAAAACTCAGTACAAACATGATGATAAAATGTTATTATGATTCAAAATGTAAGTCAGTATATTTAGAATACTTTTTATATTGCGGAATCATAATGTACTGGTACAAAATGCTAACAGACAAATAACTTATCTCAACATTTTCCAGCGGCGGAGCTCAACATTACGTCTATTGTGTTCGAGTAAAGGAATCTCGTATTTGCATCCGACCGTAGACAGAAACGAATGGGGGCCCAAGGAACGTATGGCACGAGTCGAAAAAGTAATTTTTCATAAGCATTGAGTCTGCTTTTCAATAACACGCCAACTGAGTGCCAATGCAGGTAAATTTTTTCTCATATCTGACACAATAACAATAAATGGAAGTGGAATCAATGTTACTAAAAATGAATTTAATAAAATAAAAGATGAGACTTGAACTCTTTTATTTTATAGTGAAAATAGATCCAGACTTTGGTGTCGATTGTTATGTTATTATTGGTGATGCAGCTACTTACAAATAACCTCTCAATAAGATGGAACTATGTTTTAAAATATACTTAGTATAACTTTATGTTAGATATGAATAGAATCATGTTTGATCAGTTTTATTTAAAGTAGTTGTGTTCACGGTTACTGAATAGTGGCTGAAACGTCAGATTATTAATCAAATTAAAATTTCTGTTAAACCATTTTGATGTGTAACTGTCGTGAATATAAGAAAATTTATTAATATATTAATTAAAATTTATTCGTGTCTATAAGAAACTTATTTACACTTTTTATGCAACTGTATTTAGAATACAATAGGTAATTTTGATATTGTATTACTTACCTATATTTTGATCCAGATTATTGCCAAATAAGGTTGTAAATCTATAGTAAAAAACAACTGTGAAAATGATTCTGCTTGGACATTTTGTTTGTTTCTTGTTCACACGGCCTTAATAATTAATAGAAAAAATGCTAACGTATTTTCGATGAATGGGATGAATAAAGAAGGATTACATGTTTCCGGCCAGATCCAAGTCGCCTTGGAATATAGATTTTAACCAAACCAAGCTACATGGAAAGCTATCATGTGATAGCATTGTCAGAGAGTTTATTATTTCGTCTAAGGTATACATCTTCTACAATCTTATTTTTTCAGTCTATGATTTCTATTCATGTAAAATTGTAAAATAAATTATTCTAAATCAGTAGATACCTTTTATAGAGTGGAGTGTGAGTTGGTTGAGAGCCGGCGAAGCTTGCGGTGGCGGCTTGAGGCGTGCGAACCGCAGTCGGCGAGTTCGTTACCTACGCTCCACTGAATTCGCGAGTGACACGACGAGTCTCTCCAACGAATATTACCCACAAAAATTGTATTAAATAAAAAACGTACACCTTTTCAACTTCTCAACGAGTTTTGCCAAAGAAAATCATGAGGTTTTTGAGTTAGTTTGACACTTCTAAGGGGATCCCTCGTTAGTTGAACAAAAATGTCTACTTGTGTTTATGTTGAAACGATTTTTCAAAATAGAGACGCGTTCACACTTTAGCATCAACCTTTCTGAACATTGAAGTCAAACATTGTCATTATAAGTATTTTTTTTTATTGCAGGAGGTTAGCAGACAGGCAGACCCCCCACTTGATGGAAAGCGGTTACCATCGCCTATGGACATGTGCAACACCAAAGGTGCTACAAATGCGCTGCTGCTCTCTTAAAGAAGACTGGAATCTGGTTACTAATGCCGGAACACAAATCAAGGTTGTTATGGCGACATAAAATATTCTATAGTATAATAATATTTTATAGTATTCAATAAGAATGGCCTGCCAAGAATGTCATGGGTTAGTTACATTTTCTCCAATAACAGTATAGTATCCTCTAATTGGCCATCATTTGAGCTCTCCTGGGAAAATGCCTATTTTAACTTAGGATTGTGTCCAACGAAATAGACGACTAGTACAAAGCTGTGCTTCCAAGGATGTTAGTATAGGCCTCTTCAGGTCAATATTTGATCTCTTACTTTCAGCAGTAGACTGCCTAAAAACAGTCCGGTTTCGGAGAATGTTGAGGTTGTTTGATTAGAAAAGTTTTGTTCGATATTTTATTAAAAAGTGTACACACACGATTAAGGATGGTAATGGTTTTAATGGGAATTTATAAATAACACTTTTTACTCCAAATATGGATATTTATATTGCGACGTGTGTCGTGCTTACTCTACACACTACAATATAACAAGTAGTGGGAGGGATTCTAAATTTCGTGACGTGACATTTTATATTATATATTATACCGTTATAAGATATTAAAACTTTAAAACACGAAACTTGAAGTATTCATGGAAAACTTCAAAAACATTTCCTACTATATCTGTATGAGAATAGTGTTTAAATTATCAAATATAATGTATTCTATCTCATTCTCTTCCAAGCTTAGTCCTATAGATATATGGTATTTATCTCTTTTTAGTGTCGCTTTTTCGTTTTATCGACTTTCAAATCACAACGACTCTAAAGAAGTTTCACTACAAAAAATTTAAAATGAGCAATTTAGTTCCAAAGGCCGCAATCTCATTCGTAGTTAAACATCGTTGTTTTGTAATCTTGTATCCAATCCAGTGGGAGTGACGGCCTACGACGATACGATCGGTATTGATATTTAGGCTTCCGTCACGTCACGTCAGCTAATTCTCATTTCCAACAAAAACGTCCGGAAATTGGATATAAGGATCTGCGCGCCCGGATCCGGCTACGTGACGTTTGTCGAACACGTCACCACACTATGTGGTAATTTCCGCTCTATGCTTGTGGAAAATTACTTTAGCAGCACGAAATTTCCTATAGCATTAAATAAAATCTTAAAAATTCGTAGATAAAACGGTTTATTTATAATATTTAATAGATGTTTTTCTATCAACTTAGTACTCAATTGATCGATCTTGAATTTATATTACAAGAAACATATTTTCCAGTACAGATATATTAGGTTCGAGACATTTGCCTTTGTAGTAGTCTACCTACGCTCAGCACGTAAATAAATAAAGTAATATATTTTATTATTTTTGTAGGCAGGTACGCATAATATTAAACGATATTAAAATAATAAATATCAATATTAAGCATCATCTTTAATTCTAAATTTTTGGTCCCTGTTCTGAAAAATGACATTTTCTTTCTGATAGCACCTATGGAATATAATGAAATTTCGGTTAATTTATCAATTATTTGAGTGGGTCTTAATACTGCTGGCATTGCTATTGCACTCATTTAATATTTGTATAAATTATATAAAGCTTCTTTAATTTGGGAAGTCAAAAGTTTACCTCGACCACGTTTCAAGATCGGAATAATTTCCAATTAAAAATATAATATCAAATAACAACTATAGCAACAAATAATAACACTGAACAGTAAATAACAAGAATGAATCACAAATAAAATCAATTACTTCCTTAAGTGTCAAACTAAAACCAAATCTCGCAACAATTAGCATTAGGTATATAATAATAAATAGTAATTATTTATTTCACCTTTGAATGTAAGTATATTTTCTTCTCCAAATTGTAACAAACATCTTTTTCCTGACTGTATAAGGAATCTTAAATTACAGGTTTAGAATCCCTATAAATGTATAAATACTACTACATACACAAAAACTTCTCGAAGCTAATTTACCTCTTTATAATTTATGAAAGCTTTAGATTAAATCGAATCGAACACGGACCAAATTAAGTCACTTTCCTAAATTTTCTTTGAGAAAAACTATTTAAAACATGATGTTGCTTCTAACTGTTACTATCTACTTAAAATGACGAATTCATTATGCTCTTATATTTTTCACAATTATTCGATAAGCTATGGAATTTTAATTTTAGGGCCGATTTTTTAATCATCAATTAAAAGTCATTAGTCGAATCGATTATAACTTTGTTGTGGACAATAGATAAATAGAGACAAAGAAGCCATTAGATGGCGCTGAGCGATAATTGAGGTCGCAAAAGATTCCCGAAACGTACGAAGAATATAAACAAATTTCCAACAATAATAGAAGGGCCTAGGCCTGCCAGAAACAACAACAACCTCTCTGGAACATCTTCCTTTGAGATGGAGGAGCATTCCATCTCGCTCCTCCAACCTCCAACTAGAGTTGGGTATGGGTAGGGCATGACTTTAAAATGAGTTTGTAAGAGTAACATGACATTTTGTACTGAACCAGTTCAATGTACCAATTCAAATGAGGCGAGGAGATTTATATGGTTTGTACAGCGGCAGTACATTTGAAGCGATGGGGCTGGTGAGGTGAGGTGCCTCGTTCCCTCGTTTTCCCGTACAAAACTTCTAGTTCAGAAATGTTCGTTAAGAATCGGATGTGATCGGCCTCGGTCACCTGATTTTACTAGCAGTCGTACATGTCATGTTGTCCCTCTTTGTCATGTGAATATCCGTAGAGGCGTTATTGTACTATTGTCCTCGTTTCGTCCTTCCTCTTACATTTGACGCGTATAGTAGTGGGTTTTTTTTTGAAGTAATACAAATTTATATTTTGAGCCGTATCAGTGTACTGCCTTACACGTGTACTAAACTTATCACTCCAACCATTAGGGTCATCCCTAAAACCTGACTACATTCAAAATTGAAACAATTCAATTGTTTGTTTAAGACACTGTTTTTTTTAATTTTACCATGTTGTGTTTTATTCTATAGAACTCTTATCTGGTGATTGAAAAATCGGCTCTTAGTAGAATAACTACTTACTATACGAAAGGAATATGCTTCTAATCGCGTACTAGTATTTACAGTACAAATATCGCTACACAACATGTGTTGTCTGCAAAACAGTCGTCGTATTCGGTCGGATGGGAAGAACGCGGCGTGTCCATATTTCGGTAGCACGTGACGTGACGCCGCATACGTGTGTTTCGCGCTCTATGTCGATGAACACGTCACATTATCTGGCCTGACATGAGGAAATAACGTTGCTTTATTTTATTTCAACATTCATTACTTTCGTAGCCTATAATGAATCACAACTAGGTACCATTTGTGTATATAAAAGTAAAATATTTTTTTAATATGGATAAAAATGTAACCGTGAAACAGTTTTTCTGTCGTGTATATTTTCGCAATTAGTAATTAAATAAGTATTAAGTGTGAAAAAAATATTTGGAAATCCTCACAATGAAGATAACGATGTGTGAAACGCGTTAAGTAGAAAAGCGCCGCAGCTATACCGTTCGTACCCCGGAAATAGTGATATATCTACAAGTCTAATGATTGGAAGTTTATTAGCAGATTTTGTGTTATTGAGTAAATAAATAATAATTTCGACAGACAAACACATTGTGTATCCTCAAGCTAAGCAAGTTATGCTTGTGTTATTGGTAATATACAGTGGACTCCTCTGGGGCCGATCCGAGACACCCAGACCAGACCACGAATCAAAACCGGAATCTCCAAGTTGTAATTAGGTTGGCTGGTAAATACTTAGGCCGCTCAACCACAGAGACCGTCATCTGAAATTATAACATCGAGGACCAATTTTTCAATCCCCAGAGAAATCTTATTCTAATTATAATATTGTTATGACCTAGACGCCGACAAAAACAAATTCACAGCTGCATACCTATAAAAACACATTTTATTACCTTTCGGCATTTGGGCTTCTTTTGTTTAATTTGTGTTTAATTTTTTTTGATTAGAAACAGTCCATTGTGTATTGTAATCTTTTATGGCAGTCATTAGCCAGGTGTGTCGGATTTAAACTACAAACTGATTAAAGGAAATTCGGTCCACGCGGCCGGCAGACATGTTGCATCTGTGCAGTATAAAGCAATGTCCCGATTGAGGGACGTGTCAGTCGAGCGATAGCCACGACCGAAGCGAGACTTGTGTACATTCGGTAATCTATTTAGTGTCGGACTTTGCGCGTGTATTTGAATTACGATCTTTTGCATTATGTTTGGATTTATTATGTCCGATTATATTTGTCAGGTACAATACGTGTTTGTATAGTTCTAATAAATTCTATAATAATTCCAACGGCATTTTCATTCGAGTCCTGCAACTCGTAACAATATTATAAAACACAACATGGAAAAATTAAAACTGACAGTTTCAAGAATAAAACAGTCGGTTGTTTCACTCTTGAATTTACTCAGCTTATAATTTATTCAACTAATAACTTTTATCTGATGATTGAGAAATCGCCATTAAGTAAATGTAATGGCCGACAATCCGATTTTGAGTGTGATAGTGAATACTGGAACTATAGTACAGTATAAACTTAGTAACACTTATCCTGAAAAATAGGAGAACTATATATTTTTTTATTTATTTTATAAAAATAATAAACAATCAATGTTCTTTATATGTAGAAGGAAATCCATGCATAAATTAATACGCTACAACGGGGTTGTGTGGCCCTGAGTGAGCAAACCAAAGGAACCGGACGACAAACACTGCCGCACTGATGTTTGTGTAGATACCTATTAATATTACTGAAACAGAACAGGATTCCCAGATTACCATAATTTGCTCCGATGCATTTGAATAATGAGTACGTGTTCCCTCTGCTCCTACGTATAGTATATCCGTCAAAGTTATTCGATTGTGAAACAAATCTTAGGTGAGAATTACGTTTGGATCATTTGATCATTATTAATTTTATTCATAATGTGTACTAATGAAATTATAGCTTTTTACGAGGTGTCGGGGTTGGTAAACTTAGTATATCTATTCCAAAGAAAATATATCAGATTCCGATATAAAAACATTCTTCTTTATAATCATCATAGCAGCTGATCTGATCAGAACAACAAAAAAATAAACAATTGACCGATTGTTACATAGTACTGGAAACCTCTAGGGGTTATATTAATACTATGGTTGACAGAGTTGTTGTTGATAGATTTTTTTAAATGAATGTCGGCCTACTTTATCGTTTTGCTAGGTATTTGGTGATGTATTGTGTTTATAATCAATTTGTAATAAGTTTAGGACCTGTAAAGTCATTTCCAATAAGCTTAATTATACATACATACATAACTTGACGCCAGGTCCCTTGCGGGATAGGCACGAACAACAGAGCGCCATTTAGGCTTATTCTTACACACCTCACTTGCTTCTTTGACATTCATAGCTCTTAATTAAAGTATTGAAATGGTATATCGTTCAAGTTAATGAATTTTTTTTGGCATGTTGTGTTAAATTTCATAGAATACACTTTCTTGGTTTTGAAATTTACACAGCTTGTATAGCTCTTTATGAAATGTACACATTATGTACCTACTTGTTATATACACTTAATCATGGAAATAAACAGAGAAGAATTAGTCATCTTGAGTTTCACTTTCATTTTATTATTTGTCGTGTAAAATCCCATTTGACGATAAAAAAATCGATCCCATGTATTTTTTGTTATTAAAAGCACAAATACTATTTATAATTTCATGACAACTCTTCTATTCCCAATGTTATGAAAAAGGAACAAGCAACTATACATTACGGTTATCCAAACATAGTAAAACTCCACAACTCTAAGTTTTCAATTAAACAATAAGAGACCCCAAAACACATTTCCACGTCAGAATTCTTATTTAATAATAGTTACAAAACATTATATTTTAGCACCCGGATGAAATACATTTGTTATATTTTATATTCAAATATTGTATTTGAAAGTGGATAGTAATAAAAACTGTTCCAGGCTTTCCTTTATTATAATAATATCAATTTGAGCATGTCTCGTGCTGGTAGTGTGTGGCGGAGCGATGGCATCGCTACGGGACGGGGTTATTGTGATATTGCGGGTGTCTCATATTGCCGGCGAGATTTATGTGCGGGTAGCGGACGCGTGCCGATCTCCGGCGATGCGACGCGACGGCAAGCTGCGGACCCTACTCGGCGTGACGATTCTTTTTTTCTTTTTTTTTTGAGGCGAGGAAAAATGCTGACCGATTTACGCACTCTCAGGGCCGTCACTAGGAAACGGCGCGCATCCACCGGGGGCGATAACGCTAGCAATAGTATGCTTTGTTTGCGCTTCGTCCGCGATGGCTTGACACTGAGGAGTGTGGAAGACTCAGAGCGATGCCGCACGGGCGAGCAACCTCAATACCCACTAAAAAACCTCTCCTCCCGTCGACCCTGCGCTTTGTTGTCGGCGTGACGATTGCGTGAACCATTGTGAACACTAATAACGCTGTCAAACAATTCCACCATATAGAATATTAGTCTTCAACGTAGTTTTGATGTCATTATCAGCAAATATAAGATTGTGGTCTATAACGGATGTTAAAAGTTGCGTTTAGCATTAATTAACACTGTCCGCCATTTCCAGCCTCGGAGTGACGTTATAGCGATCACTCTAGAAACGTCAAAATACGTATCAGTTTTTCCAGTACAGTCTTTATGATTGGACAGATTTGTTTGACTAAATTGACCTGAAACACGCGACCTCTTTGTGCTGGATTGCTCATATCAGCGGCGTATGATGTATGCAAGCCGTTCCAGGTGTTTGGGAGAGACCACTCTAGTGCATTTTTATAATAACCATTCGGTGGTCGCGTACAGTTTTATGGCATACGCAGCCTACGGTGTTTGTATCATCAGCCCATCGTCTAAGAACTGGAATTAATCTATTCATATATATTGTGCTCCGTCAAAAAGTAAATTTCACTATTGTTGTAGATAAATCTGAAGTTGTGTGATACTAGTCGCACTTATAGCTATGAAACGCTGGTAGTAGTGGAAACATACAATGAATCATCTTATAATACGCGTGGTACTCCTCGTCGTGGCACTTATAGAAATAAAACGCTGCTAGTAGTGGTAGAAATCAAAACTATTAATTAGTTTAAATATCAACAATACTTGCGCTTTCAGTTAAAACGAAAATGGAAAGAGAACTAGCCACCAGTGTTGCTAGTTAAAAAACTAGTATAAAAGTATTCTATGTTGGTGTTGCCAACAAAAGTGATGTGTTCATCTACAAGTTCTTTAATTCAACAACCATTAACTTGTTGTACTTTTTAGATATTATTTAGTGCCTACAGGCGTATTATTGATTCAGATACTTTAGCGAGATATATGTCAACATACAAAACGCTTTCTAATGTTTTAATATTAAAATGATAACGAAATGTGACTAGTTAGTTGTATCATAATAAGAGTATTATCATCGAAATTTAATGGGCGAGCAAAAGTTATGCAACCAAAATGAAGATGCAAGTAGTTTTCATGTCTACTTTGGTACTAAAAATAACGTTATTGCTTTTGTTGAGTTGGCAGCTATTGCGACTCTATGATTCAAACTAAAAACTCTATTTGAATTCTATGTAAACAACTTTGTGGTTTTCGAACATATACACATAAAATTATAATAAGCAAACTTTGACAATAAAATCAGAAAATACAGTATATGTTTTAGTGTTACCCGAAAATGGATTAAGTATCTGATCTGTAAGTATAAAAAATCCTGTCTGCTAATTTATGCTACTATATTTAGATGTGTTTGATGAAAAATTGCTTAAGTATTTGAGTAATATGTTAAAGTTAATTATGTTTTGTTAATCGTCGTTACTAAATAAAATTTGATCGCAATGGCAAAACGAAAAGCACATATTTCTCGTCTGGGGAAGATAATTCCTTCCATATACCATATACATATGTCGATCTAAAAACACGAACATCTCATTTAAAGAAATATCTTAGTGGTCTTTAAAAATATAAAGTAGAAAATGAAGATTCTTTATTAAACTTTTTGTGCACACCACAACTTATGGCCTACTGCGTTGTTATCTAGGTTTGGTCAACTATTCCGCAATGGTTGAAGACTAGTAATCGAACAATGGGTTTTTTCTCTTCTCTTCACGTACAGCAGGATTTGTACACAAATTTAAAATGGCTCAGCGAGCTTTAGAGTGAACAATGTTAGGTGTTTGCCTTGTGGATAAAATCTGAAACGAGAATATCTATTATAGAACCAAATTAGAAGTCTATCGACGAGCCAATGGCTGGTGGAGCAAATACGTGTTGTACACTTGGTGTAGGACTATGCAAGGTTGCCGGTATGGGTCGAATGATGAAAGAGAGGAATATGTGACGAAAACTTACCGAAGCCTATCTCCAGCAATGGGCAATGAATACGATTAATTGATGACGAGGTTGTTTTACTTTAATAGAAAAATCTTTTAGTTTAAATACAGAGTCTGAATTCGTATGCTAATATCTACAATACAATAGTAACTGATGCTAGAAGTCAAACAGAGTTTGAAGATGCTTCAGTTGCCTTCAGACTTCAGATAAGTTCGCCCAAGTCGTCCTACGTTGATAAGCAAAATATAGCCGGTTGACTGAGTAAAATCGATTTTCCGAATAAAAGTTTAATTGCTAAAGTTGTTTATAGTACGCAGACGGCAAGGCGACTACTGCAAGATGGTCCTCGTTGTAGTCTGTCAGACAATTACCAACAGTTTCGTGACTCGTCCATTCAATTCCATATTAAATAACACTGCTGACTTCTGCTTTTTTGTTTCGTTACTTACTTCTCAGAATCATCTTGTTAAAGACTTAGTTGGGATAAGTATTTTTTTTATTATAAATAGTTACAAAATTCTTACTCATTTGTTTGTTTATCCAAACGATAATTTTGATATAGAAGCTACCTTTTTGTACTCAACCAATTTAATGAAGTTTAAATGTTTTATTCATAATTTGTAATCAGTAATTTCACAATCAAAATTGTACCAACTAGGAAGGAGGTCCCCAAAATACAGGTCGACCTATTTTGGGGATCAATGAGTTTCAAAAATTGTGAATTGTTTTACTCAATAAATGATAGTTGATTTGATTTATTGATGAAGTTGAATAACTTAAGAAAGATCTCAACTTGAACATCAAAGTCGAAAAAGACTTAAATTAACCATTTAAAACCCATGTTTAGTAAATTTATATTCCAAAATTTCTTAGAAAAAACAAGATATATACCTAATATAACATTTACCATCAGTACATAAAATAAATACCCTGTGAATGAAGTATTATAGAGATGGCAAAGATAAGAAGAATAGTAGTTAAAGAAAGTTAAGACGCATTTAGTTAGCATTCTTCATTTCTAAGATTGATTCCATTTTATGGTTTGTCTTGCGCATGGAACTTTGCTTTATCATTATGCTTGGAAAAATGACAGATTATATTTAATATTTAATTTTGTAATCAATCCGATTTTGTTAATTTGGATTTTTTCAGCGAATTTAGATTAAATGAAAAATGTGGTTTAAGTAACAAAAACAAACAATTATTTTCCATGTTTGTTGGATATTTATGTGAATAGCTTCTGTGTGAAATTCTTTCTATATGCGAATACAATGTTACAGTGATTGTATTCACAGCTGAGAGGAGTATATGTGCTAGAACTGGTTAATTTTAAGAACTACAATTCGAATGTGTGATTAATATGCTAGGTATTATTTTTTCACTACCTCAATTCCTACCTCAATTTTTTGAACTTGGGAAGCGGCGCACTGACTGAACGTTTATTTTCGTGGGCCTACGAAATTAGAAACGTTCATAAATCTATAAATTGCAACAATATACAATTTTTATTAAGCAACATTTTATAAAAAACAACCCATGGAGGTTTTGATTAATTTGACTCACAGAATATTGGCGTGAAATAGCCTTGAGATAGTCGAGTTTCGTGCGTTGAGTGAGATTTAGGATAGCGCACTTCTCCGTACCCCTATTCCATTTTCCCTATACCGTCCCCGTATTCCGCTCCCACATCATATTCCTTCTATCCTATTTCTGCTGTCATCCCCCTTTTTTATGGCACAGAGGAATGTCTTTTCTTCAGACACCATGTTCGGGCCTAGGGGGAAGGCTCGCCGAGGGGTGCGTGGGATTCTTGATCGGCTGTCTGCGGAGGACTCGGGAACGGTCGGCTGTCAAACTACCCACTAAACCTAAACTGCGCTCCTAGCTCACACGCTTTTATGGGGCGCCACAGGAAATAGACCAATAGGTATATGTGACGCCCCAATGCTTGTCGATGAACTCAGGGTGACCTTAGCATCCCCCTTTTCGATCCTTTTTATCCTATCCTAAAAGCTGGTAGCGCGTTGGCTTCGCCCCTGGTGTTGCAAGCGTCCATAGGCGACGGTAACCACTTTCCATAAACTAGGCCGTCTGCCTATTTGCCAGATTAGCAACAATAAAGAAAATTAAATACTTAATTCCTTAGAAAATATTACATTACCTTTCTAAAAATGGGGATTCCCAAGGTCTGTGGTGGTATATTTATTTATTGTTTGATATTACGCTACGTTGCTACATACGAGCTCTGAACAGACTACTACTGCGTGTCCAATTTTATCATGTTTACGGGGCTAGCAGGACAACATCTCGGGCTCGCGTTTACTCTCATTTAATTTATTACAGCGTTTTAGTTTTAACACTGAAATATTATGTCGTACCATGAAAACCTCAGCTCGCGCTTTTAAAGTTATAATTAAGTTATTTTCTTTTACTCTTATTACTAGCCGTTGCTTTGTTGACCATGACTCCCCCGCATTTATATTTTTGCTTAATAAATTGATAAAAACAAAACTGTACCGCTAAAACGTATATTTCTTTATTTCTTACGAAAAGCGAATAAAATAATAAATACGAATTTTCTTATATCTGAACTGAATAAAGATTGTCCATATTTCCTATCCCAGTGTTACTATTTGTTACCTATCAGCCGAATTTCATTAAGATTTGTTCAGTCGTTTAAGCGTTTTTAAAAGTAATAAATTTAGAACTATTTTCGTTTTTTTATCTTCGTTTGGTCTAGTATAGATGGGTACGTACTGTGATATTGTTACATACCGACAAGACCGCACTTCTGGCATGTTGTAAAACGAATTATTTTATTTATTTCGTGTTTAAACTTTAAAAACATCTATTGTTATCGTACTTATTTTATGCTTGTAATTAGTGTCGAACGATTTAATCCTTGTTTTATTGCATTGCACCGAAGCTTGCCAGGTGTGCAAATTACTATTTCTCGGAAATTCACTGGTGTTTCCGAATGCCGAGCGGTGCACTGGCACGCGGTTGATTTTTGAAGTGAAACTTCTATATAGATGGGGGGGGGTCTTACGATTTTTCGCTCACGAAAATGTGTCACAGTCACGTGGTCATGTAATACTTACATTTTTAAACTCGTGATATCTTTCGAATGGAATGTCCGAATTGAATAATTCATAAAATTTAAAAACTTAGTTTAAAAAAACCGACTTCAAAAACTAAAATGTGTAAAATAACTTATTTCTAAAGCTATTATTATTAATATATATTATCTAAAACATCTTAAAGTCGGTGCTCAGTAATTTTCAAAATATAGTAATTTTTATGTTTTACTTTGCACCGACTTCAAGATGTTTTAGATAATATATATTAATAATAATAGCTTTAGAAATAAGTTATTTTACACATTTTAGTTTTTTAAGTTTTAAAGTCGGTTTTTTTAAACGAAGTTTTTAAATTTTATTTGTTACTTTTTAGTGTCTAGCTATGTATGGGTGGATCTACGAATGGTGCCGCGCTTCTTAAAAAATATAGGTCCCAAGAACCGGGAACAAAAAAATGTTCGTAAAATGAAAACTACTAGGCCAAACTATGTCAAATTTTTAGGGGACCACATAGCAGCTATTCCGCGTCGAACAAAAAAAGAATCACGTAAATCGAATCATAAATCTCAGAGTAATCGGTGTACATATGGAACGGAGTGAAAATTATTTCCATGAAAAATGTTCATAAAATGAAAACTACTGGGCCAAACTATGTAAAATTTTTAGGGGACCAATTGGAAGCTATTCCGCGTCGAACAAAAAAAGAATCACGTAAATCGGATCATAAATCACGGAGTGATCGGCGAACATACATAAAAAAAAGCAAAAAAAAAAAAAAGATCCCGACGAATTGAGAACCTCCTCCTTTTTTCGAAGTCGGTTAAAAAAGCTACATAAAGGTATTGAAGCAGTCTTGAATATGAAGTAATTTATTTTGATAAGGATTAATATCAAGATACAAATAAAGTGCCTTTTCTAGCGGCGGCATTTTAATTAAATTTTTAAAATAAAAGAACACTTATTGTGGCATAACTATAATAGTTAGATTAGATGTGCTGTCGCGACACTTTTTGTAGATAATCATGTGTTCTGCAAAGTCGTAGTACATTATTTCATTCTATCATCAATAGTTTTCGCAGTGCACGCGATTTTAGGTATTTTTTACACTTTGCGTTACATTATTGAAGTTTTAGTAAGGATCCCTATTTTTTTTGTAAATATAATATAGCCTTTGTCACCCGGGGATAGTGTAGCTTGCCAACAGTGAAAGAATTTTTCAAATCGGTTTAGTAGTTTCTGAGCTTCTTCAATGCAAACAAACAGTCTTTGTTTGTTTGCTTTATCTTTCATCTATCTTTCTATCTTTCCTCTTAATAATATTAGTCCAGATATTCATATATTTACTTAAAAATTAATTAGATATGTGCATATTATAAAAAGCGTAAGATTTTGCGCTAGAACTTGTTTAATATAATTGGGAGCTGGGTTGCCCTAAAAGCGCTTTATCTATCTCCGAAAGCGCTATTGAAGCCCCAGTGAGCCGAGCGCCGGGGAAATCCCATAAACGAGAAAGCGAGCGAGAGAGCGAGCGAGGATATACCTCGTCCCTCTAATACCTAAAATCGCGTTCAGTGCATCGGAATGTGCGATGTTCCGAGCCGACATTAATGGAGGCAAACTTAAGTTTGCATCGAACTATACCTCTGCTATTATTTTCTTAACTTTTTGCGCCTTGTATACATATTAAAACTACGTTTATTACCGCGCTTAAAACCGTTAAAACGTAGTTTTATTATCTATACCTCTGCTCTCCACGTGACTGGGTATCACTGCCACTATTTGTGGTCTAAGTAAAAAAAATTAAAAAATAGAGCGTTTGTTAAGGAAACAAATAAACAACAAGAAAACTTTGCCAACGGTTCAGTTTTTCGAAAGTCACAACAAAAGTGAACGACAACGAACGCCAAAACTGTTGACGTAAAACAAATAGCCGGTGCGTGTGTAGCCGATTACACCATTAAAATGTACCTAACCTAACCAAATCATAATTTGCAGTAAACCTGCGAAAAATCTGGGACACATATTAGAAGTGAAACTTCAACGGACAAGTGGAAAAACAAATTGCAACGGACAGGTGCAAAAACGATTCGCAACGGATAAGTGGGAAAACGAATCGCAATGTACAAGTGGAAAAACGAATCGCAACGGACTAGTGGAAAAACGAATCGCAACGGACAAGTGGAAAATCTTCAACTGACAAGTGATGAATCGCAACAGAATTTTAACTTGAAGTTTTACGGGCAGGTTTTCAAATTGGACAAGTACATTAACAATCTGCCCGTAACACTTCATGTTGAAATTTTGTTGCGATTCATTTTATCACTTGTCAGTTGAAAATTTTCCACTTGTCCGTTGCGATTCGTTTTCCCACTTATCCGTTGCGAATCGTTTTTCCACTTGTCCGTTGCAATTCGTTTTTCCACTTGTCTGCTGCAGTTTTTTTTGTACTGTGTAGTTAGTATAAAACAATGCCCGAACGGATGAGTGATTGGGTGAGACAGTCAATCGATGACTACGATACGATTAAGACGTGTAGTACTTTCGATTAGCGACATAATGACGGAATTCACGCGTGTTGAATTGCACTGAATCGTGCAATGTGAACTGGTTGCATCCAGTTTTTATTTTGTACTTTTTTTATACGTGTTTGTACAGTTCTTATAAACTCTATAGTAATTTTAACGGCATTTATTTTAATTGCAGTCCTGTAGCTCGTACCAACATATTAATAAATCTATACAATGAGACCTCTGCAAATTTAAGGCCTCATCGGCAAGCCTAGTGTCAAGAATATATGTCCGTAAGGTCAGGTCACAGAAAACTTAAGTTTTTGTTTTATGTATGTTATATATATATATATATATATATATATATATATGTCGCAGAACGGCCTCGTTCTCACGACATATTCTTTAGTTATTGCAGGTTTAGTGGGCGTAATCAGGGTAAAATGCGAGCATAAAACAAAATAGCCACGGTTTATACACTTTTAATTTAGATTTGATCAACATTATGACAGTTTAGACCGAGCAGCGGTTTCAGGGCACCCGCTCATACTTCTAACTTAACACTTTCTTTAAAACACTCCATGGTCCAACTCGACCTGTAGCCACCAACCAAATGTGTCACAAAAACTCCTCCGTCTACCGAAGTAGATACTACTCAAAGTATAGAGGGCGTCTCTGACCCCGCTCCGCCATATGCTCTGCTCCGATTGGTCGTTTATTAAATTACAATATTAATAACTTTTATTAGGTTAGAACGATCTTGAAGTTATAGAAACATTTAACAAATCTAATTAAATTAAATTAAGAATTTTAGAAGTAATTATAATGTAAACAAATGATATTGTGCGTTATACATCCAGTCAACAATACATCGTCATATCGTCATAGTCATAGCTTCCCTCCGACATATATTATTTAATAATATGATGATCCAATGTTGTTAACTATCGACCTTCTATCTGATAACCAGATGAGACAGTTTTTTTCAAATTTTATTGATTTTTAAACACGCCTATGATAGCTTACCAATCGAAAAGTGTTCATGGCTTTTTTTTTCGACAAAGCAACTTAAAAATTAAAAATAGTCATGAACACTTTTCAATAGGCAAACTATCGTTTGCCGTGATTATAAATCAATATAATTTGATAAAAAATATTGTATCATCTGGTTATCAGATGTGTGAAGGTCGGTGTTATTAAATTATTAAGACAAGTCTTAGTTGAATCAAGTAATTTATTACTTGACTTATTAAAACCCAGCCTCAACCACATTGTGAAAATTTGACTGATGTTTTCTAAAGTTGTTTAACTTTAGAAAAGTTAATGGCATTTAGAAAAGTTACAGTTCAGTGTAAGCTGGTATTTTTAAACAAACAAACAAAACTTGTCTCTCTTCAACTATTGTACATTTTTACCAAATTTATACGTGTTCTGAAAACAAAACTACACAGCATTATATCACCCTTCAAGTTCTCTCCAAAACGTTCACACCTTTGTGTTCCTTACTATGAATAGGTACAATATACCACACATATTATGTACAATGTGTGTACGTTTGCCGCTGTAAGAAAGTAAAATAGTAAATATATATCTTCGACTAGATTTTCTCTTATGTTTTTTCCGCCATAAAAAGTCCTAATGTTCATCTAAGATCCAAATCAATTACATAAAAATCAGCTTGTCCTCCGGTATATAATTTATGTTGCAATATTTTATTAATTTCATAATTGTACAAATTATTTATTTTATATGACTATGAAAGTGAAGATAAACATCATAATGAAACCTTCATATCAAGTAAACCGGTGTGTGAAACCCGCCAATCTATTTTACATAGTAGTGTTTATACCGTCCTGTCCCCTAAAAATGAGGAGGTTCACATCCAGCAGATGTGTATGAACTATAACTGACAGTATTATTTTTTATTATAAACTAGCTGACCCGTGCCCACTTCGCTGGGCATCAGAAATAAATATTAATCACAATCAAATACCTTATGTCACTCAGGAATATTGTAGCTTTCCACTGGTGAAAGAATTTTTAAAATCGGTTTAGTAGATCCAGAGATTACCCCTTACCTTATTACCCCCTACAACGTGACAAACTCACAAATTTTACCTCTTTTTAAATATCTACCAAACCCTTAATCTATGGCCAAAATGAGTAAAAACTCATTAAAGTATTTGTACATACATAGTGTCGGAAGAGTTTGATAATATCAATTATACGGGGATTATTCTGGACAACCGATTACCGTGTTGGCGGTCACATTACGTTAATGTTTATTACCGCCTTATCTAGTTTTCTCAAATGACACTAAAATTGTTGGTTGCAAGGTAGTTAACCCTTGCGCGAGGGGCGAGCGCGGCACCGGGGCGCTAGGGGGCGCTGCGGTCGCGCCGTAAGCCCCGCAATAGATAAAACAGTGATAGAACATGCACCGCGTCGCCGCTATGAATAATTCATTAGTTTCAGTTGCCACTTTTGTTGGTATCGGTGGATTTTCAGCGCTTCACACCGTCAAAAATATGCGTTGAGGGTCTGCTTATTGTTAGACTTGCACACTTTATTGCTACTTCGTTTTAAACGTGTTGCTTTGTCGATGTACATAATTTGTGAATTGTCAACCGATTTTCGAATTGTTGTTTAATATAATTCGCTGCAGTAATATAGTGGAGACTGATCTGCGCGAACGACAAGCCTATGACTGGCAGGAGACAATGCTGAACAGTAAGGAGTGGAGAACATTCGTTCCGGAGGCTAGGACTTATTTTGGGTCATTGAGCCGCGACAGTTAGTTTGTTTTTTTTTGTTTTCTATAAGTCGACTTGGAAATGGGTTCTTATTAGGATTCCGTAATGGCAAAAACGGTCGACTTCATCATATCCATCCGAACGACCGTCTGTCTGTTAAGATATATACCTGATTCTTAAGGTAAATAATTATTTTCTACCAGCATATCGCTTTCTTCGACTAAATCGTTAGGCGTTCCTGATCTTTGTGGTTATTTTGAAGACGACGTTTTTCAAGATTTTTCTCCCACTTTCATATTTTTATTTCACAACTATTTTTGTTTCCTCAGCGGTGTAAATGAAAATCAAAAGGCAGATATGAAAACAATAAAAGTCTTATTCTTATTACAAACGTTCATAAGCTCTGGTGACCAATTTCCATCAGGAAGGTTGTCTACACTTGTCTCTTCTGGCAACATTATACAAAAAGTCGATTATTGATTTATATTTATTTTCTACACCTATGTGGTGATGTGTACCCATATTAACAAAAAATAAATTAATGTGATTTTAGGTACATTAAATTAAAGAATTCATTTTTAAAGTAATATATTAAAATAACAAACTAACGTTTATTAACTGATTTTTTAAGTCTTACTCCAAAAACTTTTTAAGGGCAAAATCAATAAAATACCTATACTTGCACCGTGTTTTAAGACCCCTGACTACAAGTTATCAAAAGGCTATAACTTTATACAGCGGTGTACCAGCATTTCGTCGCGAGGAACAGCGTAAAGGCATCGTAGTCACCCCTACGAACCCCGTTATAATTTACGATCATCCCGAAAAATCCCAGGATTATTTTTATTCGATAACAATAAAGGTGCTGCTGGGGTTAACCTTTATTATCACTCAGTGGGAAACGACTTATTTACAACGCAACACATGTTTTGATATTATACAGATATTCTAAGGACCTAAAGCGGTCGCCTTTGGAGAATCGCTTAGTTAAATTGACACGTGTCTAGATATTTTGGTAGTTGTAAAACATAGCATAAATTTCCACTTTCGTTTGACACTTGTCTTGTTCATCATATTATTATAAATCGATGAAAACTACATCTTTGGGCGCTCAGTACGCAGTATACATTAAATTGGTCAAAGTAATGTTCTAATTTGAATAAAAATTTAAAGTCATAATTTATTAATAATAATAACTTAGCAAAAAAACCAAATCAACTTTAAAATTTATTATCCAAATTTGAAGTTTCATGATTTAGGATGTTGTATATCAGGGGGCCTAAAGGGGCCGCTTATGGAGACTCGCTTAGTTAAATTGATTCTGATACGTGTAAGCGTAGCATTCAACTTTATTTTGATACTTGTCGTATTTGTATTTCGGATCTACAAAAGCGGCCGGTTCAGGACCCCAGGTCATATTCTTTAACTTCTATCTCGCGGTAACTAGTCGCCGCGCTAACAAACAGTATCTAGTTTTTCACTTTAACAAGAGTACAAAGACATACCTGAAATTTCAAAGTAGTCGGTTTATGTAGCATTGCTCGCGTCGACTTTAGATATTATATACATCATAATAATTTGGATATGTGTGTTGTTCGTCCCTATTAGTCTAAGATCCCAACCTAAATCGACATTCACCGAGCTGATAATAGAATAAAACTTATTTTATAATAAATTTGGTATATTCGAAAATATATTAAAAATAGGTTTTCTAAAACAATCCTGGACGGAATATTTTTTTTAAATGTTATTTTATTAAATGGTGCAACATCAAGATAATAAGAAAAAAATATCCTGACTTTTAGATAACTATAAAGTATTATTTTAAAACTAATACTATATTATCAAGCTGTTTATTGTGTGGTTTGATATGATGATGATGATAAAGATACTCTATTTTACTTACAAAAAAACATAATAAATAACCAATAAAAATGATAAACAAAAAACTTAATTTGATTTTTATGTATAAACCTTTAGTGAAAAACTATCTATCTGACGTTAGCGGATATACGGACAGACAGTCAGACGCGGAAAGCAACTTTTGTTTTATATTATGTAAAAAATGTGAAGAGTAGAGTACTTATGGGATGTTCATGTAGGCGGCAGTCGGGAGCGACTCAGCGATGGATTAGACAAGAGGCCGAAAGTGATCCGTTATAATTTGGAGGGTGGACAGTGACGGCTGGTACGCACAGATTAGCCCCTTCGATAAACAATAGCATTAGTATGCGAGGACGCGCTGACCGCCGCCGATCAGCCCAGCCGTGCTCGGATTAATTTGCCTCCTGGAAATTATGTGGGCCTCTATGTGGCCCGAAACGATCGCTCGCCCGGAGAATATTGCTTTGTTTTCGCTTATGCCTTCAATGAATTAGTCTTCAGTCACGCTCGTATTCACAGAAATACGTCTTGTCGGACATATTCATTTCTAATATTTTATCCTGGGCACTCTTGTACTATAAAGAAATTTAGGCAGAAATTTACTTTGCAGTTTAATTTTCGTTTTTTTAAACTCTTAAAACTGACTAAAAATAAATAATAGTTGAATTATCATTATCCTCAGTCAGTTTAAAGTTAGCGGAAATGAGAATACGGTAGTATTAATAAATGAGAAATGACAGCAGAGCTTCTGAATTAAGTGAGGTAATTTTATTTGTTCGTTCTGCTATATCCGGTTTCAGCGGAAGTACACGCCCCCAGCCGTCGCCGCCACTAAGTAATGAGGCTACTGTTACTTCAATTGCGTTCCTGATGTAAGACCACTCACTATACATTGTTCCACACGCAATCAATTTACAGCTTTACTCAGGTGAAATAAAGCCAATTGTGCTAGAAGTTTCATTGTAAGTGTACATTTTTTCACAGTTTCAATTTCTAATATAAAATTTGAAGAAAGGATAATAAACTTTGTCTGGTTTATTTATTATTATTGTTACAGCTCAGACGCCACAATTAATTCCACGTTCAGATTTGTAGAAGCACATTTATTACCCGTCGGCATTTGAACTTATAACTAATAACATTGAAACTATTGCAATCCTTTTAAGATCGTCTTCTTTTGTTCACTTATTTATTGGCATACGTTTCTAGTTATTGTTGAGAATAGCATATTGTCCATCGTAATCGCTCATTAGCATCATTAGCCAGGTGTTGCGGATTCATTTTCATTTGTGTAGTATAAAACGAAGGCCTGATTGAGACGGGGGTCGGGGATCTAATAGTGACGGACTTTGCGCGTTTTATTGAATTACGACCTTCTGCATTACGCTTGGATTTGTTGTGTTCGGTTATATTTGTACCTGTGTTATAGTAATTATTTTAACGGCATTTTAATTCCAGTCCAGCTAAACTCGTAACATTACGATATTTTACTCTCCCACTACGTCCCACTTTCCGGGATAAAAGTATCCTACGTCCTTTCGTATTATGAAAATTAACCACATACCAAATTTCATGATATTCGAATGGATTTCAAAAACATTAAGAAAAAAAAAAAAAAATTAAACCATAATTAAAACGGCATTTAACTTGTGAAAGATATGTCGTCATAACTTCCTATGTTCCTACAAAATCTAGTTGGCTTTGGAATTTTGTAACATCATAAGAAATATTTCAATTGATAAGATCGAGAACTACCCTATTACGTTAGTACAATAAATCTCAAGTGGCTGAAACTTAAAGCTTTATAAATCAAAAACTAATTTAGCTAAAGACTTGCAAGTTGCAAAGCGACGCGTACAGTAATGTGTTCTTTACATCAAAAACACATTTAAAAGAAGTTAGATTGGCTTACAGGAGTTGGCTTTCGGCCATGCGTAGTTGGAGCCTTCTTGGCGCCCCAAAGCCAGCCCTAATCTTCAAAGATTCGCCGCAGATTGTTTGCGAATATTTTGGTCCATCAAAATATGACGAGGGAAAACTTTTCCGCATAAATTATTTTCACAAATAATTTTCTCTCGAAACGTAATTGGAATGTTGTAAACCGTGTTTTAAAAATATTTCTCTCACGATTATTTTTAATAAGAAAATACCATAGCGTTACGTAGGTAATTATTTATTTACCTGGTACATAAATATGACGTAGGGTTCCCATCAGGGTAAGCAGAGACAATGGACATCCACTTTCTAATATCTTGATACTTCATCGAATTCATTCAATTTAAATACTTACGTATACAGTTTTACACACCGCTTCGCTCACTTTACTTTTGGATTCGTATCCCGCGAAAAATGATTTATTTGTAGAGATAAGAAGTAAACTATGTGTGTGCATCTTAGTTATCATAAGTAGGTATACACGTATCTACTAAACATATCTAATAATAGTATCAATCTCATTCGAGATTTGTCAGATGTAGAAACAAACGTTCCAACAGTTAATTTATCTTCGGGCCGTTTTTTCAATCACCACATAATAGTAATTGCTATGAATTCCTATTATCTGGTATTTGAAAAATCGAATGAAATCAAGTAATAACGTCGAATAAATAAAAATGCCAGTTGCATGAATAAAACAGTTTAATGGTTTCACTTTTGAATGCACCACTCAGATTATAATTTACTCGAAAAATAACTTTTATCTAATGATTGAAAAATCGGCCCTTAAACTAATTAACTATTTTTATAAACTATATGTAGAAAAACAAATCAGTGCCGGATTTTAATTAACTATACGAATATCTTTCCTCTTTCTTAATAGATATGCTTGAGAGGCTGGGTGTCGCCATCATAAATTAAATATGCTAAATTCTGCACTGTAGGTATAAATTATCTTCTATACCATCTTCGTAAGGGTAGCTATTTCAGCTCCTAAAAGTGCAGGGCATTAAATAGGTCTCGGCGAGGAACTTAATGGTCTTTTTATTTAGACTCACACACACAAGACAAAGCTTCGGTTTTAGAGTTAGGTAAATAAGTAAAATAATTATGTGAAACATTTCACATAGTTCACAATTTCAATCTCAGAAGCACAAGGCAAAACGGAACGTCTGACCAGTCCATACGTGCTTCAGAGATTGGTTGCATGGTTGGCATTGACGGTGCATAGAACATCTAACAGCATTTTAGAAACTACCGACATTAGACACATATGCGAGGATTCAACAATAGCTTCCACAAAGAGTATCAAATCCTTCGTTTAAATTATGCCCACTTCCACAGCAGAAAGCAGCAAAGTGGAGAGGGAACCAGACACCGCAAGTATGTCATGTTCAACGTATGATGGGTTTACATACTCACGCTGTGGCCATTTCACTCACCACTTTCTCGCTCGCTACCGTGAAAGTGGACATAATTTGAACGAAGGGTAAAGTAACTTCCGTGACTTACGAGACTCAGATTTAAAGGTTTAATAAAACAATACATTTTAAAACAAGCTTTATTTAGTGTATAATAATCTAGTCATTCTTAAAATCTTTACGTGCGATTATGTAGGTATTATTACAGCCACTCATTTGTCATACCGCGAAAGTATAAATTAAATAAACAATACAATCTCATTCAAGAACACACTCAATTGCTTTGGCTTATTGGATATTATGTACATTATTCTATCTAAATGGCATTTATCTTATTTAGCAATTTGGCAACTTTTTTAACAGTAACATTTACATAGATGCTATTTAAACTATAATTGACAGAACATACTAGGATTTTCCCAACTTTACACCAAAGACGAAAATTAAAAAAAAAATCAAGTCATCTAAATATGAACGATACACATTAAAGGAGACGGTTACGTATTCATATATTATTGGGCCCGGATTGTTAAAAGATGAAAGTGATTTTAATATTTATTTTTATTATGTATAAAATTATTCAAAATATCGTTTGAATAATTTTATTTGATTTAGTTATTTTGAATGAATTAACCGTGAAGTGTAATGATTTAATATTAATTGTTGAAATTCATCCACATAAATCTGATCTGATGTTTTCCATTTTGTAATAGAGAAAAATAGCGCTTTTTAAGCCATATCTGAACTTATTACATTTCTATGGACCTGAAGTCCCCGTCTCCTTTATCAGGCATGTAAAAACATCGATTTCCTATAGAGATTTAATCAAAATCCTGCCAGGCAACGTAAGCCATTGTATTGTTTCATGTCTTAGCTCACGCACTAAGCAACCCTTAGACCACAAAAATTGTATTGGTTGCTAAGATTGCTTGTTCAAAATTTTGATTGCTCAGTGCACTTACGCGTAAATCAGTTGCCTCAGTGCGCTGTCTTATTTAGTACGCTGCTTGCATTACACAATTCAAAATTTCGCGACAATTAACAATCAAAGATCATACAATACATATTTAGTGAGTACTATGTTCGAATAAAAACTTGGATAAAGGTTGGGCAAATTATATTAGAATTGGTGTACACTTAAAGAAAATCATATTGTAAAGTCATTAATAAATGACATCCTAATATTTCAAAGTGTAGTATACAAATTGTGAGTGAAAAAATAGACAATATAATGCAGACATTAGACGGTTCAATCAAATTGATTCAATTGAGTTAAAAGGCGCAGAACGGTGAGGTGGCGACGACATTCAATGAGATTGAATGACTCAGTATTTTTTTTAAATTGAATGTTTACAAGGATTACTTTGGTTGCCTCATCAAAATTGAAAAACTATAATGAACCGTCTAATATCAGTTTAACATAAAAATGTATAGAAAGACTCAAATTTATTCTTCGCTTTTCGTGCAGTCTTTATAATTATGACAGGTCTGCGTTTACTTGCCCTTAATATTGCAATATTTTGATAGTAATTTCTATCAAAATTAAAGATGTAAAATTTAATTTCAAATGTCATAAATTCAATTATCAGTTATCACAGTAAACGTGAGGTTTACACAAGCACGTAAAATAGATTTTGAAATATAATTTTCTAAACAACATTTTTTATTCTTTCAGTCTTAATCTATTTATATTTATAAATATTTTTTATGATAATAGTGCATTTTACATAACTTATTTATAAATGCGTGCTGTTATTACTATTCACGATATTTATGCTTTATAAACATCACATCTTTAATACAACTGTATAACTATTTATTGGCAAAATTAATACAGTTTTAAATACCATTTATGAGTTCCACCGTGATTTTCAAGGAACGATTTTGTATTATAATTATTCACAATATACATATATACTGTACTTTATATAATTAACAACAATGCTTAGGTATATGTATGATTTTCACTTGCTTAAGAAAGTTAGATCTCATTTCAATGTAATAATTTAAAGTGATGTGTCTATATATTTATATTTAGTGCTAAATTACCTGTTTTATTAACATTATTCTATCATTCAAAAATAATAATTTTGTATATAATGGACAGAACAGGGCAAATTAAAGAAATCAGCGGACAAAACTAGCTCGGTAAACTTATTATATTTATGAATTTGTTATAAATTTACGTTTATTATATACACTGAAAAATATACTTACTTGTGTTTAAAATCAAATAATTAATAAATAAAAACTATATAGATTCGTCTATAATTGCCAAAGTGCTTATTGAGTAGTTTTAATTTTGTAATCATGTTACAAGTTATAATTAAAATTTAAAAAAAACTACATATTAATTTAAAAATAACTATTATGGTTATTTATATAACTTGCAAATCATAGTTACCCTTTAGTAATCCCCAAATTCCCAAATATCCGCACATTCGACAGACATATAGATTAATAAACGCTTCGGCAATATCTTTCAATTAACAGCGTTAAACTTCTATAGCTGCTATGATTCCGTAATGCAGCTGGAGCCTGGGCATTTTCATAATAGACTACTATTTGATACAAAATATAAATCGGACTTCTGTATTACCATAGGAAATAAAAGTATTTGTTAATTTGATGTAAACACACAAACGAAATCCATAAATTTGTCATAAAATTGTTTCTTCGCCAATCCGCACCACCTATAACAACAACATGGAAACACACAAAATATAATTAATACAATAAAAGTGCTATATTAGGTACACTTGCACCAAGTAACAAGCGTTTAACTTCACTAGGTATTATTTACAGAGTTTACATTCATGAAAGAAAATGATCAAATACTCAGAACCTTAGTTTAAATGGAAATCCTTTAAGAAACGTATAAAGGGGCTACTAATTCTTTTGACTTACTCTTTATTAAATTACACAAAATAATTACTGAAATAATAACATAAAATCATAAAATGTTCATGTTTAGTATTTTATTATCCGTATAGGAATGGAGAAGGAATACAATTTCTTGCGGCCGGGCGGCCTGTCGTAAGAGGCGACAAAACAACCCACAGCCAGGTGGTAGGGCATTTGCCCGACTTGATGGCTACCACCCCTGGTCTAAAGTATGTCGCCATAACAACCTTGAGTTGTGTTCCGGCATAAGTGACCAGGTTCCAGTCTCCCTTAAGAGAGCAGCAGCGCATTTGTAGCACCTTTGGTGTTGCAAATGTCCATAGGCGATGGTAACCGCTTTCCATCAAGTGGGCCGCCTGCCGGTCTGATGAACTCCTGCAGTAAAAAAAAAATAACAAGCTATTATCTCACTTTGAGTGAGACTTTTAAACTTTTTTAACTCACTTATTTATCAAAAAAATATAAATAGATATGGTAGCAGTTTAAGGCGTTTATGTGAGAAATGGCTAATCAAATACACCTTCTAAAGTCGAAGAAGTTCATGGAATATAATGTTAAAAATATGTAAAGGAGACGGGGACTTTTGGTCCACAGAAATGTAATGAGAGCTCAATAAAGTAAGTTATCGATTACCATAATCAATTTATGTAAATGAATTTCAACAACTCAGAATAATATAAAAACATCTGGACCACACGATTAACATTATTAAAAGAAATCTTAAAATCACTCTCATCTTTTTACAATCTGGCCCAACAATGTATGTATGCGTATCCGTCTCCTTTTGATTATTTAAATTCATAACAAACTAAAGACAGAATAATAACAATTTATTCCTGATTTGTGACATAGTTGTAAAGTATTGTGTTTATGAGATTATAGTAGACTCACCTGTGACTTGAGACGCACCGCCCACCCAGTTGAGATGTGTTTTCCCACCACCCTCATCGGTCTTTTGTTTTCCCTTATCGATTTCATTCAGATTAGATTGGTATTTGGTTCCTGAGAAAAATAATTAATTATTTACCGATAACATAAACAGTTAGTTACATTTTTGTTAAGTAAAAAGTTACCATGAGAAAAAAGACAACGTAACAGATTCAATATGGAAAGGGGCGGTCTAAAAGCGGCTGTGGCAGGCCGTCGGATAACAGTTATTGAAAAGTATCGCAATATAGCGAAGTAGCCGGGCCAGCCGTAAATTCGTAATGGGTACAAAAAATAAAACTGTACGGGCAGCGGATGTCGACACTGACCCGGGACGGCCCTGGACCAATACGACTTTAACTCGCAAAAAACAAATGAATGCAGAACTAAAAATTTGTTCGCTAAATTATATTAAAGGTTTCATGTCTACTAGGACATTTGTCCGCATTATTTTCATTCATCTATTTACTTACTGAGGCGAGTCAATTAGCTGATCCTATTCTAATTATATTTTTATAACTAAATCTAAACCCAAAATCTACAACATTCACAAATGGAATAGAGATCAGTCTTTGTTTTATACATACATATGATACTTATATCAATTTAAAACCCAAATTAAAAAATGTGTGTTGGACACATATTAGAAGTGAAACTTCAACGGACAAGTGAAAAAACGAATCACAACGGACATGTTGATAAACGAATAGCAACGGATGAGTGGAAAAACGAATCGCAACGGACAAGTGGAAAACGAATCGCAACGGACAAGTGGAAAAGCTTCAACTGACAAGTGACCAAATGACTCGAAACAAAATTCCTCTTTCACCGGGGATAGTGTAGCTTGCCAACATGGCAAGCTACACTATCCCCGGGTGATATAGGGTATATTATATTTACAGAAATATTAGCGATCCTTACTAAAACTCCAATAATGTAACTGCGAAAACTATTGATGATAGAAAAAATAATGTGCTACGACTTTGCAGAACACATCATTATTTACAAAAAGTGTCGCGACGGCATATGTCTTACCATTACAGTTATGCCACAATAAGTGTTCTTTTATTTTAAAATTTTAATTAAAATGCCGTCACTAGAAAAGGCTCTTTATTTGTATCTTGGTATTCGACCTTATCAAAATAAATTACTTAATATTCAAGACTGCTTCAATACCTTTATATAACTTTTTGAATTATTCAATTCGGACATTCCATTCGAAAGGTATCACGAGTTTAAAAACGTAAGTATTAGAACACGCGGCCGTGACGCTTTTTCGTGACAGAAAAATCGTAAGACCCCGTCTATATAGAAGTTTTACTTCAAAAATGATTTTTAATCTCTATTTTATTACTAATTATTGTGGTGACATTTTTTTGTTTTTGTTCAATATTGATCTTATGTAAAATAGACATTTTAGTCAATTTTTGTATCATTGTATATTTCTTTTTGTAATTAACTGTATGAGCCAATTTTTATTTTTAGTATATGAATTTTTTTTTACTGGAAACTTGATTGATATATGTATTAATTTTGTGTTTTATAT
Source organism: Dendrolimus pini (assembly GCA_949752895.1). Lineage (NCBI taxonomy): Eukaryota > Metazoa > Arthropoda > Insecta > Lepidoptera > Lasiocampidae > Dendrolimus > Dendrolimus pini. The sequence goes on along the minus strand of OX457126.1, from coordinate 13,530,384 downwards.
TTAAGAATATTAATTATTATATTTTTCCCAAACAAATTAAATAAATAAATAAATCTGTTCGCTTCCAAGATTCAAATTGTATAGTCAGTGATATAACTGACACAGAAATATCCTTTCATTAAAATAAGAGCACACATCCATAACCCGGAAAAATAGTATAATTCTTTTTATATAATAATTTTTAATTAAAAAACTTAGAATACATGACTTGTCTTGAAATGGACAATTATTGTGAGAATGTGATGAACTTTCATAATATAAAGTGCACGTACAAGTATACCCACCCGCACGGTAGTTTAAAAGTTGTATTTACAAAAGCTTATTATGAGTTTGTAACAAGTAAAGCGGAAGCGAACACTTGGCTGTAATAGGTTGTCGTACAAGATGTTGTCCAGCCAACGACAACATGGCCGGGAAAATGCCCAACTTGCCAATAACAGTGGAGTAATGACGCGAACCGAACAAGTTATGAGTTCACGGCATTATGACAGTGTACGTTATATCAGCTATATGCGTCTTCTGACATTAACCTTAGATCAGCATTTAAGTGTCTTATGTTTTTTATACTTTGTAAGCAATAATCGCCATTCATTAAGATTATAAGATATTAAGATTTTTATTGCTGAGATTTTAGTTAATACAATTAACTTAACATAAACATCTTTTATAGTCACGTTATGGGAGTCGAAACATTTACCACTCTGTAAAACGTTTTGTTTATACCTTGGCTATTTGTTTATATTTCATGAGAGGTAATAAAATTTGAAGCCAGATAACCAACTACCGACTGGCGACAAGCAGATCGTCGTAACAGTTTACGACCTATAAACAAATATGACGACCACTAATAATAACTGTTATAGCGGCAAACAATGAAAACATACTGAGCTCAAACTCCTCGTAGGTATACAACTCGTAAAGGTAATATTATCTCTTAATAAACAGAATCACCGATATAAAAATGTATCGATGTATTTTATCGCTGGCAATATCTAAAATTAATGGACTCGTTGGACCACAGAATTCATTGCTGCAGAACTGTTTGGACGCTGCACAAACAAATATAATCAGATTTAATCTGTATAAGCTTCTCTTCGAACGTGTTTTCTGGCAAATGTAGATGTATATACACGTCTAATGTGTGGTTCCCATCAATTTCCAATACTGTTTTTCTTTTTCAATATAGGTATTTCTAAGTAGATAACCTACTTTACTCATTTATAAGTCAGTAGAGTATGTATACAAGTAAGAATTATTATTAATGATGCACGAATAAAATTTAATTTAGTAAAGTTTTAAATAAAATTACCTTTATCTGTTATTGGGGTATCTCGACGCGGAGGTCTTGAAGGTGGTGGTATCGTCATGGCACGAGGGTCTGGAGTTGTGGTTGGCGGTGACGATGCTTAAATAATGGAATATAATTATAATAATTGTAATTTAAGAAATATAAAGTGTTGTTATTTATGTAAATGTCAATTTAATACTTAGTGACTTCATTTATATATTTGTATAATAATTATCTTGTTAACTTAAGTAGGGGTGAATATATTTATATTTTACTCTTCTAAGTAGTCAAATCTCTATCGCGCTGTAAAGTATCTAAATAAAAGGTCTGGACCATACTTGGAATAATTTACATTTAGCTATAAAATGTAAAAAAAACTGTAATAGCTTGATTATTTTTAATAATTGGAATTGCTTTGTACCCACAAATGTATCATTCTACTATGACAGATAATGTTCAAATTTAAATACTTACTATACAAGCGTATTGTCCCATCCGATTCTCCGCGTGGATTTTTTGCAACACATTTATACGTGCCATAATCTTCTGTGGTAATATGTCTTATTAGCAGCCTCATGTGTGTTTTATAAGCAGGCGCTCCAACTGTGTTTTCCATGTGGTATTTAGAGCTTTCATGTATCATATGTCCATCGTCTCTCGTCCAATAGTTCAGAGACGTTGGATGCGCTTCTGTGAAACATTCTAGTGTAACGTTATAGTATAAGGGAGCTCCTACAAGTTGATGCGGAATCCATAACATGGGCGGAACTGTAAAAAGAAAATTGAAGTATTCATAATAATAATTCCCTGTTAAGATCTTAATATTGTTATTCTTTTTGTTCAATCGGGGTAAACTTACAATCAACGCTGACTTTTACTCTTTTGGATACAGTGGGAGGTACACCATTGCTGGCAATACATAGATAGGCTCCCATGTCTAGCCGTGAAATTCTTGCCATTTCTAGAACTTCACCTTCCCATTCTGATACTAAAACCAATAAAATTGAATACGTGATACAGCAAAATACGATATTTTTAGTAATTAACAGATGCGGATCTTACCAGAGTGCCCTTTGCTGATGGAGATTTTTGAGTTGTCATCCCGTTTCCACTTGATGGTAGGCTTAGGAGAGCCATTAGCGCGACACGTCAAAGTGACGTTGGCGCCCTCTCGGACGATAACGTCACTAGAGCTCAACGAGTCGTCAATCGTAGGCGGCACTATAAACAAAAGCTTAATTGATATAAATAAATAACATTTTATTGATATATTTACAACGTGGTACCACCACGCTGGAATCATTTTTTTAATTACAGTTCACTGGGTTAGCTCGATCGACGTGACGCCACACTTCCAGAGAATATCAGCGTGAAACTGGTAGCCTTGTTACATAATGATGATTGAGAATTCCGATGGCTCATTTCCCCCTCCCCCTATTCCTTCCCCTTTGATCCGTCACTCCTATCCCATCCCTTCTATCCTACCCTTCAGACTAGTAACGCATTGCTTTAGCTTCTGGTGTTACAAACTTCTATGGACAACGGTAGCCACTTTGCCAGCCAGCTTCATAATAAAAAAGTGTCAATAATATATTAGTAGATCGAAAAATCAACTGACTTGCTTTTTATTATCTTACAAAACGTCGGATCTTCCTAAAATTTGTACGAACGTTCATAACTTTGTACACGAAACAAATATCTATAATATTATGAAATTCTAAACCTATCTGTACATTGAAGCTATATAAAAAAATGCAAATGGAATAGACTATATAAACGAAAACGATATATGTTTTTTAGATTTCTTGTCTGTTTTCGGTTTGTCTGTTTGTTCGGGATTCACGTAAAAATTACTGAGTTGATTTCGATGCAGTATTATCTGATCGACAGAGAATTTTCAAGTCAAGCGTGGACAAAATCGCGGGCATATCATTATAATTCAAAATACTATAATCATATTATTATGTAAATGTGAAAATGACTTTATGAATGTTTATTGGTCCGCGACTTTTTAAACGAATCGACTGTCGTGTAATTACAAAACTGAGTCGATATGAGAAGCTTCTAAAATATCATCAAATTGGAACAAATTCTCATGTCGTACGTATGCGACTTTATTCCAAACGGCACTGGGTGATAGCCCTAGTTTATCAGTAATTATAAGTTGTGATATTTACTTACCAACTACATGTAAGTATCCAAACTGTGTTTTTGCTGTGACAGTGTTAATTTGACACATGTACCGTCCTCTATCTTCCTCGCGTACATCAGATATGTGTAGGAACCAGGTTCTATGTTTGTCATGAGTGACACTCACACGAGGATTGCGTGTGATCACGTGGTTGTGCACTGTCAATATAGCAGACTGCTCAAAGTGCATCCAGGCGACCTGGGGAAAACATGTTCATTACATTAATTTCTTCCTCCCCTTTATAGCGCATTTCATATTCAATTAACAATTACTAGACTGCCGGTTTTTTGTGTTTATTATTGATCTCTGTCGATCTAGATAGTCAGAGCATTTTATTATTTTATCTTTTCATGACTAATAGAAAAAACATACAATAAAATAGTGTTTTTAAACTATAACATTAAAACCAGTAGTATCACGACGTTGTAGCTCATTATCGTGAGATTCCGTGGCCTGATAATTTTCGTCTTCCACTTTACATTTCTTTTAATCTCAAGGTTACTTCGTATTGTCTAATAACTACGATTTAATTTTGTCAGTATATGATTGATTTCGCTTCAAATTGGATTTATTTTACTACTTTTTTTTGGAAATGTCACTTGCATGTGTGAATTAGATTATTTTTCATTCTTAAACTTTATCTTGATTTACTATCAAACCAAAACATACCTTTAATAATACAATAAGACGGTGAACGTGGGGGTGTGGAGAAAACTTTGCTTCAATGATTTCCAATCGGTCTCCCAATGGGACGAGTGACGTAACGGAAATTAAAGAAACGTCGCTTCTCCTCATTCGAATACATTTTTTCTTGCCAATAAAAGTTTTCTTTATTTGTTTTTTTAATATTCAGGTGAAAATGAAGTTCATAATTTGGACTCATGAAATTCTAAGAAAATATTAGGTAAGTTTATAACTTATAAAAAAACACTAACGTAGAAATAACTTTGTTTAAACATTTACATATTTGCACGTTTCATCTTGAGGGCCTCGAGAATGAACAATTTATCGTGAAATTTAGCGATTCTGTAATTATTATAAGTGAATACATGAATTCAAATTTGAGTCCCAGAAAATGGGATTCCTTTCGCGGAAAACGGATTTAGTGTGTTTATTATTGATAATGAAGACTACTTTCTTCTGGACAATGTGCTTATTTTAAGCGGGTTGCGTACTTACTACCCCTTACATCCTCATCTCTTTCAAATGTCATTCACTAATATTTACTGTACCTCCCTCAGCATCTGTCCCTTATTTTATTTATTCCTCTCCAAGATTGACCCAGACAAAAATTATGAACAAATATAAAACCAATTCTTGGGTTCGAGAACTATTCTAATTATGCATAAAGGGCGGTCTCATCGCTAAAGAGCGATTGTTTCCAAACAACCCATGACAGGAATAAAGAAGATTGGAAAATATATAAAATATAAAGAGATATAATAAATACTAATACAAATATAATACATAATATATGAATACTATAATTAGAATAACACCTTCTTATAATAAGCATGATTTATAAGTAGGTGTTATTATAATAGACACATATATATTTTTTTTACTTTTTATAGGTTTATGTTGTATGTATCTTTATTACTTAAATCTTTAATTTAATTTTCAAATATTATCACTGGCAGTTTTCGACATAAAAGACAAAATAAGAGGGCTTATTTTATTTAAATTAGAATTAAGAACATGAAACATAAACTGTACTTACAAATTACATTTATTTCTTAATTTTAAAATATTTTATCGCATATGATTGGGAGGAACATAAAATAGTGGTAAATTATTTCTCTATTTTACTCTTATATTTTTTAGGCTGCGTATTACATTATTTTATGTCTAAGTGAACTTTAAGTTATAGAAAGAGTTACTTAATTAAATTATTACCTACTAGTAGTCCGTAAGTTTTCTGTAATGGTGTACAATAAAGTGTTATCTATCTATCTATCTATCTATCTTAATGCAGTGTATTTAATCAATAAGTTAAATTAGTATCTACTATTTAAATCAAACCTCCTATAAGCTTTCTTAATTCAGCAATTCGCTAAAATTAAAAATGTTAAACTTTTATATGCAGACTCCGCTTGAAAAAGTCAACAATTTCACTAAAAGGTATGGCTACAAGTTAGGTATAGCAGATTTCAACTTTATTTATTTATTAAGGAAAGCTTTTGAAACTTTGATTAAAGTACTACTTTGCTTATAACAGGAGGACAGGTTGGCATATCTCAAAGCTTGTAATATTGGTTCACTGTAAAACTTAACCTTTTAGATTAGAGCAAAGCTAACCTTTTATCAAAGTATGCATTAGGAGATCTATTAAAGATTTCGTAGTTTGAGAGACGATCCTTGTCTTTTAATCTGTTTGAAACATTGACTCATAGGTAGTTCTTTAAATCAAGATTGGGAGGGCAATATACGGTGAAGTTTCGCAGCAAAATTCGTGCCGGGTCACATCTTACCTATCTTAAGTGATGCGGCTCTCCGCTGTCTAATTTATAATGGACTTGAGCAAACTTCGCTCATTTTATTATGCAATGGGACGTATCCCCTGTAATGACGGCAACCTGACTTATTCACGTAACCTGGGGCTCACAGATATTAAACAAGACTTACAATTCAAAACTTAATTTACAAGAAAGCAATTTTCTCTCAGCTTTCTTATTTATTTGTACATCAAGCGACCGTGTTTTTTTGACAGTTTTAATTGCATGTCAGAATTGTTGTGATATGCCGGATGTCACGAACTCGGTGGAATATGTATTTTGCACAAAAAAGTGACCGAGTGCGTGTCGAATTATACGTAGCGAAGGTTTCCGTAGAGGCCAAGAACGTAGATTGTTTTTGTTATTTATTATCTCAAATATTTTTGAGACCTGACAGTATTAACCCGACTACATGTGTGAGGATCACCCCTAACATTTCACATTTGTAAATCTATTATCATTTTAGTATTGGATAATGGCTATAAAATATACCTTTGTGTCATAATACTTTATCCATTTAAACCTAGTAATTTTGATAAAAATTTCAGTAACATAAAAATGGACAGACGGAAAACATGACAATTTTATTAAGGTCATTTTGAATAATATTTTTTTTTGGCCATGAATACAAACAAAACTTTCAACCTAAAAACTGATTTACAAAATCTCTAAGAAGTCCTGAAAATGCAAAGCACGAACTAAAATAGCTAAGGGATACCTTAAAATAAGTTAGCTCTCTGTATATAGGTGTCATTTTACTGTAACAGATACTCGTGAACGATGTTGTAAATTTTTTAAATGCATACACGCTGCTTATAGTTAAGCTGCGGCTACAGTGTTGACATCGTCCACAGTCAAGATGTAAATCTGATCTGCGTAATTGTGGCCAGCATCTAATCTAATCACGCCGGTGTGTCCCTCTGCACCACACTGATTGAATTACGGGGCGAATCTCGTCCGGCGCGCCGCCTTGACGCCATCTGGATAGACAACCTTCCTCCTGATAGCACTACATCAATATTATGAATGTAATTAGCCTTAGAGCGAGCAGACGCGCCTTAGGTTCCTATTCGAACCAAAGATTAAAGCCGTTATCTTGAAACATTTGGAACCAAAAAGGTTATTTCTCAAAGTTCTCTTTTACGATTCGAACAATTAAGATAAAATTAAATAGAAATCAAAATTTTATAAACGTTCAGGAGATAAACTTTGAGTGTTGAACTTGACGGAGTTTGCAAACTTATCCTATGATTGTGAAGGGGTTGTAATAAGCTAATCGCTGATTCCAAGAACACATTCAAATTCATATTAAGATAATAATTTATACTAATATATAAATGTGTAAGGGTTTTTGTTTGCATGTTTCAATTTTCTTTGTGCCAAGTCCTCGGTATTTTCGATAACGAGGTTCAAGAAGGAATAAGTTTAGGAAAGAAGGAAATTTTAGGTATTTGATAACAAAGATGGACCTTAAGTATTTTTCATCGAAGATTCATAGCTCTGAGAAGTTTTAGTGATGCAACTAAGGCTGCCGCAGTCTCGTTGGAATCGACGTGAGTTCGAACATTGTCCGAGGACATGCACTTGCTTAGGCAATTTTTCTAGCCTAACATGCATATTATTATAAAAACCTCTATTGATGACAGAGATATCAAACTTACCAGCCCGCTTTTGAAAAATGTGGCGGGATGAAAGTCTATAAAGTAAGTGTACAAACATATTATTCATTATTATTATTTGAAATTTACGCAGGCGAAGTCATGTGAAAAGCATAGTGAACTTTTTAAAAATATTGAGTACCTGTAGATTTGTATCCAAAAAATATTTTCAATATTTTCTAGAGCTGTGATTAATAAATAGTAAAACGGGAAAACGTAATAGGTAAAACGTTCAAGAACCTAAGTGAATAACGAAGTGGCGGAAATGGCAGATGCAAATATAATATTCGTAATGGCGGCAGTGGGCAACTAATTTAATACGTCTGCGGATCCTAAACGAGTTAGGCCATAACGTTGTCGCTGCTAAGTAATACTTGCATCAAACTGAAATTTCATAAATAGGAAGTGCTATCATTAGAACTAATTGCAATCGTGAGAAAGTAATTCACTTGCGATTCTTACGTTGAATTTGATATTCCGTTTAATATATAGTTTGAGTATGTTGAATATTTATAAAGAGTTAGTAAGTACCTAATATTTCATTTTGTAGTCCACCTACATCGCTAGATTACTACTATAGTTATATAATTACTACTAAAATTAAGAATATCTTTTAATTTTTTGATAATTATTTGGCAAAGATCGATCGTCTGTTACTTTGCTCAAAAATATTGTAACAAGAAGTGAAGTTTTGAGTATGTATCAATACTTCATAAGAATTAATGTAGGCAGCAGCGTTATAAATTCAAGCGGATTTGCCTAATTTAAAAAATCTTTGGCAACAGTAAAGTCAGGATGGCCTATTAACTCGTTATCTTTTAACCACCTTTAATTTAGGCGGTTCTTTCTTTTTATCTTAATTGTTGAGGCATTAAGGGGGCAAAGTTGAAGTGGAGCGCTGTGGGAGATGTCGCGTCCCTCGGGACATGCCTCGGAGGCGTCGTTTGATTTATAATGGACTCGTTGCAAACTTTACCCATTGAGCCGCGCACCGCACCGAACCTCTTTAACGACGGACCCTATCGCCGCAGGACATGATTCGTAGACGTGTTTAATAATATTACGACAGATTTAATTATGGAACGTTTAAGGAGCTTCGCCGTACCCTGTTGCCCCTACTTTCCAGTTGTTGGGTAACTGTTGTTTGTTGTGGCCGTAAGTTTGATTATACAAAAGAACAGTTGTAATTAATTTAGTTTGTGTGAACATTTTATTTAAATATTCAGAAAAAGAGTAAGTACTTATTATTATTTTTAACTGACTTATAAAAAAAGAGGAGGTTCTCAATTCGTCGGAATATTTTTTTATGTATGTTCACAGATTACTCTTAGATTTACAAACATTTTTTTGTTCCCGGTTCTTGGGACCTATATTTTTTAAGAAGCGCGGCACCATTCATGGGTCCACCCATACATAGCTAGACACTAAAAAGTAACAAATAAAATTTAAAAACATCGTTTAAAAAAACCGACTTCAAAAAGTAAAAAACTAAAATGTATAAAATAACTTATTTCTTAAGCTATTATTATTAATATATATTATCTAAAACATCTTGAAGTCGGTGCAAAGTAAAACATAAAAATTACTATATTTTGAAAATTACTAAGCACCGACTTTAAGATGTTTTAGATAATATATATTAATAATAATAGCTTAAGAAATAAGTTATTTTATACATTTTAGTTTTTTACTTTTTGAAGTCGGTTTTTTTAAACGAAGTTTTTAAATTTTTGTAAACTATAAAAACACATAGTTAAGGTGCTCTTGATAACAATTTAAGTGTTAAGTTTAATGTAACGATTCAAACTAAAGCGTTTCGTGATTTTAGCCCTGCATATTTTTAACACTTTTTATTAGCTATTTTTTAATTTAAATAGCAAGTAAATAAAAAATAATATTATGTGTCATTGTAGGACAATAAACATCTATATAAATAAAAATGAATCGTAGAAATGTATTTCCGGTCATAACTTGAGAACGACTTTACCGATGTTTATAAATTATATGTGTGTATTTGAGTGGATCTACGGATGATTTCGATTCACGATTGGACCCAGTAGGTGGCGCTAGGATCGGGGTTTAGGATTCTCCTAACATCTGGACCGATTTTGATGATTTTGTTTTTGTGTGTTTGAGTATGCACTCAGATATTTGAGTGATTTGTATGGTTTACATTTACAATGGAGCCGGTAGTAGGCACTAGAATCGGGTGTTAACTTTTAATTTTTCGGGACAGGATAACGTCTGTCACGATGGCTAGTTTAAAATAAAAACATTTGATTTACATTTAAGCTGGTGTACATAGACATTTAACCGATGGTTAAAATAAATTAAATCGGCAAAACTCTATGGCTAAACAGCGATTATTTTTTTCGTATAATTTTTTTATTAATATGATTATTTTGAGTTTTGGCGATAAATTTATTTTAACCATTGGTTAAATGTATATGCACACCAATCGTAGAATTACATGCATGTTTCCTATTGTTGTATGTACTTGTTTATCTCATTTACCTCTTCTATAAAATTAAAATTTTAGGATCTAGGAACAGACACATTATAAAAGCAGAAAACATATTTTAACACTGTTTTTAAAAGTAACCAAGGGATCTGATTCGAAGTGGATCCAATTGTTGGTTGAACTTACATAAATAATGTAAACAGCTACTTAAGTATTCATAAAGGTAAATTTTATGCTTTATTTTAAGAAAAGGGTCATTATTATGAATAAAAGTCTTAGATACTGTCTCTTTGGCTCTCTTAGTGTTACAAAACTAGCACAGTAAATACAATTTTCAAATAGTATCACAAGAAGGTTATCTGGTAACCAACTAATTGTAAGAATTAAATGACGAAACATAGTGACGTAGGTAGAAATAAGTCAACATCTTGCACGAGACGATTTAGTTCACTTCCACTAAAAGCCCACTTAGAGATCACTTCAACTGCGGATTTGTGCCGAAGGTTTTCGAGCTACACGTAAATTCCCAGACTAAATGTTATTTGTAAAGTCTATCTAAATGTAGTAAGTATAATTTATCAAAAATTCTTTACCTTTCTTATGCAGCATATTGAAAACTCAAGATTTACAAATTGTTTACTGTGATGGTTATTTAAAAACTAGCTTCTTAGAATACTTAAAAAATAATAAGTAAAAAAAAACCCCGATTTTTACACATTCTTCAATGGTGCTCCGCTCCTATTAGTCTTAGCGTGATGTTATATAGCCTATAGCCTTCCTCGGTAAATGGGCTATCTAAAACTGAAATAATTTTTCAAATCAGACGAGATCAGTAGGTAGTTCCTGAGATTAGAGTGTTCAAGCAAACAAAACTCTTCAGCTTTATATATTAGTTAACTATAGATAAGTCATCTGAACGCTGACCTCTACAAACGTACTCTTTTAATTATAACTAAATAAATTATGTATTAGATACTTATTAAATTACTCTAATAATAACCCTATTGTTATTTTATGCTTTGTTGTCAAAGCAGATTATGTAAATGTTGAATAAACAACTAGACGAAAATTTTGGTCTGCATATAATATGTCCCATGTTGAGCGATAAAATAAATGCAATATCCATATTCGATTATCCATATTCGATTCCGAAAGTATAATCTTATACTAATATATAAAGCTGAAGAGTTTGTTTGCTTGAACGCGCTAATCTCAGGAATTGCTAGTCTGATTTAAAAAATTCTTTCAGCGTTAGATAGCGCATTTATCGAGAAAGGCTATCACCACGCTAAGACCAAACTTTCTTTCTTTTTTAACTATTCCACGTGGACGAAGTCGCGGGCAGAAGCCAGTATAGTATATTGACTGTAATATGTCAAATTTAATAAGAAAAAAATCATTCTCACGTTAATGTATTACTGTCTATTATTGTCATACAAATAAACGCTGCTTTCAATAGTACATTTTTAATTAAAACATGTATTGGTACAGTTTAGGGTCGTGTCATTGAGGAATGCCATCATTACATTCCCGGCACTGAAATGCAAGCGTAGGAACTACCACTGTACTACTCGTATCTTGGGCTCATAGTCAGTTTGGCTTCGCAGCTACACGCGCCTGTATTAAAGCACGAGAAATATTCCAGAATTTGAACAGCCGGTACTCGCATGCGGCACGAGTGTAACATTGCTGTGACTCGTTGTGGCATGTTATTGCAAACCCACATACGTGCCGTTTCCTACTGACATTTCATGCCAACAGTATATACTTATATGATGAACCTGATTCTTTTACGTTAGTTAATATTTGCTGAAGAAGTTGAGAAAGCTGGACTCTGCCCACCTGATGACGTTTGCGACATCAAAGATGTTACAGGTGCTGCCTGCCGGTAGCGAAGAAATTTTATGACACTAGGCTATGGTACAGTTGTAGGATGAAGGTGAAGGCATTATTTTGAACAGTTCTTCAAAACACTCCCCGTTATACAGTCGGTATAATACGTAGAGAGACGCGAAATCGCTCTGAAGGCCAAGCGTATCTGGATCGTCTTTAAATATGGGAACATCGACAACACGAACTGCTCGACGTTGAATGCAGTATGGGAATTAAGCTAGTAGGGTGGTGCTCTTGCCCACAGTTGTGTGAGTTGTACTTCATATGCGGCCTCGTCTGGGTTTTACAAAGCACAAAGCTTTGCCGCGAAGTGAAGTACTGCTTCGATCGGCTTAGCACTGACAGGTTCTTGGAGGCTAGTTTTGCATTGCCTTCAAGATGACCCCTGAACTGCACATCATTCACAGTTGAGTTGTGTTCTGGCATCAGTGGTCAGGTTCCACTTCACTCTTCGAGGTTGGCAGCACACTGGTAGCTCCTTCGGGGTTGCGGTCCATCGGCGACAGAGCCTTTCCATAAGGTGGGCCGTCAGCCTGTCTACTGAACTCCAGCAATAATAAAAAATGTCCTTGTTGGCACATTTAGATGTAAGTTTGTTCCTTCTTAAAATATTTAGAAATCAATTGGTCGTCGTGAAGTATATATTACATAAAATACATTACGTACACATTACGTATACATATGTAATGTATGCGGCAGGGGGGGGGGGGGGGCTCACACCTAAACTGCTGGTGATCAACCACAATATTGTTAGAGTCCGATCGATCGACTCTGAGAGGCTACAAGTATGTGTGATGCAGGATAGTCATTTAGGTAGGTAGGGTGTGTCGTAGCGCAGGTATAAATAAGTACACACGTACTAAAATGTACTTATATATAAGGACGGCAATTTTTTCTCGCTCTCGACTGTTTGAGCCAAAGGTGTTGGAGCCATTACCCACAAGAATAGAATAGACTGTTTGAGCATCTCTAATATTTGGCATAATATAACTATTACTACTATATATAATATCTCAGATAATGGGGAATTCAAATTTTACAAGAGTAATTTTGCGTGTTATTTTTAAGAAAACACTGTCATTTTATGTAACTGAAGTCAATATAAAACAAACAAATAAAATGTACATTTCTGTCGTTTCATACCAATATTCGAGTCAATAACTAAAAAAATACGGATGTAAAGGCAAATCTCTTTAACCGATGCGGGAAACTAATGGCACAGGCGAGGCTTTCGGGAAAATCCGCTTCTTGTTGTCAATACAAGGCAACCGTGATGGCTCCCCCAGTTAAGCCTTTATTTCAAAAGTAACAGAACACTATCTTTGCTTTTATTGCGCCCGCAACGCAGACAGCCTCAGACGTAAGTAAATGAAATAAAAAGAACGACTCGGTCAAATGGTAATCGATAGAAATTCTATCGATGTTTTGATATTTCACTGACAATTTTTTTGCCTTTGAGTTAATCGACATTCTAATTATATGCATGTTATGCATGTTGAAGTAAAACTAATCTGTAAAAAGTATACATGCAAATAACAAATGAAAAATACTTCATTCATTTTCTTCTCCGTATGATCGGAAAAGACTTACCTACTGCCGTTATAAAGTTATAATAAGTGAAAAAAAATTTGATCGTTTTTGTCTCTATTTATAAAGTTTTGGAAATAGGAAATTCTATTTTTGGTGTTTTTGTAACAGCAAAAGTATATCAAATTTAATACGGATGAAATTCAGAATTTATGAAGAAAATTCCTAAGTCTCTTCTAACATCGATATACTCGTAATTAAGATTGATATATTTAAATAACTACATGTAACAATTGATTGGCATATAGGAGAGCGCTATGAGCGTATTTTATGGTACAGTTCACCTATATAATTCAAATGTCTAAAATTTTTAATCGTATTTTTGGTTTTATTGACTAAAATATCAATAAGTAGGTTATATTTGATTTGTTATTAGCTTCTTCTTAGTTTCTGGAAACTGTGGACAGTTTAGAATACCCACCGCATGCCAGAAAAATCCACAATACCCAACAAGCCTGGAAAATTCGTAACATATGATCTTTACTTGTATTATTGAGTATTTTTACAACCCTAATAACCAATCGATTACTAGACTGTTACTGACCTGTACTGAACTGTCACTGAAATTTGATGATTAGCTCGTACTGACTAATCTGTTTCTACCTAACTGTAGGTAGGGATAGATTCGGTGGGAACCAAATGAACCGGATCCCCCCGGGAGTGGAGTTTGCGGTTTCGGCAGTTAGCCGGCAGCGGCGACACCTTGCGGCTTATCGGCTCTCCGGACACACTGTCCCCGTTCCTCGGTCCAAAAGCTAACTGGTTACATCGTACAGTCAAACCGACACCCTTAGCACTATGTACACAATGTATTAACTAAGTATAACAGAATATTGCATAGTTTACAGCATACTTTGTGAATAATATCAGTTTTAAATGGAGTTTAGATAAATAGTTCGGTATTTACAAATACTTTAAAGACTAATATTTTTCAGCTAAAACATCCTCAAGATGTTAAACGATAAGGCTGCGTAATTGCTTTGCCTGAAAAGTATTGGCACCTATCTATTTTTGCGATTGTTCATTTTGGAAAGCAATAATGCGTTATCTGTCTTCTCATTCATTAAAACGGAAGCAGAGTGCAATATGAATGAACTAATATTTTGTACAACTTTTAAATTATTTTCATAATGGTTCTATACAAAATTATTTTTAGATTTATTGCAAAATTATTTTTATCAAAAAATTGCCGTAATGTTGACTTCCGAATTTCTTTGAGCTGCAAAAAATGACTAAACCGACAGATTACTTATTGTAATAAAAAGAAACCCGAGATTCAAACTGTAAAAACATATTTTGAATCATACAAAATAAATAGTTAAACTATAGTAGAATTATTTTCTCCGTCCAGTTTGGGTCATAAATCAAACTCGGCCTCAGCCCGGCTAGGGCGGTGAGCATGTTGCGCGGGCGCAACGCCATTAACGATAAAAACTCATTCTTATCAGAGAAAGATTATCATTATTATACAAATAATTATTATGTTTTTTGCTGTTAATTTTAAACTTAGATATAAGTATTTATATTTATTTTTAATATAACTTGTTACATTCTAAACTTTTGTACTTATATTTTTTAAATACATAGATACCTAATTAAGAATTTATTTTAAATAATTATTATTCTTATTTTAATAAATATGTTGTTTTATAAAAAAGAATTCTTTCATTTATATCACTAACCCACAAAATGACAAAACTAAATACACTATCAATAACGCTTATCGACAACAATAATGCGTATCACTATGCCTGCCCATAAGGCCCGTGAGTGGAAGAGAGAGCGAAATACTCGCTTCACCGCTCCGATTATTTATAACCCAAACTGCACGGAGAAAATAATTCTACTTATAGCTGTTTATAAATCAGAGTTACCGGTAATGGTAGATTTATGACAACTAAAAGTAAAAAAAAATTGAGAAAAAAACAATGATGCTTAACATTTGTTCATATAAAACTAATAATCATTCATGATCGATACGAATAACCAGTTTTGAATATAAAGTGTTTCAACGACAATAGTGTAAGGGTACCAGAGAGGTGCAAACGCAGCGTAAGGGTTGTAAATCACATCCTCCTCCATTTATATAGACACTTTATTACGACGAAGCGTTCTAAATCAAATGATAAAACGCTTCTTATTTTATGTCTCCTTTCACCACCATTCTATGCAGATTGTCCCCCTACCACATGAAGATACGGGACTAAGTATATTTTGTTTTATAATCTAATGAAATACCTTGTAAGATCCTAGATTTTTGACAGAGCAAGCAAGTCGGACGCTCCGGCCAGCAGGTACCGTCACGTTTTCTATGACATCTGTAAATTCTGGTTCTTCTACCACTGAAACAATATAAGAGAGATTTTTTATTCAACGAGAACTTTTCATGTCACTTCTGTAGCGTAAACTTATTTATATCCCGAGGAAAAACACAATATGTAAGTATTTCAAGATTTCAATACAATCTGTTTTTACCAGTGGCTACTCAACCCTGAACAAATAATAAATTAAGTTTGTACTTTCTATCAAGAGAACTTTTGACAGAGTGATACCTCTTGACGAATAATCTTTTTTAAAGATAACACAATCCAAACTAGGCACGCTTAAACATTTGTGGTGGCCCTTCACGTATAATCACATAGTCGTTTTTAGTTAGCCACTATAGCATATTGCACAAACAGTTTTACATACGAAAACTTATTACATAATCATTTTCTATTATATTACGAGTCGCGAGACTCAAATTAAAATGCCATTAAAATGACTATAGAGTTTATTACAACGATACAAACACGTACAAATATTATAACCGAACACAACAAGTCCAAACGTAATGCAGGTCGTAATTCAATAACACGTGCAAAGTCCGTCGCTTATTAGATTCCCGATTGTATTACACACGTCTTACTTCGCTCGTGGTCATCACTCGACTAACTCGCCCCTCCATCAGGTCATAGTTTTATACTGCGCAACTGCAATGTCCCCGTATTAAGCCGAATTAATCCGACACACTTGGCTAATAACTGCGGTAAAAGATTACAATACAATAATGTGCTGTTTTCTAATCACAAATTTTAAACACAAAGTAAACATAAGAAGTCCATATACCGAAAGGTAATAAAATGTGTTTTTACAGATATGAATTTGTTATTGTCGGCGCCTAGGCCGTAACAATATATAACATTACATTTTACTATCTGAAGCTAAAACTGTAACAGATGACAAAATACCGACGGTACAAGTAACATCTTATGCCAGGAAGTATAAATAAAAAGAGCAACAGAATTTTGTTTGAAATTTGTTCTTACGCAATTCGGGGTAAAACTCTAAACTTCATAATATTGTAATTTATGAATATTGCTTAAATACAAATTATAATATCTTTCGTTAAAAATGTAAGAAATTTTTACAACTTTTAGAAAGTCTTTATTTTTAATGCTGACATTAGATGGGTAAACGTAACTGAAACAATTAGATTAAAAGACACAGAGCTGAAAAGACACGACGACATGCAATTGCATTGAATGGCTCAACTTATGTTTGTTTACATGAATCACTGCGGTTGCTTCATCCAAATTGAAAGATAGGAATGAACCGTCTAATATTAACTTCCTATGAAGTTAATATTCCAACCACTATTGGTTGTAGAAAGTCAGGCCATAAGTATTTTTAAAGTAAATAACAAATCTTCAATCTTTGTAATTTTATATAGATACAATTTAACTTGGGGTGTTCCATGTATATAATTATTGGCTAAATAAAAACCATTATAGTAGTTTAAATATTCTAAGCTACCACAACTAACTGTAAATGATGTTAGAGATAAATTTAGATTTTTCAATTCATCAGAAAACATCTTATATTATCGCAGACATACACGATGTCTGTCTATATATGCAATGTACTCTTTGGTCTGTCTTACATAACGTGTAAGATCATTATATCGTCGGATCGTATATCGGTAGAGGTTGGCGCTGAAGAATTAAACCTCCGTGTTACACTATTCTAATTATTTCTCTAAACAATTCTAAAAAGAAATTGAATGCTTGTGTAGATTTTTTGCTAACGTGAAACGTTATTAATTGGAATAGTTAATCAAAAATGTTTTTATTTAATATACATCTGTATAGATTCCTTAGTGCACGTGTCATATAAATTGGAATCATCCCTTTCCACAGCGTTATCAAGAATAAGAGAGACGTCGCAGTTATGAAACCATTTTTGTGTCAGAGAATACGATTTGTAATTCTCAAATTATCAAACCATTCTGCTTTTAAATAAATTGAGTGGGCGATAAGGAATAATGTCGTCGTTTATCAAGCTCCAAGATAGATGGCTGCTACTCTACTTTACCCATTTTAAATGCGTTTGTCTTCGACTTGCCAAATTGGTATTCTATGTTTTCTTTTTGAATTTCCACTCTGCGTTGATATCTGAAATCGATACATATCGGATGTAGGTACTTCTAAACTAAATTTGTTAACATTAATGAAATATAACTGTTTCAATTTTACAGTATAGCACGTGAATATGTAACATAGTGGCAACCAAGACTTAATGAAATCCTCTTTTTTTTAAAACAAAGCTTTATCACTATTATGAGTTTATTTAGCCAGTGGGAAGTAATCACCAATATTCAAGTCAGTTTGCGCATAAAACTGAAGATGTTTTTGCCACAAGAAAAATTACTAGTACAAAGTTTCTATGAATTTTTTAATAAAAACTCTTTGCTTATCTTTTGATAAAAATATTTGAATCATTACATTAATATACATTGTTGCATGTTTCAACAAATATTTAGTCAGAGGCGGGTTTTAAAATACTACCTACTCCATGAATATAAGTACTTGCATTGCATAGCATTCGCCGTTGTTTGCTGAGTAAACCCTTGCACTGGCGATAGCTTGTCTGGTTCCCACTTGTTTACGTATCGCAGTCTAGTTCAAATTGACAACAATAGATTTATTTTATCCTGTTTTTCGGCAATAGTCACTAGGACCTTTCGAAATTCTGCATTTTGTTTAGAGAAAGAGACTGCGTTGCCTGTTTTTTAATATGTTTAATCATCTTTAACTACCTTGACTAAAAATAAATCAATATAATATTTTGCTTTTAAGATCATTAGGGGCCATCCACAAATTACGTCACACGAATTTCATGATTTTTAGGCCCCACCCCCGTCCTTGTCACAGATGGTCACATTCCTTTCCGTCTCTAGTGTAACATCACATATTTTGCAATTTTACTTTAAGAAATTATTAAAACAGCAGTTCCATAATGACGTTTATTTCCATATAAATTATTTAAAAAAAAATACAGCTCATATATACTATAGTTGGAATAAAACCAACTCTATAGTTGGAATATGTGTTTTAAATGTTGTGTTTTAAAGCTTAAATATATTAGATTTACAAATGTGACGTCACGAAATTTAGGAACCCGTTGTCACACAATATTACACTTGGTCAACTATTTCCCTTCCTTAACGTGTGACGTAATTTATGGACGACTCCTTATGAAACTGACGTCTTTGGATAAAATCATTTAATTTTGATGACTTCATGAATTCTAGTTTCTGTGTATGTACTTCTACCGCTGCAGTTTTATTTTTAACCGACTTCGAAAAAAGGAGGAGGTTCTCAATTCGTCGGGATCTTTTTTTTTTTTTGACCAGTAAGAACTTACCGTAGCCGTTACTACCCAATTTAATATTAAACATAAACCTAGAAACATTACAATTATTTTTTTCTTAAATTATCTCGTACGATTATTATTAAAATAACATAAAGAAGCCGTTATAATTCGTATATGTTGTTGGCGTTGTAAGGAAAATTTATTTAGGTTTATTTGAAAGCATAGCTCTAAGATATACCCGAGTGAAGATGAAAGCATCGTGTGCTGCGTGTTTGCTCACGTGATCATATGAACTCTAAGCAGGATGCTCCATTTTCTGCTTCGCTGCCCCTGACTCATTTACGCAAATCGCGCTTTACCATCCATAACCCACCCTATTAGCTGTGTATGCTTTCCTCAACCGATGAATGTATCAATTGGTTTAGCAATATTGACTCTTCCGTATGTTTGTGTTCCACATAACTGCCTTCATCTCTTAATGATCTAATAGTTTCAACAATACCACAGCTAATTGCACGACTGCAATAATATATTTGCTTTTTTCCCCCTCTTTACGGGCTTTGAAATAAACTGCTTATCTCGAAATAAAATAGTTGTCGATGAGAATATCGACTTGTTATCTTAATAAATGGTATTAGTTTTCGCAGGATGCGTTTACGATGAATACGTAAGTTATGCTGAATCTACTGATTACTTTGAATTTGTTATAAATGCAGGTTATTTCGATAGCAAGAATTCGACAGCATACTTCTATCTCTAAAAGTGGTAAAAGTTACAAAAAGTGTTTGAGATCTAAACCGTGTGGATAGCTATTATAAATGTTTAATAAATTCAAATCAAGGATTTCTCAGCTTCGTTATCACTATATAAACACGATGAAGTATAGGGATGCAATGATTAAATAGATTAATTTTATATAATGCACAATAATTATTTATTTTTCAGTAAGGTTTCATTTGATGTAAGAGAAAGTGACCCGAAGGGACTGCGTTAGAAACTCATACAACCGCCGTGGCGTTCATTGCAGCGACATATTAGCTAAATTCCACAGTGTCGTATACGCCGTTACGGTTAAGTTTTAATTAAAGAAAACCCACTAGTTATGGATTCATAAAAAAATGTTTAGCCGTGCCGACCCCTTAGGTTTCTGTAGAAAAATTAGACTTAAAGATTGACGTAAGTGTGATGATATACTGTCGATGGTCTCATAATAAAAAAGCAACAAAGCGACCAATCAAAACCGAGATTTAATTTTACGATAGTGAAAAATTAGATGAAAACAATAACAGTTAAAACGAAAAAAATACTCTCTCTACATTCAAACTCAATAATGACTCGAATGCTTATTTAATTACACTCAATGGAGAATCTCGTCAAGACGTGAACTTCTGCTTGTTTCTGTATTATCTTACATTAAAATTAACAAGGGGTAACGTTGGCAATAATCTTACATGTCGCATGAGGCATTGCGGCGCATACAAGGGTATTTAGGGGTTAATTAAGAAACCGCAGACGGCGCGGTGGCGGAGCGCCGGTAATCCCCTTGTCAACGCTAGTAAGAAGACTGCGCCGCCACGTGAATGAAACACGTGGAGAATCCTTGTGAGTAGGTCAATAACCACGTTTATAAATATCATAATATGTACATATATAAAATGATCAAATTTGCATAGAGTTAGTCAAACCTAATAAGAAGTCAAATATTTTAATCCAGAAAATGGAATATATATGAATAAAATATACGTGAACAAAACCGCGTGAAGTCCCAGTAGCATGTAAACGTAAAACGGGAAACAATTGGAATAATTTCTTCCGGGATAGAGTACACTAAATATTCGTAAACTATAAACGAATGTCCGAATGGGACCGCCCGGTGGGGCTATTCTAAGTAGGGAATAATCTCATATAAATGCTGGCCCTTATGCAAATTAGACGCGGTCAGTCGGAAGTCATCAGGCGCGGGGTCTTGCGGATTCGCCAGCCCGCAAATTGACAGCGCCCATACCGCCGAATTGATCGAGGCTACACCTCGTTATAACATCACTGACGTCTTTCTGACAAATGATCCATCCTTGCATTACATACATATAATGCAGTGAGTGATACTGATAATGATATACCCTTACAATTTCAAATTTTCCGCTGTGACTTTATTATGCAATTGTATTGTTGACAATATACAACTACAAGCCCTACGGCTAATTCCTATAATACCTAGACCAGAATAACTAACAGAAAGTTCTTTTACCAAATTCTGTTTATTGAGACGCAGAACCCTTGATCTAAACTTTACTAAACAAAGCGGGCCAACGTTTAAGCCACTTCATAAAAGTCGTCAAATAGGATTCTTTTCTTAAAAATTCGAAAGAGGAAGAAAATACTCTGATCTATATACCACCATAGAAAAAGAATACTCTTAGCCTACTTACGGTATTGATTTTTACACAACTTCTTATTAAGCTAAAGCGTCAATAATAACAATGTACAAACAAACAACTTGTGTCCTGTTGAGAAGCTAGTTTAGTTTACTGCGATACAAGGGCCACCCGACGGCCAAATATTTAAGTTTATACGTCCCTTGTCACAGATGTTGCTCGTAATATTCTCATATACGATCAAATTCTTTTAAGAGATCCTTAGATAAAGAACATGGCGTCGGCTGTTTGGGCGGTTTCGGACTTTCACTTATTTGTATGCTTTACCCTGCGCAGGGACGGAGACGTGACTATTCGAGATACATAAACCCTGAGTGAATACAGAAAATAGAAATAAAGTCTCGTATATATTATAGTATAATACTGTCTTGTCGATGGATTCTAGAAAGATGTATGAATACCATTAGATCAATTCTATTCTTCACGAATAACTTTATTACTTATACAAACTAGCTTCTACCCGTGACTTTGTTCACTTTGATTGAATAGCAAAAATCTATTATTTTTAGACAAGAAGTGTTTATTTGTTTATATTTATTGTCAAGTCGACTCGTTTATATCAATGACAACCTTTATCCTCAAGTAGTCTAAGCTTTACCCGCCTAGCCCATTGGAAAACTGGGGGCAGCAGGTTCGATTTCATAAACGAGCTTTCCGTTATTATTAAAGTTCGGGTGTTTGGGATTGACACCAGAGTTATCTGTTGTATAAAACCTATAACACCAGCATTACTTGCTTTGCCTAGAAATTATAGTATAAAGGTGACACATGTAACACAAATGCTCATAAAGACGCCTGCTAGTTTTAAGTATACTCCTAAATAATAATCCTTAAAGTACTGACATACATATTCATTACTAGCACGAAATCATGCTATTATTGAGCAATTGCTACTTTACCAAGTAGCAATTGCTCAATAATAGCATGCTACCGCATGTGTGTCTAATCATTGTTAGCAATGAGCATGCTTAATAAACAAGAGTCGTTTGATTTTTGAGCAAGCGACCTGAGGTGCAGCTTTTAGCGCACCTGAATGAGTAACGAAATAGCAATTGTTCAATAATAGCATGCTTTCGTGCTAGTAATGAGCATGTCTGATTGTCAGCTAATATTTCACCTATTGAAAAGTTCTCCGGGCTGTAATCGCAATACGTTAAAAGTAATAGTAAGATGTTTGTGGAGTGATCGGAGTCGGGTCATGTCGCGGTCACTTAGGCGGAAGCACATGTTGTCGGCCAGCGCCGCCGCCCCGCAATCGGCTGACGCCCGCCTGTCAGCCCCTTTTAGATACAATACACGAACCGAACACCCATTCAATCCCTATTTCCTCATACACGATAAATAGTGAAATACAAATAAAATTGATCAAAATTATGCTTACTTAAATTGACATTAGATTGTTACACAAGAGGTGAAAGTGACCTTTTTAGCCAGATGATGGTTTGGCTCTAATAATTCGAGTGCCTAAATAAGCCTTTCACTACAGGGTTAACATTCAGCTGTTCATTTCTAATATGATTGATTAGTTAAACAGATAAAATATATTAAGCTCATATTTATGTAAATTAAATAATAATTTAGAGAAAAGTAATTAATAAGTATAAAATGATGTTATAAAATTGTTATTATATTCCAAACAAATTGTATTCACCGAGTATAAAATAGTATATAAAAAAACTGCAGGGTATAAATGAACCTACATTGTTATTCACCTTAGTTTCTATATGTCTGTCACGGCTAATTATTTCAGGAATTTTTAAAGCTAGGGATTTTTTTTAATATGCGATATAAAAATATATTTATAAAAGTTTAAATGAGGATTGGTAAGAGAAAGTTGAAAATTAAAACTTTCCGGCAATATCTTCGAGTTACGTTCCAAACAAATGGGCATTATTAAACATATTTAAAATATTATTTATTTATCTAACTTATAAACAACTGGCATTGTCTTTTCGACTGTCAGGGACACAGTAGTAATGTATAACACGCCGACATATACGTGAATAAGTATATAAATTGGTATATAATTATGAATGTATTTTTAATAGTTTCAATGAATATAAGATTTTTTTAAATACGGATAGATACGGTTTACGGTGATACGGATCTAAAATACGAAAATAAGTCTAATTCTCCAGTAAATGATGACCAAAATAAAATATTTATTATATCTACTAGCTTGTGCCCGCGATATCGTTCGCGTGGAATAGTTTAAAAAAAGTCCAAAAAAACCCCGCGATTTCAAAACATTCTTCATTGGTGCTCCGCTCCTATTGCTCTTAGCGTGATGGTTTATAGCCTATAACCTTCCTCGATAAATGGGCTATCTAATACTGAAAAAAAAATCGAATCAGACCAGTAGTTCCTGAGATTAGCGCGTTGAAGCAAACAAACAAAGAAACAAACTTATCAGCTTTATATATTATATATATAAGATAAAACTCTCTCACCGACACCACACCCTGTCAAAATATCCGCTTCTATTATAATACGTTGCAGAGAAGTTACATTCAGTCTATTATAAGCTGTTTAAGTAATTATAGGTTTTTAACTATCCCGCGGGAACTCTTCAATTTTTCGGGATCAAAAGTATCCTATATGTTGACCAGGGATATAAGCTATCACCATACAAAATTTCATCTAAATCGGTCCAGTCGTTTCGGAGATTTGCCGGTACAAACAGACAAACAAAAAATTCTAAAAAAATCTAAATTAGTTCTATTTCACTTTTTACACACCCCTGACTCTGAACTCTGACCTGACCTGACGTTTTTAGCATTTTTTTTTATTGTACAGAAATTCGACCTCTACAATTTTATTTTATGTATAGATGTTCCAAGAAATATTACTGTATCGCTAAACGACAGTTAAATATCCTTTAGAAAATATGATTAGACCGCCATAATGTTTGCGTATCGCATATCTTTGTCAAACAGGGAACATTGTATAATAAAGTTTTATAAAGCTAATCAGTAATTGAACAAGTGTTTCGAAGCCGAGGGCGTAAGTCGAGAGATCTAATTAAAGCACCTACCGCGGTGCGCCGCCGTACCCCAGTCGGAGCCTATTATCACGCCTCCACCTCCTATTAGCATTGTCTCCTCGAGGGCGATACTTATCTTTATTTAAATTCACTTCTTGGTAATTGGGTTGACGAGTCGACAACGTGATTTGCATTGATGAAAATTGGCTAGTATACTCGCCTCTTGTAACTTCCTTTGCCGCCTAATTTGTTTTATTGCGATTGTAAAACTGAGACGCTTTCATAGCACCTAAGATTTATTTAGTAGTATTGACTCAGCAGTATTTGAGGTTTCAAATATTTTATTTATTATGGTCAGGCTTGTATTGTCAAATATATCTAATAATATAAAAATCAATACGCCTCTGCGTGTGCTATACACACTATATAGATAACATGTAAACACGTTGTTAGTATGAACATATATAGGTACCTAAATATACTTTGTATTAACATTTTCTGGTGTAATATCTAACTTTAAATGTGGATTAAGTGGTTTAAGACATTTAAACATCATTAAATAGTGTAATTCGTTACAAAAATCTTATTTATGATGTACGAGAATTATCGTGTAAGGAAAAACAATCTATACATACATAATTCTAAAGACGTTAATACCATAATGGCAAAAATGAGCATGTCACTTTTACAATAAATTCCAAAACCACCAATACAATAACTTACCAAAAACACCTGTAAAAATGCCAGCATTAAAATAACTGATAAAACAATTTTAATTACATTTTTCCTCTTAAAAATTACGTCAGAATGCACTACTTTCGTACAAAATCAAGGAGGTTGTGAATGTTTGTAACACGAAGAGTCTTTGTTGTAATATATACCTTGCCTACTGCAAACAATTACATAGCATATTATCTATGGATACAAATCCGTATATAAAATTAAATTTCAGCTCGTATAAGCGTGATGGATATACAATTACAATTCAACCATCAATATTCCTCTAACTTCTTCCAGTAGTGTACTTAGGTGAACCTAATTAAATTACCTGCCACGCTTGTCCAACGTGGCTTGGCGGGTTTGGCACAACGGTTATCTTGGTGTGCAGATTCCATCACGATTTTTGTATTCATCTTCAGCAGTATGTACATTAGGTCTGAAAACTGCTAAGTGTAAGTACTTAGAATAACTTTTTCGCCTAGGATTCAAATAAAGAACGCGAGTTTGAACCCGCGTCTTTTATTTGGTACGCGCATGCATTTTCCACTATTTCCATTTCCATTTTCTTTAAGGTATCTAAATATGAATAGAACCGTACGTTTATTGCCACCTATTAATCCTGCAATATATAATACATGCACTGAGGCGGTTTTTATTTCTATTTATACCTTTTTTAAAGGGAAATTAGTAATCAATTCACCGTCAATATATTCCATGGCACGGACATGACTTGTGACATATTTGTACTCGCAAAAAGAGTGCCATCAAAGAGGATGCGGTCGGTTATTTCTCATTACGGCACACGCGATAAAATCACACAGTCGTTGCCTCATTAAAATCTTCTGGTGCGCGCATCTGTAAGCCTTTTGTGAGGCGTAGTGCGGCGCTCTCGACGCCTTTCGCGTGTCATTTCGGGCACAATGCCGCGCCGCGAGGGACGCGCCACCGCCTGGCAATTTCTGCTCTGACATGCCACTATGTGCTTTTTATCAGTTTATCGGAGAATATTTTATGCGGATACGATGTTATTATATTCCGCTCACGCTAAATTCGTGTTCTCTACTTCAAATATCATATGAGGAAAATATCGCATATTTTCTCATAGAACGTTTATATATACTCCTGCCTATACTAAAAATTTAGAGTAGCAAGTCATTACATAAGCCCTAAATTCGCTAATTTCATTAATTGTAAAATTTATGTAATATAGTAGTGCTGGAGCTCGTTAATTGAAATTCAGAGCACATTTTAAAGTCAGCGATTGGAAATGAATTTGGAGAATTGATGCTCGCATATAGGCGCAATATGTTAGACCAATATTTAACTTGTCGCAATTTGCATATACACGAGGCGGTGTCGACTGGGTAACCGGTTGCTGCTCGCCTCTGCTCTCACCGCGTTTACCTGTCGACTTGGAATGGTAATACCTTCGATTAGACGCATACTGTAATACACTCAATATGCTTAGGATTTGCCAAAGGTATTTTAAAGATTTTTGAGCAATTAAAATATTACTATTAGGAACGTGGTAGCTTAATGAAAAGGTTAATTTAATCTTATTCCAAAGACGTAGTTTGGTATCTTGTGGGATTACGTGTCGGGTTCTTTCTGTCCTAATATTATTACAAATTTGTATCTAGTGACACTGACGTGAAGGAAAAAGTTGAAAGGAACGTTGATCCTTGCCTTTAAAATGGGGAGACACAAATCCAGTGATTATCAATTGTACTATTTACGCTTAACAATATAAAAAATAAAAACTTCGTTTAAAAAAACCGACTTCAAAAACTAAAAAACTAAAATGTATAAAATAACTTATTTCTAAAGCTATTATTATATATTATCTAAAAAAGTTTTTATTTTTTATTTGTTACTTTTTAGTGTCTAGCTATGTATGGGTGGACTTACGAATGGTGCCGCGCTTCTTAAAAAATATAGGTCCCAAGAAACGAGAACAAAAAAATGATCGTAAAATGAAAACTACTGGGCCAAACTATGTCAAATTTTTAGGGGACCACATGGCAGCTATTCCGCGTCGAACAAAAAAATAATCACGTAAATCGAATCATAAATCTCAGAGTAATCGGTATAGATGTGGAACGGAGTGAAAATTATTTCCATGAAAAATGTTCATAAAATTAAAACTACTAGGCCAAACTATGTAAAATTTTTAGGAGACCAATTGGAAGCTATTCCGCGTCGAACAAAAAAAGAATCACGTAAATCGGATCAGAAATCACGGAGTAATCGGCGAACATACATAAAAAAAGCAACAACAAAAAAAAGATCCCGACGAATTGAGAACCTCCTCCTTTTTTCCAAGTCGGTTAAAAATAGTTTGCACCTTCAGTCTTTATAAATTTGCTTCCCCTGAAGTCTCTATTATATATTATAAATTCAAAGGCTTTTAGGCGAAAAATGTATTCGAAAACTTGAAAAAACTAACTTCATGATGCAAATAACGTAAACTCCGTCCGTAATTCCGTATTCCTAAGTCCGGCCTTACACCAATAAGAGTTGCTCTCGTAAAGCTTTAAAGACTACTTACACGTATTAAGTAAGTTTCTCAAATTTTATTCAATATGAAACTGCAACACGACTTTATTATTACGCAAATATTGTTAAGAGTGTGTTTTGATGAGCAGTTAATTCTTTTTACTCATTTAAGAGTTACAATTGCTAGCACGTTGTGTTGTCGCATATCAACATAACATTGAATGCAGGTCACGATCGTTGGCCCGCGCTCTAGCCCCAGACCCTCGTTGCGCTCCACGCAACTACACAGCTCCCAGACATTGTACGTATTTGCAGATTGCAAAGCGGATGCAACACGCCACCTACATTATACCGTGTACGAACCCCGCTGCAATATCTACAGCACAATATTCGGATATAGTCATATTAACCCAAATATCGCTTGTAAAGAGACCATTATTATTTCTAAGAAGAAAAAATATGTTTATACATTTGCAGATTCTGATCGTGCAGTTTGTTTGAATCATTATGCTATACACGAATGCATTATTACCTCGACGTTCTAAAATCACAACTTTTATCTGTTTCATTTGATGTTAGTATTATTTTGCTCTCCTAATACACTTGAACTTTTCGGCTGCGGCTGTATTTAAACATTTTGTTAGTCAGATCGTGTATTCTACATTTGAAAATCGTATTTGTTTAAAGTCGATAGTATGTATAATATAATATAATGCATATAATTCTAAACAGGTGAAATATATTGGTTAAATAAATAAAATCTGAATTTTTAATAGTTCATCAAAATTGTATAATAGTTATTGGCTATCTAAATGTAAATAATGCATGCATGCAGCCTGCTTTCTTTTTTTAAGAAAAAAAATACAAAATGATTTATTACGATGCGCCTTAGAATCGATAAGTAAATGTCAACGGTAAATCTATGACTTTGCATTTTCTCCCTGCTTCCAGCTACGGTAGCCTGTTGTGTTAGATGCCATTGATAGGAAACTTCGCCTTTAGTATGTAGATCTATGCTTAGCAAATGCAGTTACGTATTCTGTCGTCGGCAGCGGATCGTTATCTGTTTCCACTAAAGGAAACTGGCTTTTCTACGAAGGAACCACCCCGACGGTTTCAGCTTCCCCCTGCGCTCAGATTCGCCTATCTTTTTTGTGTTATTTCATTTTTCTTTGCCATCGTTCGTTCACCTGCTAGTTAGGTGTCTCCGGCTGTGAGCTGGACGATACTCCGTATTAAAGGGAAAACTATGTGAGTATAAATCAAATATAATGCAAAACTTAAAAAATATGTAGGAACCCTAATTTAAACACATACGACGTGACAGACAGACAAATATTAACTCTGATATTGTATACCGATCCCTATAAATTTGTTATAGTTGTTACGTAAGTTGGCTATATATATTAGACCTATAATAATACATTTTCCTCTGTAAGTGAACTACATTATTCTTGGAGAAATAAACGATTGAAACCTTGAACCTATATTAAAACATGCAATTAAGTTCGTGACAAACATTGAAGTAGCACGAAAATAAATAAACTGAATACTATGTATCGCCGTAAATAAAAATATTTCATAACGCAAACAGCAACAACTGAAGTACAAAAGCAGGTTCGTCTATGAAGTTTAATGTTAGATGTCAGTACGAAGGATGGGGTTTGGAGAAGCGTTGGAACACAAGTTTCTCTGATACATTTGTATTCCTTACAAACAAGTAATCAATATTTGTTGAACATAGAGCGCGTGGACAGGGTTATATTATATGGAAAGAAAGAAAGAAAAATATTTATTTTTAATATGGCTATAATTTTATAATGTACTTTACAGGTCGGTGCATTTGATAAGCCAACCTCAAAAGCTACGCTTGTTTATGAAATGTACCTATATTTAAATACAGAAAACGGCTATTATTTTTATATAGTCGCATTCATGTATTATCTTGTTTGTGTTCACTCGAACCTCAGTGTAATATATATTGTCAGCAGTGGGACTATTTGATGTTCTTGTATAGCGAAAAAATAAAGCTGGTGCGGCATCACGCGTGTGAAATAAAATAACAACGGCAACATGGTGCGGATGGGGCTTGATACATATTTGAATACATTACTGAACACGCAGATAATACTAGCAGCATTCCATACTTTTTCATAACGCTCACACCAACTGTGAATGAATACAAATATAAAATGTGACAACGTTCATTTCTGTCGTAGCGAAATTAGCCAAGGCAAAACTGAAATGTCCTTGTGAAATATTTCTTGTACTTAAATGTACCCAACACGTGTTAGAATTGAAGACCACGCTGATTTTTCCCAATCATTTTGCTTTTAACTGTTGGCGCAATCACTTCAATCTGTTCAATTACGTGGTTTTTAAATTCACGTTCATTAAACTTAAGTAGACTATTCATTATATCATAATACTACATCATTTCAATGAATATTTTTTTAGCTATTTGTATAAAAATAATATATCTACATTTTGTAATAAGCTTTGGATTTTATTTATGCCTATGATTATAATTTATGAATAACCACCATCTTGTCATGAATCATAATTATTTTCGTTATGTATATGTAAATACTAATATGACCATCCTTGAGATGATATTATTAAAAAAAAATATTTTCTTATTAATTCTTTATTATACAAAAATATACATACAAAATTATAAAATAGTGGTGATGTATGTACAAAGGCGAGCTTAACTCTAAAGAGTTTTCTTCCAGCAGACCTATGAGTCTAGCGGAAAGGGGAGAAGCAATAGGCAGGGTTGTGTACACTATAGATATTTTACGATATAACATATGATATAAACAGATTTTTATTGTAGCAAAAAAGATACATATATATCAACTCATAACAGTTGGGTTAAATCTTTTTTGTATGCATATTCTGATCTATGTCAATAAAAGTTGTAAAATGAATGAAGAAGTAAGAAGCATTATATTACATTAAAACCTTAAATGTCGGCGACACAACCGTCCCTATCTTGAACATTTTAGCTGCACTCGTGTTGCGTGGCCACTGTTGGTCAATGGTAAAATTCCGGATTTGCCACTGGTTACGTTTCCTGTGAAATATAATTAAGAATTGAACTGAAAATATTTTTTTATAAATAATATTTCTTATTGTTTACCTCATTTTTGAAAATTGCGCATTCTAGGGGTTATAAAAAGTTTATCAATATTACAGGGCCATCAAGGACTGAAGGATCCTTAGAAGTGTTACAAGTGAATCAATGAGGCTCCAAGCTGTGGAGATTAGTCAGTGGCTGTCACCTTGCGGAAGCGCCCTCGTCGAACTAGAGAGTCTCGAGGGCCACTCGAGACGAGCCCCTCGTTCCGCACTCCCCACAAAATTTGTGAGCAAACACCGGGTCGTACTCACAAAGTATGCTGAACGCTGTCTTAAGCAATACTTCGTATTTCGTTACTGTTCTTTTATTATTCATTTTTTATAAATTGAACATTTAACTAAGTCTGTTTGAATTGTTATATAAAATCATTTTTAAACATTATATAACACTAACTTTTGCCTGCGCTTTCGCTCGCATTAATGTTATCCCACGGGAACAGTACATTTTTCCGGAATAAAAAGATCTATGTGCTATTCCAGACTACAATATAAATCTGTGCCAAATTTCACCCAGATCCGTTCAGCTGTTCTGGTGTGATTGAGTAACAAGCATCCATCCATAATTCGCATTTATAATATAAACATATATTGGTATAGATTAGCCCATAAATGTATCGTTGCTTGTGTCGGATCTCACAACTTTTAAGCGATCGAACAGATCCACGCGTATTGAAAGTCTCGATGTGTAAGTTTTTTCGTGTTTTTCTTCACCGTACCTACCATAAAGGCACCAAGTACCTAATCGTAACAATATACAAAATACATCAGAACAAGTACCTGCGCCCTTACTCCCCGTATTCAAACCTACGTCATTTGAATGAAATGCGGTTGGCTTGTCTACTAAGCTATCACGACATTTAAGTGTTATTTTTCATAAATGTAACTATACATAATGAATTTTTAGTGAGCCGTTCGGCCAAATGTTAAGCTATACTTTTATTTTTATTTATTTATTTCACACAACCATAAATACATCTACATATTTTTAACTCAATTTTAGAATCTAAGTCGTATCTCGTCCTAGACATGCGAATACAGAAAATTTAAAATACAGATATAGAGCGTTACATAAATAATAGTATACCATACAATAGTTTAAATTCTATGACATGTGTTTGTTGATAACATAAAAATAATAATTAGTATATGCCAGAGAAATTTGTTGCTCTGATCAATCGCTTAAACTCTCTAGTGTTACCAGTAAATATATCTAAAATGGGATTTTCGCTAAACAGTTCATTATACAGACGACACATACTGCTCATTGGGTTTTAATAGGATGTATTATATTATATTATTATTATATTATACATCTCAAACCCTTAATTTGCGCTCTTCTCATAATCTTACCTTAAAAACACCTGCACACGTTTCTACTTTCTACAGCAAATCCTTTGCTGTGCAGGCTGTTCGGCTGCGGAATTCATTGCCCGAATACGTGAGACAGGCAAAGTCACTCGCCATTTTTAAAAAACTGGTACGGGAACATTATCACACTCTATAATAAATATTTAATATCAATTACATGTACGTTTATTTATTAGTGTACTAGTATATTAATATTGTGTATATTAGTAGGTATATACAATATTAATATATTATGTATTAATACTATTATTAATATTGTATAGCTATTGTCGTTGCTATACACATATTAATGAGGTATATATTGGTATATATATAATATTAATATGTGTTATTGATTATTCTCTTTTTTATTCATTTTAGGTATATGTATTGTGTGATATTTATATATCCTATTATATGTGTATTTAATTAGCACACCACCGTCATACACTTGCGAATTTCCTGTTCATAAATCCACAGCCCGGGTTGTCTGGAAGATAGCTCTAAAGCGATAAGGCCGCCCATTGCTCCTACTTTTACTGTTTAATGTTACTAATGTAAATTGTTTATACTATGTGTATGTGGTGAACAATAAAGTGTTTTCTATTCTATTATTTTTGTAGGCTCGCAAGGAAAATGCTGGTGGATTCCGTGTTCTGTAATTTGTACTTATATTAAGGCAATTCAAAAGATAGATATACGAAATGGCAAAACGCACTCAAAGGAGTCAAGACCGATTATGTCGAGTACAAATGTGGTATGGTTGGAATCTTGACAAATCAATTACCATAGCCAGGAATTAAATCTGCTGAATTATAATAGCAAATCATAGTGCTTTTCAGTATCCATTTTTGTGAAGGAATGTCAAACGGCAAACCAAAGGAAATGGTTGTTTTTGAACAAAATGTTCTATCTTCCATATATTAATAACACAGGCTGCTTATTTTTTCAAAATCAACCGATTCCATTCATGATAAAGATTATTGATTTTTTTTTTTTACACGCTTTATATTAGCTTCACTTGTATGTCAGTATGTCAGTATGTCTGTAACCGACCCCTTTGAGCTCGATTTTGTCCTACTTTGAACGATCAGATTTAATTCATACTTTGCACACCTGTCAAAGGTCGATGACAATGCAATAATATAGTATCATGGAGCTGATCTGATGATGGAGTGGGAAGGTGGCCATAGGAACTCCTGTACTAAACAAGATAGACCCTTCGTGTTTGGGCCCGTATGTTTATATCGCGTGACAATGCAATAATATGGTACCATGGAGCTGATCTGATGATGGAGACGGAAGGTGGCCATAGGAACTCCTGTACTAAACAAGATAGACCCTTCGTGTTTGGGCCCGTATGTTTATATCGCGTGACAATGCAATAATATGGTACCATGGAGCTGATCTGATGATGGAGTCGGAAGGTGGCCATAGGAACTCCTGTACTAAACAAGATAGACCCTTCGTGTTTGGGCCCGTATGTTTATATCGCGTGACAATGCAATAATATGGTACCATGGAGCTGATCTGATGATGGAGTCGGAAGGTGGCCATAGGAACTCCTGTACTAAACAAGATAGACCCTTCGTGTTTGGGCCCGTATGTTTATGTCGCGTGACAATGCAATAATATGGTACCATGGAGCTGATCTGATGATGGAGTCGGAAGGTGGCCATAGGAACTCCTGTACTAAACAAGATAGACCCTTCGTGTTTGGGCCCGTATGTTTATGTCGCATGACAATGCAATAATATGGTACCATGGACCTGATCTGATGATGGAGTCGGAAGGTGGCCATAGGAACTCCTGTACTAAACAAGATAGACCCGTCGTGTTTGGGCTCGTATGTTTATATCGCGTCAAAATGCAATAATATGGTACAATGGAGCTGATCTGATGATGGAGTCGGAAGGTGGCCATAGGAACTCCTGTACTAAACAAGATAGACCCTTCGTGTTTGGGCTCGTATGTTTATATCGCGTGACAATGCAATAATATGGTACCATGGAGCTGATCTGATGATGGAGTCGGAAGGTGGCCATAGGAACTCCTGTACTAAACAAGATAGACCCGTCGTGTTTGGGCTCGTTTTACTTGTCTTGGCTAGCACTCTGCTGCTACATGATATGCAGGATCTCAAAAGCTTGTATTTAAAAACATTTAAACAAAAATCAACTAAAAAATGAAAAATAAATAATAGTTTTAAAAAACTAAAAAAAACACGCTTTTATAAAAAATCCAACTAAAAAAACAAAAAATAAAATTTAATATAATATAAAAAAGCGTGGGGTGTATTCAAAGCGCTTTTTAAGATATTATATTATTAATTGAATACACCCCACGCTTTTTTATATTATATTAAATTTTATTTTTTGTTTTTTTAGTTGGATTTTTTAATAAAAGCGTGTTTTTTTTAGTTTTTTTAAACTATTATTTATTTAATCTAATGACACTAAGTTTCGTCTAAAGTCGACCTCGAGACTCCTTTGAGTGATTTTTGCTATATCTTATAGTTTAGGATTTGGCCCTGAAAGCCCACTTGAAAAAATCACCTGTATATTGCATTATTTTAAAATATATAATTATTTAATAAAACTACGTTTTAACGGTTTTAAGCACGGTAATTTATTTGATTTTGGTTATTCCGACGTTTCGGCTACTTTTCAGTTTCTATATATATATTTATTATTATTTCTATATATATATATATATATATATATATATATATATATATATATATATATCTATATACAGGTCGTGAAAACTTAAGAAAATATTATATAACTAGCTTCTGTCCGCGACTTCGTCCGCGTGGTGCGGTTTTTTAACTATTCCTCGGGAACTCTTTAATTTTTCAGGATCAAAAGTATCTATATGTTGACCAGGAATATAAGCTACCACCATACAAAATTTCATTTAAATCGTTAAAGTCGTTTCGGAGATTAGGCGGTACAAACAGACAGACAAACAGACAAACCGACAAACAGAGAAACAAAAAATTTGAAAAAATCTAAATTAGTTCTATTTCACTTCTTACAACCCCCTGACTCGGTTTTTAGCATTTTATTTCATTGTAGAGAAATTCGACCTCTACAGTTTTATTATATGTATAGACTAGATGTCCCGGCAGACGTCGTCCTGCCCGAAAAAATAGGGGTTGATCGTAGAGGGTTGAAAATTTAGGGTTGTATGTATTTTTTAATGCTGTATCATAAAAAAATTAGGGTGGACTACCCTTAATATTTAGGGGGATGAAAAATAGATGTTGTCCGATTCTCACACCTACCCAATAGGCACACAAAATTTCATGAGAATCGGTCAAGCCGTTTCGGAGGAGTTTAACTACAAAAACTGCGACACGAGAATTTTATATATTAGATTATTATTGATATCTCCGTTGATGTATATTCGATATCGGGAAAGGGACGGGGAACAGTTTGCGTAGCATGTAGCTTCGAAATTCACAACCAACAACGTATATTAAAATTTTAAAAAACTTGGGTAATTTATTTTAAAATAATCTTAAATATTAGAAACGAACAGGTGCATGTTACACTGTAAAGTTAAAGTTCAAAATGTAGAGAATAATTAAAAATGTTGAAGAGCAGTGGCCGCGAGTGATTGATGTAGTGGAAGCCGGTCTCGCAGCGGGAAACCCTCGCGCCCCTGCCTCAACGACAACTTGGTCACATTAAGAATATTTAAATTGTAAATTTTTCTCCTGCACTGAATACCTATTTGACAAAAGTTTGTTCTTCTTTTATATTATATACAGAAGCCGACACAAAACTTGAAACTGCTAAAGTTAAAAATTAAGTTCTTACGTGGCATAACTTTTAAATGAGTGATGAAAAAATCGTTTTAACTAATAATTTGAAACACTTTCTAATAAAATTTCAAGAAACTCTCTGATGTTTTCAGTTCATACTTTGCAAAGCAAATTACCATTACCGTACAACGTGTGTGTGCGGTAGTGCGGTAGTGTGTGTGTGTGCAGCCAGTTCTTTGCGCTTTCATATCGATATTTAGCTGGGTTCTGAAGATTTTATAAAGTCCAAGTCCCGTGCGAATGATGTAACGGGCACTACTAGTAACATAAATACCTACATAAAATAAAATAAAAACATTACAATTTCAAGTAACAACTTGACGAATTCAAGCATAAAAGATGGCACACAAACAATTCAAGGGGAAGAAATGTCTAAAAGTATATTCAGCAAATGGAGTGAAATGACAACATGGGGATAACAATACAGCAAGTAGATCTATATCCGACGGTAACGTTCATATAACAAACTAAAGAACCGGCTGATTGAATCATCCGCTGTTCTTTGTCATAAATCCGACAACGGGCAGCCGTCTAACAATGCGTCCTGAAATCGTTCCATTTCTCATTTTGTTACTCCCCTTTAATCTCGCATCCGTAGAAAGTGGATCAACGTTGCAAAAGGGCATTGCAATGCAGAGAGAAGACACGCTTTTGATTAATCTATTGTGAAAGTATTAGTCGTTATTAGCTTCTGGCTTAAGTAAGCAAGCCTTGTTGATTTTGTGCTGAATCTACCACAGTGTACGCTCTCTGAGTTGACTTTTAAGATAAATTTTGTTCTATTCGTATTTTAGATGATTTGAAAGCGAATTATATAGTACTTAAAACATTTAGTGACGTCCTAATTTTGTGAAAGCGACTCTTTAATATAAACCTATCATGCAGTCTTTATATTTGATCTTAAATAATACAATGTTGGATATTTTAGAAACGGGATTTCTAAACAGACGATAAGTGATTGTCTGTTATTCTTTGCATTTGATTCTAGGCTAAAGTTAGTAAAATACTTTACCTACCTTATTAT
Organism: Dendrolimus pini; assembly: GCA_949752895.1. Taxonomy (NCBI): domain Eukaryota; kingdom Metazoa; phylum Arthropoda; class Insecta; order Lepidoptera; family Lasiocampidae; genus Dendrolimus; species Dendrolimus pini. The sequence continues at coordinate 13,493,196 of OX457126.1, read as the reverse complement.
TAAAAATATGTATCCAATATTACTAATTATTCTCTCTTCGTTTATACTGAACATAATTAACTATACTTGTACAATTTTTAAAAACTCTCTCAAAAGGTTTCTTTTTGTATATTCTTAGTTGATACATAAAATTCGTTGTTGAGACCTAGCACATATTATGTATCAAATTACGTTAATTATTAATTGCAGTAAATTGCTTACTTACTGTATCTAGTATTCAGTAGATAATCATTTCATTATGTCTGTCTTATTAATTTAGATCTAGTACATCTCTATTACTAAATAAAAACTTACTCTGACTTTGAAATAAATACAGCTTGTTTTCTGACAGTGACTTCCGAAAAATACAATCTGGGAGTCCTGAAGTAACTATTGAATAGATATTTATACAAACGCAAATAATAACTAATAACTATAAAATAATAGGCGTTTCATAAAGATATAACGAAAATAACTCACACTTTATAATAACAAAAGTAACATCTCAAATTTGTTAAACAATAAAGAACAGTACTAAATAAGTCTTAAACGTCTATAAAAATACAGTACCTTTTTACCACTGAAATACGTAGTTAAACATTTACAAGCTTCATAAAAATCCGAGCAAGTGTTTTCATGACATAACGAAAGCAGATGGGCGACCATTGACCAAAATAGTATTCCAGCGTGGCCACTCCACACGCCCCCTGTCAGCTTCACTGAGAAAAACAAGGGGTTTTATATTTCCCCGGCTAATTTGAGGTCACTCTCTCATTGCCGGTCATTTCTACGGAATAACAGAAGTAATTAGTTTAGATGTGAAGCGTAAATATTATATTACAGAATCATATAATGAAAAAGAAACTTGTTTCCTTTTTAGGATTTTATTTTGACTATAACGGAACTCATATAAAATCGTTACATCTGACTGTCTGCATATGTACGTCACAGCTATTCTTTTCAAAAGTTCCTAGGTTTATAACAGTGTTTCCCAAAGTGTTTAATATCGACCCCTAGGATCGAAATTAGTTTTCCAGGTATCGACATAAAATAAAACTGATTTTGCAGGTCGACCAGGTCTAAAAATCGATCGCCATTAGTTAACACCAGTTGTTATTTAAAACTTTCAAGATACTATATGAGACGTGTTACGTGTACCAACTTATAATAGGAATGACTAATGTACTGTTAAAAAGCTGAACAAGTCGATAAGTTCGTACAAGACGAAAAACTCAGCAAGTTAATAAGCGTGAACAAGTTCGTGCAAGATACTACTGTTCATTTTGGAAAAGGGGTCTCTTGCCCAAAATAGTTTGAGAATCTCTGGTTTATAATATGAATATTTATTAAAAAGGTGTATTCTAATTTGTACAGGTGAATTTCAAGTGAGCCTTCAGGGTCAAATTATTATCTATGTAATAAAATACAGAAATTGCTCCTTTAAAAAAAGTTACTCTATTTACAGTTATAATAATACATATTTTTTTCAAAATCAGCGATTGGATTGGATTTAGTAATAAGTTTTCAAAAATCTAATGGTACCACTTTAGTTTTCATCAAAATCAGCCTTGAGATTTTTTTGAGTATGTATTCTTCGCAATTTTCATAGTTTCAGATTTGGCCCTGAAGACCCACTTTAAAAATTCACTTTGTATAAAACAACGATGGAACTAAATCTTAAGTAAGTTAAAAATTAAAAGTGATTATGACTGCCTCACATGTAACTGAGGTATACAATGTATGGGTACAACTGCTTGGTATATACAAATATGTATATGTATATAACGTTTTTAATAA